>CM060685.1:180546271-181976271 GCA_030686995.1 Artemisia argyi | reverse complement strand
AATTGAAATAGTTCGGGTTGAATACGAGTAGAACCCACCACGCTGTGAGCTGTTTGGTCATACTCTGGATAACCGTCCTAAATTTATTCCACCTCCAACTCAGCCTATACATAAGGATAGTGATTGTTTCCAAGTGGTCAATAACAAACATAAGGAGAAGAATGTTACTAAAAGTGAGGAGGATTTACAAAATCTGTTGTGGGTAATAAGGTTCGTTATCAGCCTAAAGTGACTCCTACTATGCCCAAGAAGGTGGATGCTACTAAGGAAAAGGCTACTAAGGAGAAAATCTCTAAAGAGGCAAGTACGAGTATGACGACAGTTGATATGGAAGATACTGATGCGAATGATATTCCTTGTACTACTCCAATTGTTAAGAAAATTAGGAGAATTGAAAATCTAATTATTGATGGGAAAGCTACTCTTGTGGATGATAATGGTAATTCTCTTAAAAAGTGGAAGAGTTTCAAACGACAAGATCAGCTTGTAAGGGAGTTGAAGAGAAGGAGCAGATTATGGCTTCTAAGCCTAGTTCTTCTTCTCTGTATACTTCTTCTACTAAGGTGGGTAACCCATTTTCTAACGTGGGGGAAGTTGTTGTTTTTTACAGTGATGATGAGGAGGTGCTTGAACCGGATAATCCTATGGCTAAGTTTCTTACGTCTATAGGCGGCGGTCACGAGCTTGAAGATTATTATAATGACAATACGGACCAGGTCTACGATTTAAGAGGGCAATTTGATGCCTTTTATGACACGTATGATATTAAGCTTCAAGGTTGTTGTCGGAAGTAATTTTATAGTGTTTTGGTTGTTGCACAATAGGTGCTCTTTATGCCCATGCAACGGGCCGAGATGAGAGATTCACTCTTATCCGTTATACTTAAAATGTTTTTTTTGGAGAAATATATTTACCAGGTGATCCCTTTTACCAAAAAAAAAATCTTCATTAAGCACTATCTCTAGATACCCGGATCTATTGTTGAGTTCAAAACTAAAAATCTTCCCTAAGAGCATCCACTATGGTGGCTTATAATTAGTTTTATAATAGGATGAAGAGGTTTATACATTTGTTAACCATAGTGGAAACCTATTTCATGCTTACCTGGCATGAAAAGGCTTACTATCTTGAACCTCTTCAAAGTTTAATGCATTTGAGGTATGTATGATGTTTTTAAAGCTTTAGGAAGTTTATGTATAATGGAAATAGGTTTATACAACCAAAAGATTTAAGAATTAATGACATCAATCAATTATAAACTTTATAAAGGTTTATCATAGTGGATGCCTTAAGAAAATCAATTAGCTTCAAATCAAACCCTTTAACCCATTAAATGAAAACATTTAACTAAAAAAACCCATCTTTATTCTTCGTTCTATACTCTCTTCAGCAAACCCATATTGGGCATATCCAGACAACAACCCATACAAAAAAGATTACAAATTCCTCACACTTACTTTAAAGCCCCGCACTTTGTTATTTTTTGTTGGAAACTTGATAGGAATTTTTTCAAGGTTAATGAAAACATCATATCCGATGGTGGGGACGGGTAATGATGGCGGGTTTAAGTTGAGCGATGACGATGGGTTTTAAGGAAGATTGCGATAGTGAGTTTAAAGGTCGGCACCACCATAGATCTCTAGATGATTGGTTGGGTTTATATGTTTAGAGTTTAATGGGTTTTCAAGATGGTTGTAAAAAAGATATTAGGATAAGGAAGATGATGATAATACGCAAAAAGTATGGTCGTTGGAAAAATGTGTCGTAGATGTTTGTCGAAAAATTCACCGGAGATGGTGGCATACGACTATACAAGATGGTGGCATACGACTATACGAGTATGCGTATGTTATAAATTTTTGTGGTTGTGTACAAGTGGGGTTTGTTCTACATATCTGATAGTCTATGTGGGTGATCTAAATAATGATGGATGTGGATGGTGAGGCTTTAAAAGAAAGAAGACAATAGTGGGAACGAGAAACAAAGTGGATAGATACATTGTTGCGAGAAACAATAGTTATAAGGCTAGATGGGAAGGGTGTGTTTTATTCACCTTAAACCTTAGCGCCACCTTATCTTTCTCTCTCCTTTCACTTATCTTCACTTCAGTTCACCTTTTAGTGGGCAATGCATGCTTCATTTCACTTTTCATTAAAATACCACTTTATAAAAATATACCCCATTAAATACCCCATACACACTCACAAACAAAATAAAAAATAATAAACAATGAATTGGGGCTCAATTTTTTTGTATTGGTGCAAGGTGAAGAGATAAACATAACCCTTCTTGGGTTGTGTTCCTCGCGCGTGACTTGAGGTAGTGTGCAAGGGTGTCGCGTGTGACTTGAGGTTGCAAGGTGAAGGGATCACCTCTCTTACCTACCAGCCTAAGTGGGGATGTGAAGTGAAAAGACCCAACATTTATTTTGTTATAAAAAACTGTTTTAAAGTGGAAAAGACAAAGCTACCCTCACGTGTAAGGCATGTGGGTGGGGTTAACCGGGAAAGATAACGAATTAGGCGTTAGGGATGGACAGTGTTATATAGTTTGATTATAAGGATCAATTAAGCAAAAAAATCAAGAACTTTTTTGAGAATTTGGCACAAACCACAGGGGACGAACAGTGTAATTTACTCATAAAAATATGAAAAGGTAAAAAGTTATGTTAAAAACTTGAAAATAGAGCCCCTAAGAGCACCGGGTACCCTCGTGCCATTGGGGTGGTGTCGTTGGCAAAAAGTGATTTCACGTCAGCAAAACACTTTATGGCATCAAAAATCATTTGGCACTACATTTTGTGTCGTTACCCTTCGCACCAGAAAATGTGGTGCCGTTGGACAATTTTTTTTTATTTAGATAATTTATTAGAGATATATAAAATTAAAATTAAAATTAAAACACATTATATTAATTATTAAAAAAAAAGACATTACATGGAAATATAAAAAATACGAAAAAAGACATTAAAAAAACATTAAAATTAAAAATACAAAAAGTTAACTAGTCTTGTGTTGGATATGACGCCCTGATTCGTGCTTTTTGGGCATTGACGATGGCCGTGTCGATCCGATCCATCTTGCTTGTGTCGATTTGTAGCACTCGCAAGTTCTCAGTTATCTTTTGAGAATTGTATAAATCAACTCTCGCATTTGACTCTCGTTCGATAACCTCCATTTTTGCCTTGTTGTCTAACTCGTATTGTTGTTGCATCATTTCTTGAAATATTGCCGGGTTTGAACAGGAACTAGCGGTCAAGTTTGACGAATGTTAACTCTTAGCAATTTGGTACATGTCGTCTAGCTGTGGCAACGCGTCTGCTCCAAAATGTTCGGGTTCCTCGTCTGTAACCCGAAGACAATTTTGCCTTGCCAATGTCGATTCGGGATTTTTCCACGCGTGCTTGTCTTTCAAAAAGCCCCAAGCACTTATGTGTTTAAAGTCTAAATCCGTCGTTGTTTTATACAATGTATGCACCCTCGTCATAAAATCTTTATCGTTCTCCCCACTCATGACATTCGTTTCATTCACTAACGAATTCCACTCGGTAACCTCTCGATTCATTGTAGTACTCCACTTTCCCGTTAACATGTTCTTGGTACGAATAGTGTACTTGTGTTTCTCGGCTTCCATATTGTATACGTCGAGAACTCTATACCAACACGTATCCTTTTGTTGATCCGCACCCCTTTTGGATCCTCGGACATTTGAATGAAACACTCCTTCCAAAGCAACTACTCGTCCTGGCTCCAAATATTTCGAGATCACGTACCGTCTTGCGATTCTTTGCTTTTCTTCCCCTTACTCTCTGTCTTCATTTTTTTCAACATCGGGGTCGGGACCGCCTCTTCTTCATCTTCGTCTTCGTCTCGTAGGTGGAGGATTGTTGGTTGCAATTTGGTTGGGAAGCGGTGGATTGGTTTGGTTGTTGTTGAGAAAATTGAGTATATTGTTGTTGTTGCATTTTCCATTGACTAAATAGCATTTGTTCTTCGGGATTCATATATGGGCTTGGGAAGTAAGGCATTCGTGTGAATGGATTCGAAGACGAGCCCGGATTGTTGTTCGGATTAAAAAATGAGCCCAAAATTTGGTTCGAAGGGTCGTTTAGCATACCAGTAATCCATTGTTGGTTGGAATTCATTTTGTTTGGAAAAAAAATAAGAGAAGTAGAAAATAGTATGTATAAAATATATTGAAAGTGTGTGTGAAGTATGAAATAATAAAGAGGTATTTATAAATTTTATGAGGTATTAAATTAAAAAAAAAAAAAAAAAAAAAAAAAAAAAACGGCTATATTTACGTTGCCCAATTGTCAGGTTTTTTTGCCCAACGTTCATATTTAAAAAAAAAAAAAAAAAAAAAAAAAAAACAACAATGGCGCTGGCAAGTATCTGTGGCGCAAGCACCAGTACGGTGCGCCATTGGCTAAACTCGGCTGGTGGTTTGGCGCCGACTAACCAGCGAGCCCACCGTACCTCCTCTAAACGAATGGGTGGAGATCGTATAAAAAGTTACAATAGTTCTTGGGCCGTCAGATCAAACGAAGCAACTTTCTTCCACTTAATTTTTTTCCATTCACCTGACAGCAACTTTATTCTCATATAAATAAAAAATAATTGATTAAAAATATAATTAAAGAACAACATGATTTTCATTAAAGAAAATCGATGAACAATTCGTATTTGAATCTCCTTGTTCAGATGGTATCCTTGATTCGTATGTTAAGATGATTCTCCTTGTTTATTGCAGATTTCAAGAAGTGATTGTGATAGACGGCAGCGCTTTTAGTATTGAGAAGAAAATCAAACCCGGTGTGCTATCACCTGAAACAACATATGCAATTTACCTTGTCTACTGTTGAAGCAAAATCTTGCTCTTCGGTCCAGACTCTCAGCTAACTTCTACCTTGGCTTCGGTCTTAGTTCTTGGCTTCGGTCTTAGTTCTGCACAAATGAGGAAACGCTCGTTAGCCTCGCCCCGGGTGTTATCCCAGGACCAAGCTCCGGCGTGAGAGTAAGAATATGAAAACCGAAGGGTATTGTGATAAATATGAGTAAATGCTTGTATGTGTGTGTTGTTGAAACAATAAATGGGGTTGGGGTATTTATACTACCCCACCTTTACCTGTTGGTACTTTGTGAATAGTGTCCTAGTTGAATAGTTGTTAGTTGCCAACTGTCCCTACGAACAGTGCTTTGACCCTAGGTTGGGCTTGTAGGGTGGCTGTCAGAGTACACGTTTCCATGTGTGGGGGCCCTCATCCCTTTTAATAAGAGTATAGTATTCGGCTAACGTTTCGCCTTCGGATGGCGTTCGGCTAAGTTCATGGCGCCCGGATCATGGCATCCGGACGGATACGTCAACATGACCCCCCCCCCCCAGTATTGGACTATCGATCCTTTATCGTTAGTGCAATATTGGGTTCGGAAATACTCGTTCACTTTTTCTTTTCATACCCGTTGGATTAGTCCATTAACGTTGTAGCTAGTTGGGCTGATTTGCTAACTGCTCTTAATGGGCCTTGTTGAGCCCATTTAGTATGAGATGTCTAGTGGGCTTTTGCCTCGTTTTTGCTATAGTGTCTCCGTCGAACGTAGTTTCCTCCTCACATGTGTGGCTAGGATGACGCCACGTCAGCATCATTCTGACTGATGAGACGTTTTCACTTCCTCCCATGTATCCCTAGCCTCCCTATATAAGGGCTGTTATTTCTCATTTCTTTTCACGCTGTGTGTTTTTTTACTTTACTATCATCCGAGAGCTTTATTGATATCATCTTCCAAACGTTCAGCGATTCATCCGAGGTTAGTCTCATACTTCTTCCTTCCTTCTTATCATTCAGCCACCTTCGGTATCTTTTAAATATGGCCGAAGACGGACCGGTAGGAAAATTTGACATGCATGTCCATACTTCTCATATGTCCCAATCGGACTTAGATGCTATCATCTCAACATATAATATCCCCATCGACCTTCATCCTGTCCTTCCGGACCCCACCATGACTATGGATAGACTGCCTGCGAACAAAATAGGGATATATACACAACAGTTAGATCTTGGGGGCACCCGGATTCCCTTCTCTCGGTTCCTATTGCAGGTGATTAAACATTTTAAGATCCATTTTTCCCAAATAGTGCCGATAGGGCTAAACCAGGTGACACTCTTTGAGATCCGGTGCTATAGCTTGGACCAAAGGCCGACGGTGTCCTTGTTTCGGGTGTTCTATAGGTTGTGTAAACAGGGCAACTGGTTCTCCTTTGAGAGCCGAACGGGACGGAGGGCAAGAAAATGCTTCAAGGAGGTTTTGACCGGATTGAAGCATTGGAAATACAAGTTCTTCTTGATTGACCGTAAGGCAATACCGGACGCTATGGCCTGGAGGCACAGAGACTCCAAAATAACTGAGGTAAATGATTTTCCCCTTTCCCATCCAGAGGCCGCTGCTGATAGGATTGCCGAGACACTGATTTTCCTAAGGAAACCTCTTCCTGTTCTTCTTTGGTTGTCCGGTTTGTCTTCGGTATGGGAAAACAAACACTTGGAGGTTATTTTAAAAGATACCGAAGGGCATGGTAATGCTCCACATATATGCTTATATATATTATTTTCTCTTTTTTTATCTTTTTCTTATCTGTTTTGCTTTTGGTTAATGTAGTGGTTACTATGTCTGAGTTTCTGGAGCTGCCCGACTGGGAGGGTACCGATGTGGTGGAGGGACCCCCCATTCCGGAGGGTCAGAATCGTCCCGTAAGGACGGTGGAGCCCCTCCCGGAGGGCCAAAATCCCCCTCCGAAAGAAGCCTTGATGAGGATAGCCGAGAAGGCTAATGATGAGGTGGTGAAGGCCCGTGAGAAAAAAGAGAGAGAGGCCCGTGAGAAAGCCGTAGCAAAAAGAAAGGCTGGTGAGGGTACCTCCCATGCGGCACCAAGAAAGAAAAGCAGAGGGGGTGCCAATTCTACCGGGGTCCTTCCTTCTTTGGGGGCGACACTGGACGCAAGTCCTATCAATCTTGCACCCCCTAACACTGCCCCTGAAAATGAGCCAACGAATGCGGAGCGTCCGGCTCAAGAGGTGGCCGAGGAGGGAAGGGCCGAGAGGGTTGAGACCTCCAACGCCCAAGCCAATATTTCCCCGCCCCGGTTTGTGGCCGTAGAGGAGCCAAGAAACTCCGTTCCGCATGCCTCTGATGGTAACTATCCTTAACTTGGTCACCTATGTTAGCTTTAAATATTCAATCTAATAATCTCCTTTCTTTTCACAGCTCAATCGGTACAACGGTCTCATCCTGAGGGACATCCTACCATCCATGCGGTAGCGTTCGAACCATCTGGTATGTATTTCCTCCGTTTCATTATAAGGTCTTTTGGTTGATTGATGGTCACTTATCTTACTTTTTACTTTTCATTTTTTTTTTTTTTTTAGATCACTCTCTGAATCAGGCTGACTACTTTGTGCCCAGTTGGACACTCAGGGAAGACGTCCGGTTAAATTCCTACCGCGCGTGTCATGAAATGATCAACCACCTTGCCACTCCCGCCGAGCAGGAAGCTCTGAATGAGCTAGATAATATCGGCCTTGCCAGGCAGGCCTATGAACAGCTGGGGATGAGCACCATTTCTATGGGGGAAGTTCTCCGACGGTTCCGTCACTTGAATGCTGACTACCGTGAGTTGTCCAATATTCATGACAACTGTCAAGGGCTAGTCGCCAGGGCCGAGACTGCCGAGGGCAAGCGTGATGCTCAGGCCGCTCGGTACGAAGATCTGGCGGCCGAGCATGAGTCCATGGGACAGCGCTACAAAGCCTGTGCTTTAAGGTACAAAGATCTGTTGGAGAAATCCAATGGGTTTGATCAGGAGAGGGAACTCTGGCTCAAGAAAAATGAAGAGCAAGCCAACCGGATCAACCAACTGGAGGCTGAGCTAGCGGTCTCTCAACAGCAGGCCGGATCGTTGGCCAAAGAAAAGGCTAATCTGACAGCTAACTTGGCTCAGGCGGACATTGTTCGCCAGAATTTGGTTAAGTCGTTGATCCCTGTGGTTTTTCGGAGACTTCTTGACAGCCGGGAGTATAAGCAATCTCTGGGCAAACCGTTTAGTCTTTCTTACTCTGTCGGGTGGCAGGATGGGGTCAAGGTTTCCAGGAAACCGGAAGATGTTGAGAAGATCATGAGCACTTCAAGGAATCTGAATACCGAAGCGCCAAAGATATGGAAGGCAGAGTTCAATAAGTTGTTCTCCCTTGATTATCCTTATATCAAGAAAGTTTGCGATGCTCATCGCCTTCCGTTGGGTGACCTCATGAACATCTTTCCTGATTCCCCCGTCCCAGTGGGTTTGACCAATACCTCCACCCCAACCGCTGCAGAGATGGAGTGTAATCAAATAGATGCAACCGGAGGGGAAATGTCAACCCTCCGGTTTAGTTATTGTATTTGTAATTATAACTTTGCATCTTGGTTTTTGTAATATTCCAAAGGTTTTATAACCGTTTGTAATGGATGCTTTTCTTGTTTGCCTTAACACTTTTCCACTTTCTTTTATATTACGTGTGATTGTGCTTTTGCCAAAATTGATTCATAGTACAGTAGTTATATTTTTTGCCTCCAAACGTCATTTGGGCGTCCGGGATGGTTAAGACCGTCCGGGCATTCAGATTGGCTGTTATCTGAGCATCCGAGTTGCCTTCGGGCATTCGGAACGGTATAAGTGTCCGGGCATCCGCTGTCACTGCGGGCATCCGAAGCAGAGGTGTTTACTCGGGCATCCAAAAAAGAATTTTGGGCATCCGCAGCGGTTTTGGTCGCTCGGGCATTTATCGTCTACCGGAGGGGGCCAGCCTCCGAAGACACAAGTATTTCTCAATTTTTCGTAAAACTTCGTAACTTTCCCCATCGCGGGAAGCTACGTACTTCATTAACATTTTACCAACATCATAGTACAAAAGCATCATAGTACAAAAGCTTTGGAATTCTAACAATAACAGTTTTTATAAGAAACATTTCCTGAGGTTGATGGCGTGCCAAGTGTGCGGCACATTCGTATCATCCATATTTTGTAACTTATAAGAGTCGTTGTCGTATGCTTCGACGACTCTGTACGGGCCTTCCCAATTTGGCCCCAGCTTTCCTTGGTTCTCCACTCGGCTTGCTTCATTCCTCCTGAAAACGAAATCACCCACCCTAAAGTTCATCGGCTTTACCCGTTGATTGTAGTATCGCTCCACCTTTGTATTATACTTAGCTTCTTGTATTGCAGCGGCTTCTCTTTTTTCTTGCAACAAGTCCAGGTTTAGGCGCTGCTCTTCCTCGTTTCGGTCAAGCACGAGGAGCTGGTCTTCCTCACTGCGGTTTTCATCGAACATCATGGTCCGGTGTGTTGGTATCCCTATTTCGGCCGGTATTACCGCCTCACTTCCGTATGTTAAACTAAAGGGTGTATCGCCGTTGCTGGTCTTGAGTGAAGTACGGTGGGACCACAATACATTGGGCAATTCATCTACCCATCCGGCTCTTGCCCTACCCAATCTTGCCTTTATTCCTTCCATGAGGGATTTATTTGCCCGTTCTACTAAACCGTTGGCCTGCAGATGCGCAACGGCCGTGTTCATCTGCCTGATTTTTAGCTGTGCGCACCAGCTTTTGAAGGGATCATTCACAAAATTTGTCCCATTGTCCGTCACTATCACCCCCGGCAGGCCGAAACGACATATAATATTTTCCCACACGAACTTCTTTACTTCCTTCCCGGTCGTTTTCGCCAGCGGTTTGGCCTCGATCCATTTCGTGAAGTAATCTATGGCCACGATGACAAATTTTACTCTCCCTGGGGCCTCCGGGAATGGTCCCAGAACGTCCATTCCCCACTGATAGAATGGCCAAGGGGCCATGATTGAAGTTAAGAAGGTTTTGGGCAGCTTTGGCACGGGGGCGTGTATTTGACAAGAATCACACTTCCAAATCTCTTCTCTTGCGTCGCGGTGCATCGTAGGCCAGTAATATCCCTGTCTGATTAACTTTGCCACCACTGATCTGGGGCCGGAATGCATGCCGCAAGCTCCCTCATGCACCTCCCGGATGATATAGTTTGATTGTAACGGACCTACGCAACGGAGCATTGGGTTTAGATAAGATTTTTTGAAGAGGACACCTTCTTCCATCACATAATGGGGCAGTTTCATACGCAGACTTCTCGCTTCATTTGCGTCCTCCGGCCACACTCCCTCTTCTAGGCACCTGATGATCGGTGTCATCCAATTGGGGCCTTCTTCTTCCACTATTGCGTGTACTTCGGTTTCTTCGGTGGAGGGTTTTGCTAAAACTTCAACTAGTACCTCCTTTGTCAAATGATCGAAGGCAACCGAAGCGAGTTTATTAAGTACGTATGCCTTCTGATTTTGGGTTCTCGGTATGTGTTGGATTTTAAAATTGTCAAACCTTCCAATATATTGCCTTGCTTTCTCCAAATATCTTATCATGCTCTCTTTAGCGGCCACAAAATTCCCATTGATCTGGCTTGCCACCAATCTTGAATCAACCTTGACAATTATAGACTTAACTTTCATCCGTTCGGCTATCCGCAACCCTGCTAGCAGTGCTTCGTATTCGGCCTTGTTGTTTGTGCTTTTAAAATTTAGCCTTAGAGCGTAGGTGAATTCTTCCTGTGTGGGGCTGATGAGCACCAAACCGGCTCCGGAACCTTTCTTACTGCATGCTCCATCGGTATATAACGTCCATTCTGCTTTCTCGGTAAGTTCGCAGATCTGCCTGCTCTTTACTTTGGCATACTGTTCGGCCATTCCTACCGGTATTTCTGTTAGAAAATCTGCCAACACTTGTCCCTTGATAGCGTTTCGAGAAACATACTTTATATCGTACGCACCTAACTCCACCGCATACTTAGCCAGCTTTCCGGACGCCTCCGGATTATTTAAGACTTGCCTGATTGGCTGATCCGTGATCACTTTTATCGGATGTGCCTCAAAATACCTTCGGAGCCTCCGGGACGCGTGCAACAGACAGACTGCCAGTTTTTCCATTGGGGCATAATTTCTTTCCGCTTCATTCATCGTTCGACTAACGTAATGCACCGGTAACTGTTTTCCGGATCTTTCGGCGACCAGCACTGCACTTACTGCCCCTGAAGCAGCCGCCAGGTATACGTGCAGATCTTCTTTTGGAACGGGGGTCGTTAATGAGGGAAGCTCTAAGATTAACCTTTTCATTTCTTGGAAGGCCTCTTCGGCCTTTGAGGTCCATCTGTATTCATCCTTGTTCTCCTTGGTGATGTTCTTGAGTGTTTCGAAAAAAGAGAGTGATCTTTCTGCCGAACGTGACAGGAAGCGATTGAGAGCCGCCAACTTGCCGCTAAGGCTTTGCATCTCCTTCAAGGTTCTTGGCGATTTCATTTCTGTAATTGCTTTAACCTTCCTTGGATTTGCCCGGATGCCCTCGGAAGTCACCATGTAGCCGAGAAACTTGCCTTCTTCTACACCAAATGAGCACTTTTTAGGGTTCAGTTTCATATTTATTTTCCTTAGATTGTCAAAAGTTTCTGCCATATCCGCTAGTAAATCCACCTCCGCTTTACTCTTGATAACCATGTCATCTACGTATGCTTCCAAGTTCCTTCCTATCTGCGGACGGAACGCTGAGTCCACCAAACGTTGGTATGTGGCTCCGGCGTTCTTCAGGCCGAAGGGCATTTTGGTGTACCAATAAGTTCCTTGTTCTGTGTAGAATGCCGTTTTTTCTTCGTCCTCGGTAGCCATTTGGACTTGGTGATAGCCCTTATATGCATCTAGAAAACACTTGTACCGGTAACCCATTACGGATTCGATCTTCCAGTCTATTTCCGGCAGTGTGTAGTAATCTTTTGGGCAAGCTGAGTTCAGGTTTTTAAAATCTATGCACATCCTCCAGCTTCCATCACATTTCTTCACTAGTACCGGGTTTGATATCCATGTGGGGTACCTCACTGGCCGGACGATTCCTGCTTTTAACCATTCTTGCACTTCCCTGGCAATCACTTAGTTTTTTTCCTGTGAGAAGGTCCGTCTCTTCTGTGCTACCGGAGTATCTTCCAACCTGACATTAAGACTATGTTGCGCCAAACGGCGTGGTATACCCGTCATATCAACGGGTGACCATGCGAACACGTCTTTGCTTCGTTTTAACAATTCGACCAAGCTTCTTCGGCATTCTTTTGAGAATCCTTTCCCGATGGTCACCAATTGCTCCGGGTAGGCAGGGTGGACCATGATTTCTTCTGTAAGCCCCAGCTCCGCCTCCTTTTCGGAGACCATTTCAGCCGCGGCCTTCTCATCCGAACCTATCCATTCTTCCTCAAACCCATGACATTCCCTGATTGCCGCTGCCCTAGTAACCAAGGTTGCGATTCCCTTCGGAGTGGGAAATTTCATCATAGCATGGATGGTAGAGGGTATAGCCCTAAGCTCTCTTAAACCGGTTCTTCCCAATATAATGTTGTAGGGTGAGGGTGATCTTATTACTGAGAATTTCATCCTGGTCTTTCGGAATAAACCATGGTCCCCAAAACATATATCCAGCTCTATCTTTCCAATAGGCGTGATTATCTCTCCCAAGAACCCAACTAATGGTGATCTGGATTTCTTGAGTTTAGACTGAATCGAAGGGCATAAGTTGTTAAAACAGTGCTCGTACATGACTTCCACCGAGGCCCCCTCGTCCACAAAAATCCTCCGTATCAAATATCCCTCAACCTCTGCCTCCACTATGAGAGGTTCATCGGACAGATCCTCCGAGAGCACCGGAGGAAAAGTAATGGGGATCTTCATCCATGGCTCCTCATGTTCCCTAGTCTTTCTTTTCGTTGTTCCCACGCTTCCGATCATGTTTATCACCTTTTTCTTTCCTTTGTTCCCCTCCTGGGCCGGCTCTTTTCCCTGCCTTACATTCCGGATCAGATGGTCTTGCTTTCCAGACTCCAGGGCCGCTTCGAGTTGTCTCTTCAGCATGTGACAATCGTTGGTATAATGCCCCTTCTCCCCGTGATAGTCACAATATCTGTCTGCATTTTCCCTGCTTGGCCTCCCCACCAACGGAGGAGGGTGTGGAAGTCGAAGTTGGTGTTCAGTAGCCAGTATTCCCTTGGGTTGTTTGCTGAGCGCCATCAGTCCCGGTCGATTATTCTCCGGCCTCCACCCATCCTTTTTACGAAAATCTCCCCGGTTTTGATCTATCTTCGGAGCTACGTAGGGAGTGTATGGCTCTCTGAAACGAAAGTCACCTCGACGGTCGTTCCTACGCCGCTCGGCGTATCCCCTGGACCTCTCGGCCTTTGGTGGATAGCTGAACCTCCGATTACCCTCCGGGAGTTCTCCTTTTGGGAGTTCTGTGGTCTTGTATGCATCCTCTGCCCTGACAAAGTCATCGACTGTTGTCATCATCTCTTTCACAGTCCGGGGTACTTGATCGGAGAAACGCTTGGCTAGCTCCGGACATTTGTGTGCCGTCATAAAAGCTGATATACGCATGATATCCGGTACTCCTGGGATGTAACTCGCCTCGTCGGTCCATCTTTCTTTAAAGTCAGGCAAGGTTTCGTTAGCCCTCCTCGAAATCTTGAATATCTCCGTCGGATCCTTGATTCCTTTCTGCCTCAAGGAGAACCTAGCGGTGAACTGCTCTTCTAGCTCATCCCATGTGTTGATGCTGCCGGGCTCTAAACGGCTGAACCATCCTTGCGCTTCCCCATCCAGTGTTTGCTGAAACATCCGACACCATACTGGCATTGGCCATTCCCCCTGATTGGCCGCTCCGGCAAATCTGTTCAAGTGGTCATCCGGATCTGTGGACCCGTCGTATAACTTCAGATTGCTCGGCATCCGGTGTGATGGTCTGGAGAATTCGTTTATTCTTCTAGTGAAAGGTGATTTAGCTACGGATTTGAAAGGCTTTCCCAAATCTCCCTATGGTTTGTCTTTGGCTTGCCTGTCGTCCGGGGTCTTACCACCGTCCTCACTGAAATCCAACCGTATTGGTTTAAGGACATTTCCTTCGAGGGCATTGTGTTCTTTGACCAATTCTTTCAAAGCTGTCAGGTGCCCTTGTATCAAATCTTGTATGTTAGGTGAATCATGATCGTTCCGGTTAGAACCTTCCGGACCGTCTTTGTTAGCACCGTTTGCCCCTGTTGTTGTGAGGGGAGTCAGAGGTAGGAGATCCGTCATGCTATCAGTAGGTAGATCAGATAACGGGTCTCACGGATGGCGCCAATTTGTTGAAGCAAAATCTTGCTCTTCGGTCCAGACTCTCAGCTAACTTCTACCTTGGCTTCGGTCTTAGTTCTTGGCTTCGGTCTTAGTTCTGCACAAATGAGGAAACGCTCGTTAGCCTCGCCCCGGGTGTTATCCCAGGACCAAGCTCCGGCGTGAGAGTAAGAATATGAAAACCGAAGGGTATTGTGATAAATATGAGTAAATGCTTGTGTGTGTGTTGTTGAAACAATAAATGGGGTTAGGGTATTTATACTACCCCACCTTTACCTGTTGGTACTTTGTGAATAGTATCATAGTTGAATAGTTGTCAGTTGCCAACTGTCCCTACGAACAGTGCTTTGACCCTAGGTTGGGCTTGTAGGGTGGCTGTCAGAGTACACGTTTCCATGTGTGGGGGCCCTCATCCCTTTTAATAAGAGTATAGTATTCGGCTAATGTTTCGCCTTCGGATGGCATTCGGCTAAGTTCATGGCGCCCGGATCATGGCATCCGGACGGATACGTCAACATCTACAAATCAACTAAAGACCAACACATATTGGAAAGGACATATCGTGATCATACATATATCTATTTGGTAAGCCCTCACACCCCAATTATTGGACAAAAGCTTGATCACAAAACTCACAACCCATTAAAGAGATCCGAATTTATTGTAATTCCACAACAGAGGAGTGATGGTTGGATGGAAGTAAAAGTACATGAGTATCAAACCCCAAGATCTAAAGAAACTCTCAATATTGATATTTGGTTATCGCATCCCGAGAGCAAGATGATTCATGGGCTTATTATAGAAAGCATCGAGCTAAGGCCCATTGTGAGTTTGTAGCGGAGAATAGCAATGAGAAAGGCAAAAGGAATACAAGTAATCAAATTCATTACCCCCAAGTTAGTAGGTAATGACTCATTGCTAAAGTGGGTAATGGATGATTGCATTATATGGTATCAAGCATCATTATTCATTATGTTACCCATTTTTTATAGCCCATACCCTTTAACCAAGCACACCCTGAGAGTTTTAGATTTGTACCAAACGTGTATGTTAATTAAACATTGAGAAGCTGAATTTGATTATGAAATCATATCAGTTTTACAAAATTATTCTGGTGGTTCCTTTTATTGTCGGTTGATTTATCATCCATAGATATACAGCGTTACACTATCTTGAAATAATAACTGAGTGTTGTAGCCTTCTAAAAAAAACTAAAAATAATAATTGAGTGTTGTAGAGCTATTCCAATGATCATCAGATAACGTAAGAATAGAAGTATAGAACTGAACTAGGAACTGGTTTTTGTGGTTTCATTATAACATGTTTTATTCTTAAAATACAAAGAAGAATGTGTTTCATCATATCATTTATTTGTAGCTTCATGTTTATTTTTTCTTTTCTGCAAAAGGTGAAATATATATTAGAATAAAACCATATATGTCAATCATAAGTGAAATTAGAAGATCCTTACTTTTATCAATCATAAGTGTAAAAACGCTTTGTAAACTCATAAAACAGTTTGAACAAATAGATTGAGAACTAGTAAAATGATAAAACACTTTGAACAAATAGAATGAAAGGGTGTTTGATTTAAGAGTATGGTTGGATACCTGCGCACAACAGCGGCAATTAATATAGTTATATTATAAATATAGTAAATGAATCGTAGCCCAACTCTCCTCCCAATTCTTTACCCGCTTAGTGAATTCGTTTCACAACACTCCAAATGTATATGTGTTAGTTGTATGTGTTTGCTTGTGTTTCCCGTAGCTTTTCCATGACATCATTATCCCGGCATATAGAAAGACCATCGCTATCTCTTACCCATCAAACACACCCCTAAAAGTATATGATTTTGATGATCAAGATTGTATTGATTGAAATAAATGTTAAATTATAACAATTTGAATCAAAATAAAATAAACCCATTACAAATATAAAACTAAAAACTAATAAAAATATATCAAAATGAAATTGTTAATGATAATACTAAGAAGAATAGTGATTTAACTGTGCAAAGTGTAAAAACTAAAAACTAATAAAAATAAACTCATACATGCTATAAAACCTATCAACCAATCATAACCACCCATTTATATTTTCCATCCTTTTTTAAAAAAAGAAAAAAACAACATACCTTGCAAACGGTAAATCTTCAAGTTACAAAAAAAAAAAAAAAAAAAAAAAAAAAAAAAAAAAAAATACAATCGCGACGAGAATTAAATCATCTTTCTATAGATATGCATTATTATATACTTTCGACGAACTTTTTTTTCGACGATTTTTTTTTTTTTTTTTTTTTTTTTTTTTTTTTTTTTTTCAGCCCAGAAAAATTATATATGATTCGTAAAAATCACATATGATTTGATTTTTACAAATCACATATGATTCTTACGAATCACATATGATTCTTACGAATCATATATGATTTGTAAAATCGTAAAAATCACATATGATTTATATGATTTGATTTTAACGAATCACATATGATTTTTACAAATCATATATGATTTTCCTTGGCGGAAATTTTGAAGAAAAGAAATTCGTCGAAAAAAAAGTTCATCGAAAGTATATAACAATGCATGTCTATAGAAAGATAATTTAATTCTCGTCGCGATGATATTTTTTTCTTCGCGTAATGATTTACGGTTTGCGAGATATTTAATTTTTTTAAAAAATGTGAAAGTTTATTTTTTTTATTTTAATAAAAAAAAAAAATTAGTGGCTAAGATTGCTTGATTGGTTTTATGGTAAAAATTAGTTCTACAATGATCTTTTGGCTTGATATGAATACTGTTGAAAGCAGGGATCCAATATTGAGGGAAAATGATGATAGCAATATGACTATGACTAATGATGATTGTGCTACAGATAATGTGGGAAAAGGAATTGTTAATGATAATACTGAGAAGAATAGTGATGTAACTGTGCAGAGTGTAGGGGAGGAAACTGATTGTTTGCAGAATAAGGAGAACTGTGTAGGGAGTGAAAAGAATGAGTTGGTTAATGGAACAGGGAATGATGATGTGGAAAATGAAAATGGAGTTGTGCCTGAGGTTGTTGATTGCACTGAAAGTGAGGCACCAATGAATACCACTGTAAGTCAATTAACACCTAATGAACAGTAGCTAATACCTGTGTAGGAATTCCAAAAGGGAACAATAATATTGTTAGTTATGCTAATATAGCTAAGAGTAATTTGGAAAATATGAATAACAAACTGTGCCTGATCCCTACCTGTATTAAGGATGATGTTTCTGAGGTGGTAATTTTTTATGAAGAAATTATCATTGAGGGGAGAAAAAAATGGGAGTTGATTGCTTGTGGATATTTTGTGGGGTATAATTAGATGTATGCACTAGAGATCAACTACCATTTGTTTAGGATGTGGGGTAAATATGGGCCGAGAAGTATACAGAGTATAGGCAATGGTACTTTTGTTTCAAATTCAGTAATGAAAAGGGACTACAAGAGGTTGTTGAAAATGGTGTTTGGACTGTTAACAATAAGCCAATGGTTGCACAAAAATGGGATATCAGTGTGGATGTGAAAAAAATTGAACCTGATGTATTGCCTATTTGGATCAAAATGGTTAACATTCCATTGGAAGCATTGAGTGTTAAAGGACTGAGTGCACTAGCAAGTAGACTAGGTAAACCAGTGATTATGGATGCAATGACTGCAAAAATGTGCAATCAAGGGTTTGGAAGATTGGTATATGCTAGAGTACTCGTAGAGGTTGATGCTAAGAGAGGTCTACAAGACTCTATTGAGATACAGTACTGTGACAAGAGTAACAAAACAATTGCTGTTAAAACTGTGAAGGTAGAGTATGATTGGAAACCTCCAATGTGTACTAAGTGTCATGTGTTTGGGCATAGTACTAAGAAATTTGGTTAGGATAGCATGAAAGAAGGAATGAACATGGGCCATAATCAGGGACAGAGCCAAGGGGGTGCCCGCGGGTGCACGTGCACCCCATGGATTTTTTCGATATAGTGTTAATTTTTGAAAAACTTATCGATTTTTCTTAAATGTATCTTAAATGCACCCGGTGCATTAAAATGTGTCTCTAGTATTATTTAGTTCGTATACTTACAAATAAAAAATAAATATAAAATTTTGTAAAAGCACAAAGATGAAACAAGTTTAATAAATTAAAGCACAAAAGCCCATGAAATAGTTTTTTTAATGGAACAAGTTTATTCATCATCCTAACAATTTACAAAATCAAAATTGAACCAACACCACAAAGTTGAAAAAGGTTCATAAGTCATAACATATATCTTTCATTTGTTTATTATGTCTTTTAAAGTTTTCATGTTTTGATTGGTTGTATGAAATCTTAACTAATTTGTTGGTTTCGTATAGTCTATCATCATCAATAAGGGCTTAGGGCAATAAGAATGAGTGAATAACTATGCAATTTCTATTAAAACAAATAGAGATAACAAGTTTAAGTGATAGTTAACAATATATTAGAATATTAATAGTACCCCAATTGTGTTGTCATGTGACATTTTTATTGTTGTCAACAATATATTAGAATATGAATAGTACCCCAATTGTGTTGTCATAGGGCATTTTTATTGTTGTCGTATTTACAATATATATGAAAAGTAGTGCTTAAATGAAGTTGGCTTTAGTCTTTTCTATTGCTACTGCTATGGTTGAAAGATGTTTTTCTAAAATGAAGCTCATAAAAACTGATTTGCGTAATCGGATGAGTGATGATTATTTTAACGGCACTTTAACTTGTGTTATACTGAAAGAAGAACATATTAATATTAATAATGAGGGTGCACGTAAGTGTTTTTTTGCTATGGAGATAGTAGAATCACTAATTAGAAGGTAATATATTCATTTATTTATCGTTTTAATGAAATCTTCGTTTTCATCAACTTTTTAACTCTATTATATTACGGTTAAAAAAAATTTGTGCACCCGGTCATATTTCTTTCTGGCTCCGTCCCTGGCCATAATAGTAAAGAAAAAACTGTGAATGAGACTGGGAAGAACAATAATGGAATAGGACAACAACAACCAAACAGGAATGGTAATCAAAACAAGGGGAAGTTTGATGGTGAAAGTAAGAACATGGTACCAAAGTATGCTTTTGTTCGTAAAGTTGGAGGCAAGACCAATAATAAGCACAATGAAGAAAGGGTGAATCCTGCTCAGAAAGACCAGATTGCGGACAAAGCAAATTTTGAAACTTCACCAAAGAAAGCTTGGAATGTTCAAGAAAAAGTTGTGAATGAAATAAGACAAACTGCTAATAAGTATGCTCCACTGATAAATGTCGATGATGATGAGATTAGAACAGATTTAAGTGCTAATAAGAAAGAGATTGTGGAGAATTATGTTTTAGAAAATCATGACCCTCCTCTTAATGAAACAGTGAAATGGACAAGAGTTATGTTTAACTACTACAAGGATAGAAGGGAAGCTGTTAATAAGGAAAGGGCTAAAGTGGCAACAAGTGAAGAAGAGATTGAATTGAATGAGAATGAGGTGTTTATGGACAAGTCTGCTAATGCAAGATTCATGTCAAAGAATGAAGTTCAGGGCAGTGGTGGTAAGAGTATCTTTAATTAGTTTCCTATACGTCGGTAATGTTCTATGTGCTTACGTTGATCCTTAGAGGGATTCTGGTTATATCAGGTTGCTCAAGGAATATCAGAATTCATACAAACACCAACTGAAAACCGAGAATGTTGTTAGAATTCATATAATGTCCCTGGTAAGTTTGTTCTCCTGATAGGCTAAAACTGAAATTGAAACATCATTTTGTGTTTCCTGTGTTGATTTATATAATTATACTTGTTTTTTGCAGGTGAAGTTCAATACTGATGCAAGTTTTAGTAGTTACGTATGTAATTGCCCCAATCAATTAAGGGTGCGTTTAGTTGGAGAAAAATATCCCATTTTTCTAGGAAATTTTTTATGTGAAAATGAAAAAAATTGAAAATCCGTTAGTCACATTTTTTTCCAACAATTTTTCAAAAAAATGAAATTCTCATTTTTTAAATTTTAACTAAGAAATTGAAAAGCTCATTCCACCATTCTCAGTTTTTTCTTTCTCATTTTTTTTTCTCAACTCCAAAAAAAACACATGCACCATTCTACCCCTAATCTCTCGTGTCATCCTCCACCGCCCACCGTCGCAATTTGAGGTAATATTCTTATCATTTTTTAGAAAAAAAAAATATAACTCCAACTAACGGGTTTTCAAAATTCTTAACTCCTCTCTAGAGAAGAAAATCATTCCCTTCTCAATGAATTTAGAAACGAAAAAGAGGAAAATTTTTCTACAACTAAACGGCACCTAACGTGTCATTAGACCTGATAGCAAAATGTAGTGATTTTTGTTGGAGGCTGCTGAAAGGAGGAATAGGTCAGAATGAGTATGCTTGATTTTTGGGATTGTACATTTATTCGTTGTGTTGAATAAGGGAATGACGTGTGAAAAGGGATTGTAATCGACGTGTGAAAGTGATTGCTATTGACTTGCTGACTTTTGAATTATGGAAAGGGACAAAACGTGTGGAAGAAATTGCAATTTATTTGTTGACTTTTGAAATATGAAAAAAATAAAATAAAATTGTTAATTATGGCAGGGAAAGTTCGTTGGAGAGTTGTAGTATCTGCCAACTATGTTGCTCTAATACCATGTGAGCGATGGTTATTTCGCATGGTCTTTGAATAAACATAAGTAGAAGTATATGTAGATTACAAAACCCTATGCTACTCATATAATGGTTTTTGTAATCTATATATACTTTAGTTATGCTTAATCAAAGATCATGTGAAATAAACCTTTGCGACAATCAGGAGGTTACAAGCATTTGAAATACACTTTGGATCCATCAAGAATAAATTATAACCCTAATCGACCCATTCATAAGTAAATATGTTAAGCTTTCCACCTCCATTAATTACCAATAATTTGTCCTCTTCTGCATGATCAGGACCCAAAACTGCAAGTAGGTGATAGATAAACTCCAGCAGATGCCATTGCACAAGGACTCAAGACTCTTTCACTAAACGAAACCATTATTCTAGCCATAACCAATGTAGACTGGCTTAGTAGCATCAACTAGTAAGTTAAGTGCAAAGATTCAATAAATATAAACTAAACTAGCTTCAACAAAATTGTTGGATCTTGTATATATTAGTAGTAATATGGAAGCAGCCATTGTGTGAATATAAGCACGAAACACCCATTCACTTACAATTGAGTAATGTTCAGTAAATTTATTGCCTCCCACATTTATTTTATTTCACATTGAGGGATGGATGGAAGAGAATTATAGAGGTAAAAATTGTAACAAGGGATAGTTGGCATTTGTGCTGATGATGTTGGGGTTACTGTGAGCTAGCTAGAGATGACAAATTTAAGTGCTAAGTAAGTTAAGTGCTAAGTAACAACACAAATTTAAACTAAACTGCCTCAATAAAATTGTTGAATTTTGTACATATTATAAACTTGAAACGCACATTCACCTTCTGCTGTGTAATGTTCCTTTGAATTTATTGCCAACCTATGCGTTATTTTATTTGACTTTAAAGTCCTCACCTAGCACTAGCATAAAACTCAGACTTTCCTATTAGTGTTCTGCACTTTGCACTTTCTAAAAACACCAAATTCAATAAATTTATCATTATCATTCGATCAACAAATAATGGAGTCCTTCATGAAGGAGTTTGAGCATCTTCAAATTAAATTGGAAGATATCAAATCTGCCACCAACAACTTCAACGAAAACAAAGTTATCGGAAAAGGCGGGTTTGGGAAAGTCTATATAGGGGAACTATCTCACTTTAAGGGGAAAAGCATGGTTGCCATCAAACGCCTGGATCGGAAATTTGGGCAAGGAGACCCCCAGTTCTTTAAAGAAATCATGATGCTTTCCTGTTACAAGCATGGTAATCTCATCACCCTCTTAGGATTTTGCAAGGAAGGGAATGAGATGATCCTTATGTATGAGTATGCATCTCGTGGAAGCCTCGAACAAATTTTAAATGATGCCGCTCTCACGTGGATGCAAAGACTGAAGATCTGTATTGATGCTGCGGAGGGACTAAGCTTCCTTCATGATCCCAACGGGACACAACAAAGAGTCCTGCACTGTGATATTAAAAGTGCTAACATTCTACTCGATGAGAGTCTGAATGCTAAGGTGGCTGATTTCGGGTTGTCAAAAATAAGCCCAGCTAATCAGAAATACACATTTCTTTTCACCAGTCCAGTAGGTACCCCTGGCTACTGTGATCCACTTTACATGGACGACTACCAACTAACAAAAGAGTCAGACGTGTACTCTTTTGGGGTAGTCTTATTTGAAGTTCTGTGCGGAAGAGTATGTTTTGAATATAGCAATGGTAATTTTAAGGTTTTTGTAAATCACTGGAAGAGATGTTATGAGCAAAACAAAGTAGATGAGATCATCTTTCCAGATCTCAATCACCAAATGGATCCAAGTTCTGTCAGAACATTTGTAGACATTGCATATCAATGTTTACAGAAATTTCGTGAACAACGGCCAACAATGTCTGTTGTTGTGGAAAAACTTAAAGCTGCACTTGAACAAAGAGAGCATGAGCAGGAACAGATGCGTAAGGCTGCGGAGCAGGAGTATAAAGAGATACTCAAATATGCGGACCCTCCTCTGATCTACAGATCTGTGAAGGAATTGAAAGCTCTTTTCTCTAAAGGAATCCCAGTTAACGGCGGCAAAACGGTAATAAGCCACTATACATTTTAGAATTTCTAAATACAAAATAAAATAATTTGCAATTGACTTTCCCTTTACATCCCTTATAAATTTGCATCTTTTGGTGGTGCACTCAAATCATTATATACATGATTAGAAAATATTTTAATCTGTGTGGCGGTGCGCCCAAATCCCGTGGATTAGTCGGCTAAAAGGTCGGAAACCATTGTTACCCAAAGAAGAGAAAAAAAATGACAAAGGAATTTAGAAAAGAAAGATGTACATGGACATAAGCTCAAAATTGAAGGGTATTTTACTTTGCCTTAAGTTGACTCATCTATACTATCTATAAAACAAAAATAGTCAAACTTGAAAAGTGAAAAAATTCGGTCATGGTCAAACTTAAAAAATTCAGTCATCTATCTAAGGAAACTTATGAAATAATTTTAAATTAAAATTTATTTAAGGTATATACTAATTAGTCTAAGCTTACATCACAATTTTCAGGAAAAATATACAAAACCAATTTTTGGGTCTAGTCGGGTTTCGAAAATATAAAAACCGGTTTTATTTGACCTGTTTTTTATCAAAATCGGTTCAACCGGTGGAACCGGCCGGGTTGAACCAGGTTTCAAAATATTATGTTTAATCCCCAAATCCTCAAACTTTTATTATTTTTCGTTTATAACCCCTAAACTTTTTTTATCGCTACAATTCGCTACAAAATCCCGTTGCTATGCACGGGTACTCGTCTAGTTTAATTAAAGATGTAAATGCATCGCAGTTGGTATCTATATATGGCAAGGGAGAATTCATTTGTGAAAGGATATACATTGAAGCTTGTTTGGATCATATTCAAGATTACCATCTAGAAGATTTTGAAAATTCAAGGTGAGTTGTCGTCCTTCTTACACCCATCGCTTTTGTTTCTCTATGGTTTTTGTTGACATAAATAATGTCTTAAAACATTGTTAGCATATTAACAATGTCTCTATGTTTTGATAATTACAAAGCATAAACTCATTAATCTAAAACTTATGACGAAAATAAGTTTTTAGTGCTTAATATTTGTCTTTGCTTCCATATCACTTAAGGTATGAATAAACAAAGGATTTATTGCATTTCATGATCAAAGGAAATTTTTCTAATCACTAGAATTTTTATAAAATGTATTAAACATTTTATATCTTTTACAAAATTACTTTTCGAATTAAAAGAATATGTTTAATTCATTATAAATATATGATTTCAAATTTCCAACCAAAAATGGCAAATTTTATTCAGAAAAATATTCCGCACTAAAAGACAAGAAAAACCAACGTTCTGAAGGGGCGGCCCCCTTAATTCCTTAGGCGGCCCCCTTAATCATTAAGGGGACCGGCCATTAATTAAGGGGACCAGCCACGCTCCAGAACAGTATTTTTCTCCCCTATAAATACTGGTTCACTCCTCAGAATTTTCTTACCTTTTGCACTTCTAAACTTTCTGATCTAGATCCATATTTCTATTCTCTTTTCCTTTGATCATAAGTATATAATTCTTTGTTTCAAAGTGATTCAAACTTCATCCTCTCAAGTGCAAGAGAAGAATACTTCTATCCCCCAAGACAAGAAGTATTACAACTTGGTGTGATCTCCACATCCAAGTTGTTGGTGCATCATCAAGATTATTTACATTATTCTTTGTGAAGATTGTTGTGAATATTTGATTGTAGATAGTTGTGCTAGATATATAGATTGTGTGATTAGTTAGTAGCTTGGTGTGAAGAAGAAAAGTTAGGAACTAGATTGGTGTGAAGAAGATAGGTGTGGAGTAGTTAGTTGTGAAGTAGATTGATTTGAAGAAGTTGTGACTTAGGTGTGAAGAAGTTGTGGTGTGAAAATTGGTGTGTAAATTGGTGTGTAAGGTTTTCTCCGCCATAAGGGAGCTTGTTGATATAGTGAAGAAAACTCTCGAGTTAGGTGCTCGGGGAGTGGAGTAGGGCAAGGAAGGTGTCCTTGTAGCCGAACCACTATAAATCTCTTGTCTCGCGGTTCGATCTTTTCATCTCTCACTTATTTCATTACTTATCATTGTTATATATTATTTATTGATAGTTGTTTATATTGTGCAAGACTTGAGATCACATATTATCGAATCTAAGTTTTTAAAAGCTAAGAAAACACTAAAACTATCTTTTATAACGAATTAAAAAGACGTAAAACTATTCAACCCCCTTCTAGTTTTTCACAATTGGTATCAAGAGCCACGTCTAGCAAGATTTTTAAAATATATTGTATTTTAAAACTTGTAACGATCTATGGAATCTGAAAAATATTTAGAAGGGCAATCTATGCAAAGACCACTACTATTTGAAAGTGATGGATTTTTATATTGGAAAAATAGATTCGACACGTATGTGAAATCAAAAGATCTTGATCTTTGGCATATTATTACCTTTGGTGATTTTCCCCCTATTCAATATAATGTTGAAACTAAAATGAATGAAATTGTATCTTTCGAAGAACAAAATGATGATTTGAAAAAGAAATTAGGAAAAAATAATGAGGCTAAAATGGTTATTTATAATGCGTTACCACGCAAAGAGTATGAAAGAATTTTTATGTGTAAAACCGCCAAAGAAATTTGGGATTCTTTACTAATCACTCACTAAGGTAATAGCCAAGTCAAAGATAATAAAATACATTTTCTTGTACAACAATATGAACAATTTACGATTCCGGAAGAGGAATCTATTGATAATGCTTTTGCTAAGTTTAACACTATTATCACAAGTTTAAAAGCACTTGCTGAGGCATTTTCTAGTAAAAATTGTGTTAGGAAATTTCTTAGGGCATTGCATCCAAAATGGCGAGCTAAGGTCACGGTAATTGAAAAATCAAAGAACTTGATGACGTTATCACTAGATGAACTAATTGGCAACTTGAAGGTTCATGAAGAAATCATAAGAAGAGATTCGGAAACGGTCAAAGTCAAGAAAGAACAAACCAAATCCACTGCTCTAAAAGCCAAAAAGGAACCTAGTGATGATGATGATTCAAGTGACGAAAGTGAAGACGAAGAATATGCAATGGCCGTAAGAGAATTCAAGAAATTCTTCAAGAGACGAGGAAGATTCACTAGATCATCATGAGACAAAAGAAAAGCGTTCCAAAGAAATAGAAGTGAAAACTATGGGAAAAAAAAGTGCTTTAGATGTGGAAGTCCAAATCATCTCATTGGCGAATGTCTAAAGCCACCGGGTTATGAAAATCAAGGCGCTTTTGTTAGTGGAACATGGAGTGATAGTGACAAAGAAGAAGTTGAAAAGCCAAGAGATGAAAAGTGTTTTATGGCAAAAGAAACCGGCGAAATATGTTTAGGAATTGACTTGGAATCCGACGAATGGATCAAAGATAGCGGATGTTCGAGGCACATGACGGGGAACCGCAAGCTATTCTCTACATACAAGGCATACAATGGAGGTAACGTTATTTTTGGTAGTGACTTACGTGGAAAAATCATTCGCAAAGGTACGATTTCTCAAGACTCGCTTACCATTGAAAATGTAGAGCATGTAAATAATTTAACATATAACTTGCTTAGTGTAGGACAAATATGTGATAATAAATGTAGAGTCACATTTACCGAAGAGGATAGCGAAATAGTTAAGAATGGAAAAATTATAGGTAGAGGAATTAGGAAAGGTGGCATATATGTTATGAAACTAGGAAACAAGCCTGAGGATAGGATATGCCTAACGACCCTAGATGAAAACTCTACATTGTGGCATAGGAGATTAGGACATGCTAACATGCAACAAATACAATCTTTGGCCTCTAAGGAATTAGTTAGAAATTTGCCTAATCTAAAATATGAAAAACATTTTTGTGATGCATGTAAAATTGGAAAACAAGCTCATGCTAGTCACAAAGCTAAGAATATAGTATCCACTACTAGGTGCCTAGAATTATTACATATGGATCTTTTCGGTCCATCCGCTGTGCGGAGCTATGGAGGAAACAAATATACCTTAGTAATAGTAGATGACTACTCACGATACACGTGGACTAGGTTTTTAAGTGACAAAACCCAAGCCTTTGAAAAATTCGAAATATTTAGTAAAATGATTCAAAATAAATTAGGATGTTCAATAGTTGCCATTAGGACGGACCATGGTAGGGAATTTGATAACGAAGTACAATTCGGAAAATATTGTGAGTTAAATGGAATATCTCACAATTTCTCCGCTCCTCGTACTCCTCAATCAAATGGCGTAGTAGAAAGAAAAAATAGGTCACTACAAGAAATGAGTAGAACTATGTTAAATGAACAATCCATCCCACAAAAATTTTGGTGTCACGCCGTAGATACATCAACTTATATTTTAAATAGAGTATCAATTAGGAGAATTCTAGGAAAAACTCCTTATGAGTTATTAAGAGGTAGAAAACCAAACTTAAGCTACTTTTGGGTATTTGGAAGTAAATGTTATATTCTAAACACTAAGGATTACCTCACTAAGTTTGATCCAAAATCATATGAGGGAATATTTTTAGGATACTCACAAAATAGCAAAACATATATAATACTTAACAAACACTCCATGAAAGTAGAGGAATCACTAAATGTAACATTTGATGAAACACCACCACCTCCTAAAATATTACCTTTAGAAGATGATGATTTAGTCGAAGATGAAGCTATTGAGGTTAGTAAAACAAAACCCATAGGAAATGATAATGAAGACATTCAATTAGAAAATAACGAAACTGTTAATATTAAAGAATCTAGATCACATCCATTAGATAATATAATAGGACATCTTAACCAAAGAACCCTTAGGTCACAAGCCCAAGATAAAAACAATTTCTTTTGTTTCCTCTCAGCAATAGAACCTAAGAATATTAGCGAGGCTTTAAAAGATGAAAGTTGGGTTATAGCTATGCAAGAAGAATTAAATCAATTTAAGGCAAATGATGTTTGGGAATTAGTCCCAAATCCAAAGAATATGACCATCATAGGAACCAAATGGGTATATAGAAATAAGTTAGATGAGAATGGAATAGTTACTAGGAATAAAGCTAGGTTAGTTGCCCAAGGTTATAATCAACAAGAAGGAATTGATTATGACAAAACTTATGCCCCCGTAGCTAGACTAGAATCGATTAGGATATTACTTGCCTATGCTTGCGCCCTAGATTTTAAGTTATTCCAAATGGACGTGAAAAGTGCATTCCTTAACGGTTTTATCAATGAGGAGGTATATGTGGCACAACCTCCAGGATTCATTGACTTCGCAAAACCTGATTATGTTTATAAGTTAAAGAAGGCTTTGTATGGACTCAAACAAGCTCCCAAAGCTTGGTATGATCGATTAAAAGCTTTTCTTATTAAACATGATTATTCCATGGGAATGGTAGATAACACTCTTTTCACTAAAAGGAAAGACCCAAATCTCATTATTGTCCAAATATATGTTGATGACATTATATTTGGATCGACTTGTCAAGACATGTGTGATGAATTTGCCAAAATCATGCATGATGAGTTTGAGATGAGTATGATGGGTGAACTTAACTTCTTCCTAGGATTACAAATAAAACAATTAGAAGATGGAATATTTTTTAACCAATCTAAATACATTAAGGAAATGCTTAAGAAATTTAGCCTAGAAGACTCAAAACCCATGAAAACTCCCATGTCTACGGAAGTAAAGCTCACAAAGGACGATGAAGGTGAGTCCGTAGATAACACCAAGTATAGAGGAATGATAGGTAGTTTACTATACTTGACGGCAAGTAGACCCGACATCATGTTTAGTGTCTGCCTTTGTGCTCGTTTTCAAGAGGATCCCAAAACCTCTCACCTAGAAGCGGTTAAGCGTATCTTCCGATACGTTAAAGGCACTATACACTTAGGATTATGGTATCCTAAGGGATCCGGTATAGAAACCATCGTCTATGCGGATTCGGATCATGCGGGAGACTACGTAGATAGAAAGAGCACTAGCGGTATTTGCACATTTATGGGATGTTGTCTAACATCTTGGTTTTCGAAGAAGCAAACCGCTCTTGCTATTTCTACCACCGAAGCCGAATATGTAAGCGTTGGAAAGGCATGTCAACAAGCACTATGGATGAAACAAGCTCTCGTAGACTATGGCATTAGGTTAGAAAATGTCCCCATTATGTGCGATAACAAAGGTGCGATAGATTTAAGTAAAAATCCGGTGCAACACTCTAGGACTAAACACATAGAAATACGCCACCATTTTCTTAGGGATAATGTACAAAAGGGAAATATATCTATAGAAAAGGTTGCATCGGAAGACAACATTGCGGATATATTCACAAAACCCCTTAAGCGTGAATTATTCAACCACTTGTGTTTAGGATTAGGAATGATGAAACAAGTTGACTAAATTATATTGAATTAATACAAATTTATACTTGCATAAAATTTATTTTTCTTCCATTTCATCTTTTCTGAGTCTAGGAATCTATTTCGCACAAAACTAAAGATTGGGAAAATTTATTTTCTTTGCATAAACTCCTTTTTAAAACCCAATCAATTCTCTTTAAAAATTATTCTCACATCTATGAATCACATGGAGATCATTTTCCTTGCATTGTTGACTAATACTAAAAACATTGTTTTTCAAAATCATGCATAAACTCTCACATAAATTGTCAAGGTATATAATCTACTATATGTCTTTGACATTCATGATCGAGCAAAAATTGAATCAAGGAGATCATTTGGATTGTTTCTTAGGATCGTTATTTTTTTTGCATTTAGGAGTCGAAACAATCACAACTCCGTATTTGTTGCATATAGACACTCACTAGGACAAATTCACTAATAATGTTGTCATCTTGATCCATCACTAGTTTTTCACTCACTAATTGCCTTTGCCTTTAATCTAAGATAGGTGCCTTAGGAAGTTTAAGTAATCTTGCCCTTACTTACCTCCTCTTGCTTATTATGTGTTGATTATTTGCTCTTTTGCCTATGTGTTCTTGCATGCATGTTATATCTTGATTAGATTAGATTCTATATTGCCTAAAGTAATTAAACTTGCTTGAATTCTAATCCAAACACACAACCTTTCTGCAAATTTTCTGCCAAAAACCCAATTCTGGCAACCTGGAAATCACCAGATGGGCGGCCCCCTTAATTTTGTAAGGCGGCCCCCTTAATCATTAAGGGGACCACCCCCTAATTAAGGGAACCGGCCATCTGATGGTCGGGTTTACAGAATCTTTTCTGCTTTTTAGCTCATTTCAACCTACATTTCCAAATTTTCACCAACACATTTTGTCCTAATCTCCAAAACAAACTTTATCCATCCATAAACACCCAAATCTTACACTATAAATAACCCCAATCCTCAAAACTCTTCACTCATCCCTTCATGGCTTCTCCAAACAAACCAAAACCAAAAGCCTCAAGGCTTGCAAGAATGACGGAAAAACCCGTTTGGCGAAGAAAAAGCCCTCGAAACAAATCCATCATAACAAATGAAGTTGGAAATCACTCAACAACACCAACCACTTACTTACCAAACTTTACACCAAATTCACAAGGACATTCATTTGATCCTCTTTACAAACCATACAACATTGGCCAAACATCTTCCTTCATGCCAAACCATTCATCTCATCCTCCAACCACTTTTAATGATCCATACAAGTTTGATCAACCATCCCACTACAACTCCAACTACACAAACCCAATTCATCCATATCAACACAATGACTTTCTCCGCATTACCACGGAAAAGCAAAAGTTTCGTGATGAAATATCACAAATCCATGATCTTTGTGATCTCAATGCCATGCATCTTGCACAACGCAACAAAGGGCAACCTCCATCATCACCCTACAACAATTGCCTTCCTCACTCTCTCAACTTGGATCAAGTTACAAACCACACTCACTATTGCCCTTGTTGCATCTTCCTTCAAAAACAAATCCTATACTTGAGTGAAGATATTTCTTGGATTGAATATCTCCTCACTCGACCTCATCCCATTCCACCTTTAACACGATACAATATCGTAAGGTCCACCTCTTCGGCTCCATACCCCACTCCATATCCTTCTCCATCTAACAACTAAGCTTTATGCTTATGTTATCCTTCAAGAAAATAAAACAATCAACCATGAGTTGCAAGCAAGTCCAAGTGCTCTTTTAGGCAATATAGGACTATGTCTTTTCTTTTGTTTTATTATAATCAATATGCCTTACGCATATTAAATGTTGTAATGCTTTCTATGATGCTTGAATGAATCTATTTTTATAATTATTGCTTTGCAAGTATATGTGCCTTGTTCTCTTCTAATATTTTATGTAGCCAAGATTTCCATAGCTCATTCCCTTGGTGCTCTCAAATGAGGGGGAGCATACATCAAGGGGGAGCATTAATCTTTTTGATTTTACAAAAAGGGGGAGAAGAGAATGTTAAACTCTAAATACTTGTCTAAAAATTATTTTTTAAACCTAATGAGTTTAAGGTTTTGTAATCATCAAAAAGGGGGAGATTGTTGACATAAATAATGTCTTAAAACATTGTTAGCATATTAACAATGTCTCTATGTTTTGATAATTACAAAGCATAAACTCATTAATCTAAAACTTATGACGTAAATATGTTTTTAGTGCTTAATATTTGTCTTTGCTTCCATATCACTTAAGGTATGAATAAACAAAGGGTTTATTGCATTTCATGATCAAAGAAAATTTTTCTAATCACTAGAATTTTTATAAAATGTATTAAACATCTTATATCTTTTACAAAATTACTTTTGGAATTAAAAGAATATGTTTAATTCATTATAAATATATGATTTCAAATTTCTAACCAAAAATGGCAAATTTTATCGAGAAAAATATTCCCCACTAAAAGACAAGAAAAACCAACGTTCTGAAGGGGCGGCCCCCTTAATTCCTTAGGCGGCCCCCTTAATCATTAAGGGGACCGACCATTAATTAAGGGGACCGGCCACGCTCCAGAATAGTATTTTTCTCCCCTATAAATACTGGTTCACTCCTCAGAATTTTCTCACCTTTTGCACTTCTAAACTTTCTGATCTAGATCCACATTTCTATTCTCTTATCCTTTGATCATAAGTGTATAATTCTTTATTTCAAAGTGATTCAAACTTCATCCTCTCAAGTGCAAGAGAAGAATACTTCTATCCCCCAAGACAAGAAGTATTACAACTTGGTGTGATCTCCACATCCAAGTTGTTGGTGCATCCTCAAGATTATTTACATTATTCTTTGTGAAGATTGTTGTGAATATTTGATTGTAGATAATTGTGCTAGATATATAGATTGTGTGATTAGTTAGTAGCTTGGTGTGAAGAAGAAAAGTTAGGAACTAGATTGGTGTGAAGAAGATAGGTGTGGAGTAGTTAGTTGTGAAGTAGATTGATTTGAAGAAGTTTTGTAGAAGTTGTGACTTAGGTGTGAAGAAGTTGTGGTGTGTAAATTGGTGTGTAAGGTTTTCTCCGCCATAAGGGAGCTTGTTGATATAGTGAAGAAAACTATCGAGTTAGGTTCTCGGGGAGTGGAGTAGGGCAAGGAAGGTGTCCTTGTAGCCGAACCACTATAAATCTCTTGTCTCGCGGTTCGATCTTTCCATCTCTCACTTATTTCATTGCTTATCATTGTTATATATTATTTATTGATAGTTGTTTATATTGTGCAAGACTTGAGATCACATATTATCGAATCTAAGTTTTTAAAAGCTAAGAAAACACTAAAACTATCTTTTATAATGAATTAAAAAGACGTAAAACTATTCAACCCCCTTCTAGTTTTCCACAGTTTTTTATGACGTCAATTCTTAGTGGCTACTTCATTCAGATTTCCAGGGCGACGACGCTGTTACTGCATACACAAGTTTAACGAATTGAAAGTACGTGTTAGGGCTCAATTCTTGTATCCCCAAATCGCATACAGTGTGAACCTTGTCTTCAGAAATGCCAGCAGGATATATATGTGTAAGATCCTCCACTACAAATTAAATGGGGAGACAAAATATTGCATGGTTTATGATACATACGAGAGAGAAGATGGATGGTTCGTGGTACCATTATATCTGTTTACAAGCGACCACAAAACTGCATATTTTGAAATTGACTTTGAAAGATTTAAGAACGGTTGCAAATTACTAGTAGCAGGCTTCGAGTTCCAACCCCTTGAAGAAAAAGTAAGCAGAAAAAGCCGGTTTATTAATTAATGTCGTTTTCTATGTTGTTTGATGGTTCTAGCTGTATGTTTAGAACCATTCTTGGAAAATGGTTCAGCCACAAGCATATTTTTAAGTATAACCTCAACGGCTCACTTGATTTGTTTTTTTTTCTTTTGTTTTTTGTTTTTTTTCCATATATATATATATATATATATAGGTAGAACTGCATGATCAAGGGTTAGAAGAGTACCAAGACATAGTTAAGGCCGCGTCACAGCCTCTATTCTACAAATCCCTTGGGGAGCTTAAAAAGCTTCTCTCCATAGGTTTCCACATTAACAATCACAGAACGGTAATGTGCCATGTCTATATATAAGCCACTATTTGTTAAATTTGTTATAGTTTGAGAAAGATAATATCATCAAAACTAATTCCTAACTGTATTATATAATATATGGATAGTGGTTTTCCCTGAATGAAAATGGAGAACACTGTGAAATGTTATCAATAGCCCACTGCTTGATTCCAAGCGAAGGTGGTTACAGTTTCTATGATACCGATCATTGTTCAAGGTGACATATCCTCCTCGTCCATCTACTCGTTCCTATTGTTTATTTTTAAGGTTTTCAGACTAATAATATTTCATAAGTATCATTCTATGCTTCTTCTTCATGCAGATTTTCACGCTTTTTTGAAACAAATAAAAAAGGATTTAAAGTACACATCAGAACTCAATTCTTGACCCCATCAATCAGATACACAGTGAGCCTTATCTTCTGCAAGGATTACTATTCTGGAGAGAAACAAAAGTATGTAGCTCTCAGATACAAATTAGAAGGGCAGACAGAAACTTCTATCGTGTACCTTGCAACTTCAACAAAAGATAATAGCTCTTTTATTGTTGAATTGTGTCAATTCACTAGCAACAGGAGAACTTTTGATCTTGAAATTGTGTTTGAAGGTCATAAAGACAATTTACAAGTAGAAGGCATCTTGTTTCAGCCCCTAGAAAAAGTAAGTTGACAAATACTGGTTTATCAGATCAACTTAGTCATTTTTATTATGGTTTCAAGACTTGAAACTTTCTTACAAAAATCACCAGAATATTTTGAATCAGAGGTAGCAAATTATCAGGTTGAGTTGGATTGGGAATATATATATCGTTTTTCAAAAAGTGGGTTTGATTCGTGTTCGTAGGTTGGGTCGACCTGCTTTTTTTGGTTTTCTTCTGAATACCATAAACATCAAACATTAAAGTATAGTGTTGGAGGATGACATAATAGATTATTTTAGTTTGAAAGTAATTATACATAGTGCTTTTTTGTATATTTCAGTTAGTTAGAGTATCTTCACTACTATATTATAGAAACTATCAAGCATGATCTAAAATGATGATTGTTAGTATTTATAATTTAGTAAAATCAATAAACTGATACAGTATAAAGCTGCAGTGTGAAAGATGGTAGATGAGTTAACTTAATGGGATGCTGCAGCTCGAGCTTTAGCTACTTTATAATTGGGGTTTGGGTCGAAACTGGTTTGATATATATGTGTTTAAATTTCATAGGTTGAACATGAGCAAGTGTTGAAGGATGAGAAACTATCAAATGATACTCTACGGTGGACAATGAAGGAGGAGGGTCTGTGCGCAAATCTTTTTAAGTGCTTCCAAATCTCTAATGATCAAGAGGTACATCTGATATGAACTATTCATTACTGTCATTGAAACCTTTTAAACATAATTAACCCTAATTTTAGTTCTCATTTTGTACTTACATGTATTTCTGTTGATTGATTGATAGGGGTATGCTGTTGATAATAACGGGAAGAAATCTTTGCTGTTCTCAGCAAGAGGCGTAATAAGAAGCAGCGAACTGTCTTTTAAGCCTTTACAGAAATCAAGGTTCTTTTTCTATTTCCATGCCAGTTTTCTAGAAGAAGTTTATATCTTTTGCATATAAGTGTAGTGCACAACACTAAAGAAAATGTTACACAAGAGGTTCAAAGTTCAAACCTAGTTTGCTATCCACTAACACCCAGATTAGACTAGTTTGCAGCCACTTACAAATTGGGTCTCTTAATGTTCATCCCAAAATCTGGGTACTCATACGCAAAAACACCTGCCGTCATAGACATTGTATGTTTTCTATCAATAGACATACCCGAATCATGTTTGCTAAAAAAGATATGTTTTATCAAATGATAATAAAACATGCATATTTATGAGTATTGCACAGTTTCAGTTTTAGTAAGTTCTCAAGTTCTGATTTTCAAGTCATGCTATTCTTTAGTGCATCCCCAGTAGAAAAAGTCTCTTAAAAAACTTGGCCAAAAAAAACTAAATTCAACCCTTCTGAAATGCAAAGCTTTTAAGGTAAAAATATCCTTTATTTGCCTCCCATGAAGATGCCCTTCCTAACATGAAAAGGTAAATCTAATAATAGAGCCCTAAACGATGGTTATTGTACCCCCCACACCAAAGCAGCTTAAGACACTGAATTGACTAATTCCACTCAGTTTAAATGTAATCGTTGATTTGTATGTCAAGATGATTTTCAATGTTTATCGCAGATTTAAAGAAGTGGCTGTGATAACCAACTCCCGGTTTAATATTAAGAAGGAAATCAAATCCGATGTCCTATCACGTGAAACAACATATGCATATTACCTTATCTACAAATCAACTGACCAACCCTTATTAAAATATGAATATGAAAATTCGTATATCTATTTAGTAAGCCCTCCAAAAACCCCAATAATTGTACAAAAGCTTGATCAAATCACTCACAACCAATCATTGAATACACCGAAACTAGATTATGTTCGACGACAGAGGAGCGATGGTTGGATGGAAGTAAAACTACTGCAGTTTCAAACCCCAAGTTCTACACAAACTATGGATATTAATATTTGGTTAACGACTCCCAGTTACGATAAGATTAGTGGGCTTGTTATAGAAAGCATCGAGCTTAGGCCCATAGAGTATTCAGTGTAAGCCCATATCCTTTGGAGCAGGGGAAATTTGATATTGAATATTAAGAGTTTTAGATTTGTACGAAAAGTGTATCTTTATTTTACAGACTTAAGATCAAGATCAAATGAGAAGAACTCTTAAAATGAGATGGTTGAGAAATAACTATAACCACATATTAGATATACATCGACTTGAATTAGATGCATCCCTAATCTTTTAGATGCGCCCTAATATATTTTCTAGCTAAAATTAGATGCATATACATATATTATATGCATTTTAGCAAGTTAGGAAAATCCTATGTATTTTTCGTCTTCTGCGGGTCAAATTTGTTGCAAGTACTACTTTGTATCGTTTTCATTTCAAAATTACTTTTGAAACTAATTGGGATGCATCTAAATGAATAGAGATGCATCTAAATAAATAGAGATGCATCTAATTCAAGTCGACGCATTTCAAATATGTGGTTATAGTTATTTCTCATCCTTCTCATTATAAGTTTTCTTCTCACTGGATTCTTACCCGAATTTTACATTGATAAACTTATTTTAATTTATTATGAAATCATATTAATTTATTTGGATGGTTCCTTGGCAAGGGCTTATAGGGGCTTGAGCTTTAAAAATAAGTCGGCTAATAAAATAAGTCTCGTTTGTCATAGGGCTTATAGAAGGGCTTATAAAATAAGTCGGTTAAAAACTTTAGCCACATGAAAGGGGCTAAAACTTTAGACCGAGGCTTTTGAAGAATAAATTACTTATTTACTCACAAAAATATCTAACACATATCAAAACTCATTTAATTATGTTATTGTTAGTAATTTTGCAATAATAAGCGTCAGCCCATTTGGCAAACAAGTTATAAAAATACAAATTTTAATTTCGGCTATAATATAATTCTCAACCCCAGCCCACCCTAGCCATGTAGATCAAGTAATGTCATGATTTGCCAAACATGTATTCTGGTTTAGGCTGCAATGTATTCTGGTTTCGGCCAAAGGCCAACACACCAATAGTCGAATTAGATGGCAGTTAGTTATAGTTAGTTATAGAAGTTAGTTATGGTTAGTGAAAGGTCACAATGGTAGTTATTAGTTATAGTTAGTTATAGAAGTAGTTATTCACTAGTGTCGTTTCATTATGTATAAATAAGGGTCGAGTCTGTAATCAACATTAGTTTGATTGATTCAATATATACAGTAATTGTATACATTTATTCTTGGTTAAGTAAGAGTGAATATTGTATAAATTAGTGTTTGATTGAAATATGGGCAACATTGGCATCAGAGAGAGGTTAAGAATCGAAGAAGGAAGGCCGAGAGGGTTGATTGTTTGTGATAAACAACAACCAGAAATCTGTTAAAGATTGGATCAAAGATCGAATGAATCGATTATAACAACCCAAAAATCAAGTGATTCGAAGAAGTAAAAGGATATGTTAGGAGACAAAAACGAAAACAACAAAGTTGTTTATAAAGAAGTCGCCGCACCGTTAGCATCATACCAATGCCCAGTTCTAAACAATACGAACTATACATTATGGGCACTAAGAATGAAGAAGATAATAATGGCAAATGGACTATGGGATTTAATAGAAGGAACAAGTACATCAAAAGAGATTGATGTAAAAAAGGATAGTTCTGCGTCAGCATACCTATTTCAAGGGTTACCAGAAGATTTGCAAATGCAAGTTGCGGGATGTGAAACATCAAAAGAAATTTGGGACTCTCTAAAGTCCAGATTTATTGGGACAGAAGATGTACAACAGGCACACTCGCAACAACTTAAATCAGAATTTGAGATACTTGTGATGGAAGAAGATGAATCAATAGATACATATCCGGGAAATTGATGAGTATTATTACAGAGGCTGCTACATGTGGATTAACGTTAGATGAGTAAACGAAAGTACGAAAAGTACTTAATGCAGTACCAGATAAATTTCTGCCAGTAGTAGCGACCATTAAAATGATTGTTGATTTTAAGACCATAAAATTGGAGGAGATTATCGGGAAACTTAAGACTTATAAAGAAAGGATTAAGTTTAGAAAAGGAAGTGAGGAAGATAATAGTGAAAAGTTGTTACTCACACATCAAAGGAATAACAGGAATTATAAACGCAACTATAGAAAAGGATACACATCATATGAGTCGGATGGAACTGACAACAAACCGCGAAGGAATGGTGATAAGTCGCAAATAGATTGTTACAAGTGTGGAAAACTTGGGCACTATGCTTATGAATGTCCAAGCATGAAAAAAGAGGAAGTTGAGGCACTCTTAGTAGAGAATGATGATGAACCGACACTTCTAATGTGCCTAATTGACGAAAATTAAAAAGTTAGAAAGCTCGGTCGTGTGATACGATCAAAGCAAAGCCATGTGATACGGAAAAATATCCAGTGAATTCAGTGAATGAATTAAAGGAAAAAACGTGTGATACGATTTCAATCCGTGAAGGATCAAAATAATTTTGTGAGAGAATTATAGTGGAGGAAGTTTTGATTCGTGTTATGCGAATTGGTACAAAAGAGAGGTTGTGTGAAATAACTAAGTTAGCCGTAAAGGATGGTTCGTGAAGAACAGATCACTGACTGATCAAACAAAAGATGGTGTAAAGCCAAGTTGTGTGAAGAAATAGCGAAGAATTTGTTGTGTGAAGCAACCGCTAAGAAGATATAATATGTGATAGATTAAATGATCAAGAAAAGTAAAGAAAAATCAAGTGATATGATCAAGTTGAAGAATGAAGATGGTGTGAAGTCATCAAAGATTTTTTCAGGACAAAGTTTGGCATCAAGACATTAGGGAGGAACTGTAGATCAAGTAATGTCATGATTTGCCAAACATGTATTCTAGTTTGGGCTGCAATGTATTCTGGTTTGGGCCAAAGGCCAACAGACCAATAGTCGAATTAGATGGCAGTTATAGAAGTTAGTTATAGTTAGTTATGGTTATTGAAAGGTCACAATGGTAGTTATATGGTAGTTATTAGTTATAGTTAGTTATAGAAGTTAGTTATTCACTAGTGTCGATTCATTATGTGCAAACATATACTGCAGACCCACTAGAACATACTATATAAAAGGGATATAATATTGGTACCCCTGACCCACTCTATTTTGTCCTCCACCCCTTGGTTCATTCTGTTTACAGTACTAACACAGTTTTTTTATTAGTTTTTTTTTCGTATTTTCTGTCAGTCTAATACTTTTGACTTATTAAACTTTATATTTTGTATTCCATACTTTCAGGTTTATAGTTTTCTAATATAAAGAAGATTATAAAAATAAATAAAATAAAAATAACCACACCTTGTATAAAAATTAACTATACCAAAACATCCTGTAGACAATGTAACTTGAAACAATCATATTTAGACTTGAGTCGTTCCCGTAACCATTGTTGCCAATCTAACGCTTTATATTTGTTTGATCATCTCACCATCCGTTCGAAGCTTTTAAGTTGGATATCTTAAACAATCTTATTAGTACTTGTAACTTTTTTACCGAACACACGTGCATTTCTTTCTTTCTAATACCCGGAAGTCCAAATAACCACTTACCAAACACGAGATAGAGCGTTGGGAACATCAACAACTCCATTAGTTGAAAAGAAATCCTTGATAGAGAAAGCATTACGATTCCAACCTTCCACCATTTGAATACTTTTTCCCACACATTCATCGCTAAGTCGCAAGAGACCAAGCAATGAGCACAAGTTTCCACGATCTTAGGACATAGAACCGAGTCTAAGTCGATGCCTCTTCTATCTAAATCCACAAGAACCGGAAGTCTTCCTCTTAGTGTTGTCCACACGAAGATGTTTTCTTTCTTAGGCATTATTAATGCATACAGAAAAAAGTACAAACTTTACAATTACCAAAGTACCCATCACACATAAGTCAAGTGTGTTTATGTTAAAAAAAAAAGGGTGTTGACTAACGAGAAATGATAACGAGCGTAGGCAAAAAAGGACCAACCGCACAACTAATAGAAAATGTTGGGACTAAAATTTCGATTTTTTTGAATTTGGAACTATATTCGCGAATCAAGGTGAGTTTGGGGACTAATGGTGTAATTTACTAAAAGAATAAAAAATAAAAATAAAAAGTAGGGCACAATCCACTGAGCATTTTGACCATTGTAGACCAAAAAAAACGTTATCCAATTATGTGATCACAAATCTCACCCACCACACGCATAAGACTAGTGCCCTTGCTTACAACACCAAATTAAAAATCTTTCATATTATTATTAGATCAACAAATAATGGCGTCCTTCATGAAGGAGTTTGAGCATCTTGAAATTAAGTTGGAAGATATCAAATCAGCCACCAACAACTTTAATGAAAACAAAGTTATCGGAAAAGACGGGTTTGGTAAAGTTTATAAAGGGGAACTATCTCACTCTGAGGGGAAAAGCATGGTTGCCATCAAACGCCTGGATCGTAAATACGGGCACGGAGACCTTGAATTCTTAAAAGAAATCAGGATGCTTTCTTGTTTCAAGCATAAAAATCTCATCTCCCTCTTGGGATTTTGCAAGGAAGGGGATGAGATGATCCTTGTTTACGAGCACGCGTCTCGTGGGAGCCTTGACCGGATTTTAGATGATGTCACTCTCACATGGACACAAAGACTAAATATATGTCTAGGTGCTGCGAAAGGGCTAAGCTTCCTTCATGATCCCAACGGGACACAGCAAAGAATCCTGCACCGTGATATTAAAAGTGCAAACATTCTACTTGATGAGAATCTGAATGCTAAGGTGGCTGATTTCGGGTTGTCAAAAATAAGCCCAGCTAATCAGAAATACACATTTCTTTTCACCAGTCCCGTAGGTACTCATGGCTATTGTGATCCACTTTACATGTACGACTACCAACTGACAAAAGAGTCAGACGTATACTCTTTTGGGGTAGTCTTATTTGAAGTTCTGTGCGGAAGAGTATGTTCTCAAAATAGTAATGGTAATTTTAAGGTTTTTGTTAATCACTGGAAGACATGCTATGAACAAAACAAACTAGATGAGATCATCTTTCCAGATCTTAAGCAACAAATGGATCCGAGTTCTGTCGAAACATTTGTAGACATTGCATATCAATGTTTACAGAAATCTCGTGAACAACGGCCAACAATGTGTGTTGTTGTGGAAAAACTTAAAGCAGCACTTGAATTAAAGGAGCCTCATGATTTGGAACTGTATGAGAATCGAGAGATACTTCAGGTTGCGGATCCTCCTCTGATCTATAACTCTCTGAAAGAATTGAAAGATCTTGTCTCCAAAGGGTTCCCCGTTAATAGCGGCAATACGGTAATAAGTTACGTTGCATATTGCTGTGTTATTTCTCTAGATAAAAAAAATAATAATAATAAATAAAAAATAAAAAATTCTATATATTTTAAGAATGGTAAATACAAAAAACAATTTGCAATTGAATTTCCGTTTACAACCCTTATAAATTTGTATCTTTTCTTTTATACCCTAATCATATGAAATGTATATAATGTTGATGATATCCAATTAAGTAATGTAGTCTTTAATTAATGGAGATGCAGTTTCTATCAATAAATGACAAGGGAGAAGTCTGTGAAAGGATAGGCATTGAAGCCTGTTTGAAGCAAGATGAAATTGATGATTACTATTTACAAGATCTTTTTGACAACTACAATTCAGTGTGAGTTGTCCTCCTAAACCCATCCACTACAAGAAGAAGAAAAAATAAACCATTTTTCCGTACTCCTTATTTTTTTTTACCAACTTTTCAAGACGAGTAAAAAACATTCCGAGTTTATTAATGTTAAATGTTACGTATAAACATTAATATGTAAATGTCTAGGATCGAACCCGAGACCTCGGGATTGCACACTTTACAAACAAGAATAATGTAAAAATAAATATGTATATATTAAATGTATTGAATATATATATTTATAACACTTAATGGACTAAACGGTCGTTTGTTATTAACCGTATGGACTAACTATCGTTAGGGACGAAAGATATGGACTAGAGTGAAACTTGGGAATCAAGAAGGATCTAGAAACCCCATGGGGGTGCCTAGGCTGGTCGAAGCCCACACACATGGGTCGACCCATGCCTTGCTTGATCACCAAGAAATCACCTAGTATATATACAAGGCCAAGGGTTAGACTTTCATATCTTTTGTGCACACACACTAACCCTAAAACTTTGTCTCTTCTCTTTGTTTTTCTAGGCCGATCGGTTCAACCCCCCTCACAAGGGTTTGGGTCGATTTTGGTTTAATCCAAAATTAAGTGATTTGTTTACTTGCATCAAACCTTTATTCGTTGGTAGTTTGTGTGTACAAGAACGAGGTAATTACTTACTTTAGTAATTATCAAGAGATCGATAAACAAAACGGTAAGGGGTTTATCATTGATCTAATTGTCCAAGAATCAAGGTTTATTTGAAGTGCATTGGGTACGTTTACTATTTATGTTTTAGTTAATATTTATGTGTTATACTTGATCCTATGCTTCCGCAATATGTGTTATTTGATTGTCAAACTCTAACAGTGGTATCAGAGCCAGGTTTAACATGTAATTGATTACTAAAACGTAATAAAAACCGGATCTTTAATTGTTTTAGATACATGTTTTTATTGATCTAGGGTTTTTCCTATTTTTTTTCTAAAAATTTCGAAACCCTAACCCTAATTTTTTTTGGGGGGGGGGGTCGATTTTTCCATGAAACCCTAATTAGGGTTTTGTGGTTTTCTAAGATTATGTGTAATCACTAGAAACCCTAGGTCATTAACCGGTTAATTGAACGTATCTTGTGACCTAATTGCTAATTGTTAGGTTTTAATCCGTGACTTACATGCATGTTTGTCATGGATCTTGTTTTATTTATCACATGTTAAGATAGATCTTAAATTGGGGAAGACTCCAATACTTATTAAAATCAATTAATATATGCTATGTGGTGTGTTTTTAGCTTTGGCCTACGCAATTGATTCGTCAATGTATGTGACTCACCTCCATTTAGAGGGGAAGGCCTTAGTTGATTACATGCATAATTATACCTAGAATTGATTTTATTAGGATCTTTTCTAATACGGATTGCATGTGGCTAATTGTTTCACTTATTTATTATTGGTTGTTTTGATTTTCTTTGATACTTGTTTTATTGTTTTTAGTTGGACTTGATGTAAGCAATAAAAGGGTTGTTTTTTATAAAGAAAATTAATACGGACTAATAATGGTGAAACTCTAAAGTGATAAAGTAAGAATCTTGCAAGGTCTTAGGTGCCGATAGTGGTCCGATTCGCACGGTAATCAGCTCCCAGGCGAGACTAACAAAATTCAAACTTTATTACTATTTTGAGATTGAATCCATAAACTTTTACTTGAATGATGTTTTGTGCAAATATGCTTTTAAAATTAAGTCTTTTAAGATGATATTCATAACCGTGATTTGAAGGCTTAGAAAAGAGCCTTAGAGTCTGCCTTGGTTATCACAATCTTGAATATGTCTTAAACGAATTACTTTTAAAATCATATGTTGTAGAAAGTCATCTTAGGGTTTTGGCATAAACCTCAAGTAAAACTTTGTGTATTAATTTCACGAATCGGATATAAAAAGTTTTTATGAAAACTTATGTTATAAAGATGAGTGCATGCATCTTTGTACATATTTTGATTGACATATCAAAAATTAATACCCTTAAAAATTTAAGTTACGTGCCATCTATCTATAAGAAACACTTGGAGTTTTAATTTAGTAAACGTGAGACCTAGGCTAAATTACTATAACAAGGTAAAATTCTTTTAACGCGTGAGACCATAATTGTAATTTTACAGTTTCTAAGGTAGACGACTTAATTAAGTTGTGTGTGAGACCTAGAACTTAAGGCATGAGATGGGATGAAACATGCTTACAAGGCAAATTGATGAATCAATTTGTAGTAAATCCCATAATGATCTAGGAATTGGAAATCTTGTTTGCCAATTATTGTTCGACAGATTACCAACTTTTGTACTTTCACCACTAGCAGATCAACTGATGTGGTGGAATCTATGTAAAGTTGGATCCTAGATTTTCAAGAAAATTAGTTGGTTATATGAATATAGCCTTGGGTATTTTATTTTCTTGAAGATATTGATTATCGAAAATACTAATATTTGAACTTTATCTGTAGATATGGCTCAACCCGATAACCAAACTGTGATTTCTGCTTTCAAGAGTCATCTTGAGAGAGAAAAACTGACTGGAAAGAATTTCAATGACTGGTACCGTTCGCTCAGAATTGTCTTGAGGGCGTCTGGTAAGATTGATTATGTGACCGAGGAATGCCCTGCTGAACCTGCTGCTACTGCAACACCAGAAGCAAAGGCAGAATGGAAGGTGACTAATGCTAAGTATAATGAGGTTGCTTGTTTAATGCTCACTAGCATGAGTGCTCAATTACAAAAGAAGTATGAGTACTCGTCTCCTAAGAATATGCTTGATAACCTCAGGCAATCTTATGAGAAGTCACCTGCAGTTGAATTGTATGATGAACTTGACAAGCTACACAACTGCAAGCATGGTGATGGTAAACCAGTAGCCGATTATGTGGATGAGATGAAAGATTCCTTTGATCAACTTCACAGAATTGGTTTTGGTTACCCTGACAATGTGCAAGTGCACTTGATCAACAGATCCCTCAACAGGGATTTTGCTGGTTTTGTGCAGAACTTCAACATGCATTGCTCGGGGAAGACAGTCTCAGAATTACTCGCATTGCTTGTTGATTATGAGAAAAGTCTACCAGCCAAGGTCAAGACTCCTACCCCACAAGTGTTGGCAATTCATGGGGGGAGAATCCAGAAGAAATCGCATGTGAACAAAGGCAAAGGTAAAGGTGATAAAGGCAAGCAGTTCATGGCCTATCAACCTCAACCCAAGATGAAGCAACATCAGCCTAAGCAGAACAAGGTGAATCCGCCAAACAAGAAGGATCAGGCTTGTCACCATTGTCATGAAAAGGGCCATTGGAAGCGTAATTGCCCTCTCTACATTCATGACTTGCGACTCAAGAAGCAGGGGAATGATGCTGGTAACCCCAGCACATCAGGTGCCTTCTTTATGATTGAATTATTCACTCTTACTCCTAAATTGAATTCATGGGTATATGATACGGGATGTGGCATTCATATTTGCAATACCTTGCAGGGGTTTAGAGTTGAGAGAAAGTTGGCCTATGGACAACAATTCTTGCACGTTGGTAACGGAGCGCATGCAGGAGTTGAAGCTATAGGAGTTTTTAATTTAGTGTTGCCTTCGGGCCTACTACTATCTTTAAATAATTGTCATTATGCACCGTCAATTGTTAGAGGTGTAATTTCATTTTCATGTTTGTTAAACCTTGGTTTTCATCATACTATTTCTAGCAATGGAATTTCAGTTTCTTTAAATAATGTTTTTTATTTTAATGCTATTGCTGTGAATGGTGTATTTGAAATTGATATGAATGATAATGATAATGCTTTTGTTACAAATAATTCAATGTATAGCATCAACAATAAGAGAATCAAGAAAGGTCTGGATTCGTCTTATCTTTGGCATTGTCGACTTGCTCACATTGGCAAAGATCGCATGAAAAAGCTGCAACATGATGGGTTTTTAAATAAGATCAATGATGAATCATTTGATAAATGCGAATCTTGCATTGTTGGGAAGATGACTAAGAAACCCTTTAAAAATAGGATTGAAAGGGCTAATGATCTACTTGGTCTTATTCACACAGATGTGTGTGGACCACTTAGACATGTGTCAAGGAGGGGTGCTAGCTACTTCTTAACATTCACGGATGATTACAGCCGTTATGGTTATGTTTATTTACTTAAACATAAGCATGAGGTATTTGAAACATTCAAAGTGTTTAAAGCAGAAGTAGAGTTGCAATTAGGAAAGAAGATTAAAGCTCTTCGATCCGATAGAGGTGGTGAATACCTAAGTCAGGAGTTCATAGATTATCTAGCAAAGGAGGGAATTGTCCAGCACCTTACTTCTCCATATACTCCACAACAAAATGGTGTATCTGAAAGAAGGAATCGTACATTGCAAGACATGATACGATCTATGTTTAATCTAACAACTCTTCCTTTTTCGTTTTGGGATTATGCCTTAGAATCTGCGGTTCACATTCTAAATATGGTTCCAACAAAGAAGGTTGATAAGAAACCATATGAGGTATGGACTGGAAAAGCTCCTAACCTGTCTTATCTTAAGGTCTGGGGTTGTGAGGCGTATGTTAAACGTGACTCAGCAGACAAACTCCAACAAAGATCTGTGAAGTGCATCTTCGTAGGATACCCTAAGGAAACTATGGGATACTACTTTTATTACCCACCTGAAAATAAAGTATTTGTTGCAAGGTATGGAGACTTTCTTGAAAGGGAGCTCATATCTCAAAAATTCAGTGGGAGAATATATGATCTGGAAGACGGTCAAGAAGATGTAGAACCTTCTGAAAACACTAACCAACTTCCGGTAGAACCTGAAAGTTTAGGTCCTCCACCTGAAGTTGAAGTGATTCCCATTCGTAGGTCAACAAGACCAGTAAAAGCTCCTACTCGTCTATGTCTTAATGTAGAGAGTGATGAGAATATACTGGGTGATCTTGATGAGCCTACAAGTTATAAAGCTGCCATGAATGGTCCTGAAAAGGCCAAATGGAAAGAAGCTATGGATGGGGAAATGCAATCCATGGAAGACAATGATGTCTGGGAAGAAGTAGACCTACCTCCGGGTGCCAAACTAGTTGGGAGTAAATGGCTCTACAAGAAAAAGACTGACATGGATGGCGTTGTACACACCTATAAGGCCCGTTGTGTAGCTAAAGGCTATACACAAACTTTTGGTGTTGACTATGAGGAGACCTTTTCTCCTGTAGCTGACATAAAGGCAATTAGGATTCTTATAGCCATAGCCGCTTACTATGACTATGAGATTTGGCAAATGGATGTAAAAACCGCCTTCTTAAATGGTCGCCTAGATGAAGACATCTATATGGCGCAGCCTGAGGAGTATGTAAATCCAGAATTCCCAAATCGTGTATGCAAGCTTAAAAGATCCATTTATGGATTAAAGCAAGCATCACGACAATGGAATAAGAGATTTGATGGTGAAATTAAAAAGTATGGATTCACTCAAAATCTTGATGAGCCATGTGTATATCACAAAGTTAGTGGGAGTAATGTAATTTTCCTTATACTATATGTTGATGACATATTGATCATGGGAAACGACATTCCAAGTTTGCAAAAGGTTAAGGCATATCTTGGAAAGTGTTTTTCTATGAAAGATTTAGGGGAAGCTGCATTTATTCTGGGAATCAAGATATATAGAGATAGATCTCAGCGATTAATTGGATTAAGCCAAAGTGCTTACATTGATAAAATACTGAAGAGATTCAGTATGCAAAATTCCAAGAAAGGATATTTGCCGATGCAAGAGCAACATGGCTTGAGCAACAAGGTTTGTGCTTCAACACCTGCAGAGATGCAACGCATGAAAAGAGTCCCTTATGCTTCGGTTGTGGGATCTATAATGTATGCGGTGAAAAGTACAAGACCTGATGTAGCGTTTGCTCAGAATTTAACCAGTCGATATCAGCAAAATCCAGGTGTAACTCACTGGACTGCTGTTAAGAATATTCTTAAGTACCTTAGGGCTACTAAAGAGATGTTCTTGGTTTATGGGGGAAATCCATCAGCAGAACTTGATGTTACAGGTTACTGCGATGCTTCTTGGAAAGGTGATAAGGATGATACGAAGTCTCAGACGGGTTATGTTTTTGTCATTAATGGAGGAGCTGTGGATTGGAGGAGCAGAAATCAGAGTGTACTAGCGATGTCTGCTACAGAAAGTGAGTATATAGCTGCTTCAGAAGCTGCAATGGAAGTTGTTTGGATTAGGAAGTTTGTTTCAGGGCTTGGAGTTATGCCTTCGATTCAAAGACCTATTAAAATGTATTGTGACAATTCAGCTGCAATTACATTTGCCAATGAGCCTGGAATCATGAAAGGCACCAGACATTTCCCGATTAAGCATCACTATGTTCGAGAACAAGTCGAAATAGGCGAAATCGAAATGCTCAAAGTTCACACAGATGATAACTTGGCAGATCAATTAACAAAGCCTCTACCTGGCACTAAGCTTTACAAGCATGCTGAAGGTGTAGGACTTAGATTAGCTGAAAGTTTCATGCCCATTTGTGATTAGTGTTTGGATAAAGGATGTAATGTACAATTATTATTTTAATGAAATAAAATATGTTTTATGTTTATTTATCATTGTCTTAATAATATATCCTATATTTGCATGTTTAAGATCCATGAATAATTTATTATTCTAAATGTCCATTGTCGATTAATGATATGGGAATATCATTAAACTAAGACAAATTTGAGTATTGGTTTAGGATATACTTGAAAGTATATTGATGCGTAGTCATACCAATTTCACATGATATTCGATGAATTGAATATTGGACTTATCCCAACAATATGATTTAATATTTAATGTGAGAATCATATTTAAAGTTATCCTCAGACTTGAGATACCAGATAAGTGTCATGGATGTAGTGCATTTTTGTGAAGCAATCTACCGCTCACCGTAACAGGGAGTTATAAGGGTTGTTTTCAGAAGTGTTGCAAAGTTCATGGGTTATTCTTGTAGTCAAGAAAGAATTTATTCCTTCTGATTTGTTTAGAAGTTTAATACTGCTGGGCCCCTCGTAGGGTTGACAAAATGTTTGCATGGCCATGCCCAAAGTCTATCTGGAATACGTTCAGATGTTTTGGTAAAAGAAAATGAAGTACCTACTTGTAGTAGAGGTGCATGAGTTCGGGAAAAGAAAATGAAGCGACCACCTGTAGTAGAGGTGCCAACTCCTTCTTCAAGAGGCAAAGGTGACCAACATTAGCCATAGGAATTTAAGGTTTATTCCTCTCTAACAGGTGAAATAATTACAATAAAAAGATTAGCATAAAAAATGGGTTAAATGGGTCGAATGGGTTGTCCGGGTCAAAAATTCACCATGTATGTATTAATTATGCATTAAATTTCCAAAAATTATTTTATTTACAGAGTTTAATTAATGTTAATACAATTGAACTTTTGCAATCATATTTGACACAACCTAAACTAGCCCATGCATATAGAATATTAGAAATTTTGTAAGTGCCATTGACTTTATGACATATACTAATGAGTAAATGAACATTTCAATAACTCTTAACACACATTAGACTTGCTTAATTTTCCCTTTAATTATCAAAATTGTAACTACTGGCCATTGTATACCCAAGTTAAAAGCCTAGAAGTATACATTTAATTGGATACATAAAAAACTAGATGAACTACATATGCTAATGAACAAATTAGCAGATCTGTATAATAAATTGGGCAATCGGCACATACCTTATCATCATCTTTTAATGATTTATTACTCTTGCCCGTATCCCTATCATTCGGCTGCAAGCATAATAAAAATATACATTTTGACAACGGCTGAAACATCTACTGATGAAGCATACTGGGTGAGAATTTTGTGAATTTCAGAAAATAGACATCTACACGAGGTAATCCAAACATGAAACATACATAACGGTTGAAACGATATAGGAAAAATATAAGTAAAAAAACAAATGCCAAATAATTTAATACTGTATAAATGTTTTCAAGCAAATAACATCAGTGAATAAAAAATACAAAAATAAATTCAAATTGTATCAAAGATAGAACTAAAAGTTTATATTAACAATCTTTCATAGTAATTTATCAAGAAGATAAAGATAAGAATAAACAATAAGATTTTATTGAATAGTATTGTACTTCAACATCTACTTTACAATTTCACCAAATCAAATGATCCATTTTCTTTCATACAGTAATATATCTGGGATTTTTTTGGGGTTCAACACGTGCTAATTATTTCTGACAGATGGTTAGAAAAGTGAAACAATATCAAAAATTTAGAAACCGTTACAGTTTTCATCTTTAATCTTGGCTAGATGGAGGGGCTATCCAATATTGCTTCGTTGCAATGAGTTGTTTTTCTCTCACAAGCAGTGCGGTTGCAATGAGTTGTTTTAACTCATGATCTATAAAATGTGTTTTAAAGTATAACAAACTAATAATGTACTGTACGAAGACACTGAATTAGGCCTGACTAAATATCTAGAATAATGAACACATATAACTCACATAGCTATCCTTAGACTGACTTTATGTCCTCGTTGTTTCTGGTAAGTTGAAAGTGAAAAAACGCATCCTACACCGCTGGCACCTAGAGAGCGACATGCGACAAAGAGGGTCGTCCCATTGTATGGTTAGCCCACGAATCCCTCTTTCACGCCAGGAAAAAACCCAGATAAAAATGAATCAATATCATCAACGTTTTTTTAATACAAAATTATCATATTATGATACCCAACCATCAACTAAATAAAATCAAGTTACTTGTCAAAAAATTTAAAAAATAAAATAAAATAAAAATAAATAAAATCCTAAATCAATATATAAATCCATAAGTCTATGATTAATAATTACTTGTCAAAAAAAACGCAAGAGCTAAACTATGTCATGTGAAAATCGAATTAATGCACAAAGATGGTATCTGATTCGTTATAAATTTATCAAGAACAAACACAAAGTTAACGGAAAACATAGGAAACTACCTTGTACTCGGTGTGGAATCAATGCAAATTCAAATATGTTTCGTTGCTTAATATCTGTAATAAGATCCACAATCACCAGAGAAGGCCAGAAGGGTTTTCTTAAGGGGTTGGGGGTGGGTTTTGGAGTTTTTTTTATTCGTTGTTGTTTGTTTTGTTTAATGTTATGAATGGCGACTCCGCTTTGTTCTTTTTAATTTTACAAGTTGGTCCAAAACTACTGAGAATTAACCGTTTAGTCCATATGTATTTTATGATATTTTATACATCTTTATTATAAAAACGGATTTTTATAGATTTTTAGCTAAATCGGGAAATATATAGCTTTAATTATTTTTCAAAATTCAGGAAAAAAATTCAGTTTTAAAAAAAAATATTACCAAATAAAGTATGAATTGATTTTTTTGAAATGGAAAATTACCAATAGGGGTTTTATTTTATTATATAAAAGATTAGTAACATTTAAACCATGAATTGTGTTTAATTTGGTTGTACAATATGTTTGATAATTTGTATTTCTTGTGTAAAGGTGTTTTAATAACTGTATTAATTGTATTTATTGACTAGTTAATTAATTGACTACATTAAATAGCATTAATGTGGTGTTTTATTTTTTTAATATATGTATTAAAGAGGTGTACACTATGCTTCTTGTCTTGTAAGTTTGAAAATTATGTGCATTAAAGTGGTGTACATTATGCGAGATATAGATATCCGGGGAAAACTCATACACCTAAAAGCATGGTTGTCAGGATCCTGATGCGTAGGGATTGCACCAGGCGTTACCTCTCGATGGATCTCGAGAAGCTTACAACCCCCACCAGGCAGTGTACCTGATCGATGTAGTATAGTATAATGACAAGTACCGGGGGATTGATCGTTCAGCTAGGAATAGTGTCGCTAGGATTAGAAAACCTAAAGACTAGGTCTAGAGATGAGAGATGATTCTTTTTGTATTTTTTAGTTTTTATAAAAGCAATTAAAAATCTCGGGTTTGAAGGAGTTGGGCGGAATTAGTTGCTAGTCAACTAACCCAATACTAAAGATGCAATCAAAATAAAATACTAGAAATGAAAATAAACTATATTAAACTAAAGGTGTGAGCAATATATGGGAGAATTGTGTTTACTTAGATTTCACTACTCCCTAGATATCTTTTACATGTTAATTACTTGTTACAGTTGCGTGCATGACGGATTGTATTCCTTAATACCATTCAGGGGGTGGCGTACTTACTTCCCCAATCCTATAAGCGCCTACTTCACTCCTATGTCGAGCCGGCTAAGAAGCTCCTATCATGGGATCATTAGAATTTGCTCATGCATTAAATACAACCAATAAAACCTAGTACACATCGGTTCATGTTTCCTAAGACGTTCAAGCATGTTACACAATGGAGATCTGCCAGTTTTCTTAAGCCTAACATTGAAATCATTCATCCAATACAACTATAAACAAGTAATCAACACATAATTAACATCTAGGTTTCATTACATCTAAGCAAACACATGATAGATCTAGCCTAGCATGTTGAAATCAAGACAAGCATAAGATATATTCAAACAACACATAGACATATTGAATGAATTAAGAGAAGACTTATCTTAATTGAACATGAAAGGATTCAAGGGGTGAAAACCCTTGAAAATACTGTAAAATACGACCTAGGGTTTTTAGGGTTCGGCCCTAGTATTCTCCACACCAGTTCCTCTTTTATGAAAGAAAAATAGAAAACTATATATAGATTCTGATAGGTGACGGCGTCACAAGAACAAATTTCTGACGCCGTCATCTCGCCGCCAAATAGTTTCTCGGACTGCCTAGATCTGGGTTTGACGCTGTCATGTGTATTCCAATTGTAGGCCGTCACAATATTAACTCTTGACGCCCTTGTTGTGACGCCTTCAAGTTTTCACTGGGTCGTCACGGATTTTACTCTTGATGCCGTCAGGTTTTTCTTTTTGACGCCGTCAGGTACTGTTCTCAGCATGGAAAATTAAGTCTTTGCCGTTTTCTTCACTTTTATGCTTCAAAAACGTCCGAATTGCTTCCTTTTCCAGAATTTACTCCCAAAGTACCTAAAATCACAAAAAGAACGATTTAGGGCAATATTTGATCAAATAAATTCAATTTCGGGCTTAAATGACCCCCTAAAAGTGGTTCATTTTTCGCCTCATCAGATCCCGATCCTGATCTTATGATCTTACGATTTTACGATACTGCAAAGCAAAAACGATCCGGATCTTACATAGGATCTTTGATAGCTTAAGATCGTATAGGATCCCGATTTTGACCATAGGATCTTAAGATCTAATCCGATCTGATCCTACTTTTCTCGGATAACAAACTAAAAAACTGGAAATATCTAGATTATTTTTTGTAGAATTTATAAAACAAATGTTAATCTTATTAAACTTTTATAATCATAATTTAGGACAACATTTCGATGGAACATTCATATAATTTTGTGTTTATGATATATAATAATTTGTAAATTTGTATAATATTACAAAAACTATTAAGAAAATGATATTATAGTAGGATCTTAAGATCTCGATCCGATCTTACGATCACGATTTTACAAAGACGAAAACGATCCTGGGTAGGATCCCGATCTTAAAAACCTTGCCTAAAATTAATGAAACAAATATTAAGCTTGTTAGTATAGTGGTTCCCACTCTTGTAACTAAAGATGAAGTAGACCATAGAGAACCTCCAGAAGCACTTCCACTTAATGGGGATGCTAACATAAATAACGATCCACTTACTATTTGTTTGCAAAGACTTATGCTCGCCATAAGGGTGGTCCTCAAACTTATATCCACTATTGATTTGATACTGAGTAATGAATATAGATTCCAATCACGACGCATTCATTATTTGAGGTCAAATCAAACGAATGTATTGTTGAGTTCTAAATTAAGATTCTGTGTCCGCTAGACATGAGAATCTTAAATCTATGTAAGCAGGGAAGCTAACTTTTGACATTGAATCGCAGAGCTAGCTGTTGTTTTTTATTCCATTTAGCGGCTATGTTCCAGAGTTTTCATAAGGTCATTTAGTTCATAACACAGATAAGGACATTGCCAGTGAATAAACACATCTCAATACTCTTATAATTAGTAGATTCAATTATCATCATATTCGATACCGAGTAGCCAACCTTCTGCTCTTGAGCTTCAAGTATGAAGGTACCTTGAGAATGCAATTAAACCATCTGTACCATATTTATACGAGACTTGCTAATATCGTCTAGTTATCTTCTTATTCATCTTCCTAATGAGCACTAGCAAAAAAGTATATATCCAATGCGGACTGTTTTGTGGATGCATTTAAGTGTCCATTAGGAGAATGATTAGAAAGATAATTGGAAAACTTAGGTGTTTTTAGTTGGGAGAAAACACCCTTATTTCTACAAAATGTTTTGTGAAATTAAAACAAAAAAAAAACAGAGATCGCATTCAAATCAATGTTTTCCAACAAAATCTTTTGCACAACACAAAATCCCCTATTTTCTACCTTAACAAGAAAAACTATAAAATAAATTTTAGTTGTTTTCCTTGTTTTCCTTTGTAACCCACAACCCTCCTTCCCCTTCTTCAAAATAGAAATGAAAACATCAACTAAACGCGTTTTCTATATTTTCAAGTGTTTTGTGGAGATAAATTTCTCATCCAAATTTTCAAAAAACTAGAGATAGAAAACAAAAGAATTTTTTCTCTAACTAGGATGCGTTTAATTGGAGGAAAACACCCTTGTTTTCCACAAAATGTTTTGTAAAAAACAAGGAAAACAGAGATCATGTTCAAATTAGCATTTTCCAACAAAATGTTTTCCAAAATGCAAAATTTCTATTTTCTACTTTAATAAAGAAAACCATAAAACATTTTTTTTGTTTTCCCCGTTTTCCTTTAAAACACTATTTTCTATTTCTACTCTATTTCCCTTAACCCTAACCCAAACACCACCCTCTCCACAGCCAACATCAGCTATCACCACCCTTGCCGGCGTCGCTCCAGCCTTCGCCAGCCATCACCATCATCGTTCCAGCTGTCGCTGGCCATCACCATCGTCCTATCTCCATCGCCGTCAGTCACTCATCGTCACCAAAGGTTATTTCCAAACCTTAACCGATTTTGATTGTTGGGTTTGATTGTTGTTTGATAAAATTGTTATACTGGTATTGCTTTTAGTTATTTATGGCTGATTTAGGTGTTGTATTCAGCTTTTTAGTGCTTATTTGAGTTATTTTAGGTGTAGTTTATGTGCATTTTAAAGCTTTTTTGAGTGTTCATTTGAGCTATTTGAGGGCTGGTTATAGGTTTTATTGAGTGTTGTTTTCAGCTTTTTAGTGCTTATTTGAGTTATTTAAGTGCTTATTTGAGCTTTTTTATGTCTAGTTTGTGTGGGTTTTAAGCTTTTTTTTATGTGGATTTGAGCTATTTAAGTGCTTATTTGGGTTATTCAAGTGCAGTTCATGTATTGTTGGAAGTTTTTCAAGTGTTGTTTCTAGCTATATTAGTGCTTATTTTCGTTATCTATTGGATCAGTTGACTAGTTAAGGTCCATATATGTTGTTTATGTCATGCTTCAATTTTTATAGAATCATTTGAGTAATTACTTACACACGCATATACTTGTGTTCTTGTTATCTGTTGAATCATTTGAGTACTTAAGCTGGTCATCTCCTTATAAGTTGCATAAGCTATTGCAATTGTAATCCCAAACACCTTTTATTGCGCTTTGATATTGTGGATAAGCTGTCATTTGAGTACTAACCTTTTTTTCTTGTTTTTTTAATAAATTTGTTCAGATTATTACTATGTTGTTGATAGTGGGTACCCAAATCTGAAGGGGTTCTTGGCTCCAGGGTGAACGGTATCATCGTTCTAATTGGCAGGGTCGTGGAGGAGTTAGAGGAAGAAATGAGTTGTTCAACTTTATGCACTCATCGGTTAGGAACGTCATTGAACAAGCTTTTGGTGTACTTAAAGCGAGATTTCACATTTTGAAAGATATACCAAACCATCCATTAAGACGTCAAATGTTGATTCCCCATGCTTGTTGTGCATTACACAATTACATTTGGATGGAAGATAGGGCTGACAGACTCTTCAATTTATATGGTGAAGATTATCACGAATTTTCGGAAAAAGGTTCCAACATAGTTGAAGAAGAAATCCCATTAGACATGAGCAATCATGATGAGATGGTTGAAGTGAGAAATACAATTGCCAATGACTTGTGGGAAAAATATACGAGTCGTCGTGCTAATTGAGGTGCTCGAGTGTAATCTTAAAATAGATATGGTCATGGGTGGGTTTGTTTAGAGACGGATTCATTATTTTTATGTTGAATTGTAGTCATTTGAATTTATTTTTTCATGTTAGATGATGTTAAATTAACTTTTTTAACTTTTCATTTCTATCGTATTAAACCTTTTTAGTCGTGTTAAATTTTACGTTTTGTATGTTTTACTTTATGTCGAATTTATTATTTTTATGTTGAATTTAGTGTTGTGTGAAGATTTAATTGGTTAGTTTATAATATTTGTTTTTGTGTTTCAAATATGTCTTTATAATATTACAAATGTGAATAGAGAATGAAGATACAAAACAACACTACTTGAACATGTTTTCTAGTTTTGCAAAATGAAAAACAAAACCACGTGTTTCTATAACTAAACGCGTTTTCTAAATTTTCAATTGTTTTGTGGAAATAAATCTCCCCCGCCCCTTTTTTTACAAAACAAGAAATAAGAAATAAAGGAAAATATTTTCCAACTAAACGCAACCTAAGCATTTCAACTCTTATAAAGTAAGGATGCATTTGGTTCGCATAATGTTTTTGAAGGAATTGCAATCTTTGGAAGGAATGGTAATTTGAATGAATTATAATTCAAAGAATTGGATGTATTGAATTGTAATTGATGAAATCTGTCATTCTGTTTAGTTGACTAGCAATGTAATGTAATTCATAATAATAATAATAATAATAATAATAATAATAATAATAATAATAAACCGTAATAATAATAATAATAATAATAATAATAATAATATAATTATAATATTAATAATAATAAAATAATATTATTATTAATAAATATTAATAATAATAAATAATAAAAATTATTAAATAATAATTAATATAATAATAATTTTAATAATAATAAAATAATATTAATAATAATAATAATAATAATAGTATTATTAACAAGATTTTTTATTAAATAATAATAATAATAATAATAATAATAATAATAATAATAATAATATTTATTAAATACTGTAATAAATAATATTATAATAATAATAATAATAACAACAATAATAATAATAATAATAATTTATAAATACTGATGCTTTGTGATGAAGCGAAAAGTGTACCGCTTTTGGGGGGTCATTTAAGGTCAAAGTCGAGATTATTTGATCAAATATTGCCTTAAATCGTTCTTTTTGTCATTTTAGGTACTTTTGAGAGGAATTTTACAAAAAGAAGCATTTTGGACGTTTTTGGAGCGAAAAAGTGAAGAAAACGATGAAAAAATTCAAAGCATGCTGGAAATTGCACTTGACGGCGTCACAAGGTGCTAGTGACGGCGTCATGAGTTGACAAAAGGGTGGATAAATCAATTACACGTGACGCGCCAAAATATTTTGTGAAGGGGTCGTGACGGCGTCACGTACAAGTTTGTCAAGGCCATCAAGAGTAACTGCAAAGAGTGACGGCCCAGAACCCATAAAGAGTGACGGCGTCAGAAGTAGATCTAGGCAATACGAGTTTGTTTTGGCGGCGAGTTGACGGCGTCACATATTGCTCTTGACGCCGTCAGGAGACAAAATCTATATATAGTTTTCTAGTTTTCATTCATTGTGTGCAACTTTGAGGGAATAAACCCTAGACGAATTTTACAGCTTTTTCAAGGGTTTCAACCCCTTGTTTCTTCCATGCTTAATTGAAGATAAGTACTTTATCAAATCATTCAATATGTCTATGTGATGTTTGATTATATCTTACACTTGTCTTCTCTTTAACATGCTAGGCTAGGTTTTCTTCGTGTTTGCTTAGATGTAATGAAACTTAGATATTGATTATGGGTTGATTGTTTGTTTATAATTGTTGTGGATGAATGAATTCGATGTTAGGCTTAAGAAAACTGGCAGACTTCCAATTGGTAACTTGCTTGAACGTCTTAAGAAACATGATCGGAGGTGTACTACGATATATTGGTTGTATTTAATGCGTAGGTAACTACTAATGAGGCCATGTTAGAAGCTAGTAGTCGGCTCGACATAGGAAGAGGTAGAAGCTTATAGAGTTAGGGAAGATCGTGCACGGCCCTACGAATAGTATTAAGGATTATAACCCATCATCCATGCAATTGTAACAAGGTAATCAACCTGTAAAAGATAGCTAAGGAGTAGTGAAATCTAAGTAAACACAATTTTCTCTCATTATTGTTTACACCACAAATTAGTTTAAGTTTAGTTTATTTTATTTTGATTGCATCTTTAGTTAATTGGGTTAGTTGACTAGCAACTAATTCCGCCCACTCTTTCCAAAAACCGAGATTTTACTTGCTTTCCTAAAAAATATAAAAATACAAAAATAATCATCCCTCACCTTTAGACCTAGTTTTAGTGAGTTTTAACCCTAGCAAACACTATCCTTTGAGTTGAACGATCAATCCCCCGGTACTTGTCACTATACTATACTACAACGAACAGGTACACTGCCTGGTGGGGATTGCAAGCTTCTCAAGATCCCTTGAGAGGTAAAACCCTTTGCGAGGGCGCAATTCCACGCATCAAGTTTTTGGCGCCGCAGCCCGGGAATATTTATTGTCTAGGTTAAAATTTCTTTTTATTAGGTCTACTTGCTAGATTCCTTTCTAGTAAGATTTTTATTTTACTTTTATAAGTTTCTTTAGTCTATCTTATTTCTTCGTTCCTTTGTTCGTAACCTTTGCCATCGGCCATCATGGAAGGTGGCAATCTCTTTGATCCCATCAACCCACCACAACAAAACCACCCACAAAACCCACCACTACCAAACCAACCTCCTAGACCCCGAACCTTAGGAGAGTACTCCCGTCCTAGCCACCAAGGCTATCGAAACACCATTGAGCTCACTCAAGGAGCCAATGTGTCTCCCTTAAGATCCGACACCATCCGGTTGGTGCAAAGCGGATGTGCATTCCATGGACTTCGTTCCGAAGATATAAATCAACATCTCAAGGATTCCCTAAAAATCGTAGATTCAATAGACCTTGATGTTGGAACTCGAGAGATGACCCGATTGCGTCTCTTCCAATTCTCTCTACGTGACCAAGCAAGTCAATGGCTTGAGTGTTTACCCGCGGGATCCATCACCTCTTAGGATGATCTCACCACTCGTTTCCTTGCTCAATTTTTCCCACGGGGAGAACTACTAAGCTTGGAAATGATATCTTAATGTTCCAACAACGTCAAGGTGAAACTCTCTATGAACAATGGACTTGTTTCAAGGACTTAGTCCAAAAAGTCCCTCATCATGGCATAGATCTTTGGCTCAAAGTCCAAATTTTCTATGACCATATCGATCTCTCCACAAGGCAAACCATTGACCAATCGGCTGGTGGCAAGCTTCGTGATCTAAGTGCGGAAGAATCATGGGAACTCATAGAAGATCTTGCTCTCTATGACAACGAAAGTTGGAATGATCCCCATGATTTGAACAAAACGGTCAAGGCAATATCTTTGTCTTCGAACAATTCAAGCACTCCCGGCCGTAGGATCATGGAACTTGAAGACCAAGTCAAGTTTCTCATGAAATCCTACGAAGCTCCTAAACCTTCAAGCCAAGTGAAAAAAATCACTTCTTCGTGTGAATTATGTAGTGGTCCCCACAACACTCGTGATTGCATGGAACTCCCCGAACAAGCTTTCGCGGATTACGCATCCTCGCGTACCGATGGAGCAGGAGACAAGTGGTACACTTTTAAACCCGAGCAAAACCCTTACGGTGATTCATACAACCCTTCTTGGAAAAATCACCCGAACCTTAGGTGGAAACAAAACCAAAACATGCCCCAAAACAATTCTTCCACTCCATCTAATCGATTCAATCAAACGGTCCATCCTCTAATCGTACTTTCAACAACAATCCTTCCAACAACTATGGTAGTACCAATAATTTTGAAGGATTGATGTCCAAATTTATGGCATCTCAAGAGACTTGTTTAGCAAAGTTTGAAGCTGATTTCAAACAAAAGCAAAGTGAGATGACCAATAAGATTGACACATTGTTGAAAGTTCTTAATGACCGAGAAATGGGAGCACTTCCAAGTAACACGGTCAAGAATCCGAAACTAAACGTTAACGCTATATCATCTATTTCGTCCCCTACTTCTTGTTCACAATACTATTCGGTCAATGCCATGAGCACGTGTTTCAAACAAACCCAAATCTTTCAAAATAACCAATTGAATGTAACGCCCAACATCAATTCGGTCAATAGCATAGTTGAAACACTTCCTACACAAGACCTTGGCGAATAATTCAAGGAACTTCACCTTGATCATCCCGTCATTGACGTCTTAGCCCATGCTCCCTATTATAATGCCCTTTTAGAAAAATATGAACAGAAACTTAAGTTGGGTAAGAATGGGACCGCCTTCGTTCAAAACAAGTTGCCTAAGAAATTAGATGATCCGGGCATATTTGTGTTACCTTGTAAGATCAGAAATTCTGAGGCTTTTGACACACTAGCCGATCTTGGGTCAAGCCTAAATTTGCTTCCATTATCTCTATACACCACTCTTAAGCCAGGAAAGTTAGATGAAACAGAGGTAATCATAGGGCTTGCGGATGGAAGTTTAGCATATCTAGTTGGGGTAGTGAAGGATGTGTTAGTGCATATAGGAAGATTGACAATGTTAGCCGATTTCCACGTCCTTTATATGGTTAGTGACACTACATGCCCGTTATTAATAGGTAGAGGATTCTTAGCTACCGCAAGTGCGATGATTGATTGTATGGAATCTAGAATAGCAGTAGGAGAAGGAGAAACTTGGTCGGTCTATGATGTTAAGAAACACGCCTATGATACTAATGAGGAACGAACGCCCCATTGGGTAGATGTGAATAGGAGACCATCTAGATATGGACCTTGATGAGGCGAAAAATGAACCGTTTTTAGGGGGTCATTTAAGCCCAGATTTAAATTTATTTGATCAAATAATGCCCTAAATCGTTCCTTTTGTCATTTTAGGTACTTTTGGAGTGAATTTTGGAAAAGGAAACATTTTGGACGTTTTTGGAGCATAAAAGTGAAGAAAACGGCAAAGTCTTAATTTTCCTTGCTGGGAACAGTACCTGACGGCGTCACAAGTCTCTTAATGAAGGCGCCAAGAGTAAAACAAGAGGTGGAAGTGGTGACGGTCCAGAGAAAACGTGACGGCGTCAGGTATGGCCGTCATGGTTCAAGATATGGTGACGGCCTAGAGTAATATTACACACGACGGCGTCAAATCTGGATCTAGGCAATCCGATCTCATTATGGGCAGCGAGTTGACGGCGTCAAAAATTTCTTCTTGACGTCGTCACCCTGTAAAATCTATATATAGTTTTGCAATTTTCATTCATTAGAGAGGGAACAAGTAGGGTATAACTTTGGAGTAACCCTAGCACGAATTTTACTGCTCTTTCAAGGGTTTTTACCCTTTGAAACCTTTCATGTTCAATTGAGATAAGTATTCTTTCAATTCAATCAATATGTCTATGTGTTGCTTGAATATATCTTACGCTTGTCTTGAATTTAACATGTTAGGCTAGATCTCTTGTGTGTTTGCTTAGATGTAGTGAAACCTAGAAGTTAATTATGGGTTGATTGTTTGTTTATAGTTGTTACGGATGAATGATTTCGATGTTAGGATTAAGAAAACTGGCAGACTTCCAATGGTGACATGCTTGAACGTCTTAAGAAACATAAACCAATGCGTACTAGGTTAGTATGGTTGTATTTAATGCATGAGCGACTTCTAATGATCCCATGTTAGGAGCTTCTTAGCCGGCTCGACATAGGAGTGAAGTAGGAGCTTATAGAGTTGGGAAAGTACGTACGCCACCCCACGAATGGTATTAAGGAATATAACCCGTCATCCATGCAATTGTAACAAACTATCAACCTGTAAAAGATATCTAGGGAGTAATGAAATCTAAGTAAACACAATTCTCCCTATTATTGTTCACACCACTAGTTTAATTAGCTTTATTTTCATTTCTGTTATTTTATTTTGATTGCATCTTAGTTATTGGGTTAGTTGACTAGCAACTAATTCCGCCCACTCTTCCAAAAACCGAGATTTTAATTGCTTTTATAAAAATATAAAAATACAAAAATAATCATCCCTCACCTCTAGACCTAGTTTTTAGGCTTTCTAATCCTAGCGACACTATTCCTGAGTTGAACGATCAATCCCCCGGTACTTGTCACTATACTATACTACAATGATCAGGTACACTGCCTGGTGGGGGTTGTAAGCTTCTCGAGATCTCTTAAGAGGTAAAGCCTGGTGCGATTCCCACGTATCAAGTTTTTGGCGCCGCTGCCGGGGAATAGTTATTGACTAGGTTAGGATTTCTTTTTATTAGGTCTACTTGCTAGATTCCTTTCTAGTAAGATTTTATTTTTATTTTTAGGTTCTCTTTAGTCTATCTTATTTCTTTCTGTCTTTGTTCGTAACCTTCACCATCCGCCATATGTTGTTTATGTCATGCTTCAATTTTTATAGAATCATTTGAGTAATTACTTACACACGCATATACTTCTGTTCTTGTTATCTGTTGAATCATTTGAGTACTTAAGCTGGTCATCTCCTTATAAGTTGCATAAGCTATTGCAATTGTAATCCCAAACACCTTTTATTGCGCTTTGATATTGTGGATAAGCTGTCATTTGAGTACTAACCTTTTTTTCTTGTTTTTTTAATAAATTTGTTCAGATTATTACTATGTTGTTGATAGTGGGTACCCAAATCTGAAGGGGTTCTTGGCTCCAGGGTGAACGGTATCATCGTTCTAATTGGCAGGGTCGTGGAGGAGTTAGAGGAAGAAATGAGTTGTTCAACTTTATGCACTCATCGGTTAGGAACGTCATTGAACAAGCTTTTGGTGTACTTAAAGTGAGATTTCACATTTTGAAAGATATACCAAACCATCCATTAAGACGTCAAATGTTGATTCCCCATGCTTGTTGTGCATTACACAATTACATTTGGATGGAAGATAGGGTTGACAGACTCTTCAATTTATATGGTGAAGATTATCACGAATTTTCGGAAAAAGGTTCCAACATAGTTGAAGAAGAAATCCCATTAGACATGAGCAATCATGATGAGGTGGTTGAAGTGAGAAATACAATTGCCAATGACTTGTGGGAAAAATATACGAGTCGTCGTGCTAATTGAGGTGCTCGAGTGTAATCTTAAAATAGATATGGTCATGGGTGGGTTTGTTTAGAGACGGATTCATTATTTTTATGTTGAATTGTAGTCATTTGAATTTATTTTTTCATGTTAGATGATGTTAAATTAACTTTTTTAACTTTTCATTTCTATCGTATTAAACCTTTTTAGTCGTGTTAAATTTTACGTTTTGTATGTTTTACTTTATGTCGAATTTATTATTTTTATGTTGAATTTAGTGTTGTGTGAAGATTTAATTGGTTAGTTTATAATATTTGTTTTTGTGTTTCAAATATGTCTTTATAATATTACAAATGTGAATAGAGAATGAAGATACAAAACAACACTACTTGAACATGTTTTCTAGTTTTGCAAAATGAAAAACAAAACCACGTGTTTCTATAACTAAACGCGTTTTCTAAATTTTCAATTGTTTTGTGGAAATAAATCTCCCCCACCCCTTTTTTTACAAAACAAGAAATAAGAAATAAAGGAAAATATTTTCCAACTAAACGCAACCTAAGCATTTCAACTCTTATAAAGTAAGGATGCATTTGGTTCGCATAATGTTTTTGAAGGAATTGCAATCTTTGGAAGGAATGGTAATTTGAATGAATTATAATTCAAAGAATTGGATGTATTGAATTGTAATTGATGAAATCTGTCATTCTGTTTAGTTGACTAGCAATGTAATGTAATTCATAATAATAATAATAATAATAATAATAATAATAATAATAATAATAATAATAATAATAATAATAATAATAAACCGTAATAATAATAATAATAATAATAATAATAATAATAATAATAATAATAATAATAATAATATAATTATAATATTAATAATAATAAAATAATATTATTATTAATAAATATTAATAATAATAAATAATAAAAATTATTAAATAATAATTAATATAATAATAATTTTAATAATAATAAAATAATATTAATAATAATAATAATAATAATAATAATAGTATTATTAACAAGATTTTTTATTAAATAATAATAATAATAATAATAATAATAATAATAATAATAATAATAATAATAATAATAATATTTATTAAATACTGTAATAAATAATATTATAATAATAATAATAATAACAACAATAATAATAATAATAATAATTTATAAATACTGATGCTTTGTGATGAAGCGAAAAGTGTACCGCTTTTGGGGGGTCATTTAAGGTCAAAGTCGAGATTATTTGATCAAATATTGCCTTAAATCGTTCTTTTTGTCATTTTAGGTACTTTTGAGAGGAATTTTACAAAAAGAAGCATTTTGGACGTTTTTGGAGCGAAAAAGTGAAGAAAACGATGAAAAAATTCAAAGCATGCTGGAAATTGCACTTGACGGCGTCACAAGGTGCTAGTGACGGCGTCATGAGTTGACAAAAGGGTGGATAAATCAATTACACGTGACGCGCCAAAATGTTTTGTGAAGGGGTCGTGACGGCGTCACGTACAAGTTTGTCAAGGCCATCAAGAGTAACTGCAAAGAGTGACGGCCCAGAACCCATAAAGAGTGACGGCGTCAGAAGTAGATCTAGGCAATACGAGTTTGTTTTGGCGGCGAGTTGACGGCGTCACATATTGCTCTTGACGCCGTCAGGAGACAAAATCTATATATAGTTTTCTAGTTTTCATTCATTGTGTGCAACTTTGAGGGAATAAACCCTAGACGAATTTTACAGCTTTTTCAAGGGTTTCAACCCCTTGTTTCTTCCATGCTTAATTGAAGATAAGTACTTTATCAAATCATTCAATATGTCTATGTGATGTTTGATTATATCTTACACTTGTCTTCTCTTTAACATGCTAGGCTAGGTTTTCTTCGTGTTTGCTTAGATGTAATGAAACTTAGATATTGATTATGGGTTGATTGTTTGTTTATAATTGTTGTGGATGAATGAATTCGATGTTAGGCTTAAGAAAACTGGCAGACTTCCAATTGGTAACTTGCTTGAACGTCTTAAGAAACATGATCGGAGGTGTACTACGATATATTGGTTGTATTTAATGCGTAGGTAACTACTAATGAGGCCATGTTAGAAGCTAGTAGTCGGCTCGACATAGGAAGAGGTAGAAGCTTATAGAGTTAGGGAAGATCGTGCACGGCCCTACGAATAGTATTAAGGATTATAACCCATCATCCATGCAATTATAACAAGGTAATCAACCTGTAAAAGATAGCTAAGGAGTAGTGAAATCTAAGTAAACACAATTTTCTCTCATTATTGTTTACACCACAAATTAGTTTAAGTTTAGTTTATTTTATTTTGATTGCATCTTTAGTTAATTGGGTTAGTTGACTAGCAACTAATTCCGCCCACTCTTTCCAAAAACCGAGATTTTACTTGCTTTCCTAAAAAATATAAAAATACAAAAATAATCATCCCTCACCTTTAGACCTAGTTTTAGTGAGTTTTAACCCTAGCGAACACTATCCTTTGAGTTGAACGATCAATCCCCCGGTACTTGTCACTATACTATACTACAACGAACAGGTACACTGCCTGGTGGGGATTGCAAGCTTCTCAAGATCCCTTGAGAGGTAAAACCTTTTGCGAGGGCGCAATTCCACGCATCAAGTTTTTGGCGCCGCAGCCCGGGAATATTTATTGTCTAGGTTAAAATTTCTTTTTATTAGGTCTACTTGCTAGATTCCTTTCTAGTAAGATTTTTATTTTACTTTTATAAGTTTCTTTAGTCTATCTTATTTCTTCGTTCCTTTGTTCGTAACCTTTGCCATCGGCCATCATGGAAGGTGGCAATCTCTTTGATCCCATCAACCCACCATAACAAAACCACCCACAAAACCCACCACTACCAAACCAACCTCCTAGACCCCGAACCTTAGGAGAGTACTCCCGTCCTAGCCACCAAGGCTATCGAAACACCATTGAGCTCACTCAAGGAGCCAATGTGTCTCCCTTAAGATCCGACACCATCCGGTTGGTGCAAAGCGGATGTGCATTCCATGGACTTCGTTCCGAAGATATAAATCAACATCTCAAGGATTCCCTAAAAATCGTAGATTCAATAGACCTTGATGTTGGAACTCGAGAGATGACCCGATTGCGTCTCTTCCAATTCTCTCTACGTGACCAAGCAAGTCAATGGCTTGAGTGTTTACCCGCGGGATCCATCACCTCTTAGGATGATCTCACCACTCGTTTCCTTGCTCAATTTTTCCCACGGGGAGAACTACTAAGCTTGGAAATGATATCTTAATGTTCCAACAACGTCAAGGTGAAACTCTCTATGAACAATGGACTTGTTTCAAGGACTTAGTCCAAAAAGTCCCTCATCATGGCATAGATCTTTGGCTCAAAGTCCAAATTTTCTATGACCATATCGATCTCTCCACAAGGCAAACCATTGACCAATCGGCTGGTGGCAAGCTTCGTGATCTAAGTGCGGAAGAATCATGGGAACTCATAGAAGATCTTGCTCTCTATGACAACGAAAGTTGGAATGATCCCCATGATTTGAACAAAACGGTCAAGGCAATATCTTTGTCTTCGAACAATTCAAGCACTCCCGGCCGTAGGATCATGGAACTTGAAGACCAAGTCAAGTTTCTCATGAAATCCTACGAAGCTCCTAAACCTTCAAGCCAAGTGAAAAAAATCACTTCTTCGTGTGAATTATGTAGTGGTCCCCACAACACTCGTGATTGCATGGAACTCCCCGAACAAGCTTTCGCGGATTACGCATCCTCGCGTACCGATGGAGCAGGAGACAAGTGGTACACTTTTAAACCCGAGCAAAACCCTTACGGTGATTCATACAACCCTTCTTGGAAAAATCACCCGAACCTTAGGTGGAAACAAAACCAAAACATGCCCCAAAACAATTCTTCCACTCCATCTAATCGATTCAATCAAACGGTCCATCCTCTAATCGTACTTTCAACAACAATCCTTCCAACAACTATGGTAGTACCAATAATTTTGAAGGATTGATGTCCAAATTTATGGCATCTCAAGAGACTTGTTTAGCAAAGTTTGAAGCTGATTTCAAACAAAAGCAAAGTGAGATGACCAATAAGATTGACACATTGTTGAAAGTTCTTAATGACCGAGAAATGGGAGCACTTCCAAGTAACACGGTCAAGAATCCGAAACTAAACGTTAACGCTATATCATCTATTTCGTCCCCTACTTCTTGTTCACAATACTATTCGGTCAATGCCATGAGCACGTGTTTCAAACAAACCCAAATCTTTCAAAATAACCAATTGAATGTAACGCCCAACATCAATTCGGTCAATAGCATAGTTGAAACACTTCCTACACAAGACCTTGGCGAATAATTCAAGGAACTTCACCTTGATCATCCCGTCATTGACGTCTTAGCCCATGCTCCCTATTATAATGCCCTTTTAGAAAAATATGAACAGAAACTTAAGTTGGGTAAGAATGGGACCGCCTTCGTTCAAAACAAGTTGCCTAAGAAATTAGATGATCCGGGCATATTTGTGTTACCTTGTAAGATCAGAAATTCTGAGGCTTTTGACACACTAGCCGATCTTGGGTCAAGCCTAAATTTGCTTCCATTATCTCTATACACCACTCTTAAGCCAGGAAAGTTAGATGAAACAGAGGTAATCATAGGGCTTGCGGATGGAAGTTTAGCATATCTAGTTGGGGTAGTGAAGGATGTGTTAGTGCATATAGGAAGATTGACAATGTTAGCCGATTTCCACGTCCTTTATATGGTTAGTGACACTACATGCCCGTTATTAATAGGTAGAGGATTCTTAGCTACCGCAAGTGCGATGATTGATTGTATGGAATCTAGAATAGCGGTAGGAGAAGGAGAAACTTGGTCGGTCTATGATGTTAAGAAACACGCCTATGATACTAATGAGGAACGAACGCCCCATTGGGTAGATGTGAATAGGAGACCATCTAGATATGGACCTTGATGAGGCGAAAAATGAACCGTTTTTAGGGGGTCATTTAAGCCCAGATTTAAATTTATTTGATCAAATAATGCCCTAAATCGTTCCTTTTGTCATTTTAGGTACTTTTGGAGTGAATTTTGGAAAAGGAAACATTTTGGACGTTTTTGGAGCATAAAAGTGAAGAAAACGGCAAAGTCTTAATTTTCCTTGCTGGGAACAGTACCTGACGGCGTCACAAGTCTCTTAATGACGGCGCCAAGAGTAAAACAAGAGGTGGAAGTGGTGACGGTCCAGAGAAAACGTGACGGCGTCAGGTATGGCCGTCATGGTTCAAGATATGGTGACGGCCTAGAGTAATATTACACACGACGGCGTCAAATCTGGATCTAGGCAATCCGATCTCATTATGGGCAGCGAGTTGACGGCGTCAAAAATTTCTTCTTGACGCCGTCACCCTGTAAAATCTATATATAGTTTTGCAATTTTCATTCATTAGAGAGGGAACAAGTAGGGTATAACTTTGGAGTAACCCTAGCACGAATTTTACTGCTCTTTCAAGGGTTTTTACCCTTTGAAACCTTTCATGTTCAATTGAAATAAGTATTCTTTCAATTCAATCAATATGTCTATGTGTTGCTTGAATATATCTTACGCTTGTCTTGAATTTAACATGCTAGGCTAGATCTCTTGTGTGTTTGCTTAGATGTAGTGAAACGTAGAAGTTAATTATGGGTTGATTGTTTGTTTATAGTTGTTACGGATGAATGATTTCGATGTTAGGATTAAGAAAACTGGCAGACTTCCAATGGTGACATGCTTGAACGTCTTAAGAAACATAAACCAATGCGTACTAGGTTAGTATGGTTGTATTTAATGCATGAGCGACTTCTAATGATCCCATGTTAGGAGCTTCTTAGCCGGCTCGACATAGGAGTGAAGTAGGAGCTTATAGAGTTGGGAAAGTACGTACGCCACCCCACGAATGGTATTAAGGAATATAACCCGTCATCCATGCAATTGTAACAAACTATCAACCTGTAAAAGATATCTAGGGAGTAATGAAATCTAAGTAAACACAATTCTCCCTATTATTGTTCACACCACTAGTTTAATTAGCTTTATTTTCATTTCTGTTATTTTATTATGATTGCATCTTAGTTATTGGGTTAGTTGACTAGCAACTAATTCCGCCCACTCTTCCAAAAACCGAGATTTTAATTGCTTTTATAAAAATATAAAAATACAAAAATAATCATCCCTCACCTCTAGACCTAGTTTTTAGGCTTTCTAATCCTAGCGACACTATTCCTGAGTTGAACGATCAATCCCCCGGTACTTGTCACTATACTATACTACAATGATCAGGTACACTGCCTGGTGGGGATTGTAAGCTTCTCGAGATCTCTTGAGAGGTAAAGCCTGGTGCGATTCCCACGTATCAAGTTTTTGGCGCCGCTGCCGGGGAATAGTTATTGACTAGGTTAGGATTTCTTTTTATTAGGTCTACTTGCTAGATTCCTTTCTAGTAAGATTTTATTTTTATTTTTAGGTTCTCTTTAGTCTATCTTATTTCTTTCTGTCTTTGTTCGTAACCTTCACCATCCGCCATCATGGCAAATGACGATTTCTCTAACCTTAGAGTCACTAGGAGTCGTAGTTCCGCTAGAGACCTAGTTTTGCCCTATGCAGAACCTGAAAGGGAAATGCGTAGGCTAAGACGATCTCTCTCAACACCTGAACCATCCAGCATAGCTATCAATTTTGATGAGGCCCTTTCTGAAGAAAATTCAGACAATCACCTCACACCCCCTAGCTCCCAATCCAACAATGATATGAGTACCCCTGAAACTCCTATTCCTAAGCGCCTTAAGGACTACTCCTCCCCGAATCCTCGTGGCTTCTCAAATGCCATTGTCTTCCCGAACGAACACACAGATGAGGTCTTGCGTGCAAGCGATGTTTGGCTTGTCCAAAGTGTGTGCAAGTTTTGCGGACTAGAGGATGATGACCCGATTCAACACATCAAGGACTTCTTGAAAATAGTAGACACCCTCCATACGGATGGGGCTACTAAAAACACGTCCCGATTACAATTCTTCCCTTTCACTCTTTATGAAAAAGCCAAAGAATGGTATGATAGACTTCCCTCCGAGTCTATTTTCACATGGGAGCAACTTATATCCAAGTTTTATGAGAAGTTCTTCCCAAAAGGGAAGACCTCAGTATTTAGGGATAGGATCCTCCGGTTCCGAAAGGAAAAGGGCGAACCCATCCATAAATCATGGATTAGATTCAAGGATTTAATAAGACAAGTTCCTCATCATGGCATCGAACTCTGGCTTCTGGTCCAAATTTTCTACGACAATGTCTCCTCAAACGACTAAAATGGAATCAACAATTCTAGAAAAGGGAAATTAGCCAATCTTAGTGCCGAGGAAGGGTGGAATAGGATTGAGGAATATGCTCAAGACCAGGATGACACTTGGGATGAACCTGAGTCGACTGCTAGCAGGTCTGAAATCATACAAACACCCTCAGATCGGTTAAGAAAAATTCACAAAAGAATGGAATACCTTGCGGGGTCGCGAACAATTAAACAACTTTCAAATCCCTACTTAATCTGCGACTACTGTGGGGGCCCGCACGAGGTAGAGGAATGAGGAGGAGAAACCACAACCGAACATGCGTGTTTGTCAGGACATGACATCTACGCTGACCCCTCCCTTTTGCCTTTTTACCAAAACTATGATTATACCCTTTAGGGAAATCTAGTGAAAAGAAAAGAAGGGGAGGAAGGCCCTGAATACAAAATCAGGAGCACTTTTGAAGATGACCTCGGTCACTTCACTCAAGAAAAAGGCTTACAATTGAAAGGTCTTGATGAGCTCATTGATGAGCAACAGAATGACATGGAAGAATGGTTCAACAAGCTTAACTCCACCCTTGATGACCAAGACAGGCCATTAGTAAGCCAAAAAGACCCCCTGCTCGCGGTGACTACTCGAGCTGGGACAACAACCAAGGACCCTCCTTATTCGAGCTCACATCCTATCACCAATGATCCAAGTGAGCCCCACGAGGAGGAAGGGAATGTGAGCAACGAGGCTCCCGAACAACCTTACCTGGTGACCCCATCCCCCTCAACTCCACCTAACCAACCTGTGAGAATCCCATTCCCATCCCGCCTAAAGAACCAGAAAATTAGGAACGATAATAAGAGATTCTTGTCATATCTAAAAGATTCAGTGGTCACCAAACCTCTCCTTGATGCTTGCTATCACATGCCAAAGGATAGCTCATACTTTAAAAAATTACTCGCCAACCGAAAGAAACTCGAGGGTCTTGTGACTCTGGGGGATGAATGTTCGGTGGTGACCCATCGAGGGCTACCAAAAAAGGTAGACAATCCAGGCAGCTTCACCTTGCCCTGTTCCATAGGATCTCTATCAATAAAGAATGCTCTTGCCGATTTAGGGGCGAGCATCAACCTCATGTCTCACTCCATGTTCCTCAAACTAGGATACTCCGGACTAAAGCCTACCCGTATGAACATCCAACTAGCCGATAGATCGGTCAAATATCCCGTAGGGATATGCGAGAATGTGCTAGTCAAAGTTGGAAAATTCAAATTTTCGGTTGACTTTGTGATCTTGGAGATGGAGGAGGATGACTTGGTGCCCATCATCATAGGAAGACCATTTCTTGCTACCGCTCGTGTAGTCATTGATATTCATGATGGCAAGTTAACCTTACGAGTAGGAACCGATAGCTTAACCTTCGACATTAAAGACACTATGAATCTCTCTCTCGAAGCAGCTAACCGGCTCTATTTCATCGGAGAGGTCGATGAACTCACGGATGTCATTGACGACTGTGTTGATGAACAGATCGAAGAAGGATGGTTACGGGATGAGAGTTTCCTCCCCATATTGGAGGAAGAAAAGGTGGAGGGCATTGGAGCAGTCTCTTTCTACCCTAGACAAGAGGCCACTGAACAGCTCGAACTCCGAAAACCCGAAAACAAGCTTAAGCCCTCTATTATCGAACCACCTAAGCTAGAGCTTAAAGAACTGCCTAACCACCTAGAGTATGCCTTCCTTCAAGGAGAGGATCAACTGCCAGTAATCATAAACTCCTCCCTCGAACATGAACAAAAAGGTAAGCTCTTAGAAGTCCTAAAGAAATACAAGGGAGTCCTTGCATGGAGTGTAGCCGACATTAAGGGGATTGACTCAACTTTTTGCACGCATAAGATTCTTATGGAAGAAAACTATAAACCTGTCATGCAACCCCAGAGGCGGGTGAATCCCAACATTAAGGAGGTAGTGGTCATCAACTTTTGGATGCAGGACTGATTTACCCAATTTCGGATAGCCCGTGGGTCAGTCCTGTACAGGTTGTACCAAAGAAAGGTGGAATGACTGTGGTGAAAAATGAAAAAGGTGAGATGGTACCCCAGAGAACAGTTACTGGTTGGCGGGTATGCATCGATTATAGAAAGCTCAATGACGCCACAAGGAAGGATCACTTTCCCCTACCATTCATTGACCAAATGTTGGAACGATTATCTGGGCACGAGTATTACTGTTTCTTGGATGGGTTCTCGAGATATTTCCAAATCCCCATAGCACCTGAGGACCAGGAGAAAACCACGTTTACTTGCCCTTATGGAACGTTCGCCTATAAAAGGATGCCTTTTGGGCTGTGTAACGCTCCCGCCACCTTTCAGCGATGCATGACCGCAATCTTTCACGAATTAATGGAAGACAGCATGGAAGTTTTCATGGATGACTTTTCGGTCTTCGGGAACTCTTTCGACCGCTGTCTTGCTAATCTAGAAAAAATGCTCAAACGTTGTGAGGAAACCAACTTGGTCTTAAATTGGGAAAAATGCCATTTTATGGTAAAAGAAGGGATTGTGTTAGGACATAAGGTCTCAGGAAATGGGATTGAGGTAGACCAAGCAAAAGTGGAAGCTATATCTAAATTACCTTATCCCACGACTGTTAAGGTAATACGCAGCTTCTTGGGCCACGCCGGGTTCTACCAGAGATTCATCAAAGATTTCTCTAAAATAGCTCGGCCAATGACTCAATTGCTGGTGAAAGATGTCCCTTTCGATTTCTCTCAAGAATGAAAGGATGCATTCGATCTCCTAAAAAAAGAGCTCACGCAAGCCCCAATCATGGTTACACCCAACTGGGAGTTTCCTTTAGAAATCATGTGCGATGCTAGCGACTATGCTGTCAGGGCAGTATTAGGTCAAAGGCGTAACAAACTATTCCAACCTATTTACTACGCTAGCAAAACTATGAATCCCACTCAAGAGAATTACTCTACCACCGAAAAAGAATTATTAGCCATAGTGTTCGCCTTCGATAAATTCCGTCAATATCTTTTCCTTTCAAAGACAGTTGTTTTCACTGATCACTCGGCTCTCCGATATCTTTTTGCTAAGCAAGATGCTAAACCATGACTAATTCGGTGGATCTTGTTGTTACAAGAGTTTGATGTTGAAATTCGTGATAAAAGGGGGCGGAGAATTTGGCTGCTGATCACCTCTCTCATCTTGAAAATCCCCTTAATGAGCTTGATAGAAGCGAGATTCGGGATTCATTCCCTGACGAACAACTCATGTCACTCATGTCAGTGACAGATTCTGAGCCTTGGTACGCTGATTTTGCTAACTATCTTGCGAGTAGGGATGGCACCCGTGGGCAATGGGCATGGGTACCTCTAACCCGTCACCCGCCCACATAGTTTTTTTCTCACCCATCACCCACCCGTCACCCACCAATGGGTATAAATTTCTACCCATGCCCTTGCCCGCGGGTATTTGTTGCCTATGGGTAAACCCATGGGTTAGTGTTATGCAACAAAATTACAAAACTATGAGATGAAAACTAACTATGAAACTGCGTAATAAAATACCAATCAATTTGCCAAATACAATTTTAATTATTTGATCTTTCATACTCTCTTTTTAGTCTTGAAACTCAAACAAACTTTTAGATTAATGTGTTTTTTTGAGACTTGGTTGTAACTGTTAAATGTATATCTGCAACATCATAAATATTTTAATTAGTATAATTAATTTTAACATGGGTTTATGTGTACACCTACGGGTATTTTGACGGGTATACCCGTGGGTATTTTAAATGGGGGTCATGGGTTTACCCGTGATGGGTATGCATCACTCGTCACCTACCCGCCACCCACTAATGGGTAAAGATTTTCACCCATGACCCACCCGTGGGTGAAAATTTACGCGTTTACCCACCCATTTATGGTGGGTACCCGCGGGTTGTGGGTTTTTTCTCGCCCATTGCCATCCCTACTTGCGAGCAGACTCATTCCGGAACACATAACTAGATACAAAAAGAAAAGGTTCTTTGCCCAGCTGAAATACTACTTCTGGGACGAACCATTTTTGTTCTGAAGGTGTCCTGATCAAATAATCAGACGTTGTGTTTCGGGAAATGAGGCAATAAAGATCATGAAAGAGTGTCATTCTGGCCCCTCTGGGGGCCATCATTGGATAAACACCGCCGCACGAAAGATTTTCGACACAGGATTCTATTGGCCCACGATATTTCGTGATGTGAAAGAAATGATACAAGCATGCGATGCATGTCAACGGGCCAGGAATATATCAAACAGAGATGAAGCACCTCATAATTTTATACAAGTATGTGAGGTTTTCGACGTCTGGGGAATCGACTTCATGGGACCCTTTCCATCTTCAGGGGAGAATGAATACATTTTAGTTGCCATCGATTATGTTTCAAAATGGGTAGAGGCACAAGCCCTTAGGACCAACGATGCTAGGGTAGTTATTCATTTCCTGAAAAAGTTTTTCACTAGGTTTGGCATTCCTAAAGCTCTCATTAGCGATAGGGGGACCCACTTTTGCAATGCAAAAATGGAAACGGTCATAAAGAGATATGGAGTGTCCCATCGGTTTTCCACCGCCTATCACCCACAAACCAATGGTCAGGTCGAAAACACCAATAGGGCAATTGAAAGAATACTAGAAAAAACGATTAATCAAAATAGAAAAGACTGGTTATTTAAACTCGATGAAGCCTTATGGGCATTCCGAACCGCCTACAAGACACCTATTGGAATGACCCCGTTCCGCATGGTTTATGGTAAGGCATGTCACCTGCCGGTCGAACTAGAGCATAAGGCTTATTGGGCGCTTAAGGCATGTAATTTGGACTATACAATCGCCGGATCGAATAGGTTCTTGCAACTCCATGAGCTTGATGAGCTAAGGTTAGAAGCGTATGAATCTTCCATTACATATAAGGAGAGGGCGAAAAGATGGCATGACCAACGAATTAAGAAACCTAAGGAATTTTCAAAAGGGGACAAAGTCCTATTGTATAATTCTCGGTTAAGGTTATTTCCCGGGAAACTCAAGTCTAGATGGTATGGGCCCTTTACGGTGAAAAGTTCCTCTAAAACTGGAGCTGTTGTGTTAATAGACAATGAAAATAGAGAGTTTACTGTCAACATACAACGAGTAAAACATTATCAAGAAAGTAGTAATGAGATGATTAGTAAGGAGGATGTAACATTTGAAGATGAGGTCACGTAATAGCCCATGACCTTGAGTCTAGCTACAAGACTCGTAAATTAAGAAAAGCGCTTCTTAGGAGGCAACCCATGTTTTATGTGATTTTTATTTGTTTGATTGTTATTTGCTTCCGTATGCATGCTTTATTTTTATTGTTGGTAGATCATGTTTCAAATTAAAATAGTGAAAATGCTTTATTTTGTCGTTTAACTTCGTCTTAACTTCATACAAAGGTATTTCGCAAAAGATAAGTGTAAGGGGAAACCCCAAATTTGTTTTTAAGAACGAAATTGATCATGATTCTCCACAATAATAAATGGACATGTGTATTAGTATCTGTTAGAGTCAAATACTTGTATCGAGTCATAATGATGTTTTGCAGGATTTTCCAGGAAGTAGGACATAAGTTTTTCTAGAAATTTTCCGGAAACTTAACGTAAAGATTTCTGCAGGTCACTTCTGACGGCGTCATGAGTTAACTCCTGACGACGTCATGTGTAAAATTCTGGAAATTTTGCTAGTTTTGTTTTTCTAACGGAGTCTTGAAGTTTTTGTTAATTCTTTAGTTTTATAAACTCCAGGAAATATGCAAACATTCGTTCCACAAGCATTATATCTTAATTTGTTTTCTAGGATTTGTTAGTATATGTAGATTGCCGCCGATTTTACGCGAGGTTGCCTTGTTTATTTTCTCAGGTTTAACAGGTTACATATGACAAGAAGATGATTTATTTTTCTGGAAGGGAAGCTTTGATTGTTCATTTTCTTGGAGGAAGATTTAACCTTGCTACCACGCTATCCACACCGAACGAATCAGGGGAGTATTTGATTTCATTTGTTTTACTTATTTCACTTTTACATTCTTTACTTGAACATTAGGGACAATGTTCATCCTAAGTGTAAGGGGAGGGTAAAATGATGATACCTTACAGATACACTCTCGCTTGAGTTTGTTTGTTTGATAGTAGATGTGTAATAAAACTATGAGAAATACTTGTTAGTGTAATTTTAGCGCCAAATTTAAATTTTTTTACAACATTTAGGAGTGAAACTTTAGCCATAGCAAGCGTCTCATGGATAGGAGATTGTATGACTAGCACAAAACCGTACCATTCAGAAAAATTTTCCACCCAAATATGTGAGGTTCGCCTTTAGATTTGATAGGAAAAGAATTTATGATTGGTGCTTATGAGTGTACCGGTAGCATTTTGATTCTAGAACTTGCGTTAGTGATGCATCCCGAGACCGCTAGTGAGACTACATTCGTGTGGTATAATTTACTACATGATAAGAGGCATTAGGATCACCCTTGTGTTAAACCCGTATCATAATTACTTGACCATTTAAGTCATATTACTTGGCTAGTAAAGTCAATTAATTTTTCCACACCTTAGCGTTGTACTCATTTTTAGTACACGAAACCCCTAGTACACCCCTCCGAGCCAATCTTTTCGTTTCTAACTTTAAGCATCTCACTTAAAGGAAGAATTTGTTACAACCCACTTAAATGTACACCCAAATCGCCTTAGCCTTCCGTGTATGCACTCATCTTTAGTGCATTATTGTTATATGTTTAAACCCTTAGTTAATTATCTAATTGATTACATAGTTGCTAAGTCGAGTCATATCCTTGTACATATTGTTTTGGGACGATTGGGACTCATGGGTAAAGTACTTGTGTTATGGAGTAATTGGGAAGAACCTCATATATTACCCCCATATGTGCGTTAATCTTAAAAGTACTCCAAGTATTTTGATTATCTTGATTCGAGTCATTAGATTAGTTTATTGTAAAGTATGAAAAAATTCAAGTGTAAGGGGAATGTACATTCCATATGATTTATTATTTTGTATGGTAGGGTAGGAGTGTATGCAGAAAAAAAAAAAAAAAAAAAAAAAAAAAAAAAAAAAAAAAAAAAAAAAATTTAGAAAAAGAAGAAAAAAACATACGGACTACCATCCCGTTTCATTCTATGTTTATTTTATGTTTTTGTTATTTTTGATTTATTAGCTTAAGTCGAGTCTAGTCTTGGCTTAGCAACACCATATTCATGTAATTAAACAAGATGATTAACTCGCCACCAGTAAAGACTGCCTATATCCAACAAAACCGTGTATTTCATATCCCTGCACCTAACGTTATAACCCTGTAAAAGACTTCTTTGATAGTTTATCCTAGGTGTTTACGCCAAGTGATGGAGGTTTGATCCTTTCCCAAGCCTATGGTAATCTATTTTGCTATGACAGGTAGTGAGAGATGTTTTCCATTTCCATATTGTGATATATACTTTATTACACCCGAGAGATGTGAGTATCTAAACACTATTTGTGAGGTGCTAGTATATGACCTCCGTGCTTGTCTTTGGTCTTTAGTGGAACGATTATTTGTTGTAATTACTTTTATATTATTGTTAAATAACCCCTAACTTGTAGTTTGATTAGAATAAAAGCGCATTTGCTTGAGGACAAGCAAATCTCAAGTGTAAGGGAATATGATGAGGCGAAAAATGAACCGTTTTTTGAGGGTCATTTAAGCCCGGATTTGAATGTATTTGATCAAATAATGCCCTAAATCGTTCCTTTTGTCATTTTAGGTACTTTTGGAGTGAATTCTGGAAAAGGAAGCATTTTGGACGTTTTTGGAGCATAAAAGTGAAGAAAATGGCAAAGTCTTAATTTTCCTTGTTGGGAACAGTACCTGACGGCGTCACAAGTCTCTTAATGACGACGTCAAGAGTAAAACAAGAGGTGGAAGTGGTGACGGTCCAGATTTAAATCTTTCTCAAGCTTCAAATACTGATTCTCTTTGCAATTGCCGGAAATTTAGAATATCTCTTCTAAATTGCATCGTTTTTGTGTATGGAAAGTATTTTGAAAGAAACTTGAGGCACATCTCGTCCCAAGTATGAATTGAATGTGTTTTAAGAGTGTAAAACCAAGATTCGGCTTCATGGGTTAACGAGAAGGGAAAGAGATTCAAACGGATGTTGTCTTGAGAAACGCCGTTCTGTTTGAAGAATTGAGTGATCGATAGAAATTTGTCCAAATGAAGATTAGCATCTTTATCTTCAAAGCCATTAAATTGGCAAGTTTGGCTAATAAGCTCAACCATATGATCTTTCATAACAAAATCGTTTGTCGGAGCGATCGGTCCTCCTCTACCGATAAGCGATGGACGATAAAAATCTTCCATGGTCCGAGGATCATGGGACAAATAATCAAACATTTTGAAGAATTAAACAGTGAAGAGGGATAAGAAGATAGAATTAAACGTTTAAGAGGATAAGAAGATTATTTTTTTTGGTTTTTCGTATCATAAAAATAAATCAAAATAAAAATGAAAATCAAATATGAAAAAGAAAAATATTTTTGGATTTTTATTATTAATTGAAAAACAAATCTCAAACTTTTATTTTCTTTTTTCAAACGTTACGTTAACTGTAATCGTTTCCTTCAAAACTACTCGCGATGAAACGGGAGAAAAGAATTTTCCCGCTTATTCGGTTGTAGAATTAAAGTAATCCGATTAACAACTAATTTCACGTTTTTCTTATGTTGTAAGGCTTATTTGGTTTACAACGCCCCCCCCCCTTCCACGGGAGAGTCGAGGCTGTAACTTTATTTTTATTTTTGTATTTTTGTAAACACTTTAGGAAAAGTGTTTTTGATTTTTCAATTTTTATATTTTTATAGAAAATATATACAAGATAGAGGAAGGCTTATCAAAACACGATTTTTCAAAACGAAATTCAAAACTCACTTCAAACTTTCCCCGGCAGCGGCGCCATTTTGATTTAGTCTTTTTATAGTATATAATTATTCCGAAGAAATACTCGTGAAAGTATTTCCCGGGTCGTTCTCCCAAGGAAGGAAGAATGGAATCTCGAATGTCGGTTCTTGAATCGTGTCGGGAAAAGTTAATAGTGAAAATTTGTGATGGTGAAAATCAAATTATCAAAATAAATGATGAATTAAGCAGAAAGTACAAGGTAGGTATGCACAAATGTTAAAAACGTAAAAACGGAAATGCAAATGCAAAATAAACGTAACGTACGAAATAAAACGCGACTTTTATTCTAAAAATAATCCTACAAATTTGAAATAATTTTATAAAAATCTTAAACTAATAAAAAAAATTTTAAGAAAAAGAAAAATATTTTTTTGACTTTTCTTTTATCTTCTATGAATTAAAATTGATTTTTGGAATTTTAAATGAATTAAAAATAAAGAAAAATAGAAAAATAAAGTAGAAAAATGAAAATTTAATTCTAAAAATTCTAAAATATTATAAAAAATTTTCTAAAAATATTTTTGTATTTTTTAAAGCTTTTTCTGATTTTTTATTGATTTTTGTATTTTAAAAATGATTAAAATTGAAGAGAAATTAAGAAAAATATCAAATCAACTCAGAAAAATATGAAAATTTAAAGAAAATTTAGAATATTATAAAAAGCTTGCAGAAAATTTTTGAAAAGAAAATAATAAGCAGAAGTGTTCTAGAGCCAAACACTAGTTAACCAAAAAACTGTCTTGAGATTTCTATAGATATAAAATTAACTAAGCTAAACTACTAATGAAAATTAACTACTAATGCTATATGAACTATATTAAACCTAAAATGATAAAAAAAAAATAGCAGTTTAATAAGCTGAAACTAATAATGCTAACAGGATGAATAAAATGCAATATCAAGCTATAAAAGAAAACTATTGAATGAAGTCTAGCAATTAAATAATAAAAGAGCACAAGAACATTGGTTAAGCAGACAGATCACATACAAGCACTCAAATAAGCAGAAATAAGCTAATGAGATAAATGAAAATCAAATTGAAACTTACAATTGCACCTCAGCTGAACAGAGGTCTCATTTGACAAAGCCTATCTTTGGATAGGCTAATTTTACACCAGAAATCATGATTATAACACCAGTAACACTAGAATCTCCATCATTAGCCTACCTTTAACTCTCGTTGACCAGGAGATTGTTAACCAATTAAGCAGAAACAAGGCAATTAAACTCAACACAAGCTATTATTTAGCTTGAATGAGCTTATAAAAGCAGTAAATGTAAACTTAGAAGCAGGTTTTGAAAATTAAATTGCATTGAAATTTAGATGACAAGGAATTAAAGAGTAAACTTAAATTTTATTGAAAACCAGAAATTGATTACAACTTTTAAAACTTGATAAAACTACAATAAGCTAAAACGTACAATTAAGCTAAAATCTACTAGACCACTCTACTCCTACTCCTATGGCTAACCTACTCACTAACTATCTAACCAACTCCAATTCGTGGGTGAGGAGACAGTATATATAGCTGAGAAGTGAGGGCTAAGGAAGCATCTGGAATGAGCATCTTTAATCGAATATCCTCCTCTGATCCCTTGTGACAAACTTGGACCAATCACAGCTCTCTATTCTTCCCAATGACGTGTCTGAACCAATATGCAGCTGCCACTTGTCATTCTCCTTGTCAGACTTGTCAGGTGGTGTGGGAATTGTCAATCATACCCTTAATACAAGGTTAATTGGGGAATTGATGGTGTATGGGATTAGGGTTCTTTGCTGGGTAAAAGGGGGAAAATAAAAGCGCGTGTGTTATTTTTTATATTATTTTGACTTGGAGTGTGGGAGTTGACCGGTTATAATAAAATGGTGGGTGGGTCGGGTTTGGGTGGTTGGTGAGTGCTTATTCACTCACTATTATTTGGCCAATTACCTACCCAAAACGACTATTTGAGCTAATAAATGCAAAGAAAACGTGTGTTTTTGTGTTTGTGATATGCAGGAACGGATTTATCATAAAAGACGAAAAATCTCGGGAAAACAACGAAAACGGGCACGAGAGTAGAAGATAGTCAAAAAGTCAAAGCCGGGAATCCACGAGTCAGTTTCAGTCCTCTATCTTCTCAGACTTGGCAAGTTTAGCTCTTGGATATATTTTTCAGAATGGCAGAAATTACCCTTGGAGTTTGAAAATATTCACAATTGGCCCTTATACATTTTACACTGAAAATCTGAAAACAAAATGTTAGCCTGGTCCATGACTTATTAAAATCCAATTCATATAACCACAATCCAAGTCCATCAATAAATATCATAAGCCCATTACCCAAACTTTAACCCGAGCCCAACCATTACCCTTCGGTCAAAATGGTCAACATACAAACAAATAAAACCAAACGCGCCTTATTATTTTCCCCAAATCCCTTTCAAACCCAGAACCCCCAACCCCATGAACCCTAGAATACCAATCAGGCTCAATCCATCACACCACCTCAATTAACCATCAATAAACCAATGATTGGTACTTCTAGAAGCTCACCTCACGTGTCAGTCATGTGTCAGAGAGAAAGAAATAGAGCTACAAGGGACACTTGGCAACCAACCATTGGGCAAGACGCGTCATGTTACTCCTTGGATCCGCTTCTAAATACTCTGACAAGGACAGAGAAATTGCTACACGAATGGGACAGATGGTGCATTATTAGTGGATGAGACACATCACGGATTATGATCTGAGGGCTCTTATTGAATTGAAGAAGCACAATTTGATCAGAAGGCTGTGATTGACTCAAAGAAGCACAGATAGTTGCGGATTGCCAGCTTGGCATTTGATCACCCAACCCCTTCACTCAGCTATAAATAGGTGTCCAAAATTCACTCATTGTGTGTAATTTTTTAGTTTATTGTTATGCTGTCAAAATTTCCTCTTAGTTTAATTGTATTGTAATTACTTTGTAATTTCAGCTTTAGTTTCAATAAAATCCTCAGTTTGTTTTTCATTCAATTATCTTTACTGTTTTGTTTTAAATTCATATTAGTGTAGCATATTAATCTCTAAAGTACTGATTTCTATTTTCAATAGTTTACAAAAGTTTATTCAGCATTTAGTTAAACTCTTTCCTTCTCATTAGTTTTCAAAAGAAATTTAAAAAATATATAAAAATAAGAAAAATATAAAAATATATAAAAATTTATATTGTTACTTTTGTTAAATTAGCTTGCAACCAAGCTTATTGTAGAAATGTTAAATTCATTTCAGCTATCTAGCTGTTGTGAGTTTTAGTGTAATATAGTGGTTAGAATCAATAATCTCATTAGAAGAGGTGTAATTGGATCCTGAGGTTTCAGTGGTGAATTGGGTAGAATTGGACAGACCTGGAAGGTCCAGCCTATCCTAGAGATAGGCTTGCTTAGTGAGCCCTCTCTGTTCTTGCTGAGAGGGAGTTTTGCGGTAAAATTCTATTTCAACGTTTCGTTATTAGTGTTTGAATTGAATGCTATTTTTGTTTTAGTTGCTATTGTAATTTTGAATTAAATTGTTGATTCAGAAATAGGAGGAGTTAAGTTTGTGTTTGTTTAATCTTAGTTATTATCTGTTTGCATAGATCCTAGTTAGATTAAATAGCTGGAAGAATTGTGGATCTGAGTTTGTTTTGGGTTGCATCTGAGTAATTGTCTCATTTTGATATCGTTGGTACAGCAATCAGTAGACCTGAGTGTTCTGTTTGAATGAATTGTGGTTTTGATCTCACCTTGAGGGGGTGTTTGGATTGGCCATTTTCTGAGAATTGTTGTAGTGAATTACTGATTTTCTGTCTTCATTAGCTCATTTAGGTTAGTTATAGTCTATATAATTCATATAATCAGTTAGTAGATTGATAAAAGTCAAATTTAGTTTAAACACCTAATAGTTGTTAGCATATTTAGAATACAGTTAGTTAAATTTAATTTGTAGTTATAATATAGTTTAGGCTAGTCATAATTCATTGGGATATTAGTTGTCATTATTAATAAAAGTTGTTTTGATCATTAGAATTTAGAGTTAGTCAAAGTTTAAAAAAGTCATATATAGTCAACTGAGATTCAGTCTTGTAGTTTAAGACTGCTGAACTTGGGTAATCTTTGAGTAGAATTTAGTAGTATTTGGTTATAAATTTGCTTAATACTGCTTTTCTGCTATTCAGTCATGTGTTTTTCCCATAGAGCTGGTAACTTGAGCTTAATCTGATTAGCTTAAGAGTCTTGTGTATAAGCTGAGTTTACATCGTGTCTGATTGATTATATTAGGCCTGCTATTGTTCATTTGTGCCTATACCTGTGTTCTTTTGTTTTCTCTGAGTTCATTTGCTGTTACTAAGGTGTTGTGAATGATCAAATTGCTTCTGGACTTATCTGTTTTAATTCTGCTTAATCATTAGCTTATTCTCATACTGCTTATTGCTTAATTCATATGAATCTGAGTTTCTAATTGATCATAACTTGCATTCTTTGAGTTCATTACATCATTGTCATCTTAAGTTTCAAGTTTTATATTGATTGGATCTCAAGTGCTTAATAATAAGCACTTGAGATAAGCAGATTTCATAAAATAAGCAGTTCCAGAGCTGATTTTTGTTTCAAATTTTTAATTTTAGTTTCTTTTATTAATTTTGAATTTCTGGAATTTTTCCAGATTTTTCCACAGCCTTTTACTATTTTTCCTAATTTCTTTTGATTATTTTTAATTTTTAAATAGTTTTTATTTACCAAAAATCAATAAAAAAATTAAAAAAGTTTAGAAAAATACAAAAATAGTTTCAGTAATTCTTTTATAATATTTTAGAATTTTCAGTTTTGAAATTTTATTTTTCCACCTTTATTTTCTATTTTTCTCTATTTTTAATTCACTTTTAATTCTAAATTTCATTTTTAATTCATAGAAAATAAAAGAAAAGTCTAAAAAATATTTTTTCTTTTTCCAGAAATTACTTTTCATGGTATAAGATTTTTAGAAAAAGTTTCAAGATTGTAGGATAATTTTTAGACAAACGTCGCGTTTTAAATAACACACGTGCATTACCGTTTGTACGTTTTTGAATTGTGCGCATTGATTGCTTGTACTTTTTGCATGATTAATCATTGTTTGTGAATTGTTGAATACTTGGATTGCTATTTTCACTCTATCACTCTTTCACCACTCACTTACACTACACGATTCCCAAACCGATAATTCAAATTTTCCATTTGAGCCTTCGTTGGGAAGAACGACCCGGGAATTACTTTAACCGGTATTTCCTCGGAATATAAATATACTATAATTGAAACGAATCAATTTTTGGCGCCGCTGCCGGGGAAGGCTTAAAGTGAATTTTTGAATCATTGTTTTGGAAAATCGTGTTTTGATAAGCCTTCTTCTACTTTGTATATATATCTCTATAAAATTTGAAAAATCAAAAACACTTTTACTAAAGTGTTTTCAAAAATACCAAAAAAATAATAAAAGTTACAGCCTCGACTCGATTGAAAGAAAGGGCGTTGTAAACCAAATAAGTCTCGCAATATAACGAAAACGTAATTTAGTTGTTTATCGGACTATTTCAATTACTACAACCGAATAAGCGGGAAATACGGATAGTTAAGACATTAAATTGCTAGCTGAAGAGAGATCCATTCTTCTCTCCCGTCCCGTCGCGCGTGGTTTTGAAAGAAACGGTTTTCGATTAACGTTACGTTTTAAGAAAAGAAAAAACAAAAGAAATAATAAGTTTTTGTGAAAAAATATAAAAAACAAAAAGATTTTCTTTTCTCTTTTCTTTTTCATTTTCTTTTTAATTTTGTTCGTGGTGTATGCACACCCGATCTTCGTTTGAGAGTCTTACGTCTCCGTTCTCTAACCCCGAGCGGGTTTTACGACATACGAGTCGGGTTCATTTCCTTGACGACGAGGAGATGAACCAAAACGAACACAACGGACCCCCGCCGATGGGTGGTCCGCAACACAATGTTATCCCGCCGATGGGACAACAACCGGCATTCGATCCGCGTCCGATGGAAGAACAACTCCAATCACCATTTAACGGTGTAAGGAGAGCAATTGTGATTCCGGACATCAATGCCAATTTTGAGATTAATCACGGATTACTTAATTTGATCACGGGTATATCATTCCACGGGTTTGATAACGAAGACCCCTATGCACACATCCGAAATTTCACCGACATCGCTGAGACGATTAGAATGAACCAAGTGCCTCACGATGTGGTGAAATTGAAGTTGTTTCCTTTCTCCTTAAAAGGAGCAGCCCGGACTTGGCTGGAAAAGGAACTGCCTAACTCAATTCACACTTGGAATGACCTTGCTTCCAAGTTTGTGAATCATTTCTATCCTCCTTCTAAAACTTCTAATCTCCGTTCCCAAATTTTTCGATTCCAACAAGCTTTTGATGAATCGTTTAGTGAAGCTTGGGATCGTTTCAAAGATTTGTTGGAAAAATGTCCTAACCATGGGTTTACCGACCTTCAGCAGATTGATACTTTTTATAATGGGTTGTTTTATATTGATCAAGATTCACTCAATTCTGCTGCGGGTGGTAACTTGTTGGCTAGGAATACAAATGATGCCTTCACGATAATTGAAAATAAGGCTCGTGTTAGAATGTCAAGAAATAAGCTTCCAATGCCCAGTAATGAGAAAAATAATGATGAAGTAAAAAGTATGATTTTGGCCTTAACAAAGAAAGTCGATGCAATTTCTATGGAAAAATCAAGTCAACAAGTCAATGTCGTTAATCAAGGTTGTACTACTTGTGGTGGTCCACACCCGTATTATGAATGTCCGACGACCGGCTCTTTTGCTCAAGAGAACGTGTATGCTGCGAATATGGGTGGCAACGGTTACCCACCTCTTCAAGGAGACCGTAATCTCCTCAGCTACCGTCCGAGCCAACATCATGGACCACCCGGGTTTAATCAACCTAATCAAGTGAATCAAAACAATAATGTGCAAAACCGGAATCATCAATTCAATAACAATCAAAATCACAACCGTGGAAATAATGGTTTTCAAGGACAAAATCAGAATTTTCAACAAAATCAAAATCGGGGAAATTTTCAACAAGGCCCGCCTCAAGGGAATAATTTTCAAAGCAATGGTAATTTTCAAAACCGTGGGCAAAGTTTTAATAATCAAAATCAAGTTGTTGCTCCGAATCCGTCGCCCACGGAAGATTTGATTAAGCAATTGATTCAAAACCAACAAGCTTTTATGACAAAACAAGAGGAAACAACAAGGTTGTTAGCTAATCAAATCAATGATCTCAACAAGCGTTTAAATGATCGACCCTCGGGCTCTAGAACTTTGCCTAGCAACACGATCGCTAACCCGAGGGGCGATGCTAAAGCGATCATTACAAGGAGTGGTGTTACTTACGATGGACCTACGGCTCCGACTACCTCTTCTTCTCTACCTCCCAAGGTAGTCGCCCGTGAACCTGAGGCGACAACGGATACGGAAATTCCTAGTAATAATGGAAGGACCGAGAACATCCAACCTCCGGTGGTCCCGACGTCTAAAGGAAAAGAAAAGGTCGTTAATGATAATGAAAATGAAACACCCGTTAAAACAAAGTTACCATATCCGTCACGTGTGAATGAACAAAGGCACCGCGAGAAGGATAAAAACCAAATGGAGCAGTTTTATCAGATTTTTCAAGAGTTACATTTTGATATAAGTCTCGCGGATGCTATACTTTTGATGCCCAAATTTGCTTCAATGCTGAAAGGTCTTTTGAATAATAAGGAAAAACTTTTTGAAATGTCACGGACCCAAATGAACGAGAATTGCTCAGTGGTTCTTCTTAAAAAGCTACCCGAAAAGCTTGAAGACCCTGGCAAGTTTCTTATACCATGTAATTTTCCAGGTATGGTTCAATGCTTCGCCTTGGCCGATCTTGGTGCTAGCATTAACCTTATGCCGTTGTCGATTTGGAAAAAGTTGTCCCTTCCTAACTTGACACCGACGCTTATAACCCTCGAGCTTGCCGACCGATCAACGTCTCGTCCAATTGGCATAGCTGAGGATATTTTTGTCAATGTTAGGAAATTTCATTTCCCTGCGGATTTTGTGGTTGTTGATTTCGATGCCGATCCACGGGTTCCTCTCATTCTCGGGAGAGGTTTCTTAAGGACCGGTTGTGCTTTAATTGATGTTTATGACGAGGAGATTACTTTACGTGTTGGAAACGAAGCCGTCACTTTTAATCTTGATCAAACCGCGAGATACTCCTCTGATTACGATGTTTCTTCCATCAACCGTATCGATGTTATTGATGAACTCACGGAGGAGTATGCTCAAGAATTTCTTGGTTTTACCGATAATGCTTTGAGTGGCAATCCTACTCTTTCTTTTAAACCGATCGTCTCCGATTCTTCCCCTTCCCTCACTCCGTTTGAGGGAAGTGATCTCGCTTGGGAAGAAATCAATGCTTGTCTTGCAAACGAATCATTTTCACCGGAATTTGATAAAAACAATTTTGATCCGGAGGGGGACATTTTATTAATTGAAAAATTGTTAAATGAAAAACCGATTGTTTCTTCCCCTCCGGTTGATTTAAAAATGGCAGAAGTAAAAGAAGTTAAGCCGTCTATTGAGAATCCTCCGGAGCTCGAGCTCAAGGATTTGCCTCCTCATCTCGAATACGCATACTTGGAAAAAAATGAAAAATTACCGGTTATAATTTCAAAAAGTCTTAAAGATGAGGAGAAGTTACGACTCTTAGATGTGCTTCGGAAGCATAAAAGTGCGATTGCTTGGCAAATATCCGACATTAAGGGAATCGACCCTCGATTTTGTACTCATAAGATTCTTCTCGAGGATAATCACAAAGCTTCCGTTCAGCAACAACGAAGGGTTAATCCACAAATCCATGAAGTGATCAAAAAGGAAGTTATTAAACTTCTTGACGCTGGAATGATTTATCCAATCTCGAATAGTTCATGGGTTGGCCCGGTTCATTGTGTGCCGAAGAAGGGCGGAATCACTGTTGTGAAGAATGACGATAATGAGCTTATACCGACTCGACTTGTGACCGGATGGAGAGTTTGTATCGACTATCGCAAGTTGAATGATGCGACACGTAAAGACCATTTCCCGCTCCCTTTTATGGACCAGATGCTTGAACGATTAGCGGGAAATGAGTTCTATTGTTTTCTCGATGGCTTTTCTGGGTACTTTCAAATTCCCATTGATCCCCAGGATCAAGAAAAGACCACTTTTACTTGCCCGTATGGAACGTTTGCCTATCGTAGAATGCCCTTTGGCTTATGTAACGCTCCAGGCACGTTTCAACGGTGTATGATGGCCATTTTTTCCGATATGATTGAAAAAACCATGGAAGTGTTCATGGACGACTTTTCCGTCTATGGTGATTCTTTCGACTCTTGCCTTTCCCATTTAGAAAATATGCTAGTTCGGTGTGAAAACACTAATTTAGTTCTAAATTGGGAAAAGTGCCACTTCATGGTTAAATAGGGAATAGTCCTCGGCCATAAGATATCCAAATCTGGGATTGAGGTGGATCGGGCAAAAGTCGATGTTATTGCTAAATTACCACACCCGACTACCGTCAAAGGAATCCGAAGTTTCCTTGGTCATGCCGGCTTTTATCGACGTTTTATTCAAGATTTCTCCAAATTAGCCCGGCCTCTGACCCACCTTTTAGAGAAAGACGCTCCGTTTATCTTCTCAAATGAATGCATCGAAGCATTTAATATTCTTAAAAAGAAGTTAACGGAGGCTCCCGTCTTAATTGCCCCCGACTGGGACTTGCCCTTCGAGCTAATGTGCGATGCTAGCGATTATGCCATTGGTGCAGTTCTGGGGCAACGTAAGAACAAGTATTTTCAGCCTATACACTATGCAAGCAAGACCATGAATGACGCCCAACATCACTACACAACCACCGAAAAGGAGATGTTGGCGGTCGTCTATGCTTTTGAGAAATTTAGGTCTTATTTGCTACTTAAAAAATGCATAGTGTATACGGACCACTCAGCCCTAAAGTACTTAATGGCTAAACAAGATGCGAAGCCACGTTTAATGCGGTGGGTACTCCTCCTTCAAGAATTCAAAGTTGAAATTCGAGACAAGAAAGGAGCTGAGAACCTTGCTGCCGACCATCTTTCTAGACTTGAGAACCCCCATCAAAGTGTTCTCGAGAAAAAGGAAATTAATGATGCTTTTCCTCTCGAGACACTTGGGAGTGTGACCAAAATAGACCAAAGTACCCCATGGTTCGCCGATTTTGCGAATTACCATGCGGGGAATTTCATTAGACAAGGGATGTCGTCCCAGCAAAAGAAGAAATTCTTTAAAGATGTACAACATTATTTTTGGGACGACCCCTACCTGTTTAAAGTCTATGCGGATCAAGTGATCCGGCGGTGTGTTCACGGTACGGATGCCGTTGAAATACTTAAGGCATGTCATAGTGGACCCACGGGGGGACACCATGGTGCCAATTTCACCGCTAAGAAGGTTTTCGATTCCGGCTTTTATTGGCCGACGATATATCGGGATGCCCATGAATTGGTGAAAACATGTGATTCATGCCAACGTCAAGGGAAAATCTCTCAAAAAGATGAAATGCCGCAAAATGCGATTCAAGTTTGTGAGATTTTCGACGTTTGGGGCATCGATTTCATGGGGCCATTCCCGTCGTCTAGGGGTAACAAATACATTCTTGTGGCCGTCGATTACTTATCAAAATGGGTTGAAGCGAAGGCGCTCCCCACCAATGACGCCCGAGTAGTTGTTAAGTTTTTAAAGAGTCTCTTTGCCCGATTTGGTGCACCTCGAGCCATCATAAGCGATCGTGGGACCCATTTTTGCAATGATCAATTTGCGAAAGTTATGCTTAAATATGGTGTCACACATCGTCTTTCCACGGCTTATCACCCACAAACGAGTGGTCAAGTTGAGGTCTCCAATCGTCGTTTAAAACGTATACTTGAAAGGACCGTAGGTGAACACCGTGCCTCTTGGGCCGACAAATTAGAAGATGCACTATGGGCTTTCCGGACCGCTTACAAGACCCCAATTGGGTGTACACCATCTAAGCTGGTTTACGGGAAAGCTTGTCATTTGCCCATCGAACTAGAGCACAAGGCCTACCGGGCCTTGAAACATGCCAACTTTGACTTGAAAACCGCGGGTGATCATAGAAAAATTCAATTGAATGAGTTAGTAGAACTCCGTGATCAAGCTTATGAGAATTCTTTGATTTATAAAGAGAAAACGAAAAGACTTCATGATGCCAAGATCAAAGACCGCGTTTTTAACGTTGGTGATCAAGTGCTACTTTTCAATTCTCGGTTAAAGATATTCTCGGGGAAGCTTAAAACCCGTTGGTCTGGACCATTCACAATAACCCAAGTTTTCCCTTATGGAACCATTGCGTTAGCTCAACAAGATGGTCCCAATTTTAAGGTGAATGGTCATAGGTTGAAACATTACTTTGGAGGGGATGTACCGACTATGGTAGTCCCGGATCTCCAAACTTTCCCCAAGGACAATTGAATTCGGGGATCGAGTCAAGCTCATGTGACTCGGTGAACAAAAACAAGCGCTTCGTGGGTGGCAACCCATGTTTAACCAATTTCATCTTCTTATATTTCTATTTTCTAACACCTAATGTGAGGAGGGGGTGCCTCTTCTACTCTTGTGTTTCGTGGTTGTTTATGATGTTTGTTCAGGATTGTCCATGATTTATGATGACTCTCGTGCTCGTTATCTCTTCACTTGGAGTCTCATTCATCAGTGCTTTTTGGAAATCCTATATCCGTTAAATCTTATCGACTAACGTTTTCTTTGGCATAATTAATAAACGGCCTAGAATTTTGTTAGGATTGCCTTACCCATCAAACATTGAGGACAATGTTTCGTTCTAGTCGGGGGGAGGGTGAATCTTCGATTCGATTTTGACCTTGCATTTTTCACAAATGTCGTGTACTTTTGCAACTCCGTTTTTCCACCAAAAATGAAAAATTGAAAATTTTAAAAAAAAAAATTTTGATGAAAAAGCAATGAAAAAGTACAAAAAATGAGAAAAAATTGAAAAGAGTTGTGCAAAAATATAATAAAGTTTGAATAAGTGTTTTGACACCTTGTTGACTTTCTTGCTGGCGAGAGTAGGAATAAATATTTTGACTTGACCGGGCATGTTGAGCCCTAGCTTGTTCCCTTAACCAATGATGATCACATAAGCTTGTGCTAGTTTTGTACACTAGGAGCTATAAAATGCGAATTCTTTCTTAAGAATCTGCAAGTTCCCGTACTTGACTTTATACATGCGCAGCTTAAAAGCTTTCGCTAGTCTTTTACATCAGGAGCTAGAAAACGCGAATTCTTCTTCTAGAATTTGCAAGTTTCCATAACTGACTTTATATATGCGTGGCTGATTATCGGCTAAGTATTCGCTGGTTTTATTATTTGGAATCTTAAATTGCGAAGAGCGAGAAATGATAGAGTTTATTTAGAAGTTAGATGCTAAACATGGAGTAGTGGTTCTCTTTAGAGCTCATAAGAGGTACTTGTGGCTTTTTACTCCCATCAGATACGTCACCTATATATAATAGATGTTCTAGGTTAATTAGTGGTATTTCGGTTTGAATAATATTTAGTTCTTTTTTTTCTTAAGAGAATTGTTGCTTTAGAAGTTGGGTACATATCAAGGAACATCAAAAATAAGAGCAAAAAGTGAAAAAATCAAAAGTCAAAAGTTGATTATCTATGTGGTTTTGGAGCTACCCGTTAAGCTTCCATGGTTGTTAGAAAAAAGTCAAGAAAGGAAAAAAGTGAAAAGTATGAAAAAAGTGAAAAAAAAAAAGTGAAAGTTGTAGTATTGTTGAATAAGAGCTATGTATGTATCAATAAATTGTTGGCGCGTGAGTTGCATGTGATACGTGATTAGTAATCAGTCACATGAGGTGCACGTGATCGTACTCCGCAACTTATATTCTTGATATTGTATGTATCCCAAATTCCTTGATGTGGACCGAATTTCTATTGCAGCGGTTCTTAAGAGAAAATGAATAACTATTTATCGTTTTAACTTAGGTATCACTATCGGACTAAAAATTATCGAAACGAGAAAATATGAAGCAATTCATTTCTCAACAAAATAAAATATTGAGATACAAAACCTAGGAAATGGGAGTAAGAAGTTTCCACAAGTAACTGTTATGAGTAGTGTTAGCATCTAATTTGTAGATAAGCTATGATCTCGTTTGTACGCTTAGTTTGGGGACTCGTGAAAAATCAAGGATGACGATTTTTATCCGTATGGTCGCTTCTTAAAAGAAGTGTTTCTACTCGTTGACCCTAATAATTATTGCAAAATAATGAGAGTTCAACAAACCGTCACAAGTGTGAAGTATAGAAAAGAACAAAAATAGAAAGTGAAAATGGAATAAAGGAATAAAAGGAAAATTTTGAAAAACGGAGCGTTTTCGGGAATAAATGATTTTAAAATTTCTTTCGAACCTCCTTGCTACTTTTCAAAGTTAGTAAAAAGAGTTTTGAAATTATTTATCCCAAGAGCGTGAATTGATCACATTGCGTGAGGACACGACAATACCTTAGTCGGGGGGATTTTGGTGAGTGCTTATTCACTCACTATTATTTGGCCAATTACCTACCCAAAACGACTATTTGAGCTAATAAATGCAAAGAAAACGTGTGTTTTTGTGTTTGTGATATGCAGGAACGGATTTATCATAAAAGACGAAAAATCTCGGGAAAACAACGAAAACGGGCACGAGAGTAGAAGATGGTCAAAAAGTCAAAGCCGGGAATCCACGAGTCAGTTTCAGTCCTCTATCTTCTCAGACTTGGCAAGTTTAGCTCGTGGATATATTTTTCAGAATGGCAGAAATTACCCTTGGAGTTTGAAAATATTCACAATTGGCCCTTATACATTTTACACTGAAAATCTGAAAACAAAATGTTAGCCTGGTCCATGACTTATTAAAATCCAATTCATATAACCACAATCCAAGTCCATCAATAAATATCATAAGCCCATTACCCAAACTTTAACCCGAGCCCAACCATTACCCTTCGGTCAAAATGGTCAACATACAAACAAATAAAACCAAACGCGCCTTATTATTTTCCCCAAATCCCTTTCAAACCCAGAACCCCCAACCCCATGAACCCTAGAATACCAATCAGGCTCAATCCATCACACCACCTCAATTAACCATCAATAAACCAATGATTGGTACTTCTAGAAGCTCACCTCACGTGTCAGTCATGTGTCAGAGAGAAAGAAATAGAGCTACGAGGGACACTTGGCAACCAACCATTGGGCAAGACGCGTCATGTTACTCCTTGGATCCGCTTCTAAATACTCTGACAAGGACAGAGAAATTGCTACACGAATGGGACAGATGGTGCATTATTAGTGGGTGAGACACATCACGGATTATGATCTGAGGGCTCTTATTGAATTGAAGAAGCACAATTTGATCAGAAGGCTGTGATTGACTCAAAGAAGCACAGATAGTTGCGGATTGCCAGCTTGGCATTTGATCACCCAACCCCTTCACTCAGCTATAAATAGGTGTCCAAAATTCACTCATTGTGTGTAATTTTTTAGTTTATTGTTATGCTGTCAAAATTTCCTCTTAGTTTAATTGTATTGTAATTACTTTGTAATTTCAGCTTTAGTTTCAATAAAATCCTCAGTTTGTTTTTCATTCAATTATCTTTACTGTTTTGTTTTAAATTCATATTAGTGTAGCATATTAATCTCTAAAGTACTGATTTCTATTTTCAATAGTTTACAAAAGTTTATTCAGCATTTAGTTAAACTCTTTCCTTCTCATTAGTTTTCAAAAGAAATTTAAAAAATATATAAAAATAAGAAAAATGTAAAAATATATAAAAATTTATATTGTTACTTTTGTTAAATTAGCTTGCAACCAAGCTTATTGTAGAAATGTTAAATTCATTTCAGCTATCTAGCTGTTGTGAGTTTTAGTGTAATATAGTGGTTAGAATCAATAATCTCATTAGAAGAGGTGTAATTGGATCCTGAGGTTTCAGTGGTGAATTGGGTAGAATTGGACAGACCTGGAAGGTCCAGCCTATCCTAGAGATAGGCTTGCTTAGTGAGCCCTCTCTGTTCTTGCTGAGAGGGAGTTTTGTGGTAAAATTCTATTTCAACGTTTCGTTATTAGTGTTTGAATTGAATGCTATTTTTGTTTTAGTTGCTATTGTAATTTTGAATTAAATTGTTGATTCAGAAATAGGAGGAGTTAAGTTTGTGTTTGTTTAATCTTAGTTATTATCTGTTTGCATAGATCCTAGTTAGATTAAATAGCTGGAAGAATTGTGGATCTGAGTTTGTTTTGGGTTGCATCTGAGTAATTGTCTCATTTTAATATCGTTGGTACAGCAATCAGTAGACCTGAGTGTTCTGTTTGAATGAATTGTGGTTTTGATCTCACCTTGAGGGGGTGTTTGGATTGGCCATTTTCTGAGAATTGTTGTAGTGAATTACTGATTTTCTGTCTTCATTAGCTCATTTAGGTTAGTTATAGTCTATATAATTCATATAATCAGTTAGTAGATTGATAAAAGTCAAATTTAGTTTAAACACCTAATAGTTGTTAGCATATTTAGAATACAGTTAGTTAAATTTAATTTGTAGTTATAATATAGTTTAGGCTAGTCATAATTCATTGGGATATTAGTTGTCATTATTAATAAAAGTTGTTTTGATCATTAGAATTTAGAGTTAGTCAAAGTTTAAAAAAGTCATATATAGTCAACTGAGATTCAGTCTTGTAGTTTAAGACTGCTGAACTTGGGTAATCTTTGAGTAGAATTTAGTAGTATTTGGTTATAAATTTGCTTAATACTGCTTTTCTGCTATTCAGTCATGTGTTTTTCCCATAGAGCTGGTAACTTGAGCTTAATCTGATTAGCTTAAGAGTCTTGTGTATAAGCTGAGTTTACATCGTGTCTGATTGATTATATTAGGCCTGCTATTGTTCATTTGTGCCTATACCTGTGTTCTTTTGTTTTCTCTGAGTTCATTTGCTGTTACTAAGGTGTTGTGAATGATCAAATTGCTTCTGGACTTATCTGTTTTAATTCTGCTTAATCATTAGCTTATTCTCATACTGCTTATTGCTTAATTCATATGAATCTGAGTTTCTAATTGATCATAACTTGCATTCTTTGAGTTCATTACATCATTGTCATCTTAAGTTTCAAGTTTTATATTGATTGGATCTCAAGTGCTTAATAATAAGCACTTGAGATAAGCAGATTTCATAAAATAAGCAGTTCCAGAGCTGATTTTTGTTTCAAATTTTTAATTTCAGTTTCTTTTATTAATTTTGAATTTCTGGAATTTTTCCAGATTTTTCCACAGCCTTTTACTATTTTTCCTAATTTCTTTTGATTATTTTTAATTTTTAAATAGTTTTTATTTACCAAAAATCAATAAAAAAATTAAAAAAGTTCAGAAAAATACAAAAATAGTTTCAGTAATTCTTTTATAATATTTTAGAATTTTCAGTTTTGAAATTTTATTTTTCCACCTTTATTTTCTATTTTTCTCTATTTTTAATTCACTTTTAATTCTAAATTTCATTTTTAATTCATAGAAAATAAAAGAAAAGTCTAAAAAATATTTTTCTTTTTCCAGAAATTACTTTTCATAGTATAAGATTTTTAGAAAAAGTTTCAAGATTGTAGGATAATTTTTAGACAAACGTCGCGTTTTAAATAACACGCGTGCATTATCGTTTGTACGTTTTTGAATTGTGCGCATTGATTGCTTGTACTTTTTGCATGATTAATCATTGTTTGTGAATTGTTGAATACTTGGATTGCTATTTTCACTCTATCACTCTTTCACCACTCACTTACACTACACGATTCCCAAACCGATAATTCAAATTTTCCATTTGAGCCTTCGTTGGGAAGAACGACCCGGGAATTACTTTAACCGGTATTTCCTCGGAATATAAATATACTATAATTGAAACGAATCGGTGGTGTAAAGACTGGGCTCGGGTTTAAATGGTGTTTGGGCTGGGCTTATGATGGATTAAATATGGATTTGGTAAAATTTGTTTTTTGTGGATTGGGTTTAGTTGTGTATGATTAGTAGTAAAATTACGAGGACTAATCTTGTAACTTCTGAATTTCCAAGGGTCACTTCTGTCAACTATGAAAATTTATTCCAAGGATCATTCTTGTCGTTTTGATATTCTTCAAGATTGACTTTTTACTTTTTGAGCTCAAACTTTGATCAATAGCTTCCCCGGCTCCGACTTTATACTCCTTTCCATATCTCGTGCTCAGTTTGTCGTCTTATCTTTGATTTTCGTCCATTTATTAAATATCCATACCTGCACTTGCAAAAACACAAAAACAAACATATTTGGCATTTATGGTCGGGTTTTTGGACATTTAGGTCCGGTTTTGGTCAAATAAAAGGTGTATAAATACGCATACACCAAAATCCCCAGACTAAGGTATTGTCGTGTCCTCACGCTATGTGATCAATTCACGCTTTTGGGATAAATAATTTCAAAACTCTTCCTACTAACTTTGTAAAGTAGCAAGGAGGTTCGAAAGAAGTAATAAAATCATTTATTCCCGAAAATGCTCCGTTTTCCAAAAATTTTCTTTTATTCCTTTATTCCGCTTACACTTTCTATTTTTGTACTTTTCATTCTTCACACTTGTGACGGTTTGTTGAACTTTCATTATTTTGCAATAATTATTAGGGTCAACGAGTAGAAACACTTTTCATAGAAAAGTGACCATAAGGATAAAAATCGTCCTCCTTGATTTTTCACAAGTCCCCAAACTAAGTGTACAAACGAGATCACAGCTTATCAACAAATTAGATGTTAACACTACTCATAAAAGTTACTTGTGGAAACTCCTTACTCCCATGTCCTAAGTTTTGTATCTCAATATTTTATTTTGTTGAGAAATGAATTGCTTCATATTTTCTCGTTTCAATAAATTTTAGCCCGATAGTGATACCTAAGTTAAAACGATAAGTAGTTATTCATTTTCTCTTAAGAACCACTGCAATAGAAATTCGGTCCACATCAAGGAATTTTGATACATACAACATCAATAATATAAGTTGCGGAGTACTACACGTGCACCTCATGTGTCCAATGCAGAATCATCCAGATGCACCTCACGCGCCAACAACTTATTTACATTCAAACTCTTATTCAACATAACTTTCGACTTTCACTTTTTTTTTATTTTTCACTTTTTTCACTCTTCTCATATTTTTCATACTTTTCACTTTTTTTCTTTCTTGATTTTTTTTCATAACATCAATGGAAGCTTATCGGGTAGCTCCAAAACCACATAGATAATCAACTTTTGACTTTTGATTTTTTCACTTTTTGCTCTTATTTTTTATGTTCCTTGATATGTACCCAACTTTTAAAGCAAAAATTCTCTTAAAAAAACAAAGAACTAAATATTATTCAAACCGAAATACCACTAATTAACCTAGAACATCTATTATATATGGGTGACGTATCTGATGGGAGTAAAAAGCCACAAGTACCTCTCATGAGCTCTAAAGAGAACCACTACTCCACGTTTAGCATCTAACTTCTAAATAAACTCAATCATTTCTTGCTCTTCGCAATTTAAGATTCAAAATAATGAAACCCGCGAATACTTAGCCGATAATCAGCCACGCATATATAAAGTCAGATACGGAAAGTTGCAAATTCTAGAAGAAGAATTCGCGTTTTCTAGCTCCTTATGTAAAAGACTAGCGAAAGCTTTTTAAGCTGCGCATGTATAAAGTCAAGTACGAGAACTTGCAGATTCTTAGGAAAGAATTCGAATTTTATAGCTCCTGATGTACAAGACTAGCACAAGCTTACGTGATCATCATTGGTTAAGGGAACAAGCTAGGGCTCAACACGCCCGGTCAAGTCAAAATATTTATTCCTACTCTCGCCAGCAAGAAAGTCAACAAGGTGTCAAAACACTTATTCAAACTTTATTATATTTTTGCACAACTTTTTAACTTTTTTCACATCTTTTTGTGCTTTTTCATGACTTTTTTATTGATTTTTCTTCAAAATTTTTGAAATTTTCAATTTTTTTCAATTTTTTTTATTTTTGGTGGAAAAACGGAGTTGCGATAGTTCACAGCAAAGTGCAAGGTAAAAATCAGATCGAAAGATCACCCCCCAGACTAAAACGAAACATTGTCCTCAATGTTTAAAAGGGTAAGGGTTCTCCTACATAAATCTAAGGCCGTTTATTAATTATGCCAAAAGATAAATGTTAGTCGATAAGATTAGGATATTGGATAAGCAAAGAATGATGAAACTCGAGTGGAGACAAAACAACGAGCACGAGAGTCTTCATTATTTGGGCAAATCCTGGACATTCACAAACAACCACGAAACACGAGAAATGGAAGAGGTAGCCCTCCTCACGTCATTTGTTAGAAATAAGAATTTTAAGAAGATGAATTTGATAAGCATGGGGTGCCTCCCACGAAGCGCTTGTTTTTGTTCACCGAGTCACATGAGCTTGACTCGATCCCCGAATTAATTCGTCCTTGGGGAGAGCAGATGGAACGGACACCCGTCATGAAAAGCGGATATGCCGGGGTCAAAGATAACATCCTCACTCCCGGTGGAGTGAAGGAGAAGAGAAGTCACATCAAATGTGAAGAAAGGAAGAAAGATCTTTATCACAATTAAGATCAATTCTTCATCCTTAAAAGCTAATTGTTCATTTTCCTTAATTTGAATGTCATTTAAGCTCATTTTGTAATTTTCAAAAACTTTGGGAGGGAGAGGGTGGGTGTTGTTATCAATAAGTTCATCTCCCCCCAGACTAAAACCTTTGTCAAGATCAAAATGGAAGTAGTCATACTCCGAAAGAGATATGATGTGAGCAAGTTCACCGGAGAACTCCTCGAAAAGATAATCACTCTTATGAAGTACGTCTATGAGCTCGGGCTCAGGATGGATACATGGAGGTGGGACTTGTGCGGTACTTCGTGGGCTATAAATGTGCACCTCGTCCATAACGGTCTTCGTACTAGACTCATCACTCTCCTCGTTTTGAATATCAAAGATAGGATTGTCTGATTTGAAAGTAAACTCAGAAGCGAAATCAAACAAAGGATTCGTGATAGTCGTATCAAAAATAGGTGAAGTAGAATCAAGAAGATCGAAAGGTTCTTCGGATACCCTTGGGATTGGGACAAGGTCATCAAGTTCCTTAAGAGGATTAACGTCGACTTCCTTTTCCCCCATTGACAAGGTATCTGAAGGGTCTTCAATAAGTTGATTGATCTCTGATTTCTCTGTTTCAAAAAGTTCATCATCATCACTTTCATCGGAGTATGAAAAGTGGATAGTGTTAGGATGACTTGGTCCTTGCTGGCAGTATTGATTTATATAACTTTTGTAGTTGCCAAGGACCCCAATTCGTGCAATCTCAGAGGGAATGTAATCGGAATGATGATCACTTAAAACAGGGGTAGAGTCACAAAGGGCTTCAGTATCCCACTGATAGTGATGTTGTGTCATATTCTCGATCAAATCATAAGCTTCTTGAGGAGTCTTCCTCATGAGATTGCCTCCAGCAGCCAACATGATTCTATCTCGATCGATCATATTTATGCCATGATAGAAGGTTAAGATTTGATCAAGGAGCAAAATTCTATGATCCGGAAATCTCTCCAACAAATATTTAAATCTTTCCCAAGCTTCAAATACTGATTCTCTGTGCAATTGCCGGAAATTTAGAATATCTCTTCTAAATTGCATCGTTTTTGTGTATGGAAAGTATTTTGAAAGAAACTTGAGGCACATCTCGTCCCAAGTATGAATTGAATGGGTTTTAAGAGTGTAAAACCAAGATTCGACTTCATGGGTTAACGAGAAGGGAAAGAGATTCAAACGGATGTTGTCTTGAGAAACGTCGTTCTGTTTGAAGAATTGAGTGATCGATAGAAATTTGTCCAAATGAAGATTAGCATCTTCATCTTCAAAGCCATGAAATTGGCAAGTTTGGCTAATAAGCTCAACCATATGATCTTTCAAAACAAAATCGTTTGTCGGAGCGATCGGTCCTCCTCTACCGATAAGCGATGGACGATAAAAATCTTCCATGGTCCGAGGATCATGGGACAAATAATCAAACAATGAAGAGGGATAAGAAGATAGAATTAAACGTTTAAGAGGATAAGAAGATTATTTTTTTTGGTTTTTCGTATCATAAAAATAAATCAAAATAAAAATGAAAATCAAATATGAAAAAGAAAAATATTTTTGGATTTTTATTATTAATTGAAAAAAAAATCTCAAACTTTTATTTTCTTTTTTCAAACGTTATGTTAATTGTAATCGTTTCCTTCAAAACTACTCGCGATGAAACGGGAGAAAAGAATTTTCCCGCTTATTCGGTTGTAGAATTAAAGTAATCCGATTAACAACTAATTTCACGTTTTTCTTATGTTGTAAGGCTTATTTGGTTTACAACGCCCCCCCCCCCCCCCCATTCGACGGGAGAGTCGAGGCTGTAAGTTTATTTTTATTTTTGTATTTTTGTAAACACTTTAGGAAAAGCATTTTTGATTTTTCAATTTTTATATTTTTATAGAAAATATATACAAGATAGAGGAAGGCTTATCAAAACACGATTTTTCAAAACGAAATTCAAAACTCACTTCAAACCTTCCCCGGCAGCGGCGCCATTTTGATTTAGTCTTTTTATAGTGTGACACCCCCAAAATTTACAACGCAGCGGGATACCAATTTGGGTATCACTTCATAGTTCATAAAAACAAGTTACATAAAACGATCTCAAAAGAGACGTTTAATAAAATGTCACATTCGATTTGATAAATCAGAGTACAAAGGTCCCAAAAATTTCTATTTAAAATTTAAGTTACAAGAATTAAAACATGACACATGTGTATATTTTAAAGATAAAAAGGTATCGAATGTGTAGAAAACAAGTCTTTCAATATTTGATATCCACGCGACTCCGATTGCTCCCAATGCTCAGCTAGCAAATAATACCTGAGAAAATACATGCTAAAAAGTCAACAAAAAGTTGAGTGAATTCATAGAGTTTAATAAGTAAGCAGTTGAATACAAGTATTATTTATCAATAGACATATAACAAATACATGTCGGGTAATCAGATTATAGTATAGAGCTCATGAAACCGAACCTTAACCAAGATTTAATAATTGCCCCGGCAGGGTAAAATTTGCCATTTACCTCAACCTCTCAATATTATGTGACCGTTAAAAGGTGAGCGCTACTCACTCGGCCAGGCTGGTCAATGCCCAATATGCATATTCATAATACTAGCGTTTCCAACGAAATTAACGGTTCATGATGGGGACTTAATTGGCAAGAAATACTCAATGTCTATAATCTTGTAATCGGGTCAAGCATACCAAAAATTTATACTTGTATTCAGTTTATAAAACTAGCATGTATCCCCCTCGCGAGGTTTATAAAACATTTAAATAAGAGTAAAGGCGAGGCTATGAACTCACCTTAAAGCAAGGAAAATAGCAATGAACAAGCGAACAAAGGAATAGCCACAAAAGCTTTACGATGAACCTAATTAATATACGTTGTCTTAGTTTATGAAAATAGATATCGATGTACTTTTGATTATACAGATTATGATCTTACTTAAGCTTGGTACAATACTCCTAGATACATCACAAAGTTTTAGTTAAATTACCTACAAATTATCCAAAAATATACTCTAGCATTTATATAAGTATGAAACTTAAATTTACCCTAGGTTCAATTATGATGTAAAGGTTCAAATTAACTCTAAGGTTCAAATTAGTCCATGGGTCAAGTTTTTGGTCAAAAAGGTCACATTAGACCTAATGGTTCAAAAATATATTAGGGGGGTTCAAAATGTTTTAAAGGTCCAACATTATAAAGTGTATAACACTCATATACTTTTTATAACTAGTGCTGATGGAATTTTTATTAACTTGCCTATGTTTAGAAAATCGTCATTTGCAAACCGTAAGTCCTCAAGTCTCGTTCTTTATATTCCCGGAAAGGTCTACTTCTGTACTAACGAGATTTGTGGGTCCCACTTGGCCAAAAATTACATAACCTTAGTAAAATAGTCCATTTACCCAAACAATCAATCCATTCAGCTTTCAAATTTTCAATGGCCTCACGAAAAGTGCGATATCTAGAGTTTTACTAACCCGATTTATTCCCCATTTTCGGACACGTTCAAGTTAAGATGTCCTCTAAAACTTTTATTCTTTGAGTAACAGAGGGTTATATACAAAAAAAATGACTTTTTCACGTTTCAAATATGTTCATCAGATTGTGACTAGTTTCACCAAAATAATTTTAGTTTAATCATCGTAAGGAGTTATTCGACGAAATACCCGTCAAAATGACCACAAGACATAGGGCTACAACTACATATTTTTAGTTTATGTCCATTGTCTACTGATTAGAGCAGTTTAATACTTTTATACACGGATCAAAAAAAATACAGTTTCATGTTTAGCCTTTCTATTGTTTTAAGGTTTTCTAACTTAAGTACCAAGCTTAACTAAGTATTATAACTTATATAATGTTCAAATACATCAAGATAGTGAATAAATGGAAGTATGAAAAGATGAAAAAAAAATATAACTTGAAGCTTACAAGTGAGATGATGAGGTTTAAGGTAACAAGGTTTCCTAATACTTCCTAGTTTTTATTTCAAAACTAGAACAAGAAGTAAACTAGGTTTATTATACTTGATAAAATCTTGATCCCTCCTTCATTTTGTTGTGTTTTGCCGTGAGTGAGTAAGAGAGAAAAGAGATGAAATGATTTTCTTGGCTAGTTGATAAATGAGAAGAAATATCTAGTTCAATAATGTATTATTAGTATATATATTATTATAAAGAGTTAGTATGAGTATTTATGAAGATAGAGTGAGTAAGTAGTTTTTGTAAGAGAAAATCAAGGGGGGGGGGGGGCGGAAAAAGAGGAGGGGGGTTGGAGTGTGTAAGAAATGTGGTGACTTTTGTAAAATTTTGTGTTTATTTGTAGTTTTAAAGTGTACCGGGTACCGAGCTAACTAAAAACAAATTTTAACGAAGTTAACCGGGATAAAATAAAGTTATAAAAATTATAAAAATAGGTTGGGTAAAATTATTGAGTGTTTGGTTAATCGTCGTTTACTTTTATGAAAACCGTCGAAATTAAATTAAACGTACGATACGAAATGAATAAATTTCCAAAATACCGGGTAAATTAATATTTTAATTTTTAAATTATTAAAACTAGTTTTCATGATGAATTTTTGAAATATAGATGAGTGATGAGATTATCGGAGGATTTATTTGAGGTTAAAACGTGAAACACGAAATTAAACCACGCGATAAAAAATAAAAAATAAAATGAGTAAAGATGAAAAGTGGACGTAAAAATGAAATAAAATGGATTGTGACCTTAAAATAGGATTGTAATAAAACAATGGTGTATAGAAAACGTAGACTGAGCATAGTCTAGTCGCGATAGAATTTATTTAAACGTACGCGGATATCTTCCGACGAAGTAAATAAATTAAGATAACTTATTTAAATAATAAACCATTAAAATAATTGACATGAAATTTTTAGAAATGTCACATATAGTATATAATTATTCCGAAGAAATACTCGTGAAAGTATTTCCCGGGTCGTTCTCCCAACGAAGGTAGAATGGAATCTCGAATATCGGTTCGTGAATCGTGTCGTGAAAAGTTAATAGTGAAAATTTGTGATGGTGAAAATCAAATTATCAAAAGAAATGATGAATTAAGCAGAAAGTACAAGCTAGGTATGCACAAATGTTAAAAACGTAAAAACGGAAATGCAAATGCAAAAATAAACGTAACGTACGAAATAAAACGCGACTTTTATTCTAAAAATGATCCTACAAATTTGAAATAATTTTCTAAAAATCTTAAACTAATAAAAAGAATTTTAAGAAAAAGAAAAATATTTTTTTGACTTTTCTTTTATCTTCTATGAATTAAAATTGATTTTTGGAATTTTAAATGAATTAAAAATAAAGAAAAATAGAAAAATAAAGTGGAAAAATAAAAATTTAATTCTAAAAATTCTAAAATATTATAAAAGAATTTCTGAAAATATTTTTGTATTTTTTAAAGCTTTTTCTGATTTTTTATTGATTTTTGTATATTAAAAAGGATTTAAAAATGATTAAAATTGAAGAGAAATTAAGAAAAATATCAAATCAACTCAGAAAAATATAAAAAAATTACAAAAAATTTAGAATATTATAAAAAGCTTGCAGAAAAATTTTGAAAAGAAAATAATAAGGAGAAGTGCTTAATGGCCTAATAAGCAGTTTGGATAAGTGCTTATTATTAAGCATTTATCACCAAATCACACAAAAACCTTACAGAAAGTTTAGTTTACTAAAATAAGCTCAATTAAACTAAAATAAGACCAAGATATAAATCAGAGAACTCAAATGGTACAATTAAGCAGTTAGCGATAAGCACAAGTATTAAGCAAATAAGCACTTGATAAAGCCAGGAGCTAAGTAATCATGTTAAGCACTTAAACAAACTAAAGTTTACCCAGATTATACAAACAAGCTCTGATTATGAGCCACAAGACACTAATGCAGGCCTTCACTTCAAACAGCAATCAAGTATCAAAGGCTAAACTAGCATGCTTCAGTTAGCTTCCAAATAAGCTCTAAAAAGAAAAACTAAGCTGGGAATCTTAAAGCTAGACTATCAACTATCTACAAATCCAAAAATCAGACCTAAAGGAGCTATGAATAAGTAGAACAATAGCTAAGAAAGTGGGCTTGTGGGGACAGTAAGAGTGCAGATAGAAACAAGATAAAAAAGCGTTTAAGAGCCTATGAAAAGCTACCAAAAGCTGTACCTTAATCCACCAAACTGAAGTCATAACAAGCTAGTACTGAAGGCTTTCTATAATACCAACATTCAGACAATAAGTTGCACTAAATTATCAGCTAAGTATCCATGAATGAAAACTGATGGACAATACTAAAACTAAAATGAACTCTTGTTAACTAGTGAGGGCTGCAAACAGGAGGTATGTCGGAACAAGAGACTGATGCAGAGGAGATCAGGCCTAAAGTGGCAACTAGCATTCATAAAACAAGAGCTTCAAACAAGCTAGAAAGCAACATCTAAGCACTGATATGGAAAAGGCACTACTGAGACAGGAAGGGCTGCTAAACAATGGGTCTAATGGGGTAACTTGAGTGCAAAAGTAACAGGAATGTAACCTTAATGATGCAACTGCAGTTTAATTTCTATGAGAACACAAAATATGCCAAAAGTTACCACTAAATGCAATAGAATAGGATGATGCAATTACTACTTGTTTATACTACTTACTGAACTGAAACTTGAGGTACCAATACAATCTGTTTAATATCACTTGAAAATGCTGAATATGATTGGAAATATACTACTGCTAACAATTGAGAACTTATCCGTAGTGATTGAGTAGCCAAAACAGTTCAAAGCTATCTAAATGTTCTAGAGCCAAACACTAGTTAACCAAAAAACTGTCTTGAGATTTCTATAGATATAAAATTAACTAAGCTAAACTACTAATGAAAATTAACTACTAATGCTATATGAACTATATTAAACCTAAAATGATAAAAAAAAAAAAATAGCAGTTTAATAAGCTGGAACTAATAATGCTAATAGGATGAATAAAATGCAATATCAAGCTATAAAAGAAAACTATTGAATGAAGTCTAGCAATTAAATAATAAAAGAGCACAAGAATATTGGTTAAGCAGACAGATCACATACAAGCACTCAAATAAGCAGAAAATAAGCTAATGAGATAAATGAAAATCAAATTGAAACTTACAATTGCACCTCAGCTGAACAAAGGTCTCATTTGACAAAGCCTATCTTTGGATAGGCTAATTTTACACCAGAAATCATGATTATAACACCAGTAACACTAGAATCTCCATCATTAGCCTACCTTTAACTCTCGTTGACCAGGAGATTGTTAACCAATTAAGCAGAAACAAGGCAATTAAACTCAACACAAGCTATTATTTAGCTTGAATGAGCTTATAAAAGCAGTAAATGTAAACTTAGAAGCAGGTTTTGAAAATTAAATTGCATTGAAATTTAGATGACAAGGAATTAAAGAGTAAACTTAAATTTTATTGAAAACCAGAAATTGATTACAACTTTTAAAACTTGATAAAACTACAATAAGCTAAAACGTACAATTAAGCTAAAATCTACTAGACCACTCTACTCCTACTCCTATGGCTAACCTACTCACTAACTATCTAACCAACTCCAATTCGTGGGTGAGGAGACAGTATATATAGCTGAGAAGTGAGGGCTAAGGAAGCATCTGGAATGAGCATCTTTAATCGAATATCCTCCTCTGATCCCTTGTGACAAACTTGGACCAATCACAGCTCTCTATTCTTCCCAATGACGTGTCTGAACCAATATGCAGCTGCCACTTGTCATTCTCCTTGTCAGACTTGTCAAGTGGTGTGGGAATTGTCAATCGTACCCTTAATACGAGGTTAATTGGGGAATTGATGGTGTATGGGATTAGGGTTCTTTGCTGGGTAAAAGGGGGAAAATAAAAGCGCGTGTGTTATTTTTTATATTATTTTGACTTGGAGTGTGGGAGTTGACCGGTTATAATAAAATGGTGGGTGGGTCGGGTTTGGGTGGTGTAAAGACTGGGCTCGGGTTTAAATGGTGTTTGGGCTGGGCTTATGATGGATTAAATATGGATTTGGTAAAATTTGTTTTTTGTGGATTGGGTTTAGTTGTGTAAGATTAGTAGTAAAATTACGAGGACTAATCTTGTAACTTCTGAATTTCCAAGGGTCACTTCTGTCAACTATGAAAATTTATTCCAAGGATCATTCTTGTCGTTTTGATATTCTTCAAGGTTGACTTTTTACTTTTTGAGCTCAAACTTTGATCAATAGCTTCCCCGGCTCCGACTTTATACTCCTTTCCATATCTCGTGCTCGGTTTGTCGTCTTATCTTTGATTTTCGTCCATATATTAAATATCCATACCTGCACTTGCAAAAACACAAAAACAAACATATTTGGCATTTATGGTCGGGTTTTTGGTCATTTAGGTCCGGTTTTAGTCGAATAAAAGGTGTATGAATACGCATACACCAGCATGAGCGACTTCTAATGATCCCATGTTAGGAGCTTCTTAGCCGGCTCGACATAGGAGTGAAGTAGGAGCTTATAGAGTTGGGGAAGTACGTACGCCACCCCACGAATGGTATTAAGGAATATAACCCGTTATCCATGCAATTGTAACAAACTATCAACCTGTAAAAGATATCTAGGGTGTAATGAAATCTAAGTAAACACAATTCTCCCTATTATTGTTCACACCACTAGTTTAATTAGCTTTATTTTCATTTTTGTTATTTTATTTTGATTGCATCTTAGTTATTGGATTAGTTGACTAGCAACTAATTCCGCCCACTCTTCCAAAAACTGAGATTTTAATTGCTTTTATAAAAATATAAAAATACAAAAAGAATCATCCCTCACCTCTAGACCTAGTTTTTAGGCTTTCTAATCCTAGCGACACTATTCTTGAGTTGAACGATCAATCCCCCGGTACTTGTCACTATACTATACTACAACGATCAGGTACACTGCCTGGTGGGGGTTGTAAGCTTCTCGAGATCCCTTGAGAGGTAAAGTGTAACACCCCCAATTCATGATGCAGCGGAATTCAACTTGGGTGTTACTCGACGGCACAACAGTCATAATAATAGAAAACGATCTCTAAACGAATCGTATTAAAAAGAGTTGTCATTCATATTTATTCAAATATATCAGAGTTTACAAAGTAAGGTCCCAAAAGTTTCCATGTTTCAAAATACATCAATATAAAGTCTTTGATGTTTTTATCGAATGACATAATAGTTTATAGCCTTCTTCCTTCGGTGCGTGCCCTTCCGCTCCATTCTTGATTATCATGGACTTGAAATACATGCTTAAGAGGTCAACACAAAGGTTGAGTGAAATTCATAGAGTTTGTTTAACGGTTGAACACAATATGTTGGTAGTAATGAGTTAATTAGACTCATACTTATGTTAGAAAACAAAACAGTTATTATTATATACTAAGCTCATGCAACCAATACGTTAACGGGTACCAATATCAATCGGCGGTTTTGTTGCCCCGGTAAGTACTTTGCCGTCATACTTAATGTTCAAATATAGTGCATTCGTTTGAACTAATCTGCTCAAACAAATGGGATTCGTCAATCCAAATAGGCCTATTCACAATACTCGCGCTCACTAATACTAGTGATTAAATGGTTCATGATAGGGGCCTAGGATTGGCAAGGTAGGTACTTAGTAATAATAAAACAATCAGGCAGCATACAGTTTCAAAGCATTGTGTTCGGTTTAAAAGTAGCATGTATTCCCCCCAAGGGTTTGTAAAACATTGAAGTAATGTAAAGTGGGGCTATGAACTCACCTTAAGTAAGATAGCAAGTAATGAAGGTAATGGTCGGATCGTGTAGGTTTCTACGAGCAACCTATAATAGAATGTCGCGACTTAGGATTTGTGTAAAGAATATGAAGTAGTGCCTATATATATATATATATCTTGCATTTAGTCCATGATGTGGTATGATGTATATTGTAAGTCTTTGAAAGAAAAGATTCATGAACATGTATGTTTTGTATATCGTTTACTACCGTTCGGGCCGACATAATTCAGAAGTCATGTTAGTAAGCGTTCGAGGAGCCAGGACACTTTAACTCGTAAATCCACAACTCATCTCGACGGCTTACATAATGAACTCCTCACATGAGGCTCCCTACTATTGTAGTAGTTGATAAAATATATAGATATAAGTTTTGATCCGAAAAGTTACATGTCTGATATTTGGATAAACTTAGGAAAGTTTATTAGTACATGAAGATTGTTATTAGGGGTAGTTTCATAAGTCTTGTATGACCATTTTCTCTTGGTAATATCTCATGGTTCCTTTTTAAGTGAAGTAGATCCAAATTGCTTGTTCAAGTTATCGCTTAATTCATTGTTTCATGTTTACGCCTATGTAAGTTGGCATGGTCATTTCGTCATGGCCTAGCCATGACCTTTGGTCCTTGTTCCAAGGTCATGAGACACAACCTTGGCTCTAGCCATGGTTGTGGTCTTGATTATAGGTCATAAGACCTCTTGTTCCTTTTAAAGTATAACCAATATATAGTGACTTATATATATGTAAATAGCTGTTAAGAAACTGAGAAATATCTCACTCAGAAAGCGTTTTCAAGGCTCGAGCTTCTTTATTCCTGAAGTAAAACGTGATTCCGGACAACTTTCGTGTTTTAACTTTTTCATGAAACGGACCAGAAAGGCCTATTTTTGCGTGTTTTAGGTTCTGTCACAGAAACATTTTAGGCAGTTTTGCCGGAAATCTTTGGTAACTTCAAATGGGCGTAACTTTTGACTCGTATACTCGTTTTAGGTGGTTCAAGTTGCTATGGTTTCCTTGTTAAGTCCTCTACTGTAATATGTAATAATCCAATATCAAAGTTTTACCATTTTGATCAGGTCTTACCAAGAAAGTCACTAGTTTGCTTGTTTTAGTAACTTATTGTAACAATCAATTATAACATCTTTTACTCATTTTTATACACCATGGACATTCATACAAGACCTAATATAGCAATAATAACATGTAAATGATATGAACATGATAAATTAACAAGAAGCATGTTAGGGTTAGGCTTACAACTTTTGGCTTTCTAATAAAGAAAGGAAGTAACAAGTAAGGAAATGGACTTTGATAGACTTGCTTCAACCCTTTTCACTTCATGCAACCTTTCTACCCTTGGTATTCTTGAAAGATGGATGATGAAGGTTGAGGTGAATTGAGTGGATTTAAACTCAAGAGAAATCACCAAGTATATTAGGGTTTGGAAGTGTTTTGGTAACCTAAGATCACCCTAGGGTTTCTATCTTGAACTAGCTCTTGAACCTTGCTTGAATTTGGAAGAAATAAAGCTATGGAAGGAGTGTTGTGGGGTGTGGTATGGACGGCAAACAAGGGAGGGGAGGGGGCTTTTTATAGTCTCATGAGAAGGTTACAAAGTTGAATTAGTCAATGGCTTTCCTAACAAGCTTGTACACATGTATACATCCAAGGTAACTTAGCACAAGATCAAGCCACATGAGGGTGTGACTCCCCCCCCCCTAATGGCGGTTCATAAGGCTAGGGGGAGGTGAGGTGTGCATTGGATGATAATATCTAGATATTTGGTTAGTTTTGACTCCGGGAAATGCCAACCATAAATGATTAGGCCTCAAAATGTAAAACCGGGTGTCGTAAAATTATGAAACTTGAAAGTATTGATAAACATGTCCATATGTCCCATAATAAAATATAAAATGAGTGGTAGGTGCCATTTGGGTGGTAAAACCCTGCTAAAACTGGAAACACGGGTCTAAAACGCGTAATACGTAAAATGTACGAATATTGCGTAAAATTGAGAAAAGTAAAATGTTACTTTTCTAATATGTTATAAATGATTTAAAATGACTTATAATGTCTAGACTGGGCTCAGTCTAGTGTCGGTTGGTATTAAATGTCTTTTAGACATCAAACCGTAAGCCTAAAAATCATGAAATGACTTATAACATCAAGGGATGATTTTTGGTCAATGGAGGAGGGAAAAATATGTTGACTTATTCTAATAAGTTGAAAACTCAAATCGTCTTAGAAACGCGGTGCAGGTATAGGCTAGGGTTACGGCTGAGTAAAAACGCTTAAAACTGAAAATTCCAGTTTTTCACGGCCGAGGTTTATTCTGGTCATATTTTTCTCAGTCATGATTTATTCTCAAATAAATCATGAGTGTGTCAAACATTTTTCTGATGTGGGGTCACCTGACGGGGTCAAATTTCGTTGTGCGTAGAATTTCTGAATGACGTTTTACCCTAAAACGGGTAATTCCTTAATAACTTTCACGAAAATGATCTGACGAATGTCAAACATTTAATTTGCCATGGAAATGATTTATCACTTGAGAATATGAAATAAAAATCAACTTTCGGGAGAATTTCGGGGAAAAATGAATAGTAAATTTTCCGGGAATAGTAATTAACCTGAAATTGCGAATTGTTACAGTCTCCACCCCATATGAGAGCTCCGTCCCGGAGATCAATTTGCGTTGGGAGTAGAAGCTTCGTTGGTAAAAAGATGTGGGTATTTCTTACGTATCTGGTCCTCTCGTTCCCATGTGTATTCAGGACCACGTCGTGAGTTCCAACGAACTTTTACAATTGGAATTCCGCTTTGCTTGAGTTGTTTGACCTCTCGGTCCATGATTTCTACGGGTTCCTCAATAAATTGAAGATCGTCATTGAGTTGAATTTCATCGAGTGGAATCACGAGTGATTCATCTGATAAGTATTTCTTTAGGTTAGATACATGGAAAGTGGGGTGTACACTACTGAGTTCTGATGGAAGCTCAAGTCTGTACGCCACAGGGCCAACCCTGGCTAGGATTTTGAATGGTCCGATGTATCTTGGGTTTAGTTTTCCTCGTTTACCGAATCGTATCAAGCCTTTCCAAGGCGATACCTTTAGCATAACCCTATCTCCGACTTGGAATTCTAGGGGTCTGCGTCGTGTGTCGGCATAACTTTTCTGTCGATCTCTCGCGGCTTGCAGTCGACTTCTGATTTGTACAATCTTATCTGTTGTTTCTCGAATGAGTTCTGGTCCAGTGAGTTGAACTTCTCCCACTTCAGCCCAACAAGCAGGTGAATGACACTTTCGACCATAAAGTGCTTCAAATGGAGCTGCTTGAATACTTGCATGATAGTTGTTGTTGTAGGAAAATTCGACTAATGGTAGATTAGTATCCCATCCTTTTCCAAAATCTATTATACAAGCTCGAAGCATGTCTTCAAGTGTTTGGATGGTTCGTTCACTCTGACCATCGGTATGAGGATGATACGCTGTACTCATGTCTAGATTTGTTCCAAAGGCGTCTTGGAGTGACTGCCAGAAATTGGAAGTAAATCTACCATCTCTGTCGGATATGATGGATATTGGTGCACCATGTCTTGAGACTATTTCTTTGACGTACAGTCGGGTTAGTTGTTCCATTTTGTAAGTCTCTTTGATTGGTATAAAGTGTGCGGATTTTGTGAGACGATCAACTATGACCCAGATGGAGTCATAACCGCTTGATGTCTTTGGGAGCTTGGTAATGAAGTCCATAGTAATTCTTTCCCATTTCCAAGTAGGAATCTCTGGTTGTTGCAATGGACCGGATGGTTTTTGATGTTCGGCTTTTACTTTGGAGCAGGTAAGACATTTGCTAACGTATGTTGCAATGTCGGCTTTCATGTTCGGCCACCAATAGAGTAACTTAAGATCATGATACATTTTATCAGATCCTGGATGTATGGAGTATTTAGACTTGTGTGATTCATGCATGATCAAGTCTTGTAGGCCACCAAAAAGTGGTAACCAACTTCGACCTTGGAAGCATAGAGTTCCATCTGAACGGGTTTCGAATTTCTTTTGTATCATGCCATCTAACTTTTCCTTTTGGATATCTTCTTGTTTCACCACCTCAGCTTGAGCGTGAAGGATTTGGGTAGGAAAGTTTGAATTTATGGTTAAAACTAAGGCTCGAACTCGTAATGGTTTAACCCGTTCCTTTCGGCTCAGGGTGTCGGCTACTACGTTTGCCTTTCCTGGGTGGTAACGAATGTCGCAGTCATAATCACTTAGTAATTCCAACCAACGACGTTGTCTCATGTTTAGTTCTTTTTGGTTCAAAATGTGTTGTAGACTTTTATGATCGGTGTACACAGTACATCTAGTACCGTATAGATAGTGTCTCCAGATTTTTAGTGCAAAGACCACAGCTCCTAACTCTAAGTCATGAGTGGTGTAATTTTCCTCATGAACCTTGAGTTGTCTTGATGCATAAGCCATAACCTTATCGCGTTGCATCAACACGGCACCTAACCCTTGGTGCGATGCATCACAATAGACTACAAAATCTTCTATCCCATCTGGCAATGCTAGGATAGGAGCACTACAAAGTTTCTGTTTGAGGGTTTGGAAAGCTTTTTCTTCGTTTTCATCCCACACGTATTTCTTGTCTTTCTGAGTTAGCTTAGTCAAAGACTTTGCTATTGAGGAAAATCCTTCAATAAACCTTCAGTAATACCCGGCTAAACCCAGAAATTGCCGAATTTCTGTAGGTGTGGTAGGTGTTGGCCAATTTTTGATAGCTTCAATTTTAGCGGGATCGACATGTAAACCGGTCTTGTCAATCACATGCCCAAGGAATTGTACTGATTGAATCCAAAATTCACATTTGGAAAACTTTGCATACAATATCTCTTCCTTGAGTAGTCCTAAAATTGTTCTCAGGTGTTCTTTGTGTTCCTCTTCGTTTTTGGAATATATGAGAATGTCGTCTATGAATACGATCACGAATTTGTCCAAATATGGTTTACACACCCGATTCATGAGATCCATGAATACTGCCGGTGCATTTGTTAACCCAAATGGCATCACTTGGAATTCATGGTGACCATATCGTGTCCTAAAGGCTGTTTTTGGAATGTCTTCATCACGAACTCTAACTTGATGGTAACCTGATCGTAGGTCAATTTTTGAGTAATAGGTTGAACCTTGCAATTGATCGAATAAATCATCAATTCTTGGTAGTGGGTATCGGTTCTTTATGGTTAATTTGTTTAGTTCACGATAGTCAATACACATTCGTAATGACCCGTCTTTCTTTTTCACGAATAAAACTGGAGCTCCCCAAGGTGAGGAACTGGGTCGAATAAATCCCTTGTCCGAAAGTTCTTGTAATTGATTTGATAGCTCTTGCATCTCTGAAGGTGCTAGCCGGTATGGTGCGCGGGCAACTGGCGCCGCTCCTGGTATTAAATCAATTCTGAACTCTATTTGACGATTTGGTGGTAGTCCGGGTAAATCTTCCGGAAAGACTTCAGGAAACTCACGGGCAATAGGAACATCTTCGAGATGTTTTTCATCGGATTTCTTTTCGGTTACGTGGGCTAAGAAAGCATAACATCCTTTCTCAATGTACTTCATGGTTTTGATACATGAGATGATGTTTATTCGAGTTCCACTTTGATCACCACGAATGATCAAAGTTTCATTGTCACATGGAATGTGCACAATTCTTTCACCACAAATGATGTTAGCTTGATGTTTAGACAACCAATCCATGCCAATAACAACATCAAAACTTCCGAGTTCGATTGGCATAAGATTGATGTTAAAGGGGTGGTCTAAGAGATTAAGGGTACAGTTTGGGATTACGGTATTAGTATTTACTAAGTCACCGGTAGCTAGTTCAATACTATAACTAGTGGTTAAAGTGATTGATGGAATATCAAGTAAAGGCACAATTCTAGTAGATATAAAGCTCATATCAGCACCAGAATCGAATAAGACTTTAACAGGAATGTTATTGAGTAAGAACGTACCAGTAACCACGTTCGGGTCTTGGTGTGGTTCTCCATTTCCCATGACATAGGCTCTACCACGAGCACCTCCGCCTTGGGGTCCTTGGTTTCGAGGACAATTGTTTTTGAAGTGTCCCCTTTCACCACACCCAAAACATGTAACTATGGGCTGAGTGTTCGCCCCAGTAGCTACACCCTTGCCTCTACAATCCTTGGCAAGATGTCCGGGCTTTTGGCACTTGTTGCATTTGGCCGGGCAGGGACCTTCATGATGGTAGTTGCACTTGGTACATTGTGGTAGAGTACCAACATATTTACCACCGGTTGGTGCAGCAACATAAGCCGTCGCGGCTTCCTGTCTTTTGTTCTGCTGATTGTGATGGTTGTTGTTTCGGGTTTGGTTGTTGTTGTTGTTGTTGTTGTTACTCCCACGGTTACCATCCCATGGTCGCTTGTTGTTGTTGTTCTTGTTGTTGTTGTTGTTACGGTAGTTGGAATTGTTGGGATTATTGGTGTTGCTGGCGTTGTTGGTGTTGTTGTTGGTGTTGAGGTTGTTTTGCTTTCGGGTTTCTGTCATTCGTACCACTTGGTCCATGAGGCTGCGGGACATCCGCATAGCTTCATCAAGTTCCTTGGGATTTGCCGAAGTCACATTCCCCTGTATGCTTGATGGAAGTCCCCAGATATACCTTTCCAACAATTTTTCCTTTGTGGAAACCATTGTTGGACAAAGTATCCTCAATTCCTGGAATCGACGGTTGTAGGTTATGATATCATTACCCCTAACCGTATGATCCCAGAATTCAACCTCCAACTTTTGCATTTCGCTGCGAGGGCAGTATTCCTTGATCATCATCTTTTTCAGGTTATCCCACGAAATCTTATAGGCATTCTCAATGCCCATGGGTTGAGCAATTGAGTTCCACCAGGATAATGCCTCATTCAACAGAGTACTTGTGGCATACTGAACTTTATCGCCCTCGGTACATTTACTGACCAAGAATACTGACTCCGCCTTTTCAAACCAGCGGGTCAGACCTACAGCTCCTTCAGTACCCTTGAATTTGATGGGTTCACATTTCAAGTAGGAAATGAATGAGCAACCTTTTGGTACTGTAGCAACATTGGTCACCGGAGGAGTATTTGAGTTTGGTCCTCCAAGGTTAAGACTGGCAATTCTTGCAGCTTCCGCAGCTATAGCAGCTTCCGCAGCAGTGGCGGCTTCGGCGGCTGCTGCAGCATCAGCAGCTGCTGCAGCATCAGCGGCTGCTGCATCATCAGCAGCACCAGCAGCTGTGGCGGCTTCGGCAGCTGCTGCAGCTACGGCTGCTCGTTCCGTGACAAGTGCTGCATTGACACTGTCCTTTACTAGTTTGCGGATGGCAGCTTGCGTCATCGTTGGTGGTGTCTTTTTCTTTGGCGCCATGATTCTATTGTTCAAAAGATACATTGTAATTAGAGAGTTGTGAGATGAACACAATTTTGATAAGGATGATAGGATAATAATGTTGAAACTTAAAAGCATAACACATGATAGTATATAAAACAAGAGTTTTATTCATATAACGTTGATTGATTTACAAAATCGAACCTATTACAAGTTCCTTCAAAACTTACTAACTGATACTTTCAGTTAGTAATTACAACGTTGTACTAAAGATAACTAGTACTATAACACTAGTCTAACGTCGGTTGGGAGGTTGTTGTAGTCCGGTCGGATTATTATTTCCGCGTGTTGCTAACACGTCTACACTTTCATTTGGACGGTATTCTTTGACATCCTTTTGGTATAGCCTTTGTTGTATGGCACTCATTTGAGTTTGCATTCCACACAAATCATTCTTAAGTTGATACCTGTCAAAGTTTGCAACATCTAACCGGATTTCTGCGGTATTTAGGCGGTTAAGTAGTTTGTGAATTTGTACCGCATCCTGTTCTTGGGCCCTCTCAACCAAAGTGAGCCTATCCTTGACGTTATCCAAGCCAGTCAAAGGATTTAAGACTACTTCCCCAACATGAGTCGAGTCACTCTTCACGTAGCTCATGTCAAGCTTAAACCAATATAGGTCGTCTCGAGCATTCATGGCATCCATTCTGGCAGAATTTACCTTGGATATATAGTCGTGCATTTGACTTGCCATACTTTGAACTTTGAGTTGGGTCAGGTTGAGGGCTTGTTTCAAAGAGTAGATTTCGTATTGAGCTGAGTTCACGAACATATGTGTAGATGTAGATGTTCCGCCGGTTTGGTAAGTAGATTTCGGAACTTGAGCTGGAGTGGTACGGTTAGATTCGGATGAAATTTGTGAAACAGGAGGTGGAGATGTTAATGGTGATATATGTGGCACCACTATTTGTTCCTCCGCTTCCTCAATGTCATCGATGCCTTCGATGTCAACATCCATTTCAGGATCCTCTTCGTAATCATCGATGTTTATGTCCATATCCATTTCAGGATCTTCGTCCGAATCTATTTCATTGTCTAGATCCTCATAAGGTTCTTCCTCATCGTCGTAGTCAATTGCTTCAAAGTAAGGATCATTAGGTCCGGGAAGAATTGGTAAATACTCAGGCATAGCAGGAAGATGATCGGGAGATGGAGGTGCGGACATGATGTCTACAATTAGTATTTCGATGTCAAAATAAATCAAATATTTATGGAAAATGATAAAACTATGGCAATGTGCATATAACAATATACAAATATGTTCATGTAGCATAACATGTGTAATAAGTCCATAATCTTCTGGAGGATGGAAGGCACGAAGAGCGGAAGGCTATAAAAATGTTTTTGCTTGTTATTGTAGTTATAGTTTAGGTCTCACTTAGACCCGTTTCTCTATAACCATGGCTCTGGTACCAATCGGTAACACCCCCAATTCATGATGCAGCGGAATTCAACTTGGGTGTTACTCGACGGCACAACAGTCATAATAATAGAAAACGATCTCTAAACGAATTGTATTAAAAAGAGTTGTCATTCATATTTATTCAAATATATCAGAGTTTACATAGTAAGGTCCCAAAAGTTTCCATGTTTCAAAATACATCAATATAAAGTCTTTGATGTTTTTTATCGAATGACATAATAGTTTATAGCCTTCTTCCTTCGGTACGTGCCCTTCCGCTCCATTCTTGATTATCTTGGACCTGAAATACATGCTTAAGAGGTCAACACAATGGTTGAGTGAAATTCATAGAGTTTGTTTAACGGTTGAACACAATATGTTGGTAGTAATGAGTTAATTAGACTCATACTTATGTTAGAAAACAAAACAGTTATTATTATATACTAAGCTCATGCAACCAATACGCTAACGGGTACCAATATCAATCGGCGGTTTTGTTGCCCTGGTAAGTACTTTGCCGTCATACTTAATGTTCAAATATAGTGCATTCGTTTGAACTAATCTGCTCAAACAAATGGGATTCGTCAATCCCAATAGGTCTATTCACAATACTCGCGCTCACTAATACTAGTGATTAAATGGTTCATGATAGGGGCCTAGGATTGGCAAGGTAGGTACTTAGTAATAATAAAACAATCAGGCAGCATACAGTTTCAAAGCATTGTGTTCGGTTTAAAAGTAGCATGTATTCCCCCCAAGGGTTTGTAAAACATTGAAGTAATGTAAAGTGGGGCTATGAACTCACCTTAAGTAAGATAGCAAGTAATGAAGGTAATGGTCGGATCGTGTAGGTTTCTACGAGCAACCTATAATAGAATGTCGCGACTTAGGATTTGTGTAAAGAATATGAAGTAGTGCCTATATATATATATATATATATATATATCTTGCATTTAGTCCATGATGTGGTATGATGTATATTGTAAGTCTTTGAAAGAAAAGATTCATGAACATGTATGTTTTGTATATCGTTTACTACCGTTCGGGCCGACATAATTCAGAAGTCATGTTAGTAAGCGTTCGAGGAGCCAGGACACTTTAACTCGTAAATCCACAACTCATCTCGACGGCTTACATAATGAACTCCTCACATGAGGCTCCCTACTATTGTAGTAGTTGATAAAATATATAGATATAAGTTTTGATCCGAAAAGTTACATGTCTGATATTTGGATAAACTTAGGAAAGTTTATTAGTACATGAAGATTGTTATTAGGGGTAGTTTCATAAGTCTTGTATGACCATTTTCTCTTGGTAATATCTCATGGTTCCTTTTTAAGTGAAGTAGATCCAAATTGCTTGTTCAAGTTATCGCTTAATTCATTGTTTCATGTTTACGCCTATGTAAGTTGGCATGGTCATTTCGTCATGGCCTAGCCATGACCTTTGGTCCTTGTTCCAAGGTCATGAGACACAACCTTGGCTCTAGCCATGGTTGTGGTCTTGATTATAGGTCATAAGACCTCTTGTTCCTTTTAAAGTATAACCAATATATAGTGACTTATATATATGTAAATAGCTGTTAAGAAACTGAGAAATATCTCACTCAGAAAGCGTTTTCAAGGCTCGAGCTTCTTTATTCCTGAAGTAAAACGTGATTCCGGACAACTTTCGTGTTTTAACTTTTTCATGAAACGGACCAGAAAGGCCTATTTTTGCGTGTTTTAGGTTCTGTCACAGAAACATTTTAGGCAGTTTTGCCGGAAATCTTTGGTAACTTCAAATGGGCGTAACTTTTGACTCGTATACTCGTTTTAGGTGGTTCAAGTTGCTATGGTTTCCTTGTTAAGTCCTCTACTGTAATATGTAATAATCCAATATCAAATTTTTACCATTTTGATCAGGTCTTACCAAGAAAGTCACTAGTTTGCTTGTTTTAGTAACTTATTGTAACAATCAATTATAACATCTTTTACTCATTTTTATACACCATGGACATTCATACAAGACCTAATATAGCAATAATAACATGTAAATGATATGAACATGATAAATTAACAAGAAGCATGTTAGGGTTAGGCTTACAACTTTTGGCTTTCTAATAAAGAAAGGAAGTAACAAGTAAGGAAATGGACTTTGATAGACTTGCTTCAACCCTTTTCACTTCATGCAACCTTTCTACCCTTGGTATTCTTGAAAGATGGATGATGAAGGTTGAGGTGAATTGAGTGGATTTAAACTCAAGAGAAATCACCAAGTATATTAGGGTTTGGAAGTGTTTTGGTAACCTAAGATCACCCTAGGGTTTCTATCTTGAACTAGCTCTTGAACCTTGCTTGAATTTGGAAGAAATAAAGCTATGGAAGGAGTGTTGTGGGGTGTGGTATGGACGGCAAACAAGGGAGGGGAGGGGGCTTTTTATAGTCTCATGAGAAGGTTACAAAGTTGAATTAGTCAATGGCTTTCCTAACAAGCTTGTACACATGTATACATCCAAGGTAACTTAGCACAAGATCAAGCCACATGAGGGTGTGACTCCCCCCCCTAATGGCGGTTCATAAGGCTAGGGGGAGGTGAGGTGTGCATTGGATGATAATATCTAGATATTTGGTTAGTTTTGACTCCGGGAAATGCCAACCGTAAATGATTAGGCCTCAAAACGTAAAACCGGGTGTCGTAAAATTATGAAACTTGAAAGTATTTATAAACATGTCCATATGTCCCATAATAAAATATAAAATGAGTGGTAGGTGCCATTTGGGTGGTAAAACCCTGCTAAAACTGGAAACACGGGTCTAAAACGCGTAATACGTAAAATGTACGAATATTGCGTAAAATTGAGAAAAGTAAAATGTTACTTTTCTAATATGTTATAAATGATTTAAAATGACTTATAATGTCTAGACTGGGCTCAGTCTAGTGTCGGTTGGTATTAAATGTCTTTTAGACATCAAACCGTAAGCCTAAAAATCATGAAATGACTTATAACATCAAGGGATGATTTTTGGTCAATGGAGGAGGGAAAAATATGTTGACTTATTCTAATAAGTTGAAAACTCAAATCGTCTTAGAAACGCGGTGCAGGTATAGGCTAGGGTTACGGCTGAGTAAAAACGCTTAAAACTGAAAATTCCAGTTTTTCACGGCCGAGGTTTATTCTGGTCATATTTTTCTCAGTCATGATTTATTCTCAAATAAATCATGAGTGTGTCAAACATTTTTCTGATGTGGGGTCACCTGACGGGGTCAAATTTCGTTGTGCGTAGAATTTCTGAATGACGTTTTACCCTAAAACGGGTAATTCCTTAATAACTTTCACGAAAATGATCTGACGAATGTCAAACATTTAATTTGCCATGGAAATGATTTATCACTTGAGAATATGAAATAAAAATCAACTTTCGGGAGAATTTCGGGGAAAAATGAATAGTAAATTTTCCGGGAATAGTAATTAACCTGAAATTGCGAATTGTTACAGTCTCCACCCCATATGAGAGCTCCGTCCCGGAGATCAATTTGCGTTGGGAGTAGAAGCTTCGTTGGTAAAAAGATGTGGGTATTTCTTACGTATCTGGTCCTCTCGTTCCCATGTGTATTCAGGACCACGTCGTGAGTTCCAACGAACTTTTACAATTGGAATTCCGCTTTGCTTGAGTTGTTTGACCTCTCGGTCCATGATTTCTACGGGTTCCTCAATAAATTGAAGATCGTCATTGAGTTGAATTTCATCGAGTGGAATCACGAGTGATTCATCTGATAAGTATTTCTTTAGGTTAGATACATGGAAAGTGGGGTGTACACTACTGAGTTCTGATGGAAGCTCAAGTCTGTACGCCACAGGGCCAACCCTGGCTAGGATTTTGAATGGTCCGATGTATCTTGGGTTTAGTTTTCCTCGTTTACCGAATCGTATCAAGCCTTTCCAAGGCGATACCTTTAGCATAACCCTATCTCCGACTTGGAATTCTAGGGGTCTGCGTCGTGTGTCGGCATAACTTTTCTGTCGATCTCTCGCGGCTTGCAGTCGACTTCTGATTTGTACAATCTTATCTGTTGTTTCTCGAATGAGTTCTGGTCCAGTGAGTTGAACTTCTCCCACTTCAGCCCAACAAGCAGGTGAATGACACTTTCGACCATAAAGTGCTTCAAATGGAGCTGCTTGAATACTTGCATGATAGTTGTTGTTGTAGGAAAATTCGACTAATGGTAGATTAGTATCCCATCCTTTTCCAAAATCTATTATACAAGCTCGAAGCATGTCTTCAAGTGTTTGGATGGTTCGTTCACTCTGACCATCGGTATGAGGATGATACGCTGTACTCATGTCTAGATTTGTTCCAAAGGCGTCTTGGAGTGACTGCCAGAAATTGGAAGTAAATCTACCATCTCTGTCGGATATGATGGATATTGGTGCACCATGTCTTGAGACTATTTCTTTGACGTACAGTCGGGTTAGTTGTTCCATTTTGTAAGTCTCTTTGATTGGTATAAAGTGTGCGGATTTTGTGAGACGATCAACTATGACCCAGATGGAGTCATAACCGCTTGATGTCTTTGGGAGCTTGGTAATGAAGTCCATAGTAATTCTTTCCCATTTCCAAGTAGGAATCTCTGGTTGTTGCAATGGACCGGATGGTTTTTGATGTTCGGCTTTTACTTTGGAGCAGGTAAGACATTTGCTAACGTATGTTGCAATGTCGGCTTTCATGTTCGGCCACCAATAGAGTAACTTAAGATCATGATACATTTTATCAGATCCTGGATGTATGGAGTATTTAGACTTGTGTGATTCATGCATGATCAAGTCTTGTAGGCCACCAAAAAGTGGTAACCAACTTCGACCTTGGAAGCATAGAGTTCCATCTGAACGGGTTTCGAATTTCTTTTGTATCATGCCATCTAACTTTTCCTTTTGGATATCTTCTTGTTTCACCACCTCAGCTTGAGCGTGAAGGATTTGGGTAGGAAAGTTTGAATTTATGGTTAAAACTAAGGCTCGAACTCGTAATGGTTTAACCCGTTCCTTTCGGCTCAGGGCGTCGGCTACTACGTTTGCCTTTCCTGGGTGGTAACGAATGTCGCAGTCATAATCACTTAGTAATTCCAACCAACGGCGTTGTCTCATGTTTAGTTCTTTTTGGTTCAAAATGTGTTGTAGACTTTTATGATCGGTGTACACAGTACATCTAGTACCGTATAGATAGTGTCTCTAGATTTTTAGTGCAAAGACCACAGCTCCTAACTCTAAGTCATGAGTGGTGTAATTTTCCTCATGAACCTTGAGTTGTCTTGATGCATAAGCCATAACCTTATCGCGTTGCATCAACACGGCACCTAACCCTTGGTGCGATGCATCACAATAGACTACAAAATCTTCTATCCCATCTGGCAATGCTAGGATAGGAGCACTACAAAGTTTCTGTTTGAGGGTTTGGAAAGCTTTTTCTTCGTTTTCATCCCACACGTATTTCTTGTCTTTCTGAGTTAGCTTAGTCAAAGACTTTGCTATTGAGGAAAATCCTTCAATAAACCTTCGGTAATACCCGGCTAAACCCAGAAATTGCCGAATTTCTGTAGGTGTGGTAGGTGTTGGCCAATTTTTGATAGCTTCAATTTTAGCGGGATCGACATGTAAACCGGTCTTGTCAATCACATGCCCAAGGAATTGTACTGATTGAATCCAAAATTCACATTTGGAAAACTTTGCATACAATATCTCTTCCTTGAGTAGTCCTAAAATTGTTCTCAGGTGTTCTTTGTGTTCCTCTTCGTTTTTGGAATATATGAGAATGTCGTCTATGAATACGATCACGAATTTGTCCAAATATGGTTTACACACCCGATTCATGAGATCCATGAATACTGCCGGTGCATTTGTTAACCCAAATGGCATCACTTGGAATTCATGGTGACCATATCGTGTCCTAAAGGCTGTTTTTGGAATGTCTTCATCACGAACTCTAACTTGATGGTAACCTGATCGTAGGTCAATTTTTGAGTAATAGGTTGAACCTTGCAATTGATCGAATAAATCATCAATTCTTGGTAGTGGGTATCGGTTCTTTATGGTTAATTTGTTTAGTTCACGATAGTCAATACACATTCGTAATGACCCGTCTTTCTTTTTCACGAATAAAACTGGAGCTCCCCAAGGTGAGGAACTGGGTCGAATAAATCCCTTGTCCGAAAGTTCTTGTAATTGATTTGATAGCTCTTGCATCTCTGAAGGTGCTAGCCGGTATGGTGCGCGGGCAACTGGCGCCGCTCCTGGTATTAAATCAATTCTGAACTCTATTTGACGATTTGGTGGTAGTCCGGGTAAATCTTCCGGAAAGACTTCAGGAAACTCACGGGCAATAGGAACATCTTCGAGATGTTTTTCATCGGATTTCTTTTCGGTTACGTGGGCTAAGAAAGCATAACATCCTTTCTCAATGTACTTCATGGTTTTGATACATGAGATGATGTTTATTCGAGTTCCACTTTGATCACCACGAATGATCAAAGTTTCATTGTCACATGGAATGTGCACAATTCTTTCACCACAAATGATGTTAGCTTGATGTTTAGACAACCAATCCATGCCAATAACAACATCAAAACTTCCGAGTTCGATTGGCATAAGATTGATGTTAAAGGGGTGGTCTAAGAGATTAAGGGTACAGTTTGGGATTACGGTATTAGTATTTACTAAGTCACCGGTAGCTAGTTCAATACTATAACTAGTGGTTAAAGTGATTGATGGAATATCAAGTAAAGGCGCAATTCTAGTAGATATAAAGCTCATATCAGCACCAGAATCGAATAAGACTTTAACAGGAATGTTATTGAGTAAGAACGTACCAGTAACCACGTTCGGGTCTTGGTGTGGTTCTCCATTTCCCATGACATAGGCTCTACCACGAGCACCTCCGCCTTGGGGTCCTTGGTTTCGAGGACAATTGTTTTTGAAGTGTCCCCTTTCACCACACCCAAAACATGTAACTATGGGTTGAGTGTTCGCCCCAGTAGCTACACCCTTGCCTCTACAATCCTTGGCAAGATGTCCGGGCTTTTGGCACTTGTTGCATTTGGCCGGGCAGGGACCTTCATGATGGTAGTTGCACTTGGTACATTGTGGTAGAGTACCAACATATTTACCACCGGTTGGTGCAGCAACATAAGCCGTCGCGGCTTCCTGTCTTTTGTTCTGCTGATTGTGATGGTTGTTGTTTCGGGTTTGGTTGTTGTTGTTGTTGTTGTTGTTACTCCCACGGTTACCATCCCATGGTCGCTTGTTGTTGTTGTTCTTGTTGTTGTTGTTGTTACGGTAGTTGGAATTGTTGGGATTATTGGTGTTGCTGGCGTTGTTGGTGTTGTTGTTGGTGTTGAGGTTGTTTTGCTTTCGGGTTTCTGTCATTCGTACCACTTGGTCCATGAGGCTGCGGGACATCCGCATAGCTTCATCAAGTTCCTTGGGATTTGCCGAAGTCACATTCCCCTGTATGCTTGATGGAAGTCCCCAGATATACCTTTCCAACAATTTTTCCTTTGTGGAAACCATTGTTGGACAAAGTATCCTCAATTCCTGGAATCGACGGTTGTAGGTTATGATATCATTACCCCTAACCGTATGATCCCAGAATTCAACCTCCAACTTTTGCATTTCGCTGCGAGGGCAGTATTCCTTGATCATCATCTTTTTCAGGTTATCCCACGAAATCTTATAGGCATTCTCAATGCCCATGGGTTGAGCAATTGAGTTCCACCAGGATAATGCCTCATTCAACAGAGTACTCGTGGCATACTGAACTTTATCGCCCTCGGTACATTTACTGACCAAGAATACTGACTCCGCCTTTTCAAACCAGCGGGTCAGACCTACAGCTCCTTCAGTACCCTTGAATTTGATGGGTTCACATTTCAAGTAGGAAATGAATGAGCAACCTTTTGGTACTGTAGCAACATTGGTCACCGGAGGAGTATTTGAGTTTGGTCCTCCAAGGTTAAGACTGGCAATTCTTGCAGCTTCCGCAGCTATAGCAGCTTCTGCAGCAGTGGCGGCTTCGGCGGCTGCTGCAGCATCAGCAGCTGCTGCAGCATCAGCGGCTGCTGCATCATCAGCAGCACCAGCAGCTGTGGCGGCTTCGGCAGCTGCTGCAGCTACGGCTGCTCGTTCCGTGACAAGTGCTGCATTGACACTGTCCTTTACTAGTTTGCGGATGGCAGCTTGCGTCATCGTTGGTGGTGTCTTTTTCTTTGGCGCCATGATTCTATTGTTCAAAAGATACATTGTAATTAGAGAGTTGTGAGATGAACACAATTTTGATAAGGATGATAGGATAATAATGTTGACACTTAAAAGCATAACACATGATAGTATATAAAACAAGAGTTTTATTCATATAACGTTGATTGATTTACAAAATCGAACCTATTACAAGTTCCTTCAAAACTTACTAACTGATACTTTCAGTTAGTAATTACAACGTTGTACTAAAGATAACTAGTACTATAACACTAGTCTAACGTCGGTTGGGAGGTTGTTGTAGTCCGGTCGGATTATTATTTCCGCGTGTTGCTAACACGTCTACACTTTCATTTGGACGGTATTCTTTGACATCCTTTTGGTATAGCCTTTGTTGTATGGCACTCATTTGAGTTTGCATTCCACACAAATCATTCTTAAGTTGATACCTGTCAAAGTTTGCAACATCTAACCGGATTTCTGCGGTATTTAGGCGGTTAAGTAGTTTGTGAATTTGTACCGCATCCTGTTCTTGGGCCCTCTCAACCAAAGTGAGCCTATCCTTGACGTTATCCAAGCCAGTCAAAGGATTTAAGACTACTTCCCCAACATGAGTCGAGTCACTCTTCACGTAGCTCATGTCAAGCTTAAACCAATATAGGTCGTCTCGAGCATTCATGGCATCTATTCTGGCAGAATTTACCTTGGATATATAGTCGTGCATTGGACTTGCCATACTTTGAACTTTGAGTTGGGTCAGGTTGAGGGCTTGTTTCAAAGAGTAGATTTCGTATTGAGCTGAGATCACGAACATATGTGTAGATGTAGATGTTCCGCCGGTTTGGTAAGTAGATTTCGGAACTTAAGCTGGAGTGGTACGGTTAGATTCGGATGAAATTGGTGAAACAGGAGGTGGAGATGTTAATGGTGATATATGTGGCACCACTATTTGTTCCTCCGCTTCCTCAATGTCATCGATGCCTTCGATGTCAACATCCATTTCAGGATCCTCTTCGTAATCATCGATGTTTATGTCCATATCCATTTCAGGATCTTCGTCCGAATCTATTTCATTGTCTAGATCCTCATAAGGTTCTTCCTCATCGTCGTAGTCAATTGCTTCAAAGTAAGGATCATTAGGTCCGGGAAGAATTGGTAAATACTCAGGCATAGCAGGAAGATGATCGGGAGATGGAGGTGCGGACATGATGTCTACAATTAGTATTTCGATGTCAAAATAAATCAAATATTTATGGAAAATGATAAAACTATGGCAATGTGCATATAACAATATACAAATATGTTCATGTAGCATAACATGTGTAATAAGTCCATAATCTTCTGGAGGATGGAAGGCACGAAGAGCGGAAGGCTATAAAAATGTTTTTGCTTGTTATTGTAGTTATAGTTTAGGTCTCACTTAGACCCGTTTCTCTATAACCATGGCTCTGGTACCAATCGGTAACACCCCCAATTCATGATGCAGCAGAATTCAACTTGGGTGTTACTCGACGGCACAACAGTCATAATAATAGAAAACGATCTCTAAACGAATCGTATTAAAAAGAGTTGTCATTCATATTTATTCAAATATATCAGAGTTTACATAGTAAGGTCCCAAAAGTTTCCATGTTTCAAAATACATCAATATAAAGTCTTTGATGTTTTTTATCGAATGACATAATAGTTTATAGCCTTCTTCCTTCGGTACGTGCCCTTCCGCTCCATTCTTGATTATCATGGACCTGAAATACATGCTTAAGAGGTCAACACAATGGTTGAGTGAAATTCATAGAGTTTGTTTAACGGTTGAACACAATATGTTGGTAGTAATGAGTTAATTAGACTCATACTTACGTTAGAAAACAAAACAGTTATTATTATATACTAAGCTCATGCAACCAATACGTTAACGGGTACCAATATCAATCGGCGGTTTTGTTGCCCTGGTAAGTACTTTGCCGTCATACTTAATGTTCAAATATAGTGCATTCGTTTGAACTAATCTGCTCAAACAAATGGGATTCGTCAATCCCAATAGGTCTATTCACAATACTCGCGCTCACTAATACTAGTGATTAAATGGTTCATGATAGGGGCCTAGGATTGGCAAGGTAGGTACTTAGTAATAATAAAACAATCAGGCAGCATACAGTTTCAAAGCATTGTGTTCGGTTTAAAAGTAGCATGTATTCCCCCCAAGGGTTTGTAAAACATTGAAGTAATGTAAAGTGGGGCTATGAACTCACCTTAAGTAAGATAGCAAGTAATGAAGGTAATGGTCGGATCGTGTAGGTTTCTACGAGCAACCTATAATAGAATGTCGCGACTTAGGATTTGTGTAAAGAATATGAAGTAGTGCCTATATATATATCTTGCATTTAGTCCATGATGTGGTATGATGTATATTGTAAGTCTTTGAAAGAAAAGATTCATGAACATGTATGTTTTGTATATCGTTTACTACCGTTCGGGCCGACATAATTCAGAAGTCATGTTAGTAAGCGTTCGAGGAGCCAAGACACTTTAACTCGTAAATCCACAACTCATCTCGACGGCTTACATAATGAACTCCTCACATGAGGCTCCCTACTATTGTAGTAGTTGATAAAATATATAGATATAAGTTTTGATCCGAAAAGTTACATGTCTGATATTTGGATAAACTTAGGAAAGTTTATTAGTACATGAAGATTGTTATTAGGGGTAGTTTCATAAGTCTTGTATGACCATTTTCTCTTGGTAATATCTCATGGTTCCTTTTTAAGTGAAGTAGATCCAAATTGCTTGTTCAAGTTATCGCTTAATTCATTGTTTCATATTTACGCCTATGTAAGTTGGCATGGTCATTTTGTCATGGCCTAGCCATGACCTTTGGTCCTTGTTCCAAGGTCATGAGACACAACCTTGGCTCTAGCCATGGTTGTGGTCTTGATTATAGGTCATAAGACCTCTTGTTCCTTTTAAAGTATAACCAATATATAGTGACTTATATATATGTAAATAGCTGTTAAGAAACTGAGAAATATCTCACTCAGAAAGCGTTTTCAAGGCTCGAGCTTCTTTATTCCTGAATTAAAACGTGATTCCGGACAACTTTCGTGTTTTAACTTTTTCATGAAACGGACCAGAAAGGCCTATTTTTGCGTGTTTTAGGTTCTGTCACAGAAACATTTTAGGCAGTTTTGCCGGAAATCTTTGGTAACTTCAAATGGGCGTAACTTTTGACTCGTATACTCGTTTTAGGTGGTTCAAGTTGCTATGGTTTTCTTGTTAAGTCCTCTACTGTAATATGTAATAATCCAATATCAAATTTTTACCATTTTGATCAGGTCTTACCAAGAAAGTCACTAGTTTGCTTGTTTTAGTAACTTATTGTAACAATCAATTATAACAACATCTTTTACTCATTTTTATACACCATGGACATTCATACAAGACATAATATAGCAAGAATAACATGTAAATGATATGAACATGATAAATTAACAAGAAGCATGTTAGGGTTAGGCTTACAACTTTTGGCTTTCTAATAAAGAAAGGAAGTAACAAGTAAGGAAATGGACTTTGATAGACTTGCTTCAACCCTTTTCACTTCATGCAACCTTTCTACCCTTGGTATTCTTGAAAGATGGATGATGAAGGTTGAGGTGAATTGAGTGGATTTAAACTCAAGAGAAATCACCAAGTATATTAGGGTTTGGAAGTGTTTTGGTAACCTAAGATCACCCTAGGGTTTCTATCTTGAACTAGCTCTTGAACCTTGCTTGAATTTGGAAGAAATAAAGCTATGGAAGGAGTGTTGTAGGGTGTGGTAAGGACGGCAAACAAGGGAGGGGAGGGGGCTTTTTATAGTCTCATGAGGAGGTTACAAAGTTGAATTAGTCAATGGCTTTCCTAACAAGCTTGTACACATGTATACATCCAAGGTAACTTAGCACAAGATCAAGCCACATGAGGGTGTGACTCCCCCCCCCCCTAATGGCGGTTCATAAGGCTAGGGGGAGGTGAGGTGTGCATTGGATGATAATATCTAGATATTTGGTTAGTTTTGACTCCGGGAAATGCCAACCGTAAATGATTAGGCCTCAAAACGTAAAACCGGGTGTCGTAAAATTATGAAACTTGAAAGTATTGATAAACATGTCCATATGTCCCATAATAAAATATAAAATGAGTGGTAGGTGCCATTTGGGTGGTAAAACCCTGCTAAAACTGGAAACACGGGTCTAAAACGCGTAATACGTAAAATGTACGAATATTGCGTAAAATTGAGAAAAGTAAAATGTTACTTTTCTAATATGTTATAAATGATTTAAAATGACTTATAATGTCTAGACTAGGCTCAGTCTAGTGTCGGTTGGTATTAAATGTCTTTTAGACATCAAACCGTAAGCCTAAAAATCATGAAATGACTTATAACATCAAGGGATGATTTTTGGTCAATGGAGGAGGGAAAAATATGTTGACTTATTCTAATAAGTTGAAAACTCAAATCGTCTTAGAAACGCGGTGCAGGTATAGGCTAGGGTTACGGCTGAGTAAAAACGCTTAAAACTGAAAATTCTAGATTTTCACGGCCGAGGTTTATTCTGGTCATATTTTTCTCAGTCATGATTTATTCTCAAATAAATCATGAGTGTGTCAAACATTTTTCTGATGTGGGGTCACCTGATGGGGTCAAATTTCGTTGTGCGTAGAATTTCTGAATGACGTTTTACCCTAAAACGGGTAATTCCTTAATAACTTTCACGAAAATGATCTGACGAATGTCAAACATTTAATTTGCCATAGAAATGATTTATCACTTGAGAATATGAAATAAAAATCAACTTTCGGGAGAATTTCGGGGAAAAATGAATAGTAAAAATGAATAGTAAATTTTCCGGGAATAGTAATTAACCTGAAATTGCGAATTGTTACATAAAGCCTGTTGCGATTCCCACGTATCAGACCTTGGGTTAATAGAGACTTCATAGGGCCTCAACGCCCATTTTATTTAGAAGATGAGTTTATAAACAAAACGCATTCGGTGGAGCAACTCATAGCTAGGGATGAAGAACTAAACCCCTTTGAGGATCCCTTAGTCTTTAGGTAAATGATTGAATTCCTAGGAGTGATGCCTATCAATTTAGGAATGAACAAGTGGAAAAGGGAAGGTGATAAATGTAAATGGAATTGGGACAAGCCACCTATGGAAGATGACGGATCATGGCATATGAGGATGATTCTATATGATCCGGATTGAGAAAAATTTGAGAAGTCATACCGCACCAAGAGAACCGATAGGAAATTGAAACCTAAGTTTGATCCCAAAGATGTCCTCGACGAGGAGCTCACTCATATAGGATAGCCCATGACTTTGATTCTAGCTACAAGACTCGTAAATAAAGAAAAGCGCTTCTTGGGAGGCAACCCATGTTTTATTTGTTTTGTTTGTTTGATTGATTTTAATTTGTTTCCGTATGCATGCTTGATTTTTATTGTTTGTGGATCATGTTTCATACTAAATTGTGAAAATTCTTTACTTTGCTGTTCGTCTTAACTTCATAAAAGGTATTTCGCAAAACAAAAGTGTAAGGGAAAACCTAAATTTATTTTTAAGAATGGAATTGAACATGACCCACAACAATATTAAATGAACATGTATATTAGTAGTTGTTTGAGTCAAATGCTTGTATCGAGTTATAATGATGTTTTGTAGGAAATTCCAGGAATTAAGGCATAAGTTTTTCCAGAAATTTTCCGGAAACTTAACATAAGATTTCTGTCAGAACACTCTGACGGCGTCAGGTGTAAAAATCTGGAAATTTTGCAAGTTTTGTTTTTCTAACGGAGTCTTGAAGTTTTTGTTAATTCTTTAGTTTTATAAATTCCAGGAAATCTGCAAACATTCATTCCACAAGCATTATATCCTTATATATATAGGCCGTCGATTTTACGCGAGGTTGCCATGTTTGTTTTCTTAGGTTTAACAGGTTATATTGGACAAGAAGATGATTTATTATTTCGGAAGGGAAGCTTTCAACATTCATTTTCTTGGAGAAGGATTTAACCATGTTAACGATTTATTCACACCAAACGAATCAGGGGAGTATTTGTTTTCATTCTTTTACCTTATTTACTTTTACATCTTTTTATTGAACATTGGGGACAATGTTCAGCCTAAGTGTAAGGGGAGGGTAAATGATAATACTTTAGAGAATGCAATTGCACTTGAGTTTGTTTGTTCAATAGTAGGTGTGTAATAAAACTAAGAGAAATACTTGTTAGGGCAATTTTACCACCAAATTTAAAATTTTTTACAACATTTAGGAGTGAAGCTTTAGCCTTAATGAGCGTCTCATGGATAGGAGTTGTATGACTAGCACAAAAACCGTACCACTCAAAAAAATTTTCCACCCAGATATGTTAGGTTCGCCCTTTAGATTTTTTAGGAAAAGCATTCATTATTAGTGCTTATGAGTGTACCCGTAGTACTTAGATTCTAGAACTTGCGTTAGTGATGCATCCCGAGACCGCTAGTGAGACTACATTCGTGTACTAGGATTTACTACATGATAAGAGGCATTAGGATCACCCTTGTGTTAAACCCGTATCATAATTACTTGACCATTTAAGTCAATTACCTTGACTAACAAAGTCAATTATTTTTTCCCACACCTTTGCGTTGTACTCATTTTTAGTACACGATACCCCTAGTACACCCCTCTAAGCCTATCTTTTTCGTTTCTAACTTTAAGCATTTTACTTAAAGGAAGAATTTGTTAACAATCCACCCCAAATGTACACCCAAATCGCCTTAGCCTTCCGTGTATGCACTCATCTTTAGTGCATTATTGTTATTTGTTTAAACCTTTAGTTAATTGTCTAATTGATTACATGGTTGTTAAGTCGAGTCATATCTTGTACATATTGTTTTGGGACGATTAGGACTTATGGGTAAAGTACTATTGCTATGGAGTAATGGGGAAGAACATCATATATTACCCCCATAGGTGCGTTAATCTTAAAAAGTGCTTCAAGTGTTTTGATTATCTTAATTCGAGTCATTAGAATAGTTGATTGTAAAATATGTAAAAGTTCAAGTGTAAGGGGAATGCAAATTCCCTATGATGTATTATTTTGGATGGTAGGGTAAAAGTGTATGCAAAAATAAAAATAAAAAATAAATAAAAATAAAAATAATATATACGGACTACCATTCCGTTTCCTTCTATGTTTATTTTATGATTTTATTAGTTTTTGATTAGCTTAAGTCGAGTCGAGTCTTGGCTTAGCAATTCTACATGTAATTGACAAAGATGATTAACTCGCCACCAGTAAATATTGCCTTTATCCAATAAAACCGTGTTTATCCTATCCCTACACCTCACGTTATAACCCTTTAAAAAGACCTCTTTGATAGTTTATCCTAGGTGCTTACGCCAAGTGGTGGAGGTTTGATCATTTCCCAAGCCTATGGTAATCTATTTGCTATGACAGGTAGTGAGAGATGTTTTCCATTTCCATATTGTGATATATACTTTATTACACCCGAGAGATGTGAGTATCTAAACACTATTTGTGAGGTGCTAGTGTATAATTTCCGTGCTTGTTTTTGGTTGAAGTGGAACGATTATTTGTTGTAATTACTTTTATATTAGTGTTATATGACCCCTAACTTGTATTTTGATTAGAATAAAAGCGCATTTGCTTGAGGACAAGCAAATCTCAAGTGTAAGGGTATTTGATGAAGCGAAAAGTGTACCGCTTTTGGGGGGTCATTTAAGGCCAAAGTCGAGATTATTTGATCAAATATTGCCCTAAATCGTTCCTTTTCTCATTTTAGGTACTTTTGAGAGGAATTTTAAAAAATGAAGCATTTTGTACGTTTTTGGAGCGAAAAAGTGAAGAAAACGACAAAGTCTCAAAAGCGTGCTGGAAATTGCACTTGACGGCGTCACAAGGTGCTAGTGACGGCGTCATGAGTTGACAAAAGGGTGGATAAATCAATTACACGTGACACGCCAAAATGTTTTGTGAAGGGGTCGTGACGGCGTCACGTACAAGTTTGTCAAGGCCATCAAGAGTAACTGCAAAGAGTGACAGCCCAAAAGCCATAAAGAGTGACGGCGTCAGAAGTGGATCTAGGCAATACGAGTTTGTTTTGGCGGTGAGTTGACGGCGTCACACATTGCTCTTGACGTCGTCAGGAGACAAAATCTATATATAGTTTTCTAGTTTTCATTCATTGTGTGCAACTTTGAGGGAATAAACCCTAGACGAATTTTACAACTTTTTCAAGGGTTTCAACCCCTTGTTTCTTCCATGCTTAATTGAAGATAAGTACTTTATCAAATCATTCAATATGTCTATGTGTTGTTTGATTATATCTTACGCTTGTCTTCTCTTTAACATGCTAGGCTAGGTTTTCTTCGTGTTTCCTTAGATGTAATGAAACTTAGATATTGATTATGGGTTGATTGTTTGTTTATAATTGTTGTGGATGAATGAATTCGATATTAGGCTTAAGAAAACTGGCAGACTTCCAATTGGTAACTTGCTTGAACGTCTTAAGAAACATGATCGGAGGTGTACTACGATATATTGGTTGTATTTAATGCGTAGGTAACTACTAATGAGGCCATGTTAGGAGCTAGTAGTCGGCTCGACATAGGAAGAGGTAGAAGCTTATAGAGTTAGGGAAGATCGTACACGGCACTACGAATAGTATTAAGGATTATAACCCGTCATCCATGCAATTGTAACAAGGTAATCAACCTGTAAAAGATAGCTAAGGAGTAGTGAAATCTAAGTAAACAAAATTTTCTCTCATTATTGTTTACACCACAAATTAGTTTAAGTTTAGTTTATTTTATTTTAATTGCATCTTTAGTTAATTGGGTTAGTTGACTAGCAACTAATTCCGCCCACTCTTTCCAAAAACCGAGATTTTACTTGCTTTCCTAAAAAATATAAAAATACAAAAAGAATCATCTCTCACCTCTAGACCTAGTTTTAGTGAGTTTTAACCCTAGCGAACACTATCCTTTGAGTTGAACGATCAATCCCCCGTTACTTGTCACTATACTATACTACAACGAACATGTACACTGCCTGGTGGGGATTGAAAGCTTCTCAAGATCCCTTGAGAGGTAAAACCTTTTGTGAGGGCGCAATTCCATGCATCACTTTGAATTATAAAATACTGAATTACAACATAATTCAAAACTTTTCATCCTACTTGCTATGTAATCTGAATTTCCTCACTTGATGTAATTGGAATAGTTGAATTACATTTATATTGCAAACAAAACAACTTACGTAATATAATTTGAATTACAATTACATCCATTATGAAACCAAACACCTTACGTAACGTAATCAAATTACAATTACATTCAATTACGCCAGATTACAACGAATCAAATGGGACCTAAGTACTTTATTGGTTGAACAAGCATGTGCTCTTGTTCATCTAGACAATTCCATTAAATTGAAATTATTAGGCTTAGCAATTAAATTTTACGCTAGTTATTGTTATTCTTAATATAAGAATACCCTGGGGTGTACGGATGTGGCTTTTAAAAGGGAGTATCTAGTTATCAGTTTTTATTGTTTGGATAAATTGTTTCTACACAAGCTTATTTTAGGGTCAATTAATTAGTTTTTGATTTGACTACTTAATTTTTAAGGCTGCTTGATAAGAGCCGAGCTGAGCCCTTGTAAGCGTGAGTTTCGATCGTCATTTACGTATTTCAAGCTCATTTTATATTTTTGAGCTTCAATTTAACTTTAGCTTCACTAAAACTAGCTCGAGTTGTTTGATAAGAGCTTGACTTGTTTGCATCTTTATCTATGATCAGGATTCAGATGGAAAAACTATCAATTCTGGTGCAATTCGTTGTGTCTCTAATTATCTTCTCTAAGGGTGTGTTTGGTACAGAGAAATAAAACCAGAGAAAAGGAAATGAACTAATTTCTCTTGTTTGGTAAGTTGAGAAAATTGGACGGGCGGAAAATTTCGAATTCTCAAAGAGTTCACCTCTTTGTATTTTGTTAACTTTGATTTCCACCCCTATTGTTGTGGAAATGGAAATAATTGAGCTTTAAAAAATAAGTTTTTTTTTTAAATTTTTTTATTTAATAAGTTTTTTTTTTTATATTTAAAAAAAACAATTTTTATAAAAAATAAATTTAAAAAAAATAAAATTTTAAAAAAAATAAGTTTTTAAAAAAAAATTTAAAATATATATTTTTTAGAATTGTTATATAGAAAAAATATATTTTTTTTAAATAATTTTTATAAAAAATAAAATTTTTTAAAAAATAAGTTTTTTTAAAAAATAAATTAAAAAAAAAATATAATTAATTTTTTTAATATATATTTTTTTAAATTGTTATTTAGAAAAAATATTTTTTTTTATAATTTTTATAATTTTTTTTAAATTAAATTTAAAAAAAATAAGTTTTAAAAAAAATAAATTAAAAAAAATATAATTTAAAAAAACTAATTTTTTAAAAATATATATTTTTTAGAATTGTTATTTAGAAAAAATAATTTAAAAAAAAAATCAACAAATATATATTTTTTTTCATTTCTCGGGTCAAGTCTATGTTGTTACCAAACATTAGAATTAAACAAAATTCTCTACTGATTTCTATTCTCTGAATTTCTATTCTCTACTTTATTTTTTTTCTCTGAAATTCTGTCTACCAAACGTGTCATAAGTACTTTACCAGGGTAAAACAAACCCTTTATCAAATAATAATAATAATAATAATAATAATAATAATAATCTCTAATGTATTTTTGGTCCAAAGTAGGTAATTTGAACTCAAGGTCAAAACAGGTTAGTTGACTTGATAACATATAGTTGACTTCCTTTAATAATATGTACATTTGATTTGTGCTCAAGTAAATGATTAAGGGTGTGTTTGATATCCCACTTTGAAGTGGTTTTTACTTGATTTGACATTTATGAATTGTTTGTTTGCAATCCTAAGATTAGAAAATTGGAGTCAACCCCACCAACAAGGGTATATACAAATCCGGTAGAGCTTGCCTACTTTTTGCTACACCCCACTAACTCAATTTTTTTCCTTATTCTATTTTAATTTCTTGCCTTTTTGTTCCTCATATTTATTATTTTTACAAACTTAGGACCCACTTTACTATATTTTATAATTTACTATTAACGTATATATTTTATAATATATTTTCTCTCTCTTAATTCAAATTCTAATCCAAATCCTAAACCCTTCTACAAACCAAACAGACCTTAATAATTGTATGAGCTTTAAGTTAAAAATGTTTTAAGCTTATATCGAACATGTTCGGTTTGTTTCCTAATGTTGGGGCTTTTGAGCTGGAATAAGATGACGTTATATGTTGACTTTCAGAAATTTATACATTACTCTTTATAATACGGATCCCTTGCAAAGTGAGAAAAATTACAAAGTGTACAAAGCCATTCATAGTGTGACACGTGTCCTACATTCTCTTGAGAAGTGTCCCAACATATGACAGTTATAGCATTCTATCTTTGACTTGTCAAAATCAGCAGTATCATTGCTGCTGATGGTGAGTTTCTTCCCCGTCCTCTGATAGAATTTCTTAGCCCTCATGCTAAGAAGAGAAATTTGCCATTTTAGGTCCATCTCTTCTAAATCATCATCATTGATTTCTAGAAGATCTTCATGAGTGAGCATGGACCCATTATTCTGGCTTGTGAAAACGGCACAACAAGCCTTTTCATTCAATATACCAAAAGTACTGGTTGATGAACTAGCAGCACCAATTCCATTATCAACCTTTTCATCTTTAACTGGGTTTGAACTACTAGGAGATGACATAAAAGCCATGTTCCCAGTATATGAACTAGAGACACCAGTTTTCTTTACTTCTTGTTCCACAATTTTAAAGTTGCTATACAAATCCATAAGATCCATAGTGTCTATGTCTGGTTTATTCTTCCAGACAACAACATGCATAGCCCACTCTTCTGGTAAGCTTCTCAGAAATTTTGAGTTTAAATCTTCTTGAGGTATATCAACCCCAAGAATAGCAAGTTGACTCACAATTTTCTGTAGCCTTGTAAACATGTGGTCAAGAGATTCATTCATGGTTGATGAGAAATTTTCAAACTGCTGCTTGAGAAGGGTTTTCTGGGTCTTCTTGGTGGCTTCATTCCCTCCATACTTTGCAACAATTGCCTCAAATAATGACTTGGCATCTTTAAATTTGCTGAAGTTTATAAGTTGATCATTTGGAATGGTCATCATCAGCATGCTTCTGGCCTTGAGGTCATTCTTCTTCTTTATTCTTTCATCAGCAGTTGTAGGGATAGTTTGAACAACTGTAATTTCCCTACCTTCAACTGTTGATAAAGTGGTTGTGGGTTTGAAAGAGTTTCCATCTTCAATGATTTCCCAGAGAGTGTAATCCTGCACCTGGAAAAACTGTTCTATTCTTAACCTCCACAATTCAAACTCATTCTGTTTGAGAACTGACAACTTTGCAGCAACATTTGTTTGAATAGATTCTGTATCTATTTCTTCTTCTAAATCAAAGATATCAACCTGGAAGCTCTGATACCAATTGAGAGGATCACTTGATTTGATCACACACTAAAGATGTTGGACCTTTTAATGTGTAAATATGATACTTTGAGTGAATATGATTAAGTATGCGGAATCTACTTAACCACACTTAGAATGTTTATTGGAAATGGAACTGTGATGCTTGTGTTTATTTAACAAAGAACAATGAAAGTATTTCACCAAACGATTCAATATTATTCAAAAATAATACGAGTGATCTTCACTATCACTAGGGTTACAAAGACCTTGAATCTTGTGTTTGTTCTATTGTTTTTCTCTATGTATATCTCTATCACTGTCTATTCGTATCACGTGTATATGCATACTTAAATCATATCTAAGATCTTCCTTTTATAGTCCAAGGAAAGATCTTTTACAATCTATATGACTCATCTTAAATACTAGCTTATGACTAATATTCATTCTAGCTAGATGATGACTTATCATGTCAGTCATTAAGATACAACATGTATCTAGGATTACAACTCACTTGGAGTATTCAATTTGATGACTACAACAAAGATATTTTTCTTGTATATGAGTCAGTAGAATAAGTTGTACTTATCTACACAGCTGTTGTATGAGTCATAGTAGTATCAGCAGAATCCATCAGCAGAAACACTATCAGTAGAAACCTTCTTCAGCAGAATCCATCAGTGGAAACGTGCTTTGTGCTTTATCAGCAGAAACATACTTGATGTATTTCCTTAAGCCTTTATACTGATTCTTCTGATTATTTAATTCCCAACAATTAACATGACTTAATGAAAAAATTAAACAAACAGGCCCTAACACTCTATAATGAATGACAAAACTTAAATTTTTTATTTTATTTTACGGTTACCAAAACTATACATATGTAAAAAATGGTGAAACTGAAGAAAGGGCATCCCAAGATAATTGTGCACAAAAAGAATTAGATTTTTTTTTTTTTTGAAAAGTGAACTTCATTAGAAAAACCCGCCAACCCACAAAACGGGGCGGCACAAACAGCACAAAAAGAATTAGATAGTTTAAACTATGACTTAATGGTAGATTTGCGGGCAATGAAAACCTTGTAATGAATCAATTATTCTATGTATCAATTAGATATATCGATGAAAATTCATTCCTATTTTATGGCCTGACTACATAAAAGAGTATTCTTCTACTAATCTGCTTACACACACAATAATATTATATATATTTTTTCCACTCATTCACTCTTTTCATCCAAGCCGTCAATTCTTACACTTGTACAGGAGATAAGTAGGAACAATTTATAAAAAGAAATAACATTTTTGTACATAAAAATACCAAATTAAAAGTAATTTAGGAGATAAGTAGGCTCAGTTAGTATCTCGGCTCCCCACTAATTTCTTGTAAAATCCTATTTGTTTTTCAATAAAGTGATGATTATATAATAATAATAATAATAATAATAATAATAATAATAATAATAATAATAATAATAATAATAATAATAATAATAATAATAATAATAATAATAATAATAATAATAATAATAATAAGCTTTTGTATTTAGAAAAGGGTGGGAGCGCAGCTTGTATCTAGACTTACATCCAATTTTGTGTAAGCTTTTTATGTATTAATGAAATTGTTATAATAATAATAATAATAATAATAATAATAATAATAATAATAATAATAATAATAATAATAATAATAATAATAATAATAATAATAATAATAATAATAATAATAATAATAATAATAATAATAATGGTGTGGTGTTTGGTGTGGGCGATCCATGGCGACAGTACGGATTCACCTTGAATCTTCCTGGTTCCATCCGTTCCTACCATACCGGTATCATCTCCTCGTTGTACAGTTCCTTTTACCTTCCTTGTTTCCTGCATAGTCTCCTCGTTGAGGGTCTCCCTTCGAGACTCGCTTCGTTAGTTGAGCTCCGATACACGTCCCTTTGATATATCTTTTATTTTTCAAGACTCGTCGTGGGTGTATTAGTTGCTTGCTCCTGCTGGTAGTGTGGTACTTGGTGGTAGTGTAACACCCTCGGTGGTTGTGAGGGTGCTCGGTGATAGTGGGTTACGCCTGGCTCCAAGCAGCGAGTTGCCATTTGTGGACAGCGAGTTGCTCCCTGCTGGTTGTTGCGGGTTGGCTTGTGGACCCCACTGTGGTAGCGGTTTGGTTTTTGGGATAGTTTTGCGTGTGGGCCCCACTTCTGGCTTAGCGAGTTGCTCTCTCTACCTCTTTGATATTTCCAGCTTATGTGTTGTTGGTGGACCCCACTTTGGTAGTTATATTTTGTTTATTAAAAAAAAGGGCATTGTTGTTTATTAGTGGGCTTGTGTATTGGGCCTTGTTGAAGTTTAATTGGTTTATTATTGGGCAAGTTGAGCCTTAAACCTTGCGTTTTGGTCCGTGGTTTGGTCCGTGTCTTAGCTCAAGTGTTTTTGTTTTGACTTGCTTCTTGTGGTGTTTTGACACTGCTATGGAAATCACGCGATTTCATTGTCTTTTCTCGGGTTTAAGCGGTTGTCAGGATGGAAGTGGTAATGGACTCACCAAAACCTCGTTGCTCGCTCACCTAAGTGACCGACACTTCAATAAGGATGCTTTACCTACCACTAAACATTCCCTGGCTAATAATCTTGCCATTTTTGAAGCGGCTGAGGTCACTTTGAAGCGTATGGGGGTTTGGTTGTGTGGGGTGTGTTTTAAAACACATACCCTTCGCTCTAAATGCTGGCATGGATCTGATTGTGTGTCGCCCCCTGACTGTGGTAATGGCGTTGTTAGGTTCGTGTTGTTTGATCTTGCGAAGCCACAAGTTCCTTCCTCTGTTCAGCTTGCTCTTAATGAGGGTTCGACTTCGGAGAAGCAGTTTGGTTTTGATTTACACTTGCTTGACACCTTACTTTCCAAAGGGTTACATACTGTCAAATCCATCCCTCCAAAGTGTCGCTTAGGATTCGCTCGCGTTCTGAAAGGTGCCCTTGATAAGGTGATCTGCACACCTGAGGACATTTCTGGTTGGGTTAGCCTGTTAGTCCTGCCCCTTTGTCTCCTGAAAACCTTTTGCCCAAGGAGTAACATGGAGTGCATGTCGGCTATTAAACGCCAACGCCAGGAAGAATATATTGCTAATGCCATTAGCTCCTGGGGCACGCCTGGTGGTGGTTTACAGCTTGTTAAAGAGGTTTTAGTGGAGCCCTCCCCTGCATGGTCTAATATTGATGATGACAACTTGGACGTGGGGGAGCGTAATGTCAGGCAATGTAAGAGGAAGGTTTGTGATGGCCATTATACTGCAGCTGTCAAAATTCTCTCTTCTTCAGGTGTTGCTCCTTATAATGATACCACTCTTGAGGACCTTAAGGCTAAGCATCCCTTCAAGTCTGGTCCTTCTTTGCCGGATATACCGATTGATCATCATAACCTCATCGCACCTCATGCTGTGGTTCTAGACATGATCAAGAGTTTCCCCCGTGGTACCTCTTGTGGTCAAGATGGATTGCGCGCCCAACACCTTTTGGATTGCTTTAGTGGTGCGGCTATTGCCATTTCTGACGAGCTGCTCTATTCTATCACCCAGGTGGTTAATCTTTTTCTTGGTGGTAAATGTCCTAGGGTGTTGGGTGAGTTCATTGCTAGTGCCCCCCTCCCACCGCTGATCAAACCGGGAGGTGGTATCCGTCCCATTGTCGTGGGGACTGTTTGGAGGCGTTTAGTCTCCAAGGTTGGTGCTTCTATGATTGGTCACTCCTTAGATAACTATTTGCATGATCTTCAATTTGGCATTGGGGTACCTGGAGGAGGGGAGGCTATTCTTCATGCAGTGAATAGGTTCATTGAAGATCGTGGTGGCGAGGAAGGCCTTTCGATGCTACTGGTGGATTTCAAAAACGCTTTCAATTTGGTTGATTGTGAGGTCATGTTACAAGAAGTTCGTCTGCGTTGTCCTGCCATTTCTCGTTGGGTTGAATTCTGCTACTCCAGCCCAGCTAGATTATACTACGGTGAACACACTTTATGGTCACACCAAGGAGTGCAACAAGGTGATCCGCTTGGACCTCTCCTCTTTGCCCTTGTGCTACACCCATTGGTTTGCAAGATCAGAGATTCCTTTAGTCTTTCCCTTCAAGCGTGGTATTTGGACGATGGCACGATCATTGGCGATACTCTAACAGTTGGAAAGGTTTTGGAGCTTATTATGATGGATGGACCCCTTTATGGGTTGCACCTCAATGTCGATAAAACCGAGGTTTTTTTGCCAAGGGAGGATCCTCGAAGCAGGGTTGCAGGTGTTTTCCCGCCTAATATTGCCCGGCCTTTACATGGTGTTAAATTGTTGGGGGGACCTGCTAGTGTAGACCTTGTGTTTAGCAGTGAGCTTGTTATGAAGAGGGTCGCTAAAACCATTGAGCTTATGGATGCTGTTACTAAGCTTAATGACCCTCAATGTGAGTTGTTACTCCTTCGGGCATGTGCTGGAATCTCCAAGTTATATTTTTCTATGCGCGCGTGTCCCCCCCCCCCCCCCCAGGTCTTCGAGAGGGCTCAGATTTCCTTTGATATGGCACTTCGTTCTTCTCTAGAGCGCATTGTCACTGCTTCTGGACCTGGTTTTCGTGAGTGGAAATGGAGACAGGCCACACTACCTTTCGATTTTGGGGGACTTGGTGTTTATGCTACAGGTTATGTCTTGAACTATGCTTTCCTTGCATCTCGACTCCAATCTGCTAGCTTACAGACTAGGCTCCTCCGACATTCTGGCATCGTAACTTTTGGTTTTTCCTTCGATGAGTCCTTGCATGCTTTTAATGCAAAAATGGAAACTGACCTTTTAGGCAGCTCATGTGAGATCGCTGCCCCCAAACTCATGAAGAAACTGGCAGACATATATTTTACACGTGTTGCCAAAATGGCCGAATCCACCTTTAGCTTATCAACTAGCAGATGGCTCTATGGAGATTTCAAAATGAGGACCACACTTCAGATTGGCTTCGGGTGGTCCCGATTTCTTGGTTGGGACAAACCATGAATGCCAGAACTTACCGATGTGTGTTATGTTATTGGTTGGGTATTCCCCTATTTTCCACTCAAATGCCATGTTCATCTTGTTCCAGGGTGTTTGCGGGGGACACTTGTGGGGATCACGTGGTCTCATGTGCTGGTATTATCGGGATTAAGCATCGGCATAATATAGTGTGTGATACCCTTATTATCATATGTTCTCGAGCGGGGATCTCGGCTCGTAAAGAGGTTGGCATTGGGCTATGTGGGGGAAGGGACCAAACCTTGCACCCAGCTGATGTGTTACTCTATACTTGGGATGATGGGCGGGACACATGTGTTGATTTGACAGGGGTGTCTCCCTTGACACAAACCAACATGGCTGATTTTGCACCCGGTCGTGCGGTGGTTGATGTTGCACAAAGCAAACGCGCCAAGTATGAGGCTAAATGCGCGGACATTGGATACGGGTTTATCCCCTTCTCATTCTCTTCCTTGGGCAAACTTGAGAAGGATGCGGTGACCTTACTTAAACGTATCCGTAGGTTCTCGTTGACTCAGGACATTGGAGCACGTGCCGCTGATCATATTTTTAGTAGGATTAGCTTTGCCATAGCTAGAGGTGTGGGGGCCCAGCTCGTTTCTCGGCTCCCCACTAATTTCTTGTAAATCCTATGATTTTCTAATGAAGTGATGCGTGGGAATTGCACCAGGCTTTACCTCTCGAGGGATCTCGAGAAGCTTACAACCCCACCAGGCAGTGTACCTGATCGTTGTAGTATAGTATAGTGACAAGTACCGGGGGATTGATCGTTCAACTAAGGAATAGTGTCGCTAGGATTAGAAAGCCTAAAAACTAGGTCTAGAGGTGAGGGATGATTCTTTTTGTGTTTTTATATTTTATGAAAAGCAATTAAAATCTCGGGTTTTGGAAGAGTGGGCGGAATTAGTTGCTAGTCAACTAACCCAATAACTAAAGATGCAATCAAAATAAAATAACAGAAATGTAAATAAAGCTAATTAAACTAGTGGTGTGAACAATAAATGGGAAAATTGTGTTTACTTAGATTTCATTACTCCCTAGATATCTTTTACAGGTTGATAGTTTGTTACAGTTGCGTGGATGACGGGTTATATTCCTTAATACCAATTGTGGGGTGGCGTACGTTCTTCCCCAACTCTATAAGCTCCTACTTCACTCCTATGTCGAGCCTGCAAGAAGCTCCTAACATGTGATTATTAGAATTCGCTCATGCATTAAATACAACCATAAAAACCTAGTACGCATTGGTTCATGCTTCTTAAGACGTTCAAGCAAGTTACACTATGGAAGTCTGCCAGTTTTCTTAAGCCTAACATCGAAATCATTCATCCGTAACAACTATAAACAAGCAATCAACCCATAATCAACATCTAGGTTTCACTACATCTAAGCAAACACACAAGAGATCTAGCCTAGCATGTTAAAATCAAGACAAGCGTAAGATATATTCAAACAACACATAGACATATTGAATGAATTGAAAGGATACTTATCTTAATTGAACATGAAAGGTTTCAAGGGGTGAAAACCCTTGAAAATACTGATAAAATTGTGCTAGGGTTTCTCCAAGTCATCCCTAAAATTGTCCTCCTTTAATGAATGAAAATTACAAAACTATATATAGATTTTCCAAGGTGACGGCGTCAAGAAGAAAATTCTGACGCCGTCAACCCGCCGCCCATAATAATATCGGATTGCCTAGATCCAAATCTGACGCCGTCAAGAGTAAATTTCCTCTGGCCGTCATGAGTAATGGGGCCATGACGGCCTATGGTGACGCCGTCATGCCCTAGTGTAAAAACATTCTGGAACGTCATGGACTCTATCCTCTTCACCTCTTGTTTTCCTCTTGACGCCGTCATTAAGAACTTGGTGACGCCGTCAGGTACTGTTCCCAGCAAGGAAAATTAAGACTTTGCCGTTTTCTTCACTTTTATGCTCCAAAAACATCCAAAATGCTTCCTTTTCCAGAATTCACTCCAAAAGTACCTAAAATCACAAAAGGAACGATTTAGGGCAATATTTGATCAAATAAATTCAATTCCGGGCTTAAATGACCCCTTAAAAACGGATCATTTTTTGCCTCATCACTAAGTCCAAGGCAGGTGGCTATACTTAGCAGTATCCGCGCCCCACATGCGCAGGACTTCCTCTTCGCCATCCCTATTGACGGTCTCGGACAAAGGATGAATCCTCACCAATTTCGATCGGTGTTATGCTACAGGCTTGCGGTTCCTATGTTCCCTGAAGGCAGCTTATGCCCGAGTTGCAATGTACACCGTATGGACCAGTGGGGGGATCACGCGGTCCACTGCGCTAGCGAAGTGGGTGTTAAGTACATACATAATTTGGTGCGTGATATCCTTGTTGATATATGTTCCAAAGCTGGGATTATAGTGCGTAAAGAGGCTCCAATGGGATTTCTTTCAGAGGAAGGGAGAGAATTACGTCCTGCAGATGTGCTATTGTTTAACTGGTTCCAAGGTAAGGACGCATGTCTGGATGTGACTGGGGTCTCTCCGTTTGCTGGGACTGGGTAACGTCATGGCCTCCTGGGGCTGCTCTGAGTAAGGTTGTGGAAAAGAAAAGGAAGAAGTATGCGTCCAAGTGTGAAGACAATGGATACAAGTTCGTCCCTTTCGCTTTTTCCACGTTTGGGGAACTTGATGTGGAAGCTTTGAATACACTTTTGCGTGTCGGGACTATTGCCAGCAGCCACTCTAACAACGTTAAGAGCGGTGCTTTTATTTTTCATCGAGTTAGTTTGTGTATTCAAAAAGGAGTGGGAGCACAGATTGTGTCTAGACTCCCCTCCAATTTCATGTAATTTCCTTGGTTTCAATGAAAAATAATAATAAAAAAATAAAAAATAAAATAATAATAATAATAATAATAATAATAATAATCTTATATACTAAAAGCTTAAGTAGCCTTATAAATGTAAGTGGTTATAATAAATGGCTCATGAATTGAAAGTGAAATGTGGATGCTTCATGTGTTAGTACATTGATTTAATAGTCATGCATAAGGATAAGTACATAGGAGATGAAGTGTTTGGTGCCATGAATGCATAAATTAAACACACCAATTAGTGGTTAGTCTTTTTACCTTCCCGTCCATAAGTTACAAATATTTTATCAACTATATAATGTGTCAAAAATCACACACAACAAACCACAACTTCCTCCCCACCGCGTGCACATTGGCCTACAACTTATTATGGTGGTAAAGTAAGCATCCTATCGTCTTACTTATTTAGCATATTGATTTATATTGTTTCATGTAAATTTCACGTGTGTTTTGTGTGTGTAACAATGTAGGACATAAAGATCGTGCTTAGGAGGTTTGGTAGTAACATCATGTTCTCTAATGGTTTAAGAGATCCTACACATCATTGTATTTATCAATTAAGTGAAACATGCACGAACATTTTTACTTTGATCGAAAATGCAATATATTGATTAACTGTATTTAAGTTACTAACGATCAACTATATCTAATTGTTTTTTGTAGCACGTCAAGAATCATTAAAGAAAGAGATCGAGAAGTCACAAAAATTGTATCAAGAACAAAACATGCAAAAGGCCAATGAAGAACAACGACAAAGACAACAATAACAAGAACAACAATAAAAACAAGAACAACGCCACAGCCATCGGTGGGATGAATACTTAGCATTCATATTAATTTACGTTACAAATTAAAAATACAATATTTTACTTAATGTAATACCGATAAACGGGCTAATACTATTGATTCGTTAGCAAGTAAGTTCCTTGAAAATAATGTGACGAGTATTTAATTTTTAATCAATAATTATTACTACACTTTATTGGTGCATTTTTATATTTTTGCTCTTAATGTAGTTTTTTGTCTTGCGATGTGTTAATATCACTATAGAGATTAATTGATTATCTTAATATGATTTTAGTTTCATTTGTAGAATGACAAACAAATTTGGCAAAATGAAATTGTTATATTAGTTATTAAGAGTAGAAAAATTATATGTTAAGATTGATGTCTTCAAATATATTTATATATGCAATATGCTACAAATTAAATATACTAACAATATTGGATCGATTTTCACAACAATAAAAAAATATTGAAACTTAAATGGTTTTTGTGAATAAAATAAAGTTCGAATAACTAAGCGTAGTAATGTAAGCTACCGTATTTGATATGATAAACCAAAAGGATAATTCATTGTCACAAGCTAGATCTCAAAATATAGAGAATATCCACTTTGTTACGATTTTATATAAAGGTTACATTTATTTTGAAAGAACCAACCATATACGTTTAACATCCCTTTGACATTTAGTATGTAACTTATACATATTAAAAAATTTACATGTGAAGAGAGTCTTTTAAATGTAGCATCTTAAAAAAAGTCTATTCACATATACTTTTTTAATATCAATAAACTATTTAAATGTGTGTCATGCTTAGAAATGGTGTGATACTATCACAACTTAGATATATAATGACGAAAATAAGTACCAAAGATTACGCAATGAACACTTATATACTACCCATGTAATGACAAAAATTAGTGTTGAACAATACACTAACAAACATTTAGATTAAGCCCGTGTGCATCGCACGAGTATGAATGACTCGGTCTAAATATAAAAGTCACAAACAACTAATTAAATTCATTCATCTTAAACTCATGCGATGCTTACAAAAGTTGTGATACCATCACAACATACAAACCTAATGACGAAAATAAATATCACACATTACACTATGACCAATTAGATAGAGCCCGTGTGTAACGCACGGGTTTGAATGACTAGTAATAATAAAACTACAATTAAAATTACTTAAACCAACACCCATGTGGCACTCCCACTTGACGGATCTTCTCTGTCACCCCCAAACCCCATCCCAAAATATTGGTCTCATTTCAATCCCCCAAATCCAGCCTTTTAAATTCCCAAAATCAAATCCCCCCTTCCAAATGTCCAAAATCCGAAACACAACCGAATCACTATCCACATTCATCACCAACTCACCTCACCAAATCCCAAAACCCCGCCCATGGCCCCACTTCTTCGACTACTCCTCGGTATCGGCCCCAAAAACTTACGAAGAAGCCGTATCTCGAATACGACAAAACTTAAACTATTTCAGAGCCAATTACGCTTTAATTATGCTACTTATCATATTCCTTAGCTTAATATACCATCCCATATCAATCATAGTTTATTTAGCTTTATTTGTTCTTTGGTTGTATTTTTATTTTATGCGCGATGTAAATGTTACGGTTTTCGGCCGTGTGGTTGATGATCGTGTTGTGTTGGCTGTGTTGAGTATTGTGACTGTTGTTGTGTTGTGTTTTACGAGTGTGGGAGTCAATGTGTTGGTTGCGTTGCTTGTGGTTGTGGTTGTTGTTGGTTTGCATTCCGCGTTTAGGTGTCCGGATGATTTGTTTTTGGATGAGAGTGAGGCGGTGGAGGGTGGTTTGTTGTCGGTTGTTGGTAGTGGGAGTGGTGAGGCGTTGGGACGGGGGAGTTATGGTTTGAATTGAATTGATTTAGTTGCTTAGTTGTTATTGTCGTTGTATTTGCGGTAATTCTGAATATGAAATGTACATGTTTCTGATATAGTTTGAGTTGTAGTTTGTATACTTAAGTTAAAGAATGATTAAATTATGGTATTGTTTAATTTTACGCGTATTTATTATATGTTGATAGAAAGCTACAGTAATGACTCATTTCCTTTATTTTACTCATGCATGTGATTCAAGTATGTAGTTGGGAGTGGTCAAGCCATTGGAACAAGGGAGTTATAGTTTCAATTGATGTAGTTGATTTGAGTATTTAGTTGTATCTGCAATGTGTAATTTGGGATATGTTTTTTCTTGTTTCATTAGGGCGATTTGATGTTGTAGGCATATGGAATGTGAAGTGTACATGCTTCTTCTGATGTAGCTTGATTTGTACTTTGAGTACTTAAGTTAAAAGAACGATTAAATCATGATCATGGTGAAGTTTACTGCATATTTGCCGTATGTTGATATAATGCTTTAGTAATGATTTTGTTTCATTCTTTATTGATCTATATTGACTTTAGCATGTAACTGGTAAAGTGCGTGTCAATAAGTGATGATCAATGTCTTCTTACTCATGGATACTCGGTGTTTGTTCTGTACTTCTGTTAACCAGTTCTACCTTTTACTGGAGTGATACTTATACCCAAGCTTAAGAACACTTTCTCTCAGTCATCCAGTTCTACCTTTGCTTTCGGTTATTGGTAAGGCTGATTTTTGGGGATGCGGAAGTTATAGCTTGGTATGATGCGAATGATTTGATGGCTTAGCTGTTGTGTTTATTGCACACAAGATAATTTGGAATTGTACATGCTTCTGATGTAGTAGTAGTTTGAGTTGTACTTTGTATTCATGAAGTTAAAAGAACAATTAAATCGAGATCATGTTTACTATGCCTATGTTTAGGCTTAATTTGATTAGATCTTTCTTTTATGTTGATGAATATGATTCGGTGTCTTTGGTGTATGAGCTTGCAAATAGAAGATGCTATTGCTCTTTTGCCCAGGGACTCCATTGATTGTAATTATAATTTGATGAAGAGTGTGTTATTGTGTACAACTGAAACATTAAAGTTGACTAAAAGGTGAGTCCACTGAAACATGTTTTACACTTGTAGTAGTTTTAGCCTTAGTCAGGCTGATTGTATTTCCTTATTTCATGAACATTCGTAGTACCTTGACACAGTGGACCGGTTCCGTATATGAGAAGTATATGTCGCTAGGGTAATACATTCGCTCGAAATGTTAGATTCAATAATCAGGTAGAAATTCCTTTACACCCTTTCCCCGTTGACTTTTTAATTATTGTCCCCTATTGACCTTTTTGGTCTTTACTTTTAAACTTTGATCTTAAGTATTTATGTTTATATTACATAATACTTTATGCAAATTATATGAACGGATTGAGTTTTAAATGTATTTTCATTGATATAATTTTCATTAAGTATTGTATAACACAAACAAAAATATTTATGTCCATAGTGGACAATAAATTTGGGACGGAGGTAGTAACATTATAACACACCAAACAACATATGCGGAGGTAATTGCTTTCATTCTCCCCTTTTTCTTTTCAAACCTATACCAATAGCGATTGCTTTCCAACCAATTGCACCCTAAAATCTTTTAATTACACTGCCTCCGTGTCTCGTTTTCATGTATACAAAGTAACAAACCTCTCAACTGCCACACACACTTCACATGTTCAGGTAACAGTCTTTCTCAATTTGACCAAAAGTTGACTTGGTTATCACTCAATTTGTAGCATATTTAGTTATTTACCTGTTTAGTTATATTTATGTATGTATACACCACAGTTAAGTATAATTACAGATGCGTTAATGTTTTAGGTGATATAAGTGAGTATTAGTAAACTGTGCAATCTAGATTTATTAGTGTAAAGTGTGAATAACTTTGACTTTTGAGGTCAAACTTGTTAGGAATGTTCTTATTAATGCTTTTGATTTGTTGTTCTTGTTACTTATATCATATAATGCTGTTTGGCAATGAGCGTTTAGGTTTTGTGTTTTGTTTAAACCTCCTACTCAAAACGCTTGCGAAAGTAGCGTTTACCATTTTGCTATATGTCATTTTACACTTTACAATTATTGCTATAGCTAGGTACCAAACGCTTTTATAAAACAGACCGCTAGTGCTTGCTTGCAGCTACTGCTAGTTTTTGCCAAACATAGTTTAACTTCTATATTTTTGAAACAGTACGTTACATCGAATGGCAAAAAGAAAAGCTCCTAGTTATATATTCGTGCAACTTTCCCTGTTCTATCCTATAAACCAATTTATTGTCTGTTTTTTGCATCAATAATGGATATTGCAATGTAGTAACAACTTATGTAAGAAACATAGCTTGTTCAGTTTGAAAAAGATTAGAGAATGAGAGAGTAGTAATTTGAAGTTGAATATTGGTCATCACGACTTTGGAAGTTATTTTTTTGCCACATTTCAAAGGTAGTATTAACCTATCGAATTCTAGTGGTTATATCGCTCTTAAGTTCCATCTGTATAGTGTCGTTCACGTATGAAGGTTGAAAACTGTGCTACACTATGAGCGACTGATAAAATGCCTTTAATTTTTAAGAGATTAAATTGAATATCTGCTCTTCTTGTCAGACTTGTTCTTCTCGGGCTGCCGTCATATAATCGTAACATGTATATTTAGCCACAGTGAAAATGGCTATACTATCTACTGGAACTAGTACATGTGGCTCAATGGAACTGGTTGGATCCTCATTTGGTCCCCGGAATATACACAATGTGACTGCTTGTATCTCAACAGCTTGAGTTCCCAAAGGCAAGCTCAATGGCTTCGATTGTTTAGATATTCTTGTGACAAATTAAGTAAATTAGGTACTTCAGGAGGCTCCCCGAGGATGATTTTGAGTGGTTATGTTGGGAGAGACACTTATAGGATGAAAAAGGATAATGATGACGAAAGCCATTATTAAGTTCCTTGGTGGTGCATTTATAGGAGCAGTTCCTCAAGGTACTTATAGGTCGGTTGTACTTCCCTCAATCAAACTTTTCACATTGATTTTGTTTAAGAGCAAAAGAACGCTTTACACTTTATACATTATTTTTTAATGTATAGGCTATTGGCAAATGAAGGCTATCTTATTATATCTGTACCATATAACGTGACATTTGATCACTCACAAGCTGCTAGAGAAGATTAAGGGAGGTTTCATTCCTGCTTGCATTCAGTGTTAACATATGGATTACGCAACAATGACCTGCTACCAGCAGAACTTGCTGATCTTCCCCTTTATTCTGTTTGTCATAGGTGCACAGACTTTTTATAATAATCTATGGTTTTATCAGCCAAATGCATCTCACAGTCCCTTTATTATTTTCCACTTGCGTGAAAAATGTGTAGTAATGGAGTCCTACTTCAAGTACTAACCGGAAGCTATTTCTCAGATAAGCTACCAAAGGTTTCTTTGACAACTTCTTTCTCCATTAAAAAATAATCTAGTCTAATGTGGAGTTCCAGTTTGTAAACCATGATGTGCATATTAAGGCCCGTTGTTTCAGTATTATTGGAATTGATGCAATGCTTCTTTTAATGTGAAAGGCGAATGCCATTATATCATACAACAAGAGGCCGGCAACAGAGGCAGTACCCTACTTCGAGCAGGTAATGCGATTGGTTCAAGTATAACAGAGCTTTGTATGAAAATAATACTGCAGTTCCTAAATATTATCGTGCTTTACTGTCACTTTAGTAAGCCAGATGATGCCCATGGTGGAAGCATCTCCTGTATCTTCCATGGCTGAGGGTGCTGCAGGTAAAGTTAGATTTTATATGCTTGAAAAATAGTGGCAGTTAAAAGAACTTTATAATATGTTAATAGCTAATGTAGACAATGAAGCTAACCAGAGCCCAATTTTTTATGTTTGTTTCTGTTTAGCTCTATTTTGTTTTATACTGCCTTGGTAATCACATCTCATTTTGTTTGTTCTTTGTCTATCCATTCTATGCAGATGCCTGGAAAACACTTCTTGATACAGCTGAAGCAATGGCACCTGCTTATGATCCTGAAACTAGGGTCGCGTTGAACAAATTTGTTGATCAGCCACCGTCGGTTTTCAAGCAGGTAATTCTATGTGGTTAGCAATATTAGACTTAAAGAGATTAGTTTTTAAAATGTCAAGTCAATGCTACATGACAACCATTTTTTACACTACTTTTGTTGTTCCTTATAGACGCCGACTATATTCTATGTGCTTATTAGAAGTATTTTGGTTATATCAGTTTGCTCAAGGAATATCAGAATTCAAACCAACACCAACTGAAAATTGAGAATGTTGCAAGAATTCATATAATGTCCCCAAAACACTCCTGGTAATAATGTGCTAGCTTCTGATAGGCTAGAACAAAAATTGATACATCTTCTAGTATTTCCTGTTTTTATTAATAGAGACGATACTTGCTTATTGCAGGTATAGTTCAATACTGATGCCATTGATGAGACAGATCTCCTTGAGGAAACGTTGAGGCCTCATGTGGAAGCTATTGGTGGAACACTGGACATTCTGTCATTTAGTGGTAATCATATCACACCATGCATCCAGGTATCGTATTTGCACTTTGTTTTTGTGTAATATATTTGCAGCATGTGCGAACATTGCAACATGTTTTGGGCCAGCTGAGGTGGATAATTTCCTCATGGCTCCTAGCCATATTCACTTAATTTCCTATCACTCTTAAAAGTAAATTCTGTGGAACATGCGTCTTATTAACCATATATACCAACACTTAAGAGAGGTGATATAGTAAACAAGTTGGGTTAAAATAACGAGCAGATTCCTAAATGACCCAGTCGCCCAAAGTGTATACCTTTTCTAAACAAAAAAAACATGACTTCCCAAAATAGACCAGACGACTTGAGCGACTAGTCACTCATATAAAATGTCGACAAATGTCTCATTTTTGTACTTTGAGCGACTTTTTGTATAAGTGGTGTGTAAGATACTTTTTCAGTACTTTTTTTGGGCGACCTATGTGTATGTACTTTGGGCGATTTTGTTTTATCTTTTAGCAAAAAGAAGTCAAACCAAAAATAATAATTGAGTTAACTACATTTTTGGTCCTCGTGGTTTGCTTGATATTTCACATTTTGATGGAGGCTGCTGAAAGGAGGAATAGGTCAGAATGAGTATATGCATGCTTGATTTTTGGGATTGTGTATATTATTTGTTACTAGACGAGTACCCGTGCATAGCAACGGGATTTTATAGCAACAGATAGTTTATTGATAAAAAAAGTTTATAGGTTATAAACGAAAAATAATAAAAGTTTGAAGATTTGGGAATTTAACATAATGTTTTGAAACCCGGTTCGACCCGGGTGGTTCAACCGGTTGAACCGTTCCAGTTGAAAAATGGGTCGATTTAAACCGGGTCAACTTGCTAGGTTGGGTCAAAAACGGGGCAAATTAAACTGGGTCAACCCGTCCGGGTTTGAAGCGTCCCGGTTCAACCTGGTTTTTGTTTTAATTGGTTGTATTTAATTTGATAGATATGTTTTTAATTAGTTGTACAATGTGAATAAATAGTGTACTTTTAACTAATGGATAATGTTTTGAAACCCGGTTCGACCCGGGTGGTTCAACCGGTTGAACCGTTCCGGTCGAAAAATGGGTCGATTTAAATCGGGTCAACTTGCTAGGTTGGGTCGAAAATGAGTCAAATTAAACCGGGACAACCCGTCATGTTTGAAGCGTCCCGGGTCAACCCGGTTTGTGTTTTAATTGATTGTATTTAATTTGGTAATGTGAGTATTAAATGCATTTCAACATTTCCTTTTGTAAGTTTTTCAACATTTCAACTTTTCACTTTTCTTGACTTTTTCACTTTCACCTTTGACCATTTTTCCTTTATAGATAGTAAGGATGTTGAATAATTATAAGTTGAATCAATTAATAACTCTTGAAAGTGATTGCTATTGACTTGCTAATTTTTGTATTAAGAGAAGGGACTAGGGCTGTAAACGAACTGAACATTCAGTGAATATTTCATGAACCGTTCGGTAAAAAGTTCGTTTATGTTTGTTCGTTTATTAAATGAACGAACGTGAACAATATTTTACGTTCGTTTAGTTAAATGAACGAACATGAACAAAAGTCTCATTCGTTCATTTATGTTCGTGAACGTCTGATTAGGCGTTCGTTAAAGTTCGTTTATGTTTATTTATCTATTTATGTTCATATATCATATCTTATAATTTTATAATTTTAAAAATTGATTTGTTTAAACAAAGCAATACTTATTAAACAATATATTGTGAAGAATTCAATAAAGTTTATGTTTGTTCGTTTATTTTCATTTATGTTTGATCGTTTATGTTCGTTTAGTGTCTTAATGAACGAACATAAATGAACATGAACAATTCATTTTCTTAATAAACGAACATGAACAAGAAAATTCGTCCGTTTAAGTGTCCGTGTCCGTTTAAAACTAAATGAACGAACATGAACAGGGCTCTGTTCGTGTTCGTCCGGTTCGTTTACAGCCCTAGAAGGGACAAAACGTGTGGAAGAGTGCAATTTATTTGTTGACTTTTGAAATATGAAAAAAAAAAAAAAAAAAAAAGGTGTGAATTAAGCGGGGAAAGTTTCGTTGGAGAGTTGTAGTATCTGCCAACTATGTCGCTTTAATACCATGTGAACGATGGTTATTTGTCATTGAATAAGTGTAAGTAGAAGTATATGTGGAAAGTTGTATTTTTAAACTCCATAATATTCCGAAACCGAAAGTAATCAATAATAAGAATGCAAATTATAAAAAGTTGTTTATGAATTCACAAATTTCATGCACAGGTCTTAATATAATTTGGGTTGGAACAGTTCAAAATCATTAAAAAAAAAAAGTGTACAAATTATTTACTAGTTTCTTTTCTTTGCTTGTAGTTATGCTTAATCAAAGATCATGTGAAATAAACCTTGCTACAATTAGGAGGTTAAACGCATTTAAAATACACTTTGGGTGACTCAATACGTTCCACCCATTTGTCCTTTCTAGCTAATCTTTTTTATTGGATCCATCAAGAATAAATTACTAGTATAAGTGTATAACCCTATTCGACCCATTTATAAGTAAATATATAGTTGAGCTTTGCACCTCTAGAAATTGCCAATAATTTGTCCTCTTCTGCATGATCAGGACCCAATACCGCATGTAGGTGATATATACACTCCAGCAGATGTCATTGCACAAGGACTCAAGACTCTCACTAAACCAAACCATTATTCTAGCCATTACATTGTGGACTGACTTAGTAGCACCAACTAGTAAGTTAAGTGCTAAGATTCAATAAATTTAAACTAGACTAGCTTCAACAAAATTGTTGGATCTTGTATATATTAATATGGAAGCAGCCATTGTGTGAATATAAACCCGAAACACCCATTCACCTACAATTGTTGTAATGTTTAGTAAATTTATTGCCTCCCATGCTTTATATGATTTGACGTTGGGGGACTGATGGGAAGGTCAGAGTTACAGAAAACTCGTTCATGTCTGAAATTAATGTGACCAAAGTAAGTACTGGCAATGTTAATCCTGATGCTAAATAAACCAATCAGGGACCAATGGCTGAAAGTGTTAGTGGTGTTGGTAGTGATGTTATGCATGGTGATGAGGATGAAAGGAACATGCACGTGAGTGGTCATGATAATATTAATAACATTGCCATGGGTGATGAGGTGAACAAAGGGGCTAAATATGTTGGTAATGTTCCAACGAAGGAGACATCTACTGTTGATATGTCTAAATTTGATTCCATCTTAACGTGAATAAAAAAGACCAGAAATATGAAGCTTACTCATATAAAGTGTTGTTTTTCTAAAAAGTTGTCAGAATTTGTTAGATTATCAAGAATTTTTCAACTATCACAAAACACGACTTGATATCTACACAACAATAAAAGGATTATGGTTGTGGTTACATTGGTGGTCGACATGAGTAACTCGTTTCCTAAGGTGGTCATGTTTAGGTTGACATTTTTCTAACCCATCAAAATGTGTATGGATGGATTATGTTATTACATTTCATTACGAATTGTCACCCATAACTTTTACCATCTTATACATTTTTTATTTAATAAAAAATATTTTCTTTAAAAATAAGAATAGTTCAGCTAGGCCACTAGGATTATGTCGTTCACATAAATTACAACAAATGCCTATAGACAAATAACAAGTTGTTATTCAATTATGTGGTCACAAGTCCTCACGTAGCACTAGCACTTTCCTATTAGTGGTCTGCAGTCTGCACTTGCACTTTCTAAAAACACTAAATTCAATAAATTTATCATTATCATTTGATCAACAAATAATGGCATCGTATCTGTCGGTATTTAAACATCTTGAAATCCAACTAGAGGATATCAAATCAGCCACCAACAACTTTGATGATAGAGAAGTTATTGGAGCTGGCGGTTTTGGGAAAGTTTATAAAGGAGAACTGTCTCGCCCCGAGGGGAAAATCGAGGTTGCGTTCAAAAGACTAGATCGTAAATACAGCCAAGGAGACCGTGAGTTCTTTACAGAAATCAGGATGCTTTCCTCTTACAAACATGATAATCTCATCTCCCTCTTAGGATATTGCAATAATATAGGGGGTGAGATGATCCTTGTGTACGAGTTTGCATCTCGTGGAAGCCTCGACCGGATTTTAGATGATGCCACCCTCACGTGGACGCAAAGACTGAAGATATGTCTTGATGCTGCAAAGGGACTAAGCTTCCTTCATGATCCTAATGGGTCGCAACAAAGAATCCTTCACCGTGATATCAAAAGTGCAAACATTCTACTCGATGAGAATCTCAATGCTAAGGTAGCTGATTTTGGGCTGTCGAAAATAAGCCCTGCTAATCAGCCATACACCTTTCTTGTCACTAATCCCGTAGGTACCCATGGTTACTGTGATCCGCTTTACATGGAATCGTACCAACTAACCAAAGAGTCAGACGTGTACTCTTTTGGGGTAGTATTATTCGAAGTTCTGTGTGGGAGAGTATGCTATGAAAATATTAACGGTAATTTAAAGGTTTTCGTGCCTTTTTGGAAGGAATGCTATGAACAAAAGAAACTAGCTGAGATAATCTTTCCAGATATCAAGCACCAACTGGATCCGAGTTCTGTCGAAACATTTGTAGACATTGCATATCAATGTTTACAGAAATCTCGTGAACAACGGCCAACAATGTCTGTTGTTGTGGAAAAACTTAAAGCTGCACTTGAATTAAAGGAGCTTCATAATCTGAAACTACAAAGAGAGCATGAGCAGGAAGAGATGCGTAAGGCTGCGGAGTATGAGGCGGAACAGATGCGTAGGACTGCGGAGCATGAGTACGGAGAGATACTTAAGCTTGCGGATCCTCCTCTGATCTACAAATCTGTGAAGGAATTGAAAGCTCCTCTCTAAAGGGTTCCCAGTTAACGGTGGCAAAGCGGTAATAAGCCACTACACATTTTTAAAATTCTAAATACAAAATAAAACAATTTGCAGCTGAATTTCCATTTACATCCCTTAGTTTGCATTTTTAAATTATACCCTTATCATATGAAATATATATCTAGCACTTTTTTATCATTATATACATGATTGAAAAACCATTATATATATGATTAAAAAAATATTACTACGAGTAGTTACTTTATCAGGTTGCATAGTTTTAAAAGTATTGAAATGATCTTTTTGAGATATATATAAGCCACTACCTGAGATTTTTTTTTTTTTTTTTTTTTTTTTTTTTTATTTATTTATTTATTTATTTATTTATTTTTTACTTTTTTATTATTATTATTAGTTAAGAAAGATAATATAATCAGAACTGATTCCTAACTGTATTATATATGATATGGACAGTTGTTTTCACTGAATGAAAATGGAGAACACTGCGAAATGGTATCCATATCCCACTGTTTGCAATTATTGATTCCACGTGAAGGTGGTTACAATTTATATCATACTAATCTTGATTCAAGGTGACTTATTCTCCTCCTCCACCTACCCATCCCTATTGTTTCTTTAATTCTTTTTAAGGTTTTCAGCCTAATGATATTTTCTAAGTATCATTTTATGCTTCTTTTTCATGCAGATTTCGATGCTTTTTTAAAACAAATAAAAAAGGATTTAAAGTACATATCAGAACTGAATTCTTGACCCCATCAATCAAATACACGGTGAACCTTATCTTCTGCAAGGCCGACAATTCTGTGAAACAAAAGTATGTAGCTCTCAGATACAAATTAGAAGGGGAGACAGAAACTTCTATTGTGTACCTTGCAACTGAAACACAGGATGGTCACTCTTTTATTGCTGAATTGTATCAATTCACTAGCAACGGGAGAACTTTTGATCTTGAAATTGTGTTTGAAGATCATAAAGACAAGTTAGAAGTTGAAGGCATCTTGTTTCAGCCCCTAGAAAAAGTAAGTTGAAATACTGGTTTATTCAACTTAGTCTTTCATTTATTATTATGGTTTAAAGATTTGAAATTTCCTTACAAAACAGCACCATAATATTTTGAATTAGAGGTGGCAATATATCACGTTGAGTTGGGTTGGGAATATGTCGTTTTAGAAATGTAGGTTCGGTTCGTGTTGGCACGTTGGGTCGACCTTTTTTTTTTTTTTTTTTTTTTTTTTGGTTTTTCTGAATGTTACAAACATCAAATATTAAAGTTAAGTTTTAATCTATGACTAACATAATATAATGTTTATGTTTTAAACTAGTTTTAGAGTGTCTTCACTACTATTTTAGAGAGATTCCTTATTATGAAGCAAGGTGGTAGATAAGTTACACTTAATGCAGCTCGAGCTTCAACTACTTTATAATTAGGGATTGGGTCGAAAACTGCTTGATATATGTTTATATTTCATAGGTTGAACATGAGCAAGAATTAGAGGATGAGGAAGTGTCAAATGATAGTCTGCAGTGGACAATGAAGGAGAAGGAGAAGGACTCGGGCACAAAACTTTTGAAATGGTTCCACGGTGATAAAGCTCAAGAGGTACATCTGATATGAAATATTCATTATTGTCTTATCAAAATCTTTTTAAACATAATTATTTCTAAATTTAGTTCTCATTTTGTACTTACATATGTTTATATTGATTGATTGATAGGGGTATGCTGTTGATAATAACGGGAAGAAATCTCTGATGTTCTCAGCAAGAGGTGTAATAACAAGTTGGCCGTTGGGCGTGTCTTTTAAGTCTTTACCCGAATCAAGGTTCTTCTTCTAATTTAATGCCAGTTTTCTAGAAGATGTTTAGATCTTTATGCATATACATGTGGTTAACCCTGTACTAAAGAAAAAGTGAAACAAGAGCTTCAAACCTAGTTTGCTATCCACTAATACCCAGCGTAGCCACTTACAAATTTGGGTCGCTTGATATTCATCCCAAAATCTGGGTACTCATAGGCAAAAACAACTGACGACGTAGGCGTTGTGTAAATAAATAGAAATACCCGAATCATGTTAGTTGATAAATTGGGGTCCATCAAATGATAGTAAAATATGTACTTATATTTATGAGTATCACTTGCACCGTCTGAATTTTAGTAAGTTCGCAAGTTCTGACTTTCAAGTCACGCTATCATTTTTTTTGGTAAAAGGGCTTCACCCTGGTAAAATAAAGCCATGCTATCCTTTAATGCATCCCTAATAGAAAAAGTCTCCTAAAAAACTTGGTCAGTAAAAAATTATATTCAAGCCATCTGAAATGCAAAGCTTTTGAAGAAAAAAGGTCGTTTATTTGCCTCCCATTGAAGATGCCCTTGCTAACATGACCAAAAAAAAAAATCATGCATTTGGCCAATTCACATTTAACAAGAAAGGTAGACTTAAAAATAGAGCCCTAAACGATAGATATTGTACCCCCACGCCAAAGCAGCTTAAGACTTTGAATTCACTAATTCCACTCACTTTATATGTAATAGTTGATTCGTATGTCAGATGATGTTCTATGTTTACTGCAGATTTCAAGAAGTGGCTGTGATAAACAACTCCTGGTTTGATATTAACAAGAGGAAAGTCAAATGCGATGCACTAACACCTGAAACAGCATATGCATGTTACCTTGTCTACAAATCAACTGGAGACCAACCCGTATTGGAAATTACATATCCTGATAAGAGGTATATCTATTTAGTAAGGCCTCCAGACAGCCCAATAATTGGACAAAAGCTTGATCAAAACACTCACAGCCTTTTGAATAGACCAAAACTAAATGCCGTTCCACGACAGAGGTGCGATGGTTGGATGGAAGTTAAAGTATCGGAGTTTGAGACCCCAAGTTATTCCGAAACTATTGATATTAATATTTATTTATATACTCCCGATTCTAAAGATATTAGTGGGCTTATTATAGAAAGCATCGAGCTTAGGCCCATATTGGCGCATTCCGCTTAAGCCCAAGTCCTTGGGGGCAGGGGAGTTCTGATGGTGTATATTAAGAATTTTAGAATTGTAGCAAACGTGTATATATATTTTAATTTAACATTGACAAACTGAATCTGATTATGAAATCATATTAGTTTTACAAATTTATTCGGGTGGTTCTTTTTTTTTTTGGGTAAAGGGTTAATTTACTCTGGTAAAATATATTACTCACAAAACAATGAAGTACAGAAAATGTGGTTGAGCACCACATTAGCTATGACCAAACACGCACCTACCGTGCTTCAAACCAAAATGCTAACATGTGATTGACAAACCAATCACATGATATACAAACACCTAGCCACTACTTAAATTAAATAAAGCTTTAGTAGTCTCGAATAAGTGAGCTAGGAATGTTCCAGATCAGTATCGTTAGTTTATGTTTCTTAAGTTGCGTATGTTTTTTTACCCTTTTTTTCCGTATCGTTAGTTTATGTTTCGTATGTGTTTAAATTTGATGTATTGTATTTTTATTTCTTATGAAATGAATTTAGTTTATATGGAAATTTGAATAGACAAAATAAAATAAGAAATGGTGGGACCTAAATAAGTAAGTTGTGGTTTGTTATAATAAGGGGGTTATAAATGGAGGTTTGTTATGGTGACGTGGCACCCCATGGGATCCAAATGAGTAGTTTTGGGATGGCATGACACCCATTGCTCTAAGTACTTAGAGCGGGAGGTACGGTTGAGCCATGGGTGGCGCCATGGCCACTAGCCCAGTTTTCTCGACGGCGCACCACACTGTGGGTGTCGCCATGGCTGCTCGCGCCGTGGTGGCCAGCCCACGCGATGGATTATTATTATTTGTTAATTTCTTTATTTTTGTTTTTGGTAGGTTTGTTTGTTGTGGTTGTGTTTGTATTTGTGATATGTTTTTTTTTTTCTTCTTTTTGAATTGTGTGTTTGCAGAGGTAGAGGAACAAGATAGCCTTTTGTTAATATAAAAATTGGATTTGGGCTTTTGGACATTTGTGCGTGTGTTTTTGGGCTTTGGACATTAAGCTAGTATAAGTTATACTTCTTTTTTTATAAAAATTATTATGTATGTTTAATTCAATGAAGTTTATTTTTGTTTAATATTGTATATGTTTAATTTTATGTAATTAGAAAAAAATAATAAATAAATAAATAGATGGCACTATATTTTCCGGTGGCAACTATAACGACCAAAATCTGACGCAATAAAATTTCTGTTTCTATAAAAAATTTTGCAGATGTAACAGCACTTTTTCTCGCGAGAGCCGCGTGTCTAATGTACCCGGTGCTCTTAACACAAATCCGAGCAGGGGTTGCGTTGAAACTTAGAAGAGCCGAACAACCTATTCTCTAAGACCCGCGTGACACTCATAGCATAATCACGGATCTTCTCTGTCACCCCCAAAATCTAGGTCTCATTTCAATCCCCAATTTACCTCCTTTTTAATTCCCAAAATATAGTCAGCCTTTTCAATCCCCCAAATCCAGCCTTTTTAATTCCCAAAATCAAACCCCAAACACAAGCCTTTCAAATGTCCAAAATCCGAAACACCACCGAACCACTGTCCACATTCATCACCAACTCACCTCACCAAATCCCAAAACCCCGCCCATGGCCCCACTTCTTCGACTACTCCTCGGTATCGGCCCCAAAAACTTACCACGAAGCCGTATCTCGAATACGACAAAACCTAAACTATTTCAGAGCCAATTACGCTTTAATTATGCTACTTATTATATTCCTTAGCTTAATATACCATCCTGTATCAATCATAGTTTATTTAGTTTTATTTCTGCTTTGGTTGTTTTTTTATTTTATGCGCGATGTCAATGTTACGGTTTTCGGCCGCGTGGTTGATGATCGTGTTGTGTTGGTTGGGTTGAGTATTGTGACTGTTGTTGTGTTGTGTTTTACGAGTGTGGGAGTCAATGTGTTGGTTGCGTTGGTTGTGGTTGTGGTGGTTGTTGGTTTGCATTCCGCGTTTAGGTGTCCGGATGATTTGTTTTTGGATGAGAGTGAGGCGGTGGAGGGTGGTTTGTTGTCAGTTGTTGGTAGTGGGAGTAGTGAGGAGTTGGGGCGAGGGAGTTATGGTTTGAATTGAATTGATTTGGTTGCTTAGTCGTTATTGTCGTGTGTTGTTTAGTGTTGTAGTGTATTGTATTCACGCTGATATGGGATATGAAGTGAAGTGTACATGCTTCTGATGTAGTTTGACTTGTAGTTTGTAATTGTATACGTGAAGTTAAAAGAACGATTAATTTATGATCATGTTGAAGTTTAATTTGTTGATGTTGACAGGATGTTTTAGTAATGATTCAGTCTTATTCTTTGTTGATACTTGCTTTTATGATTTACAAATAGTTGATGCTCTAGTTTATCCTTCTTGAATAAGTATCTGTTTATAAATGTGCGAATAGAATTTTCTATTGCTGTATTGCTTAGATACTGCAATAATTTTTTTTTTTTGACTAAAAGTGATGAAGAGTGTTATACTTTTGGAATTACGAAGAGTGTTATACTTTTGGAGTTATGTCAACTTGGAAAGCTTCTTTGTCAAGTGAATTCTGCACTTATAGCCTCTATTTGGCCTCATTTTGCCTGTCGTTATATAGTAAGTAAGGACATTTCTTTTATTGTTTAAGTTGCAAGACCAAGCTTCCTGAAACATCAAGATGAGAGTCCACTAATGCTACAGACTTGTAGCACATTGACATATTGGTCCTGTCCTCCAGTATATCGCTAGTAGTATTAGTATATGTCTCAGTTAGTATATTACTATATTTGCTCGACTGTTAGATTCGCTAGTTAGTTGAAGTTCTTTCCGGATTTCATTTGCTTAACCCTCCCCCCATCCTCAGTTTCTTTGTTTGTAAAAGTAGTACATTACCTCCTTCGTTTTTTCTGTTGCGATTGGTTAAGTTCATGGGTCGATCTTGCAAGTATGAAGTGTGCCTGTGAGAGGTATTTATCCCCATGCTTATGAACAGGTTCTCATCATTGTTTAAGCATCGGTTATGTATGTTCCTTTCTGCTAGTTCCTGAACTTTTGGATGTGTCTTTTATGGATCAAAGTAACTGTTTGTTTATAGCACTACTAGAGAATCTGAAATAGAACCCTCTTGATAAAGCCCTGTTTTTGTAAAAAGCGAGCTTTATGAGACTACCGCATCTGATACTTTAGAGCCCCGTTGTTTCTTAAAAAGCCTGTTTTATGAATTAGGTTCCGGTTGTTTGTTAAATAACAGGGCTTTATTATAACACAAACCCTATCTACTTGCAGCCTCACACAAACAAAAACACAAAATTGATATATTGTGCTTCTATTTTGACGAATTTGTTTCAATTCCACTTCTGTAAATATCATTTTTTCATCAATTATATCAAACTGTATGTAATTATTATGTTATTATTATACTAAACATTGAAACATGTATTCAGATCCTATAAGGCAGAAATTTCTTTACACCCTTTCCCCATCCTCATCAGCTTCTTCACTTGCAAATTGAATCATCTTTCTGTGTTTCCTGTTTTGATTTATATCATTTATAATTGGTTTTTACAGGTGAAGTTCAATACTGATGCCATTAATGAGACAGATTTCCTTAAGGAAACGTTGAGGCCTCATATGGAAGCTATAGGTAGAGCACTAGACGTTGTTTCATTGAGTGGTGATTATATCACACCATACATCCAGGTATCACATTTTTCATTTTATAACTTAAAAATGAATAATAAATGTTAAACAAAGAGAAAAATACCAAAAAAGACACAAAGTAAAACGTGTGGTATTGTGCCATCTTAAAAGTCACTGATTCCCTATAAAAAATATAGATCTAGAAGAAGAGCAACATTGGCGGATCTCCAATAATGGCGATGAAGAATAAATGCATCATCGCAAATGACAAGTAGTGGTGGCGGGTTCTGTAAATGGTGGTGGTTACCGATGAATAATGGTGCGGTGTTTTCGGGTGACATTGTGGCAGGTGGTGGCCGTTAACAGCGCTGGCGACGAAGCAAAAACCATTCGACCAGTTGTGTATTTAGCAAAAGAATTTGGTGAAGCATTTGGACCCGTTTGATCTTAATCTGCCTTGAATGTATGTGGTTTAGGTGTGTATGTCAAAATGGATAAAGGTTGAAGATGAATGAACAAACAGGGTGTTCAGAAGTGATTTGATAAAGAAAAGTGTTTGGAAAATACTATGAGAGCAAATCTTAATCAGATTACATCCCTAATTGGTTTAACTGAGCATATTACCCCTATGATGGATGTATTACGCCAAACATTTCACCACTTAAGGATGATGAGTGCCAATTAGAGGTGGCAAAACGGGCGGGCCGGGCGGGCACGGGCTACGGGCTAAACGGGCTATGGGCTAAACGGGCTACGGGCTAAACGGGCGCGGGCCAAACGGGCGCATGTTATACGAATCACTTTAAAAAAAGACTTAAAACATCAAAAAAAAATCCTCAAACGTAACATGTCATTTATATTTAAGTAATATATCCATAAGTTTTTCATTAAAAACAATTTAATGTTCTCCAATTGAGATAAAAACATGTGTGTTCATAATGCCCATTTAACTTCTAAACGGGCAATATATGCCCATTTCAAAAAAAGGAGGGGTCCAAATGTACCCAAATCTTTTAAAAATGTGCCCATTTAGTCCATTTTTTTGATTTTGGGCACAAATTGCCACCTCTAGTGCCAATAGTATTGGCAAGGATAATTTTTGCAGTTTACTCTAATTTTTATGTACCTTGAGGTACTATTGTTATAGTGAACCTTCCAACCAATTTATTGCCCTTTTCTGCATGATCCGGACCCAAAACTGCAAGTAGGTGATATATAATGCACAAGGACTAAAGACTCTTTCACTAAATGAGAAAAAAATCCTTGCGAGAACCATTGTAGACTGGTAAACTAGTAAGTTAAATGCCAAGATTCAATAACTTTAAACCAAAGTAGCTTCAACAAACTTGTTGGATCTTGTATATATTAATATAGAAGCAACCATTGTGTGAATATAACTCAAAACACCCATTCACCTACAATTGAGTAATGTTCAGTAAATTTATTGCCTCTCATACTTTATTTTATTTCACATTGAGGGATGATGCAAGATGAGAATTATAAAGGTAAAAACTGTAACAAAATGTGTTGGTCGGTTCGGTCCGTTGCTTCTGGCTCAGCATATGATTTCATCAAATAATGATACATTGTTCTTACTCTAACGAATATTATAACATTGATATCTTGTTTGCTGAGATGCTATACATATATTGATCTTTTTGACGAGGAGTGAGTTACTGCATTAATACCAAAGATGGGTTGTCATTATTGTGTAAGAACAGAGGTTGATGGTTGGATTGAGTGGTGATTGCTTAAAAGAAGGAACATAAAGAAGTATTGAAGCTTTCTTCAATACACTCACAAGCAAACTTACCGAATTACATTACCGTTACTTAAATTATACTACAGTCATACCAAGATGATCGCAGCATCTACTATAAAAAGCTTTATGGTAATTTAACATAATTACACGGAACTCATGGATTCCTGAATAGTTGTTTTTAAGATAAAATCACATGCATGAATCTAGGAGAACAATTTCCAGGATCCTTCACGTAATTTCCCACCTAGTATTAAAGTAAACCCCCCGCCACAAAAAAAAAAAAAAAAAAAAAAAAAAAAAAAAAAAAAAAAAAAAAAAAAAAAAGCTGTAAGGCACAACCCACTGAACATTTTGACCATTGTAGACCAAAAAAAAAGTTGACCATATATTGTAGACCAAAACAAAGTTATCCAATTATCTGATCACAAATTTCACCTACCACACGCATAAAAATCGTTCTCAGTATTTGATCAACAAATAATGGCGTCCTTCATGAAGGAGTTTGAGCATCTTGAAATTAAATTGGAAGATATCAAATCAGCCACCTACAACTTTAATGAAAACAAAGTTATCGGAAAAGGCGGGTTTGGGAAAGTTTATAAAGGGGAACTATCTCACTCTGAGGGGAAAAGCATGGTTGCCATCAAACGCCTGGATCGTAAATACGGGCAAGGAGACCCTGAATTCTTGAAAGAAATCAGGATGCTTTCTTGTTACAAGCACAAAAATCTCATCTCCCTCTTGGGATTTTGCAAGGAAGGTGATGAGATGATCCTCATATATGAGCATGCATCTCGTGGAAGCCTTGACCGGATTTTAAATGATGTCACTCTCACATGGACACAAAGACTAAAGATCTGTCTTGATGCAGCTAAGGGACTAAGCTTCCTTCATGATCCCAATGGGACCCAGCAAAGAATCCTACACTGTGATATTAAAAGTGCAAACATTTTACTTGATGAGAGTCTGAATGCTAAGGTGGCTGATTTCGGGCTGTCAAAAATAAGCCCAGCTAATCAGAAATACACATTTCTCGTCACCAGTCCCGTAGGTACCCCTGGCTACTGTGATCCACTTTACATGGACACGTACCAACTAACCAAAGAGTCAGACGTGTACTCTTTTGGGGTAGTCTTATTCGAAGTTCTGTGTGGGAGAGTATGTTATGAGCACAGCGAAGGTAATTTTAAGGTTTTCATACATTTTTGGAAGAGATGCTATGAACAAAAGAAACTTGATGAGATCATCTTTCCAGATCTCAAACACCAACTGGATCCAAGTTCTGTCGAAACATTTGTAAACATTGCATATCAATGTTTACAGAACACTCGTGAACAACGGCCAACAATGTCTGTTGTTGTGGAAAAACTTAAAGCTGCACTTGAATTAAAGGAGCTTCATGATCTGAAACTGTATGAGTATCAAGAAATACTTGAGGTTGCGGATCCTCCTCTGATCTACAACTCTCTTAAGGAATTGAAAGATCTTGTCTCCAAAGGGTTCCCCGTTGATAGGGGCAAAACGGTAATAAGTTACGTTGCATAATGCTATGTGTTATTTCTGTAGATTTTTTTAAACAAAAATTTCAATATCTTTTAAGAATGTAAATACAAAAAACAATTTGCAATTGAATTTCCGTTTACATCCGTTATAAATTTGTATCTTTTCTTTCATACCCTTATCATATGAAATGTATATAATGTTGATATCCAATTAAGTAATGTAGCTTTAAATTAATGGAGATGCAGTTGCTATCAATAAATGACAAGGGAGAAGTGTGTGAAATTATAGGCATAGAAACCTGTTTGAAGCAAGATGAAATTGATGATTACAATTTACAAGATGTGCTTGCCAACCCTAACTCAAGGTGAGTTGTTTATTTTTAAGGTTTCGAGACTAATAAAATTTCCTAAGTATCATTCTATACTTCTTTTTCATGCAGATTCCCACGCTTTTATAGAACAAATAAAAAAGGATTTAAAGTACATATCAGAACTCAATTCTTGACCCCATTAATCAGATATACCGTGAGCCTTGGCTTACGCAAGGATGACTCTTCTAAGAAACAAACGTATGTAGCTCTCAAATACAAATTAGAAGGGGAGACAAACACTTCTATTGTGTACCTTGCAACTACAGCAAAAGATAATCGCTCTTTTATTGCTGAATTGTATCATTTCACTAGCAACGGGAGGACTTTTGATCTTGACATTGTGTTTGAAGATCATAAAGATGATTTAGAAGTAGAAGGCATCTTGTTTCAGCCCCTCGAAACAGTAAGTAACAAATACTGGGTTATTCAACTTAGTCTTTTATTTATTATGGTTTCAATATTTGAAACTTTCTTACAATAAAGCACCAGAATATTATTAAATTAGAGGTAGCATACTATCATGTTGAGTTTGGGTCAGGAATGTTATTTTTGAAAAAATGGGTTCCTTTCAGGTTTGGCGGGTTGGGTCGACCCACTATTTTTTGGATTTTATCTGAAAGTCATTAAAATCAGAAAGTTATTAATATATAGTTCTATCAGTTAGAGTATCTCCATTTCTGTTTTAAAGAGACTCCTTTATAATCTAATGAACTGCTAAAAGAACTTAACAATTTACTAGTAAATTTAATAAACTGGTAACAGAATTGATTTAATATAAATCTTCCATGTCACAAGATGGTAGATGAGTTACATTTGATGTCTTGATGGGCTGGCAACAACTCGAGCTTCAGCTACTTTATTTTTGGGGATTGGGTCGAAAATGGTTGATATTTGTTTATATTTCATAGGTTGAACATGAACAAGTGTTAGAGGATGAGAAACTGTCAAATGATAGACCACAGTGGAGAATGAAGAAGGATCTCTTCTCAAATCTTTTAAAAAGGTTCAATGGTCAAGAGGTACATCTAATATGAACTATTCATTAATCATTACTGTCATTTCGAAACCTTTTTAAACATAATTATTCCTAAATTAGTTCTCATTTGGTACTTACATGTATCTTTATTGATTGATTGATAGGGGTATGCTGTTGATAATAATGGGAATAAATCTTTGATGTTCTCCGCAAGACGCGTAATAAGAAGTGACAAACTGTCTTTTAAGTCTTCACCCGAATCAAGGTTAGTTTTCTATTTTCATGTCAGTTTTCTAGAAGTTTATATCTTTTGCATATACATGTAGTGCACCTAGGGATGAGCATGGTTCTGGAACCGGTTGGAACTGGAACCGGAACCGGTGGATCCGAGAACCGACTTTTCTGAAAAATGGGAACCGAGAACCGAACCAAATATAGTTTTTGGTTCCGGTTCCGGTTCTTTTGGATCTACCCGTATAGGAACCGCTTTTCTATTAAGCTAATAAAAAACACAAAAAATAAGCTTTTTAAGAACTTGCAACTATTTACATTTAAGCAAATAACAATTAACAACTAAACCATAAACTCGAATAGTCAATCATTCTATAGTTACTTTCACTTGTTCATATTTTTAACAAAATAATAATGCATAACAATTCGGAAAACAAAATAAAATAACTTAAAACTTTGTTCATATCTGTTAGGCAAAGTATTAATAAAACTAAAAGTGTTACGTGATGATCATGTGGCTACATGATGGTGATATATAATAAATTATGTATTAATAAAAGTGTTAGCAAATTTTAGCATGATGAACATGTAAAAGCTAATCGAATGCAAATAAAAATAAAATATAAACTTACTTCTATTATTTTGATAATGATGAATGATCTTGGAATATTATTAGGTTTAGATTGATTATTAATTTGTGGATGTTTCAGTGAATTAAATATTAGGGTTTAGAGTGTTTGGCTTGATAGCTATTATTATTATTATTATTGTTGTTGTTGTTGTTGTTGTTGTTGTTGCTGCTGCTGCTGCTGCTGTTGTTGTTATTATTATTATTATTATTATTATTTTATGATACGTAGGATTTGACTAATATTTTGATAAGAAGTAAAAAAAATTACATATTTTTATAATTATTGAATCTTTGGTTCCGGAACCAAGAACCGGTAGAACCGATCCGAACCGACCCAAGAACCGAAAAATCTCAAAATCAAGAACTGGAACTGGAACCATTGGTTCTGGTTCCGGTTCGGTTCTTCATGGTTCCGGTTCCGATTCTTTGGTTTTTTGCTCATCCCTAAGTGCACCCTTTACTAAAGAAGATGTTAAAAAAGAGATTCAGACCTAATTTGTTAACCACTATACCCAGCTTAGACTGGTTTGCAAGCACTTGGGGATTTGGGTCTCTTGATGTTCATACCAATTTCTGGGTACTCATTTCAAAAGCAACTGATGCCAGAGACGTCGTGTCTATAAATAGACATACTCGAATCTGTATATTATTTATAAGTATTTCTCTTGCACCGTCTGAATTCTAGCAAGTTCAAAAGTTCTGACATTCAAGTCATGCTATCCTTTAGTGCATTCCCAGTAGAAAAGGTCTCCTAAAAATCATGGTTAATAAAAAACCTATATTCAACCCCTCTGAAATGCAAACCTTTTGAAGAAAAATGGTTGCTTATTTGCCTCCAAGATGCCCTTACTAACATGACTAACAAAAAAAATAATGTATTTTGGCCAATTCACATCTAACATGAAAAGGTAAACTTGAAAATTGAGCCCTAAACCATGGATATTGTACCCCCACGCCAAAGCGACTTAAGACTTTGAATTGACTAAATCCACTCAGTTCAAATGTAATCATTGATTCATATGTTAAGATGATTTTCTATGTTTACTGCAGATTTCAAGAAGTGGCTGTGATAACTGCAAGCAATTTTACAATTGTGAAGGAATTCAAACCCTTTGTGCTATATGCTAAAACAACATATGCAATTTACCTTATCTACAAATCAATTGAAGACCAACCCGTGTTGGAAATTTTATGTCCTAAATCGTATATCTATTTAGTAAGCCCTCCAGAAACCCCAATTATTGGCCAAAAGCTTGATCAAAACACTCACGGCCCTTTGAATAGACCCAAACAAGATTATGCTCCACGACAGAGGAGCGATGGTTGGATGGAAGTAAAAGTAAGTCAGTTCCAAAACCCAAGTTATTCCGGACATATTGAGATAAAAATGTTCTTAGGGACTCCTGATTTCAATGAAATTAGTGGGCTTATTATAGAAAGCATAGAGCTTAGGCCCTTAGTGGCACATTCAGTCTAAGCCCATAACCTTGGGGACATGGGACTTTTGATAGTGAATATTAAGAGTTATAGATTTTTACAAATGTGTATTGAGAACCTGAATTCAATTATGAAATCATATTAGTTTTACAAATTTATTTGGGTGGTTCCTTTTATTATCATTGATTCATAGATATGCAGAATTACATTATAGATAAATAGCAATCTTATTGAAATAATAATTGGGTGTTTTAGACCTATTTTGATGATTGTCAGATAACATAAAAATAGAATTGAAACAGGAATTAGTTTTTGTAGTTTCATTATAACATATTTTATTGTCAAAATACATAATAGAATGTGTTTCATGATATTATTTATTTAATTTTAGCATCATGTTTAAACTTTAAACATGTTGGCCCTGTTGGAAAACACGAGGGCCTTTTAGGCTTATACTTGATGAAGAGAGGAATAATTAGAGAACTTTCACAATGGAACTTTTATTCCTTAACTTTGCTTCGGTACCTACAAATGCTTCACCCTAAACATATTTATACTACTCCATGGAAGATTCTAGAACCAAGATACTTCCATGGATATTCTAACATAATCTAGATAATTCTTATTACATCATCATCCTTATCTAATTTTAGATAACTACCACTATATATTTCTATCACATTTGCTACATACTTCTAGTAGATATCATCTACTACAACATTCTAGAAGCTTCCATACCATTCTACGACTTTCTTGAAGCTTCCATCCCATTCTTCGTCATTCTAGAAGCTTTACGACTTTCTAGAAGCTTCCATACCATTCTACGACTTTCTAGAAGCTTCCTTACCATTCTTCGTCATTCTAGAAGCTTCTTGATCACGGGCTTGGGCTTTTATGGACAGTCCAATCTTTATTGGACTAAATCAAGTTTACGATCCAACACCCCCCTTTAAACTTGATTTCCCGACTCCAAGCATCATCCTTAGTCTTGAGAAATCTTGCTCGTTGAACGGCTTGGTGTGGATATCTGCAACTTGGTTTTCGGATATCACATGTATCACTCGTACATCCTTCCTCTTCATAGTCAATACCATGCTTTTTCTTGTACCTTTTAGCCACAAGCCTTTCCTTGTACTTCTTCACTTCGCCTTTGGCGTTTTTCTTGGCCTTGTATACCCACTTGACTCCAATAGCCTTTTGGCCTTTTGGAAGAGTCATCAACTCCCACGTATCATTCTTCACTATTAACTTTATCTCCTCGTCCATGGCATGTCTCCATTTTTTACTTTTCATAGCCTCCTCAAAAACTAAAGGTTCACAATCAGCGTATAAACAAAGAAGGGGTATCTCGTCAGTTACCTCATAGAGCTCCTGCAAACTTCTTGTCTTTGGTTCTCCTTCACTTGAACTTGAAGGTGAGTCTTGGGTTCGAGTTGGACTTTGAGGTTGTTGGACTTCTTCACTTGATTCACTTGTCTCTTCTTCGTCAGTCCTAGGAATAAAGTCATACCTTTCATTTTCCTTAATGCTCCAATCCCATGCTTCTTCTTCATCGAACTCTACGTCTCTACTCACTACCACCTTCCCAATGATTGGATTATAGAGCTTATAACCTTTTGACTGCTTATCGTAGCCAACGAATACATGTTATCACTTCTATCATCAAGCTTTAATCGCCTTTGGCTCGGAACGTGGACATACGCTATGCTTCCAAATACCCTTAGGTGAGACACGGTAGGCTTCATTCCATTCCATGCTTCTTGTGGAGTCTTGTTATCTAAACTTTTTGACGGACACCGGTTCAATAGATATACTGCACAATCAACTGCCTCGGCCCAAAACTCCTTTGGCATCTTCTTACATTTCAACATGCTTCGGACCATATTGAGAATGGTTCTATTCTTTCTCTCCACCACTTCATTTTGTTGTGGGGAGTAAGGAGCCGTTAGAAATCTCCGGATCTCATTATCCTCACAAAATTTGTTAAATTCTTTTGATAAAAATTCTCCACCTCTATCGGATCTCATGGATTTAATTTTTAAACCTTTCTCCTTTTCAACCATAATCTTAAATATCTTAAAAGCTTCAAAAGCTTGGGATTTTTCTTTTAGAAAATATACCCAAGTTTTTCTAGAAAAGTCATCAATAAAGAGCATAAAGTAAAGATTCTTACCATGAGAGGGTGGAGTAATGGGACCGCACAAATCCGTGTGAATTAGTTGTAAAGGCTCCTTAGCTCTTGATGTTGCTTCTTTCGGAAACGAACTTCTAGCATGCTTCCCAAGAAGACATCCTTCACACACTTGATAGGGATGATCAATTTGATCTAACCCTTTCACCATTCCCTTTGATGATAATAACTTTAAGTTACCAAAGTTTAAGTGCCCGTACCTCATGTGCCAAAGCCACGAATGATCCTTCACACAACTCTTTAAGCACTTAGCTTCATCATGTTGAATGTTTAGAAGGAACATTCGGTTTTTAGTCATAGGGACTTTTGCTATGAGCTTTCCTTCGGGATTTCTTATTGTAGCACTACGATCTTTGAAATGAATATCGTAGTTTTTCTCTAAAAGTTGTCCCACACTTAAAATGTTACTTTTAAGATTGGGCACACTGTATACGTCCGAAATATATTGGTGACTTCCGTCTTTAGCTCGGATAAGTATCTTACCTTTTCCTTTCACCGGTGCCTTTGATTCGTCTCCAAAGGTGACATTACCTTTACTTTCCTCCATCTCTACGAACAAGTCTTCTTCACCAGTCATATGGTTACTTGCAGCGGAATCTATATGCCATGGCTCTTGATGCGTGGGAATTGCACCAGGCTTTACCTCTCAAGGGATCTTGAGAAGCTTACAACCCCCACCAGGCAGTGTACCTGATCGTTGTAGTATAGTATAGTGACAAGTACCGGGGGATTGATCGTTCAGCTAGGAATAGTGTCGTTAGGATTGAAATTAATCTAACTAGGTCTAAAGGTGAAAGATGATTCTTTTTTATGTTTTTATATTTTATGAAAAGCAAGTAAAAATCTCGGGTATTGGAAGGAGGGGCGGAATTAGTTGCTAATCAACTAACCCAAAAGCTACTAATTAAACTATTAAACAAGAAAATAAACTAAGGTTATACAAGATAAGTGAAGCATGTCTACCCATGATATGTTACTCCTTGCTAGCTATCCAATTCTACCTACTGAATTGTAAAACCTTGTTTTAATTGACGGGTTTTATTCCTTAATACCATTCATGGGGTGGCGCACTTAATTCCCCAATCCTATGAGTGCCTACTTCACTCCTATGTCGAGCCGATAGAAGCTCCTAACATGGGATCATTAGAATTTACTCATGCATTAAATACAACCAATAAAACCTAGTACACATCGGTTCATGTTTCCTAAGACGTTCAAGCATGTTACCATTTGGAGATCTGCCAGTTTTCTTAAGCCTAACATCGAATTCATTCAATCAAAACAAGAATCAATAGGAAACAAGAATTATAAACTAAACCAACTAGATCTATTGAAGTTGTAACGCCTTAATTGATGGAGATAGACACACACATCAACAAGCCCCTCATTAATGGAGATAGACACAACATCAACAAGAAATCAATGAGATCTAATCAATTATATACAAGTTTCACACAATCATAAATAGACACAAGGTGAATTAGCCAAGCATAATTAATAAAGAACAAGCAACAATAATGATAATTGAAGACATGAATTAAGATAGAATCATCAAACCATTACAAGATGTTTATGGAGTGATTGAAACCCTCTAAGTTTCTGGAAAAACACCCACCTAAACCCAGGAATCGACCTTAGGGTTTAGGGCTTACAAAAGTGAAGTTATGATGTTATATTTGTAGGCATGTTTTCTGTCGGCCCATCTTGACGGCGTCAGCTTGTTTCTCTTGATGCCGTCAAGAAGATTTTTTCACCAAATTTTAGATCTTTTCGTCCCGATCATTTTCTTTTTTGAATCGCTCAAATCCGAGTTCGTATGCAAAAGTTATGGCCAAAACGGTGTCAGCTACCGCGCGCGCAAGTTGTGACAATTTACACGTGACGGCCTACGTGACGCCTTCAGGTACACGTGACGGCCTAGCTTGACGCCGTCATGAACTTACTGGACCGTCACCACTTTTGCTCTCGACTCCGTCAAAGTCTTCCTCTTGACGCCGTCAAAATACTGTTCCAGCATGGAAAATTAAGTCTTTGCCGTTTTCTTCACTTTTATGCTCCAAAAACGTTCAAAATGCCTTCTTTTCCAGAATTCACTCCCAAAGTACCTAAAATCACAAAAGGAACGATTTAGGGCAATATTTGATCAAATAAATTCAATTCCGGGCTTAAATGACCCCCTAAAAGTGGTTCATTTTTCGCCTCATCATATACCCTTACACTTGAGATTTGCTTGTCCTCAAGCAAATGCGCTTTTATTCTACTCAAAATGCAAGTTAGAGGTCATTTAACACTAATATAAAAGTAATTACAACAAATAATCGTTCCACTAAAGACCAATAGACAAGCACGGAGGTCATACACTAGCACCTCACAAATAGTGTTTAGATACTCACATCTCTCGGGCGTAATAAAGTATAAATTACAATATGGAAACGGAAGATATCTCTCACTACCTGTCATAGCAAAATAGATTACCATAGGCTTGGGAAAGGATCAAACCTCCACCACATGGCGTAAGCACCTAGGATAAACTATCAAAGAGGTCTTTTAAAAGGGTTGTAACGTTAGGTATAGGGATATGAAATACACGGTTTTGTTGGATAAAAGAAGTTTTTGCTGGTGGCGAGCTAACAATCTTGGTCAATTACATGTACAATATGGCGTTGCTAAGCCAAGACTAGACTCGACTTAATCTAATAAATGAAAAATAACAAAAACATAAAATGAACATAGAATGAAAAGGGATGGTAGTCCGTATGTTTTTTCTCTTTTCCCTTTTTTTTTTTTTTTTTTGCATACACTCTTACCCTACCATCCAAAATAATACATCATAGGGAATGGAAATTCCCCTTACACTTGAATCTTTACATACTTTACAATAAACTAATCTAATGACTCGAATTAAGAAAATCAAAACAATTGGAGCACTTTTAAGATTAACGTACATATGGGGGTAATATATGATGTTCTTCCCCATTACTTTATAAAACAAGTACTTTACCCATGAGTCCCAATCGTCCCAAAACAATATGTACAAGGATATGACTCGACTTAGCAACCATGTAATCAATTAGATAGTTAACTTAAGGTTTAACAAATAACAATAATGCACTAAAGATGAGTGCATACACGGAAGGCTAAGGCGATTTGGGTGTACATTTAAGTGGGGTGTAACAAATTCTTCCTTTAAGTAAAATGCTTAAAGTTAGAAACGAAAAGATAGGCTCGGAGGGGTGTACTAGGGGTTTCGTGTACTAAAAATAAGTACAACGCTAAGGGTGTGGGAAAAATTAGTTGACTTAGCTAGTCAAGTAATATGACTTAAATGGCTAAGTAATTATGATACGGGTTTAACACAAGGGTAATCCTAATGCCTCTTATCATGTAGTAAATCCTACTACACGAATGTAGTCTCACTAGCGGTCTCGGGATGCATCACTAACGCAAGTTCTAGAATCTAAATGCTACCGGTACACTCATAAGCACTAATAGTAAATGTTTTTCCTATCAAATCTAAAGGCGAACCTCACATATTTGGGTGAAAAATTTTTCTGAATATTACGGTTATGTGCTTGTCATACAATCTCCTATCCATGAGACGCTTGCTATGGCTAAAGTTTCACTCCTAAATGTTGTAAAAAATTTTAAATTTGGCGCTAAAATCGCACTAACAAGTATTTCTCATAGTTTTATTACACACCTACCATTAAACAAACAAACTCAAGCGAAAGTGTATCTGTAAGGTATCATCATTTTACCCTCCCCTTACACTTAGGATGAACATTGTCCCCAATGTTCAAGTAAAGAATGTAAAAGTGAAATAGTAAAAAGAATGAAATCAAATACTCCCCTGATTCGCTCGGTATGGATAATAAGGTGGCCAGGTTAAATCTTCCTCCAAGAAAATGAACAATCAAAGCTTCCCTTCCAGAATATAAATCATCTTCTTGTCATACATAACCTGTTAAACCTGAGAAAACAATCACAAAAGCCCAACGCATCAATCCGAACAAAGAAAACTCACAACTAGATGTAATTCCAGACTTAGGAATAAAAACAAAACAATTAAAGATATAATGCTTGTGGAATGAATGTTTGCAGATTTCCTGGAGTTTATAAAACTAAAGAATCAACCAAAAACTTTAAGACTCCGGTATAAACAAAACTAGCAAAATTTCCAAAATTTTACACGTGACGCCGTCAGGAATTAATTCCTGACGCCGTCAGAAGTGACCTGCAGAAATCTTTATGTTAAGTTTCCGGAAAATTTCTGGTAAAACTTATGTCCTACTTCCTGAAAAATCCTGCAAAACATCATTATGACTCGATACAAGCATTTGACTCAAACTATTACTAATATACATGCTCATTTAATATTGTTGTGGTTCATGCTCAATTTTGTTCTTATAAACAAATTTGGATCTCCCTTACACTTATCTTTTGCAAAATACCTTTATATGCAATTAAGACGAAGTTAAAAACAAAATAAAGCATTTTCACAATTTACTTTGAAACATGAACCACAAACAATAAAAATAAAACATGCATACGGAAACAAATAAAATCAAACAAACAAACAAACAAATAAAAACACACAAACAAACAAACAAACAAACAAACAAATAAAGCTTGGGTTGCCTCCCAATAAGCGTTTGTTTTTGTTCGAGTCACGAGCCTGACTCTACCCTTATTTAACGGAAATAGGAGAGGTTTTCCCTACACTTAGGATTAAGTGCGGGTGAAAGTAGCGATACACACCCTTAGGGTGAAAATATACCACGTGAGGTGAAGGGGGTGAGTGAATGGCTTCCTTCATCCTAAAACTACCCGGATAATATTGGTTGATGGGTGGGTCGGTTCCTCTTTTGTCTCCTAGAAACATATCTAAGGATGGAAAGGTGTGTAAAGATTGAGGTTCCGGTTCATCAACACTAGGAAATTCCCTAGAACTAGGAGTAAGGTTATCACTACAAGTATTCAAACCTATATCCTCAAGTGGTGCCTGGTCCAAGGGTTCTACCTCCATCGGAATTCCTAAAGTTTCTTCTACTTCTTCCGGGTAAGTCACGGGCGGTGTGTGTGCCTCAAATGATGGTTGAGTATTTTGTGGGCTTATGTTATTTACCTCATCACTCCATGTGTTAATATCACCTATATCCTCAACATGTGTTTTATTATAATCTAGCCCTAACATTCTCCCAAGTATCTCACGTGCTTCTCTAGGCATCTCAACTTCTATGTCCGAATCATAAGGATCATCCTCAAAATTCTGACTGCTATATACAAATTGCCCAAGAGATTCATCATCTGTTTCTTGAGATTCATCATCATCGATCATAAAACCTAGGTCTTTTTGATCAATGTGGTCATGCTCGGCTAAATCCTCCTCAATTGTTTTCTTAGGTAGTGATAATAGCAAACCTAGTGCTTCATCCAACTTATGATTTGTTGCAATGGCTCTCTCCATAATTCATTGGCAAACTAGGTCGCATTTCCTATTGGCCTCACTAAAACTAGATCTTAAACATGGAGGTTGTTCATAAGAATCTATCCTAGGTGAAGGCTCATATGATTCATAGGTGTCTCTAAATGAGGTATTTTGAACTCTTTGGTGTGTTAGCCGCTCAACCCTATCTTGCAATCTTAGAAGTCTAAGTGTAAAGTCCATTTGAAGCAAATTACAAACAAAATCACAAAGAAAAGATAGACTACGAGAAAGCTACAAAATAAAAAGAAAAAAAAAATCTCACTTGATAGGAATCTAATGAGTAGACCTAATAAAAATCAAATTCAACCTAAACAATAACTATTCCCCGGCAACGGCGCCAAAAACTTGATGCGTGAGAATTGCACCAGGCTTTACCTCTCAAGGGATCTTGAGAAGCTTACAACCCCCACCAGGCAGTGTACCTGATCGTTGTAGTATAGTATAGTGACAAGTACCGGGGGATTGATCGTTCAGCTAGGAATAGTGTCGTTAGGATTGAAATTAATCTAACTAGGTCTAAAGGTGAAGGATGATTCTTTTTTATGTTTTTATATTTTATGAAAAGCAAGTAAAAATCTCGGGTATTGGAAGGAGGGGCGGAATTAGTTGCTAATCAACTAACCCAAAAGCTACTAATTAAACTATTAAACAAGAAAATAAACTAAGGTTCTACAAGATAAGTGAAGCATGTCTACCCATGATATGTTACTCCTTGCTAGCTATCCAATTCTACCTATTGAATTGTAAAACCTTGTTTTAATTGACGGGTTGTATTCCTTAATACCATTCATGGGGTGGCACACTTAATTCCCCAATCCTATGAGTGCCTACTTCACTCCTATGTCGAGCCGATAGAAGCTCCTAACATGGGATCATTAGAATTTACTCATGCATTAAATACAACCAATAAAACCTAGTACACATCGATTCATGTTTCCTAAGACGTTCAAGCATGTTACCATTTGGAGATCTGCCAGTTTTCTTAAGCCTAACATCGAATTCATTCAATCAAAACAAGAATCAATAGGAAACAAGAATTATAAACTAAACCAACTAGATCTATTGAAGTTGTCACGCCTTAATTGATGGAGATAGACACACACATCAACAAGCCCCTCATTAATGGAGATAGACACAACATCAACAAGAAATCAATTAGATCTAATCAATTATATACAAGTTTCACACAATTATAAATAGACACAAGGTGAATTAGCCAAGCATAATTAATAAAGAACAAGCAACAATAATGATAATTGAAGACATGAATTAAGATAGAATCATCAAACCATTACAAGATGTTTATGGAGTGATTGAAACCCTCTAAGTTGCTGGAAAAACACCCACCTAAACCCAGGAATCGACCTTAGGGTTTAGGACTTACAAAAAGTGAAGTTATGATGTTATATTTATAGGCATGTTTTCTGTCGGCCCATCTTGACGGCGTCAGCTTGTTTCTCTTGACGCCGTCAAGAAGCTTTTTTCACCAAATTGTAGATCTTTTCGTTCCGATCGTTTTCTTTTTGGAATCGCTCAAATCCGAGTTCGTATGCAAAAGTTATGGCCAAAACGGTGTCAGCTACCGCGCGCGCAAGTTGTGACAATTTACACGTGACGGCCTACGTGACGCCTTCAGGTACACGTGACGGCCTAGCTTGACGCCGTCATGAACTTACTGGACCGTCACCACTTTTGCTCTCGACGCCGTCAAAGTCTTCCTCTTGACGCCGTCAAAATACTGTTCCAGCATGGAAAATTAAGTCTTTGCCGTTTTCTTCACTTTTATGCTCCAAAAACGTCCAAAATGCCTTCTTTTCCAGAATTCACTCCCAAAGTACCTAAAATCACAAAAGGAACGATTTAGGGCAATATTTGATTAAATAAATTCAATTCCGGGCTTAAATGACCCCCTAAAAGTGGTTCATTTTTCGCCTCATCAGCTCTATCCTCTCTTCTTGTTTGTCATGTCTTGCCATTAGCAATGTAAGCTCATCTTTGTCTTCTACCTCCACAAGATTGGCTTTTTCTTCAACTTGTCTTGAGCTGCTACACTCATTGGCATAATGACCATATTTGCGACAATTGTAACATTGTATATGGGGCTTACCTCCTCTTTGAGATTGAAAGCCTCTCCCGCGACCTCTTCGATATGAAAACCTTTGGTTTTCATCCTCTTTGTTGGCATCTTCTCTTCCTCTTCCTCTTCCTCGTCCTCGGTCTTGGAAACCACCACGACCTTGAAAAGTACCGCGTCCTCGTCCTTGCTCCTTTCCATTTAGAAAGCTCTTTTCTCTTTCTTTTAAAGAGACCTTTGAGTATAAAGCTTGCTCCAAGGGTTCTTTCCCCCTTCTTTTCTTCAACTTCTCTTCATGGGCTTGTAAAGATCCCATGAGTTGATCAGTGGTCATAGAGTCTATGTCTTTTGACTCCTCTATGGCCACGACAATGTAATCAAAGCTTGGTGGCAAAGAGCGAAGAATCTTTTCTATCACCCTTGTGTCACTCAAGCTTTCACCATTTCTCTTCATTTCATTTGAAATGGTTAAGACACGAGTGAAATAATCCGAAATGGTTTCGGATTCCTCCATTTGGAGCTTTTCGAACTCTCCTCTAAGAGTTTGAAGACGTACCTTTTTCACCTTGTCAATTCCTTTGAAAGCATTTTGAAGGATCTCTCACGCTTTCTTAGAAGTGGTTGCATTTGCAACTTTCTCAAACATCGCATCATCAAGGCATTGATAGATGAGTGTAAGAGCACTTTGATCCTTCTTTCTTGCCTTTTGTAACTCCACCCTTTGGGCGGCATTCAACGAACTTTCATCATCAACTTTCTCAACACCTTTATCTACTATCTCCCACACATCATGTGAACCAAGTAACGCCTTCATACGAATGCACCAACTACCATAGTTGTCTTTGGTAAGACGAGGAAACTGGAACAAGTTCATTGCACCTGACATCTCGATCTTCTAGCTCTCATACCACTTTGTTGGAAAACACGAGGGCCTTTTATGCTTATACTTGATGAAGAGAGGAATAATTAGAGAACTTTCACAATGGAACTTTTATTCCTTAACTTTGCTTCGGTACCTACAAATGCTTCACCCTAAACATATTTATACTACTCCATGGAAGATTCTAGAACCAAGATACTTCCATGGATATTCTAACATAATCTAGATAATTCTTATTACATCATCATCCTTATCTAATTTTAGATAACTACCACTAGATATTTCTATCACATTTGCTACATACTTCTAGTAGATATCATCTACTACAACATTCTAGAAGCTTCCATACCATTCTACGACTTTCTTGAAGCTTCCATCCCATTCTTCGTCATTCTAGAAGCTTTACGACTTTCTAGAAGCTTCCATACCATTCTACGACTTTCTAGAAGCTTCCTTACCATTCTTCGTCATTCTAGAAGCTTCTTAATCACGGGCTTGGGCTTTTATGGACAGTCCAATCTTTATTGGACTAAATCAAGTTTACGATCCAACAGGCCCCCTAATGTAATCTTTCAAATTCTGCTAGACCGCCACTGTCCCGTCTCAAGGCTCATTTTCATGATGAGAGCAAGATTATTCAAGTGTAAACACACTAATAACTCTTTTTCCATGTCACTTTTTGTGATGAAATGCATACTGAACCAAATTTCCTATTTGTAGTTTTCAAGAGTTATATTTTGTACACTCTAGTCTCATTTTAGATTGTGTGATACTAATAGAACGTAAAGGAATCTATAGATTAGAAAGAATGAAAAAACTGAACCAAATAAGGATTGATGAACTAGCATACTGATAATATTATGTGCTTGTATAACAGTCTCTCAGATATATCAAATCAAATTCTTGGTGGTAAACTGATTTAGAATGACATATGTCCATGCTTCTTTCTAGTTGAAGAAGATATGTCTAAATTGTTCAGGTAATGAATTTTGTGCAAAATGTCTGTCAGGAATTGAGAACCATATAAAGAAGACGATGGTGAAGTTTTTAAGGATTGCCATACAAAAGAAAAAAAAATACCAAGTGCTTTAATTTTATACCGATTACAAACAATATTTTGATCACTTAAGAGCTTCTAATGGGATATAATTGGAAGAATGGTTTTAATAGAGTAGCTATGAAGATAGACATACAGAAAGTATGTGATACAGTAAGTTGGTTATTTCTAGAGAAAGCTCTTACTATGTTTGGATTCCTGACAAATGGTGAAATGGATCATAGTATGTGTTAGCACTACAACTTTCTCTATGTGTGTAGTCACGGACCATTAAATGATCAAGTTACTAAAGAAAGTATTAAACACGCTAATTTGTTAAGCAGTGCTAAATTTTTTATATGGTGAGTAGTGGGCAGTCGAACATTCCTACTGTTTCGAATAGTGCTTATCCTGTGTTCCAAACAATCCCCTTACCCTCACTTGATATGAATTGTAATGATGTTACAACTTGGATCACTAATGAAGGAAAAAGAAGTAAGTTCACAGTTAAAAATGCTTGGAAAGATCTTGGACAAAATGATGAGTAAGTGCAATGGAGTGACTTAATATGGTATTCTCACTGCATACCAAACACTCCTTTATTCTATGGCTTACAGTGCAGGGGAGATTATCAACTCAAGATAGGCTTGCCAAATGGTATCCTAGAAAAGTGGTTTCATCATTCATGTGCTCTATGTGATGAATCACCTGATTCACATAGTCATCTTTTATTTGAATGCACTTATTCTACAAAAATCTGAGAAGTTAAAATGGACCAGGAATCTTTGAATAATGAATGATAATTGGAATGACATTCTGCAAATCCTTGTGAAGCTTCCCTGTAAGAGATCATGAGTGTGATAAGAAGGTTAGTATTGGATGCAAGTGTATACTTCATTTGGCAAGAAGTTGTAAATTTAATAACAAATACTATTAGACTAAAGATGTCAAGTTTGAAATTGAAGACGACAGCTCAGGTAAAGAAAGTGATTAGTAACTGGAAGTTGATATCAGTGTGTAAATGACAAGTTAATCGTGGAGTGGGAAGAGGAGCATGATTCCACCATGAATGGAGTTGAGAGTACAGCAAGAATATAAATGGATCTGTATGATGTTAGTAAATTTAGTACACTTGAGGGATCAATTCACACCTGGTAATGGGCTTGGAGGTATGGAGTATACACCCATTTGGTCACTGAATCCCCTGACTCAATAGTGGTTATGTATTGAATCTGCTGATAGCATGATTCTGCTGATTGTTGTTACCACTGCAAGTGTTAACGTTACCACTGCAAGGGTTGTTGTTACCACTGCAAGTGTTAACGTTACCACTGCAAGGGTTATTGTTACCACTGCAAGGGTAACTGTTTCCACTGATAACCACAGATCCTATAATTATGGAAATTATTATGTTATCATTAATGGGCCGTTAATTATACATAATACCATGGGCTAGGGTTTGAGTATTCTCTATTATAAATAGAGATCACATCATTATGCATGAAAGGTAGTTATCATACGATTTACTAAACACAAAACCCTAAACACTTCAATACGCATCTGGTTCTTGGTTTGTGCCTAAAACAAGAACATCACTTGGTCTTATCCCATAGAGATATTCGTGTAACCCAGGCATAGGGTCGAATAGTTTCTATTGGAAAGTGATACCACGATTTCAAGTGAATATCCGGTACCTTCATTGATTATCTTAACCCTAATCTGGAACTGTTTTGCAGCTAAACAACCAACAATCAATAGAAACTATTAAGTGATAATCAATGGCTGCTGCTATGAGACAAATGGCTGCTAACTTTTCCAAGTTGGAAAAGTTTGAAGGTGTTGATTTCAGAAGGTGGCAAAAGAAGATGCACTTCTTGTTGTCAAGTATGAATGTGGTGTATGTTCTCACGACTGAGATTCCAGAAGATCATGGAGATGATGCTACTATGGATCAGATGAGGGCAAGGAGCAAGTGGGAGAATGATGACTACATATGCAGAGGTTTAATTCTCAATGGTATGTCTGATTCTCTTTTTGATATTTATCAGAATGTTGAAACTTCACAAGAACTATGGGATTCCTTGGAAGCCAAGTATATGGCTGAGGATGCATCAAGTAAGAAGTTCCTTGTAAGTAATTTTAACAATTACAAAATGGTTGATTCTAGACCTGTCATGGAACAATACAATGAACTTCTTAGTATACTTGGTCGATTCACACAACACAAGATGAACATGGATGAGGCTATTTCAGTCTCTTGTATCATCGATAAACTACCTCCTTCTTGGAAAGAATTCAAGCATATGCTTAAGCATAAGAAGGAGGAGTTAACTCTTGTTGAGTTGGGCAGTCACTTGCGCATTGAGGATTCACTCAAAGCTCAAGACATTGACAAGCCAAAGAGTAGCACTGCTACTGGTCCATCAGTTGTCAATATGGTAGAGCATAACAACTCCACCAAGTACAATGACAACAAGGGCAAGCGTAAGCATCAAGATAACACCAAATCTGATCTTAACAAGAAACCTAAGGTGACTTGTTGGAAGTGTGGGAAACCTGGACACTTCAGAAAAGATTGCAAGGGTGGAAAAGTTGGAAACAAATCCAATGGATCAGGCACAAGTGGAGGGAATGGTAACACCAATTCTCTGAAAGGTCAGAATGTGTTTAATAAGTCTTTTAAGATTTATTATGTTACATATATATCTGACATTTACTTTGTGCAGGATGATGATGTTGCGTGGTGGGTTGACTCTGGAGCAACAATTCATGTGTGTAAAGATAGAAGCTGGTTCAAGACCTACAAGTCAATGAATGATGGTTCTATTCTTCACATGGGAAACGAGTCAACTGCCCTGGTGCATGGAAAAGGATGTGTTGAGTTGAAGTTTAGTTCTGGAAAGATTGTTTCTTTATTTAATGTTTTACATGTTCCTGATATTAGAAAGAATTTGGTTTCTAGTAGTGTTTTGAATAATTGTGGTTATAAACAGGTTATTGAATCTGATAAGTTTGTTTTATCTAAAAATGGTGTGTTTATTGGTTTTGGTTATTTGTGTAATCAAATGTTCAGACTTAATATTGTTCATGATAATATTGATTCTGCTTTTATATCTACATCAAAACTTTATGATTCAAACCTATGGCATGCAAGACTTGGCCATGTACATTTTAAAAGAATGCAAGATATGTCTAAGGATGGGTTAATTCCAGCCTTTGATGTGAACACTGAAAAGTGTAAAACTTGTATGTTGAACAAGATAACTAAGAAACCTTTTCAAGGAGTAAAACGTGAAACTAAAGTTTTGGAGTTAATTCACAGTGACCTTTGTGATTTACATGCAACTCTCTCTTTGGGGAATAAAAAATACTTTGTAACATTTATTGATGATGCTTCAAGGTTTTGTCATGTTTATTTATTACATTCTAAAAATGAAGCATTAGATAAATTTAAAGTATTTAAAACTGAAGTTGAATTGCAACAAAGTTCCCTGATCAAAAGATTAAGGACTGATAGGGGAGGTGAGTACATGGATAATCTGTATTTTCAGTCTGTTGGTATAATCCATGAAACGACTGCCCCTTATACTCCTCAGCAAAATGGTATTTCTGAAAGGAAAAACAGGGTGCTGAAGGAGATGGTTAATTCCATGTTGTCCTATTCAGGGCTGAGTCAAGGATTTTGGGGTGAAGCTATGTTAACAGCTTGCTATTTATTAAATAGGGTTCCCAATAAAAGGAACAAAGTTACCCCTTATGAACTTTGGACTAAAAAGAAACCTAACCTTAATTATCTTAGGATATGGGGTTGTAGGGCTGTTGTAAGACTCCCTGATCCAAAGCAGAAAACTTTGGGTGAAAGAGGCATTGAATGCATCTTTGTTGGATATGCTGAGCATTCCAAGGCATATAGGTTTTATGTTATAGAACCTAATGAGTCTGTTTCAATTAACTCAATAATTGAATCAAGGGATGCAATCTTTGATGAGAATAGATTCTCATCTATCCCTAGACCAAGTCAAAGGATTCCAAATGGAACCAATGACAATGGTGTTTCAGAGGTTCCTACTGATGAGGTTCCTACTGATGAGGTTCCTGCTGATGAGGTTCTTACTGAGGTTGTGGAACAACAACCTGAACCTGAGCTCAGAAGGAGCAATAGGGTGAGGACTCCAAAGTCATTTGGACCTGAGTTTCAATTATACTTAATTGAAGGTACAAGGAGTGAGGTCTCTGACCAATACTCCTATTGCTTCATTGTGGAGGATGATCCCAAAACATTTGAAGAAGCAATGAAGTCCCAGGATGTTGCTTTCTGGAAAGAAGCAATTAATGATGAGATGGACTCTATCATGGGCAATAACACTTATGTGTTGACTGATCTACCACCTAGTTGCAAACCTTTAGGTAGCAAATGGATTTTCAAAAAGAAAATGAAGGTAGATGGAACTGTTGAAAAGTTCAAGGCAAGATTAGTTATTCAAGGCTTTAAACAAAAGTCAGGAATAGACTACTTTGATACTTATGCTCCAGTGGCACGTATCAGTACCATAAGATTGCTAATTGCTTTGGCATCAATTCACAATCTGATTATTCATCAGATGGATGTGAAGACAGCTTTCTTGAATGGTGATTTAGATGAGGAGGTTTACATGAACCAACCTCAGGGCTTCATCATGCCTGGCAATGAAAACAAGGTGTGTAAACTGATTAAGTCTCTTTATGGACTAAAACAGGCACCTAAGCAATGGCATCAAAAGTTTGATGAAGTGGTTTTGTCTAGTGGTTATTTACTTAATCAGGCTGACAAATGTGTATATAGCAAATTTGATGAATCTGGTAAAGGAGTCATCATTTGTCTATATGTTGATGACATGTTGATCTTTGGCACTGACCAAAATCAAGTTGATCTTACAAAAGAATTTTTGTCATCAAAGTTCTCCATGAAGGATATGGGGGAGGCAGATGTTATCCTTGGCATAAGGATTAAACATGAAAGTAACAAAATTTCTATATCTCAGTCTCATTACATTGAGAAGGTGTTAAAGAAATTTAATTACTTTGATTGTACTCCAGTGAGTACTCCTATGGATACAAGTGAGAAGCTAATGCCTAATACTGGCAAAGCTGTATCTCAACTTGAGTATTCTAGGGTGATTGGCTGCTTGATGTATGCCATGACTTGTACAAGACCTGATATTGCTTTTGCTGTGGGTAAACTGAGCAGGTATACTAGTAATCCTAGTGCTCATCATTGGCAAGCAATTCAGAGGGTCTTTAAGTATTTGAAGAGAACTATGGATTATAGTCTCTCATATACTGGTTATCCTTCAGTATTAGAAGGATACACTGATGCAAGTTGAATCAGTAACACTGAAGACAATTCGTCTACTAGTGGCTGGGTATTCCTACTTGGTGGAGGTGCAATTTCTTGGGCATCCAAGAAACAAACTTTCATTACCAGTTCAACCATGGAATCTGAATTTGTGGTTTTAGCTGCTGCTGGCAAAGAAGCTGAATGGTTGAAAAACTTGCTTCTTGAGATTCCATTGTGGTCTAAACCTATAGCACCTATTTCTATCCGTTGTGATAGTGCTGCTACATTGGCAAAGGCTTATAGCCAGATGTACAATGGGAAGTCTAGACACTTAGGTGTTAGGCATAGCATGATTCGTGAGCTTATCATGAATGGGGTGATATCTATAGTGTTTGTTAAATCTCAACAAAACTTAGCTGATCACTTGACGAAGGGTTTGGCTAGAGACTTGGTTTTGAAGTCTGCTAAAGGGATGGGTTTAAGTCCAACTTAGTCACTGAATGCAAGGATACCCAACTCCCTTCTAAGGAAACTTGGAAGCTGAGTTCAATGTGGAAAGCTGATCATTTGGTGGACTGAAGCACATGTATCACAAACATCCCAAGGTTGTGCTTGTTACCTGCTGAAAGGAGGATGAAGTCTTCACTTCTTAATGGTTAATTTTCTTTGAAAAAGTGCTAAGCAGGAGCATGAATTAAAGATGAACCACCTATGTAAATGTTGAAGTTTTGCCGCTTCAGGAAGCTTTGGACTTTTAGCTTTTACAACATTTATGAATTGGATATGGACACATGGCTTGTATAGTGTCAGGAGTATTTTAGTGTTTGAAAACTTGTGTGTATTTATCATCAGGTATTCAAATGGGTTGAAGGGTTCAATTCTTAGAACACCCTGATTCTCGAATATTTGAAAGTATATGTACTAATGTGGAAATTCAATCCTCAGGATATTTTCATTTATGCACTTGTTTTGGTTTGTGTTTGAATTTTCATGCAAAGGTAGTGAACTAAATTTGGGGAGGATTGTTAGTAAATTTAGTACACTTGAGGGATCAATTCACACCTGGTAATGGGCTTGGAGGTATGGAGTATACACCCATTTGGTCACTGAATCCCCTGACTCAATAGTGGTTATGTATTGAATCTGCTGATAGCATGATTCTGCTGATTGTTGTTACCACTGCAAGTGTTAACGTTACCACTGCAAGGGTTGTTGTTACCACTGCAAGTGTTAACGTTACCACTGCAAGGGTTATTGTTACCACTGCAAGGGTAACTGTTTCCACTGATAACCACAGATCCTATAATTATGGAAATTATTATGTTATCATTAATGGGCCGTTAATTATACATAATACCATGGGCTAGGGTTTGAGTATTCTCTATTATAAATAGAGATCACATCATTATGCATGAAAGGTAGTTATCATACGATTTACTAAACACAAAACCCTAAACACTTCAATACGCATCTGGTTCTTGGTTTGTGCCTAAAACAAGAACATCACTTGGTCTTATCCCATAGAGATATTCGTGTAACCCAGGCATAGGGTCGAATAGTTTCTATTGGAAAGTGATACCACGATTTCAAGTGAATATCCGGTACCTTCATTGATTATCTTAACCCTAATCTGGAACTGTTTTGCAGCTAAACAACCAACATATGAGGCTAGGAATAGTGAGTCATGAAAGATAGGACTACTTGGTCCTAGCCATATAGAACCATTTGGTGGAATTTATGGGAGGGAGTCAAGTAGTGGATGAAGCCTTTCCTAGATGTTTGATTCATTTTCTATGGCTGTGAGGATGTGAGGCTGGAGTCTTAGTCCAACGGATTAAATTCTTGGTTTAAGGAGTGTAATCTTGCTTGGCAGTCTTCATTAGAAGTGTTCAGCGTGGATGATGCCTATCTATGTTAACTCTATTTTGCTATATTGTGAGGAATGTACTGCAATATTAGTAATATGGTGTTTCATAGTGTAGGAAATGTAGTCTATGCTGTTCCGCTTCTTTGGATAGGATAGATTATGCTTGATTATGGCATTTTGAAGTGTTCTCCATTGGTTCTGATTAGTGTGAGGTAGGGTGGTATACACTATTTGGGACCATGGTAGTAACACATAAGAGTGGAAATGTAGTCAAGTATTATAGCTAATCCATAATGAATTGGGTGAATTGGTTAATAGCACTCTATATGATTAGTACTCCATATTAGTTTTGCTATTGTTATAATGTTGGATTGTAATTAGATGCTTCTTTTAGCTGTGTTTTGGTGTGTCACAACATGGTTAATTGCTAGCTTGTATATACAATTTCATAGTGGTAACATATAATTCACCTTTCACCCAAAAACAAAAAGATGTTTCAATTTTAGTTCTAGCCTATCAGGACATCATTACCATGGGTGTTTTCGGGACATTATTGTTGGTTTGCGTACATAATTTATAAGCGTATGTCTGGTTTCGAACTCGAGCCTATGCGATTGCACGTGTTGCGTATAAGATTCAATTATAATAATTAATATATAATAGTTATGATTTAATTATTATTTAGCTAATAAGCTTTAACGACCGTTATTTTACTAGTTACTTAACGGAAGTTACTAACGACCGTTAGACTCAAGTTAAAATACGAGAATGTAACAAAAGTCCAAAGGTCAAATGAAGAAGGGTTTCTTCTCAAATCTTTTAAAAAGGTCCAAAGGTCAAAAGGTACATATCATTTGAAACCTTAAACACAAGTATTCCTAAATTTGGTTCTCATTTCATACTTACATGTATCAACATTAATTGATGGATAGGGGCATACTGTTGATAACAATGGGAAGAAATCTTTGATGTTCTCAGCAAGAGGCGTAGTAACAAGAGACATGTCTTTTCAGTCTTTACTCGAATCAAGGTTCTTTTTCTATTTTCATGCTAGTTTTCTAGAAGAAGTTTATATTGTCTTCATATATACGAGTAGTGCACGATATTAAAGAAAAAGTAAAACAAGAGGTTCAAACCTAGTTTGCTATCCACTAATACCCACCCCTATGTTTGTAGCCAATCAAAATTTTGGGTCGCTTGAAGTTCATCCCAAAATCTGAGTACTTAAACGCAAAAACAATGGCGTCACACACGTTGTACGTGTTTCTATTAAAAGACATACTAGATTATTTTAGTTAAAAAAAAATATATATATGTTCTATCAATGATAGTAAAACATGCATATTTATGAGTATAATTTTAGTAAGTTCTCAAGTTCTGACTTTCAAGTCATGCTATCCTTTAGTGCATCCCTAGTAGAAAAAGTCTTCTAAAAAACTTATTCAACCCATCTGAAATGCAAGGCTTTTGCAGAAAAAAATCATGTATTTGGGCCAATTCACATTTAACATGAAAAGGTAAACTTGAAACGACTGATATTGTACCCCCCACGCCAAAGCAGCATAAGACTTTGAATTGACTAATTCCACTCAATTTAAATGTAATCGTTGATTCGAATTTCAGATGATTTTCTATGTTTACTGCAGGTTTGTAGAAGTGGAGGTAATAAATGATAACAGTTTTAAAATTGTGAAGAAAATCAAATGCGATGCAGTAACACCTGAAACAACATATGCATGGTACATTGTCTACAAATCAACTAAAGACCAATCCGTATTGAAAATTACATATCCTGATGATAGGTATATCTATTTAGTAAGCCCTCCAAACACCCCAATAATTGGACACAAGCTTGATCAAAACACTCACAACCAACCATTGAATAGTCCTAAACTTGATCATGTTTCACAATAGAGGAACAATGGTTGGATGGAAGTTAAAGTATGGGAGATTTGAACCCCTGCCAAAACTATTCATATGGATATTTTTGGTTATCAGATCCTTATTTCACGTGTCTTCGTGGGCTTATTATAGAAAGCATCAAGCTTAGGCCTATTGTGGCGCATTCAGCTAAATCCAATATCCTTGGGGGCAAGGGGAGTTTTGATAGTGAATACAAGAGTTTTAGATTTGTACAAAACTTGTATGTGAATTTCACATTGAGAAACTGAATTTGATTATAAAATCATATTAATTTTCCAAATTTATTCGGGTGGTGCCTTTTATTATCATTGATTCCTTCATATGCAGCGTTACACTAAAATAAATAACAAATGTATCTTGAAATACTCATCGAGTGTTATAGCCTTCTAAAAAAATTGTTAGTGCAAATATTACGATATCTAATTTATACAGTCTCGTTTGTTTTGTTGATGACAAACATGTAACTTGTAATATATAATGTAAAATATACAAGTTACTCGTAATAATATTTTGTCTCAACATACATTCAACACCTTTTGACGTCTCGAGTCTTCGTATGCTACAACATAGGTTCGTACATGTTTGTTATGTTGCGTTATAATCAAACCCCTAACAAAGCATAAAGGTTTACATAAAACCATTTTATAAAACACTTACAAGTAACACTTGTTAGTTGCATTTTTATAAATACATAGCTAACTAAAACTAGATAGATAAATATGTATATTGGGTATCCATGACCCATAACCCAAAACCCATGACCCATGATCTTTGCATCATGCATGACATCATATTGGGTACCCATGACCCAAAGTCCATGACCTATGACCCAAAGTATGTATTGCATCATGCATGACATCAAGTTGGGTACCCATGACCCATAGTCCATGACCCTTGACCCAAAGTCCATTTACTCATGGATACTCGGTGTTTGTTCTTCTGTTAACCAGTTCCTATGTTACCCGGACACGGCGGAATGGCCGGCATACCGGTGTCGATACGACGCGACACGGATCCCGGTACGGAATCCGGTCCGGACACGCCATCGGATCATCGGATCCGGCTACACCCCTTTTCATCGGTGATTGAAGCATGAGGAAGAAGATAAAATGGATCGGTACAAAAAAAATTCGTGAGTTATGTGTTTGGAGGGTAGAAACAAGAAGAAGAAGATGGTGAAAAGATGGGAAAGGGAGAGTGAGAAATGAAAAAGTAAATATGAGATTGGTTATTGGTACTGTAATATAAATGGGAGGCACGTGGGTGTAATCTAGGAAATATAAACAAAGTTATTTTATTATTATTTCTTATCAGTTTTTTTTTTTTTTTTTTTTTTTTTTTTTTTTTTTTAAATGGTTACATTGGGTGGAAGAGTAACATGTTTATGTTTTGTTTAGTACCGTAATATTTATGATTTTTGAAAGTGAGTGGACAAGTTGTGATGCATAGGTAACAAGTTATTTTTTCTTTTCCCAAAAAGTTTTATTTTTCAAGGGTACTATTAGGAAGATTAATAAATTATTTTTTAAGGGTACTATTAGAAAGATAGGTGGGTGCTAGCTGTCATCAATTGCCCAAAAAATTTTATTTATTTTAAACTTTTGTACTACTAGAAAGATTAATAAATTATTTTTTAAGGGTTTTTATTTATATGTATATTTTTTTAGGAAAAATTATTGCCGTATCCGTACCCGAGTCCAAAGTTAGGACGGTGTCCCCGTGTCCTAAATTTTTTTGGATGACGTATCCGACACTCGGATCCGTACCAATATCGGATACCCGTACCCGTGTCAATGTAACATAGACCAGTTCTACCTTTTACTTATACCCAAGCTTAAGAGCACTTTCTCTCAGTCGTCCAGTTCTACCTTCGCTTTCGGTTGTTGGTGAGGGTGATTTGTCGGGACAAGGAAGTTATAGCTTGGATTGATGCAATTGATCTGATTGCTTAGCTGTTGTGTCATTGTATTCACGGTGATTTGGAATATGAATTGTGCATGCTTCTGATGTAGTCTGAGTTGTACTTTGCCTATGAAGTTAAAAGAACAATTAAATCAAGATCATGTTGAAGTTTACTATGCCTATGTTTAGGTTGAATTTGATAATGATTCAGTCGCATTCGTGTATGAACTTGCAAATACAAGATGATATTGCTCTTTTGCTGAAGCACCTGCATTGAATTCTAATTATAGTTGATGAAGAGTCTTATCAACAGTATAAAATTCCAAACTTCCTGAAACATTAAAGTTGACTAAAGGTGAGTCCACTGAAACTTGTTTTAGCCTTAGTTAGGCTGCTTTTAATTCCTTATTTCTGAACATTCTTAGTACATTGACATGGTGGACCGGTTCCCTATTAAATCAGTAGTATTTGTCTCTGTGGAAATGCATTCACTCGTAATGTTAGATTTAATAGTCAGGTAGAAATTTCTTTACACCCTTTCCTCATCTTCATCAGCTTCTTCACTTGTAAACTGAATCATCTTTCTGTGTTTCCTGTGTTGTATAGTAGCATCAACTAGTAAGTTAAGTGCCAAGTTTCAGTAAATTTAAACCAAACTAACTTCAACAAACTTGTTGGATCTTGTATATATTAACATAGAAGCAACCATTGTGTGAATATAAACTTGAAACGCCCATTCACCTACAATTGTGTAATGTTCAGTAAATTTATTGCCTCCCATACTTTATTTTATTTCTCATTGAGGGATGGGGGCAAGATAAATTATAGAGGTAAAAATTGTAAAAAGGGATAGTTGTTGGCACTTGTGCTGATGATGTTGAGGTTACTGTGAGCTACGGATGACAAAATGTGTGGATCGGTTCGGTCTGTTGCTTCTGGCTCAGCATACGATTTCATCAAATAAAGATGCATTGTTTTTTGCTACTCTAATGAAAAAAATAGGAGTAATATTGATATCTTGTTTGCTGAAATGCTATACATATACTGATCTTTTTGATGAGGAGGGATTTACTGCATTAAAACCAAAAATGGGTTGTGATTATTGTGTAAGAACAGAGGTTGATGGTTGGATTCAGTGGTGACTGCTTAAAAAAATGAACAGAAGTATTGAAGCTTTCTTTACAGTTACTTAAATTATACAATTATATCAAGATGATCACACATCTACTATAAAAAGCTTTATGGAGTTTCGTAATTTACCAAATACAGTACACTAAACTCATGATTCCTGAATTGTTGTTTTGAAAATAATTAAATCACATGCTGTATCTTTCTAGGACCCTTTCAACTAGATTCCCACTGATGCCTGGTAAAGTAATTAATAAGTCCAAAACAAAAAAAGTTGTAGGGCAACCCACTAAATATTGTAGACCAAAAAAATGTTGTTATCAAATAATGTTGATCACAAATCTCACCCACCACACGCATAAAAGTCTGACATTACTTGTAGTTTTATGCATTGCACTTGCTTACAACACCAAATTAAAAATCTTTCTCATTATTATTTGAACAACAAATTATGGCGTCCTTCATGAAGGAGCTTGAGCATCTTGAAATTAAATTGGAAGATATCAAATCAGCCACCAACAACTTTAATGAAAACAAAGTTATCGGAAAAGGTGGGTTTGGGATAGTTTATAAAGGGGAACTATCTCACTATGAGGGGAAAAGCATGGTTGCTATCAAACGCTTGGATCGTAAATACGGGCAAGGAGACCCTGAATTCTTGAAAGAAATCAGGATGCTTTCTTGTTACAAGCACAAAAATCTCATCTCCCTCTTGGGATTTTGCAAGGAAGGGGATGAGATGATCCTCATATATGAGCATGCATCTCGTGGAAGTCTTGACCGAATTTTAAATGATGCTACTCTCACGTGGAAACAAAGACTAAATATATGTCTTGATGCTGCGAAGGGACTAAGCTTCCTTCATGATCCCAAAGGGACACAACAAAGAGTCCTCCATCGTGACATCAAAAGTGCAAACATTCTACTCGATGAGAGTCTAAATGCTAAGGTGGCTGATTTCGGATTGTCAAAGATAAGCCCAGCTAATCAGAAACACACATTTCTTTTCACCAGTCCCGTAGGTACCCATGGCTACTGTGATCCATTGTATATGGAATCGTACCAACTAACAAAAGAGTCAGACGTGTACTCTTTTGGGGTAGTCTTATTTGAAGTCTTGTGCGGGAAAGTATGCTTTGAAAATACCGATGGTAAGTTAAAGGTTTTCGTACATCATTGGAAGAAATGCTACGAAGAAAAGAAGCTAGATGAGATCATCTTTCCAGTTCTCAACCACCAAATGGACCCAAAGTCTGTTGAAACATTTGTAGACATTGCATATCAATGTTTAAAGAAATCTCGTGAACATAGGCCAACAATGTCTGTTGTTGTGGAAAATCTTAAAGCTGCACTTGAATTACAGGAGCAGGAACAGATGCGTAAGGCTGTGGAGCAGGAGTATAAAGAGATACTGAAGTCTGCGGATCCTCCTTTGAGGTTCTTAGAGTTCCCAGTTAACGGTGGCAAAACGGTAATAAGCCACACTGCTTTGTGTTATATCTATTCATTTTAAAAATCTCTTATAAATCTGCAATTGAATTTCGATTTACATCCCTTATAAATTTGCATCTTTTGTTTTATAGCCTTATGATATGAAATATATTTCTATCATTCATTAATCATTGGATATATATGATTAAATAGAAATTCATAAATCTTAACAAGTATAGTTTTAAAAGTAATGAAACAGAAGGGCGTTTTGCCGAGATAACACTATATTCCACCATTCATAGATCGATCCTAACATATAGTTGATGGACATGTAGTTGCTATCCATAAATGAAAAGGGAGAAGTCTTTTGTGAAAGGATATACATTGAAGCCTGTTTGGATCAAATTCAATATGACCGTTTACAAGATCCATCTGGCTTTGAGAATTCAAGGTGACTTGTGACTTGTCCTGCTTCCATCTCTTATGTTTCTCTATGGTTTTTAATTATGTCAATCTTAGCGGCTACTTCATTCAGATTTCCAGGGGGACGCTGTTACTGCAAACATGAAGATGAATTGAAAGTACGTGTTAGAGCTCAATTCTTATATCCCCAAATCACCTACAGTGTGAATCTTGTCTTCAGAAATGCCGGAAAAAACATGTGTAAGACCCTCCACTACAAATTCAATGGTAGGGCAAAATGTTGCATGGTTTATGACACATACAAGAGAGAAGATGGATGGTTCGTGGTACCATTATATCAGTTTACAAGGAACTACAAAACTCCAGATTTTGAAATTAACTTTGAAAGATTTCTAAACAGTTGCAAGTTACAAGTAGCAGGCTTCGAGTTCCAGCCTCTTGAAGAAAAAGTAAGCATAAAATGCTGGTTTGTTAATTTATGTCATTTTCTATTTTGTTTGATTGTTCTAGCTGTACTTTTAGAAGCATTCTTGGGAAACAGGTAAGCCACAAGCATAGGGTTAAGTATAACTTCAACAGCTCACTTGATTTGGTATTTTTTTTTTTTCCTATATAGGTGGAACTGCATGATCAAGGGTTAGAAGAGTACCAAGACATAGTTAAGGCCGCGTCACAGCCTCTGTTCTACAAATCCGTCGAGGAGCTTAAAGAGCTTCTCTCCATAGGTTTCCACATTAACAATCACAAAACGGTAATGTACGTGGCATGTATATATATAAGCCACTACTTGAGATTTTTTAAATTCGTTACAGTTTAAGAAAGATAATATCATCAAAACTAATTCCTAACTGTATTATATACTATATATGGACAGTGGTTTTCACGGAATGAGAATGGAGAACACCGTGAAATGTTATCTATAGCTCATTGTTTGATTCCACGTGAAGGTTACAGTTTATATTATAATGAACTTCATTCAAGGTGACTGATCCTCCTCCTCCACCTACCCATCCTTATTGTTTCTTTAGTTCTTATCAAGGTTTTCAGTCTAATGATATTAATATCTTTCTATGCTTCTTTTTCGTGCAGATTTCGATGCTTTTTTAAAACAAATAAAAAAGGATATAAAGTACATATCAGAACTATATTCTTGACCCCATTGATCGATTACACAGTGAACCTTGTCTTCTGCAAGGGCAACTCTTTTGAGAAACAAAAGTATGTAGCTCTCAGATACAAATTAGAAGGGGAGACAAAAACTTCTATTGTGTACCTTGCAACTACAACAAAAGATAATCACTCTTTTATTGCTGAATTGTATCAATTCACTAGCAACGGGAGAACTTTTGACCTTGAAATTGAGTTTGAAAATCATAAAGATGATTTAAAAGTAGAAGGCATCTTGTTTCAGCCCCTCGAAAAAGTAAGTTGAAAAGTACTGGTTTATCAGATCGACTTACGTCTTTTTTATTATGGTTTCAAGACTTAAAACTTTCTTAAAAAAATCACCAGAATATTTTGAATCAGAGGTATCAGGTTGAGTTGGGTTGGGAATATATTTTTTTTGGTGCAAAGGTGAATATATTTTTGGGTTGGGAATATATTATTAAGGTAAGTTTCCACTTTTGGCTTTTTGAGTCTTTTTTCTTCAACTTTGACATTAAATATTTTTGTTTGTATTATATAATACTTGATAAAAATTATATCAACGAAAATACATTTAAAATCCAAAAATAAACTTGCTGTAACCAATAAAGTATTATATAACACAAATAAAAATAATTAAAGTCAAAGTTGATAAAAAAGACTTTGAAAATTCAAAGTGGACATTAATATGGAACTTAGGTAGTATATTATTTTAGTTTAAGGCTATGTTTAGCAAAAGTAGCTATGAGTAGTAGCAGTGAGCTGTAAGCAGTAGCTAGTTGTGAGTTGTAGCCACAGCTTACTGCTCACAGCTTCTTAAAGAAGCATTGGAAAAATGAGTTTTCCTAAAAATAGCAAAGTTCACCGCTCCTTTGCCAAACAAACACTAAAAAACAAAAAGCTCATTGCTCACCGCTCATTGCCCCAAAATGCTCCAAAAAGCTCTGCGCCAAACATAGCCTAAGGCTATGTTTGGCAAAAGTACAGTATCAGTGAGCTGTGAGCAGTAGCGGTGAGCTGCACCGCTCACAGCTTCTTAAAGAAGCATTGGAAAAATGAGCTTTCCTAAAAAATAGCAAAGCTCACCGCTCTTTTGCCAAACGAACACTAAAAATCAAAAAACTCATTGTTCACCGCTCATCGTCCCAAAAAACTCTGCGCCAAACATAGCCTAAAACTAATTAAACAGAGGGTTTTTTTTTTTTTTTTTTTTTTTTTTTTTTTAGTCAGAGTATCTTCACTACTATGTTATAGAAACTCATTATAAAGCATGATCTAAAATGATGCTTGTTAGTATTTATAATCCAATTAGCTGATAAAAGAACTTATAATTTAGTAAAATCCATAAACTGGTACAGCAAAATAATTGATTTAACATCAAGGTGCCATGTGGCAAGTGTGCAAGATGACAGATGAGTTACACTTAATGGGTAGCCGCAGCTCAAGCTTTAGCTACTTTATAATTGGGGATTGGGTCGAAAATGGTCTGATATGTATGTTGAAATTTCATAGGTTGAACATGGGCAAGTGTTGGAGGATGAGAAACTATCAAATGATACTCTACAGTGGACAATGAAAGAGGAGGGTATGTGCACAAATCTTTTCAAGTGCTTCCAAATCTCTAATTATCAAGAGGTACATCTGATATGAACTATTCATTAGTGTCATTGAAACCTTTTAAATATAATTAATCCTAATTTTAGTTCTCATTTGGTACTTAAATGTATTTCTATTGATTGATTGATTGATAGGGGTATGCTGTTGATAATAATGGGATGAAATGTTTGATGTTCTCAGCAAGAGGCGTAATAGAAACTGAGTACCTATTTTTTCAGTCTTTACCCGAATCAAGGTTCTTTTTCTACATTCATGCCAGTTTTCTAGAAAAAGTCTCCTAATAAACTTAGTCAATAAACAACTATATTCAACCCATCTGAAATGCCAAGCATTTGCAGAAAATAAGTCGTTTATTTGCCTCCTATTGAAGGTACCCTTACTAACATGACTGTCAAAAAAATCCTGAATTTGGGTCAATTCACATTTAACATGAAAAGGTAAACTTGAAAATAAAGCCCTAAACGATGGATATTGTACCCCCAGGACAAAGCAGCTTAAGACAATGAATTGAGTAATTACACTCAGTTTAAATGTAATCCTTGATTCGTATGTCAAGATGATTTTCTATGTTTGCTGCAGATTTGGAGAAGTGGCTGAGATAACCAACTACCGTTTTAAAATTGAGAAAGGAATCAAATGCGATGCACTAACACCTGAAACAACATATGCATGTTACCTTGTCTACAAATCAACTGAAGACCAACCCGTATTGGAAATTATATATCCTAAATCGTATATCTATTTAGTAAGCCCTCCAAACACCCCCATTATTGGACAAAAGCTTGATCAAAGCACTCATAACCCTTTGAATAGACCCAAGCCAGATTATGTTCCACGACAGAGGAGCGATGGTTGGATGGAAGTAAAACTGCAGGAGTATCAAACCCCAAGTTCTACCGAAACTATTGATATTAATATTGAGTTATGGGCTGCGCCAAAACTGCAGGAGTATCAAACCCCAAGTTCTACCGAAACTATTAATATTGAGTTATGGGCTGCGCCTGATAACAAAATAATTAGTGGGCTTATTATAGAAAGCATCGAGCTTAGGCCCATTATGGCCCATTCGATTTAAGCCCATATATTTGGCGCATTAGATTTGTACAAAACGTGTATCAGTGTATGTGAATTTGACTCTGAGAAACTGAATTTGATTATAAAATCATATTAATTTTCCAAATTTATTCGGATGGTTTTTTTTATTATCATTGATTCATAGATATGCAGTGTTACACTAAGATATAAAACAAATGTATCTTGAAATAATACTAATTGTGTGTTGTAGCCTTCTAAAAAAACTAAAAATTATAATTGAGTGTTGTAGAGCTATCTCAATGATCAGATAACATAACTATAGATTTGAACCAGGGATTGGTTTTTTGTAGTTTCATTATAACAAATTTTATTCTTAAAATACATAATAGAATGTGTTTCATCATATCATTTATTTGTAGCATCATGTTTAAACATGTTGGCCCCCCAATATGATCTTTCAAATTCCGCTAGACCGCCACTATCCCATCTCAAATCTCATTTTTGTGATGAGAGCAGGATTATTCAAGTGCAAACACACTAATAACTCTGTTTCCATGTCACGTTTTGTGATGAAATGCATACTGAACCAAATTTCCTATTTGAAGTTTTAAAAAGTTATATTGTGTACACTCTACTACTCTAGTCTCATTTTAGATTGTGTGATACTAATATGAACGTAAGAAAATCTATAGATTAGAGAGGGAAAAAAAAGACATTGATGAACTAGCATACTGACATTATTCTATGCTTGTGTAATTGTCTCGGGGATATATCAAATCCGATTCAAGCGTAGTAATAGGATTCAGAATAACAAATGTAAAGGTTTTCTTGCTAGTCAAATAAGACCTGTTCACATTGTTCAGGTAATGATTTTGTGCAAAATGTCACGTCAGGGACCGGAAACCATATAAAGAAGACGGTTGTGACGTTTTTAAGAATTGTCATACAAAAAAAAAAAAAAAAAAAAAAAAAAAAAAAAAAAGTTATCCTAGTCAATGCTTCGCATCTACTCTCAGCATGTAATCAAACTACATCGGCCAGCGAAAAAAATAAAGACAACAACATGAAACCACTGAAAAACAAAAACTAACAATGAGATCAAATTCAACTGTAAACTATTTAGCTGAACATTCAGTATCCAACTGTTAAATATGAAACATATGAGGGATAGTTAATAATTGTAGAGGATTGAAAAATGTAAATTGGGTAATAGTTGAAGGACGGTTTTTGTAAATATAAACAGAAAAGTAAAGAAAGTCTATAAATTATGCGGGAACAATCTGTTAATCGTTATAGAATTTAGCTGCTTGTATTGCTTCTTCGATCCATTTATAATCGTACATAAATTGGTACATTTTTTCGATAATCATTGTTTTATTCATGGTTGTCAGGATCCCGATCCTGATCTTATGATCTTACGATTTTACGATACTGCAAAGCAAAAACGATCCGGATCTTATGTAGGATCTTTGAAAGCTTAAGATCTTATAGGATCTCGATCTTGACCATAGGATCTTAAGATCTAATCCGATCCGATCCTACTTTTCTCGGATAAAAAACTAAAAAACTGCAAATTTCTAGATTATTTTTTGTAGAATTTTGAAAACAACACGTTAATCTTATTAAAATATTTCATAATCATAATTTAGGACAACATTTTAATGGAACATTCATATAATTTTGTGTTTATGATATATAATAATTTATAAATTTGTATAATATTACAAAAACTATTAAGAAAATGACATTATAGTAGGATCTTAAGATCTCGATCCGATCTTACGATCACGATCTTGCAAAGACGAAAACGATCCTGGGTAGGATCCCGATCTTGAAAACCTTGGTTTTATTCGCTACTAACTATTGGCTGTGTTGATGCATTCATCAAATTAAGTCAAAGTCAAGTCAACTTTAGCCGAAGTTAATATTTTAATTTTATGGATATCATCATATGAGGAAGAGACTTGTAACCTGTGTGTTTACGATGCCTTTGCTGGGACATCTTCATCCATATGCATTACATTCTTTTTCACAAGACTCTATGAACTCACCAACCATTGTGTTGACACTTTAGCATGTATTTTCAGGTATTAATCAATGGCACGATACAGGAGGTTTTGGCAGGGCATGACATGGTCATAGAAGACTCTGATTATTCATTTGGGGAACGTTTTAAACTAGTTTAAGGGCCTACTTCCGCACTACTTTTGACAATGTAAATTCAACATTTTTGATTAATCTATTTTATTCTAAAGGATTGAAGTGAAAACCATTTTTGAACATGTGTTGTAATACCAATTGAGTTACACCTCAGCTACATGTATGCTTTCGCTGGACCCGATTTTGGGGGTGTGACAGATTGGTATCAATCTGTCACACCCCCAAAATTGGGTCCAGTGTATATCGGGTTTAACTTTCCAAGTTTTCTGAATGATATCATGCCTTTCCTAGGCAGAACTTTCAACATAACTCTGCCTAACAACATGAAGTTTTAATGGTTTACAACTTATTGAATTTGTAACTGATTCTTGACTTGTAGGAAATTTCTGGTTATTTCATGAATACTTACTGGACTAGTGAGTTGGGCTTTTCCAAATCTCAATCCGTCAATGAATGTTATACCACTCTTAGGATTTTCAAATTTATATATTTGATACATTTAACGTTTTACGTATAAGTATTTATAATAAACGTTAACACCTGGTTTATAAACACGATAAATATATCTAAATATTCCCACAATGGTCCCGACATATATATATATATATATATATATATATATACATTGACTAGTTTTGTTTTCTAGTTGCCATATTTTCCCAAGTTTTGGAAAATGTATTATTTTGATAACAACAAGTGTTTTTCCAAAGAGTAGAGTGGTATAGGAACATGTGCATGGACATTCATAATATCATTTCATGATCTAAAGTAGATCGTTCATCATTCATATTAGGTTGCGGCTAGTGTGCGCGCCTTGTTTTTCAGCTCATTACATGTTCATGGTACCATCATATCAGGTGAGTCATAGCCCCACTTTTACTTGTTTAATGACTTTATAAACTCTTTGGGGGAGATACATGCTTCAATACTTGTTCTATGTTTTTATACGATTTGAATTACTTATGGGGAAGAATACACTGCTTGAATTATTTTTGTACAATGCCAAAGTATTACAAATTCCATACATTGCTTAAGTTTCCTTATTACTACCAAGTTAAGTCCCCTTTATTATCATGGACCGTTAATTTTAGTACTAAGCGAGAGTGAGTGAATAGATCTATTGAGGGTGACGCCTCCATTCGCGTTTGGGTTGCTCCAACGGGACGAATGCATTTCATGTCTTATCAAATTGAGTGCCTAGTAAACACTCTGTTGGGGCCATTACTATGTCTAGCTTCGGGGTCATGAGCTTAAGAGACAATGTAGCATTTTTGACATATTGTCACCATACTTTATACTTTTGGCTATTGTACATACGAAAATTACTTATGGAATTCCCGATACTTTTTCATCACTATTATTACTGAATTACGATGCTTTTGCATCAATCTTATTACTTTTGTTTACACAAACCAAACATATTACATTTGGCAGTGGGTTGTAAACACACAGGTTACAAGTCTCTTATGGCGGGACTTGTAACTGAGTGGATTTACGATGCCTTTGTTGGGAAATCTTCATTCATATGCATTACATTATTTTTCACAAGACTCTATGAACTTACCAACCTCGTGTTGACACTTTAGCATGTATTTTCAGGTTTTAAGCAATGGCACGCTACAGGAGGTTTTGGCAGGGCATGGCATGGTCATAGAAGACTCTGATTAATCATTTGGTCCAGCGGAAGCATACATGCAGCTGGGGTGTAACTCAATTGATATTACAACACAAGTTCAAAAATGGTTTTCACTTGAATCATTTAGAATAAAATAGTTTAATCAAAAATATTGACTTTACATTGTTAAAAGTAGTGCGGAAGTAGGCCCTTAAAATAGTTTAAAACGGTCCCCAATTGAATATCAGAGTCTTCTATGACCATGTCATGCCCTGCCAAAACCTCCAGTAGCGTGTCATTGCTTAATACCTGAAAATACATGCTAAAGTGTCAACACGAGGTTGGTGAGTTCATAGAGTCTTGTGAAAAAGAATGTAATGCATATGTATGAAGGTATCCCAGCAAAGGCATCGTAAATCCACTCAGTTACAAGTCCCGCCATAAGAGACTTGTAACCTGTGTGTTTACGACCCACTGCCAAATGTAATATGTATACGTGAACAAATGTAATACTTGTATCCAAATTCCATGATAAATATAGCAAACGGCTATATAAATAATTCAGTCCATGAGGCCATATGATAAATCAGTCAAGTGGGAAAATCTGTAATAAGGTTGATGCAAAGGCATCGTAATTCAATCAAGTAGGGAAACAACAATATTACGTTTGACATCACAGCCAAGTGGGGAGTACCACAATATTACGTTTGACATCACAGCCAAGTGGGGAATACCACAATACGTTTGACATCACAGCCAAGTGGGGAATACCACAATATTACGTTTGACATCACAGCCAAGTGGAGAATACCACAATATTACAATGAACATATGGGAACAATTTGTGACCATGAAGTCATGTAAACAAGGATGACAAATCCCATGAAATGCAGTAATCAACATACATAAAATTAGAAGATCAAAAAGCTCTCATTCTTCATCCCCATCACCAAAACCACGACTTCATCACCAAATCAAGAACAAGTGGAGTTTTTCCAAAAGTTAAAGCATCAAAGTTATTCATTTCATCATCCTAATCAAGAATCATAACCCAAAAACACAAGTAATCCAAGGTTTCTCATCATCTCACCACCTATTATTTCAAAGTGAGTATTCAAAATTATTTTCATTTTTCATCTAATTAACATATGTATCTTATGGTATTCATGCTTAATTTCATGCACAAACTAGTTATACCACTTTATTTTTGTATACTTTTTGAACATACAAACCCTAGAATTGGTTTTAGGTGTTCCTTTGTTAAATTAACTTGATTACTAGTCATTAGGAACCCATGGCACCCTAAGAAGGTGTATGGTAGGATTAGTATAGATTTGTGGAGTTTGCAAGAGTTTTGGTTGATGTAGAAACTAGTTTTGAACCTTGGAAATGGTTTTGTAACAACTATATAAACATTCTGTCCCATTTTTGTAAATCCAGGAAAATCAGTAAATACAAAGGAAACTTTGGCCAAATTTTTAGAAAATACTTTCAAAAACGAATCCGTAGGCGAAAGAACGGATTAAAAAGAGTTTATAACGAAGAAGTTATGATTTTTGCAAGTTTATTGACGAGAAGTATTTTTCTGAAAATTACATGCTGTTGGACGTTTTTCGTCGGACAAAAAGAGGCTTTAGACGTAACCTGGAGGAGCCAAGCTTTCCAAAATATATTACTACATACTAAGACGTAACCGTGGATATAAAGAACAAGTAAAATGGGCTTATAACGACAAAGATATTCACGTTTCAATATCGGCAAAAATCCTCTATAATTGGCAGCTTTTAGAAATAATAATAACACTACGTACTAAATTCTAGATTTTCTAGAAATATTAACCAAGTACCCAAATTCATAACTAATGATGTATTAGTGAACACAAGTATATTTTCATTACTACAAGGCGTTATTTCAAGGATTTCAAACCGAGGATTTCAACACTAACATTGACACATACGATATATATATATATATATATATATATATATATATATATATATATATATATATATATATATATATATATATATATATATATATATGTATATATATATACATTTCAACTAGTTTTATTGTTCTAGTTGCCTTATTTTCCTAAGTATTGGAAAATGTATTATTTTGATAACAACAAGTATTTTCTCAAGAGTAGAGTGGTATAGGAACATGTGCATGGACATTCATAACATCATTTGGTGATCTAAATTAGATCGTTCATATCATTCATATTAGGTTGCGGCAGCTTACCGTTCATTGTTGTTCATTTCACTTCATCACAGTAACATCAGCTTCAGGAATACATCTATGTGAAATGAAATTGTTGATCGTTTTGTATATTCTGTTTAAATTAAAGGTTAATTTCTCGGGATGTAAAATTGTGGATTTCGAACTTGTTCATTTGTTAATCTAAACATAGGTAAGAGGAGAGGTAACCCTGTATAAGCTACTCAAGGGAAGTCGACGCTTTTTTTCTCGGGCATATTTTTCGAAATCAAATGAAAAAAGTTGCTGAAATTCTGATTTGATCTTATTAGAATGATAATATCTCCATTTATGCTCAATGATTCATCAGAAGATGATTGAAAATTGTGATTTAGGGGGGTGTCTGGGATTCTTAGTATGCTTATTGCGTTTTGTTACAGTAGATAAGCAGTTATGAGAGTGTTTGGATAATTGCTTGTTAAATTTTAAATGGTGATAGGCACGTAAGCAGGTTAGTAATTAACTTTAATAGCCTTCTACATAAATTTATAAGAGCTCAACAACTGCCAAAACATCATGGGGCATAAATTTTGAAGCAGTTGGATTTTATATTGTAGGAGCAAAATGAAGAGAAAAGCCTTGTTTGTTTTGGAACAGTTGGGCGGACATTTTATCATTTAGTGTATTGGTGAGTGCTTATTCACTCACTTTTATAAGACCAAAATCGGACTAAAAAGACCAAAAACATCCTAAAATGCCAAATATTTGTTTGTTTTTGTGTTTTATGCATGTACAGGTACCGGATATGAGAAATGGACACAATAAAGGTCAAAACGACAATCACAAGCACGGGAACGGAAAGAGTGTACATAAGCTGAGGTCGGGGAAGGAATTTACAAGATTGGATCTCAATTATTCTCAACATGTCAAAATCTACCTTGGAGATTCATTTTTGTCACAAATGGTCCTTTGAATAATTTACAGAAAAGGTCCTTGGTTTTTGAACAAATTTCAAAATTGGTCCTTGAGATATATTATTCAAAAAAATCTGAAATAGTTAAGAGCCTGGTCCAAAAATTATACACAATAGCCCACTCCACATTTTTTACCCAAAGCCCAAGCCTTAAACCTAAAACCTATACCCAAGCCCAATCCCATTTTACCCATACCCGGTCAAAGTTACATAAATGAATAAATAAAAATAAAAACCACACCTGCCTTTTTACACCGTACATCTTTTTCCCCTTTTCACCCCCAAATCACCAAGAACCCTAATTTACCACATCAATAATTACCCACTTCCATTCCAATTAACCTCGAATTAAGGGTACAATGGTCACTTCCCATTCCCTGACAAGGTCTGACACAAAAGAATGACGCGTGGGTTGCTTTGATTGGCTGGAACACGTCATTGGGAGGATTTGAAGCCTCTGATTGGTTCACGATTGTCACAAGGATCTAATATTGGATATTCGCAGAAGATGCCATTTCTAGAAGCCTTTTGAAGACACTCCTCTCCTCAGCTCGTGGCTATATAAGCCCCCTCACTTCTCCATTTGAAGACTGTTAGATTCTTAGGAGTAGGAGTAGTGTAACATAGCTTATTTTAGTGTAAACTTTAGCTTATTTGTACGTTTTTAGCTAAATGTAATATTTTTTTTCAGTTGTACTCAACTCAAGGTTTTAATAAAAGTTTACTCTTCATATTAAATTCCTAGCAATTTAATTCTCAAGCATATTATAGTTTTCGAAACTGTTTTCAAGCTTTTATTTCATATTTTCATGAGTTTATTCAAGTTTCTAAATAGCTTAGAGGGAGAATTGTTGGTTATTATCTGCTCAGTTGGTTAAATAGAATTTGGTCAATGAAAGTAAAAGGGTGAATGGTGATGATGAATATTGGGATTCTGGTTTTTGATTCATGATACCTGGTGTTAATGGAAGCCTATCTAAAAGATAGGCTATGATCAAATGTTCCCTCTGTTCAGCTGAGGGTGTAGTTGTAAGTCCCTATTGTCTATTCTAAATTTTCCAACTGCATTGTATACGTTTTATAGTTTATATCTGTGATCTATGCTTGTTAATGTTCAATTAGTTTGATGTTATCATTTTGTAGCCTAGTTGAATAAGTGTTAGTCAATTTGAAGTTTATAGTCTCATTATTGCGTTATATTCTATATTAAGTCGTTTAACTGTGAGAATTTACATTCCCGTGATATGGTGTAATTTGATTATTAGAACTATGTTTCTGCGTTTCTCTCAGCTATTTTGATTAGTGAATAAGCTTATTTGGTAGTTTTATGGCTTGAATCTCTTGATAGCTTCATAAAATTCATAATCAGTTAGTCGTTTTGGGTGTTTGGGTCAGGAGCACTTATGTGCTTTTGGTAATTTTTAGTTTTCTAATTCAGAATGTATCAGATCTCATTTGCTTATAGGAGTATTGTAGAAGTGAATTTGAGCAATTATAAGTAGTTTAATAGCTTCTTAATAAGTTTCCTGAAATTTTTGGTTTAAAGCTGATTTAGATAAATTAGTTCATTATGTATCTATTCAGAATGAATTTAACCACAAATACCAATAACAAGAAGAATTCATCCCCATCTGTAATGATTTTCGTGGAGCAATCATGCCGCTACTTTTCACTTACTGGGGTCAAATCAGCAACAAGTAACTTTGACAAAAAATTGTGCAATGACTGTGGGGGATACAAATGGGTGTATAAAGGAATGATCATGGATGGACCAACTAACTGTGTCTATGCTATCAAGAGTTTACATTCCTCGTCCGATTAAGGAGCACCTGAGTTTTGGACAGAAGTCGAGATGCTTTCAAAGCTTCGTCATTGTAACTTAGTATCTTTGATTGGATATATTGAAGTGAAATGGGAAAGAGATGGCTCTTGTTTATGAATACATGCATAATGGAACCCTTTCGGATCATCTTCATGAAAAAGGTACACCGTTGAGTTGGTCACAACGGCTCAAGATATGCTTAGGAACTCCTCATGGACTTGACTACCTTCACATAGGAACCGAAACACAACATGGAATCATACCCCGTGATGTTAAAACTACCAATATCTTGTTGGATCAAAAATACGCTGCTAAGATAGTTGACTTTGGTTTGGCTAACATATGCCCAATGGGCATGTATTAACATGTTAATAAAAGAAATGTTTTGGTTAATTTATGTGAAAATTATGGTCAAATATAATAACTTATCAGTTTATTTAATGTGTATTTTATGCATTAAATAAAACAGTTTGTGTTTATTAATTGCTCACTAACTTGTCCCCAGTGGGCACTTATTAACAAAACCTATTATTATATATCATAACACAAAATTATATTAATGTTTAATGAAAATGTCATCAATTATGAATATGGAATGTTTAAAAAGATTAACATCTTTTTATTAAATCCTAAAAAATATAATTCATAACTTTGTAGTCTTTTAGTTTGCGATTCGAGAAAAATAAGATCAGATCGAATTAGATCTTAAAATCTTATAGTAAAGATCAGGATCTTATAAAATTTTAACCTTTTTAAAATCTTACGTAAAATCCAGATCATTTTCGCTTTATAATATTTTAAAATGGTAAGATTTTAAAATTAAAATCGATATCTTTAACAACGATGTGAACGACATTTACTAAGAGGAAAGGAAAAACGATCACTTAAGAGCGGACAGTGTGGAGCTCTTCGCCATGGGTGACATGGCAGCTCGCCGTGGCTCGCCATGACACCATCCCAACTCGCCATCGTTCGCCATGGGTGGCATCCTCGTCTGTACGGCGAGGTGAGTTTTGTACTTGTTTGTCAGATCTAAATGTTACCAAACGTTTAGAAATAAGATATGAATTTCGACCGTTCTTCTTTTTGTTTATAAACATACATTGAAACACTATAAATACTACCATATTTTTATAAATTCTACACAACCTTTCACACTAAACTCTATAAAATAATAACCAATAAATATGAGTGCATCATCTTATTCTGGCGAAAGTGATGTTGAAGAGATATCGGAGCTCGAGATGATTCTTCAAGAATATGAGTATGAGCAATCGTTGGAGCAACAAGAAGCCGGAAGTTCACAACGATGTAGATATATCCCACGTGAACGCGAAGGTGCCGAAGCACGTCTAATGGCCGACAATTTTGGTGACAACCCAAAATATTTGGACGAGAATTTTAGGTGTCGCTATCGTATGAGTCATATTTAAAGCACGTTAAATCATTCACAATTGCACATACACAAAAAAATGTCGTATTTAAAGCGAAACAAGAAGGTGCTCGAAAAGATATCAAAAGAGCTTTTGGTGTCCTCCAAGGACGTTGGCAAATTATTGCCCAACCAGTGCGTCAATTTACTGTGGGCAAGCTACGGAGAATCATGTGTACGTGCATCATATTGCATAAACATGATTTTGAAAGATCAACAGTTTGCGATATTTGAAATGAGCGAGATGTATATTTGTTCGCGGGTAAATTTACAACGGGAATGGGTCGAACGATGCGAAGTGCAACGAAACAAGGGGAGGGAACTACGCGATACACGCGTACACGCAACGCTTCAACGAAATCTCATCGAGCATGTTTGGCAACGACATCAATGGTAACAATTTCAACAACAACAACCACACCAACAACATAATTAGTTTCTTTTATAATTTAATGTATTTCTTAAGTTGCGTATGTTTTTTTTACCCTTTTTTCCGTATCGTTAGTTTATGTTTCGTATGTGTTTAAATTTGATGTATTGTATTTTTATTTCTTATGAAATGAATTTAGTTTATATGGAAATTTGAATAGACAAAATAAAATAAGAAATGGTGGGACCTAAATAAGTAAGTGGTGGTTTGTTATGATAAGGGAGTTGTAAATGGAGGTTTGTCATGGTGACGTGGCACCCAATGCGATCCAAATGAGTAGTTTTGGGATTACATGACACCCATTGCTCTAAGTACTTAGAGCGGGAGGTATGGTTGAGCCATGGGTGGCGCCATGGCCACTAGCCCAGTTTTCTCGACGGCGCATCACGCCGTGGGTGGCGTCATGGTTGCTCGCGTCGTGGTGGCCAGCACACGCAATGAATTATTATTATTTGTTAATTTCTTTATTTTAGTTTTTGGTAGGTTTGTTTGTTGTGTTTGTGTTTGTATTTGTGATATATAATTGATGTTTTTGTGTGTGTGGATTTTTTTATTTTTATTTATTTTTATTTTTTTAATGTGTGTTTTTGTGTGTTTGCAGCAGCCAGCAGGTAGAGGAAGAAGATGACCTTTTGTTAATATAAAAATTGGACTTGTGCTTTGGACATTTGTGCGTGTGCGTTTGGACTTTGGACATTAAGCTAGTATAAGTTATACTTCTTTTTTTTATAAAAATTATTATGTATGTTTAATTCAATGAAGTTTATTTTTGTTTAGTATTGTATATATGTTTAATTTTATGTAGTAATTGGAAAAAATAATAATAAACAAATAAATAAATAAATAGACGACGGCACTATATTTTCCGGTGGCAACTATAACGACCAAAATGTAATGCCATAAAATTTTTGATGCTATAAAAACTTTTGCAGACGTGACAACACTTTTTTTCACACGAGAGCCACGATTCTGATGTACCCGGTGTCCCGGTGCTCTTAACACAAATCCGAGAAGGGGTCGCGTTGAAACTTAGAAGAGCAGAACACCCTATTCTCTAAGACCCACGTGACACTCATAGCATAATCACGGATCTTCTCTGTCACCCCCAAAATCTAGGTCTCATTTCAATCCCCAAAATCAAATCAGTAACCCCAAACACTAGGCTTCCAAATGTCCAAAATCCGAAACACAACCGAATCACTATCCACATTCATCACCAACTCACCTCACCAAATCCCAAAACTCCGCCCATGGCCCCACTTCTTCGACTACTCCTCGGTATCGGCCCCAAAAACTTACCACGAAGCCGTATCTCGAATACGACAAAACCTAAACTATTTCAGAACTAATTACGCTTTAGTTATGCTACTTATCATATTCCTTAGCTTAATATACCATCCCATATCAATCATAGTTTATTTAGTTTTATTTATGCTTTGGTTGTTTTTTTATTTTATGCGCGATGTCAATGTTACGGTTTTCGGCCGTGTGGTTGATGATCGTGTTGTGTTGGTTGTGTTGAGTATTGTGACTGTTGTTGTCTTGTGTTTTACGAGCGTGGGAGTCAATGTGTTGGTTGCGTTGGTTGTGGTTGTGGTCGTTGTTGGTTTGCATTCCGCGTTTAGGTGTCCGGATGATTTGTTTTTGGATGAGAGTGAGGCCGTGGAGGGTGGTTTGTTGTCGGTTGTTGGTAGTGGGAGTGGTGAGGCGTTGGGTCGAGGGGGTTATGGTTTGAATTGAATTGATTTGGTTGCTTAGTTGTTGTTGTGTTTATTGTATTCGCGCTGATATGGGATATGAAGTGAAGTGTACATGTTTCTGATGTAGTTTGTAATTGTAGTTTGTAATTGTATACATGAAGTTAAAACAACGATTAATTTATGATCATGTTGATGTTGACAGAATGTTTTAGTAATGATTCAGTCTTATTCTTTGTCGATATTGGCTTTTAGGCGTTACAAGTAGTTGATGCTCCAGTTTACCCTTCTTGAATAAGTATCTTTTTATAAATGTGCAAATAGAAGTTTCTATTGCTGTATTGCTGAGATACTGCAACATTTTTTTTTACTAAAAGCGACTAAGAGTGTTATACTTGTGGAGTTATGTCAAGTGAATTCTGCACTTAGGCTCTATGCGGTCTCATTTTTCCTGTCGTTATATAGTAATTTAAGGAGATTTCTTCTATTGTTGATGTTGACAGAATGTTTTAGTAATGATTCAGTCTTATTCTTTGTTGTTACTGGCTTTTACGCATCACAAGTAGTTGATGCTCCGGTTTATCCGTCTTGAATAAGTATCTGTTTATAAATGTGCAAATAGAAGTTTCTATTGCTGCATTGCTGAGATATTGCAGTTAATTTTTTGACTAAAAGCGATGAAGAGTGTTATTGTTTACAACTATCATATTCCGTCAGGCAAGAAAAGTGTTGATCTTGATGTAGCACGACTTCCTATTATTATACTTGTGGAGTTAAGTCAACTTGGAAAGCTTCTTGTCAAGTGAATTCTGCACTCAATCCTCTATTTGGTCTCTTTTTGTCCTTATATATTATAAGGACATTTTTTTATCTATTGTTTAAGTTGCAAGACCAAGCTTCCTGAAACATCAAAATGAGTCCACTGATGTTACAGACTTGAACACATTGGCATAGTGGTCCTGTCCTCCAGTATATCGGTAGTAGTATTATTATATATCTCCATTAGTATATTGCTACATTTGCTCGACTGTTGGATTCACTCGTCAGGTGAAGTTCATTCCGGATTTCATTTGCTTACACCCTTCCCCCATCCTAAGTTTCTTTGTTTGTGAAAGTAGTACATTACATTCTTCATTTTTCCTGGTGTGATTGGTCAAGTTCATGGGTCGATCTTGCAAGTATGAAGTATGGAAGTGAGAGGTATTTATCCCCATGCTCATGAACAGGTTCTCATCGTCGTTTAAGCATTGTTTGTGTATCCTCCTTTCTGCTATTACCTGAACTTTTAGATGTGCTTTGTATGGATCAACGAATGTGTTTATTTTATAGATTAAAAGATAAACGCATATAAAAACATTAGTTGGTCTGTCAGTCTACTAACTTGGCCCATTCAAATCGATGACAACAGTGGTTATACAGGCATTGCAAAATGAGGATGGTGTATGTACACAATCACTTTGTTTGTCAACTTTTGAAAACTTATTCCGGGTATCAAGTATATACCGTAACTGATATTATCACATTGTGATGATGATCTTTTTAATAAAGTAACATGGAAGTTTATATGCATAAGAGATAATTAAAAAAGATCGTCCTTATAGTATACATACAATGACACATTTCGTTCTTAAACTTCAAAACATACATTAGCCGTCTGTGATGGTGGTTGGCGTTTTGCAGACTAGTCAGTTGATCAAACGTACGTTAATATTGCGTTGTAATAAAGTTGAGCTCGAGCCTGCCAAAGTTAATATCCCGTTGTTATTTCACAAGTGGCCGGCTTGTAAAACACATTATGGTCGAGCATTTATCTCTAGTTTTTACATAAGTACATCTACAATCATACGTGAACGTATCACATATACATATACATATATATATATATATATATATATATATATATATATATATATATATATATATATATATATATATTTATAATGCTCGTCTAGGTTCTGAGCCTAATCAAGCTTTCGATATTAAGCTTAAACTCGAGCTCAATTATTAAAGGAAAATGATTGTGAGACCTAAAACTTGTGCCTAATTGTATGCCTAATATACGTGGAGGTATCTCAGTGGATTGTGAAGCGGTGGGCTTTATTGTTACAACCAATTAATTATTGACATGCAATTTTAGACATACAATTAGGCCTAATTTCTCACCAGTTATTATTATTATTATTATTTTTTTTTTTCTAAATCAACCGATAATCAATTTAGAACAAACTGCATAAAAAAATGTATCATATATTTAAGGTCAATTTGAATTTTAGGTAATCAACCTTTTTTTCACAATTAAGGTATTGAAGTTATTTCAACTTTTCAAAAGCGATTACTGTCATAGTTTTAGCCGAAATGACTTTTAAATACTCAATTATAACACTACACCGTATTAATTAACCAATTCAAGTGAAAAAATGATCAAAAACATTTTTTGAAAAGTAAAAAAAATCTTACATTGCACAAAAAAAAAATAACTCGAATATCCTAAATTAAATCAAATTCATCTTAAGCGTGAGACGATTTGCCAAATATTATTATTAGTTACACATAAGGATGAGCATTTCGACCCGAATCCCGGAACCGAACCGGAACCGTACCAGTACCGTACCGAAACGGTACCGTTCCTGATATATGGTATAGTACCGGGACTACGAAATAAATTGAAAAAAAATCGAGACTATTAGTTCGGTACTGGACTGGTACCAAATCGGGAAATTCCCGAATAAAAATGGGAAAAACCCGATTTCCCGGTACCGGTACCGGTATCCAAGTCTCGTTTGGTACGATACCGATACCACTATTTATGCTCGAGAAAAAATCAGTACCACTAATTTAGTACGAAATCGGTACGAGACCGGTACCGTGCTCATTCTAGTTACACAAATAGTAAGAGAATCATTTTTCTAGTTACACAAATAGTAAGAGAATCATTTTTCTAGTTACACAAATAGTAAGAGAATCATTTTTCTACTTATATATATACTGCCTGCGTGTCTCGTTCATGTATACAAGCTCTCGAGTGCTACACCCACACACACACACACTGACTGTGAGGTAACAATCTTTTTTTCTCATTTCTCTTATTTAATCACAGTTTCAGTTTCTCACCTCCAAATTCAAACTTAATTATACTTTGACCAAACAGTTGACTTTGTTATCAATCAATCAATCAATCAATCTCTAGCATATTCACCTGCTGTTCAGTTATATGTGTACGCTGTTGAGTATAATTACACACGCGTTAATGTTTTAGTACATATATTTCAACACTAATTTCCCATTATTTAATGCTTATTATAAGTGAGTATATAAGTAAACAGTGAAATCTAGTTAATAGTGTAAAGTTTGACTTTTGAGGTCAAACTTGTTATGCGTTTTCGATAATTTTGTTATAGGTATTATATATACGTTAGCCGCCCTATGACATTTAGTATTCTTTTAACGTGGTATTTGTTTCGGCTTATATAGCCGGCTTATGGCTTATTTGGTTTTGGACTTATGTTTCACAACCTCACGTTTTGTGGCTTATTTTGAAACTTTCCAACTTATATAAGTTCATTATGACATAATGAACTCCGGAAAGTTTCAAAATAAGCCACAAAAAGTGAGCTTATGAAAAAATAAGCCCAAAACCAAATAAGTCATAGGCCAGCTATATAAGCCGAAAGCCCGAAATATACTAGTTAGGAGGGTAGTTAGCATTAGCAGAGAGTAGCTGTTTGTTTTATAAATGTATTTGGTAAAATAGTTGTAGCTGTAATTATAAAGTTTAAAATGACATAGACGCTCAACCGTTTTTTTTTTAGTGTTTCGATTAGGAGTGTTTAAACAAAATCCATAGGCTAAACGCTTGTTGCCAGATAAGCATTATATTTTAAACACGCTCTTAATAGCTCGTTGCTAGACGGAGCTTATAGGGAAAATGGCGCGAATTAATGTAACAAACCTTTACGTTTATTGCATTGTATGTGCAACGAACTTTTGTTTTTACCATGTGAATATGTGATAGAAAGAACATTTGTTTTTTCTACCGTATGATGTAACGTAACCGGTTAACTCTTATATTTATGAAATTGTACGTTACGTCAAATGGCGAAAATAAAATCTTCTTAAACATTAAATTTAGTTATATTCTCGTGCAACTTTCCCTATTTTAAAAATCAGATTATTATCTTTTTATTGTTCGATATGAAAAAAGATTAGAGAATGGAGAGAGTAGTGATTTGAACTTGAATATTGGTCATCAGCCTATCAGATCCCAGTAGTTAAATTAGTCCTAAGTTTTATTTGCGTGAATGAAGAAAACCTTGCTACACTAAGAGCGCGACCGATAACAGTATTTTTACAAAGGGAAATGCTAGAACCACACATAATTTACAAAAAACTTCCACACAATGAAGAGAGTAAATAAGTGGTCCAAGTGTCATGCCACATCATTGTGTGAGTTTTTTTGTAAAGTTTATGTGGTTTTAGCAAATCTCTTTTACAAATGGGTCTAGTGTTTAAGTGATTAAACTGAATAAATGCTCCTTTTGTAGACTGTTCAACTATAGTGAAAATGGCTATACTATCTACTGGGACGAGTACATGTGGCTCAATGGAACTAGTTGCATCCTCATTTAGTCCCCGATATACACAACGTGACTGCGTGTATTTCAAGAGTTTGAGTACCCAAAGGCAACATCAACGGCCTTGGTGGTTTGGGTTTTCTTATGACAAAGTAAGAAAATTAGGTGCTCCGGATCGCTCATTGAGGATGATTTGGAATGGGTATGTTGGGAGAGACACGTACAGGATAAAAAAGGATAATGATGATAAGATTTATAGGAGGCTTGATTCTTGTTTGGTTATTCCTCTGCCTAAAGGAAAGAAGCCGAAAGCCATTATTAAGTTCCTTGGTGGTGCATTTATAGGAGCAGTTCCGGAAGTTACATATAGGTCGGTTGTACTTTCTGTATTCATACATTTCCCATTGTTTTTGTTTATAGCAAATATAGCAAAGAACAGGTTATGATGTATCATGTAAACTTTGATATATGTATGCAGCTATCTTCTTGGGCTATTGGCAAATGAAGGTTATCTTATTATATCCGTACCATATAATGTGACGTTTGATCACTCACAAGCTGCTAGAGAAGTTTTTGAGAGGTTTCATTCCTGCTTGAATTCATTGTTAACTTATGGATTACCGAGTGATGGCCTGCTAGCAGCTGAGCTTGTTGATCTTCCTCTTTATTCTGTTGGTCATAGGTGTGCAGTAGCTTAATACTTTACTGTTTTATCAGTTTAAAGCATCTCACGTTCTCTTAATATTATTTTCTACTTGCGTGAAAATGTGCAGTAATGGAGCCCTACTCCAAGTACTAACTTGAAGCTATTTCTCTGATAAGCTACCAAAGGTCTGTTTGACGCCTTCTGTTTCATAAAATATAGTGTACTTTAAGGCCCATTGCTAAAAAATATATCAAAATGTATTGGAATTAATGTAAATTTTCTTCTATTGTGGAAGGTGAATGCCATAATATCTTACAACAACGGGCCCGCAACAGAGGCAGTACCCTACTTCGAGCAGGTAATGTGATTTGTTGACGTATAAACAGAGTTATTTTTAAGGAATAATACTGCAGTTTCAGAATATTATCAATTTTTTTTTTTTTTTTTTTTTTTTTTTTTTTTTTTTTTTTTTTTCCATTCACTTTTGCAGTTGGGTCATCTAGTAAGCCAAATGATGCCTATGGTGGAAGCTTCTCCTGTATCCTCCATGGCTAAGAGTGCTGCAGGTTAATTGGATCTTATATGCTTGAATCTATTTTAGATAAGCAACCTAACCAGAACATAAATATTTTGATGTTTTATCACTGGTGTGTTTTATACTGCTTCGATAATCATGTCTCATTTTACTTGTTCTCTGTCTATACATTCTATGTAGATGACTGGAAAGCACTGCTTGATACAGCTGAAGCAATGGCACCCGATCATGATCCTGAAACTAGGGTCTCATTGAACAATTTTGTTGATCAGCTACCATCGGTTTTCAATCAGGTAATTCTATGTGGTTTAGCAATATTATACTTTAAGAGATTACTAGTAGTTTTTAAAATGTTAAGTCAATGCTACATGACAATCATTTTTTACTCTACTTTTGTTGTTCCTTGAAGTATTTTGGTTATATCAGGTTGCTCAAGGAATATCAGAATTCAAACCAACACCAACTGAAAACCGAGAATGTTGCAAGAATTCATATAATGTCCCGAAAACACTCCTGGTAATTTTGTGCTCCCGAAAGGCTATAACTAAATTTGAAACATCTTTTAGTGTTTCCTGTGTTGATTTATATGATTGATACTTGTTTGTTGCTGGTGAAGTTCAATACTGATAGTGATGTCATTGATGAGACAGATCTCCTTGAGGAAACTTTGAGGCCTTGTGTGGAAGCTATTGGTGGAACACTGGACATTGTTTCATTGACTGGTAACACTATCACACTGTGCATCCAGGTATGTATTTGTGATTTGTTTTTGCTACATGTGAACATTTCAACATTTTTAGGCTTGCTGAGGTAGATAAATTCCGGGTAAAATGCAAAAATGGTCCTTAAACTATCACGAAATCGCAAAAATGGGACCGAGACAAAAAGTCACGCAAAAAAGCCACTAACGTTACGCAAATTTGCAAAAAAACCACCGAGAGCCATTTTCTGTTAGTTTGCTCGTTAAGTTCCACGTCATCGAGGGTAGTTTCATCTTTTTACTGTTCATATTCAATCAATACCACCACCACTCTCTACCACCACACAACCAACACCACCACCCTCTACCGCCACCACCACCACCACCCTCTACCGCCACCACCCTCTACCACCACACAACCAACATCACCACCCTCTACCGCCACCACCACCACCCTTGCCAAACATCCCTTTATTGCTGTGGTGTTTGCTTTCAGTTATCTGTCTGGTGAGATTATAATATAGCCTGCTAATCTAATATAGAGTTTTAGAAGAGCAAGAGACTCGATGCTAAAGAAGGAGATGGATTTTACGTTCTTAATAATAACTTTTGGTGCAAGTGGGAAATTGTATGATGTAGTTAACCTTACACCACATTGCTTTGATAGTGTGCCCATTGTAGCTTAAGTGATATTTAGGGAATAGACTTCATCATATTATCCTGCTAACATGATGAAGAATATATGGTTTTTAGTTCTTAAATTTAGGAGCTATGAGCCTATAATTATTCTGAGTTACAAACTGTTATGCTTTTCAAGTAGAGGTCCTAAAATTGGATGGCTCTTTAATCATGAACTTGTGAACCTTTGACCATATGACAATGTATGAAGGGTAATTGCTTATTTAACAAAGCCAAACCAAAATGATTTTCTTTAACTGTCTATCTTATCCCTTGCTTTAAGTCCATACTTGATGCATATGGAACACAATCATTTTTTATTGAACAATGTCTAATGATTAATCGTCAGAATCAGTTAATGTATTGAGCCACCATATCTATGGCATCAATGTTTAGCATTATGTTATTGTTAATATTCTCTTCCGTAATCCCCTTTGTCGGTAAAGCAAAAACCATAATCCGTATATCCTGATTTTTTTTTTTTTTTTTTTTTTTTTTTTTTTTTATAAATTGCTATTAACTGTGTGCTAATATACAACCCAACACAAGTAAACCATACACAAAATGGTGGCAAAAATTTGCTTTTGTAAGAATCAAGATCAATGCAAAACTAAAGAAGACATCACAAGCATCGTGAGTAAAATGCAGTGCACACTCTTTGTCAATCATGATCACATTTGTAGCCTTTGCGAGAATGTCCGCTTTGAAGAAAGTCTTTAATCATATGTCTTCTCAAAGCATGTAGATACCCTGCAAAGCAAACAGCAAAGTACGATCATTCATTTCTATTTTACCCACTGCATTTTCCTGGGAGAAACATACTAGCTGGCCTGCTTCTCAACAACCTCTCTTTGGCAATACGAGTGTGATTGAATTACTGTTTGCCCAATCTCTTTAATCTAGGGGGTAGGCTGTTATTCATCATTATACCACGATGGTTGATATTCTGGGCTTTATAGTTTGTTAGGCACCTATGAATCTTGCATCTTTATATCTCTACAGTTTCCTAGCTTACATAGAACAAATTACATGATCCAGTTTCGTTGATATTAGACCGTGATATCTAGGCAATTAAATGGGAAGATGATGAATAGTGTTTTGAAAGTTAAGGCATCCTTTGCAAATTTAGCCATTGAAACGAGTAAAAAGACGAAACTACCCTCGATGACGTGGAACTTAACGAGCAAACTAACGGAAAATGGCTCTCGGTGGTTTTTTTGCAAATTTGCGTAACGTTAGTGGCTTTTTTGCGTAACTTTTTTTCTCCCATTTTTGCGATTTCGTGATAGTTTAAGGACCATTTTTGCATTTTGCCCATAAATTCCCCATGACTCCTGGCCATATTCACTAAGCTTTTATCAACTATATCATGTGGAACATGAAGCTAATTAACCATATATACTAGTAAATAATAGAGGTGCAAAAGTGGACATGTTAGGTTAAAATAGGTTGTTCTTAGACAGGCTGAAACGGGTCAGGTGAGGTTGGGTTGACCATTTGACTTGTAAACATATTTGTCCATTACGTTAAATATGATTAAAACGGTTTAGGAGGTTACAAGCAGCACAAAATACACTTTGGGTGACTCAACAACATTCCACCCATTTTTCATGTTTTTCTTAGCTAAAATTCTTTATTAAACCCATTAGGGATAAATCATAACCCAAATAGACCCGATTATAAGTTAATGGGTTGAACTAGCCACCTCTAGTAACTATGAAAATAGTCATATATTGGAGTAATACTGTTTTATGTACTTTGAGGTACTATTGTTATAGTGAACCAATTATTTGCCCTTTTTGCATGACCAGGACCCAAAACTGCAAGTAGGTGATATATACACTCCAGCAGATGCGATTGCACAAGGACTCAAGACCCTTTCGCTAAATGAGACCAAAATCCGTGCCAGAACCATTGTAGACTGGTTTAGTAGCATCACTAGTAAGTTAAGTGCAGAGATTCAGTAAATGTAAACTAAACTTAGCTTCAACCAAATTTTTGGATCTTGTATATATTAATATAGAAACAACCATTGTGTGAATATAAACTCGAAACACATACTTTATTTTATTGTCTCCTGTGCTATATTTTATTTGACATTGGGGGATAGATGGAAGATCAGAATTATTGTTAGAATATTAGTAGTAACTTAAACATAGTTTAGGGGTTTAAATGTACATTGTAATTAAGATTAGGACTAGACGATAACTAGGATTGGTTAAGCTTGCCTTGCAAGGCAAGGAAGGCCCATGTGGCCGGTTACATGGTGAGGTCGGTTGGTGAGTATCCATAACCGACTCTTACATGGTTTCCTACCCCCTCATCTCTATAAATAGAGGTGAGGGGGGGCTGCTAGTATTCTCATTCTTCTTGACTCGAATGTAAGCTTTATTGGTTCTAATAAAGGGGTGTTCGAGGTACATCATGTGCATATATTCTCATTATACTTTGTAGGTTTTGATTCTTCTTGTTCTTCTTCGTTTGTTGTCCAACACGGGTTTTGTGTTTGGTATTGCAACTTGTGATCGATCGACGTTACGGTTCTAGGTTCCGCATTCGACATCTTCGGATTGTTGTCGAGGTATTTATCCAACAAGTGGTATCAAGAGCCGCGGTTATTGTGGTCTTGAAGTTCGAGTGCTAGATCGAGGTTTCGATTTCGTTCGAGGTTTGAGGTTCGGGTATCGAATCGGTTTTTTTAGTAGCGATCGAGAAAGGGTTATAAACCCACGTGAAGACAAAGACCTATTCGTTTTTAGTTTTGCAAAGTGACGTGAGGGGTTTTTATTTTTTAAAGAAAAAAAAAAAAAGTTTGATTGGTTACTATCTTATACTCTCCACGTGAAGTAAAACTATAAAGGTGACAAATATAAGGTTTGTTTTATATTCATCAAAACGTGTCGAGTTTAATTTAAATTCGATTAAAGTAAAACGAAGGTTTTTCTTGTTGCGGTTTTTATTTTCTTGTGGTTCAAGCTTAGATCGTGGTTCGCTTGGGTTTCAAGTTTACGATCGGGTTTGCTTGTTCGAAATCGAGGGTTTTGGGTTATTCTAATTAATTCGATTTGCAAGAAGGGTTTTTAACAACAAGGGGAATATTGCACACGGCTTGTGAGGCTTGTCGGTAAAGTTGGTTAATAAACAACTTGACAAGGTTTTTAGCAAGGTATAAGAAGAATGGCTAGTTCTATAACTAGGTTTGACATCGAGAAATTCGATGGAAAGAATGACTTCGGGTTATGGCAAATAAAGATGCGTGCTTTAATGGTACAGCTGGGATGTGATGCTGCATTAGAGACATTACCCGCGGACATGGAAGCAGGTGAAAAGGCTGCTTTGATGAAGAAGGCATACAGTACCTTGATTCTATGCTTGGGAGACCGGGTTTTACGGGAAGTTACCAAGGAAACATCTGCTGCAGGAATTTGGTCGAAGTTGACTAGTCTGTATATGACTAAGTCCTTAGCAAATAGACTGTATCTGAAGAAGAAGCTGTACACATTCTATATGAGTCCAGGTACGAAACTGGGTGATCATATAGATGAGTTTAACAAGTTGATACTTGATTTAGCGAATATTGATATCGAGATTGAGGATGAAGATCAGGCACTTATGTTACTTACGTCGTTGCCATCGTCTTATGAAAACTTTGTGGAAACATTGTTGTATGGGAGGGAATCCTTAACAATGGAGGATGTTCTAGCAACTCTGAATTCAAGGGAGTTGAAGAAAAGAACCGAAGGCACAAAGGAAGAAATTGGTGACGGGTTATATGTAAGGGGAGGGTCAGATCATTCAAGGAAAGCTCATTCTGGTGGAAGTTCGCGGTTTAAGTCAAGGGGTGGAACTGGTAAACTCAAGTGCTTCATATGTCATTCAGAGGATCATCTGAAGAGAGACTGTCCAAAGAAGAAGTCAAGTGGGTTCGTCAGGAAGGGTAAGCATGATCAGGATTCTGATTCTTCTAGTGACGAGGGTAACGCCTACTTTGGAGAAGCCTTGGCGGTGGTCGGGAATGATGAGATGGCTGAATTGGTAATGGATTCAGGTGGGTCTTATCATATGACACCTAGGAGGGATTTCTTGTACGACTTCAAGGATATTGATGGTGGTTCGGTTCAGTTAGGTGATAACAGGACATGCACTATCAGAGGGACAGGAAAAGTGAAGATACAGTTGCATGATGGTTCAAGCTTTATACTGGAAGATGTCAAGTATGTTCCAGGGTTAAGAAAAAGCTTGATTTCATTGGGTACTCTTGAAAAAGAGGGTTATACTGTGAAGATGCAGATGGGTAGAGTCAAGGTGATCAAAGGTTGTCGGGTTATGATGACTGGGATCAGGAAAGAGAACTGTGTGTATACTTTGGAAGCAAAAGTGAAGACTTTTGGTGTACAAAAGCATGGAGGTTCAAAACAAGTTGGATTCAAGCAATTTGGTTCTAAACAAGTTGGGTTCAAACAACTTGGTCATAAACAAGTTGGTCTCAAACAACTTGGTCATAAACAAGTTGGGTTCAAACAACTTGGTCCTGGTGTTAAAACAGGAGTCCATGGAGTACAGGTTGATGAACGTGTTTGGTTTGAGGTGGAACTGCAGGGAGCTCAGGAAAATCGTGAAGCTGAGGTTGTTCAGGATAGTAACGATGATGCTGCAGTGGCTCAAAGAAAGTTGGAGGATAAGCAACTTGAAGAAAAGACAAACACGGGCTGCTTGGTAAATGAGCAGGAGAAGATACACCTTGGTATAAAGGTGGGGGCAGACATTACGGTAACCGGAGTACCTGGTCAAGAGGGTGCAGAGGGTAATGTTGCTGAAAAGAAGAAAGTGAAGGAGTCTACGGAAGCTAATCTTGGAAAATTACTGAAGTACAATGCCTGGTCGACAAGGTGGTCCCCGGTCCGAGGTTCCAGCACGAGGAAAAGATGCTGAGTATCGGTTATGTTTAAGTGTTACTCCTAAGGTGGAAATTGTTAGAATATTAGTAGTAACTTAAACATAGTTTAGGGGTTTAAATGTACATTGTAATTAAGATTAGGACTAGACGATAACTAGGATTGGTTAAGCTTGCCTTGCAAGGCAAGGAAGGCCCATGTGGCCGGTTACATGGTGAGGTCGGTTGGTGAGTATCCATAACCGACTCTTACATGGTTTCCTACCCCCTCATCTCTATAAATAGAGGTGAGGGGGGGCTGCTAGTATTCTCATTCTTCTTGACTCGAATGTAAGCTTTATTGGTTCTAATAAAGGGGTGTTCGAGGTACATCGTGTGCATATATTCTCATTATACTTTGTAGGTTTTGATTCTTCTTGTTCTTCTTCGTTTGTTGTCCAACACGGGTTTTGTGTTTGGTATTGCAACTTGTGATCGATCGACGTTACGGTTCTAGGTTCCGCATTCGACATCTTCGGATTGTTGTCGAGGTATTTATCCAACAATTATAGGATGGTAAAATGTGTAGCAACTAGCAAGCGATACTTGTTGGCTTTCCTGTTGATGAAGCTGGGGTTACTGTGAGCTAGCCAGCTAGGGGTGACAAGATGTGCGGATTGGGTTGGTCAAACAATTCTGGCTCAGCATACGATTTAATCAAATAATGATAAATTATTTTTTGCTACTGTGAGGGAAAGAATAAGGGGTAAAGCTAAATATAGGCTACATATTTCTACAAATAAACACAATTACGCAACATACTTAGTAAAGTGTCAAACGTACTCAACATATTTTCAAAAAATCATCGATCTACGCAATATGACCGGCTGGCAGCAGGTTACCAGGTCACCTAACTTTAAAAGTTACACCTTTGGTCCTTAAACTGTCTCATATCTCGCGTACATGATCCTATTTTGGTAACGGTCGTTAAAAAAGTTTTTAAAAAAACTTTTTAACATTTTTTTTTAAATCGAGATAAAATCTTTTTTTTTAACTAAAATTTAGAAAAAAAAAAGTAAAAAAATTTAAAATTAAAAAAAAAGGAAAAAAATTTTAAAAATTATTTTTTTAAAGTTAATATTTAAAAAAAAAATCAAAATTTTTTAAAAAAATTAATATTTGCAAAAAAAAATTATTTTTTTTATAAATACGCATTTTTTAAAAAAATTAAAAAAAAGAAAAAAAATAAAAAAAATATATTTTTTTTTAAGTTAATATTTTTAAAAAAATCAAAATTTTTTAAAAAAATTAATATTTGCAAATAAAAAATTAATTTTTTTAAAAAAATTAATTTTTATGAGTGATTTTTTGTACTAAAACCAAAAATGAGTTTTCATTATTGTGTAAGAAGAGAAGGAATTTTTATTAGACTCAATGAAATGAAGGAATATTTGGTAATATGAAAATTGAAGCATTCTTTAATACACTTTTAAGCAAATTTACATTATAGTTACTAGAAATTATACAATTATACCAAGAAGATACCAATGGGCTTGTGCTCCACTGGACATGTCTTATTCAGTTAAGCGTGCCTAGTGGAGAATAGTACCGGTTTGGGTGACCAAACCGGGAAGTCCTCACTTGTGGACCACTGCCCTGTCGGTACGATTTCAAAGTCCTTCAATGAAGGTTTCAACCCATCAGGGTTCGAATCTGGAGAAGGCAGAGTTTACTTCAATTTAAGTGTCGTGCCTTCGGGCGGCTTAAGTTGAAGGTTTTCCCCCATCAGGTTTCAAATTGGACATGGATTTCCTTTGAAAGAAAGTAATCGTTCAAAAAAAAATATCAAGAAGATCGCAGCCATCCACTATAAAAATGTTTTATGGGATTTGGTGATTAAGATAATGACAGCCCACAGAATGGACTAGTGGATTTCTAAATAGCTGTTTTGAAGATACTTAAATCACATGCATGTATCTAGGAAAACAATGTCTTTCTAGGATTGTCTTTGACATTAATCCCAACAAATGCCTAGTCAAGTAGAATGATATGATACACAACTTGTTGATTATTTTGGCCATTACAGACGAACAACAAGTTGTTATCCGTTTATTTGATGACAAATCTCACCTACCATAAGCATATAAGTCTGACTTTCCTTTTGTAAATTCTGCACCTAAACTTGCACTTTGAAACACCAAAATTTAAAACCAAACAAATAATGGCGGCCTTCATGAAGGAGCTTGAGCATCTGAAAATCAGATTGGAAGATATCAAATCAGCCACCAACAACTTTAATGAAAACAAAGTTATCGGAATTGGAGGGTTCGGGAAAGTATATAAAGGAGAACTATCTCACTCTGAGGGGAAGAGCATGGTTGCTATTAAACGCCTAGATCGTAAATACGGGCAAGGAGACCCTGAATTCTTAAAAGAAATCAGGATGCTTTCTTGTTACAAGCATAAAAATCTCATCTCCCTCTTGGGATTTTGCAAGGAAGGTGATGAGATGATCCTCATATATGAGCATGCATCTCGTGGAAGCCTTGACCGGATTTTAAATGACGTTACTCTCACGTGGACACAAAGACTAAAGATCTGTCTTGATGCAGCTAAGGGACTAAGCTTCCTTCATGATCCCAACGGGACACAACAAAGAGTCCTGCACCGTGATATTAAAAGTGCTAACATTCTACTCGATGAGAGTCTAAATGCTAAGGTGGCTGATTTCGGGTTGTCAAAAATAAGCCCAGCTAATCAGAAATACACATTTCTTTTCACCAGTCCAGTAGGTACCCCAGGCTACTGTGATCCACTTTACATGGACGACTACCAACTAACAAAAGAGTCAGACGTGTACTCTTTTGGGGTAGTCTTATTTGAAGTCCTGTGCGGAAGAGTATGTTTTGAATATAGCAATGGTAATTTTAAGGTTTTTGTAAATCACTGGAAGAGATGTTATGAGCAAAACAAAGTAGATGAGATCATCTTTCCAGATCTCAATCACCAAATGGATCCGAGTTCTGTCAGAACATTTGTAGACATTGCATATCAATGTTTACAGATATCTCGTGAGCAGCGGCCAATGATGTCTGTTGTTGTGGAAAAACTTAAAACTGCACTTGAACAAAGAGAGCATGAGCAGGAACAGATGCGTAAGGCTGCGGAGTATGAACAGATCCGTAAAGCTATGCATAAGGCTGCGAAGCAGGTTCAGATCCGTAAAGCTGCAGAGTTTGAGGCGGAACAGATGCGTAAGGCAGCAGAGCAGGAGTATAAAGAGATACTCAAATATGTGGACCCTCCTCTGATCTACAGATCTGTGAAGGAATTGAAAGCTTTTTTCTCTAAAGGAATCCCAGTTAACAGCGGCAAAACGGTAATAAGTGACTAACATTTTAAAAATTCTAAATACAAAATAAAATAATTTGCAATTGACTTTCCCTTACATCCCTTATAAATTTGCATCTTTTGGACATCAACATGACAAAGGAATTTAGAAAAGAAAGATGTAAATGGACATAAGCCCAAAATTGAAGGGTGTTTTACTTTGCCTTAAGTAGACTCATTCAATTAAAGATATAAATGCATCGCAGTTGTTATCAATAAATGACAAGGGAGAAGTCATTTGTGAAAGGATATACATTGAAGCCTGTTTGGATCATATTCAAGATTACCATCTAGAAGATTTTGAAAATTCAAGGTTAGTTGTCGTCCTTCTTACACCCAGGGGCGGAGCCACCATAGAAGTAGTGGGGGCCGATGCCCCCAACCAAGTTATTGAGGATACCCAAATATATAGGTAAAAAAATTAGAAATGATCGGAAAAAGGTCCAATGCCCTCACTCGTAAAATCAAAGTGCCCTCGTCGTTCTCAGCTTGTTAAGAATCCAAGAGTGGTCTGATGAAAAAAGTTGTTTTTCCGGTGACTTATGATCGGAAAACATGGAGAAAGTTTGGTAAAATAATGGGTAACTGTGAAGGAGATAAGTGAATTTGGGATAGTGGGGAGTGGGCCCATGGTGATAAATATAATAACCCATTAATATTGCTCTTTTTCATATCATTGTATGTGCATTAATGTGGGACTTGGGTGAGTAACAATAATACGTAGTATAGGATTTGGGAAATTTGGGTGGGTAGCATATCACGTGTAAGTGATACACGAAGTATTGCAGTTTTGAGAATACTTTTGTTAACTGCACAAGTACTAAAGATTCTCAAATACTTTCTACATTATAGTTTTGATATAATAGTCACATTTCTTTTATTGAAAATATTAATAAACGTGAGCGCTTTATACAATTTTTATGACATTTGGTGTGTTAGAATTTTCGTTAATTTTGGTATGTGATCAATGAATATATTTTACAACGTAAGTGAGTTTATTTATATATAAACTAGTTGAAATCCTCATTCAAAATTTATTTTATCAACACCTAAACTTAAAATAAGTTTTATTTGCATCGTAGCATATCAATTTGCTGCATTTATATTAAACTCGACCCGACCCGGCCCGACTTGTTTAAAATTATGCTAAAAATTGACAGCGCCAAATTATGCTCGATGCCCCCCGTAATCACAATTCCTGGCTCCGCCACTGCTTACACCCATCGCTTTTGTTTCTCTATGGTTTTTGATGACGTCAATCTTAGTGGCTACTTCATTCAGATTTCCAGGGCGACGACGCTGTTACTGCATACACAAGTTTAACGAATTGAAAGTATGTGTTAGAGCTCAATTCTTGTATCCCCGAATCACATACAGTGTGAACCTTGTCTTCAGAAATGCCAGCAGGATAAATATGTGTAAGACCCTCCACTACAAATTAAATGGGGAGACAAAATGTTGCATGGTTTATGATATATACGAGAGAGAAGATGGATGGTTCGTGGTACCATTATATCAGTTTACAAGCGACCACAAAACTGCAGATTTTGAAATTGACTTTGAAAGATTTAAGAACGGTTGCAAATTACTAGTAGCAGGCTTCGAGTTCCAACCCCTTGAAGAAAAAGTAAGCAGAAAAAGCCAGTTTATTAATTAATGTCATTTTCTATGTTGTTTGATGATTCTAGCTGTATTTTTAGAAGCATTCTTGGAAAACGGGTCAGCCACAAGCATGATCAACGGCTCACTTGATTTGGTATGTTTTTTTAATATATAGGTAGAACTGCATGATCAAGGGTTAGAAGAGTACCAAGACATAGTTAAGGCCGCGTCACAGCCTCTATTCTACGAATCCCTTGGGGAGCTTAAAGAGCTTCTCTCCATAGGTTTCCATATTAACAATCACAGAACGGTAATGTGCCATGTCCATATATAAGCCACTACTTGTGATTTTTATTAAATTTGTTATAGTTTAAGAAAGAGATCATCAAAACTAATTCCTAACTGTATTATATAATATATGGATAGTGGTTTTCCCTGAATGAAAATGGAGAACACTGTGAAATGTTATCAATAGCCCACTGTTTGATTCCACGCGAAGGTGGTTACAGTTTCTATGATACCGATCTTTATTCAAGGTGACATATCCTCCTTGTCCATCTACTCATTCCTATTGTTTATTTTTAAGGTTTTCGGACTAATAATATTTCATACGTATCATTCTATGCTTCTTCTTCATGCAGATTTTCACGCTTTTTTGAAACAAATAAAAAAGGATTTAAAGTACACATCAGAACTCAATTCTTGACCACATCAATCAGATACACAGTGAACCTTGTCTTCTGCAAGGATTACTATTCTGTAGGGAAACAAAAGTACGTAGCTCTCAGATACAAATTAGAAGGGGAGACAGAAACTTCTATCGTGTACCTTGCAACTTTAACAAAAGATAACAGCTCTTTTATTGCTGAATTGTATCAATTCACTAGCAATGGGAGAACTTTTGATCTTGAAATTGTGTTTGAAGATCATAAAGACAATTTAGAAGTAGACGGCATCTTGTTTCAGCCCCTAGAAAAAGTAAGTTGACAAATACTGGTTTATCAGATCAACTTATATTATGGTTTCAAGACTTGAAACTTTCTTACAAAAATCACCAGAACATTTTGAATCAGAGGTAGCAAAGTATCAGGTTGAGTTGGATTGGAATATATATATCGTTTTTCAAAATGTGGGTTTGATTCGTGTTCGTAGGTTGGGTCGACCTGCTTTTTTGGTTTTCTTCTGAATGCCATAAACATCAAACATTAAAGTAAAGTGTTGTGGAGGATGACATAATAGATTATTTTAGTTTGAAAGTAATTATACATAGTGTTTTTTTGTATATTTCAGTTCGTTAGAGTATCTTCACTACTATTTTATAGAAACTATCAAGCATGATCTAAAATGATGATCGTTAGTATTTATAATTTAGTAAAATCAATATGGTACAGTATAAAGCTGCAGTGTGAAAGATGGTAGATGAATTAACTTAATGGGATGCTGCAGCTCGAGCTTTAGCTGCTTTATAATTGAGTTTCGGTCGAAACTGGTTTGATATATGTTTAAATTTCATAGGTTGAACATGAGCAAGTGTTGGAGGATGAGAAACTATCAAATGATACTCTACAGTGGACAATGAAGGAGGAGGGTCTGTGCGCAAATCTTTTTAGGTGCTTCCAAATCTCTACTGATCAAGAGGTACATCTGATATGAACTATTCATTACTGTCATTGAAACCTTTTAAACATAATTAACCCTAATTTTAGTTCTCATTTTGTACTTACATGTATTTCTGTTGATTGATTGATAGGGGTATGCTGTTGATAATAATGGGAAGAAATCTTTGATGTTCTCAGCAAGAGGCGTAATAAGAAGCAGCGAACTGTCTTTTAAGCCTTTACCGAAATCAAGGTTCTTTTTCTATTTCCATGCCAGTTTTCTAGAAGAAGTTTATATCTTTTGCATATAAGTGTAGTGCACAACACTAAAGAAAATGTTACACAAAAGGTTCAAAGTTCAAACCTAGTTTGCTATCCACTAACACCCATATTAGACTAGTTTACAGCCACTTACAAATTGGGTCTCTTGATGTTCATCCCTAAATCTGGGTACTCATACGCAAAAACACCTGTCTATGACGACACCTGTCGTCATAGACATTGTACGTTTTCTATCAATAGACACACCTGAATCATGTTAGCAAAAAAAGATATGTTCTATCAAATGATAATAAAACATGCATATTTATGAGTATTGCACAGTCTGAATTTTAGTAAGTTCTCAAGTTCTGATTTTCAAGTCATGCTATTCTCTAGTGCATCCCCGGTAGAAAAAGTCTCTTAAAAAACTTGGCCAATAAAAAACTACATTCAACCCTTCTGAAATGCAAAGCTTTTAAAGAAAAAAGGTCCTTTATTTGCCTCCCATTGAAGATGCCCTTCCTAACATGAAAAGGTAAACTTAAAAATAGAGCCCGAAACGATGGACATTTTACCCTCACACCAAAGCAGCTTAGACAATGAATTGACTAATTCCACTCAGTTTAAATGTAATTGTTGATTTGTATCTCAAGATGATTTTCAATGTTTATCGCAGATTTAAAGAAGTGGCTGTGATAACCAACTCCCGGTTTAATATTAAGAAGGAAATCAAGTCCGATGTACTATCACGTGAAACAGCATATGCATATTACCTTATCTACAAATCAACTGACCAACCCTTATTGAAACATGAATATGAAAATTCGTATATCTATTTAGTAAGCCCTCCAGAAACCCCAATAATTGGACAAAAGCTTGATCAAATCATTCACAACCAACCATTGAATAGACCCAAACTAGATTATGTTCCACGACAGAGGAGCGATGGTTGGATGGAAGTAAAACTGCTGCAGTATCAAACCCCAAGTTCTACAGAAACTATTGATATTAATATTTGGTTAACGACTCCCAATTACGATAATATTAGTGGGCTTATTATAGAAAGCATCGAGCTTAGGCCCATAAAGCATTCAGTTTAAGTCCATATCCACTGGAGCAGGGGAATTTTATACTGTTGAGTGTTGAATGATGGTGGTTTGTCGACTGTGATAAGTAAGCCGAATGATGTTACTAGTGATAAAGGTTTGACGAGTGGTTTAGAAGAGGCGGTTAAATTAGAGGTTAAGATTTAAAGTGAGCCCTCCGAACCTCCGGCATGTAGCCGGCGACCGGACGGCTGAAGATTAAAGCGGCGGAAGTTAGGGTTTATGGGATAGATCTGATACCATGTAAGATGATTGAAACCCGTAGGCAATCCTTTATTATTCATCACTATTTATATATTACAAGACATAAATAAATCCTAATGGACCCAACCCACAAGTCGGGTTTGGGCCAACTTATTCTCTAACAGATATTGAATATTAAGAGTTTTAGATTTATACCAAATATCTTTTTCTTACATTGATAAACTTATTTTAATTGATTATGAAATCATATTAATTTATTTGGATGGTTCCTTTTACTTTTATTGATATGCAGAATTACACTAGATTTTTTATTTTATTATTATTTTTTTTTTAAATTAAGAAAGGCAACATAAATTGAACCAAAGAACAAAATACACAAGAAAAGTCATCTCACCTCCCCATTTTAATTGTGGCATTGCTGTTGTATCTCAAAGTTGTATCCCACAGTGTTTCAAACAGTAACATAGGCTTCAATCAATGGTACACTACAGTGGTTGGAACAGTGCCACTTTTCTTCCCCTTTTTAATTGTGGCATTGCTGTTGTTCTTGACGCGCTTATGAGGTTTTTTACATTTTTTTTTCTTTTCTTGATTTTGTGTGAAAGTAATAATTTTTGTGTGTGGAACGTGTCGATAGTTGGTGTTTGGAATTGGGTTTTGAAAGTGATTACCTGATATGAATATTTAGAATAATGCGTTAATTGGCCGGATTGGATTTGTTGGTTTAGTATACCGGATTGCTAGAAACTATTCATTTGCGGCCTGCAATACTAGGATGAAGATTTCCTAGAATCTTGATGCTAAATGGATAGTCTTTTTAGCAAGCAACATTTCCGGTTAAACAAAATTATATCTTAAGGTACATGTTTGGCGGTGATGTTGCTTGATTTATAAAGACGAGGTAAACCATCCTCTTTGGTTTCATGTCGGTTGGTGTTTTGGTAAAAAGTTATTGCTAGCTTTTTGGATGTATAGACTATTGTTAAAAATTCAATTTCAGTATTAAGTGTATTGTTGACCATGCCCTTATGCAGGCTGTGTTGGGAATTATATTTATTGATTTGATGATACAAAACAAGAAGAATGAAACATGAAGGGCTTGAAGTAACAAGAATGAATTCTACAAAAGATGGGAAGGACTTACTTGCAAAAGAAGTTTTATTTATTAGTGTATTTTGTAAACCCTAATATCTCTCTATATAAAGAGATCAATGGTGTATTTTTATTCAAGTCTTCCACAATGTAGTTGTCTAGTAAAGGTGTGTGTAACCTAGGCGTAGAAGATAAACGCCTAGGGTTTAGTGTTTTAGTTTAGATAATGTGTTCTACTTGATCAAGGTAGAACATGTTAAGTAGTTTGTAATCGTTAGAGAAGTGATTGATAATAAAAACCTTGTTCATAATAATGATTGATTCTATGTTTGAATATTCCGCCTTCATTATTATGTGTTCTTAGATATAATATTAGACCTCGTCTAAGAGCTATAAACGATCTTATCAATTGGCATCAGAGCTAGGTTAGCTCGTTATCTAAGGATTACAAGGTTTAATGGTGAAGAAACTGTTTTGGAAAAGTTCTACTGTCGAAGATGAAGTTTTGATAATAAGGTAATCATATTATTTTTTTTTTATCGATTCTGATTGGAGAAAAGTTTATGGACAGTCGGTGCAATATAGCAGATACAATTAAAAGAATTGTTGTTTATTGCTTTCTATGAATTTTTAATTGGCTGCTTGAAACTTTCAAAGGATACTTCGTACAATTGATAGATCATGGGTCGGTGATAGTGCAAGTGGTTTTGTTTATTAATAGATCCTCATCAGACTGGGTGACTCATTAAATTAACCTCGTACATCACTTTTATTATCATGGATCAGTAATAAATTGTTTTTATTTGTGCTCGTCTATCACATGGTTTCCACATAATTGTCGTTTACTGTTTGTGGGATGTACGGAGTATTGGTTAAAACGAGGGGCTAATTGAATGGTCAACCTCGTACTACTTTGTGGTTCAAGCAACAAAGTGGGTCGGTGCTAAATAATTGTGAAGCAAGAAGTTTGACAAAGAGCAGATTTGGATTATTAATTTATCAAAGTCTTCGCACATGGACATAGGATTAGATTCGTTTGTCGTCTTTTAAATAAACTGATCTATATTCTCATATTACCATGATCGTGGGTCGGTGAAGTATTAAACTAAGGCATCTGTTTGTTATCGACTCGGGTTTATAAGGTTTAGTTTATTCTAAGTTGATCGTGGGGTTATGATAATGTTTTTATTTGGATCAAGTAATTTTTGAAGATTGACTGATGTTACTGCTCTACTGCCAAGAGAAACTTGCTACTGCTGCGTATATTTTTAAAAGTGCTGCTAGTTATTTGGTTCTGCTGCTATCTCCAAAGTACTGCTACTCGTTTAAAGTACTGCTGCTCGTATGTTACAAAGTAGTGCTCCAAAGTACTGCTGTTCATTCAAAGTACTGCTGCGTTTAGATGATTTATGGAGATATGTAAAGAACTTTATGGTTCAATATATATGCATGATTTACGAGCAGTGAGGGGAAGCCGAGATGGGTTTTTTATGAGATTGGTTCTACTTTGGCTCTCGGTTAATTATGAGCAGTTTGTTAGATTACACACACAGGTTATTAGTTTCACACACACAAGATGGTTAGTTGGTTTATTGTTCTTAAAGGTTTCAAAAGGCTCGTATTTGGTTCTTATGGATTAATTGATTACGAAGAAGGTTGAATATCATTAATTTGATGTTGTAGTTGAGTTTCACAGGTTTGTGTTCTTATCATATAGCTTGATGAATCTAGCAAATTGGTGTATTATCTACAAACTGAATGTGCTTAATGACACATTTGCTATCACTTTAAGGAGTTACGTTGTAGTGCTCAGTGTCTCATACTAGTTGAGGATTTTGTCAAGGGATTGCGGTCTACTTATATTTATGGTTTCGTATAAGTATGGAGTTCTGTGGATAGTACAAGATTTAAGACACAAGTTTGAGAAATTTTACTTCTTCATCAAATTCGTTATACTCGGTTTTCTTCACAAGTGATCATTACAAAGAGCCTACAGATTTGAAGAATCATGAAGATTGTTAACACATTAATTTCAGGGGAAGCATATTATGATGTGTTTAATTATTTGATGTTCATGCACCACTCAAGGGGAAGTGTTTGATTCTTACTACTATTGATTAGTATTACTACTGCTAGTTGGAGTTTCTATTGTTTTGGATTCATTTTTAGTAAGCATTTTGGTGATTTTCATGATGGGCAATTCGAAACATTGGAAGGCTTTGATTAGGAGTGTGGTATTGGTTCGTGGTGGTCAAGATCATTATTTGCATACTTTCTCTACTTCGTCTAGGGAAGTTTGTACAAGAAGGTATTTGTTTTGTCATCATCAAATAGGGGAAGATTGTTGGGAATTATATTTATTGATTTGATGATACAAAACAAGAAGAATGAAACATGAAGGGCTTGAAGTGACAAGAATGAATTCTATAAAAGATGGGAAGGACTTGCTTGCAAAAGAAGTTTTATTTATTAGTCCTTCGTAGTATTTTGTAAACCCTAATATCTCTCTATATAAAGAGATCAAGGGTGTAGGATTTTTATTCAAGCCTTCCACAATGTAGACGTCTAGTAAAGGTGTGTGTGTAACCTAGGCGTAGAAGATAAACGCCTAGGGTTTAGTGTTTTAGTTTAGATAATGTGTTCTACTTGATCAAGGTAGAACATGTTAAGTAGTTTGTAATCGTTAGAGAAGTGATTGATAATAAAAACCTTGTTCATAATAATGATTGATTCTATGTTTGAACATTCCGCCTTCATTATTATGTGTTCCTAGATATAATATTAGACCTCGTTAAGAGCTATAAACGAACTTATCAGGCTGTTATAGGAGATGCTAACGGAAAATCAGTGTGTCTTAGTTCATTCCCATTTTCAGATATATAATCTGAATAGGAAACATTCTTTCTTGAGTTTTAGTTTCGTTTGTTCTTGGTCTTTTGCATTTCTCAATTCACAATTAGATTCTTTCTATTTACAGGATACTCCAATAATCTCTCTTGAAGATGGTTCAATGTCTTCAAATGGGAGCTAGCCAATAGCGTTCAATTGCTGTTTAAAGGTGCATTTAGAATCGACTTACACAAAGCAATACTTATTTTAGCTGCTAATTAACAATGTTGTTGCTTCTTTACGGGTTTATGCAGCAACAGTAGGAGAAGGGGAAGGGACCAAGAACACACCACCAGAAGTTGATACCATAATTTGTTGACAGGATGCGCTGAGGATTAACAATGAACAATTATACACGGAGGTAATGTGGTGTACGTTGTGAGAATTAAAAATTATTGTCTTATATATATATATATATATATATATATATATATATATATATATATATATATATATATATATATATATATATATATATATATATATATATATATATATATATATATATTGAAAATGTTGAGAGCATTTGGCTTACATATTTGTATTCCAGCTAATTTTTATATTATTTTTTTTATTGCATTTCTTTAAAGTCTAATTTGGTTCTTTAGGGGTTTATGCAGCAACAGTAAAGAGGAAGGGAGCAAGAAGGCACCACCAGAAGCTGCATCTGAAACAGCAGCAACAATGCCTTCTATACCTACCCGGTGAGTTGATATTATTTTTCATCTCTTTTTCTTTGACTTGATTGTTAGGACCGAGATTACGAGGTGGTTATGTTGAGGAGACATTTAGATTATCTATTTTCTCGCTTTATAGGATTAACTTAATTTGGAAAAGCTCACTTTTTCGTCTTATGAGCTTATGCTTTACTTGATAAGCTCATAAGCCGGAAATAATGAACTCACGTGCTTTTCCAAATTCAGCTTAGCCAACAAAGTAGGCTAATTCAGACGGCCCCAAATTAGGCTCATTATTATGCGAGAAAGTTAGATACTGTTCATATATTCTTATGACACGATAGTCTTTCATCTGCAAATTAACCCCATTATATTATTATTTTTATAGGTATGAACGAATTGCTGCAGAATTTACCTGACCACTTACACACTAGCAGAAGCCAGCTACAAACATCAAATAGCAGTAGGTTATCCTTTACATCGCGTCTTGCATAATCTACCTGGTAACATTGGTGCTCCCGTTAAAGGTTACTTTTTTTCCTATAATATAATTTGGCCGTTTAGTATTGTGCCTCAATGTCGTATCTTCTTTTTAAATGGGATGTGCGCAATTGTGCATGAATGTCGTATCTTCTTTAATGTTTGAATGCTTAAAATTTATTATATGTGATTATTACTTATGAGTGTCAATCATGATGACCCGTAAGTTAGTACTCAAATAAGCAATTCCAAACACCCATTTAAACCATTGCAATATTTTACCATTCGTCTCTTTGATTGACGCTTAATAAGGGGTCTTTGATTGACGCTTAATGGGACAAGTCAGTTTTGACAAAAAAAATAAATAAATAAATAAATCTATGGATATTTGCCATGTCCTATTACAACCTTTATGTCAGGCTCGAGGTTTGAAGAAGCATATGAAGACGCTTAATGCCCCACGTGCCTAGAATCTTGACAAGCTTGGTGGTCCTTTGTAAGTCGATCGTTATTTTTGTGTATATACTTTAACATGTTATTCTTCGGTTATAAGATCTCTACCATTTTTCATTTTCTTCAAACAAGGTTCTAAACCATCATCAGGACCACATAAATCCAGGGAATGCTTGCCTTTGGTCCTAATTCTTCGTAACAGATTGAGGTATGCTTTCACTTACAATGGGGTCTAATCTATCTTGATAATACAGAAGCTGTTACAGGTCCTATTTTATCCATCTGTGTTGCCCATTATCACTATTTAAAAGGATCCCGTGCAATAAAATAAATGACAAAGGCGATCTACTACCAGATTATTATGTGTAGATGCGAAAAAAGTTATAGGAAAAATGTGTTCATAACCGGTAGCTCTTTGTGTGTTTCCCAATAGATTTACACAATGGTTAATCTTTTTCGTTTTTTTTATTTTTTCGAGGCAAAAAGGAATAGAGCTCACAGATTTGGGTACATAACGGTTTGCTCAGGTCATTCTTTGTAACACTTGATGGAAGCTATATCTATCTACACATCCCAACACTTGATAGTTTATCATACTTATTAGATTTGAAATGTATGGCTTGATCATGTATTGTCTGATATATATATGAAGGATAGAAACCTGATGCACGCATCTATAATATAACACCTCTTTTTTATGTATGTTTTTATTTAATGCTGATTAAATGTTTAGAAATGATGACTGCGTAGCAAAGAAGACCAAAAAGAACGAATAAAAAAATTAAAAAATTAAAAAAAAAAAAAAAAAAAAAAAAAAAAAAAGCAAAACACCCGCTGCAACGCGCGGGCTACCCTGCTCGTTGAATAGAAAGGACCCAAAGAAAAAAACACCACAAACGGTGTGAACATATGAACCAAAAAATGAGAACATAACAGACTTAGTACAATAATGAATAACCCCAAAACAATGGGTCAAGTACCACACTATAACTGACAATACTAAAGTTACTAGCACATTGACCCAAGTCCCACGAAATTTTCAAGCAAACCAGGTGGAGGAACATAAAAGGCCAAAAGCTATACAGACACAAATATGTTGGTGCAAGACTGTCACACCCCGAAAATCGGGTCCAGCGGAAGCATACGTGTAGCTGGGGTGTAACTCAATTAGTATTACAACACAAGTTCAAAAATGGTTTTCACTTCAATCATTTAGAATAAAATAGTTAAGTTAAAAATATTGTATTTACATCGTTAAAAGTAGTGCGGAAGTAGGCCCTTAAAATAGTTTAAAACGGTCCCCATATAACTAATCAGAGTCTTCTATGACCATGCCATGCCCTGCCAAAACCTCCTGTAGCGTGCCATAGGTTAAAACCTGAAAATACATGCTAAAGTGTCAACACGAGGTTGGTGAGTTCATAGAGTTGTTTAACAAATAAGGTTTATAGAAAATGATCACACAGCAAAGGCATCGTAAATCCACTCAGTTACAAGTCCCGCCATAAGAGACTTGTAACCTGTGTGTTCACAACCCACTGCTAAATAGTTTATGTCTAGTAGTCAAGCACATGAGATCAATAATAAGTCACAATATAAGCACCACATATAAAATAAGTCAAGGCCACTCCGAACAAGGGAGACTTTATAACGTTGCTCCGAACATGGGAGACTTGAAGTCACTCCGCCACCTAGGCAAAGAATTATTAGTCACTCCACCGACTTGGTGAAGAATTATTAGTCACTCCACCATGGCGAGAATTATTAAGGATGCTCTGAACATGAGAGACTTAGCACGCTCCACCAATAAGGCGAGACTTTAGATCAAGAACGCTCCACCAAAAAGGTGAGACTTTGCACGCTCCACCAAAAATGGCGAGACTTTAGATCATAGTACGTACGGTACATTAAGGTCAAAAGTTTAAGTCAAGTTCAAAAGGTCAAGTAGTAATTCATGTAAAAACGAGCATGTATTCTCCCCCAAAAAGTTAACAAAACAATTTAAAAGAGTAGGGGCTATGACTCACCTGGTACGATAGTTACGAAGACAAAAGTGGTTACACAGAAATGAGGTTCGATCTCTAACCGCGACCTATAATGAACGAATGATACGATCTACTTAAATTATGAGGGGATGCGATGAATGTACATGCACATGAAGCCTATACCACTCGTAGTTTGAAAATAAGTGTTGGCGTTGATTTATAGTGTTTCCATAACTTAAGAGAATATGTGCTATTAGAGGTTGTCAAATATATATATAGTTCGCCTAGTTTCAAAAGTGTATATCTTGGTCGTTTTAAGCTCGTTTTCTACGTTCTTTACATCCCCGGAATCGTAGGACAACATACTAACCTATTATTGATAAGTCGGGATGGCTAGATCAAGTTTTATGCTCAAATTTGTCCATGAGTACTGTTCATCAGCAAGCATTTCCGGAAAATATAGTTTTCGTCGTTAAATTCGGAAAATCATATCTCCTTCGTTATTAACTCGTTTTTATCCCCGTTTTCGACTATAGTTTCGTATCGGAGAGTATTTTCTAAATCTTTGGTCAAAAGTTACACCCTTGCCCCTGATCTTTCCACATTTTCCAAAAAGGGACAGCAACATTTTGAAAGTGTCAAAAATAGATTTTCCTAGTTTCTAACTTGTTCAAAACCACTTCAATCACCACAAATCTAGTCTAATCTTACCATACACCTTCTTAGGGTGTCATGGGTTCCTAAACATCACCAATCTTGGTGGATCTCATGAGGATGTTAATAAAACTTATGGATCTACTTATATTAAGTATCTAGGGTTCATAAGTTATAAAAAGTGTAAATAGAGTGGTATAAACTAACATATGCATATAGATCTTGAATAAACATCATGAAACTAGAAAAATGAAAGTATGAAAAGATTAGAAAGATGTTCTTGAGCTTACTTGAATATATGAGACATATAGGATGATCAAGAATAAATAAACCCCAAGGACCACTCAAAATTAATATGTAGTGAAAATGAATTAGAGAATCGCACAAGGAGTTAAAACCTTCAACAATAGATGAAATGAACTTGCAAAATAATTATTTATGATGGTGTCTTGGTGTTGTTTCTGGTTCGACAAAAGAGAGGAAAAAAAAAACAAGTTTGTGTTGTTAGTGTGTTAAAAATGAGATAGACTAGATGTTATAATATAATAAAAGTGTAAGAGTTTGAAAATATCTCAAAACAAACAAGATCCATAAATTAAGGGAGTAGATATGGGAGGGGCGTGGGTTTTGGGCAAATTTTCAAGAGTTGGTTCATTTATAATATGATTTAATTGTTATAATGTATGGTATAAAGTGTTACCGGGTACCGAGTTAACTAGAAATAAATTGTAACGAGATAAAATAAAATATAATGAAGTTGTAAAAATTGTAAAATAATATTCCTGATGAGAATCGGAAGTTAAAATAATGATCGGGTTGAAATAACGCAACCCGACGGAGTAATAAGCTCCGACCGTAAAATATAGTAATTGATTTCAAAACACCGGGTAAATTAATAATATAGTTTTTATATTATTATAATGAGTATAAAAATGTGTTAGGGCTATAGTTGGGACTGTCGGATCAATTATTAATAGTAATAGTTCATAGGATAACGTTTATTAGGTAGATAATCGTACGTATACAGAAATGACGCAACTCACGCATAAATGACAAATTTTCTCCGGAGGTGAATAGTGTTTTATGAATAGTAAAATTTTAAAACGCTTCTCAGAATCACAAACTGACTCCGAAAAAAATGAATAGTAAAATGATGAATAGTGATCGATGAATAGTAATGTGAAAGTTCGGGAAAAGACCAGAATTTACGAGTTGTGACAGTCTCTACCCCTTAAGGGAACTTCGTCCCGAAGTTCAGTTAACGTTGGTCTCTGAAGTGTTATAAAGGTGAAAATTCATGAGATGAAATGACCAGTTGACGTGCTTCCAGGCGGCGGTTTACGAGGTGATGGAAAACATAAGCGTTCTGACAACGAGGGTATACACACACAAGAATGCAACATTTGGAAATTGAGTTGAGGATTCAATCCAGACAAAATTTTATTATAACCATTCTCAGTGTTGCAAAATTCATTTCTGAGTCGGATATAGGTAGTCAGCCTATGTCCCACTATCCCGGGTTGAATATAGGTGACTAGTCTATATTCCACCGAGGTTCCATGAATTTTGAAATACTCAGCTCAGTTATACTAAGACTATGTCCTTCTCAAATACCAAGACGTTCAGAAAGACTAAGGCAGGTGACCAAACTCGAGGTCAAATGATGAAACTATGCAAGGAGAAACATAACAGGGTGACATATATGATACGTGAACATGCTTATATGAAAGACAATTATAGAAATCAATTAGAACAAATGAACATAATATGCCAGATAATGAGACACAAATCTCATCACCTAAGTCAGCAACAAACCACAATGAGGCTTCAGCTTGGCTGGCAGGCACGTGACGGTCATAGGGTTAAGTTTTTCGTAAAAGTAGCTATAGTCTAGGTTTTAAAAACACTTAGTTCGCTATAGCCAAAGCTCTGATACCAATCTATCACACCCCGAAAATCGGGTCCAGCGGAAGCATACGTGTAGCTGGGGTGTAACTCAATTAGTATTACAACACAAGTTCAAAAATGGTTTTCACTTCAATCATTTAGAATAAAATAGTTAAGTTAAAAATATTGTATTTACATCGTTAAAAGTAGTGCGGAAGTAGGCCCTTAAAATAGTTTAAAACGGTCCCCATATAACTAATCAGAGTCTTCTATGACCATGCCATGCCCTGCCAAAACCTCCTGTAGCGTGCCATAGGTTAAAACCTGAAAATACATGCTAAAGTGTCAACACGAGGTTGGTGAGTTCATAGAGTTGTTTAACAAATAAGGTTTATAGAAAATGATCACACAGCAAAGGCATCGTAAATCCACTCAGTTACAAGTCCCGCCATAAGAGACTTGTAACCTGTGTATTCACAACCCACTGCTAAATAGTTTATGTCTAGTAGTCAAGCACATGAGATCAATAATAAGTCACAATATAAGCACCACATATAAAATAAGTCAAGGCCACTCCGAACAAGGGAGACTTTATAACGTTGCTCCGAACATGGGAGACTTGAAGTCACTCCGCCACCTAGGCAAAGAATTATTAGTCACTCCACCGACTTGGTGAAGAATTATTAGTCACTCCACCATGGCGAGAATTATTAAGGATGCTCTGAACATGAGAGACTTAGCACGCTCCACCAATAAGGCGAGACTTTAGATCAAGAACGCTCCACCAAAAAGGTGAGACTTTGCACGCTCCACCAAAAATGGCGAGACTTTAGATCATAGTACGTACAGTACATTAAGGTCAAAAGTTTAAGTCAAGTTCAAAAGTCAAGTCAAGTTCAAAAGGTCAAGTAGTAATTCATGTAAAAACGAGCATGTATTCTCCCCCAAAAAGTTAACAAAACAATTTAAAAGAGTAGGAGCTATGACTCACCTGGTACGATAGTTACGAAGACAAAAGTGGTTACACAGAAATGAGGTTCGATCTCTAACCGCGACCTATAATGAACGAATGATACGATCTACTTAAATTATGAGGGGATGCGATGAATGTACATGCACATGAAGCCTATACCACTCGTAGTTTGAAAATAAGTGTTGGCGTTGATTTATAGTGTTTCCATAACTTAAGAGAATATGTGCTATTAGAGGTTGTCAAATATATATATAGTTCGCCTAGTTTCAAAAGTGTATATCTTGGTCGTTTTAAGCTCGTTTTCTACGTTCTTTACATCCCCGGAATCGTAGGACAACATACTAACCTATTATTGATAAGTCGGGATGGCTAGATCAAGTTTTATGCTCAAATTTGTCCGTGAGTACTGTTCATCAGCAAGCATTTCCGGAAAATATAGTTTTCGTCGTTAAATTCGGAAAATCATATCTCCTTCGTTATTAACTCGTTTTTATCCCCGTTTTCGGCTATAGTTTCGTATCGGAGAGTATTTTCTAAATCTTTGGTCAAAAGTTACACCCTTGCCCCTGATCTTTCCACATTTTCCAAAAAGGGACAGCAACATTTTGAAAGTGTCAAAAATAGATTTTCCTAGTTTCTAACTTGTTCAAAACCACTTCAATCACCACAAATCTAGTCTAATCTTACCATACACCTTCTTAGGGTGTCATGGGTTCCTAAACATCACCAATCTTGGTGGATCTCATGAGGATGTTAATAAAACTTATGGATCTACTTATATTAAGTATCTAGGGTTCATAAGTTATAAAAAGTGTAAATAGAGTGGTATAAACTAACATATGCATATAGATCTTGAATAAACATCATGAAACTAGAAAAATGAAAGTATGAAAAGATTAGAAAGATGTTCTTGAGCTTACTTGAATATATGAGACATATAGGATGATCAAGAATAAATAAACCCCAAGGACCACTCAAAATTAATATGTAGTGAAAATGAATTAGAGAATCGCACAAGGAGTTAAAACCTTCAACAATAGATGAAATGAACTTGCAAAATAATTATTTATGATGGTGTCTTGGTGTTGTTTCTGGTTCGACAAAAGAGAGGAAAAAAAAACAAGTTTGTGTTGTTAGTGTGTTAAAAATGAGATAGACTAGATGTTATAATATAATAAAAGTGTAAGAGTTTGAAAATATCTCAAAACAAACAAGATCCATAAATTAAGGGAGTAGATATGGGAGGGGCGTGGGTTTTGGGCAAATTTTCAAGAGTTGGTTCATTTATAATATGATTTAATTGTTATAATGTATGGTATAAAGTGTTACCGAGTACCGAGTTAACTAGAAATAAATTGTAACGAGATAAAATAAAATATAATGAAGTTGTAAAAATTGTAAAATAATATTCCTGATGAGAATCGGAAGTTAAAATAATGATCGGGTTGAAATAACGCAACCCGACGGAGAAATAAGCTCCGACCGTAAAATATAGTAATTGATTTCAAAACACCGGGTAAATTAATAATATAGTTTTTATATTATTATAATGAGTATAAAAATGTGTTAGGGCTATAGTTGGGACTGTCGGATCAATTATTAATAGTAATAGTTCATAGGATAACGTTTATTAGGTAGATAATCGTACGTATACAGAAATGACGCAACTCACGCATAAATGACAAATTTTCTCCGGAGGTGAATAGTGTTTTATGAATAGTAAAATTTTAAAACGCTTCTCAGAATCACAAACTGACTCCGAAAAAAATGAATAGTAAAATGATGAATAGTGATCGATGAATAGTAATGTGAAAGTTCGGGAAAAGACCAGAATTTACGAGTTGTGACAGTCTCTACCCCTTAAGGGAACTTCGTCCCGAAGTTCAGTTAACGTTGGTCTCTGAAGTGTTATAAAGGTGAAAATTCATGAGATGAAATGACCAGTTGACGTGCTTCCAGGCGGCGGTTTACGAGGTGATGGAAAACATAAGCGTTCTGACAACGAGGGTATACACACACAAGAATGCAACATTTGGAAATTGAGTTGAGGATTCAATCCAGACAAAATTTTATTATAACCATTCTCAGTGTTGCAAAATTCATTTCTGAGTCGGATATAGGTAGTCAGCCTATGTCCCACTATCCCGGGTTGAATATAGGTGACTAGTCTATATTCCACCGAGGTTCTATGAATTTTGAAATACTCAGCTCAGTTATACTAAGACTATGTCCTTCTCAAATACCAAGACGTTCAGAAAGACTAAGGCAGGTGACCAAACTCGAGGTCAAATGATGAAACTATGCAAGGAGAAACATAACAGGGTGACATATATGATACGTGAACATGCTTATATGAAAGACAATTATAGAAATCAATTAGAACAAATGAACATAATATGCCAGATAATGAGACACAAATCTCATCACCTAAGTCAGCAACAAACCACAATGAGGCTTCAGCTTGGCTGGCAGGCACGTGACGGTCATAGGGTTAAGTTTTTCGTAAAAGTAGCTATAGTCTAGGTTTTAAAAACACTTAGTTCGCTATAGCCAAAGCTCTGATACCAATCTGTCACACCCCGAAAATCGGGTCCAGCGGAAGCATACGTGTAGCTGGGGTGTAACTCAATTAGTATTACAACACAAGTTCAAAAATGGTTTTCACTTCAATCATTTAGAATAAAATAGTTAAGTTAAAAATATTGTATTTACATCGTTAAAAGTAGTGCGGAAGTAGGCCCTTAAAATAGTTTAAAACGGTCCCCATATAACTAATCAGAGTCTTCTATGACCATGCCATGCCCTGCCAAAACCTCCTGTAGTGTGCCATAGGTTAAAACCTGAAAATACATGCTAAAGTGTCAACACGAGGTTAGTGAGTTCATAGAGTTGTTTAACAAATAAGGTTTATAGAAAATGATCACACAGCAAAGGCATCGTAAATCCACTCAGTTACAAGTCCCGCCATAAGAGACTTGTAACCTGTGTGTTCACAACCCACTGCTAAATAGTTTATGTCTAGTAGTCAAGCACATGAGATCAATAATAAGTCACAATATAAGCACCACATATAAAATAAGTCAAGGCCACTCCGAACAAGGGAGACTTTATAACGTTGCTCCGAACATGGGAGACTTGAAGTCACTCCGCCACCTAGGCAAAGAATTATTAGTCACTCCACCGACTTGGTGAAGAATTATTAGTCACTCCACCATGGCGAGAATTATTAAGGATGCTCTGAACATGAGAGACTTAGCACGCTCCACCAATAAGGCGAGACTTTAGATCAAGAACGCTCCACCAAAAAGGTGAGACTTTGCACGCTCCACCAAAAATGGCGAGACTTTAGATCATAGTACGTACAGTACATTAAGGTCAAAAGTTTAAGTCAAGTTCAAAAGTCAAGTCAAGTTCAAAAGGTCAAGTAGTAATTCATGTAAAAACGAGCATGTATTCTCCCCCAAAAAGTTAACAAAACAATTTAAAAGAGTAGGAGCTATGACTCACCTGGTACGATAGTTACGAAGACAAAAGTGGTTACACAGAAATGAGGTTCGATCTCTAACCGCGACCTATAATGAACGAATGATACGATCTACTTAAATTATGAGGGGATGCGATGACTGTACATGCACATGAAGCCTATACCACTCGTAGTTTGAAAATAAGTGTTGGCGTTGATTTATAGTGTTTCCATAACTTAAGAGAATATGTGCTATTAGAGGTTGTCAAATATATATATAGTTCGCCTAGTTTCAAAAGTGTATATCTTGGTCGTTTTAAGCTCGTTTTCTACGTTCTTTACATCCCCGGAATCGTAGGACAACATACTAACCTATTATTGATAAGTCGGGATGGCTAGATCAAGTTTTATGCTCAAATTTGTCCGTGAGTACTGTTCATCAGCAAGCATTTCCGGAAAATATAGTTTTCGTCGTTAAATTCGGAAAATCATATCTCCTTCGTTATTAACTCGTTTTTATCCCCGTCTTCGGCTATAGTTTCGTATCGGAGAGTATTTTCTAAATCTTTGGTCAAAAGTTACACCCTTGCCCCTGATCTTTCCACATTTTCCAAAAAGGAACAGCAACATTTTGAAAGTGTCAAAAATAGATTTTCCTAGTTTCTAACTTGTTCAAAACCACTTCAATCACCACAAATCTAGTCTAATCTTACCATACACCTTCTTAGGGTGTCATGGGTTCCTAAACATCACCAATCTTGGTGGATCTCATGAGGATGTTAATAAAACTTATGGATCTACTTATATTAAGTATCTAGGGTTCATAAGTTATAAAAAGTGTAAATAGAGTGGTATAAACTAACATATGCATATAGATCTTGAATAAACATCATGAAACTAGAAAAATGAAAGTATGAAAAGATTAGAAAGATGTTCTTGAGCTTACTTGAATATATGAGACATATAGGATGATCAAGAATAAATAAACCCCAAGGACCACTCAAAATTAATATGTAGTGAAAATGAATTAGAGAATCGCACAAGGAGTTAAAACCTTCAACAATAGATGAAATGAACTTGCAAAATAATTATTTATGATGGTGTCTTGGTGTTGTTTCTGGTTCGACAAAAGAGAGGAAAAAAAAACAAGTTTGTGTTGTTAGTGTGTTAAAAATGAGATAGACTAGATGTTATAATATAATAAAAGTGTAAGAGTTTGAAAATATCTCAAAACAAACAAGATCCATAAATTAAGGGAGTAGATATGGGAGGGGCGTGGGTTTTGGGCAAATTTTCAAGAGTTGGTTCATTTATAATATGATTTAATTGTTATAATGTATGGTATAAAGTGTTACCGAGTACCGAGTTAACTAGAAATAAATTGTAACGAGATAAAATAAAATATAATGAAGTTGTAAAAATTGTAAAATAATATTCCTGATGAGAATCGGAAGTTAAAATAATGATCGGGTTGAAATAACGCAACCCGACGGAGAAATAAGCTCCGACCGTAAAATATAGTAATTGATTTCAAAACACCGGGTAAATTAATAATATAGTTTTTATATTATTATAATGAGTATAAAAATGTGTTAGGGCTATAGTTGGGACTGTCGGATCAATTATTAATAGTAATAGTTCATAGGATAACGTTTATTAGGTAGATAATCGTACGTATACAGAAATGACGCAACTCACGCATAAATGACAAATTTTCTCCGGAGGTGAATAGTGTTTTATGAATAGTAAAATTTTAAAACGCTTCTCAGAATCACAAACTGACTCCGAAAAAAATGAATAGTAAAATGATGAATAGTGATCGATGAATAGTAATGTGAAAGTTCGGGAAAAGACCAGAATTTACGAGTTGTGACAGTCTCTACCCCTTAAGGGAACTTCGTCCCGAAGTTCAGTTAACGTTGGTCTCTGAAGTGTTATAAAGGTGAAAATTCATGAGATGAAATGACCAGTTGACGTGCTTCCAGGCGGCGGTTTACGAGGTGATGGAAAACATAAGCGTTCTGACAACGAGGGTATACACACACAAGAATGCAACATTTGGAAATTGAGTTGAGGATTCAATCCAGACAAAATTTTATTATAACCATTCTCAGTGTTGCAAAATTCATTTCTGAGTCGGATATAGGTAGTCAGCCTATGTCCCACTATCCCGGGTTGAATATAGGTGACTAGTCTATATTCCACCGAGGTTCTATGAATTTTGAAATACTCAGCTCAGTTATACTAAGACTATGTCCTTCTCAAATACCAAGACGTTCAGAAAGACTAAGGCAGGTGACCAAACTCGAGGTCAAATGATGAAACTATGCAAGGAGAAACATAACAGGGTGACATATATGATACGTGAACATGCTTATATGAAAGACAATTATAGAAATCAATTAGAACAAATGAACATAATATGCCAGATAATGAGACACAAATCTCATCACCTAAGTCAGCAACAAACCACAATGAGGCTTCAGCTTGGCTGGCAGGCACGTGACGGTCATAGGGTTAAGTTTTTCGTAAAAGTAGCTATAGTCTAGGTTTTAAAAACACTTAGTTCGCTATAGCCAAAGCTCTGATACCAATCTGTCACACCCCGAAAATCGGGTCCAGCGGAAGCATACGTGTAGCTGGGGTGTAACTCAATTAGTATTACAACACAAGTTCAAAAATGGTTTTCACTTCAATCATTTAGAATAAAATAGTTAAGTTAAAAATATTGTATTTACATCGTTAAAAGTAGTGCGGAAGTAGGCCCTTAAAATAGTTTAAAACGGTCCCCATATAACTAATCAGAGTCTTCTATGACCATGCCATGCCCTGCCAAAACCTCCTGTAGCGTGCCATAGGTTAAAACCTGAAAATACATGCTAAAGTGTCAACACGAGGTTAGTGAGTTCATAGAGTTGTTTAACAAATAAGGTTTATAGAAAATGATCACACAGCAAAGGCATCGTAAATCCACTCAGTTACAAGTCCCGCCATAAGAGACTTGTAACCTGTGTGTTCACAACCCACTGCTAAATAGTTTATGTCTAGTAGTCAAGCACATGAGATCAATAATAAGTCACAATATAAGCACCACATATAAAATAAGTCAAGGCCACTCCGAACAAGGGAGACTTTATAACGTTGCTCCGAACATGGGAGACTTGAAGTCACTCCGCCACCTAGGCAAAGAATTATTAGTCACTCCACCGACTTGGTGAAGAATTATTAGTCACTCCACCATGGCGAGAATTATTAAGGATGCTCTGAACATGAGAGACTTAGCACGCTCCACCAATAAGGCGAGACTTTAGATCAAGAACGCTCCACCAAAAAGGTGAGACTTTGCACGCTCCACCAAAAATGGCGAGACTTTAGATCATAGTACGTACAGTACATTAAGGTCAAAAGTTTAAGTCAAGTTCAAAAGTCAAGTCAAGTTCAAAAGGTCAAGTAGTAATTCATGTAAAAACGAGCATGTATTCTCCCCCAAAAAGTTAACAAAACAATTTAAAAGAGTAGGAGCTATGACTCACCTGGTACGATAGTTACGAAGACAAAAGTGGTTACACAGAAATGAGGTTCGATCTCTAACCGCGACCTATAATGAACGAATGATACGATCTACTTAAATTATGAGGGGATGCGATGAATGTACATGCACATGAAGCCTATACCACTCGTAGTTTGAAAATAAGTGTTGGCGTTGATTTATAGTGTTTCCATAACTTAAGAGAATATGTGCTATTAGAGGTTGTCAAATATATATATAGTTCGCCTAGTTTCAAAAGTGTATATCTTGGTCGTTTTAAGCTCGTTTTCTACGTTCTTTACATCCCCGGAATCGTAGGACAACATACTAACCTATTATTGATAAGTCGGGATGGCTAGATCAAGTTTTATGCTCAAATTTGTCCGTGAGTACTGTTCATCAGCAAGCATTTCCGGAAAATATAGTTTTCGTCGTTAAATTCGGAAAATCATATCTCCTTCGTTATTAACTCGTTTTTATCCCCGTCTTCGGCTATAGTTTCGTATCGGAGAGTATTTTCTAAATCTTTGGTCAAAAGTTACACCCTTGCCCCTGATCTTTCCACATTTTCCAAAAAGGAACAGCAACATTTTGAAAGTGTCAAAAATAGATTTTCCTAGTTTCTAACTTGTTCAAAACCACTTCAATCACCACAAATCTAGTCTAATCTTACCATACACCTTCTTAGGGTGTCATGGGTTCCTAAACATCACCAATCTTGGTGGATCTCATGAGGATGTTAATAAAACTTATGGATCTACTTATATTAAGTATCTAGGGTTCATAAGTTATAAAAAGTGTAAATAGAGTGGTATAAACTAACATATGCATATAGATCTTGAATAAACATCATGAAACTAGAAAAATGAAAGTATGAAAAGATTAGAAAGATGTTCTTGAGCTTACTTGAATATATGAGACATATAGGATGATCAAGAATAAATAAACCCCAAGGACCACTCAAAATTAATATGTAGTGAAAATGAATTAGAGAATCGCACAAGGAGTTAAAACCTTCAACAATAGATGAAATGAACTTGCAAAATAATTATTTATGATGGTGTCTTGGTGTTGTTTCTGGTTCGACAAAAGAGAGGAAAAAAAAACAAGTTTGTGTTGTTAGTGTGTTAAAAATGAGATAGACTAGATGTTATAATATAATAAAAGTGTAAGAGTTTGAAAATATCTCAAAACAAACAAGATCCATAAATTAAGGGAGTAGATATGGGAGGGGCGTGGGTTTTGGGCAAATTTTCAAGAGTTGGTTCATTTATAATATGATTTAATTGTTATAATGTATGGTATAAAGTGTTACCGGGTACCGAGTTAACTAGAAATAAATTGTAACGAGATAAAATAAAATATAATGAAGTTGTAAAAATTGTAAAATAATATTCCTGATGAGAATCGGAAGTTAAAATAATGATCGGGTTGAAATAACGCAACCCGACGGAGTAATAAGCTCCGACCGTAAAATATAGTAATTGATTTCAAAACACCGGGTAAATTAATAATATAGTTTTTATATTATTATAATGAGTATAAAAATGTGTTAGGGTTATAGTTGGGACTGTCGGATCAATTATTAATAGTAATAGTTCATAGGATAACGTTTATTAGGTAGATAATCGTACGTATACAGAAATGACGCAACTCACGCATAAATGACAAATTTTCTCCGGAGGTGAATAATGTTTTATGAATAGTAAAATTTTAAAACGCTTCTCAGAATCACAAACTGACTCCGAAAAAGATGAATAGTAAAATGATGAATAGTGATCGATGAATAGTAACCGATGAATAGTAATGTGAAAGTTCGGGAAAAGACCAGAATTTACGAGTTGTGACAGTCTCTACCCCTTAAGGGAACTTCGTCCCGAAGTTCAGTTAACGTTGGTCTCTGAAGTGTTATAAAGGTGAAAATTCATGAGATGAAATGACCAGTTGACGTGCTTCCAGGCGGCGGTTTACGAGGTGATGGAAAACATAAGCGTTCTGACAACGAGGGTATACACACACAAGAATGCAACATTTGGAAATTGAGTTGAGGATTCAATCCAGACAAAATTTTATTATAACCATTCTCAGTGTTGCAAAATTCATTTCTGAGTCGGATATAGGTAGTCAGCCTATGTCCCACTATCCCGGGTTGAATATAGGTGACTAGTCTATATTCCACCGAGGTTCCATGAATTTTGAAATACTCAGCTCAGTTATACTAAGACTATGTCCTTCTCAAATACCAAGACGTTCAGAAAGACTAAGGCAGGTGACCAAACTCGAGGTCAAATGATGAAACTATGCAAGGAGAAACATAACAGGGTGACATATATGATACGTGAACATGCTTATATGAAAGACAATTATAGAAATCAATTAGAACAAATGAACATAATATGCCAGATAATGAGACACAAATCTCATCACCTAAGTCAGCAACAAACCACAATGAGGCTTCAGCTTGGCTGGCAGGCACGTGACGGTCATAGGGTTAAGTTTTTCGTAAAAGTAGCTATAGTCTAGGTTTTAAAAACACTTAGTTCGCTATAGCCAAAGCTCTGATACCAATCTGTCACACCCCGAAAATCGGGTCCAGCGGAAGCATACGTGTAGCTGGGGTGTAACTCAATTAGTATTACAACACAAGTTCAAAAATGGTTTTCACTTCAATCATTTAGAATAAAATAGTTAAGTTAAAAATATTGTATTTACATCGTTAAAAGTAGTGCGGAAGTAGGCCCTTAAAATAGTTTAAAACGGTCCCCATATAACTAATCAGAGTCTTCTATGACCATGCCATGCCCTGCCAAAACCTCCTGTAGCGTGCCATAGGTTAAAACCTGAAAATACATGCTAAAGTGTCAACACGAGGTTGGTGAGTTCATAGAGTTGTTTAACAAATAAGGTTTATAGAAAATGATCACACAGCAAAGGCATCGTAAATCCACTCAGTTACAAGTCCCGCCATAAGAGACTTGTAACCTGTGTGTTCACAACCCACTGCTAAATAGTTTATGTCTAGTAGTCAAGCACATGAGATCAATAATAAGTCACAATATAAGCACCACATATAAAATAAGTCAAGGCCACTCCGAACAAGGGAGACTTTATAACGTTGCTCCGAACATGGGAGACTTGAAGTCACTCCGCCACCTAGGCAAAGAATTATTAGTCACTCCACCGACTTGGTGAAGAATTATTAGTCACTCCACCATGGCGAGAATTATTAAGGATGCTCTGAACATGAGAGACTTAGCACGCTCCACCAATAAGGCGAGACTTTAGATCAAGAACGCTCCACCAAAAAGGTGAGACTTTGCACGCTCCACCAAAAATGGCGAGACTTTAGATCATAGTACGTACGGTACATTAAGGTCAAAAGTTCAAGTCAAGTTCAAAAGGTCAAGTAGTAATTCATGTAAAAACGAGCATGTATTCTCCCCCAAAAAGTTAACAAAACAATTTAAAAGAGTAGGGGCTATGACTCACCTGATACGATAGTTACGAAGACAAAAGTGGTTACATAGAAATGAGGTTCGATCTCTAACCGCGACCTATAATGAACGAATGATACGATCTACTTAAATTATGAGGGGATGCGATGAATGTACATGCACATGAATCCTATACCACTCGTAGTTTGAAAATAAGTGTTGGCGTTGATTTATAGTGTTTCCATAACTTAAGAGAATATGTGCTATTAGAGGTTGTCAAATATATATATAGTTCGCCTAGTTTCAAAAGTGTATATCTTGGTCGTTTTAAGCTCGTTTTCTACGTTCTTTACATCCCCGGAATCGTAGGACAACATACTAACCTATTATTGATAAGTCGGGATGGCTAGATCAAGTTTTATGCTCAAATTTGTCCGTGAGTACTGTTCATCAGCAAGCATTTCCGGAAAATATAGTTTTCGTCGTTAAATTCGGAAAATCATATCTCCTTCGTTATTAACTCGTTTTTATCCCCGTTTTCGGCTATAGTTTCGTATCGGAGAGTATTTTCTAAATCTTTGGTCAAAAGTTACACCCTTGCCCCTGATCTTTACACATTTTCCAAAAAGGGACAGCAACATTTTGAAAGTGTCAAAAATAGATTTTCCTAGTTTCTAACTTGTTCAAAACCACTTCAATCACCACAAATCTAGTCTAATCTTACCATACACCTTCTTAGGGTGTCATGGGTTCCTAAACATCACCAATCTTGGTGGATCTCATGAGGATGTTAATAAAACTTATGGATCTACTTATATTAAGTATCTAGGGTTCATAAGTTATAAAAAGTGTAAATAGAGTGGTATAAACTAGCATATGCATATAGATCTTGAATAAACATAATGAAACTAGAAAAATGAAAGTATGAAAAGATTAGAAAGATGTTCTTGAGCTTACTTGAATATATGAGACATATAGGATGATCAAGAATAAATAAACCCCAAGGACCACTCAAAATTAATATGTAGTGAAAATGAATTAGAGAATCGCACAAGGAGTTAAAACCTTCAACAATAGATGAAATGAACTTGCAAAATAATTATTTATGATGGTGTCTTGGTGTTGTTTCTGGTTCGACAAAAGAGAGGAAAAAAAAAACAAGTTTGTGTTGTTAGTGTGTTAAAAATGAGAGAGACTAGATGTTATAATATAATAAAAGTGTAAGAGTTTGAAAATATCTCAAAACAAACAAGATCCATAAATTAAGGGAGTAGATATGGGAGGGGCGTGGGTTTTGGGCAAATTTTCAAGAGTTGGTTCATTTATAATATGATTTAATTGTTATAATGTATGGTATAAAGTGTTACCGGGTACCGAGTTAACTAGAAATAAATTGTAACGAGATAAAATAAAATATAATGAAGTTGTAAAAATTGTAAAATAATATTCCTGATGAGAATCGGAAGTTAAAATAATGATCGGGTTGAAATAACGCAACCCGACGGAGTAATAAGCTCCGACCGTAAAATATAGTAATTGATTTCAAAACACCGGGTAAATTAATAATATAGTTTTTATATTATTATAATGAGTATAAAAATGTGTTAGGGTTATAGTTGGGACTGTCGGATCAATTATTAATAGTAATAGTTTATAGGATAACGTTTATTACGTAGATAATCGTACGTATACAGAAATGACGCAACTCACGCATAAATGACAAATTTTCTCCGGAGGTGAATAGTGTTTTATGAATAGTAAAATTTTAAAACGCTTCTCAAAATCACAAACTGACTCCGAAAAAGATGAATAGTAAAATGATGAATAGTGATCGATGAATAGTAACCGATGAATAGTAATGTGAAAGTTTGGGAAAAGACCAGAATTTACGAGTTGTGACAAAGACACTGGCTCAGATACAACGTACAGTACACTGAACATACTGTATAAAAGGGATATGATATTGGTACCCCTGGCTCAGATAAAAGGCCAAAAGCTATACAGACACAAATATGTTGGTGCAAGACACTAGCTCAGATACAACGTACAGTACACTGAACATACTTTATAAAAAGGATATGATATTAGTACCCCTGGCCCACTCTATTTTGTCCTCCACCCCTTGGTCCACTCTAAAGCACATTTCTTTTTCAGTCATTTTCCTTTTCTTTCTGTATTTAAAGATACTCGAGAACACAAATATTTTTTTCTTCAAATTGTTTTTTTATTTTATTCTTTAAGTGATACTCACGAAGACAGTGTTAGTCGTGATTTGGTAGTAAAAAGATTTGTCAATGAAGCGACTAAGCTACCTTTATCAAAAGAGGGTTTATCCGGTTTGAAATTCCGTGAATTAGTCGGCAAAAGTTCCAAAGGTAAAGGATCAAATAAAAAGTCTCTAAATTATAAAAAGTATAAAAAGCAATTGATCTCTCATAACCTTAGATCAAGGGTCTATATCCAACCCGTGGAAATTAAAGAAGGCTGGAGAGTTATAGGGGTATTTTCGTTATTTGCACAAACAATTCAATTAAATAAAATTCTTTCTTTGGTTTTATAACTTCATCGGGATATCTTCTCCAATCCAATTTCTTCTACTTATGCCAAATACATTATCAGTCTTAACATACAATAACCTCATCTAGTTCTTTTCTAGATCATCAATTCACTTTATTCACTTCTGAAATTAGACGAAGATACAAAATCGATACAAGAATTATCGCAAAGCTATTATTACAGTGGTAAAAGATCTCGAATTTAACATCAATTTCTCAAACAAGTGAAGTGTTGATTAGAATGCCTATTAGGTGTTTGATGAAATGTTTCGATTTAAGTATTTTGTAATTCTAGACTTTAAAGTTATCACATACAATGGTATTTTAATAATTTATAAAAAGTTTTAATCTTTAATCATGTAAAACTTTATGAATAGGGTGAAAGCTGAAAACACGCAACATTCTTATTCAAAACACACGATGTACGCAATGTACTTTCAAAATTACCATTGTACGCAATATATTTTCAAATTTGGTACAATGTACGTAATATGACCTTGAACCAGCAGGTTACCAGGTTTCCAAGTTTGGAAATATACAGGAATTGCCCCTGTGGCTTGCATTGACTTTCACCGGTCATCATTTAACTTTTTTATCACTTAGAAAAGTTACAGTAATGGTCCTTATGCTTTGCATTGAATTTCACTTTTAGTCCGTTTATATACCTTTTCACCCGTTAGTCCGTCCATACCAAAGATTGTTTGCAACATTAGTCCTTTATAAAAAAAAAATCTAACTTTTTTTATAAAAAAAATTCTGAAAAAAAATACTAAAGATAAAGTTTTTTGTCGAAATAATTTTTATTCGAAAAAAATAATTCGAATTTTTTTAGAAAAATATTCCTAAATAAAAGAATTCTAAAAAAAAATTTCTAAAAAAATTCAAACAAATTTCGAAAAAAAATTATTTTTGTGGAAAAACTTTTTTTCCGAAAAAATTAATTCAAATTTTTTTTAGAAAATAAATTCTAAATAAAAAATTTCAATTTTTTTTCCAAAAAAGAAATTTTTGAAAAAATTTTGAAAAATTTCTAAAGAAAAAAGTTTTTTATTGAAAAACTTTTTTTTCGAAAAAAATTATATTCGGAAAAAAAGTTTTTCCACAAATTTTTTTTTAAGTTTTTAGAAGATTAAAAAAAAATCGAAAAAAAAATTTTGTGGAAAATTTTTTTTCCGAATATTATTTTTTAGAAAAAGATTTTTTTTTATAAATTTCTTAAAAAAATTCGAATAATTTTTTTCGAAAAAAAATTTTTAAACAAAAAATTTCTTTTTTTATAATTTTTTTCAAAATTTTTTTAGAAATTTCTTTTTTATAAAAAAAAAATTGAATTATTTTTTTCGGAAAAAAAAATTTTCCACAAAAATAATTTTTTTCGAAATTTTGTTTCAATTGTTTTAGAAAAAAAAATTTTAGAATTCTTTTTTTTTAGGAATTTTTTTCTACAAAAAATTCGAATTATTTTTTTCGGATAAAAAGTTTTTCGAAAAAAAACTTTAGTTTTAGTGTTTTTTTGATTTTTTTTTTCATAATTTTTTTTAGAAAAAAAAAAATTAGAATTTTTTTTTATAAAGGACTAATTTTGCAAACAATCTTTGGTATAACGGACTAACGGGTGAAAAGGTATATAAACAGACTAGAAGTGAAATTCAATGCAAAGCATAAGGACCATTACTGTAACTTTTCTAAGTGAAAAAAGTTAAAGGATGATCAGTGAAAGTCAACGCATGCCACAGGGGCCATTCCTGTATATTTCCAAACTTGGAAACGTGGTAACCTCCTGGTTCCAGGTCATATTACGTACATTGTACCAAATTTGAAAATATATTGCGTACAATGGTAATTTTGAAAGTACATTGCGTACATCGTGTGTTTTGAATAAGAATGTTGTGTGTTTTCAGCTTTCACCCTTATGAATACTATGTGCAAAACTTGGTGTTCAATGAAATGCTTGAATGGATTTTATTGTAATTTTCTCCTTCAAATATGTTCATCATAAAAGAATTTGTTGGGAAAAAAGTTGAAACCTTGGTCCACCAAATGTTTAGCAGGTTGTGAGTAATTTGAAACCGGTTATGTTTGGGATTCTTTTTAGAGTGTAGAAGACTTGGTGGTGACATCTTTGCATCCTGGAACTAGAAAGCAGAAAGATTGAATATTGTTTAATGCTAAGTATGAAAATACTTGAAAAATAGTTGAATATTAACGGCCAGTTTGGTATAGAGGAATAAGGGGGTATGGATTCATAGAAATTACAAATAATTTGTTTGGTATATATTTTAGAAAAAATTACACGGATGATCCTTGTGGTTTACACAGATTGCATGTTTAGTCCCTATTTTATTTTAATTACACCAGTCGTCCCTATTTTGTGAAACCTTGCACATTTTAGTCCCTAATTTGGATGGGCCGTTAGTTTGGCCGTTAAGTTATTTGCACCGTTAGTCATCCGTTAATATTTTTTGGACCGTTAGTCCTCATTTTCTAAAAAAGTCTTCATTTTTTGCAACGTTGGTCCCTACGTTAATATTTTGCACCGTTGTCAATCTTTTTACTTTTTCGTCCATATTTTAACTTTCTCTTTCGTTTTTTTAAACGTTTTCGTCCATTTTTTAACGTTTTTGTCCATCTTTTTACGTTTTTGTCCATTTTTTTACGTGCTCGTCCGTTTTTTTACGTTTTCGTCCATTTTTTACATTTTTGTCAATCTTTTTACGTTTTAGTCTATTTTTTACGTTCTCGTCTGTTTTTTTACTTTTTCATTCGTTTTTTTACGTTGTCGTCCGTTTTTTTAACGTTTTCGTCCATTTTTTTACGTTTTTGTCAATTTTTTATGTTTTCGTCCATTTTTTTTACGTTCTCGTCCGTTTTTTTACGTTTTTGTCCAATTTTTACATTTTTGTCAATCTTTTTACGTTTTACTGTATTTTTTTACGTTCTCGTCTGTTTTTTTACATTTTCATCTGTTTTTTTACGTTTTCGTCCGTATTTTTAACGTTTTCGTCCATTTATTTACGTTTTTGTCCATCTTTTTACGTTTTTGTTCATTTTTTTACGTTCTCGTCTATTTTTTTACGTTTTCATCCACTTTTTTTATGTTTTTGTCAATCTTTTTACATTTTTGTCAATTTTTTTACGTTTTCGCCTATTTTCTTATGTTTTTATTGGTTTTTCCCAATTTTTTACGTTTTCGCCTATTTTTTGTGATTAAGTAAGTATACTAAAAGAAAATTTGACATTTGATAAAAATGTGTCTGTGTTGATTTTAAATCACGATTTTGACCCCTTTCTGCTCTAAACCATCAAAAGTGTAAAACATGAAAACGTAAAAAAAATGGACGAATATGTAAAAAGATTGACAAAAACGTAAAAAAGTGGACGAAAACGTTAAAAAACAGACGTAAACGTAAAAAAACAGACGAGAACGTAAAAAAATAGACGAAAACGTAAAAAATTGACGAAAACATAAAAGAGGGGCGAGAACGTAAAAAAATGAAAGAAAACGCAAAAAGATTGACAAAAACGTAAAACAAAAAATGAACGAAAATGTTAAAAAAATAGATGAGAACGTTAAAAAATGGACGAAAACGTAAAAAGATTGACTACGGTGCAAAAAATGAGGACTTTTTTAGAAAATGAGGATTAACGGTGCAAAAAATATTAATGGAGGACTAACGGTGCAAATAACTTAACGGCCAAACTAATGGCCCATCCAAATTAGGGACTAAAATGTGTAAGGTTTCACAAAATAGGAACGACTGGTGTAATTAAAATGAAATAGGGACTAAACATGCAATATGTGTAAACCACAAAGACCATCCGTGTAATTTTTTTCTATATTTTATTTAGTGAGTTAATTGCATAAATCGTCCCTGAACTTTGGTCAGATTGCATGTTTCGTCCCAACCATTTCGAAAGTGTAGAAATTGTCCCTGTGTGAAACGTTTGAGTAAATTTTCGTCCCTAATTGGGACGAAGCATGCAATTTGGCACTTTTGAAAAATGCAATTTTCGTCCCAACCAGGGACGAAAATTTGCTCAAAGGTTTCTAACAAGGACGATTTCTGCACTTTCGTAATGGTTGGGACGAAACATGCAATCTGACCAAAATTCGGGGACAATTTATGCAATTTACTCTTATTTAGTGGTAAATGGTATAGAATGAAAGATCTCACTCAATGGTACACTAGTGTCTTTTGCATGAATACAACAAATAAGATAATTGTATTGTACTTTACTATTTTTTTAACCACATGTTTATTTATTTTTATCTTATATCTTGTACTTTTTTAATTTTAAAATAATATATAATATCTCAATTTAAATATAAACAAATATATAATTTAAATACTTTTTTATTTTCTCTCCTCTATTTTTCTTTCAAACCATACCAAATCCAAATCCGATTTTAAACCCACTCACGAACCAAACGGGCCCTAAGTGAAATGCGAAAGAACAAGAATATTAAATTGGTCCCTAAGGTTTGGCCAAATTGCAGGTTTGGTCCCTAAGGTTTCGAAAGTGCAACGGTGGTCCTCATTTTAAAGCTTTTGCTGCATCTTTAGTCCCTGATCAACGTCAAATGACCAAATTACCCTCGCCTTTTCCTTTTTCTATTTTCTTTTCGGTTTTCTAATATAAATAGTCCATTTTTTTTTCTCAAAAAGAAAAATTCCAAAAAAATAATTCGAAAAGTTTTTCTGAGATTTTTTTTTTTTAAATTCTAATAAAAATTTTCTTAAAAATCCATAAAAGTTCTAAAAACAAGTTTTTTGTCAAATTTTTTTTACTAAAAAAACTCGGCAAAAAAATTAGAAAAAAAATTTCTAATTTTTTTTTTTATAAAATAAAATTCTAAAAAAATGCGAAAAAGATTTAGAAAAAAATTTTCTAAATTTTTTTTTTCTAAAATAAAATTCTAAAAAAAAAATTCGATTTTTTTTTTAAAATAATTAATTCTAAAAAAATTATTAGAAAAAAATTCTAAATTTTTTTTCAAATAAAATTTAAAAAATCGCAAAACGGCATTGTGAAAAAAATTTAGATTTTTTTTTCCTATTTTTTTGTTTCCAAATTATTTTTTTGGGAAAAAAAGTTTTTTTTGACAAAAACACCTTTTTTAAGAATTTTTTTGGATTTTTTAAGAAAATTTTTATTAGAAAAAAAAATTAGAATTTTTTTTTTCTAATTTTTTTTTTCCGAATTATTTTTTTAGCAAAAAAGTTTAAAAAAAAAAAAACTTTTTTTTTAGAATTTTTTCGGATTTTTTAAGAAAATTTTTATTAAATAAAAAATTCTTAAAAAAAATTTTTTTGAATTATTTTTTTTTCCAAATTTTTTTGTTTGAAAAATAAACATGGACCATTTATTTTAGAAAACCGAAAGATAAGAGAAAAAGAAAAAGATGGGGGTAATTTGATCATTTGACGTTGATCAAGGACTAAACATGCAGCAAAAACTTTCAAATGAGGACCACCGTTGCATTTTCGAAACCATAGGGACCAAACCTACAATTTGGCCAAACCTTTGGGACCAAAAATGCAATTTACTCTTAAATTGGGGTGCGAAAGAACAAGAATACGGAGTATTAGATTGGGGTGTTTGATAACCGGGGTGTTTGACCTTTTTGGGAAACTGTATTATTTTTTACAATTTTTTGAAAAATGTTAAGTTTTTGTTCTTTTTTGAGAATTAGGCTTTTTTTTTTTTTTTTTTTTTTTTTTTTTTTTTTTTTTTTTTTTTTTTTTTACATGGGTTTTGATTTAATACAAATGTTTGATATTTTTCTTGGATTAAAATTTTTTTATAGTAGTTTTTAAAAGGGCAAATATTTTAAAAAGGTGCCATACTTGACAATAGGGGTGTTATCGGGTCTTATCGGGTCGGGTTGAGTCGGGTTTTGATTTTTTAAAACTCACCCGCAACCCGACCCGATAAGGAATCGGGTTCGGGTGGTATTCAGGTCGGGTGCTTCGGGTTATCGGGTGATACTACAAATGAGCAACTAAAATTATCAAATGTGACTTTTTTTTATTTTTTTTATTTCGAACAGTTACTGACTTTGGTCAAACATAAAAAACTACATTAGTGACTAATAAGCATCTTTTTGTGTCATTTGAGATTTGTGTCATTAACCAAATATAAAAAATTGTATGGAACCAAATTTACTAGTAGCCTATATTTTGTGTCATTTTGAACCAAACGTAAAAAGCTATATGGAACCAAACTTACTTGTTTTCCATAACATTTACCAAAGACATTAAGACACCCTGCTTCAAAAACACAGTGCACTTCATAAAATCAAAAATTGCCAAAATTATAGAGATAAAAAACACAGTGCACTTCCTACATATGTATATGCAGTAATATATAGCCATGTAACAGTGTTCACAATTTTAAAGTCCTTTACAATTCCAGATATTTAAAAAATACTCCGTGTTTATGAGTAAATCCAATCCGATAAACATTTCGAACGGTGCATTTTTGGACATGTACTAAATTTTGATATTTGAAGACTAATTTAGTCTTCTGTTTTTAAACAGAATATATGTAATATCAAAATTTGGCGAGCTATATAGAGTGATTTCGGGTCTTATCAGGTTGACCCGATAACAAAAATTATCTAACCCGAACCCGACCCGATAACAATGTCGGGTTATCGGGTTCGGGTGAAACTAACCCGATAAGCCTTTTCAACCCGATTTAACCCGACCCGATAAGGCTTATCGAGTTCGGGTTCGGGTTCGAGTCGCGTCAACCCGACCCTACTGACACCCCTACTTGACATCATTTGTTTTTATGGGTAGCGAATAATTTTTTTTGCTTATACCGGTATTTTTCTTTCAAATTCAGTCTTTTTAGAGCATTTTGCAATATTTTGTTACATTTTTGCCCGTTTTAGCTAATAGTGATTTTTATTTTCAAAGGGCAAAAATGTCAAAAAAAATGTCATAACTTCAAAAATGAGAAATTTGAAAGAAAAGTACCCTTTTAAACAAAAAATTTTGTTCGCTGCCCAGAAAAATAGATGGTGTCAAGTATGATACTTTTTTAAAATATTTGCCCTTTTTAAAATAGTGGTTTAACAAATTTTGTATGCAACTTTATATTTTATCTGAAACAGGTCTTTTTTAAATTTAAACATTTGGTAGTTTTCTTGTGAGGTGAGATGTGGTTCTGAATGAGTTTGTTGATTTAATGGTGGGAGAGTGGTGGCAATAGTGGCAGCGGGATGGTGGGTGGTATGGTGGTGGTTTTGTTAATGGAAGATGAAAAAGGTGTGAGAAGAGAGGGAGTGAATGGTGGTGGTTTTGTTAGTGGTTGCGTCCTAAAAATGAGAAATCTTAAACACGATGTGTGTGATTGGTTATGACTTATGAGGAGCATTGTTTAAGAGAGATAGTGAAGAGTTTTTATCATAGGCGTTGTTCCATCAATAAAAATAGTTGTTCATCGATTGAAAACAATGTTCATCAATAAAAGAGGTTCATTGATTGAAAACGTTGTTCATCAATAAAAAATAACTTTTCATTAGTTCATCACAATGTTCATTAGTTCTTTTTAATTTTATTCATCGTTACATCATTGTTTTTACCAATAAAGAACGTTGTTCATCATATGCTTTGTTTATCAATAAAAAGTGTTTGTTCATTTGTTAATCAATATAAAAGTGTTGTTCATCAATAAAAAATATTTTATTGATGAACAACGTTAGGTCACATTGTTCGTTAATATAAAAGTGATCTAACTAATACTTTATTGGTAAACACAATGATGTAAAAGTGATCACTTTTAAAAGTGTTGTTCATCACAATGTTCGTTAGTTGGTAGTTGGTCATTAGTTAGTCTTGTTCATCGGTTAGTATTGTTCATCAATTCATTAGTTTCACTTTGCTCATTTAGTATTGTTAATCAATTCATTAGTTTCACTTTGCTCATCAGTTTATCACGTCCTTAGTTAGTTGTTAATCAGTTCATTATTTGGTCTTGTTCATCAGTTAGTATTGTTCATTAATTCATTAATTAGATCACTTTGTTCATCAGTTTATCAGTTCTTTTTTTCATCATCAACTTGCATATTCACCATGAACAATAACTAAAAATAAATTGTGGTATACCAATTAGTGCATTTAAATGTATTTTTATAAGAAAAATCTCTCTTAAGCATTTTATCAAATACTTTGTGTGCACTAAATATGTGTAAAATGTCATTTTCAAAATGCGATATCTCACTCATATCATATTGAAATTGAGTGATTCAAATTTCTGGGTAAAGAACGGACAAAAATCTACAACTTTCCTGTTTTATGTTTTGCGTAATTTAACCTTTAAGTTAGACAGAAGTAGGGTCAAATATGTCAAAAATTTCAAGAAAATATAACCCACTTAAAATCTGGAAAAAAAAAATTATATCAAAATGCATATCAAATTAAGGATAATCAAATTTTAAAAATTATGATGAAATAGGTTTTTCGTAAAAGTTTATGAAAATTATATGTGTTTAAAGTTTGAGGTGAAATTAGAAAACGCAAATGACTAAAATGCCCTTTGATCAAAATTTATTTAAAATAAAAAATAAAAAAAAGGGACATGTCACTCAATTAGCTTTTTATACTTTCTATTTTGTTACCATACTCTACCCAAGGTTAAAAAAAATATATTGTAATTAAAAAATCGAGTAAATTGCATAAATCGTCCCTGAAGTTTGGCCAGATTGCATGTTTTGTCCCAACCATTGCGAAAGTGCAGAAATCGTCCCTGCAGGAAACCTTTGAGCAAATTTTCGTTCCTGGTTGGGACGAAAATTGCATAATTCGAAAGTGTGAAATTGCATATTTCGTCCCAATCAAGGACGAAAATTTACTCAAAGGTTTTCCACAGGGACGATTTCTGCACTTTTAAAATGGTTGGGACGGAACATGCAATCTGGCCAAAGTTTAGGGACGATTTATGCAATTTACTCTAAAAATCTTATACGATACCGCCTCCGTGTCTTGTTCATGTGTACACAAGCTCTCAAGTGCCACACACACACTGACTGTGAGGTAACAATCTTTCTTTCTCATTTCTCTTATTTATTTAATCACAATTCCAGCTTCTCATCTCCAAATTGAAACAAAACTAACTGAATTATGCTTTGACCGTACAGTTGACTTTGTTATCAATCAATCTGTTACCTGTTTGATTATATGTATTCATTACATGTGCCTAATTAATGTTTATGTAAACAGTGCAATCTGCTTAGTGTAAGTGTGAGCAATTTTGACTTTTTAAGTCAAACTTGTTAGTGTTGCTTTATATTTGTTGTTCTTGTTAGTGTTGCTTTAAGTCAAACTTAGTGTAAGTGTGAACACTAATTAATAGATGTATACTAAATTGGGGCCCTTACAATGAGGGGCCATGGGCGGTTGCACCACTTGCACATGCTAATCGCCACCACTGCCATAGCCTCCTAGAAAAAATTTCTAATTATCCCGTAAAAGTATTTGGCTTCCTTTTATTTGTCGGAAAAATGACATTTCGCTTTAGATGAAATTATGTATTCATTATATTAGGTTATGTGTACGAGCATAGCTGTTTGTTTTATAAAACTGTGCGGTAACATAGTGTGGCTGTAATTGTAAAGTGTAGAATGATGTAAAACCTAACTGCTTCTTTTTTTAGTGTTCAACTCTATTGAAATATACTACCCACCGGGCCGGGACTAGTGCACGTGGCTCAATGGAACTAGTTGCAACCACATTTAGTCCCCGATATACACAACGTGACTGCGTGTATTTCAAGAGTTTAAGTACCCAAAGGCAACATCAACAGCCTCGGTGGTTTGGGTTTTCTTATGACAAAGTAAGAAAATTAGGCGCTCCGGGTCGCTCATTGAGGATGATTTCAAATGGGTATGTTGGGAGAGACACATACAGGATAAAAAAGGATAATGATGATAAGATTTATAGGAGGCTTGATTCTTGTTTGGTTATTCCTCCGCCTAAAGGAAAGAAGCCGAAAGCCATTATTAAGTTCCTTGGTGGTGCATTTATAGGAGCAGTTCCTGAGGTTACATATAGGTCGGTTGTGCTTCCTGTAAACTTTTCGCATTGCTTTTGTTTAAGAGCAAAAGAACATATTGCAATTTATTTTTGTAGATTGACTTGCATCCTGTAAACTTTGATATATATATGCAGCTATCTACTTGGGCTATTGGCAAATGAAGGCTATCTCATTATTTCTGTACCATATAACGTGACGTTTGATCACTCACAAGCTGCTAGAGAAGTTTTTGAGAGGTTTCATTCCTGCTTGAATTCAGTGTTAACGTATGGATTACCGAGTGATGGCCTGCTAGCAGCTGAGCTTGCTGATCTTCCTCTTTATTCTGTTGGTCACAGGTTCGCATATTTTATCATCCTTAAGAGGGTGTCTTATCCAATAAATTGGAAATAAAGTACTAATTCCTACAACATTTTCAAAAAATATGCAGTAATGGTGCCCTACTCCAAGTACTCGCTGGAAGCTATTTTTCGGATAAGCTACCAAAGGTTTGTTTCATGTCTCTGTCTGTTCTTTTGTAGAACATGATGTGCTTTTAAGGAATTTGTTTCAAATATATTTACATGTATTGAATAATATCTTTTCTGTTGTGGAAGGCGAATGCCATAATATCTTACAACAACAGGCCCGCAACAGAGGCAGTACCCTACTTCGAGCAGGTAATGTGATTGGTTCACGTATAAACAGAGTTATTTTTAAGAAATAATACCGCAGTTTCTAAATATTATCATGTTTTGTTTTTTCATTCACTTTTGCAGTTGGGTCCTCTAGTAAGCCAAATGATGCCGATGGTGGAAGCTTCTCCTGTATCCTCCATGGCTAAGAGTGCTGCAGGTTAATTGGATCTTATATGCTTGAATCTATTTTAGATAATCAACCTAACCAGAACACAAATATTTAATTTTTTATCACTGGTGAGTTTTATACTGCTTTGATAATCACGTCTCATTTTGCTTGTTCTCTGTCTTTACATTCTATGTAGATGCCTGGAAAGCAGTGCTTGATACAGCTGAAGCAATGGCACCTGATTATGATCCTGAAACTAGGGTCTCGTTGAACAAATTTGTTGATCAGCTACCATCGGTTTTCAATCAGGTAATTCTATGTTGTTTAGCTATATTAGACTTTAAGAGATTACTAGTAGTTTTTAAAATGTTAAGTCAATGCTACATGACAATCATTTTTTACTCTACTTTTTTCGTTCCTTATAGGCGCTGGCTAAATTCTATGTGCTAATTAGAAGTAATTTGGTTATATCAGGTTGCTCAAGGAATATCAGAATTCAAACCAACCCCAACTGAAAACCGAGAATGTTGCAAGAATTCATATAATGTCCCGAAAACACTCCTGGTAATTTTGTGCTCCCGAAAGGCTATAACTAAATTCGAAACATCTTTTAGTGTTTCCTGTGTTGATTTATATGATTTATACTTGTTTGTTGCAGGTGAAGTTCAATACTGATGCCATTGACGAGACAGATCTCCTTGAGGAAACTTTGAGGCCTCGTGTGGAAGCTATTGGTGGAACGCTGGAGATTGTTTCATTGAGCGGTAACCATATCACACCATGCATCCAGGTATGTATTTGCTATTTGTTTTTGTGTGATATATTTGCTAAATGTGAACATTTCAACATATTTAGGCTAGCGGAGGTAGATAAATTCCCGATGACTCCTGGCCATATTCACTAAGTTTTTTTATCCAATATATCATGTGGAACATGAAGCTAATCAACCATATATACTCGTAAATAATAGAGGTGCAAAAGTGGACATGTTGGGTTAAAATAGGTTATTCTTAGTACAGGTTGACCACTTGACTTACAAACATATTTGTCCATTATGTCAAATATGATTAAAACGCTTTAGGAGGTTACAAGCAGCACAAAATACACTTTGGGTGACTCAACAACATTCCGCCCATTTGTCATGTTTTTCTTGGCTACAATTCTTTATTGGACCCATTAGGGATAAATCATAACCCAAATAGACCCGATTATAAGTTAATGGGTTGAAAACTTGAAATAGCCACCTCTAGTAACTATGAAAATAGTCATATATTGGAGTAATACTGTTTTATGTACTTTGAGGTAATATTGTTATAGTGAACCAATTATTTGCCCTTTTCTGCATGACCAGGACCCAAAATTGCAAGTAGGTGATATATACACTCCAGCAGATGCGATTGCACAAGGACTCAAGACCCTTTCGCTAAATGAGACAAAAATTCTTGCTAGAACCATTGTAGACTGGTTTAGTAGCATCAACTAGTAAGTTCAGTGCGGAGATTCAGTAAATGTAAACTAAACTTAGGTTCAACCAATTTTTTGGATCTTGTATATATTACTACAGAAACAGCGATTGTGTGAATATAAACTCGAAACACCTACTTTATTTTATTGTCTCCTGTACTATATTTTATTTGACATTGGGGGATAGATGGAAGATCAGAATTATAGGATGGTAAAATGTGTAGCAACTAGCAAGCGATACTTGTTGGCTTTCCTGTTGATGAAGCTGGGGTTACTGTGAGCTAGGGATGACAAGATGCGCGGATTGGGTTGGTCAAACAATTCTGGCTCAGCATACTATTTAATCAAATAATGATAAATTATTGTTTGCTACTGTGAGGGAAAGAATAAGGGGTAAAGCTAAAGATACGCTACATATTTCTACAAATAAACACAAGTACACAACATACTTAGTAAAGTGTCAAACGTACGCAACATATTTTCAAAAAATCATCGATCTACGCAATATGACCTGCTGGCAGCAGGTTACCAGGTCACCTAACTTTAAAAGTTACACCTTTGGTCCTTAAACTGTCTCATATCTCGCGTACATGATCCTATTTTGGTAACGGTCGTTAAAAAAGTTTTAAAAAAAACTTTTTAACATTTTTTTTTAAATCGAGATAAAATCTTTTTTTTTTTTAACTAAAATTTAGAAAAAAAAAAAGTAAAAAAATTTAAAATTAAAAAAAAAGGAAAAAAATTTTAAAAATTATTTTTTTAAAGTTAATATTTTAAAAAAAGTTAAAATTTTTTTAAAAAAATTAATATTTGCGATTTTTTTTTTTTTTTTTTTTTTTTTTTTTTTTTTTTTTTTTTTTTTATAAATACGCATTTTTTAAAAAAATTAAAAAAAAAAAATTAAAAAAATTATTTTTTTTAAAGTTAATATTTTTAAAAAAATCAAAATTTTAAAAAAAAATTAATATTTGCAAATAAAAAATTAAATTTTTTTTAATAAAAAAATTAATTTTTTTTTTAAAAAATTAATTTTTATGAGTGATTTTTTGTACTAAAACCAAAAATGAGTTTTCATTATTGTGTAAGAAGAGAAGGAATTTTTATTAGACTCAATGAAGGAATATTTGGTAATATGAAAATTGAAGCATTCTTTAATACACTTTTAAGCAAATTAACATTATAGTTACTAGAAATTATACAATTATACCAAGAAGATCGCAGCCATCCACTATAAAAATGTTTTATGGGATTTGGTGATTAAGATAATGACAGCCCACAGAATGGACTAGTGGATTTCTAAATAGCTGTTTTGAAGATACTTAAATCACATGCATGTATCTAGGAAAACAATGTCTTTCTAGGATTGTCTTTGACATTAATCCCAACAAATGCCTAGTCAAGTAGAATGATATGATACACAACTTGTTGATTATTTTGGCCATTACAGACGAACAACAAGTTGTTATCCGTTTATTTGATGACAAATCTCACCTACCATAAGCATATAAGTCTGACTTTCCTTTTGTAAATTCTGCACCTAAACTTGCACTTTGAAACACCAAAATTTAAAACCAAACAAACAATGGCGGCCTTCATGAAGGAGCTTGATCATCTGAAAATCAGATTGGAAGATATCAAATCAGCCACCAACAACTTTAATGAAAACAAAGTTATCGGAATTGGAGGGTTCGGGAAAGTATATAAAGGAGAACTATCTCACTCTGAGGGGAAAAGCATGGTTGCTATCAAACGCCTGGTTCGTAAATACGGGCAAGGAGACCCTGAATTCTTAAAAGAAATCAGGATGCTTTCTTGTTACAAGCATAAAAATCTCATCTCCCTTTTGGGATTTTGCATGGAAGGTGATGAGATGATCCTCATATATGAGTATGCATCTCGTGGAAGCCTTGACCGGATTTTAAATGATGTTACTCTCATATGGGCACAAAGACTGAAGATCTGTCTTGATGCAGCAAAGGGACTAAGCTTCCTTCATGATCCCAACGGGACACAACAAAGAGTCCTACACCGTGATATTAAAAGTGCTAACATTCTACTTGATGATAGTCTGAATGCTAAGGTGGCTGATTTCGGATTGTCAAAAATAAGCCCAGCTAATCAGAAATACACATTTCTTTTCACCAGCCCAGTAGGTACCCCTGGCTACTGTGATCCACTTTACATGGACGAATACCAACTAACAAAAGAGTCAGACGTGTACTCTTTTGGGGTAGTATTATTTGAAGTTCTGTGTGGGAGAGTATGCTATGAATATAGTAATGGTAAGTTACAGGTTTTCGTGCAATTTTGGAAGAGATGCTATGAACAAAAGAAACTAGATGAGATCATCTTTCCAGATCTCAAGCAGCAAATGGATCCAAGGTCCGTCAAAACATTTGTAGACATTGCATATCAATGTTTACAGAAATCTCGTGAACAACGGCCAACAATGTCTGTTGTTGTGGAAAAACTTGAGATTGCACTATTATTGGAGCTTCATGATCTGCAACTGCTAAGAAAGTATGAGTATGAGGAGATGTGCAAGGCTGCGGAGTATGAGTATGGAGAGCTACTTAAGATTGCGGATCAACCTCTGGTCTACAAATCTATTGAGGAATTGAAAGTTCTGGTCACCAAAGGGTTCCCTGTTAATCAGGGCAAAACGGTAATTTTAAGTTGCTTTGTGTTATTTCTATAAATATTAAAAGAATGGTAAATACAAAATAGGGTTTAGTCTATAAACTAATTGATTAATGTTTCAACTTGTAAATTCAAAAGAAAATTTAATTCACGTAAATCTTTATTTTTCATCTTATGCTTAAGGGCTAAAGCTAAGGATACGCAACATATTTCTACAAATAAACACAAGTACGCAACGTACTTAATAAAGTGTCAAACGTACGCAACATATTTTCAAAAAATCGTCGATCTACGCAATAGCAGGTTATCAGGTTACCTCACTTTAAAAGTTACACCTTTGATCCCGAAACTGTCTCATATCTCGCGTACATGATCCTATTTTAGTCCTATTTACCAGTGTTACACCGTTAGTCCCCAAACGTTACACCGTTAATCCTATTTAGTCCTATTTACCAGCGTTACACCGTTAGTCCCCAAACATTACATCGTTAGTCCCCAAATGTTACACCGTTAGTCCTATTTAGTTACACCGTTAGTCCCCAAAAATATATATATATAAAAAAAATTCCAGATTATTTAAAAAAAAATCAAGATTTAAAAAACATATATATAAAAAAATTCCAGATTATTAAAAAAAAAATCAAGATTTAAAAAACATATATATAAAAAAAAAATCCAAATTATTAAAAAAAAAATCATTTTTTTTTTTGAAAAAATTTAAATCTGAAAAAAAACACTTATTGTAGATTTTTTTTAAGTTTTTTAAAAAATATATATATATATAAAAAATTCCAGATTATTTAAAAAAAAAAAAAAAATCAAGACTTAAAAAACATATATATAAAAAAAATTCCAGATTATTAAAAAAAAAATCGATAAACTTTTTTGTACATTTTTTTAAAGTTTTTTTTTTTTTAAAGTTTTTTTTTTTTTTTTTTTTTTTTTTTTTTTTTTTTTTTTTTTTTTTTAATAATCTGGAATTTTTTTTATATATATGTTTTTTAAATCTTGATTTTTTTTTAATAATCTGGAATTTTTTTTTATATACATGTTTTTTAAATCTTGATTTTTTATTTTTTTTAAATAATCTATAATTTTTTATATATATATATATTTTTGGGGACTAAACGGTGTAATTAAATAGGACTAACGGTGTAACGTTTGGGGACTAACGGTGTAACGCTGGTAAATAGGACTAACGGTGTAACGTTTGGGGACTGACGGTGTAACGCTGGTAAATAGGACTAAAATAGGATCATGTACGCGAGATATGAGACAGTTTAGGGATCAAAGGTGTAACTTTTAAAGTTAGGTAACCTGGTAACCTGCTGCCAGCAGGTTATATTGCGTAGATCGACGATTTTTTGAAAATATGTTGCGTACGTTTGACACTTTACTAAGTACGTTGCATACTTGTGTTTATTTGTAAAAATATGTTGCGTATCCTTAGCTTTACCCCTATGCTTAACATTATGATTGGTATAATAAATAAATAAACTTAAAATTGATAATCTATAGACTTCACTTGGAACATATCATATGTAATAAGATTCTCATTAATTTAAACTCCTTCCGTCCCATATTAAATATTCACTTTTGACTTTTTAAGTTTTTTTTCTTCAATTTTGACCTTAAATATTTTTGTTTGTATTATATGATAGTTGATAAAAATTATGTCAATGAAAAATACATTTAAAACCCAATTCATTCATATATTTTGCATCATGTATTATATATTATAAATAAAAATATTTATCGTCAAAGTTAATAAAACAAGACTTTGAAAATTCAAAGTGGACATAAAATATGGGACGGAGGTAGTATGACACAGTGTCAATATTTATAATATAACCAATGTTCTAAAAGGCGAGCCAAGGCGCGAGGCGTGGCCTCGCCACCACGAAATGGACTTTGAAGGTTGATCTAGGCGTGGCTCAAAAAGACATGAAATAAGGCGAGAAAAAAGACGCCTTTTGGTAAGGCGTGACGCCTTTTTTTGAACCAGTTTATTATTATTATTATTATTATTATTATTATTATTATTATTATTATTATTATTATTATTATGTTATATTTGAGCATACCTGGGCCTTATAATGGTATCAGAGCCATGGACAAAAGGGATATGTCTGCTTAAAGTTATTCAACATAATTTTAATTAATATGTTAAATCTTTTTAAAAGAAATAATAAATCTGTTAAAAACAGTATGACTGAGGAATATGAAATTCCCAGAAATTTAGATCTTTTAAATAAATGGACAATTCCTAAAGTCCAACCAAAAGTTTTATATGAAATTGGTACATTTGAAGAAATGGGATTTATTCAGTCAGTAAAAACTACTGAAGAAACAATAACTCTTGATAATAATGAAATGATTTTAAAATTATTAAATGAAAGAGATATTCAAAAATATCGTTTAAATTATAATTATTTACATATAGGTTTAATACAAGTTGCATTTAAGCCCTTAACTTTACAAGGGTTACCAGAAAGTTTTTTAGCTGTATTAAGAGATGGTCGTAATAGAAATTGGCAGAAATCTCTGATTTTCGATGTGAGCATCCATTTCTTCTTTTGTTAGAAAGTGTAGCTTTCCTTCTATCATGTAAGGTATCGTTACAGGTTCATTAGGGTCCCGACGAACTTCTTTGGATGCTAGTACTAACTTTGGTTGTTCAGGCTCAGAGACAATAAGAATGCCTTTACCTTTATCCTTTTGAACTGTTGAGGATGGTTGTTCGGTGTGTGGAGCTTCAGTGGAGGGTGATCTATAGGATTGTAAGGGCTCTGTAGCTGTGACTATTGAGAATATGGCTTCATCTGTTGGAGCTTCAGTGGAGGGTGATCTATAGGATTGTAAGGGCTCTGTAGCTGTGACTATTGAGAATATGGCTTCAGCTATTGATGGAGAAGTTGTTGAGAGTACTGGGGCAGTTGTTGTAGTAGCATGCTCCCCTTTAGACTGGGGGAGATGTGTCTTGAGAGGATTCAAGTTGTTGAGATTACTGGGGCAATTGTCAGAAATACCTTGTTGTTGAGATTTTCTCCCCCTCAACAGTTGCTTGAGCGTAAGTGGTAGCAGCTGTTTATGGTGGCAGACCGATCGAGTGGGATGAAGAGATGTTGTTGGTGGCCTGAAGGAAATCATGTTCTTGATTTTGGAGGTATCCTGTTTGATGGTGGATACCTCAGAGCAGATGGCAGCCTGGGAGCTTTCAATGGCAGTGAGTCAAGACCCGAGATTTCAGGCCAAAGAGCTTGAAGATTGGGCCAAGCTTCCAGTTGTGTAGTCTGAACATTGAGGGAGTGGATGAGTCCCTGCAAAGAGGAGTTGAGACAGTGAAGATTAAAGCTGTTGAGCTAAGAGATGAGCTCAGTAAGAGATGTAGAATTCTTGATATAGGTATCTGAGGCTTCAAGAAACTTTGTATTGAGAGCAGGATCATCTTTGACAGCTTCCTTTATAGTATTCAGACTTGTAGTAACATCAGTGAAGGAGTTGAGAAACTTGATTAGATATTGATTGAGATTTATTATATTGTTTTTGATGATCCTTTCAGTCCTTGCTTGATGATCAACCTGTTCAATAGAAAAGGATTCAATGGTAGTTTTGAGGTCAGCATAACTGGCAGTAGCTTCAGTGTGTTGTTCCCATTGTTTGCAAGTGATCTTCTTGTATAGGGAGCGTGCAATTTATTGAAGATACTGAACAAGCTGCCTTTCTGTGAGAGGGACTGTATTGTCAAACTCCCTGAAGGTAGAGGATCCTGAGGACTCAGATCCTGAGGACTCATCAGGCTGAAAAGGTGATCGTTCAGGCGTTAGAGAAAGTGATGATGGGTGTGTTTGTTTAGTGTCCTCATGATCAGTATCCAAGTTATCACCAGCTTTAAACACTTCATTTTCACTATTATTGCCAAGGTCTTCATCCGAGAGAAGAGTAGCCTGCACATATGCCATTGAGGTGATTTGCAAAAATAGGTTAGCTAGTTTCTCTTCAGTAGAAGATTTGCCTTGGTTGTGGTCAGGACCTGACCCCTCCAATCCAGCAGAGTGGGATTTCTTTGCATAGTCCTTAGGGCCATTCCTTGAGGAATGTGCTTCACCATGAGGGGTGATGGTTCCATAGCAGCAGGTATTTTGTTTCCCCCTAAGTCTTTGTCCCCATTTGGTCCTTTAGACACCGGAGGGTTTTGGCCAGTACCATCCCGAGGATCCGTGGAAGGCAATCCCATATCAGTGGGTTGTATGTGTCCCCCTGAGTCTTTAGGATCAGTGGGTTGTATGTTTCCCTCTCGATCTTGGGGAGTAGTTGATGGGGACAAGGACACTAAGTGTGGTGTGTCAGTGTCCTTCGTTGCTTCCGGGGGTGGTTGTACCAGGGTCTCTTCAGGTGTCTCAGAGGACTTGGGCTTTCTTCTACTTTTAGGAGGCAGTGCTCCTGAAGTCTTAGGGCCCTTTGACTTGGGTAAGGTCATAGTCACATTTTTAGATTTGCTTCCCATCTTCCTGATTGGAAAGGGAGGAGGAGACACTGAGTTAGTATGATTAATTGTGGCAATCATGTGGTCCGTCAATGTGGTCCTTTTTGAAATTTGATGGACTCCGGATGCTGCAAGAAAAACCAAATTTGACATCCTGAGAGTAATCAGAACCCAACATATTCTCAAAGGCACAAGAGATAAATCTAGGATAGGGCACGTTTGTACTCCTAAATTTGTTTAAGATCCTGGTAATGAGATCACTGCAAATGATCTCACCCATGTCAATCTCAGTCCCAGTCATGAGAAAGTAGGTCATCATCAATTGAATAGAGTTAATCTGTTCATGAGATAATCTGGAAATTTACTATCTGGGTTGACTCTTTCAATCCAGTCAATGGATTTTGGTTTCATTTCATTTTCAAAAGGTATGCCAGCAGGCAAAAAGGATTTTCACTATGACTTTCACTAGATGATTCAGTGAGCTGATCTTCTCCTAGTATTCTCCTTTTAGTACTAGGGATGAGATTAACAGACTCATAGACTCTAGGATTCTTGGTTATCCAGCTTTCAATGGTAGCCTTTTCTATCTTAAGTTCTTCTTGAAGAGCATGATTTTGTTTTACAAGTTCAGTGTTTTGAGTTTGAAGGGTAACACTTTCAAGTTTAGCTTGTTTTAAGACAAGAAAATCATCTCTACACTTGTTTAATTCAAAAACAAGTTTGTTGTATTTTGAAAACAATTCCAACCTCTGCTCTTCAACGTACTTAAGATCTACATTAGTGTAGTTTAAATAAGATTGCCAATCAGAATTATCATCCATAGATTGTAAAATGTTTACCTTTCTCATGGTGATGTTGACCCATTCTCCATTTCTAGCATGGCTTTTTCCAACAACCAGCTTTTCTTCTTCAGAAAGTGCCATTAGTGCACTGACATGAACTTCTTCATCATCTGAGGATACAGCTTCTCCATCTCAGTCAAATGTTTCAGCCATAAGCCCTTTGTTCTTAGCTTGAGAGGATTTAGTGGTTGAAGGGGTTTGAGAAGGTATGGGAGCATTCTTAAGAAGTACAAGCTAACCTTTTGCTTTTCGATACTTGGCTTCAGAATCTTTTTGTCATTTGTTTTTGTTTTGAAGATGTTGAGGGGATTGAAGCATTTTGGGTTGAAATTTGCTAGTTCCTGAAGAGTAATTATTTCCAGAAAATTTGTATGAGTGTTCTGAGGTGGTTTTTGAGAAACAATCTTTTGTAAAGTGACCTCTTTTGCCACATTTAAAACACTTAGTGTTTTCATTTGCTTTTGCATTTGTGAAATTTTTGTTTCTTCTAATAAAACGTTTAGAGTTAGCAAGAAGTGTCCTTTCTTGAAATTCAGTTTTTAAATCATGAAGGTACTCCTAACTTGTTCTTCTATCAGCCTCATCATCTGAATTTTCTTGTAAATATCGCACAACACCATTAGAATAGAAGGAAGTAGATATGGGTGTTATAGTCAGGGCTTTTTGGTTTCTTGACTCCACTTTGAATCAGGGTATCTCTTAGAGATTTAGTTGTCTTCATAGACAAACTTCCTATAGATTTTAGGGAGATTAAGGTTTTGAATGTGGTTAGCATTTTGAGAGAAGTTTAACCACTTCTCATGGAGACTGTTGACAAAGCCAATCTCATACTTAGATAAGATGTCACCATCATTGGTCAGCTCATTGAGCATGGTCTTGTATTAGGTATAGGTCTGAGAGAGACTTTCATAGTCTTTGGCCCTAAAGGTATTGGTCTGAGAGAGACTTTCAGAGTCTTTGGCCCTAAAGGTATTATACTCAAGTTTCAGGTCCATGATCCTATTTTCGTTGGTATCTGAGGGACCCTTAAAGCTGTGAACAAGTCAGTCCAAGTATGTTTGGCAGTTGGACGATTAATAACTGATTCCATTATATCATCATGAAGACAAGATATAATGATGCTCTTTAGACATTGGTCTTGATTGACCACCCTTCTCTCATCAGGAGTCCACTAAGCTTCAGGCTTAACTAAACCTTTGGCAGGTTTAGGGACATATGGACCTTCATTAATGAGCTTAATGTAGTAAGGTTATATCCTAGTTAAGTAGCAGAGCATGCGCTTTTTCCACTTGTTGAATATTCCAACTTCAAGCCGGGGAGTAGTAGCAGTATAGGTTCCTCCTTTTTTATCGACTAGTTGGGGTACATTACTTTCAGCCAGGGTAGGATCTTGATTTTAAAAACTTTAAGCACTCAGTTGCTTTAAAAGTTTTATAAACCAGAGGCTCTGATACCACTTGTTGTTCCTTTTACACAGTTAGAGTTAACTATAAAGTTAAATTAATTGCATTCCATGGTTAATTAATGTAATGAAATTCTTTGATGGTTAAAAACATAAATGAAATAAACAAGAGTTTATAAATGTTTAAATTCTTATTAGAAATTAATCAAAGAATCTAAACCCAAGTATTTACAGAATAACACTTGAGATTGAATTGAAAAATGTGTTTATCTCCTCTCTAAACTTAAGCTATGCTTAAGTACAACTATGATAACCAACTGAGCTATCTCAGGGACTTAGTTGATTTGGAATAGTAGAAAGGTTTGTGAATGCTAAGCATCCCCCTTTTTTCTCACAAAACTTGTCAACCTTTCTACTCCAACTTCTTATCTTATTTATACTAGTACGAGGTTGCTGCTGGTGAGGTTAGGTAAGTGCGTGTCATAATTCTAATGGAGGAGGTACAAAGAGGTACATCTTCCATCGAATGCATTAACATTGGAAAACGCCCTTTCTTTGCTTTAGTGAAAAGTTCACGCAAATGTTGGTTGCTGCTGGTGAGGTTAGGTAAGTGCATGTCATAATTATAATGGAAGAGGTAAAAAGAGGTACATCTTCCATTGAATGCATTAACATTGGAAAACGCCCTTTCTTTGCTTTAGTGAAAAGTTCACTAGCAAATGTTCACTACTTTTATCACCAATTCGTAATTAATTTGACTTATCACTAAGCTTACTTTATCCCGCTCATACACTTTAGTGAAAAGTCCCGCCTCAGTCCAAGGTCTTTGATCTTTAGTTCATGATCTACATAGAGGAGGAGGAGATTTAGGGAATCAGAGAACTATTGTCATCACTCACTGATTCCATCATCTTCTTCTTTGGCCCAGGTATCATTGAGTTCCGACTTAGTGACAGGAAAGTCTTTCTTCTTTAGACATGTCTTGGGCATTCTGAAGATGACTCACTGAGTGACGGGTTTTTAACACTTTGGATATTTTTCTATCCAAATCCTAGATAAAGGATATTTGGGTAAGGAATGGACCCAACAATAACTCGTCTTCGTCGAACAGAAAAGTAATTTGTTAAGAAAAATTTGAATGTAAATCCCCATACATCACCACACACGTATCTACACCATCATTACATATTAAAACCCTTAACTCAAAACTTTCATTTTTCTAAAACACATATTTTTCACTAATATATTTGGAAGAAGCATCACAAAATTTTAGTCCCGGCCCTCCACTGCCAATACCACATGGATCCCAACGAGACAACATTAGCTGATATCCAATTTTAATTAATGACATGCAGTTGGTGTCTGTAAATGACAAAGGGCAAGTCTGTGAAAGAATATACATTGAAGCCTGTGCGGTTAAAACTCAATATTATGATCCAGAATTGCAAAGTTCAAGGTGAGTTTTCCTCCTTACACCCATCACTTCTGTTTCTCTATGGTTTTTTATTGCCTCAATCATAGCGGCTACTTCATTCAGGTTTCCAGAGGGGTGGTATTACTGCAAAAAAAAAGATGAATTGATGAAAGTACGGGTTAGAGCTCAATTCTTGTGTCCCTTAATCACATACAGTGTGAACCTTGTCTTCCGACATTCCTGGAGAGAGAGGTGTAAGACTCTCCACTACAAATTAGATGGGGAGACAAAATGTTGCACGATTTATGATACATACGAGGGAGAAGATGGATGGTTCGTGGTACCATTACATCATTTTACAAGCAACCAGAAAACTGCGGATTTTGAGATTGACTTTGAAGAATTTTTGAATGGTTACCAGTTAGACGTAGCAGGCTTCGAGTTCCAACCCCTTGAAGAAAACGTAAGCTGAAAAATACTAGTTTATTATTTTATGTCATTTTCTAGGTTATTTGAAGGTTCAAGCTAGTATTTTAGGAAGCATTTTTAGATAATATGTCAGCCACAAGCATATTTGAAATGAAAGATAACCGCGCGATCACTTGTTTTTGGTATGTGTTTTCATACCTAGGTGGAACTGCATGATCAATGGTTAGAGGAATACCAAGACATAGTTAAGGCTGCATCACAGTCTCTATTGTACAGATCTCTCGAGGAGTTCAAAGTGCTTCTCTCGAAAGGTTTCCACATTAGCAATTACAACACGGTAATGTGCCATGTCTATAAATAAGCCACTACTTAAGATTTTTTAAATTTGTTATAGTTTAAGAAAGATAATAACATCAAAAAAAAATCCTAACTGTATTATATAATATATGGACAGTGGTTTTCACTGAATGAAAATGGAGAACATTGTGAAATGTTATCCATAGCCCACTGTTTGATTCCACGTGAAGGTGGTTACAGTTTCTATAATACTCGTGATCTTTGTTCAAGGTAAATTATCCTCCTCGTCCACCTACTGATCATCCCTAGTGTTTATTTCATAAGTATCATTCTATGCTTCTTCTTCATGCAGATTTCCATCAAGCATTAGAACGAATAACAAAGGATTCAAAGTACATATCAGAGCTCAATTCTTGACCCCATCGATCAGATACACAATGAACCTTGTCTTCTGCAAGTGCGGCTATTCAATTAAACAAATGTATGTAACTCTCAGATACAAATTAGAAGGGGAGACAGAGACTTCTATTGTGTACCTTGCACCTGAAACACAGGATGGTTACTCTTTTATTGCTGAATTGTATCAATTCACTAGCAACGAGAGAACTTTTGATCTTGAAATTGTGTTTGAAGATCATAGAGACAATTTAAATATAGAAGGCATCTTGTTTCAGCCCCTGGGCAAAGTAAGCTTACAAATACTGGTTTATTCAACTTAAGTTTTTTTTATTTTTTTTTTAGCTAAGAGAATGGGTCAACAAACCCATTTAATATTATTTCTTTTCTAAGTGAGACCCACTATTTCCCTTAGTTGGTCTATATCCACACGACATGAATTGTAATGTCCTCCCCAATAAGTGGCTCATATAGATGTGGACCTCACACACTCTCTTAGCTAAAACCCCCTTAGTCTTTTAATTATTATGGTTTAAAGACTTAAAACTTTCTTACAAAACAGCACCAGAATATGATGAATTAGAGGTAGCAATATATCAGGTTGAGTTGGGTTGGGAATATGTCATTTTGAAATGTGGGTTTGGTTCGTGTTGGCAGGTCCGGTGTACCCAGCTAGGTTTGGTTATCTTCTGAACGTCATAAACGTCAAATATTAAGTAAAGTTTTAATCTATGACTAACATAATATAATATTTAAGTTTTATACTAATTATAGAGAGAGGGTTTTTTTTTTTTCTTTTTTTTTTACTACGTAATTATTTAGATTTCAAGATTTGAAACTTTCTTACGGTACAACATCCGATATTTTAAATTAGTGGTAGCAATATATCAGGTTGAGTTGGGTTGGGAATATGTCGTTTTTTTGGAAAAGTGGGTTCGGTTAGTGTTGGCAGGTTGGGTCGACCCGTTTTTTGTTTTGTTTTGTTTTGTTTTTTTTTTGTTTTTTTGGTTTTTTGGTTTTTTGGTTTTTTTGGTTTTTTCTGAACGTTCTAAACATCAAATGTTAACGCGAAGTTTTATTCTATGACTAACATGATATAATGTTTAAGTTCTAAACTAGTTATAGAATGTCTTCACTACTATTTTAAAGAGATCAAGCATAATCTGTCAGTATTTGTAATCTAATGAACTACTAAAAGAACTCTTAATTTAGTAAAATCAATAAACTGGTACAGTAAAATAATTGATGCAACACAAAGGTGCCGTGTGGCAAGTGTGCAAGATGGTAGATGAGTTACACTTAATGGGCTGCCGCAGCTCAAACTTTAGCTACTTTGTCATTGGGGATTGGGGCGAAAATGGTCTAATATATGTTTTTATTTCATAGGTTGAACATGAGCAAGTGTTAGAGGATGAGAAACTGTCAAATGATAGTCTACAGTGGACAATGAAGAAGGATCTCTTCTCAAATCTTTTTAAAAAGTTCAAAGGTCAAAAGGTACATCTCATATGAACTATACATTACTGTCCTATTGAAACCTTAAACACAAGTATTCCTAAATTTAGTTCTCATTTGGTACTTACATGTATCTATATTGATTGATTCATAGGGGTATGCTGTGGATAATAATGGGAAGAAATCTTTGATGTTTTCAGCAAGAGGTGTAATAAGAAGTGAAAACCTGTCTTTTCAGTCTTTACCCGAATCAAGGTTCTTTTTCTAATTTAGTGCCAGTTTTCTAGAAGATTTTTATATCTTTTGCATATACGTGTGGTTCGTGTACCCTGTACTAAAGAAAATGTTAAACAAGAGGTTCAAACCTAGTTTGCTATTCACTAACACCCAGCTTAGACTGGTTTGAAGCCACTTATAAATTTGGGTCTCTTGATGTTCATCCCAAAATCTGGGTACTCATACGCAAAAACAACTGACTTCATAGACGTTTTGTTTCTATCAGTAGACGTAACCCGAATTATGTTAGCTAATAAATATGTTCTATCTAATGAGTATTTCTCTTGCACTGTCCAAATTTTAGTAAGTTTTCTAGTTTTGACTTTCAAGTCATGCTATCCTTTGATGCCCCCCAGTAGAAAAATTCTCCTAAAAAACTTGTCAATAAAAAACTATATTCAACCCGGCCATCTGAAATGCAAAGCTTTTGCAGAAAAAAGGTCGTTTATTGTCTCCCATTGAAGGTGTCCTTACTAAAATGACCGACAGAAAACCCATGAAAAGGTAAACTCGAAAATAGAGCCTTAAACGATGGATATTGTACGCCCACAGCCCCACGCCAAAAGCAGCATAATACTTTGAATTGAATAATTCCACTCAGTTTAAATGTAACTGTTGATTCGTATGTGAAGATGATTTTCTATGTTTACTGCAGATACGGAGAAGTGGCTGTGATAACGAACTCCGTTTTTGATATTGTGAAGAAACTCAAATCCAAAGGACTAACACCTGAAGTAACATATGCATGTTACCTTGTCTACAAATCAACTGAAGACCAACCCTTAATGAGAAATGGATCTGCTGATTCATTTATCTATTTAGTAAGCCCTTCAAAAACCCCAATAATTGGACAAAAGCTTGGTCAAAACACTCACAGCCCTTTGAATAGACCCAAACTAAATGCTGTTGCACGACAGAGGAGCGATGGTTGGATGGAAGTAAAAGTACGGGAGTATCAAACCCCAAGTTCTACAGAAACAATTAATATTGATATTTCGTTTTGGACTCCCGATGGAAAAGATATTAGTGGGCTTATGATACAAAGCATCGAGCTTAGGCCCATTGTGGCGCATTAAGACCATATCCTTGGGGTCAGGATAGTTTTGATAGTGAATATTAAGAGTTTTAAGATTTACCAAACGTGTATGTTAATTTAACATTGAGAAACTGAATTTTAGTTTTACAAATTTATTCGGGTGGTTCCTTTTATTACAATTGTATTCATGGATTACAGAATTACATTATAGAATACAACAATCGTAAGGAAATAATAATTGGGTGATGTAGAGCTATTTTGATGATCAGATAGCATAGATATAGAATTGAACTAGAAACTGGTTTATGTAGTTTCATTATAACATAATTTATTCTTATATTACATAATAGAATGTGCTTTATCCATTTATTTGTAGCATCATGTTTATACATGTTGCCCTCCGTGTCCCGTCTCAAGGCTCTTTTTCGTGGTGGGGGCGTAAGATTCAAGTGTAAACACACCAATAACTATGTTTTCATGTCATGTTTTGTGATAAAATGCATACTAAACCAAATTTCCTGTTTGAAGTTTGGAGCAGTTACATTTTGTGCACTCATTTTAGATTGTGTGATACTGTTTTCAACCTAAAAGAAACTATAAATTAGAAGAAGAAAAAAATAAAGCGTATAGCATGCATGCTGATAGAGTGATAATTAATATTCTAGGCTTGTGTAATCGTCTCAGAGATATATCAAATCCGATGGGTTTTAAGGGATTATTATGTACTAGCTTATAGACCTGTGGAATCCACGGGCATTTAGAGGGTTTTTGCATCAAATATTTAAGTACGTAAATAAAGTAAGAAAGAACAACGAACATAAACGGTATGAAATTTTCTTGTAACGGAATAATAAGTTATAAGTGAATGATAGTATAAAATACAATGCTTGTAAATATCTACATAATAAACGTTCATTGCCTCGTGATCTCCAACATGTTTGTCTTCCGAAGCAAATGTATGTAGTGACCATTCTAAAACTTCAACAAAAAGTCTATTACGTGAACACTTAATAAGTTACCCTTGCACTACAACTATTTACAATTTACTACCTCAATAATAAGTTGCACATATAACGTAAACTTTGTTGGTTGCCATATGTAAGATTTAGAAGCTCAACAGCCTCATAAAAAGGTGCACATAGAACCTCAATAATAAGTTGCACGTTAATAAGTTGCACATTAAACGTAACATAAAACAATAAAAGCTCCATTTGCGTGTCACTCAGAACCATGTAAAATACCATATTTTTAGTTTCACTTAAAATGTCAACCATCAAATTATATGAAACCGACCTTTTTTATATTGAAGAATCATAAAACAATATAAACAAAGCTCACAGCCAAACAATAATTTATACTTGATGCATTTAATTGGCAACGGTTCTACAACAAAACTTCATTAACAATACAATCACATAAGGTCTTAGGCTCTTAGCACAACAAATAGGACTGAAAAAAATGATTGGAACAAACACAGGCAAAAGTTACATGTATGCAAAATGAAGACCCCTTGCAGAATGGAACCTGCAATTCTGCAAATAAATAAAGAAAAAAAATGGTATTATAAAGTTTACATTCATTTAATGAAAATACGTATCAATTGATTTGCACCTAAAAAGTTTTATAATACTATCTTTATGTGTTGCTTTAGTTTGTCTACAGAATCATTTAGGAAGCATCATGTTTTACTTGAAATAAATGTTTTTTAAAGATATAATACATGGATGCAAAGGAACAAATCAATAATAAGCGAGTTAAATGTTCAAAACTGATTTTTATATTAACATTACGAAAGACATATTCGATCACCTGAACTGCTTATTCTTTTTATCATCGAATGGTTGAGTGTTGTTTGGAATTTCATTTCATGATAAAAATCATTTACAACGACTTCATGCATGGTTTTCAAGACCTGCAGTGAATAGGAGAAATTAGAGTTAATGTCATTTTTCGTCCCTGTGGTTTGCCGTTTCAATCAATATTAGTCCCTGCCGTTAAATTTCTTCGGATTTGGTCCCCGTGTTTACAAACCCATACGGGTTTGGTCCATTGACCGTTAGTTGACCATTAAATATATGCAAAAAGACAAAAACACCCTTAGTTATATATATATATGCAAACCACAGGGACCAATCATGATTAAAAAAAATTTAATAAAAAAATTCTAAAAAAATTTTCTTAAAAAATTTTCAAAAAAAAATTTTAATAAAATTTTTTCTAAAAAATTCGAAAAACATTCTAAAAAAAAATTTTTTTTGACGAAAAATTTTTATTCCAAAAAAAATTTTGAAAAAAAAATTTATGATAAATTTTTTCTTAAAAAATTCGAAAAGATTTCTAAAAAAAAAAATTTGACGAAATTTTTTTTTTCCAAAAAAAAAAAAATTTGAAAAAAAAATTTCTAATAAAATTTTTTCTTAAAAAATTCTAAAAAAATTTTCCTAAAAAATTTTCAAATTTTTAATAAAAAAAAAAATCATAAAAAAAAATTTTAATAAAATTTTTTCTTAATTTTTTTTTTAAAACATTCTATTTTTTTTTAAATTACACTAGAAAAATGAAAATAATATTTGGAAAAATCTAAAATAACTTAAAACTAATTTTAAAATTAAATTTGTATTTTTCTGAATTTTTAAATATTTATTATTAATTAAAAACTAATTATTAATTAATAAAAACTAAATTAAATTATGAAAAGTATTAAATGAAAAGAGAAAAATCTGGAAAAATTACTAAAAATATTACTAGATACCAGGAACCTAAGAAAAATATAAAAATGAAAATTTCTTTTGCAAAAAGCTGAGAATAAGCTAAATAGCTTAAATAGAAGATATCACTTCTATTATTTTGGTCTTTTTTGGATTTTTCTTTTTTCAAAACTGTTTATATACTATTTATAAGCAACTTTAATAAAGGAACTTTGGCTGAGTATCAAGAATAAGCAAATGGTGAGCTTATGAACAAGACAGAATAAGCCAATGGCTTATTAGGATTTGGAATTGCTTGAATAAGCTACACTATTGAGCCACAACTCAAAATTAACCAACAACTAACAATAATATGAAGAAATAAGCACAAAAGATTCAAATGAGCACTCACAATAAGCCAGGAAGGGCAAATAAGCACTTGGCTTATTGACAGACCAAAATAGGCTAAATTGGCCTACCTGCAGCCCTCTGTGAGGGCCACAAGGGGGGTCAGGAGTCCAAACTTAGGGTTGAACCCTCAAGTTGGACTGGGGCCCTTCACAACAAGCCAATAAGCAGGCCAATCAGCCCACTAATAAGCTCACAATGAGCTTTTGAAATAAGCCAAGTAGACTAGAGGTCTGAGTATGCAGGGCAAAAATGGGCAACTTGCAGGCCTGTGTGGGTTCCACACAATGGACCAGGGATCCAATTTTAAGCCTGAACTTTGAAGATAAGCTATAGGGCTTTCAAATAAGCCAAGAGTCAAGACCTAACTTCCACAAATAAGCCAGATAAGCACTTATGAAAATGAGAAAAAACCTGATGTCTCAGAACTCTTTGGTGAAATGAACAAATTAAAAGCACTGATTACTAGGTCTAAATAAGCTCACAAATACAAAATAAGCCCTGATTCAACAACTTGGCTTATTGGGGTTTTCAAAAAGCCAAAAAGCTAAGGGTGGGTCCCACTAATGAACAATTTATGGACTTATGAAATTGGTGGTCTTATACTGATGACTCAGTATACCTGAGTGAAATAAGCAATCTTTAAAGACAAAATTAGCTATGCTACTCAATACTGAGATCCAATTTTATTCCAAATCTAAAAAGTACTACTGAAGAGCTTTTCATAAAGCTAAAAAGCAAGACCTATCATTTTGATTTACACCCTGGAGGGGGGTTTGAACTTTGACAAAAAACACAAAGGTGCCCTGGTGCAAAGTGAGACTTGACCCTGCAGGCCTTTTCACAAGCTTGAATAAGCACTTAGAAAAAATCCCAAAAATAAGCCAACTATGGATTTTCAAAGATTAAGTGGAGGACTTTAATATCTGAAAAGCTCAAGGTCTGAAAGTTACTACAAAATTCTTGAAAATTCTTTGAACTTTTGGTTTTCTGCAAGCACTAACAAATTTGACTTTTTAATTTTTGCTTTTAGTTGACTAAAGTGAACTTTGATCTTGATTTTTGATTAAAAAATTTTCAAATTTTTAATAAAAAAAATTCTAATAAAATTTTTTCTTAAAAAATTCGAAAAACATTCTAAAAAAATTTTTATTAATTTTTTTTAGAATTTTTAATAAGAATTTTAATAAAAAAAATTTTTATTAAAAAAAATTAATTAAAATTTCTTTTTAGAATTTTTTTCGAATTTTTCAAGAATTTTGTAATATTTTTCGAATTTTTCAATAATTTTTTCGAATCTTTTTAATTAAAAAATTAATTAAAGAATTTTTTTTTGAATTTTATTGAAAAAAATTTTATTAAAAATTTTTTTTAGAATTTTTTTCGAATTTTTTTCGTCAAATGACAAAAATACATTTTTTCGATTTTTTTTTGTCAAATGACAAAAATACCCTTCAGAGGGACCAAACCAGTATGGGTTTGTAAACCACGGGGACCAAATCTGAAGAAATTTAACGGTAGGGACTAATATTGATTAAAACGGCAAACCACAGGGACAAAAATTGACATTAACTCAGAGAAATTTTATGAAATGTGTTAGTCTATAGTCTAGAACCAATTATATCAACAAAATCCAACATCAAATATGTGGTAAGGTATTAGCCACTATAATATCATGAAGACATGCAGACTTCAAATTATCAAGACAATATTCATTGATTTGAGGTAGTGCCAAGTAGTCGCTATGCCAGTAAAGGTGGCAAATGGGAAATGTGGACCTGTTAACAGGTCAATTTGGTTGAATTTTATGAAAAGATGTCGGGTAAAGATGTATCGACCCACAACAATTTTGACTAACTCATTTTACTAACGTTAATCATTCTTATTGACCCATGATTTGAGGACATGCAATTGGAACCTGTTACACTCATATTAATAAAGGGGTGTTTCAGTAGGCTTATGCTTAAAAGTTTTGTGTTCATTTCACAAAGGCTTAATCCATGTATTTATGCTTCTTAGCTAATATAATCCCTAAAAAGGTATGAGCCTTTTAGAATAAGCTAACACAAACACCTTAAAAGTACACAATGGTTTTTGCAAAAAACAATAAGCTATTAAACATTAAAAAATAAGCTTACCTAAATGCTCCCCTTAAATGATTATTAACCATTGACCCATTTGACCTGCTTTTTTTGTACAAAAGTTTTAAGATAGACATATTTTAAGAAACATGTAAAATATGCCAGATCGGGTTTCTACTCTATTAAATTGTAGGTTCAAGTCCATGTTAGCTTATTCTATGCATACATCTACGTGCATCTATAACACCTATTTCCTAATATAAAACACTTAAAAATGGGAATGAAACACTCTTGGTTCATTCTCAACTACATCTTCACCGCTCACGTACAAACTAATCTAAATTGTTTGAATAAGCACTCTAGGTTCTCTATAGCACACTGAAACAACAAAACCTATAATGTATCAATCACAACATATTGGTACAAACTATACATGAAGAAATTAAGGAAGATTTGTTTAGGCTTATTAACACTAAGCTTTCCTCTACAGAATCTTTAATGAAAAAAAGTTGTTTGTATTACAGCAAATACCATATTTGCTAATACTTGTCTCACAAAAGTTTAGCATTGTAGTGTTGTGTGACCAATGTTTGATTTTTCATATATTTATAATCAAAAGCCGATTAATGAATAAGCTAAAAGTTTGATCTTACAAAGTAAGAATTGCTAACGTGCCTAAAAAAGAGTAGATGTTCAAAATCCAGTAATTGCAAAAAAAAAAAAAATCAACAAACGTGGCATATTTGACCCGTTTACTTTTAAATGGGTTGACTTCGGTTGTGGTTAATGAATATCGGGATACCATCTGCAAGCCCATTTTCTCCCGTACCAGAAGTCTAAAAGTGACACATTACTAGCCCAGGCATCTAATCTCAAGATAGCTAATAACGGTTCATACACAGACATGCATTTTGACCTCAAGAATGAACATTATACAATCACAAGTTGACTCAAAAATTCAAAAGGCATATCTAGTTATAGGAAAAGGTAAGTTAAGTAAAGACAAACTCAAAATTGTCATAATGAAATGATGTACCTTCATATCAACAATTGTTGCATCATTGGCCAAGATGGATGTTTCATCCTGTGGTGACATATCCAAGGAATCTCACGTAGACAATGCTAAGTTATTACATTCGTTTGTAGTAAAAACAGATTGAAGATATTTGTTTAATATCATCATCGTAATAAAATTATTAAATAAAATAAAATCAATATAGAAATCATCCAAACGTCTCTAATTTAATTGTTCAGATTAGTACATCAGTTGAAACAATACTATTGTACTGATGTGTTTGGGCTTAGTTTTGTTGAAGAAAATAACCAAGTTATGAACTTGAAAAAGTTATTTGAAGTTAAAAAGAGTCTTCATGAAAAGGCAAAGGAGTTGTCATTGAAAGACCAACCATTATCAGCATCCTCCTATTCAAAATTGTAATCTTTTGACTACCACTTTATACGACATTGTGAAATAAGCATTATAACCCCCATAAGATGGTTATAAGGTGTCATAATAACAACTTTTCTCATGATAAATAGCCAGAGAACATGTTTGTACCTCAGTAGCCATGGGATTAGCAGCGCCTCATGATAAAAATGACACGCTAGATTAGTTTCATTATAACATAATTTATTCTTATGTTACCAGTACATAGTAGAATGTTCTCTATCATTTATTTGTAGCATCATGTTTATACATGTTGGCCTCCGTGTCCCCTCTCAAGGCTCTTTTTCGTGGTGGGGGTGCAAGATTCAAGTGTAAACACACCAATAACTCTGTTTTCATGCATGTTTTGTGATAAAATGCATACTAAACCAAATTTCCTGTTTGAAGTTTGGAGCAGTTACATTTTGTGCACTCATTTTAGATTGTGTGATACTGTTTTCAACCTAAAAGAAACTATAAATTAGAAGAAGAAAAAAATAAAGCGTATAGCATGCATGCTGATAGAGTGATAATTAATATTCTAGGCTTGTGTAATCGTCTCAGAGATATATCAAATCCGATGGGTTTTAAGGGATTATTATGTATTGAGTTTTCTATCTGATTTATGCATGTCCTTTGTGGTATACTGGTATCAACATTTTGACTTCCAATTCAAGGGTAGTAAATTGATTTAGAATAACAAATGTAAATGTTTCTTACTAGTCGAAGAAGACCTGTCCACATTGTTCAGGTAATGATTTTTGTGCAAAATGTCGGTCAGGAACTGAGAAACATATAAAGAAGATGGTCGTGACGTTTTTAAGGATTGCATAAAAAAACGTTATTAAAACGTTATCATGGACAATGCTTAGCATCTACCCTAGCATGTATCGAAACGACATCAGCGAAAAAAATAAAGAAAACACCAAAACAAAAAAAAAAAAGTAATCAGATCAATTTAAGCTGGAAAGTATTGAGCTGATCGTTCAGTATCCAGCATTTACAATATCTAATATCTGAGGGATAGTTAACAGTCTTTTCAGGGATGGAAATGTAACACCCGTAATAGTTGTAGGACAATTTCTGTAATCATAAGTAGTAATTAACCGCTTCAATTGCTTCTTCGATCTATCTATCATCATGCATTATTTGGTACGTTTTTTCGGTAATCATTGCTTTATTCACTGTATATTAACTATTAGTTGTTCTAATGCATTCATCAAATTTTTTCAAAGTTAAGTCAACTTTAGCCAAAGTCAATTTCTTAATTTTAGGGATATCAGGAACAAGAGTTGAGATCCATGAAGAACTCATACATGCCATAGAACCTATCAACCAATCATAGCCACTCATTTATATTTTTCACCTTTTTTTTTCTTTTCAAAACAACATATCTTGCAAACGGTAAATCTTCAAGCTACACAAAAAATACCATCGCGACGAGAATTAAATGACTTTTCTATAGATATGCATTGTTATATACTTTCGACTAACTTTTTTTTTTTTTTTTTTTTTTTTTTTTTTTTTTTTTTTTTTTAATTTCCGACCAGAAAAAATCATATATGATTCGTAAAAATCATATATGATTCGATTCTTATGAATCATATATGATTTGTTAAAATCGAATCATATATGATTCTTACGAATCATATATGATTTTTTTGGGAGAAAAAAAAAGTTCATCGAAAAAAAAGTTCGTCGAAAGTATATAACAATGCATGTCTATAGAAAGATAATTTAATTCTCGTTGCGATGGTATTTTTTTGTAGCTTGACGATTTACGGTTTGCGAAATATTTAAGTTTAAAAAAAAAGGTGGAAGTTTATTTTTTTATTTTGATAAAAAGAATGAGTGGCTAAGATTGTTTGATAGATTCTATGGTAAAAGTTAGATCTATAAAGAACTTTTAGCTCAGGGACAATACATGGATGTGACATGAAATTTATTTATTGTTTTGTATATTCTATTCAAATCGAAAAGTTAATTTTTTGGACTGTAGAATTTAGGATTTTGAATTATTTATTTGTTAATCTAAACAGGTAAGCGGAGGGGGATTCATGAGACCATGAATATGCTACCCCAGGAAAGGCGACACTTTTGGGCTTTGATGTATGAAGCGTAACTGGTATAATGGTATTCCCATGGCCATTTCAGGACTCTTCCCAAGCCATCTCAAGAAGTTTACCCAGCGAGATAAGCTGGTCTCCTTTGATAACTTTAGGACACCTTGGAAATGGCTATTTAATTTGTTAATTTAGACATGTTTTCCATAATCAAATGAAAATTATATTGAGCTTGTCACTATAGCAGCAGCTCCCACTATTGTAACTGAAGTTGAAGTAGAGCATAGAGATCCTCCGGAAACACTTCCGATTCATGGGGATGCTAACATAAATGATGATCCACTTCCTGCATGCAATAGAAGAATTTCATGTTAGTGGGGATGCTAACACTCACTACTAGAAAAAGGGCTATTCTTGACTCCAAATGCGAGTCAAGAAGAGGCTTTATGACGCACAAATGCGAGTCAAGGAAAGACCCGTCATAAAGCTTCATGACTCGCATCTGTGCATCATCCCTCTATGACGCGCATTTATGACCCACGTTTTATGACTCTCCTTTTTGCGAGTCATAACTTAATTTTTTTTTAAAAAAAATTAATATTTTCCAGTTCCTAATTTTCTATTAAATGACAATTACAACCTGATAATACAAAATTAAAAACACAAATATCAAAATAACGCATTTCATATATATATATATATATATATATATATATATATATATATCAAAACAATGAGATTAATTCAAGTACTAATTCACGATAAGTCACAAGTTAATTAACGACAAAAATTACGTATCGATATGCCTAGCTAATTCCTAAGTTCAATGGGTGGTGGTGCAGGGGAGTGCAGGCTTGCATCAATTGCTGCTGCTGATTCTCTTTCTTTTGCTAATTCCGCCATAAGTCTGACCTTTGCAAGTTCCTACAAATTCAAACAGATCAATGGTTCAATTTCGGTAAATCAACTATTTAAAAAATATGCATCCTTGTGCGACATTCCATAAGATGGACGCATTGGGTAACAGGTCAAAACTGGTTCATGTTTAAACAATCTGTTATTCGTAGTCTAGATGTACCAGCGTTGGGTTGAACCACAATCACTTTCATGCTTTATTTGTGACTAAAAATAACAACATTAAACAGAGTTAGGATGTTGTATGTAAGATGGATTTTGTATGCGTTTAAAATGCACTTTGGGCGACACATCTGACTTGTTCCCCTATCAGCTAAAGTTTCTAGAATGGCCTGCTTGAACATCTCAACCATTCACATAAATAAACGAATCAAAACTTTCAACTCTACTCAGCAGCAAATTCTAAACTTTTTTTTTCAATGTATTACTTATAATTTAATTACCTAATGTAAATTTACCTGCAAAGCAACTTCCTCGTGATCACGAATGACGCGGTGGACAAGCTGACAGAGGGCACCAACACCCTCTACAGGAAGCGCGGTACTCTTCTTTTGAAAAGATCGTCTAACCAAGTTAATAGGACCCGCAATAATTTTATGAGGACCCGCCCACGCATCAGATTCTGTCATCCCTTCACCCACAGATGCAAAAGAACCTGCAGCAGTTGGCATTACATATGGAGTTAGTGTCTGGAAATAGTTAGAATCATTTTTACCAACTTCATTAGCAAACTGGAGTTAGTGTCTGGACAGAGGTGCCAATTTCTACCCATTATGGTCAAATGGGTCAAATCGGGTATAATCAAATGACTCAAATTGGGTTATGATCATACACCTGATATTATCTAAAGTTAAATAGAGAGAAAACAAGTCAAATGGGCTGAAAGTCACCCAATAGAACATCGTAAATCATTTAAATCAAAGTCACATGTCTACAAGGTTTTCAGGAATCAATAAAACATAGACACGCCATTCTAACTGTTAGACAAGCCAAAGTTCCATATTCCAACTTATAATCCATCCAAGACTACATTTGTGGAAAGCTTAAAGGATATCCATATGGCTGTCGATAGCATAAGGCTTGGGTCATCTACTATGTTCAGGTGTACATCTCATTTACAGTAGTTATATATTAATGTAAAAAATCAGACAATCAGCTATAGTGTTTTGTTATATACTTGTGTCTCAGAATTTTAAAGATAGGCTATTACTATACGCAGAAATATACAAATACGTAATTTAGAGACATGACATATATTGGTATTCTCGAATACACAATTTGTCAATATATTTCAATTATCCAAAATAATGACAATATTACCATGACTCCAGGTGTAATCAGATGCTTCAAGAGCCCCAGATAAACTTTCGTAAGTATTCACTACCAAGATAGTCAACAAAGTTGTATCCGCCCACCTACAATAAAAGTTGCAGTCAAATGCAATGCATTAGTTTCGTATATCTCAATTCTCAGTCCACATAAAGGTCAACTCTCTTCTAAATAATATATTCCGGAAGAGACGTGACCATTAACTACATCAAACAATTTCATACTTAATGTAAGACTTCTTGCAGATTAACTACTTTACAAAGAAGGGTCATACCCACGCCACTTCTGAATTACCCCATCCACAGGTACAGAGTCGGGATGCATCCTTTTAAACATTTCATCTATAATCCCTGTCAACATTAATCAATACTATTAAAATATAACAAAATTATTTATAATGATAAATCTTAACTATGTAGTTCAATAAAGACACAATATTAGATGTCATTAACCTGATGCGTTCGCCATTTTTTCACCATCTACCATCAATACCGGCAGTTTCCTGAAGTCAGACCGTTTAATTTTCCATTCGTATAAAGGATCGACCTCCACCTTGGTGACACCATTGAATGTAAAAAAAGTTCAAACATATATCAACATCATCATGGTGCATCATTTACAGACAAAGAAAATCAATCGAGGCTATATTTTCACCTTGGTGACACCTTTTCCCAAATAATCTTTGCCTCCGTCTCTTAGTTCAAGTGCTTCATACACACCTAAAACACAAGAATCATATGCACATCTTATGATTACTAAACAATAATGGTTATTAACGGGTATAAGAGAAGTGAATCAATTAAAAAATTTACTATTTTCAAAGCAACTGAACAAAATGAAGAAAGCTATTAACAACTACTAAAAACACAACATATACAAAGAGTCCAACTTACAAACCCAACCGCAAAAATACTTCAAACAATTAAACTAAAATATACAATAAATCGATTACATAAATCCAACTATAAATCGATCAGATTACCTGTTAATAGATTAATGGTGGATTGGTGGATCGATTAAGAAACAGGGAAAGGGATTTAATCTAGGATTGTGGATCGATCAGTTAAAAATTTTTCCATGTTGAGATCGGATTGTAGATCAATTAAGGATTGTCGATCAATTAAGGTTGGATTTGGAGGAATGAAGTTATGGAGGCTGAGATAAAAAGATAGGAAAGAGGAAAGTGTTTTCTAATCTAGGGTTTATTTTTGAGATAAAAAGGTTGGATTTTATTTTTTGGGAAATTTGAGAGCGGGAAGTGTTTTGGGAAAAAAAATGATAGATTTTTTATGAAGCAGATGGTAAAAAAAAACATAGATGACCCCTATTTATGACGAAGCAAAACGAGCGTCATCTAGTAGGCTAAATTTTAACTGATTATGACCCTATGTTATGACGCTTCTGAAAACGAGTCATCCCCAATAAAAAATTTACTCGTTATGACTCTTATTTTATGACTTTGCTATTTGCGCGTCATCTTTTAGCGAGCGTCATAAAATGCGAGTCAAGGATAGACCTTTTTCTAGTAGTGACTAATAATTATCCACTTCCTGTTGGTCCCAAAGTGTGTGTGAGTCGAAACAGATTTGCAAACATAAACAAGATAACTTTTATTTCGTCTAACTATTGTAACGTTACATAATCACAAGTATATATACTAAGCAAATGGGTATGACCCTAATGATCATGACTGTTCGAATGGTTTCAATCCAAACGACACATCCCTTCGTCAAGTTCCAGAAAATAACTAACTATAACTACTTTAACTAACTTAACCGAATAGCGGTTATAAAGTTTCTATTGAACACGTTTGGTCCTTCAAGTTTTCTGCACAAGCAATACCGATATTATCTTTTTGTTCACATTCTCCTCCTTAATCTTGATCGTTGCATTGTCCTAAGTCTTGAACTCTAAGCATTTGTCGCATAGTCACAAACTTGAGTCTTGGTAATGCTTTCGTTAAGATGTCTGCTCTTTGTAGTTCTCCGCTAACGTGTTCCACATTAATATGACCATTCTCTACACATTCATGAATGAAATGATAGCGAATGTCTCTATGCTTACTCCTTCCATGAAATACTGGGTTCTTTACAAGTGCTATAGCTGATACGTTGTCAACTCTAAGCGTTATCCTTCTTTCTTCCAATCCAGTCAATTCACTAAGTAAACGTTTTAACCATAAGGCTTGACATGTTGCTGCAGTAGCCGCCATGAATTCTGATTCACATGATGAGAGCACCACTGTTGGTTGCTTCTAAGTACACCAGGTAATAGGTGACTCTCCAAAATAAAATACTATTCCAGTAGTTCCTTTTCCTTGATCGGTATTGATTCCATAACTACTGTCACTGTAACATGTTATCTTGCAGCCGCCTTCCTTCTTGTATATTATTTATGTTCCTTTGTTCCTTTGATATATCGGATTACTTGTTTCACTGCCTTCAGGTGATGGTCCTTTGGTTCTTGCATAAATCTGCTGAGTAGTCCGACTGAGTAACTAAGATCCGGTCTTGTATGTAATAAGTATCTAAGGCTTCCAATTAAGCTTCGGTAATAAGTTGCGTCAACTGGGTTTCCATCTTCCGCCTTGACCAACTTAGTGCCGGGATCCAATGGTATCTTCGTATCATTGCTATCCGTCATACTTGTTTCTTTTAGGATCTTGTTAATATATCCGGTTTGCTTGATTGTAATCTCTCCTCCTGTCTGTGTAACTTCTATCCCAAAGGTAATATGCTAGCAATCCTAAATCGCTCATTTCAAATTTCTCTTCCATCTGGGATTTGAACAAGTCTATTTCTTCCTTTGGAGTGCACGTGATTATCAAATCATCTACATATACTCCAACTATAAGTGTAAAATTCTTGATTCTCTTTGTGTAAACTACTTGTTCGAGATTACATTTCTTAAAGTCTAGTGACTTCAAGGTTTGATCAAGCTTCACCTTCCAAGCTCGTGGTGGTTGTCTTAAGCCATACAAAGCTTTGGTTAGCTTGTATACTTTTCCTATGTTTCCTTGTTGAATAAAACCTTCAGGTTGTGTAACATAGACTTCTTCCTTCAATTCTCCAAGTAAAAATGCTGATTTTACATCTAAGTGGTGTACTTGCCATCCATGATATGCTGCTAGTGCTAATATCAACCGAACTGTCTCTATCCTAGCAACTGGTGCAAACACCTCATCAAAGTCTATTCCTTGTTCTTGTACATAACCTTTTGCTACTAATCTTGCTTTATATTTGATGACCTTCCCTTGTGCATCTCTCTTGGTTTTATAAACCCATTTGAGTCCGATTGCCTTCTGATTTTTTGGCAATGTTATGAGAGTCCATGTATGATTCTTATTAATCGAATCGAGTTCAGCTTTCATGGCCTCAATCCATCTTTCATCTGTTGATGCTTCCTTATAGTTACGGGGTTCCTCTTCTATTAATAGTAGACTTTCAGTCTCAACTACACGTGCATTCCTATATATATTCTTTATCCCTTTGAAACCTCATACTGGTGTATTATCAAATCTCTGTTCTTAGCTTCCTAATGAACTAAAAGTAGCTTCTTCTTCATCTTCTGAGTTGGGTTCGTAAGTATATGTTGGTGGTGTGATTGGTGAGTCTGGATCTTGTATTTGATCCGGCATTGGTTCTTGTGTTGGATACATGTTATCATTGTGTTCTATGTTGACTGGTGTAGGATTTCCATTGTCAACTTCGTCTACCACAAAACTAGCCAAAAATGTATCTTGTGTACTTGTATCCTCTCCAATCGTATCCCAATCCCATGGTTTCGTTTCCATAAACTTTACATCCCTACTAACATGTTTCTTCTTTCCTACTGGACCATATAGTCTACAAGCTTTTGATCCTTCCTCTACTCCTAAGTAAACCATCGGTATGCTTCTGTCGTCCAACTTCTTCAAGTGAGGTATCGTTATCTTAGCATAAGTTGTGCATCCGAATATTCTTAGGTTTTCCAGATTCGGTTTTCTGTTGTAGAGTGCTTCATACGGTGTTTTATCTTCCAGTGCTCGTGTAGGTACCCTATTTAGTATATAAATGGCATGTTCGACTGCTTCCGCCCAAAAAGTTAAGGGTAACTTCATCGCTTTCATCATACTCCTAGTAGTTGATAACACCGTCCTATTCTTTCTTTCAACTACTCCATTCTGTTGCGGTGAGTATGGTGCTGTTAACTGTCTTGCTATTCCATTCTCCTTACGGTATTTAGTGAATTCATTTGATGTAAATTCACCACCTCTATCTGTTCTTAGCATTCTTAACTTCATTTCAATCTTTTGTCTAAATTCCTTAAATATGTTGAATGCCTAATCTTTTGATGTTAGAAAATAGGCCCACATGAAACGTGTACAGTCATCTACTAATAAGAAGATGAGCTTCTTTCCAGAGTGTGTGGCTGGACTTATGGGACCACAGAGATCTCCATAAAATAAGTCCAATGGGTTTTTAGATCTGAATTTAGCTTGATTGGGAAATGATGTTCTGCTGTGTTTTCCTAATAAACATGCATCACATACTTGTCCTGCATGATTTATCCTTGGTATTCCTTCTACTAGACCCTTTCTTGTCATCTTGTTAATGTCGTCAAAGTTCAGATGACCTAATCTAGCATGCCATAACCATGCTTGTTTATCCACATTTGCTAAGAGACATACAGGTGCTTCTATCTGCAGTCTGATACTCTAAAGTATATTCTTGGATCTTTCTACTTTCATCAACAACTTCCTATTCTTATCATACAAAGTCAGCTTGTTTCCATCCATGATGATTTTACAACCTATCTCAGTAAGTTGTCCTATACTAAGTATGTTGCTCTTGAGGTTTGGTATGTAGTAAACATCTGAAACTATCTTTTGTTCCTTGTTTCTACATCCTAGTAATATAGAACCTCTACCCTTTATCTCTACATATGATCCATCTCCAAAACAAACGCTTCTAGTGATGCTTTCATCAATATCCTTAAAATGACTCTTGGCTCCCGTCATATGGTTGCTTGCACCATTATCTAAGTACCATATGCTAGCGTCTGTTGTAGCATACTTTTCTGGTTGTATTTGTCCTTCATTTAACAATACTTCTTCGTGTGTAGTCATTAATAGTGATGGTTCATCGTCTTCTAAGATAAGGTTTAATTGTTCTTGAGTTGTTGGTTGACTTCTACAGTCTCTCTTAAAATGTCCATGTTTCCCGCAATTGAAACATTTTCCTTTCTTCTTATTCCACTCACCTCTATTCTTATTGGGTTTGTCGTTGTGAGTTGAATTTTCTCCATTTGAGTTATCTCTATTTCCTTTGTTTTTCCTGTTTCCTCGTAAGTAGTTTGATCTACCCCTATTCTTGTTAAACCGTTTCTTATTTCTAGAGTGTTCGCCTTGTGCGAATAATAAGTTATCCTGCTTTCTGCTTGTCCTCTCTTTCGGAGTTTTATCCTTTCCTCGAATGCCTTTAGTTTTCCAGTGATCTCATCTAAGGTGATATCATCTAGATCACTTGTCTATTCTATGGATGCTATTATCTGAATGAATTTATCTGGTGTGGAGTCTAATAGTTTTCGTACTAAAAGTGATTCATCCATGGTTTTTCCTAATTCTTTAGCCTTCGTGGCATAACCATTTAGTTTATTCATAAATGCATCCACCGTTTCATCATCCTTCATTTGAAGAGCATGAAATCCAATCATTAGTGATTGTAATCATGCCTGTTGCACTTTCTCTTCTCCAACGTGTCTCTTTCTTAATGATTCCCATAATTCTTTTGCAGTTTTACAACTTGCTACTTGTAATATCACATCTTCATTCACCGCTTGATATAGGAGGGCAATAATTGCCTTATCCTTCTTATCATCTACTTGGGTGTTCTCCTTGAGTTCTATAGTCTCCCATAAACCATGTGCCTCTAATATAACCTTAATTTGTATAGCCCAAACCGTGTAGTTTGTGGTTTTGAGTTTAAGGCATTAATATTGTCAATGGGTGTAACGGGTTTCACTATAGTGTTATTGTTATTCGTATCATCATCTTCACCAGACATTTTAGATGTGTTTACAATCTTCACCTTCTAATTCGTATGGGAATTCTAACCAGTATGGTATATCCTACTACTACGGGAACAGAAATAGTTATCCGGGAATCCTGATCAATATATAGTTCTCAGGATTTCCTAATAGTATGAAATAAATATCTATACTATAAAAGTATAATTGAAATCCAAATAATGAATTCGTGACCTCGTTTGTTGTGTCAAAACACAATCGTGTTCCCACTTGTGTATCGATAACTTGAGTTTTACCAACCACATTTCTTTTCTTTCCTCGTCTCTTATCCAAAACAATCCGGTTGTGTATGTTGTTGTCAAAGCAATATACCAACCAAACGTTGTTTTCTCCTTCTACCACACTTCACGTTGTTCCTTCCTTTCTTTTGTATCAACTTGGTTCCAATTCGTGTGCCGTAGACCCTTGTTTTGTCTCGGTTCCTTCTCCAAATCCACCCTTAGTGTTGTTTGGCCACAATCAAACTCGTGTTTGTTGTTGTTTCGTTCCAAGTCTTCCACTAATACCTCTCGGTATTCTTTTTATCAAAGCAATTTGGTTTGCTTTCCCTTTTTCCTTAATACCACTCGGTATTAAAACCCCACGACTAAACAAAAAGTTTTGTTTGTCGTTTGCTGTTGTTGCTTGTTTCCCTTTTCCAACGTTGTACCACAATACCCCTTTTGCTTTCTTCTAAATCCACACCGTGTTCTCAACAATCTCCAATACCCGTCGGTATTTCCTTATGAACGAGTGATCAGGCCGTCCTATATCTTTATATATTGTTGTTCTTGTATTGCTAGGCGTTCTAAAAACAATCCTTGATCGTTTTTTTTTATTTTATTTTATTTTATTATTTTTTTTTTGTTCACGGTATACCCTAATAAACTGTACAAGCAACGCCTTTTCTCTTTCCTTTGTGTATCTCGTTAATATACACAAGTTTCTTGACGTCTTTCTTTTCTTCCTTATTGCGTTGTAAAGCAACAGGTTCCTTTCCTTCTTTGTTGTCGTGTGTAATACACCAATAAGAGTATCAAACAATTGTTTCCTTCCTTTTTCTGGTTTTTTTGTCGCGTACAAAGATCACAACAAAATAGGCCACCACTTCGTTTGGTGTTGTAGGACCTTAGATAACACAACTTTATCACAACAATAGAAGTAAATATGAAGTAGAGATGGAAAGATGGTGACTTGTATGTGGCGTTGATATGTTAGAGACAAGAGATAAAGATGAGAACTTTTATTCAAGAAAAACATACACAATACACACACAAGCACACACCTCAAATGAGCTTTGAGGTGTTTATATAGTTCTTAACATGATGCCCTAAAAGGCTTTCCATGGGCTTGGGCTTGGACTTGGTTTACATGTAAATCTAAAAGGCTTAAGTAGCATAACATAACACATTAGCTTACCAAGTCCATGAGCCCATTGACTATCCTATTCCATAAACTAAGACACATTACATAGTTCCTAATATGAGAATGACCATCACTTCTCTATGCATATTTTTAATGCTAACAATCTCCCCCTAAGGGGTGGTCAATCGAATGATGCTCTACGTGATTAGGTCTTCTATGATCTTTGTCTTTAACTTTGTGTGTCGTTGCAGAATAGTCTTTAGTCTTTGTTCCTTCATGTTTTGTGATCTTTGATAACTGAATTTTCATTGTTCTTTGTTCTTTTTGTGATGTGGTGTTATCTGCCTTTCGTTACTTCTGCGTCTGTGGTGGTTGTTCGCCATTCCAACATGCTCATACGTCTTTAGTCTTTGACTTTCACATGCACGTAGTTCCCTTTCTTTCACATTGATCTTTAGTCTCTTTACTTTGTAGATTCTTCTTTTTGGCGTAGAATCTTTCTTTGAACTTTGTGTTGCTTAGATCTTTGAGGGAGCTTACTTTGACTTCAAGATGTATGTATGAGCATGTGGAATCCGTCGCCATGGAGATGATGTATAGCTGCTTGAAAACAGTTAGTAATAAATCAACTGGTACTTACAGGAAAGGAATTAGAGATTGTCAACAGCATAGTGTGAAGACTCCTTCTAACCCTTACCAAGGTCGTTCCCATTTCGGATACTCCCGAAAAAGCTTACGAAACCTACTAAGTAGATTAACGAATGGGTGAGTCGCTGGGGATCACTCCACAACTGTAGACCATTTGAAACCACCGCGAACACTAAGCGTAACCCATAAAGAATTACCGAAGTGACCTGCTGTCAGGGCTGCTTGATGTTGACCCTGGCAGGAATTTCCGTTCAATCATTGAGAAATACATAAGTAAATCCTCTCATAAACGTTCTCGGCAGATTGCTAAGATCTGCGTAGGACTCTTAAGTTTACATCTGGCGTCCTTAATGATGAACAACCAGTGTAGAAGTATCATGTGTTCCTATGAGATCTATTGATGAATCTCGGGGCTCTAGAATCGATAAGTGCACATTTGGTTTCCTATGCGGAGATTAGGGAGAGGTCTCCTGCTTCAATATCAACCATCTCTAAGAGACAGGTCGATAGATTACACCGGTTCCCCGTGAGAATGAAACAAGCTCTTTTAAGAGAACTTGAGTGGTTAAAAAGGTTTAGTGCAGTGCGTCACTGGGTCCATGACGTCTTTGTCTTCAATACTGGTGTCACCTTAGTAACAACCAGTAGCATATGAATTGTACCCGGTGTCTGCCCCAAGGTTGAACATATGGAGGGCTATTTCTTTTCACCCTTTTTCATAACTTTTCTTTTTAATTCTTCAACCCCTTCTTTCTCCTTTCTCATTTTCTCCTTTCTCCAATCATACCTAAGGACTTCTAATTCTAATCTATTGGAATTGTCCTTGGGTAGATCCCTCCGGCTCTGGCAGATCATAGGACGGTTTTTCCTAACCTTAGTCACCTTATAACTCCATGACTATCCTATAATTGATCACATGCCAAAAAACCTTTTTGTGAAAAATCTCTGAAAGTGTTTATGATAATAAAACACATTGTTGTTACCACTTTGAGAGTTTTGCAATTTTGAAGGACTCCCCCTTCACATGTGCTCATGTGTTTTTTAATAAATTTGCACATGCGAGAGGAGTTTGCACTTTTGAATTGATTCACTTTCAGTGAACATGACCGATTCAAGACATGCTTACATCACTAGTTAGACTAGCTTGAAATTATTACCCGTCCTGGTCAAGTCTAAAGAAATTCTCTCGATACGGTACATTCTACTCAGACAAGTCATATTCGAGACACGCTTACATCACTAGTTGTACTAGCTTGAAATTATTACCCGTCCAGGACAAGTCTTTTCTGACATTTAAAGCTTCGTCAATTCATTGGTACTTTCTGAGTCGAGCTCTTCTGAGATTCAGTCACAAAGTTTAAACATCTTTGATCACTTTTTAATCATGTCTTCCCCGATATTTTTGATATCAACTGATTAAGAAAAAGCTTTTGGAGAGAAAGACAGATTTGTTATTGCATGATTTCGGAACATTTTTGTGTTTGTACTCCCCCTTGATGATAGCACATTTAAAATCAATTAAGGGTTTTGAGGGAGTTATCTTGAGCACTCATTTTGAGAGATTTTGAGAAATCTTTTGAACAATCTTGAAAAAGTGCTCAAGAATTATGTTTGGAAAACGAGTTTAAGCTTGAAATATTTTTCGTCTGTTTAGACTCGAACTTTTTGAAAAAGATTTCATCATTGGACGTGCGAGTCCTTGATTTAAAAATAATCAGAAGTCATCATTAGGGTCCTTATTTGAAATCTTTTCGAGTTATTATACTCGGACCCATGTTTTGAAAAGATTTCACTTTGAAGCACGAGTTTCGTACAGAAGTATACGAAAGCCATTGTGAAGAAACTTTTGAGAAACGACATGTTTTAGAAAAACATATAAAGAACTCTCGTTCAAGCATCTGTACATGTCCGTATCATTGTTGAATGACATTTCTAAAAACGTACAGAATATTGATTTATACGAGAGACATGTCGTGAGAAGAATATTTTTGGATTTTTTGATTTTATATTGTTTTTGTATTTTTTGAAAATTTTCTATTTTTGTATTTTGTTTTTGATGCGTGGGAATTGCACCAGGCTTTACCTCTCAAGGGATCTGGAGAAGTTTACAACCCCCACCAGGTAGTGTACCTGATCGTTGTAGTATAGTATAGTGACAAGTACCGGGGGATTGATCGTTCAACTCAGGAATAGTGTCGCTAGGAATAGAAAGCCTAAAAACTAGGTCTAGAGGTGAGGGATGATTCTTTTTGTATTTTTATATTTTATGAAAAGCAAGTAAAAATCTCGGGTTTTAGAGGAGTGGCCGGAATTAGTTGATAATCAACTAACCCAATAACTAAGATGCAATCAAAATAAAATAACAAAATGTAAATAAAGCTAATTACTAATGTGGTGTGAACAATAAATGGGAAAATTGTATTTACTTAGATTTCATTACTCCTTAGATATCTTTTACAAGTTGATAGTTTGTTACAGTTGCGTGGATGACGGGTTATATTCCTTAATACCAATCTTGGGGTGGCGTACGTACTTCCCCAACTCTATAAGCTCCTACTTCACTCCTATGTCGAGCCTGCAAGAAGCTCCTAACATGGGATCACTAGAATTCGCTCATGCATTAAATACAACCATAAAAACCTTAGTATGCATTGGTTCATGTTACACTATGGAAGTCTGCCAGTTTTCTTAAGCCTAACATCGAAATCATTCATCCATAACAACTATAAACAAGCAATCAACCTTTAATCAACATCTAGGTTTCACTACATCTAAGCAAACACACAAGAGATCTAGCCTAGCATGTTAAAATCAAGACAAGCGTAAGATATATTCAAACAACACATAGACATATTGAATGAATTGAAAGGATACTTATCTTAATTGAACATGGAAGGATTCAAGGGGTGAAAACCCTTGAAAATACTGTAAAAATCGTGCTAGGGTTTATTCAAGTCGTCCCTAAAATCGTCCTCTCTTTTGAATGAAAATTACAAAGACTATATATAGATTTTCTAAGGTGACGGCGTCAAGAAGAAAATTCTGACGCCGTCTACCCGCCGCCCATAATAAAATCGGATTGCCTAGATCCAGATCTGACGCCGTCAAGAGCATTTTTCCTCTGGGCCGTCACGTGTTAAGGGGCCATGACGGCCTATGGTGCCGCCGTCATGCCTTAGTGCAAAAACATTCTGGACCGTCATGAACTCCATCGTCTTCACCTCTTGTTTTTCCTCTTGACGCCGTCATTAAGAAACTTGTGACGCCGTCAGGTACTGTTCCCAGCAAGGAAAATTAAGACTTTGCCATTTTCTTCACTTTTATGCTGCAAAAACGTCCAAAATGCTTCCTTTTCCAGAATTCACTCCAAAAGTACCTAAAATCACAAAAGGAATGATTTAGGGCAATATTTGATCAAATAAATTCAATTCTGGGCTTAAATGACCCCCTAAAAAGGGATCATTTTTCGCCTCATCATATACCCTTACACTTGAGATTTGCTTGTCCTCAAGCAAATGCGCTTTTATTCTAATCAAAATACAAGTTAGGGGTAATTTAACACTAATATAAAAGTAATTACAACAAATAATCATTCCACTAAAGACCAAAGACAAGCACAGAGGTCATACACTAGCACCTCACAAATAGTGTTTAGATACTCACATCTCTCGGGTGTAATAAAGTATATATCACAATATAGAAATGGAAAATATCTCTCACTACCTGTCATAGCAAAATAGATTACCATAGGCTTGGGAAAGGATGAAACCTCCACCACATGGCGTAAGCACCTAGGATAAACTATCAAAGAGGTCTTTTAAAGGGTTATAACGTTAGGTATAGGGATATGGAATACACGATTTTGTTGGATAAAGGCAATCTTTACTGGTGGCGAGTTAATCATCTTGGTTAATTACATGTACAATATGGCGTTGCTAAGCCAAGACTTGACTCGACTTAAGCTAACAAATGAAACGAGATGGTAGTCCGTATGTTTTTTTTTCTCTTTTCTTTTTTCTATTTTTTTTCTTTTTCTTAATAATTTTTTTTTTCGATTTTTTTTCTTCATACACTCTTACCCTACCATCTAAAATAATACATCATAGGGAATGAACATTCCCCTTACACTTGAATTTTCACATACTTTACAATAAATTAATCTAATGACTCGAATTAGGATAATCAAAACACTTGGAGTACTTTTAAGATTAACGCACATATGGGGGTAATATATGATGTTCTTCTCCATTACTCCATAACATAAGTACTTTACCCATGAGTCCCAATCGTCCCAAAACAATATGTACAAGGATATGACTCGACTTAGCAACCATGTAATCAATTAGATAATTAACTAAGGGTTTAAACATATAACAATAATGCACTAAAGATGAGTGCATACACGGAAGGCTAAGGCAATTTGGGTGTACATTTAAGTGGGGTGTAAAAAATTCTTCCTTTAAGTAAGATGCTTAAAGTTAGAAACGAAAAGAAAGGCTCGGAGGGGTGTACTAGGGGTATCGTGTACTAAAAATGAGTACAACGCTAAGGGTGTGGGAAAAATTAATTGAATTTACTAGCCATGTAATATGACTTAAATGGTCAAGTAATTATGATACGGGTTTAACACAAGGGTGTAACTAATGCCTCTTATCATGTAGTAAATCCTACTACACGAATGTAGTCTCACTAGCGTCTCGGGATGCATCACTAACGCAAGTTCTAGAATCTAAATGCTAACGGTACACTCATAAGCACTAATAATAAATGCTTTTTCTATCAAATCTAAAGGCGAACCTCACATATTTGGGTGAAAATTTTTTCTGAATGGTACGGTTTTGTGCTAGTCATACAACTCCTATCCATGAGACGCTTGCTAAGGCTAAAGTTTCACTTCTAAATGTTGTAAAAAATTTTAAATTTGGCACTAAAATTACACTAACAAGTATTTCTCATAGTTTTATTACACACCTACCATCAAACAAACAAACTCAAGTGCAAGTGTATCCTATAAGGTATCATCATTTTACCCTCCCCTTACACTTAGGATGAACATTGTCCCCAATGTTCAATTAAAGAATGTAAAAGTGAAATAGGTAAAAGAATGAAATCAAATACTCCTCTGATTCGTTTGGTGTGGATAGTGTGGTAACAAGGTTAGATCTTCCTCCAAGAAAATGAACAATCAAAGCTTCCCTTCCAGAATATAAATCATCTTCTTGTCATACATAATCTGTTAAACCTGAGAAAACAAACAAGGCAACCTCGCGTAAAATCGGCGGCAATCTATATATACTAACAAATCCTAGAAAACAAAGTAAGATATAATGCTTGTGGAATGAATGTTTGCAGATTTCCTCGAGTTTATAAGACTAAAGAATTAACAAAAACTTTGAGACTCCGTTAGAAAAACAAAACTAGCAAAATTTCCAGAATTTTACACATGACGCCGTCAGGAATTAATTCCTGACGCCGTCAGAAGTGACCTGCAGAAATCTTTATATTAAGTTTCCGGAAAATTTTTGGAAAACTTATGTCCTACTTCCTGGAAAATCCTGCAAAACATCATTATGACTCGATACAAGCATTTGACTCTAACAAATACGAATATACATGTTCATTTAATATTGTGGAGAATCATGATCAATTTTGTTTCTTAAAAACATATTTGGGGTTTCCCCTTACACTTATCTTTGCGAAATGCCTTTGGATGAAGTTAAGACTAAGCCAAACGACAAAATAAAGTATTTTCACCATTTTAGTTGAAACATGATCTACCAACACTAAAAATAACGCATGCATACAGAAACAAATAACAATCAAACAAATAAAAATCACACAAAGCATGGGTTGCCTCCCAAGAAGCGCTTTTCTTTATTTACGAGTCTTGTAGCTAGACTCAAGGTCATGGGTTATTACGTGACCTCATCCTTGGTCTCACTTTCTAGGTCATCTCCTATCTCGGTATCGCTTTCATAGAGCATGTATTTTGGGTCTTCAAACTCAAAGACATCTTCCCGATACTTGGACCCAAGTTTACTAACATCCTTAAAGAATCCACATGATAAATCAGAAGTGTCCTTACAACCTCTTGATGTGTAGGGATTGCACCAGGCTTTAACTCTCGAGAGATCTCGAGAAGCTTACAACCCTCACCAGGCAGTGTACCTGATCGTTGTAGTATAGTATAGTGACAAGTACCGGGGGATTGATCGTTCAGCTAGGAATAGTGTCGCTAGAATTAGAAAACCTAAATACTAGTTCTAGAGATGAGGGATGATTCTTTTTGTATTTTTATATTTTTTAGAAAGCAAGTAAATATCTCGGGTTTGAAGGATTTGGGCGGAATTAGTTGCTAGTCAACTAACCCAATACTAAGATGCAATCAAAATAAAATACAAGAAATGAAAATAAAACTAAATTAAACTAAGGTTGTGAGCAATAAGTGGAGAAATTGTGTTTACTTAGATTTCACTACTCCCTAGATATCTTTTACATGTTAATTACTTGTTATAGTTGCGTGGATGAAGAATTGTATTCCTTAATACCATTCATGGGGTGGCGCACTTAACTCCCCAATCCTATGAGTGCCTACTTCACTCCTATGTCGAGCCGGCTAAGAAGCTCCTAACATGGGATCATTAGAATTTACTCATGCATTAAATACAACCAATAAAACCTAGTGCACATCGGTTCATGTTTCCTAAGACATTCAAGCATGTTACCATTTGGAGATCTGCTAGTTTTCTTAAGCCTAACATCGAAATCATTCATCCAATACAACCATAAACAAGTAATCAACACATAATCAACATCTAGGTTTCATTAGATCTAAGCAAACATAAGATAAATCTAGCCTAGCATGGTGGAATTAAGACAAGCACAAGATATAGACAACCAACACATAGACATATTGATTGAATTAAAAGAACACTTATCTCAATTACACATGTAAGGGTTCAAGGGCTGAAAACCCTTGAAAACCTGTAAAAATCGTATATGGTTCGGCCTTAGGGTTTCTCCAAACTTGTTCCTTTTAATGAATGAAAATTAGAAAACTATATATAGAAAACTGAGGCTGACGGCGTCAAGATCAAATGGGTGACGCCGTCATCTCGCCGCCAAAAGAATTCTCGGACTGCCTTGATCTACATCTGACGCCGTCATGTATTAACTTTTTCCAGGCCGTCACGTATTTTACTCTTGACGCTCTTCCTTGTGACACCTTCATTTCAGTACTGGGCCGTCATGCAATTTACTCTTGACGCCGTCAAATTGTTACTCTTGACGCCGTCACCTACTGTTCCCAGCTTGGAAAATTAAGTCTTTGGCGTTTTCTTCACTTTTATGCTCCAAAAACGTCCGAATTGCTTCCTTTTCCAGATTTCTCTCCCAAAGTACCTAAAATCACAAAAGGAACGATTTAGGGCAATATTTGATCAAATAAATTCAATTCCGGGCTTAAATGACCCCCTAAAAGTGGTTCATTTTTCGCCTCATCACCTCTCCGAACATCTTCATCACATAAGATAAGTTGAGAACTTAGCTTATCAAGCCCGTCACAATCGATTCCATTGAGATCCCTTCTCTTGTATGGCGTTTGGTATGACACCCTCCTAATTCCATCAGCGAAGGTTATGATTCCGTTCCGGTCATCAACCATTAAATTAGTGATTTCACAAAAGGGTGCTCCGAAAACAACTTGTGACAACCTTGGGTCGACATAGTCTTCGATGTTGTCCACGATCGTAAAGTCCATTGTGAATGCCATATTTCCAACGAATACCTGGATTTCATTATCTCTGCCAACAACGTTTTCTCCCTTATAAATCATTCCCCATCTCTAGATATTGTTATAGTGGAATAGGGACATAAAATTCTTAGGTAGGAATACGTTAATGTAGACATTATCGAAGTACTTATGACCGATCATGCAAGGGATTTTGAGGTTATTCGGATCACGCCACTTTATCCTCCCTGATCCTCCATCCCTTTATCCATATAGATTCCCTTCCAGTGATGGACGGTACTCGTACACCTCCTCATTACCCTTCCGAAAAATTACCTTCTTGATGCCATTGGTGAATAATGCACTACCATCCTTCTCATCAAGGATTACTCCCGATTCATTAACAAATGGTTTCCCGAGAACAAGGTTGGTTAATGTTAGATTAGTGGTAGGGTCTATGTCATCGACCACGGTGAGGTCGATGTTATAGACAAACTCTCTAATCATAACTGATAAATCTTCTATTACCCCGGTGTTATTGATTCTTTCATACAATGTGCGTTCAGGGAAAGCTTCGTTGTAAAGGGAAAGGGGGATTAAGGTGACAGGGAGGTTAGGATCTATGTGGGTGTCGGTTAAGGGCCTCTGCCTAATAGTGCAGGAAATCCTGAAAACTTTAGAGCTGTTTCCCTCAGTACTATCACTACTCCCTTTAGTCATATTCACCAGATTTTTCTCGGGTTCCTCTATAATAGATTTACCCAAAATTGCGGTATTCCTCATACACTCTTCCGATCTCTCTTTCACTTCATCCAATTTGCTAGACTCTTGAGTGACGGAGTCCATGGCAGGGCTCTTGGCCAATTCGTGGTCTAACCTTGAGGTTTCATCCTTAGCTTTATGACCTATATTTCCAGCTGGTTGTTGGCTCTGGTTAGGTGTAGGAGCAGATATTGTGGTGATAGTATTTACAAAATGGATTGGTCCTAGGGGGTTAACAGGGTCCCTTACGTCTTTTACCTTTGGTGACAGATGTTTAAAGAGTTTACTAGGACTTTTTATTTTCACAGGAGAGGTTGGCTGATTCATGACGGTAACAGATTTGATCTCTTTAGCTTGAATCGGTTTATTAACAGCGTGCTCTTTAATAGCAGTTAACAGATTACAAATCTTGTTATTCACATCAGCTTGTTGTTGTCTAAATTTAGTCTCGAGCGTAGAGAGCTGTAATTCTTGAGATAGAATGAACTTTTGCAAGGCATCTTCATAGCTTTGCCTAGGAGTGCTCTGTGATGGAAAATGCTCGGACCATTCGAGTGGAGAGGAATCATTGAAGGATACGCTCCGAGTTTGGTATCCTCTGAAATTAGGTTTATCCTTCCATACCTCATAGGCCTCGTCAAAGTTTCGAGGACCTCGACCAACGTGTGACGATGTGAATTCTTTATAAGCATGTTTCGGAAGCTCCATGCAGTTATGAGTTTCATGAGGGCCATTACACAATTTACATGAAGAAGCGATTTTGCTCACTTGGCTTGAAGGCTTAGGAGCTTCGTAAGATTTCATGAGAAACTTGACTTGGTCTTCAAGTTCCATGATCCTACGGTCGGGAGTGCTAGAATTGTTCGAAGGCAAAGATATTGCCTTGACCATTTTGTTCAAATCACGGGGATCATTCCAACTTTCGTTGTCATAGAGAGCAAGATCTTCTATGAGTTCCCATGATTCTTCCGCACTTAGATTACGTAGCTTACCACCGGCCGATTGGTCAATGGTTCACCTTGTGGAGAGATCGATATGGTCATAGAAGATTTGGACTTGGAGCCATAGATCTATGCCATGATGAGGGACTTTTTGGAGTAAGTCCTTGAAACGGGTCCATGCTTCATAAAGAGTTTCACCTTGACGTTGTTGGAACATCAAGATATCATTTCTAAGCTTGGTAGTTCTCCCCGGTGGGAAAACTTGAGCAAGGAAACGAGTGGTGAGATCATCCCATGAGGTGATGGATCCCGCGGGTAAACGTTCAAGCCATTGACTAGCTTGATCACGTAGAGAGAATTGGAATAGGCGTAATCGGGTCGACTCTCTAGTTGTAACATCAAGGTCTATAGAATCTACGATTTTAAGGAAGTCCTTGAGATGTTGGTTAGGATCTTCGGAACGAAGTCCATGGAATGCACATCCGCTTTGCACCAACCGGATGGTGTCGGATCGCAAGGGAGACACATTGGCTCCTTAGGAGAGCTCAATAGTGTTTCGATAGCCTTGGTGGCTCGGTCGGGAATACTCTCCTAGGGTTCGGGGCCTAAGAGGTTGGTTTGCTAGTGGTGGGTTTTGTGGGTGGTCTTGTTGTGGTGGGTTGATGGGTTCAACGATGTTACCACCTTCCATGATGTCGGATGGTAAGAGTTACGGACAAAGACACGAAGAAATAGATAGACTAGAGAAAACCTAAAAATAAAAATAAAATCTTACTAGAAAGGAATCGAGCAAGTAGACCTAATAAAAAGAAATTCTAACCTAGACAATAACTATTCCCCGGCAACGGCGCCAAAAACTTGATGCGTGGGAATTGCACCCGGCTTTACCTCTCGAGGGATCTCGAGAAGCTTACAACCCCCACCAAGCAGTGTACCTGATCGTTGTAGTATAGTATAGTGACAAGTACCGGGGGATTGATCGTTCAGCTAGGAATAGTGTCGCTAGGATTAGAAAACCTAAATACTAGTTCTAGAGATGAGGGATGATTATTTTTGTATTTTTATATTTTTTAAAAAGCAAGTAAATATCTCGGGTTTGAAGGATTTGGGCGGAATTAGTTGCTAGTCAACTAACCCAATACTAAAGATGCAATCAAAATAAAATACTAGAAATGAAAATAAAACTAAATTAAACTAAGGTTGTGAGCAATAAGTGGATAAATTGTGTTTACTTAGATTTCATTACTCCCTAGATATCTATTACATGTTAATTACTTGTTATAGTTGCGGGGATGACAGATTGTATTCCTTAATACCATTCATGGGGTGGCGCACTTAACTCCCCAATCCTATGAGTGCCTACTTCACTCCTATGTCGAGCCGGCTAAGAAGCTCCTAACATGGGATCATTAGAATTTACTCATGCATTAAATAAAACCAATAAAACCTAGTGCACATCGGTTCATGTTTCCTAAGACGTTCAAGCATGTTACCATTTAGAGATCTGCCAGTTTTCTTAAGCCTAACATCGAAATCATTCATCCAATACAACCATAAACAAGTAATCAACACATAATCAACATCTAGGTTTCATTAGATCTAAGCAAACACAAGATAAATCTAGCCTAGCATGGTGGAATTAAGACAAGCACAAGATATAGACAACCAACACATAGACATATTGATTGAATTAGAAGAACACTTATCTCAATTACACATGTAAGGGTTCAAGGGCTGAAAACCCTTGAAAAACCTGTAAAAATCGTATATGGTTCGGCCTTAGGGTTTCTCCAAACTTGTTCCTTTTAATGAATGAAAATTAGAAAACTATATATAGAAAACTGAGGCTGACGGCGTCAAGACCAAATGGGTGACGCCGTCATCTCGCCGCCAAAAGAATTCTCGGACTGCCTTGATCTACATCTGACGCCGTCATGTATTAACTTTTTCCAGGCCGTCACGTATTATACTCTTGACGCTCTTCCTTGTGACACCTTCATTTTAGTACTGGGCCGTCATGCAATTTACTCTTGACGCCGTCAAATTGTTACTCTTGACACCGTCACCTACTGTTCCCAGCTTGGAAAATTAAGTCTTTGGCGTTTTCTTCAATTTTATGCTCCAAAAATGTCCGAATTGCTTCCTTTTCCAGCTTTCTCTCCCAAAGTACCTAAAATCACAAAAGGAACGATTTAGGGCAATATTTGATCAAATAAATTCAATTCCGGGCTTAAATGACCCCCTAAAAGTGGTTCATTTTTTGCCTCATCACCTCTCCGAACATCTTCATCACATAAGATAAGTTGAGAACTTAGCTTATCAAGCCCGTCACAATCGATTCCCTTGAGATCCCTTCTCTTGTATGGCGTTTGGTATGACACCCTCCTAATTCCATCAGCGAAGGTTATGATTCCATTCCGGTCATCAACCATTAAATTAGTGATTTCACAAAAGGGTGCTCCGAAAACAACTTGAAACAACCTTGGGTCGACATAGTCTTCGATGTTGTCCATGATCGTAAAGTCCATTGTGAATGCCATATTTCCAACGAATACCTGGATTTCATGATCTCTACCAACAACGTTTTCTCCCTTATAAATCATTCCCCATCTGCAGATATTGTTATAGTGGAATAGGGACATAAAATTCTTAGGTAAGAATACGTTAATGCAGACATTATCGAAGTACTTATGACCGATCATGCAAGGGATTTTGAGGTTATTCGGATCACGCCGCTTTATCCTCCCCGATCCTCCATCCCTTTATCCATATAGATTCCCTTCCAGTGATGGACGGTACTCGTACACCTCCTCATTACCCTTCCGAAAAATTACCTTCTTGATGCCATTGGTGAATAATGCACTACCATCCTTCTCATCAAGGATTACTCCCGATTCATTAACAAATGGTTTCCTGAGAACAAGGTTGGTTAATGTTAGATTAGTGGTAGGGTCTATTTCATCGACCACGGTGAGGTCGATGTTATAGACAAACTCTCTAATCATAACTGATAAATCTTCTATTACCCCGGTGTTATTGATTCTTTCATACAATGTGCGTTCAGGGAAAGCTTCGTTGTAAAGGGAAAGGGGGATTATGTTGACAGGGAGGTTAGGATCTATGTGGGTATCGGTTAAGGGCCTCTGCCTAATAGTGCAGGAAATCCTGAAAACTTTAGAGTTGTTTCCCTCAGTACTATCACTACTCCCTTTAGTCATATTCACCAGATTTTTCTCGGGTTCCTCTATAATAGATTTACCCAAAATTTCTGGATTCCTCGTACGCTCTTTCGATCTCTCTTTCACTTCATCCAATTTGCTAGACTCTTGAGTGACGGAGTCCTTGGTAGGGCTCTTGGCCAATTCGTGGTCTAACCTTGAGGTTTCATCCTTAGCTTTATGACCTATATTTCCAGCTGTTTGTTGGCTCTGGTTAGGTGTAGGAGCAAATATTGTGGTGATAGTATTTACAAAATGGATTGGTCCTAGGGGGTTAACAGGGTCCCTTACGTCTTTTACCTTTGGTGACAGATGTTTAAAGAGTTTACTAGGACTTTTTATTTTCACAAGAGAGGTTGGCTGATTCATGGCGGTAACAGATTTGATCTCTTCAGCTTGAATCGGTTTATTAACAGCGTGCACTTTAATAGAAGTTAACAGATTATAAATCTTGTTATTCACATCAGCTTGTTGTTGTCTAAATTTAGTCTCGAGCGTAGAGAGCTGTAATTCTTGAGATAGAATGAACTTTTGCAAGGCATCTTCATAGCTTTGCCTAGGAGTGCTCTGTGATGGAAAATGCTCGGACCATTCGAGTGGAGAGGAATCATTGAAGGATACGCTCCGAGTTTGGTATCCTCTGAAATTAGGTTTATCCTTCCATACCTCATAGGCCTCGTCAAAGTTTTGAGGACCTCGACCAACGTGTGATGATGTGAATTCCTTATAAGCATGTTTCGGAAGCTCCATGCAGTTATGAGTTTCATGAGGGCCATTACACAATTTACATGAAGAAGCGATTTTGCTCACTTGGCTTGAAGGCTTAGGAGCTTCGTAAGATTTCATGAGAAACTTGACTTGGTCCTCAAGTTCCATGATCCTACGGTCGGGAGTGTTAGAATTGTTCGAAGGCAAAGATATTGCCTTGACCGTTTTGTTCAAATCACGGGGATCATTCCAACTTTCGTTGTCATAGAGAGCAAGATCTTCTATGAGTTCCCATGATTCTTCCGCACTTAGATCACGTACCTTACCACCGGACGATTGGTCAATGGTTCGCCTTGTGGAGAGATCGATATGGTCATAGAAGATTTGGACTTGGAGCCATAGATCTATGCCATGATGAGGGACTTTTTGGAGTAAGTCCTTGAAACGGGTCCATGCTTCATAAAGAGTTTCACCTTGACGTTGTTGGAACATCAAGATATCATTTCTAAGCTTGGTAGTTCTCCCCGGTGGGAAAACTTGAGCAAGGAAACGAGTGGTGAGATCATCCCATGAGGTGATGGATCCCGCGGGTAAACGTTCAAGCCATTGACTAGCTTGATCACGTAGAGAGAATTGGAATAGGCGTAATCGGGTCGACTCTCTAGTTGTAACATCAAGGTCTATAGAATCTACGATTTTAAGGAAGTCCTTGAGATGTTGGTTAGGATCTTCGGAACGAAGTCCATGGAATGCACATCCGCTTTGCACCAACCGGATGGTGTCGGATCGCAAGGGAGACACATTGGCTCCTTAGGTGAGCTCAATAGTGTTTCGATAGCCTTGGTGGCTCGGTCGGGAATACTCTCCTAGGGTTCGGGGCCTAAGAGGTTGGTTTGCTAGTGGTGGGTTTTGTGGGTGGTCTTGTTGTGGTGGGTTGATGGGTTCAACGATGTTACCACCTTCCATGATGTCGGATGGTAAGAGTTACGGACAAAGACATGAAGAAATAGATAGACTAGAGAAAACCTAAAAATAAAAATAAAATCTTACTAGAAAGGAATCGAGCAAGTAGACCTAATAAAAAGAAATTCTAACCTAGACAATAACTATTCCCCGGCAACGGCGCCAAAAACTTGTTGCGTGGGAATTGCACCCGGCTTTACCTCTCGAGGGATCTCGAGAAGCTTATAACCCCCACCAAGCAGTGTACCTGATCGTTGTAGTATAGTATAGTGACAAGTACCGGGGGATTGATCATTCAGCTAGGAATAGTGTCGCTAGGATTAGAAAACCTAAATACTAGTTCTAGAGATGAGGGATGATTATTTTTGTATTTTTATATTTTTTAAAAAGCAAGTAAAAATATCGGGTTTTAGAGGAGTGGGCGGAATTAGTTGCTAATCAACTAACCCAATAACTAAGATGCAAACAAAATAAAATAACAAAAATATAAATAAAGCTAATTACTAATGTGGTGTGAACAATAAATGGGAAAATTGTGTTTACTTAGATTTCATTTCTCCCTAGATATCTTTTACAGGTTGATAGTTTGTTACAGTTGCGTGGATGACGGGTTATATTCCTTAATACCAATCGTGGGGTGGCGTACGTACTTCCCCAACTCTATAAGCTCCTACTGCACTCCTATGTCGAGCCTGCAAGAAGCTCCTAACATGGGATCACTAGAATTCGCTCATGCATTAAATACAACCATAACAACCTTAGTATGCATTGGTTCATGTTTCTTAAGACGTTCAAGCAAGTTACACTATGGAAGTCTGCCAGTTTTCTTAAGCCTAACATCGAAATCATTCATCCATAACAACTATAAACAAGCAATCAACCTATAATCAACATCTAGGTTTCACTACATCTAAGCAAACTCACAAGAGATCTAGCCTAGCATGTTAAAATCAAGACAAGCGTAAGATATATTCAAACAACACATAGACATATTGAATGAATTGAAAGGATACTTATCTTAATTGAACATGGAAGGATTCAATGGGTGAAAACCTTTGATAATACTGTTAAAATCGTGCTAGGGTTTATTCAAGTCGTCCCTAAAATTTTCCTCTCTTTTGAATGAAAATTACAAAGACTATTGATTCGCCTCAAACAGTCAACTAAGTTTACCAGGTGATGGTCAACCAAGTCAAACGTCTAAAACAAATGCTTCCGAGGAATACAGTGTTTTCCCGGGTCGTAATGTCCCAACGAGGTTGAAATTGTATTTGTTGACGGATAGGAAAGTGAGTGGTACTGAGGACAGTAACAAATATGTTTTGAGAGTTGATTACACTACTGATTGCTTGATATTTGGAAAATATGAAATTATAACAAAAATACAGAAATAAACACAAAATCAGATAATCAGATAACAGACAGAGAAAAGTGGTATTTAACAAATTACAAACTACAGGGACTAAAAGTGAAACTTTTAAAAACTTAATATTTAAGAAAATAGAAAATGAAATTTAAATTATGAAAATGATTATTATATTATTTAATTACTATTTAATTAATAAAACTAATTAAACTCTAATTTAAAACTTAATCTAAATTAACCAAAAATTACAACTATTACAAATAAACCTAAAAACTTAAATAAATAATTTCTAAACTTAACTAAGAACTTGAAGAAAGTATAAAAAATTAAAATAAATATTTTTGTCTTTTTATAAGTATTTTATTAATTAATAACTATTTAACTTAATTAAACTATTTTAACTATTTTAAATTACTATTAATACTAAATTACCTTAGAAAATTATGATAAAATTTATAAAACTATTTAAACACTACAGGAATACTACAAAATTATAAAAACTTGCTAAAAATTATATTTAAACTAATTGACTAATTAATTACTTATTAATTAATTTTAAACCAATTTAATTAATTTAAATAAGAAAATTATAAAATGAACAGTGGAAATTATGAAACTATTTTTTAAAAGTCTTAACTATATTATAAAACTTAGGAAAAATATAAAATTCTACTTTTATTAATTAAAATTAAATAAATCTATTTAATTACTAATATTACCTATTTAATTATTTAAACTAGTTTTAAATCTAATTAATAGTAAACTGCTTAGGAAAATTCTAATAAAATTATTTTAACTACTTTTAAGGTACTAAGTAATTTATAAAATTATAAAATTGGACAAGTGCTTATTAATAAGCTAAAATGAAAATTAATTAGATAATTTCTATTAAATAGAAGCTATCACTATTTTTATGTTTGCTTTTTCTTGTTTTTTCTTTTACAAAACTATTTAAATACTTAAATAATGAAACTTTAATAAAGATAACTATTTTGGAAATCAATAATAAGCACTGAGATTGCTTATTAGCTTAAACAGTTGACTATGGTTGACTAAACTAGGAAATAAGCTAAACTGAGGTTATGTGGGGTCCACTATGGTGTAATCTAATTTATCTAAGTTACTTAAACCTAATTAAGCTAAATATGAAGAGATAAGCTCCTAAGATAAGCTGAAAATCCCAAATAAGCACTTGCTTATTCTTCTTCTGACTCAGAAATGGGACCGAGATTTGTGGCAATTTAAGGTGGGGTCCACTGGATTATTAGTCAGATTAATGGTCAATATTTGAACCTGGGTAGGAGGGGGGTTGTAATAAGCTAGGTTGGAGGTGTGGGTCCTAATGGTGTGGGCTGCAGCCACCACTTAAGTTGGTGGTGTGGTGGTGGTGTGCTGATGTGCAGGGTAAGTTTTTGTTTTGCAGTCCACTTTTAATGAGTTGTGGGGTCCATAATAGTGAAATAGGGTTCAAGCTAAGCCTAGGGGTTCAAAGGTGGGTTGATAAACTACAGATTAAACTAATAAGCTAAGCTTATGGTTTCCTAATAAGCTCTGAATGAGCCCTTGGATTGGTGATCATACACTGAGTAATCAGTGTAGCTTGTTTCACAAAGGTCACAATTTGGATCCTAAAAGCTATCCTACTATAAGCTAAAAGCTAAACTAAGCTTAGATGAGATAAGCTGGACTAATAAGCTATAAATTAAGCTAATGGTTGGGGTGTGGGGTCCACTGGATTGATAAGAAATTACCAACAAAGTTGTGGTGATGAACTGGGTCCAAGTGAGCAGGGCACACCTTTGCCCTGCAAGTAAGTTTGAGGGTCTGTGGAGCCTAGATAAAAAATCTTAAAATTATAAGACTTATTGGAACTTAAAGCTAGGGTGGTAGACTATTAAACCTGAAAAGTACAAAGTGTAATTCTTAACACATAAATCTACAAAAATCTCCTAAGATTTGAGAAAATCTGAGTAATACAAATTTGACTTTTGAAGAAAACTTGCTAGTTTGACTTGTGTGAACTTTGAACTTAATCTAACTACTGAATATGTTGTAATAAGTTATAATAACACTTAATTAAGTTATTCTAATGACTTATGAGTAGATATGATGAGTTATAAACTCAGATATCACCACAGTTAACTGTGGTGATGGAATGAGTTTGATTTTTACTTTTTGTGGTAATTGTAACCAAACTAATGGTCAAGTTGACCTTATATGAACTTAAGTGACTTATGTAAACACAGAATAACAACAATAGCATACAACTTAGTGATGCAATCCACTAATCCAAACACACCTGTAACTAGACTATTTTGAGATTTGTGAAGTAAATGGTTACAAAAGCTTATGCTACTGATCCATACTAACTTATTAAGTTATATTAAGTATTAAAAAGTGCTAGAAACAGGTTTTAACCACAGATATGCAAGAACACAAAATAAACTATGTTGACTGATTGATTTTCTATTTTTTAGTAACTAGGAATTTCAACAAACAAGATACTAATTTTAGGTTATATTATCAATAGTTAAGACTGAATAAGCATAAAACAACTGAAAAAGCTAAGTAATAAGCAAGGCTACAGTAAAAAGACAGAAATGAGAGATTTGAAACTTACCAATTGCTTTCCTGCTTCAAAACCAAGAACCAAGAACAAACTATTGAATCTCCACAGATTCCCTAACCCAAGGCCTTCCAAAATGCACCCTGCTCCTACTTGATCATGCTTGAAGAACAGATTTTTGAATTTTTCTTTATTTTTTGTATTTTTGTGAATTTTTTTACTTTGAACACTAGATTGATTAATTAAGTTTCTAAAAGCTTACAAAAGCTTTCTGAGGAGCTTATGTGAACTTATTGAGTCTTTATCATCCACTACAAACAACAAAATAGCTTATTGAGAATTTTGATAGAAACTTGAAAATTGCATTAACTGAGATAACAAAACAAACTTGAATTTTATTATCTGAAAAGATCACTAGTACACTGAGGATACTTAGAATAAAACTTAAAAGCTTAGATTATACTTAAGCAACTTAATACAAATTAAACGACATACATTAATTGAAAATAAACTAGGTATCTTTCTTCTCTGCTTCTCTTGGTCTTTATAGGTGAAAATAAGCTTCCAGGTGTCCTCAGGGACTTTTCCCACTTCATCTGAGCCATTGATTTAGTTCAATTAACATCCACCGTTTAAACTACCTTTTTGGCGCCAAAGTCCTCCAAGTTAACTTGGAGGCTACTCTCTGCAATTAAGGATTGTTGGGAGTTTGTGGGTGTGTCAGAAGACAATTTGGGAAGTTTGGAGGCCAAGGTGAGGTGATTTGATAGAAACAGAGGATGTGGAATGGTTTGGAGTGAAAAGGAGTAGAAAAGGCATTAAATGCCTATCTGGTTTGGTGTATGAGGTGGAAGGGAGTTGGTGGTGAGGTGTATTGGTGAGGTGGAGGTGCAAGGTGGCATAAAACCACCTGGTATGGTTGTTTCAGGTGGTGGTGAGGGTGGTGAACAGTGGTGGTGGGGTGTTTGGCGGTTTTGGGTGGTTTGACTGGGGTCAACCCCCGTTTTAAATAAAAAGGTTGGGTTTGGACTGGGCTTATGGGTATGTGGTCTAGGTAATTAAGATGGGTTGGGTAAATGGTGTGGGTTGGATTTGGTTTTGGTTTAAATAAATAGGGTCCGGTTTGGTTTTTATGTGAACAAGGACTAAGATTGTAAATTTGGCAAAAGTGAGGGACTGAACATGTTATTTTCCCAAAGTATTTTTAAGGACTTAACTTGCCAAATTTAATAAACCAAGGACTTATTTATTTATTTTTCCATTTAAAAACACCCAGGGACCTTTTCTGCAATTTTTTCAAACTCCAGGGACCTTTATTGTAAATTTGGATTTTTTAAGGGATTAAACTTGTAATTTCTCAAAATGTTATCAAAATTGTTCCATTTTATCATTCATGCATAGTACAAGGGTATTATTTGTAAATATTTCAGTTTTGAATACCCAGGGATTATTTTGCCAATTTTGTAACTTGAGGGGTAAAAATTGCCAGTTTGTGTAAACTTTTATCCAGGGATGTTTTGTGAACATTTTTGAGTTCCCAAGGACTTTAGTTGACTTTTTATTCATTAAAAACCTTCAGGGACTAGTTTTGACAATATTTGAAACTTGAGGGACTGAAACTGTCAATTATGCAAACTTTGTACGTTTTTCATTTGTTTTTGCATATTTTGTATTTGAAACATATGAAACACTCTTCTGAGATATTTTAAGTATTATGATGCATTTTTGAGTATTTTTGTATGTTTTGGCAGTTCAGATTGGTACAAAATGATGAGTATTTAGACACTCATCAACTATATATAGATTTTCTAAGGTGACGGCGTCAAGAAGAAAATTCTGACGCCGTCAACCCGCCGCCCATAATAAAATCGGATTGCCTAGATCCAGATCTGACGCCATCAAGAGCATTTTTCCTCTGGACCGTCACGTGTTATGGGGCCATGACGGCCTATGGTGACGCCATCATTCCTTAGTGCAAAAACATTCTGGACCGTCATGAACTCCATCCCCTTCACCTCTTGTTTTTCCTCTTGACGCCGTCATTAAGAAACTTGTGACGCCGTCAGGTACTGTTCCCAGCAAGGAAAATTAAGACTTTACCGTTTTCTTCACTTTTATGCTCCAAAAACGTCCAAAATACTTCCTTTTCCAGAATTCACTCCAAAAGTACCTAAAATCACAAAAGGAACGATTTAGGGCAATATTTGATCAAATAAATTCAATTCCGGGCTTAAATGACCCCCTAAAAGTGGATCATTTTTCGCCTCATCAGTTTTTGATGGTTTTTCAAATTTTGTATTTTGTTTCTCAAAAAATATTTACAGCGAAGCGATTTTGAAAACTTTTTCAAGAAGATTCGAGAAGACGTTCTAGCTCTTCAGGAGTTAGGCTTCGCATTCAAATTCGTCGAACTAAATAGTCGAACCATTCTTTTAGAAGGGCTTTAGTAAATAGATCGGCGAGTTGGTAATCAGTCTTAACGAAAAATAATTCAACAATACCCTCTTCCACGTGTTCTTTGATGAAATGGTAGCGGACTTTGATATGCTTCGTCTTAGAGTGATGTACGGGATTGCACGAGATGGCTATGGCACTTTTTGAGTCACAATACATAGGTATTCTGTCAAAAGTAAAGCCATAATCTATGAGTTGTCTCCGCATCCAAAGAACTTGGGCACAACACACAGATAGAGACACATACTCGGCTTCGGCGGTTGATAGTGCAATACAATGCTGTTTCTTTGACGACCAGCTTACTAGTTTTTCACCCAAAAATTGTACTCCACCTGATGTACTCTTTGCTGTAACTTGATCACCAGCATGGTCTGCATCTGAAAATGCTGTTAGATTAAACCCCAAATCCTTCGGATACCAAAGTCCCATGTTAATGGTGCTTCATAGGTACCGAAAGATCCGTTTAACCTCTTTGAGGTAAAGTTCGGTAGGCTTTGCCTTAAACCGTGCTAACAAACAAACAGCAAATTGAATATCGGGTCGACTAGCAGTTAGGTACATGAGAGAAGCGATCATGCTCCGACATTTCTTCAGATCGATGGGTTTCCCAAACAAATCAGCACCTATTTTTGGTGAAGTGACCATTGGTGTACCAACAGAATCACAGTTTTCCATTCCATGTTTTTTCAAAATCTCAATTGTATATTTAGCTCGATTGATAAAAATACCACGAAGGGATTGATGTATTTGTAAACCAAGAAAGAATTTTAGTTCCCCCATCATGGACATTTCAAATTTGCTTTTCATGAGATTTTCAAAATGTTTTGAATGGTTAGGATTGGTTGATCCAAAAATAATGTCGTCCACGTAAATCTGAACAATCAAAATGTCATCTTTGAATTTTTTGATAAACAAGGTGTCATCAACCGTTCCTTTGGTGAAATTGTTATTGAGCAAAAAAGATGATAGTTCGTCATATTACGCTCTTGGAGCTTGTTTTAGACCATAAATGGCTTTCTTAAGCTTGTAGACGTAGTCTGGATGATCTTTGTCGATGAATCCTTCTGGCTGACTCACATACACATCTTCTTTCAGAGTTTCATTCAAGAAAGCTGTCTTAATGTCCATCTGATAGACTGTGATGTTTTTGTGAGTGGCACAGGCTAAGAAAATCCGGACTGCTTCAAGTCTAGCTACAAGCGCTAATGATTCCTCGAAATCTATCCCTTCTTCTTGTGGATAACCTTTAGCCACGAGACGAGCTTTGCTGCGAATAACAGTCATTTCCTCATCCAGTTTATTCTTCCACAACCACTTGAGATCAAGAACACGTATATCAAGTGGTCGTTCAACAAGTTCCCAACTATCATGTAACTGGTATTGAAGAATTTCATCCTGCATTACTTCAATCCAAGGGTTTTCTGCCATTGCTTCCCGAATGTTCTTTGGTTCTTCGAGGCTGATTGAGCAAATTTAAATGCACAATTCGAGATCGGTGGCAAGTTGTCTCCTTGTCTGAACTGGCTTTGAAGGTTCACCAATAACATGTTCTATTGGATGGTCTTTTGTCCATTGAAACGTAGAAGGGTACATTGGGTTTGACGAATGTGTGTTAGATGGTTCTTGTAACCTTGAAGAAGATTCAGCAGAGTCTGTTGCAAATGGGTTTTCAAATATTTCTTCTTCTTCTAATGCAGCATTGTTTGAATTATTTGTTGGTTCTTCTTGAAAATTTGTGTTTTGGTTTTGCTCATCAACTCTTGGTAGAACTATTTCAATAATTGGAGTTGCTGGAGTAGATGTTGATGATGTTGAGGGAGTTGGTGCTTCAGCTTTGATTGTTGTAGATGCATCTTGTGATGGTGGTGGTGGTTGATGGTTTTGAGCGGGTGCAGCGGAATGTTGATGAGATGCATTTGTCAAAGTTCCACCATAGTATTCATCAAACATTAACTCGAAGAAATTTTCCAGTTCTTGTTCTGTGGGTTTATCCGTGTTTGTTGATTGAGCTCCTTGAGGTACGAGTCCTGAACTGATGTGTCCAGAAGTCTACTGGTTTGGTGCGGGTCCTAATCTGTTTTGATTAGAAGCCATTGGATTAAGCGCGGGTTCTAGAGCGAGTCTCTCAGAAGCCCTTGTGAAATCTCATCAAACTTCACATTCATCGTCTCCATTATCCTTTTTGTTCGTCTATTATATACCCTGAATGCCCTCGAGTTTTCTAAATATCCAATGAAGATTCCAATATCACCCTTAGCTTTTAACTTCCCTAGATCTTCTCTGTCATTCGTCGGATAGCACAAAGCGCCAAACACGTGAAGGTAAGAGATGTCAGGTTTACGGTTGTTCACTAGCTCATATGGGGTTTTATTGAATCTCGGATGGACTAGGGATCGGTTTTGAGTAAAACAAGTAGTGGCTACAGCATCAGCCCATAAGAATAGAGGTGCACTAGAATAAATTAGCATTGTGCGAGCAGCTTCCACAAGTGTTCGATTTCTTCTTTCAACTACCCCATTTTGCTGTGGAGTTCTAACAACTGATGTTTGGTGTGTGATTCCAACATCTTCAAGGTAAGTTCTTAACTCCTGGTTTGTAAATTCTGTGCCATTGTCTGTTCTTATAATCCTTACTGGAGCTTGAAGTAGAACTTGAATACGCTTCAGAAAGGTGATGATGATGCCTGGTGCTTCGTCTTTTGATCTCAAAAACTTTACCCAAGTATATCTTGAATAATCATCAACAATAACGAGAATATACTTCTTCCCATTAATGCTTTCAACTCTCATTAGGCCACTTAAGTCCATGTGCAACATATGTAACCTTCCTTCCGAACTAGGTACGGTTTTGGGTTTATATGATGCTCTTTTACTTTTTCCTTGTTCGCATGATGGACATAGGTGTTCCTTGGTGTATTTGAACTTAGGAAGTCCGGTGACGATGTTGTCCTTGGCTAACTTGTTGATGGTGTCGAAATTGAGATGGGATAATCTTCTATGCCACAGCCAGGACTTAGTTTGGGTTGCCCTTGTCATAAGAAAAATTGGTGATGTAGAAGCCATTTGGTTGATGTCGATAGCATACAAGTTTGTACCACGATTACCAGTTAAGATATCATCACCAACCAAATTTCTAATAAAAACCGTGTTTCTCCTGAATGCAACTTCTAAATCAGCATCACAAAACTGCCCGACTGAAAACAAATTGTGTCCCAACCCTTCGACGTAGTAAACTCGAGTGATTAAAAAGTTCCCAAACCAAAGATCTCCATAACTCTGAATAGCTGCTACATGATCATTTCCAAAGCGTACAGTTCCCATGAATTTCCAGACGAAATTGATCAGCAGCTTTAAATTCCCGGTCATGTGCTTGGAGCAACCCGAGACGACGATCCAAAGACATATTTCGATAACCTGCCAAGAACAGAAGAGTTTGTATTTGGAAACCGTTTTGAATTTGGTTCCATGGGGTTAGGAGTAAAAGCAGAATCACACTCAGCAAAGATTGCAACATTTTTATTTTGAACAACTTCCAATTTGCCATCCTAAAGAGTGAACTCTCTACCCGTCGGAATCCACATACAATACTTAAGATAGTTCCTAGGCATTCGACTAATAGTGGTAGTCTTAAAGCGTGCAACTAATCTTTCTATAGATCTAGATCTAGCACTAGGTCTTTTTGGAACATTCTTCTGTTCAGGCGTAACATTCACATTCTTAGAAACACATTCATCATGAACATCATTAATTAAACATTTCTTGCATATTAAACAAACAGAGTCATTACATGCATTAGAAACAGTACTCTCGACATTACATTCAGATGAAACATGTCTCTTATTACAAAGCGATAAATTCCTAGGGTGTTCTTCTACTTCTTCAACTTTATTCTTGCTACTACTCTTAGAGACAAGCGAGACTCTATTGTTCCTTGTATTGCTCCTAGGCTTTAGTCTGCTGCTCCTAGAGGTGCTTTCTAATCCTATAGAAGGTAAGGCACACACATTAGGATTTATATTGTTGTCCTTTTTAGCATCCCTAGATTCTTTAGAATCAGCCTTTATGCACTTGTCATTTGTCTTAGAAGTGGAGGCAGACGCAGTAGTGGGACTAATTCTAAAAAGTCAGGTGCTATCACTTTTGGTGTTTCGACAACCACTTTTCCTTTATCAACAATCTTTTCATTTTCACTTTTCTTGGGCATGGGTGTTGGAATGACTGGTTTTGTCAAATCCTTTTTCTCATCGACTTTTGGAGCAAACCGTGAAATTGATATTTTTGGTTTTTGAACCGTGTTTGAAACGTTTGGTTTCTCCGAAGTCAATAGTTTTGCAAACTTAGTTTCCGCACCCTTCCCTTTTTGACTTTCAAGCTGAGCCCTCAAAAGATCATTTTGCTCTTTCATGTTCTTGAAGGCACGCTCATACGACAGTTTGTCATACTTGCATTCTTCTCTTTTTTGATCAAGTTGTTTAAAATATGATACATTTTCTTTTTCAAGTTTTATAAGAGCATTTTCATATTTTGAAACAATTTCGGAGGTCTCAGCTCTCAGTCATTCATTGTCTTGAACAGAATATGTTTGTAAAATGATGGACATAATATCAGTAGTCATAACATCTTCTAAGAGAGAATCATTTAGGTTTTCCAAAACATTGATTTGCTCAAAAGATTCATTAGCCTTCTTTATCAGGGATTTGTGATCCGTGACGAAGTCAGCTGTTTCTTTCAAAAATGCTTGTTCAAAATGAATTACACGAGCATGAATGTTATTAATTTGAGGAGCAAATTCACTTTCAAGAATCTTTTTAAGCTGTAAATGAACCGTGGAATTCCAATTAATCTCATTAAGTCTCGTTTTAGATTCTAAAGTCGTTTTAAGTTGCCTAACTCTTGTCTTAAGATCATCAAGATATCCCCTTGCAGCACTTGTGTTAAAAGTGTTGTTTGAGGACATCTGTTCCATGTTTGAAATTGATTTGGAAGCAACTACTTTCTTAGAAAACATTTTCAAGAATGGTCGTTTTATGGAAAACACATATGGTTCTTTTTGTGGAACAAAATTAATTCCCGAAAGTTTGTTCAATTTGTTGTAATCAATGGGTTTCAAATCCTTTTGTTTCATTTTGTTTATGCTCTCTTCGACAAGTTCCATCGTTTGCACAGAATCCCGAACGACGGGAGGATCATGTTTGGTGTAAATGAGGTTACCATTATACAAAACATTCTGTTCTTCCTGAGTTTTCTTGAGATTACAAGGATTGTTGTTACCAAGAGCCATTTTGTGTTTCGTATGGTAAATCGGATTAGTTTGGTTTGAAATCATTTTCATTGTTTGACTTGACTGACTCGACTTAACCACTAATTCTTCTGGATGTGCAATTTTGTGTTCTGACTCTACGATTTCTTCCAAAAGTTTATCTTCTTTCATTGCAAAGTCCTTTTTCAACTCATCCCGTTCTTTTTCAAGATTGGTATAAGCTATTTTTTGTTTTGAAAGTTGGTTTGTTAATTCAGAAATTTCTTGTTTTAAAGAGTTAATGGTTTTTGTTAAACTTATTTCAAGATTATCAAACTTGTTTTTCCATTCCCTATCTTTAACAAGTAACTTCTTATAACCAATTTCAAGTTCTGACTCGCGTTCTTTGTGAATTTGAAAACTTTTTGCATTTTCCTTGTATCTCTCAAGCTCAGTGGTCAATATCTCATTCGTAGCCTTAACATCGCGATTGACCATTTTAACTTTCTCGATTTCAATACCACAATTGTTCAATAATGATTCAAATAAAGCACGTGTTTCCTCATCATTCTAAGCATGCTGTGAAACGAAGCCTCCATTATGATTCACATCTAGAGTCGCTGAAGGAGTATTGCTACTACTTGGCGTGTCCAGGTATGTACCATAAGTGGGTGCTAGCTTCTCAGAATGTTGTTCCTCATGAGGAGACATATCAAATATATCATTATTGTGACATGTGTTGAAGTTTGATACCTCAGATGGTGCATTGGTGTCATAAACAGGAAGTATGTCAGAATCCGTGTCATACTTAGCTTCCTGAAGATTCGCCATGAATATGCAGTTCGCATCGATATCCTCTCTGTCTTCCATGTCATCCATAAGAGCCATAATGTCACAACTCACCATTTCAGGTCATTTCCCAAACTTCGACATTTTACTATTCATAAATCACTATTCATCAAAACACTATTCATCATTTTACTATTCATCATTTTCGAGGTCAATTTGATATTTTGAGAAATATTTGAGAAATTTACTATTCACTAAACACTATTCATTGCCGGAAAAGTTTTCACTATTCACTTGCATTACTCATTTCATCGTAAATTTAGTTTACGGGTATTCAAATTCGCGTAACCGGATTGGTTTAGGTGCGAATTCATTTCATTAGTGCTAAGGACACTGCATACGGACTAGAGACAGTCTGCATATCATCATAACAGCATTTTCATGTTATACCACTCTTAGGATTTTTAAATTTATATATTTGATACATTTAACGTTTTACGTATAAGTATTTATAATAAACGTTAACACCCGGTTTATACACGACGAATATATCTAAATATTCCCACAATGGTCCCGACATATTTTAATATCCATTTTATCATCATAAAAGTTATAACATTCATTTACCCAGTATTTTAGAAATTTATTTTATTTATAACGTGAGATTATAAATATTACGACGGTTTTCGTGAAAACTAAACAATAATCACCCGAACACTCAGTAATTGTACCCAACATATTTTTAACATTTTTACAACTTTATTTTATCCCGAATAACTTTGTTAACATTTATTTCTATTAAACCCGGTACCCGATTTTAACTAATAACTCATATCTACCTTAAACCTTACACAAAAATCCTAATTAAATCAAGACTACCCCAACCCCCCCCCCCCCCCCCCTCATCCCCATGGGCCGGTCTCCAAAAGTCCTCACAAGGCTAACTTTTACAATTTCTTAACCTCTAGTCATTATGTACACTTATTATACTATATAACTTATAACTAGTATTTACATAAACCGCTAATACATAACACATGTATAATTTTTAGATCAAAAAGGCTCATCTCATCTTCTTCCTTTCATAAAACCCACGACCAAACCATAATCCAAGATCAAGAGAAGTTTTTCCAAAAGTTAAAGCATCAAAGTTGTTCATTTTGTCTTCCTAATCAAGAATCATCCAACAAAAACATAAGTAACTCAAGGTTTCTAATCATCTAATCACCTAGAATTTCAAAGTGAGTTATCAAATTTATTTTCATGTTTTCATCTAATTAACACATGTATCTTATGGTATTCATGCTTAATTTCATGCACAAACTAGTTATACCACTTTATTTTTGTAGACTTTTAAAACATACAAACCCTAGAATTGGTTTTAGGTACTCCCTTGTTAAATTAACTTGTTTAGTGATCATTAGGAACCCATGGCACCCTAAGAAGGTGTATGGTAGGATTAGTATAGTTTTGTGAAGTTTGCAAGAGTTTTGGTTGATGTAGAAACTAGTTTTGAACCTTGGAAATGGTTTTGTAACAAGTAAATATACCTACTGTCCCATTTTGTTAAATCCTGGAAAATCAGTAAAAACAAAGGAAACTTTGGCAAAATTTTTAGAAAATACTTTCAAAAACGAATCCGTAGGCGAAAGAACGGATTAAAAAGAGTTTATAATGAAGAAGTTATGATTTTTGCAAGTTTGTTGACGAAAAGTATTTTTCTGAAAATTACATGCTGTTGGACGTTTTTCGTCAGACAAAAAGAGGCTTTAGACGTAACCCGGAGGAGCTGAGCTTTCCAAAATATATTACTACATACTAAGACGTAACCGTGGATGTAAAGAACAAGTAAAACAGACTTATAACGACAAAGATATTCACGTTTGAATATCGGCAAAACTCATTTTAGTTTGACAGCTTTTAGAAATATTAACACTAAAACTACGTAGTAACTCTAGATTTCTAGAAATAATACCAAGTACCCAATTTCATAACTAACGAAGTATTAGTTATTACAAGTATATTTTTATCACTACAAGGCGTTATTTCAAGGATTTCAACCCGAGGATTTCAACACTAACATTGATACATACGATATATATATATATATATATATATATATATATATATATATATATATATATATATATATATATATATATATATATATATATATATATATATATATATATATATATATATATGAATATATATTGCAACTAGCTTTATTTTTCTAATAGCCATATTTTTCCTAAGTCTTGGAATATATATTTTTTTGATAACAACAAGTATTTTTCCAAAGAGTAGAGTGGTATAGGAACATGTGCATGGACATTCATAACATCATTTGGTGATCTAAATTAGATCGTTCATCATTCACATTAGGTTACGGCAGCTAACCGTTCATTGTTGTTCATTTCACATCATCACAGTATCATCAGTTAAGGTGAGTTTTCATAGCCCCGTATACATTTTATGATTGTTTTAAAATCCCACGGGGGAGAATACATTGCACCATTTTAGTACGAGCCCAAGTATCAAAACCTATGTACATTGCTTAAGTAGCTTGTCTGCCATGTGATAAGTCCCCTAGTATCATCATGAATCGTTAATTTGCCGGTAAGCGAAGTGAGTGGATAGATCTATTGAGGGTGACGCCTCCATCCGTGGTAGTATTTACCAACAGTAAGCGGATGCATTTCATGTCTGTTACATTTGAGTATTTTGGCAGAACATTCAGGAGGGGCATACTTTCATCAGTCATAGCTTCGGTGTCATGAGCTTAAGGTCTATTGTACTATTTTACGTGACTTTTGTCATGCACTTATACTTGTGGTGGCCGTACAACATTACATTTCATAAACCTATGATTATTTACCAACATTCGTGTTGACCGTTTTCGCAATGTATTTTCAGGTAACTAAGGCATTATCATATTACATGCATGGAGTCACATTAGGGTGTGCCTGGGATGACGCACTACATTTTGGATTTTCATGCACTTGTGTAAATTATCGTTTGACATTTCCTGAACTTGTTTTCTGTAAACGTTTCAACCTTTGGGACCTATGTTTTGTAACTCTGGATGTTTTAATAAATCAAACGATTTATTTTCCAAACGACACTTTAGGTCGTTCAATATATCCTTGTTATGGTGCTATGACAGTTACACCCCCAGGCATTCCATTCCGCTACAAGACAGGTAAATTGGGGGTGTGACAGATTGGTACCAGAGCCAAGGTTATAGCGAACTAGGATGCATCATAATAGGGTTTATGATGTATACGATCCCTAGACTATAACCACATTATCATAGCATCTCATCATTTCATCATAAGTGCATGTTCATTGTTTTAGGTGATTCCATTATACGAGTTATTTATTTTATTTCACCTTGATTATCACAGAACCATGTCTTCAGACCCAAATGTTGTCATACTGTACTCTATCACAGACTCCGATGTTGAAGGCTCTATGTCTTCCACTGCCTTTTCACCACCACCTATTCCTCTTGTACCTATGTTGCCGCTCTCGGCATCAGGTGAGGAAACCGAGCCTTTTGAGGAGGATGAGACTGCTCCTACTCCTCATGTTTCCCCTATTGCACCACCCGAGATTACCCGTGCACCCACTGACACATCATCCTCTGCTACCACTATTCCATCAGAACCTAGACTCATGTTTCCACGTAGGAAGACGACTATAGGTCCTAGTAAGAAAGTTTGCACTGCTACATCTACCTTTAAGATCCCTTCTATTCCTATGTTACCTACACCACCACCAGCCATACCCGCTACTACATGCATATCTACTTCACTATTGCCGCTTAGGAAGCGTGCGAGGTTTACTACACCAGCTTCACCTACTACAGAGTCAGAATCAGAACCACCACCAGTATACCATGTAGGTGAGTGTTCGAGAGCAGCTGCTGCTAGGGAGCCTACTGCTGCTAGGGAGTCTACAGATGCTAGGGAGCCTACAGATGTTACATTAGAGGATCAGTTAGGGGCTCAGCTGGAGCAGGTTGATAGTTTGGGTTTTAGGGTTGAGGCGGATATCACTACTCGAATTGAGGCGGTTGAGGAGCAGGTCGAGGGTTTGCTTTTAGGCAGAGTTATTATCGACGTGTCGTATCATGGGCTTGAGGCACGGCAGTTGGGACATCGAGAGCTGATTGACCAGCTTAGGAGTGAGCTACCAGAGATACGAGATAGAGCTCAGACTACACAGGAGGCTCAGGGAGAGCAGACACACCAGTTGGCTGTAGCACATGAGAGGTTGGCTATGATGGAGGGTAGAGATGCTGCTCTTCAGCTTCGAGTTCAGCATTTAGAGGAGATTGCAGTTATGATGGACAGGGAGATTCGTCGTCTGAGGAGTGCACCCGGAGCATCTGGAGCTCCTGGACCATCTAGAGCACCTGGAGGAGCCTAGACATAGACTAGTATTGTATTAGCTTTTACTATTTTCCTAGTCCCGAGGTGTGGGACATAGTTCAAGAACTTGTAGTCTTTTGGTTGTTGTACAAACAAATATATCAAGTGTGACTCTACTATGTTGGAAATGTTGTGCTATATATATATATATATATATATATCGGTCCATGTAGGCCGAAATTTTCATGTATTATATTCATGTGTTGTGATTATATTTATGATGTTTCGTGGTTGCTCTTTATGGTTAATGTATTTATACTTGTTGTGGTTGTATCTATACGTGTCGTGGTTGTATTATTACAGGTTGTGGTTGTACTCGTACATGTCGTGGTTGTATTTATACTTGTTGTGGTTGTATATATACATGTTGTGGACGTATATTTTTGTACGATGACTATTTCTATTATGGCTTTCTCATGGTTGTTGTCGATTATTTATCAGAAGTATGGCGCCAAAGAAAGCAAAGGCTACATCAGAAACACCCGCTATGACACAAGCCGCTATCCGCAAGTTGGTCAGGGATAGTATAGCAGAAGCTCTTGAGACTGAGAGCGCTGAGGTTGCTGCTAGGGCTGTTGAGATTCCACCTACTACTGAAGTGGTTCAACCCACTACTAGGCGTGAATGTACTTGGAAGGATTTCAAGATTAATGATCCTGTCAAGTATAATGGCACTGAGGGAGCGGTTGCTTTGATCCACTGGTTTGAGAAGACTAAGAATGTATTTCTCATGTGCGGTTGCCAGGAGGTTAACAAGGTAAAATTTGCTACTGGTATGCTTCTTGATGAAGCTATGTCTTGGTGGAATTCGTATGCTCAGCCTATTGGTATAGAGAATGCCTACAAGCTCACTTGGGATCAATTCAAGAAGCTGATGACTAAGAAATTTTGCCCTCGTACTGAGGTGCAAAAGTTGGAAACCGAATTCTATGAGCTGGTAACAAAAGGTGATGACATTGAGACTTATATCAGGAAGTTTCAGGAATTGGCTGCAATATGTCCAACTATGGTTCCGGACGATGAGAAAAAGATGGAGAATTTTACTGGAGGATTACCCGAAAGCATCCGAGGGGATGTGATGTCTTTCGACCCACAATCAATGGAAGAGGCCATTCGTATAACTCAGAAACTTATGGTCCAAGTGTTAAAAGGAAAGTCTGCTGCAAACAACAACAATAACCGTTCCAACAACACCAACTACAACAACACTCGAAACAACAACAACTATAACAATAACCGAAACCGCAACTACCCCAATAACCAAAACAACAATAACAACAAGAGGAGGTTTGATAATAACCAAGGTGGAAATGCTATCCAACCAACACCTAAGAGACAGGAAGTGGCAAAGGCCTATGCTGCAGGACCAACAGAAGGAAAAGGATATACTGGAAAACTACCCAAGTGTAACAAATGTCAAACTCATCAAAACCCTAGAAATTGTCCTAGAACTTGTCAGAACTGTGGAAAAGTCGGTCATTCGACTAGGGACTGCAGAGCTCCACGAGGAGTAATTAATCAGAACCAACCAGGAGCATGTTATGGTTGTGGAGAGTTGGGTCATTTCAAGAACAATTTCCCAAAGAGGAAGGATCAAGGAGCTAGAAATCAGGGCAGAGTAGCTCGAGGAAGGGCTTATGTTATGGGAGGAGAAGATGCCCGTGAGGACCCGAATGTTGTTGCGGGTACGTTCCTCGTTAATAATCGTTATGCATCCATTTTATTTGATTCAGGAGCGGATAGAAGTTTTGTTTCTATTGCGTTTTCACCTTTACTTAACATAGAACCAACTACCTTAGACATTCCCTATATTGTTGAATTAGCCGATAGGTCTTTAGTTAACACCAACACCATTATCCGTGGTTGCACCATCAATTTCCTAAATCACCCATTCAATATAGACCTTATGCCCGTAGAACTTGGAAGTTTTGACGTTGTTATCGGTATGGATTGGTTGTCTCGACATCGTGCAAGAATCATTTGTGATGAAAAAGTTGTTCATCTTTCTTATGGAGGTGAAACTTTAGTTGTTCGCGGAGAGTGAAGTGGAACTAGACTCAGTATCATATCATGCATTAAAACTGAGAAGTACATAAAAAAAAGGGTTGTTATGCATTCTTGGCTCACATCATGGAGAAGAAGTCGGATGAGAAACGACTTGAAGATGTGCCTATTGTTAAGGAATTTCCAGAAGTTTTTCCGGAAGAATTACCAAGACTTCCACCTACACGTCAGGTTGAGTTTCAAATTGAGTTGGTGCCAGGGGCTGCACCAATTGCACGAGCACCATATAGACTTGCACCTTCTGAGATGCAAGAATTGTCTAACCAATTACAAGAACTTCTAGACAAAGGATTCATTAGACCGAGTTCCTCGCCTTGGAGAGCACCGGTTTTGTTTGTGAAGAAGAAGGATGGATCTTTCAGAATGTGCATAGACTATCGTGAGCTGAACCAGTTAACGGTGAAGAATCGTTATCCACTACCTAGGATTGATGACTTGTTCGATCAGTTACAAGGTTCCTGTTTTTATTCCAAGATTGATTTAAGATCAGGCTACCATCAACTCAGAGTTCGGGAAGAAGATATCCCAAAGACAGCATTCAGAACACGTTATGGTCATTATGAGTTTCAAGTGATGCCTTTTGGATTAACGAATGCACCTTCCGTATTCATGGATCTCATGAACAGAGTGTGCAAACCATATCTTGATAAGTATGTGATTGTATTCATTGACGATATCCTGATTTATTCCAAGAGTAAGAAAGAGCATGAAGCACACCTCAGAACAATATTGGAACTACTCAAGAAGGAGCAATTGTATGCCAAGTTTTCAAAGTGTGACTTTTGGATACAAAGAGTTCAATTTCTTGGCCATGTCATTGATAGCCAAGGATTACAAGTCGACCCAGCAAAGATTGAGGCAGTAAAGGATTGGGCTACGCCCAAGTCTCCTACAGAAATTCGTCAATTCTTAGGACTTGCAGGATATTACAGAAGGTTTATTGAAGGGTTTTCTAAGATAGCGAAGTCGCTGACTAAGCTGACACAAAAGAATCAAAAGTACGAGTGGGGAGAGAAACAAGAATTTGCATTTCAGTTATTGAAGCAGAAGCTTTGTAGTGCACCAATTTTGTCACTACCAGAAGGTATTGAGAACTTTGTGGTATATTGCGATGCTTCGCATAAAGGACTTGGAGCTGTGCTAATGCAAAACGAGAAAGTGATAGCTTATGCATCTAGACAGCTTAAGACACACGAGAAGAATTACACTACACACGACTTGGAGTTGGGTGCTGTTGTGTTTGCACTCAAGATTTGGAGACACTACCTTTATGATACTAAATGTGTAATTTTTTCCGACCACAAGAGCTTACAGCATATACTTGATCAGAAGGAACTTAATATGAGACAACGTCGTTGGCTAGAATTGTTGAGTGATTACGATTGTGAAATCCGATATCACCCAGGAAAAGCAAATGTCGTAGCAGATGCACTTAGCCGAAAAGAACGACTCAAACCTTTGAGGGTTAGATCGTTGGGAATGACTATTATTTCACCATTACCATCAAAAATTCTAGAAGCTCAGATTGAGGCTCTCAAGGAGGAAAATCGGCCACAGGAGAAACTTTATGGTATGCCAAAAAACAAGAATGGCTTTGTAAAGAGAGCAGATGGAGTGTTATGCTTCAAGGACCGAAGTTGGATACCACTCTATGGTGGAGTACGAGATTTGATTATGCATGAATCACATAAGTCAAAGTATTCTATTCACCCAGGTTCTGACAAGATGTATCAGGATCTCAAAAAGCTGTATTGGTGGCCGAACATGAAAGCAGAAATAGCTACGTACGTCAGCAAATGCCTTACTTGTGCTAAAGTGAAAGCCGAGTACCAGAAACCGTCAGGACTACTTCAACAACCAGAAATTCCACAATGGAAGTGGGAGCGTATTACAATGGACTTTGTTACTAAACTACCCAAGATGTCAGGAGGTTACGATGCTATTTGGGTAATTGTCGATCGTCTTACCAAATCAGCACATTTCATACCCATTAGAGAGACTTATTCCATGGAACAGCTTGCCAGACTTTATGTCAAGGAAATAGTCTCAAGACATGGAGCACCAGTTTCTATCATTTCAGACAGGGATAGTCGCTTTACTTCAAACTTTTGGAGGTCATTACAAGATTCCTTTGGATCTAAGTTAGACATGAGCACTGCTTACCATCCACAGACTGATGGTCAGAGTGAGAGAACTATTCAGACACTGGAGGACATGCTGAGGGCATGTGTGATTGACTTTGGGAATGGTTGCACTAACCATTTGCCATTAATCGAGTTCTCTTATAACAACAGTTACCATTCAAGTATTAAAGCAGCACCATTTGAGGCACTTTATGGTCGTAAGTGTCGTTCCCCAGTTTGTTGGGCAGAAGTTGGAGAGGTACAATGCACAGGTCCAGATATGGTACTAGAAACAACAGAAAAGATAATACAGATTCGAGATAGGCTTGAAACAGCTAGAAGCCGACATAAGAGTTACGCAGATGTTAGACGCAAACCATTGGAATTCCAGGTTGGAGACAAGGTCATGTTGAAAGTCTCGCCCTGGAAAGGCGTGATACGATTTGGAAAGCGTGGAAAGTTGAATCCGAGATACATTGGTCCATTTAAGATACTGGAAAGGATTGGTCCAGTAGCTTACAAGCTTGAACTACCATCAGAACTCAGCAATGTACATAACACATTTCATGTCTCAAACCTTAAGAAATGCCTTTCAGATGAGTCATCCGTTATACCATTATAAGAGATTCAGCTAGATGACGAGCTTAACTTTGTGGAGGAACCAGTTGAAATCATGGACCGGGAGGTCAAACAGTTGAAGCAGAGTCGAATTCCGATCGTTAAGGTTTACTAGAATTCTCGAAGAGGACCCAAGTTTACTTGGGAACGAGAAGATCAAATGCAACGCAAGTATCCACACCTTTTCACCAAACCTATTACCGAGACCAACACTAGCTGAATTCAGGGACTGAATTCCTTTTTGGGTGGGCGACTGTCACAACTCACCATTTCAGGTCATTTCCCAAACTTCGACATTTTACTATTCATAAATCACTATTCATCATTTTACTATTCATCATTTTTTAGGTCAATTTGATATTCTGAGAAACATTTGAGAAATTTACTATTCACTAAACACTATTCATTGCCGGAAAAGTTTTCACTATTCACTTGCATTACTCATTTCATCGTAAATTTAGTTTACGGGTATTCAAATTCGCGTAACCGGATTGGTTTAGGTGCGAATTCATTTCATTAGTGCTAAGGACACTGCATACGGACTAGAGACAGTCTGCATATCATCATAACAGCATTTTCATGTTATACCACTCTTAGGATTTTCAAATTTATATATTTGATACATTTAACGTTTTACGTATAAGTATTTATAATAAACGTTAACACCCGGTTTATACACGACGAATATATCTAAATATTCCCACAATGGTCCCGACATATTTTTATATCCATTTTATCATCATAAAAGTTATAACATTCATTTACCCAGTATTTTAGAAATTTATTTTATTTATAACGTGAGATTATAAATATTACGACGGTTTTCGTGAAAACTAAACAATAATCACCCGAACACTCAGTAATTGTACCCAACATATTTTTAACATTTTTACAACTTTATTTTATCCCGGATAACTTTGTTAACATTTATTTCTATTAAACCCGGTACCCCGATTTTAACTAATAACTCATATCTACCTTAAACCTTACACAAAAATCCTAATTAAATCAAGACTACCCCAACCCCCCCCCCCCCCCCTCATCCCCATGGGCCGGTCCCCAAAAGTCCTCACAAGGCTAACTTTTACAATTTCTTAACCTCTAGTCATTATGTACACTTATTATACTATATAACTTATAACTAGTATTTACATAAACCACTAATACATAACACATGTATAATTTTTAGATCAAAAAGGCTCATCTCATCTTCTTCCTTTCATAAAACCCATGACCAAACCATAATCCAAGATCAAGAGAAGTTTTTCCAAAAGTTAAAGCATCAAAGTTGTTCATTTTGTCTTCCTAATCAAGAATCATCCAACAAAAATACAAGTAACTCAAGGTTTCTACTCATCTAATCACCTAGAATTTCAAAGTGAGTTATCAAATTTATTTTCATGTTTTCATCTAATTAACACATGTATCTTATGGTATTCATGCTTAATTTCATGCACAAACTAGTTATACCACTTTATTTTTGTAGACTTTTGAAACATACAAACCCTAGAATTGGTTTTAGGTACTCCCTTGTTAAATTAACTTGTTTAGTGATCATTAGGAACCCATGGCACCCTAAGAAGGTGTATGGTAGGATTAGTATAGTTTTGTGAAGTTTGCAAGAGTTTTGGTTGATGTAGAAACTAGTTTTGAACCTTGGAAATGGTTTTGTAACAAGTAAATATACCTACTGTCCCATTTTGTTAAATCCTGGAAAATCAGTAAAAACAAAGGAAACTTTGGCAAAATTTTTAGAAAATACTTTCAAAAACGAATCCGTAGGCGAAAGAACGGATTAAAAAGAGTTTATAACGAAGAAGTTATGATTTTTGCAAGTTTGTTGACGAAAAGTATTTTTCTGAAAATTACATGCTGATGGACGTTTTTCGTCGGACAAAAAGAGGCTTTAGACATAACCCGGAGGAGCCGAGCTTTCCAAAATATATTACTACATACTAAGACGTAACCGTGGATATAAAGAACAAGTAAAACGGACTTATAACGACAAAGATATTCACGTTTGAATATCGACAAAACTCATTTTAGTTTGACAGCTTTTAGAAATATTAACACTAAAACTACGTAGTAACTCTAGATTTCTAGAAATAATACCAAGTACCCAATTTCATAACTAACAAAGTATTAGTTATTACAAGTATATTTTTATCACTACAAGGCGTTATTTCAAGGATTTCAACCCGAGGATTTCAACACTAACATTGATACATACGATATATATACATGAATATATATTGCAACTAGCTTTATTTTTCTAATAGCCATATTTTTCCTAAGTCTTGGAATATATATTTTTTTGATAACAACAAGTATTTTTCCAAAGAGTAGAGTGGTATAGGAACATGTGCATGGACATTCATAACATCATTTGGTGATCTAAATTAGATCGTTCATCATTCACATTAGGTTACGGCAGCTAACCGTTCATTGTTGTTCATTTCACATCATCACAGTATCATCAGTTAAGGTGAGTTTTCATAGCCCCGTATACATTTTATGATTGTTTTAAAATCCCACGGGGAAGAATACATTGCACCATTTTAGTACGAGCCCAAGTATCAAAACCTATGTACATTGCTTAAGTAGCTTGTCTGCCATGTGATAAGTCCCCTAGTATCATCATGAACCGTTAATTTGCCGGTAAGTGAGAGTGAGTGGATAGATGTATTGAGGGTGATGCCTCCATCCGTGGTAGTATTTACCAACAGTAAGCGGATGCATTTCATGTCTGTTACATTTGAGTATTTTGGCAGAACATTCAGGAGGGGCATACTTTCATCAGTCATAGCTTCGGTGTCATGAGCTTAAGGTCTATTGTATTATTTTACGTGACTTTTGTCATGCACTTATACTTGTGGTGGCCGTACAACATTACATTTCATAAACCTATGATTATTTACCAACATTCGTGTTGACCATTTTCGCAATGTATTTTCAGGTAACTAAGGCATTATCATATTACATGCATGGAGTCACATTAGGGTGTGCCTGGGATGACGCACTACATTTTGGATTTTCATGCACTTGTGTAAATTATCGTTTGACATTTCCTGAACTTGTTTTCTGTAAACGTTTCAACCTTTGGGACCTATGTTTTGTAACTCTGGATGTTTTAATAAATCAAACGATGTATTTTCCAAACGACACTTTAGGTCGTTCAATATATCCTTGTTATGGTGCTATGACAGTTACACCCCCAGGCATTCCATTCCGCTGCAAGACAGGTAAATTGGGGGTGTGACACATAAAATCATTCTCCTCTGCATTCAACTGAAACCCTACCTCGTTCTTTTGTGCCAACAGCAATGCTTTCTACAAATATGCTGTGTCTCTTTTGTTTGGCTTTGTAGGGTAGTTTCTTGCCATATGACCTACACCTTGGCAGTTGAAACACTTTACCGGATTACCCTGATTAACATTTCCATTATTCCCAATAACTGGAGCTGCAACATTCCTATTCTGATTACCCATTGCCTGATTACCAACATTCTGACCCCTCTGATTTCCAACAAACTGACCCATCTGATTCCCTGCATTCTGACCATACTGATTCCCTACATACTGACATGCATTCTGCATATTCTGATTACTCATATTAAATCCAGTAGCATATCCCTGCTGATTCCCATAAACTCCAACCATTTGGCCTCCGTTGCCCATATTGAAACTCGGCTGAGTGATTTGCCTATTGTGAGTGTTCGATGAAATCCTTTGGTTGTTTTTTGTTGGTGTAGAATAGCGTCCTTGGAATGCCTTTGACAGAAAAGCAAACGCTTGGGTCAATGCTGCAGTAGCTTCATCATTGTCAGTGAATTCTGGTTCTTGGAATTGTGGGTATTGTTGTTGTCGAATAACATGTTGTTGCTGTGGGTAGAATTGTTGTTGGTAGACAGGTGTTGGTTGTTGAATGTAGGATGGTTGCATGTAGTTGTGAGTGGAAGATGATGATGGTTGTTGTGTGTTCACTGGTAAAGGTGTTGGTGTATTAGCCATTAATGCTAGAGGATCATGCTTTTTAGCAAGCAATTCAGCCCTTACTTCATTAGCTTCATCTTGATTTTGCTTCAAGAAGTCATAAAACTGATCATAAGTCACTTCATGCAAATTCTTTGTCTGATAAACAATAGTGACGTATCATCCCCATTCTGGTTGCAACTCATTCAGAAAATTGGTGTTGTTAGCAATATTTGTCTAACTGAGGTTGTGTCTTGATAAATCATTCATGATCTTACAGAACCTGTGGTAGTACGACTCTATGGATTCACCAGGAATTGAAGTAAACTTGTGAAGTTCCTTAAGTAATTGTGTTTCCATTTCCTGTTTCCCGATGTCTGTCCCATACATTAACCTCTTGACTCTTTCCCAGACTGCATGAGCACTTACTTCACTATCAACAGTAGCATAAATGGTTTCAGGTAAACCAAGAACGACGTAATGAAATGCCTGATCATCAGCTGCAATCTGTTGTCTGTCTTGCTCAGTGTACTCAGTCTCATTCTGATCTCTGTAAAATGGTTGTATTGGGCGGGGTTCCATTTGGATCTCCAGGGTCTAGTACTTGTATTTGTTTGAAGGGTCCATCCATAATGGATTTGACAATAAGTGTTTCATTTGTTTTGCTCTTAAGATAGCGCATCATACGACTAGCCCAATGTGAGTATCCACCCTTTGACAACATGGGAGGTCGGTTTTCGGCACCGGCTGCATGAATATCTTGCTGAGTTGCCATTGATACATGATAAAGTTGATCTTGGATCGATTCAACGAAGTAGGAGTTGTGTTTAGTATAAGTTGATGCAAGTTTTATGGTGAAAATTTTGATCTAAAACCTTAAAACCTCAATAACTTCCGTTTGGAGTGGATTTGGGCCTCAAAGCTTGGTTATGTGTCCTTCTTCTCGGTCTCACGGTCGTTTTGACAGCTGATTCGTCGAAAACGGAGTTACGGTTCAAAAGTTATGGTCGTTTGAAGTTTGGTTGTCAAAAGTCAAATTCTTATGCGTAAACCCTGAACTTATGCGTAAACAGTGAATCTTACGCTTAACTTTGAATCTTATGGTTAACTTAAAATCTTACGCGTAACTTAGATCTTATGCGTAAGCTTAAGGTTATGCGTAAACTTGAACTTTACGCGTAAGCTATAACTTATGCGTAAGATATGGTTTATGCGTAAGGTTAAAGAAGCAAACAAATCTCTCAAACTTGTCCAAGCTTGAAAGATATCTCGTGTCGAAGTATTCCACTAACTTGTCCAAGCTAGGGAAGTACTGAGTTAAACTTTTGCGTAGATCTTATGCGTAGAAACCAACCTTTTGCGTAAAATCCAATGTTAGGCGCAGAAACTTATGCAAAGACTTCAATCTTACGCGTAGGATTTAATCTTAGGCAAAGGATTTTGAATTTTAGGCAAAGGATTTAATCTTAGGCAAAGGATTTTGAATCTTAGGCAAAGGAAAAGAGTTTTATGCCTAAAATTCAATCTTAAGCATAGAAAGAGGGTTTTTTGCCTAAAACTTACGCGTAAGATGACCAAAACAGCTCAAAAATACGATTTTTCCAACCAAAAACACTTTTTCCACTTGTTTCTTTTAATCCAATCTTTCCCAAAACACTTAGAATCACTAAAACTTCAATTAAAAACAACAACTTTAACACTAAAACTTGTAAAGATCAAGAATTTTTTAAGAAAAAGTGCATGTTTAAATGAAAAGTGCAATTTTTTTAACAAAAAACTTGATGAAAACACTCCTAAATCATTGTTAGGTGATTGATACCACTTTTAGGACCTTAGATAACACAACTTTATCACAACAATAGAAGTAAATATGAAGTAGAGATGGAAAGATGGTGACTTGTATGTAGCGTTGATATGTGAGAGACAACAGATGAAGATGAGAACTTTTATTCAAGGAAAACACACACAAGCACACACCTCAAATGAGCTTTGAGGTGTTTATATAGTTCTTAACATGATGCCCTAAAAGGCTTTCCATTGGCTTGGGCTTGGACTTGGTTTACATGTAAATCTAAAAGGCTTAAGTAACATAACATAACACATTAGCTTACCAAGTCCATGAGCCCATTGACTATCCTATTCCATAAACTAAGACACATTACAAAGTTCCTAATATGAGAATGACCATCACTTCTCTATGCATATTTTTAATGCTAACAAGTGTCCTCCCGTTTGCAAATTCGACACTAGATAAGTTGTATACGTCTTTCTTGGGTCCCTAAGTTATCTAGGCAACTTCTATTTCGTTAACAAGGTGTAAGAATGTTGCGTGTTTGTTCCTGAAACCAAAGTTTCAGCGTGGTTCTGGTTTGGTTTTCCTTTGTCTCGTTCAAAGTTTCTGGATTTTGTGATGTAACGAGAGTAGGTTTAAACAAGGCTCTTGATGCCAAATGTTGGTCCCAAAGTGTGTGTGAGTCGAAACAGATTTGCAAACTGGTGCGTAGGGATTGCACCAGGCTTTACCTCTCGAGTGATCTCGAGAAGCTTACAACCCCCACCAGGCAGTGTACCTGATCGTTGTAGTATAGTATAGTGACAAGTACCGGGGGATTGATCGTTCAGCTAGGAATAGTGTCGCTAGGATTAGAAAACCTAAATACTAGTTCTAGAGATGAGGGATGATTATTTTTGTATTTTTATATTTTTTAGAAAGCTAGTAAATATCTCGGGTTTGAAGGATTTGGGCGGAATTAGTTGCTAGTCAACTAACCCAATACTAAAGATGCAATCAAAATAAAATACTAGAAATGAAAATAAAACTAAATTAAACTAAGGTTGTGAGCAATAAGTGGAGAAATTGTGTTTACTTAGATTTCACTACTCCCTAGATATCTTTTACATGTTAATTACTTGTTATAGTTGCGTGGATGACGGATTGTATTCCTTAATACCATTCATGGGGTGGCGCACTTAACTCCCCAATCCTATGAGTGCCTACTTCACTCCTATGTCGAGCCGGCTAAGAAGCTCCTAACATGGGATCATTAGAATTTACTCATTCAAGCACATTGGTTCATGTTTGGTTCATGTTTCCTAAGACATTCAAGCATGTTACCATTTGGAGATCTGCCAGTTTTTAACATCGAAATCATTCATCCAATACAACCATAAACAAGTAATCAACACATAATCAACATCTAGGTTTCATTAGATCTAAGCAAACACAAGATAAATCTAGCCTAGCATGGTGGAATTAAGACAAGCACAAGATATAGACAACCAACACATAGACATATTGATTGAATTAGAAGAACACTTATCTCAATTACACATGTAAGGGTTCAAGGGCTGAAAACCCTTGAAAAACCTGTAAAAATCGTATATGGTTCGGCCTTAGGGTTTCTTCAAACTTGTTCCTCTTTTAATGACTGAAAATTAGAAAACTACATATAGGAAATTGAGGCTGACAGCGTCAAGACCAAATGGGTGACACCGTCATCTCGCCGCCAAAAGAATTCTCGGACTGCCTTGATCTACATCTGACGCCGTCATGTATTAACTTTTTCCAGGCGGTCACGTATTTAACTCTTGACGCTCTTCCTTGTGACGCCTTCATTTCAGTAGTGGGCCGTCATGCAATTTACTCTTGACGCCGTCAAATTGTTACTCTTGACGCCGTCGTCTACTGTTCCCAGCTTGGAAAATTAAGTCTTTGGCGTTTTCTTCACTTTTATGCTCCAAAAACGTTCGAATTGCTTCCTTTTCCAGATTTCTCTCCCAAAGTACCTAAAATCACAAAAAGGAACGATTTAGGGCAATATTTGATCAAATAAATTCAATTCCCGGCTTAAATGACCCCCTAAAAGTCGTTCATTTATCGCCTCATCATATACCCTTACACTTGAGATTTGCTTGTCCTCAAGCAAATGCGCTTTTATTCTACTCAAAATACAAGTTAGGGGTCATTTAAATCTAATATAAAAGTAATTACAACAAATAATCGTTCCACTAAAGACCAATAGACAAGCACGGAGGTCATATACTAGCACCTCACAAATAGTGTTTAGATACTCACATCTCTCGGGTGTAATAAAGTATAAATTACAATGTGGAAACGGAAGATATCTCTCACTACCTGTCATAGCAAAATAGATTACCATAGGCTTGGGAAAGGATCAAACCTCCACCACATGGCGTAAGCACCTAGGATAAACTATCAAAGAGGTCTTTTAAAGGGTTGTAACGTTAGGTGTAGGGATATGAATTACACGGTTTTGTTGGATATAGGCAGTTTTAACTGGTGGCGAGTTAACAATCTTGGTTAATTACATGTACAATATGGCGTTGCTAAGCCAAGCCTAGACTCGACTTAAGCTAATAAATGAAAAATAAGAAAAACATAAAATAAACATAGAATGAAACGGGATGGTAGTCCGTATGTTTTTTCTCTTTTCTTTTTCTATTTTTTTTCTTGACTTTTTTCGATTTTTTTTTTTTTTTTTTTTTTTTTTTTTTTGCATACACTCTTACCCTACCATCCAAAATATTACATAATAGGGAATGAACATTCCCCTTACACTTGAATCTTTACATACTTCACAATCAACTATTCTAATGACTCGAATTAAGAAAATCAAAACACTTGGAGCACTTTTAAGATTAACGTACATATGGGGGTAATATAAGATGTTCTTCCTCATTACTCCATAAAATAAGTACTTTACCCATGAGTCCCAATCTTCCCAAAACAATATGTACAAGGATATGACTCGACTTAGCAACCATGTAATCAATTAGATAGTTAACTTAGGGTTTAACAAATAACAATAATGCACTAAAAATGAGCGCATACACGGAAGGCTAAGGCGATTTGGGTGTACATTTAAGTGGGGTGTAACAAATTCTTCCTTTAAGTAAAATGCTTAAAGTTAGAAACGAAAAGATAGGCTCGGAGGGGTGTACTAGGGGTTTCGTGTACTAAAAATGAGTACAACGCTAAGGGTGTGGGAAAAATTAATTGACTTAACTAGCCAAGTAATATGACTTAAATGGTCAAGTAATTATGATACGGGTTTAACACAAGGGTGATCCTAATGCCTCTTATCATGTAGTAAATCCTACTACACGAATTTAGTCTCACTAGCGGTCTTGGGATGCATCACTAACGCAAGTTCTAGAATCTAAATGCTACCAGTACACTCATAAGCACTAATAGTAAATGTTTTTCCTATCAAATCTAAAGGCGAACCTCACATATTTGGGTGGAAAATTTTTCTGAAAGTACGGTTATGTGCTAGTCATACAATCTCCTATCCATGAGACGCTTGCTATGGCTAAAGTTTCACTCCTAAATGTTGTAAAAAAATTTAAATTTGGCGCTAAAATTGCACTAACAAGTATTTCTTATAGTTTTATTACACATCTACTATTAAACAAACAAACTCAAGCAAAAGTGTATCTGTAAGGTATCATCATTTTACCCTCCCCTTACACTTAAGATGAACATTGTCCCCAATGTTCAAGTAAAGAATATAAAAGTGAAAAAGTAAAAAGTATGAAATCAAATACTCCCCTGATTCACTCGGTATGGATAATAAGGTGGCCAGGTTAAATCTTCCTCCAAGAAAATGAACAATCAAAGCTTCCCTTCCAGAATATAAAGCATCTTCTTGTCATACATAACCTGTAAATTCTGAGAAAACAGACAAGACAACCTCGCATAAAATCGGCGGCAATCTACATAAGTTACTAAATCCTAGAAAACAAAGTAAGATATAATGCTTGTGGAATGAAGTTTGCAGATTTCCTGGAGATTATAAAACTTAATAATTCAACAAAAACTCTAAAACTCCGTTAGAAAAACAAAACTGGTAAAATTTCTAGATTTTTACACGTGACGCCGTCAGCTCATGACGCCGTCAGAAGTGACCTGCAGAAATTCTTATGTTAATTTTCCGGAAAATTTCTAGAAAAACTTGGTCCTACTTCCTGGAAAATCCTGCAAAACTTCATTATGACTCGATACAAGCATTTGACTCTAACAAATACAAATATACATGTTCACTTAATATTGTGGAGAATCATGATCGGTTTGTTTCTTAAAAACATATTTGGGGTTTCCCCTTACACTTATCTTTTGCAACAATACCTTTAGGTGGAGTTAAGACTAGGCCAAACAACAAAGTAAAGTATTTCCACTTTTTAATTTAGAAACATGATCTACCAACAATAAAAATAAAGCATGCATACGGAAGCAAATAACAAACAAACAAATAAAAACACACAAAACATGGGTTGCCTCCCAAGGAGCGCTTGTTTTTGTTCGAGTCACGAGCCTGACTCTATCCTTATTTAACAAAGATAGGGGAGGTTTTCCCTACACTTAGGATTAAGTGCGGGTGGAAGTAGCGATACACACCCTTAGGATGTAAATATGCCTCATGAGGAAAGAGTGGTGGATGAATTATATGCTCAAAGGCGTGTGCTCCTATCATCATAACCTTACCTAATTCGATCGGGTTAATGGGTGGATTAAGATTTTCTCCTAGAAAGGGATCATTTTCAATCAACTTCAAGAGACTCCTAGTTGGGAATCCATCTTGACCTAATAAACCCGGTTTAAACCCGTAATGTTTCTTGTGATCAATCATAAATGGGTGATGTAAGCATGTAAGGTCATTTTCCACTCCTATATTGGCTTCCTCTCTACAAGGCTTAGAGTCCACTACCGTTGTCCTAAGACTACCCGGACTATATGGTTTGATGGGTGGATCGGAACCTATTTCAATTCCTAAATTTTCATCCAAGGATGGAAGATTAGGTAACGGTTTTGGTTGAGGCTCCGGTTCATCAAAACTAGGAACTTCCCTAGAACTAAGAGTAAGGTTATCATTATAGGTATTCAAACCTATATCCTCTAGTTGTGTTTGGTTCAAAGGTTCTACCTCTATTGGGGTTCCTAAAGTCTCTTCTACTTCTTCCGGATAAGTCACAGTCGGTGTGTATGCCTCAAATGATGGTAAGACTTGTGGGGTACTTGGTGGGCTTGGGTTTTCTACTATCTCTTCCATCACATCAATATCACCTATGTGTTCATCTTGTATTATGGTAGTGCCTAACCATGACATGCACCTAGGTGTCTCAACTCTAATCTTTTTATCCCTAAACAAACTTTTCGATTGAGCCTTCCAAATTGAAAATAGGTCTACACTTACGTTTTTTGGGTCCCATGTTCCACTCCTGTATTGGGCATGAATCTCAAAGTTTTCCCATGCGTTTTTTACATCATACTCCCAAAACTCCCCATCTGTTACATAGTCAAGCCTCATTTGGGTTTCGTAGTCGATACGAGTGTAAAATAATTGAAGTAGAGGCAATAAATCAAGACCATGGTGAAGGACTTTTTGTAGTAAGTATTTGAAACGAGTCCATGCAACTGGAAAAGATTCATCATGACGTTGTCGAAACATCAAGATGTCATTTTGAAGTGGAAAGGGTAGATTTTGTAGTGGATTTGGTCGATTCGATGAAAAACTTGGCGGATTCGCGTTCTCCATAATGGTGAATGGAAGAGTCAATGGAAATGTTTTTACAAAAAAAGACACAAAGAAAAAGATAGACTAAAGAAAACCTATAAAAATAAAAATAAAAATCTTACTAGAAAGGAATCTAGCAAGTAGACCTAATAAAAAGAGATTCTAACCTAGACAATAACTATTCCCCGGCAACGGCGCCAAAAACTTGGTGCGTAGCGATTGCACCAGGATTTACCTCTCGAGTGATCTCGAGAAGCTTACAACCCCCACCAGGCAGTGTACCTGATCGTTGTAGTATAGTATAGTGACAAGTACCGGGGGATTGATCGTTCAGCTAGGAATAGTGTCTCTAGGATTAGAAAACCTAAATACTAGTTCTAGAGATGAGGGATGATTATTTTTGTATTTTTATATTTTTTAGAAAGCAAGTAAATATCTCGGGTTTGAAGGATTTGGGCGGAATTAGTTGCTAGTCAACTAACCCAATACTAAAGATGCAATCAAAATAAAATACTAGAAATGAAAATAAAACTAAATTAAACTAAGGTTGTGAGCAATAAGTGGAGAAATTGTGTTTACTTAGATTTCACTACTCCCTAGATATCTTTTACATGTTAATTACTTGTTATAGTTGCGTGGATGACGGATTGTATTCCTTAATACCATTCATGGGGTGGCGCACTTAACTCCCCAATCCTATGAGTGCCTACTTCACTCCTATGTCGAGCTGGCTAAGAAGCTCCTAACATGGGATCATTAGAATTTACTCATGCATTAAATACAACCAATAAAACCTAGTGCACATCGGTTCATGTTTCCTAAGACGTTCAAGCATGTTACCATTTGGAGATCTGCCAATTTTCTTAAGCCTAACATCGAAATCATTCATCCAATACAACCATAAACAAGTAATCAACACATAATCAACATCTAGGTTTCATTAGATCTAAGCAAACACAAGATAAATCTAGCCTAGCATGGTGGACCAAATGGGTGACGCCGTCATCTTGCCGCCAAAAGAATTCTCGGACTGCCTTGATCTACATCTGACGCCGTCATGTATTAACTTTTTCCAGGCCGTCACGTATTTTACTCTTGACGCTCTTCCTTGTGACACCTGCATTTCAGTACTGGGCCGCCATGCAATTTACTCTTGACGCCGTCAAATTGTTACTCTTGACGCCGTCACCTACTGTTCCCAGCTTGGAAAATTAAGTCTTTGGCGTTTTCTTCACTTTTATGCTCCAAAAATGTCCAAATTGCTTCCTTTTCCAGATTTCTCTCCCAAAGTACCTAAAATCACAAAAGGAACGATTTAGGGCAATATTTGATCAAATAAATTCAATTCCGGGCTTAAATGACCCCATAAAAGTGGTTCATTTTTCGCCTCATCACAAACATAAACAAGATAACTTTTATTTCGTCTAACTATTGTAACGTTACATAATTACAAGTATATATACTAAGCGAATGGGTAAGACCCTAATGATCATGACTGTTCGAATGGTTTCAATCCAAACGACACATCCCTTCGTCAAGTTCTAGAAAATAACTAACTATAACTACTTTAACTAACTTAACCGAATAGTGTCACACCCCCAATTTACCTGACTTGCAGCGGAATGGAATACCTGGGGGTGTCTGTCATAGCACCACAGTTACAGTTACATTGAACGACCTAAAGTGTCGTTTGGAAAATACTGTATTTGATCATTGAAATAATCCAGAGTTTACAAAATGAGGTCCCCAAAATGTGTTGCAAGTTTATGAAAACAAGTCATACTAGATCAAACGTTTACATAAGTGCATGAAATAATGATGAGACGCGTCGACTCCGCGACTCCATGAAGGTCCAAATGCATGTCACATGAGCTACCTTAATAACCTGAAATACATTGCTAAAACGTCAACACGGATGTTGGTGAATTCCATAGGTTTGTAAAATGTAATGATGTACGGCCACCACAAGTAAAAGTGCAAGATAAAAATCTCATGAAAATTGTACAATAGCCTTAAGCTCATGACACCGAAGCTATGACTGATGAAACTATGCCCCTCCTGAATGTTCTGCCGAAACACTCAAATGTAAAAGACATGAAATGCATCCGCTTACTGTTGGTAATCACTACCACGGATGGAGGCGTCACCCTCGATAGATCTATCCACTCACTCTCGCTTAACGGTAAATTAACGGTTCATGATGTTACAGGGGACTTATCACATGCCAAGGTAACTTAAGCAATGTACATGTTTGAATACTTGGGCTCGTACTAAAATGATTGATGCAATGTATTCCCCCCGTGGGATTTGAAAACAATCAAAAAATGTTGAATTGAAAACGGGGCTATGAAAACTCACCTTAACTGATGAAACTGTGATGAAATGAAATGAACACCAATGAACAATTAGCTGCCGCAACCCAATATGATGGTACCATGAACATGTAATGAGCTGAAAAACAAGGCGCGCACACTAGCCGCAACCTAATATGAATGATGAACGATCTACTTTAGATCATGAAATGATGTTATGAATGTCCATGCACATGTTTCCTATACCACTCTACTCTTTGAAAAACACTTGTTGTTATCAAAAGTATATATTCCAAGACTTAGGAAAATATGGCTATTAGAAAAATAAACTAGTTGTAATATATATACTTATATATATATCGTATGTACCAATGTTTGTGTTGAAATCCTCGGTTTGAAATCCTTGAAATAACGCCTTGTACTAATGAAAATATACTTGTAATCACTAATACATCATTAGTTATGAAATTGGGTACTTGGTTAATATTTCTAGAAAATCTAGAATTTAGTACGTAGAAGTATTATTACTTCTATTAGTGACAAAACGGTCTCATAAAACTAGTCGTGAAATAGTGAATATTAAGAGTTAGGAAAGAAGCTCAGTAGTTTTGAGAAGATTTTCACCATATCTAAAAAGTTACAGAAGTGAAGTTTGTCCATACAGGTCTCGATCATAAAGATAATTAGCCGTCAAGTGAGGTGTTTGGGCTGTTTTGGCAGATTCTGGGCAGTTTTCGGGAAAGTTTGGAAGTCCATAAGTTGTTCGTTATAAATCCTTTTGACAAACGGCTGGATGTTTTGAAAACTAGGCTGGGTGAACTAACTTTTTGTCAATGATGTAAATTTTCCAGAAATGAGTTTATCAATGAGTAAATTGGCTCTCAACATGATGTCTTACAAAAACTGTTTTCCTATACTTAGTAATATTTTGCTAAAAAGCTGATGGAAATAAATAGAGTTTCGCCGATTTTGAAACGTGTATATCTTGGTCGTTATAAGCTTGTTTTCTACGTTCTTTATATCCCCGAAATCGTGGGACAACATACTAATATATTTTTGATAAGTCGGGATGGCTAGATCAAGTTTTACACCTCAGATTGCCCATTGAAAATCGTGGGACAGCATGTACAATTTTCAGAAAATAGTTTTCGTCGTTAAACTTGCAAAAATCATATCTCCTTCGTTATAAACTCGTTTTAATCCGTTCTTTCGCCTACGGATTCGTTTTTGAAAGTATTTTCTAAAAATTTTGCCAAAGTTTACTTTGTATTTACTGATTTTCCTGGATTTACAAAAATGGGACAGCATGTATATATACTTTGTTAGAAATCCATTTTTCATGTCCAAAACTAGTTTCTACTTCAACCAAATCTCTTGTAAACTTCACAAAACTATACTAATCCTACCATACACCTTCTTAGGGTGCCATGGGCTCCTAACCAAGTTATTATAGCAAGGGAATTCATAAATAAAAAGTTAGGGTTTGTATGTTCCATTTTTGACAAAATAAATTGTGGTATAGCTAGTTGTACATGGTTTTTAGCATGGAACTCATGCAATACAAGTAAATATAAGATGATTCATGTAAAAATAAAGTTGATAACTTACTTGATAAAATGAGATGATTAGATGACTAGAAACCTTGGATTACTTGTGTTTTTGATGCAATATTCTTGATTAGAACCACAAAATGAATAACTTTGGTGCTTTAAACTTTTGAAAACCTTCACTTGTTCTTGATTTGGTGGTGAGGTCGTGGTTTTCATGATGGAGAAGAAGAGGAATGAGCTTTTTGATTCTAAAAATTTAGTATGATTATGTTTAAGAGGTTTTTGGTAGATATTTATCTAATTCCAATGGCATACTTGTAATTATATGGTCAATGTGAAGACTAATGAGGGGGGGCTGCACATGTTAGTTAAATGTGTGTGGGAAGCTTGGTAATCTAGTTCACGGAGTCGGTTTTGGTTCCGTTAATCGCAAAACGTAAAGTTTTAAACCGCGAAACGTAAATTCGGGCATCGTAAAAATATGAAACTTGAAAGAATGACTAAACTTGTCAAAATACTCCATAATAAAATAAAAATGAATGGTAAGTTCCATCGGGTTGCTTGAACGTTGTTAAAACTGGAAACGCGGGTTAAAAACGCGTAATTCGCGTAAAACGCTGAACTGGAAAACGTAAAATTCCAAAATACTGGGTAAATGAATGTAATAACTTTTATGATGATATAATAGATATAAAAACATGTCGGGACTATTGTGGGAATATTTAGATATATTCGTCGTGTATAAACCGGGTGTTAACGTTTATTTATAAATAATTATAAGGAAAACGTTAAATGTATCAAATATATAAATTTGAAAATCCTAAGAGTGGTATAACATGTAAATGACCTACTGATGATATGCAGACTATCTCCAGTCCGTATGAAATGTCTTTACTGATAATGCATGAATTCGCACCTGAACCAATACGGTTACGCGAATTTGAATACCCGTAAACTAAATTTACGATGAAATGTGTAATGCACGTGAATGATGAAATCTTTTCCTGCAATGAATAGTGTTCCGTGAATAGTAAAATTTCTGAATGCTTCTCGGAATGTCAAACTGACACAAAAAATGATGAATAGTAAACTGATGAATAGTAAACTGATGAATAGTGTTTTGATGAATAGTGTTTGATGAATAGTGTTTTTCCAAAGTTCGGGAAATGACCTGAAATGACTTGAAATGGTGAGTTGTGACATTCTTCCCCTCTAAATGGAACTTCGTCCCGAAGTTCAGTTTATGTTGGTTTCTGAAAACGTATTGGTGAAAAGGTGATGATATTCGAGAATTCCAGCGAACTCTAACGATAGGAATTCGACTCTGCTTCAACTGTTCGACCACTCGGTCCATGATTTCTGTTTGTTCTCCTAACAGGTTTATGTTTGACTTTGGGTTGGATTCCTTTCCAAATGGGATTATGAGTGACTCATTTGAAAGTCATTTCTGGGGATTTGAAAATGTGAAATATGTTTGTGTAATCCTGTTGTTCTCCGACAATGTTCAAGTCTGACGGCCACTAGGCCTTCTCTGTCAGAATATTAAATGGTCCAGTGTATATTGGTGTAACTTTCCAAGTTTTCTGAATGATATCATGCCTTTCCTAGGCAGAACTTTCTGCATAACTCTGCAGAACTTAAAGTTTTAATGGTTTACGACTTATTGAACTTGTAACTGAATCTTGACTTGTAGAAAATTTCTGGTTATCTCATGAATGCCTACTGAACTAGTGAGTTGAGCTTTTTCTGAGTTTGGCCCATCAATCGATGGTCTGCGCTTCTTAATGTTTTAAATGTGATACTGGTAATATATACTGCTGAATTCTGCCAGAACTCAAGTTTGTATTCTAGTTGGTCGATTCTAAAATGAATCTTAAATAGTCCAATATGCTAAAGGTTCAACCTTTCTTGTTATCCAATTTGTATCATGCCAATCCAAGGCAATGCTTTTAACTTAATTTGTTCTCCTACTTGAATCTGGATGGTTTGTTGTTGAGGATATCCAATCCAAATGATGTGTGTTATTTACCAACCTAACTTCTGCCAGTTTCTCGCCGTTGGTGTGATAACTATTGTTGTAGATGAATTTGATTTATGTTAAATGATTGTTCCAACCATTTCTAGGGTCAATCACTCATGCTCTGAGCATACCTTCCTATGTTTGAATTGTTCTCTCGCTTTGACCATCGTTCTGAGGGTGATAGGTGATGTTCACATCTAAATGGGTTTCTGAAGGAAATCCTGAAATGATTACCTGAAGTCCAAGTTGAATCGGTTTCCTTAACAGGAAAAACTGAAATGGGTACAATAAACCTTTGTGACTAATTCCACAACGTTCGGTCCTTCGAACTTGGCGTTATCTAAAGGGGATAGAATATAGGTAACAATTTGATTCCTTGTTTCAAACAATTGTCCTTTGTGAAGACTTACTGCAGGAAAGTTTATGTATGGATGAGGCCATGTTTAAATGAAATGCTCTACAGTCTCAATTAGAAGCTTGGTTTATTTCTAGCGTGTTGTCATGCGGACATTTATATTGAGTTCAATCCTGTAGCTCAGTCTAGCTAGTACCTTTAAACGATAGAATTTGACAACTAAGTCAGAGATGGTGATTCGGATGGTCTCGCGGTATCTTAGAATTTGTTGTTGAGTTATGAATTCTCTCACTATATACTTCTAGTTCTGTAATCCTTTCATTGATTTTATTGTATAGAGGAATCCTGCATGTAATTGATATGGAAAGTCTCTCTTAGGGAAGTCAATGGGAAAATCCAACTTAATGTCTGAATGAGTGACTGGTGGGGTAAGTATCCAGGGATAGTTCGGCAAAAGGGATGTTTATGAAAGAGTTCCTTTGTTTACAAAACTTTTGGATGAAGATTGTCATTATCAATCCTTTGAAAAGGTAATTATTTCCTTCATGGCATAATCCTTCCTGAATTTTACATAGGTGATCAGGCTATGTATAATTGAGGACTAATGATGCGATGTTGGATTTTGTCAAAATATCATAACTTTCCTCAAAAGTTTTAGATGGTGTTCAACGCATTGTTATTAAAATGGTATCCTGATGTTTTCTTTCAAATAACAAAAAAATTGCCTCGCGTAATAATAGTAAATACTTGGTGTAATGACAGAAAATCAATTTATAGGATGGTAATAAAATAACTTACTTCAGAAATTCTTCTGTAAAACAGTTTCCCCATATGATAGTAAAATAGCTTGAATGGTGTATTGGATACGTGGGTGAATCTTGTCGAATGGTAATAGTCTACTAATTCGTCAAAAACAAAATCAACCTAATTCCTGATGAGACAATGCTAAAATGTTGCGAAACGATTGAAGTCTGAGCAATCGGGATAGAAAATGGAGTAAATGATGGTTATGATTATCACCTAGGTAACAAAGGATAGATACTACATTGGATAGGAAAGTGCTTAATGCCCCTAGGTCATGTCATCGTACCAACGGTAAGTACAAAAGGAAAGATACAACCCTAAAGGCTCGAACTACGGTTTATATATCGAAACAAAGCTCCTCCTGCTGAAGCATTGTTGTTATCCTTGATGTTTCTAATATCCTGACGGTTCTCTTTCAACAACTCACGCTATTCCTCGAGCGATTCAGTCTTGATTCCCAGTTCCTGATTTTTCCTTGTTCCTTAGTTCCGGGCAGTCATTCCTGAAATGCCCTAAGTTTCCACATTTGAAGCAACTCCCTGGGATTTTCTGATTTGTGAGTTTCCTACAATTTTCAGTCCGATGACCCTGCTTCTTGCACACTCCACACGTTTTACTGCAATGACCTTGGTGATATTGATTACACAGGTTGTAGTAAGGTAACTTTCCAATATACCTTCTCTTTGTGTGCGGTTCTGCAGCAAAGGCTCTATTCATTTCTTGTCCTTTGGGTGATTGTTGAGCAGCATTGCAACCTAGATTGTTGTTCCACTTCCTCTTGTTGTCACTGTTGTTTCCTGATGTCTCGGCGTGAACTATGAGTTCCTTTGCCTCGATCGCCATTTTGATAGCTTCAGACATGGCATCGGGTTCCCATGCGATGCCCAACATACGAATTCCATGGGAGAGTCCCCCGATGTACCATTCAAGTTTCTTGCTTTCCGGTTCATCCATTGCAGAATCTAGTCGTGTTAATTCATGAAAATGAGTAATGTACTCGTCAACATCATTTCCTACCATGGTAAAGTTTAGTGTTTCCTGTTCTTTTGTTCGTAATTCATTTCCTACACAAAATGTTATACCCATCATCCTTCTTAGTTTCTCCCAAGAGTGTGAGTAAGCAGCATCAACTCCCACCATCTTAATATGTTTGGTCCACCATTCCTGAGCATGATCCTGAAAAGTGCATGTGGCGAACTTAACCTTGTATTCCTTACGACAGTCGCCACATTGAAATATTGTTTCTATGTCTTCGAACCATTTGAGAAATTCCTTTGTGTTTCTAGTTCCGCTAAAGGAGGGAGGATTGCACCCCATAAATTCCACGTGGGTAAGTTCCTTAGTGAGGGCGGTGACTATGTTCTTGGCAATGACTTGTCCAACAGCAGCTTGCGTCATGCTTGAAGTGGTTTGCTTAGATCTCTCTTCATCAAATCATAAGTGACCATGAGGGTATATAGTTAATCAAAGCCATCATATTCACAACACATGAATATAATACATGAAAATTTCGGTCTACGTGAACCGGTATCACAAATAGCACAACCATTTCTTACATAGTAGAGTCACACTTGATATATTTGTTTGTACAACAATCAAAAGACAACAAGTTCTTTAGACTATGTCCCACACCTTCTGTGGCTAGGATAATAGTAAAAGCTAGTGAGGATATAAGTCGGGTCCAGGGACTTCCTGGTGTCCCTCTGTGTGAAATCAGGTTTGTGGCATCATAAGGTCGAGATAGTCCTGAAGTGGTGTCTGAAGTTGCGCATCTATCAAATCTTAGATAATGTAGGTTCTGAACCATTCCTGAAGAATCTGCGGATGTTTCTGTTGAGTCCGTGTTATTGGTATTATCTACTAGATGTCATCTAGTTCATGGCAAGTGGGAATGGAAAAGGAAATGACAACGATGATACTAGTGAATGAAATATTACCCTCTTTCGCGCTACCTCGCGACATCCAAAAGGTAAAACTAAAGTACACACTGTGGGAAGGCCAATAGTGTAATAAGTAACTGATGGTGGTGATAGTACCTGAGTAGTAAGTGCCCTACTAGTGATGGAAAGAGAACACACTATCTTCCTTGCAATAAGCATCCTAATAAGTCCATTAAGATTAATTCTGAATACACTACCAAAAGGCATTCTATGTACGGGCTGAATGATAGGAAGACTCTGTTCCTATGGCAAATCAATAGTACTAATGGTGGTGCAAGTGCAACTGATGGTATAATGGTAGTGGAAGATGACAAGGCATCTTCAATGTTGGAATCCGATAAAAGGATGTCAGGGTGAGTATCTGAAGACATGTCACTTGTGAACCAGGTCAATAAAATGATATACATATACGGATATGAGTATAAATAACTCGAACAGGGTATGCATGAAACAACATGTATCATGATTATGCACTTATGATGAAATGATGAGATGCTATGATGATGTGGTTATAGTCTAGGGTCCAAGATACATCCTAGTTCGCTATAACCTTAGCTCTGATGCCAATCTGTCACACCCCCAATTTACCTGACTTGCAGCGGAATGGAATACCTGGGGGTGTCTGTCATAGCACCACAGTTACAGTTACATTGAACGACCTAAAGTGTCGTTTGGAAAATATTGTATTTGATCATTGAAATAATCCAGAGTTTACAAAATGAGGTCCCCAAAATGTGTTGCAAGTTTATGAAAACAAGTCATACTAGATCAAACGTTTACATAAGTGCATGAAATAATGATGAGACGCGTCGACTCCGCGACTCCATGAAGGTCCAAATGCATGTCACATGAGCTACCTTAATAACCTGAAATACATTGCTAAAACGTCAACACGGATGTTGGTGAATTCCATAGGTTTGTAAAATGTAATGATGTACGGCCACCACAAGTAAAAGTGCAAGATAAAAATCTCATGAAAATTGTACAATAGCCTTAAGCTCATGACACCGAAGCTATGACTGATGAAACTATGCCCCTCCTGAATGTTCTGCCGAAACACTCAAATGTAAAAGACATGAAATGCATCCGCTTACTGTTGGTAATCACTACCACGGATGGAGGCGTCACCCTCGATAGATCTATCCACTCACTCTCGCTTAACGGTAAATTAACGGTTCATGATGTTACAGGGGACTTATCACATGCCAAGGTAACTTAAGCAATGTACATGTTTGAATACTTGGGCTCGTACTAAAATGATTGATGCAATGTATTCCCCCTGTGGGATTTGAAAACAATCAAAAAATGTTGAATTGAAAACGGGGCTATGAAAACTCACCTTAACTGATGAAACTGTGATGAAATGAAATGAACACCAATGAACAATTATCTGCCGCAACCCAATATGATGGTACCATGAACATGTAATGAGCTAAAAAACAAGGCGCGCACACTAGCCGCAACCTAATATGAATGATGAACGATCTACTTTAGATCATGAAATGATGTTATGAATGTCCATGCACATGTTTCCTATACCACTCTACTCTTTGAAAAACACTTGTTGTTATCAAAAGTATATATTCCAAGACTTAGGAAAATATGGCTATTAGAAAAATAAACTAGTTGTAATATATATACTTATATATATATCGTATGTACCAATGTTTGTGTTGAAATCCTCGGTTTGAAATCCTTGAAATAACGCCTTGTACTAATGAAAATATACTTGTAATCACTAATACATCATTAGTTATGAAATTGGGTACTTGGTTAATATTTCTAGAAAATCTAGAATTTAGTACGTAGAAGTATTATTACTTCTATTAGTGACAAAACGGTCTCATAAAACTAGTCGTGAAATAGTGAATATTAAGAGTTAGGAAAGAAGCTCAGTAGTTTTGAGAAGATTTTCACCATATCTAAAAAGTCACAGAAGTGAAGTTTGTCCATACAGGTCTCGATCATAAAGATAATTAGCCGTCAAGTGAGGTGTTTGGGCTGTTTTGGCAGATTCTGGGCAGTTTTCGGGAAAGTTTGGAAGTCCATAAGTTGTTCGTTATAAATCCTTTTGACAAACGGTTGGATGTTTTGAAAACTAGGCTGGGTGAACTAACTTTTTGTCAATGATGTAAATTTTCCAGAAATGAGTTTATCAATGAGTAAATTGGCTCTCAACATGATGTCTTACAAAAACTGTTTTTCTATACTTAGTAATATTTTGCTAAAAAGCTGATGGAAATAAATAGAGTTTCGCCGATTTTGAAACGTGTATATCTTGGTCGTTATAAGCTTGTTTTCTACGTTCTTTATATCCCCGAAATCGTGGGACAACATACTAATATATTTTTGATAAGTCGGGATGGCTAGATCAAGTTTTACACCTCAGATTGCCCATTGAAAATCGTGGGACAGCATGTACAATTTTCAGAAAATAGTTTTCGTCGTTAAACTTGCAAAAATCATATCTCCTTCGTTATAAACTCGTTTTAATCCGTTCTTTCGCCTACGGATTCGTTTTTGAAAGTATTTTCTAAAAATTTTGCCAAAGTTTACTTTGTATTTACTGATTTTCCTGGATTTACAAAAATGGGACAGCATGTATATATACTTTGTTAGAAATCCATTTTTCATGTCCAAAACTAGTTTCTACTTCAACCAAATCTCTTGTAAACTTCACAAAACTATACTAATCCTACCATACACCTTCTTAGGGTGCCATGGGCTCCTAACCAAGTTATTATAGCAAGGGAATTCATAAATAAAAAGTTAGGGTTTGTATGTTCCATTTTTGACAAAATAAATGGTGGTATAGCTAGTTGTACATGGTTTTTAGCATGGAACTCATGCAATACAAGTAAATATAAGATGATTCATGTAAAAATAAAGTTGATAACTTACTTGATAAAATGAGATGATTAGATGACTAGAAACCTTGGATTACTTGTGTTTTTGATGCAATATTCTTGATTAGAACCACAAAATGAATAACTTTGGTGCTTTAAACTTTTGAAAACCTTCACTTGTTCTTGATTTGGTGGTGAGGTCGTGGTTTTCATGATGGAGAAGAAGAGGAATGAGCTTTTTGATTCTAAAAATTTAGTATGATTATGTTTAAGAGGTTTTTGGTAGATATTTATCTAATTCCAATGGCATACTTGTAATTATATGGTCAATGTGAAGACTAATGAGGGGGGGCTACACATGTTAGTTAAATGTGTGTGGGAAGCTTGGTAATCTAGTTCACGGAGTCGGTTTTGGTTCCGTTAATCGCAAAACGTAAAGTTTTAAACCGCGAAACGTAAATTCGGGCATCGTAAAAATATGAAACTTGAAAGAATGACTAAACTTGTCAAAATACTCCATAATAAAATAAAAATGAATGGTAAGTTCCATCGGGTTGCTTGAACGTTGTTAAAACTGGAAACGCGGGTTAAAAACGCGTAATTCGCGTAAAACGCTGAACTGGAAAACGTAAAATTCCAAAATACTGGGTAAATGAATGTAATAACTTTTATGATGATATAATAGATATAAAAATATGTCGGGACCATTGTGGGAATATTTAGATATATTCGTCGTGTATAAACCGGGTGTTAACGTTTATTTATAAATAATTATAAGGAAAACGTTAAATGTATCAAATATATAAATTTGAAAATCCTAAGAGTGGTATAACATGTAAATGACCTACTGATGATATGCAGACTATCTCCAGTCCGTATGAAATGTCTTTACTGATAATGCATGAATTCGCACCTGAACCAATACGGTTACGCGAATTTGAATACCCGTAAACTAAATTTACGATGAAATGTCTAATGCACGTGAATGATGAAATCTTTTCCCGCAATGAATAGTGTTCCGTGAATAGTAAAATTTCTGAATGCTTCTCGGAATGTCAAACTGACACAAAAAATGATGAATAGTAAACTGATGAATAGTGTTTTGATGAATAGTGTTTGATGAATAGTGTTTTTCCAAAGTTCGGGAAATGACCTGAAATGACTTGAAATGGTGAGTTGTGACAAATAGCGGTTATAAAGTTTTTATTGAACACGTTTGGTCCTTCAAGTTTTCTGCACAAGCAATATTGAGATTATCTTTTGGTTCACACTTCCTGCATTAGAAGGACTTCAGATTAGCGCGAATGCTTTTCCCGGAAGAGAAATACAACCGACTGGCTTCGCCCATTAATGGTACAGTTTCTTGTACGTTCAACTGGTTCACCAATCTGCAAACGGATCTATTGAATACATAGAAGGTGCAACTACCCCTACATACATTGTTACATTTGGTGATGTAGGTGCCTACCTTGGTGTAGAAGTTATATCTATCGATGAAAATGGCCGAGAAGGTAATGCCTTGAAATGTTTTGCCAACAAAAGACTACCTATCACCTATGCTTCACAAGGATGGGAAAGATTACAGCAAAGACTTCTGCTTGCCACAAGGGTAGTCCTCAAACTTCCTTAACCATAAATGTTATATCCATTATTGATTTGATACTGGGTAATGAATATTGTACTAATTAATATAGTTTCCAATCACGATGCATTCATAATTGGAGGTCAAAATTACACAAATGTATTGTTTTGAGTTCTAATTAAATTAAGATTCCGTGTCAGCTTGACATGAGAATCTTAAATCTATGAAAGCAGGGAAGCTAACTTTTGACAGTGGGTTGCAGAGGTAGCTCTTGTTTGTAGCTTGTAATTCAAATCTTAGTTCTGTTTAGATTGTTTTTTAATCCGTTAAGCAGCTATGTTCCAGAGTTTTCATAAGGTCATTTAGTTCATAACACAAATACAGACATGCCAGTGAATAAACACAGCTCACTGCTTTTAGTAGATTCAATTATCATCATATTTGATACCAAGGAGCCAAACTTCTGCTCTTGAGCTTCGAGTATGAAGGTACCTTGAGAACGACCTTAAATGCATATGCACAATATCTTATAGGAGAAATGCTTAAATCGTCTAATTATCTTCTTATTCATCCTCCTAATGAGCACTTGCAAAAAAGTATATATCTAATGTTAACTTTTTGAGTATGCTTTTGGAGAATGGTTAAGATAATAAAAGCAACTGTTTTATTGTTGAATAAGCATGTGCTATCCGGTAATCTACACAATTCCATTTGAAGTGAAATTTTCAAGCTTAGTATCAATTCTTATTTCTTAAGGTAGTTAGTGTTATCTCTTGATAAAATTATACCCAGGGGGTGCGTGGATGTGTCTTTAATAGAGCGTATCCAATTATCAGTTTTAATGGTTTGGGTAAGTTCTTTTAACACCTGCTTATAGGAGTCAGTTAATCAGTTTTTAATATAAATATACCTACTGATAACATGATCATGAGGCTTCTCAAGCTGAGCCTTGTAAGCCTGAGTTTGCCTTGTCATAATATTTCGAGATAGTTTCTAATTGTCAAAATCAAAGTTAACACAAGCTTGACTAGGACAAACTTGAGTTTCGGGATTAGATCTGGACTCGTTTGCATATTTACCTATCATTAGGAGGTAAGACAATTGTTTTTGGAGCCACGAGGAATCTATTCTTTGGGCAGTAATCTGATGCCTATTCGTGCATCCGATTAAATATAGAAAGCTTTTGTGTCTTAAGTGATATATTTGATCATACGTGATTGTATTATTTTTGTGGTATTTATGTGTCTAGTGATCTTCTTATCTTAACTTCTTATAATGTAGATTTAGTCAAAGGGGAAAAGTGGAAAACTGAATTTTCAGTCAATCCTCATTTTGCCCTTCTATACTACAAGGGTGAGAGAAAATGAATTGTGTAATTAATGCTCTTATTAAAACACCCCATAACTTAAAATTACAATAATTTATTCATATGATACAACCGATTAAAAGCATCTATATCAAATTAAAAACAATCAATTAAAACACCCCTTACTAAAAAAAAGTACAATAAAATTTTCACAATATACAATTTAAACAAGCTACAACATAATATAAAATATAAAATAATTAAACACACTAATTAATGTTATTTTTAAAACACCCTAAAATGAAAAGTATATGTTATTATACACATTATACAAATTAATAAAACACACAAAACTTTATACAAGCTAACAAGTTGATGTTGCATATAGTTTTGAAAACTGGACCGGACCAGCGAGTTCAACTGGGAAAAACATATAGTTTTGAAAACTGGACACGACGGGTTCAGTTATTAAAAGCATAACTCGGTTTAAATCGACCCATTTTTCGACCGGAACGGTTCAACCAGGTTTCAAAACATTATGTTGACATGAGCTTAAGTATCAAAGTCAATAAGTCAAAAAGTCAACACATTTAATCCCTAAATCTTCAAACTTTTATTAGAGGTGGCAAAACGGGCGGGCACGGGCTAAAATGGCACGGGTTAAAACGGGCACGGGCTAAACGGACAAATTATAAATCGGGCCAAACGGGCACGGGCTAAAACGAGCAAATTATAATTCAACTATTAAAAACATTCGGAACAGTACTAAAAACCCCTTTAATTCATCTCGTAAAAAAAGATCAAGCATCTAAATCTTAACTATATTTAATTATTTTTTCTAAAAAAAAAACAAAAATAGAGTATTAAATGAATAAAAATGCAACTAATTAAATATATCTATCAATTAATTAGAGTATTAAATAATTATGCATAAAATAGTTAATAAATGAGATAAATTAAAATTAAAATAGTTGGAATGTTTTATAGTTACCAGTGACAAGTGAATTGGTCGGAAAAAAAATGAGAGTAGTTGCTTGAAAGTTGAATTGTGTGATTCGAAAGCCCATCTAATAATATCTGTTTTTATCTTTTGCCTGTAAGAGCCCATCAAATAAATGCAATGGGGCAAAAAACGCCCCAAACTTTTAAAAAAAAGTGTCAAAAATCGCCCAAAAATTACAAATTGGGCAAGATTTGCCACCCCTAACTTTTATTATTTTTCATTTATAACCCATAAACTTTCTTTTATCACTAAACGATCTGTCGTTATAAAATCCCGTTGCTATGCACGGGTATTCGTCTAGTTATTCTATAAAGTATTTTGTCTCCAAAATGAATTTGGCCATTGGGTTCAAAATGGGTTATTTGAAACTAGGGTCAAAACAGGAAGGTCTGTTGATCTGATAACATATTTTTGATTTATTCTTCTAATAATATTTATATTTGATGTGCAAGTATGATTACAAAAGCTGAATAAATTAATAACCATATTGGGCATAAATAAAGTGATTAAGAATCCTATGAGTATTTGGTTGAAAAGGGTTTAAGCTAATATCGACGTGTTTGATTCCTTTATTATGAACCATTGGTTAAACATGAGTCTAGTTAGGTAAATATTTATTAAGGAATGAGTTTAGTTAGGAATCCCTAAATATTATAGGTGAGTCTAATTGATTATTTGATAGTATGTGCAATTATATAAAAATTACCCAACGGGTTTAGGCGGGTCAAATGAGTCAAAAACAATGTTTTTACTTTTGTTTCACTTGTTTTCATATCTTACTCCAAAAATTTTTTTAAAAAATGTTTTGAAAATGATCAAAACCCATCTGGACTTGGACCTAACCCATCTAAACTCAGATGCATTTATACCCATGTTTCTAAAAGGTCCATTTAGACTTGAACACGTTTAAATCCAAACCCATCTAAATTTGTTACCCGACCCGATTCACCTACTTTGCCTCCTCTACCTAAAATATAAGATGAGGATATATATATATATATATATATATATATATATATATATATATATATATATATATATATATATATATATATATATATATATATATATGGAGACTTTCTTGCGAGAACCATCTTATCTGCGAGAACTGAGAGAACCACCAAAACCATACATGCACGCCTTTTAAAATAAAATAAAAATACATGCAAATCATCAATAATCGTAAGAATCCACCAATGTTCTTCAATATAATCATGAACTCATCCTCTTTTTTCACAAAAACCTTACACACGGCCGCAATATTGTAGTTGCACACCTTATAAGAACATACATGCACAACTTCAAAGAAAAATTTTGTATTTCCAATTTCTTATCAAATTCTTTAGAACAATATGTTTTTTTTTATTTTTTTATTTTTTTTTTATTTTTTTTTTTTTTAACATGTATTTTCTTTTTAGAACATATGTGTAAAAATACAATTATTGAAGGCGTGCATGTATATTTTTGGTGATTCTCTGAGTTCTCGTAGATAAGATGGTTCTCGCAGGAAAGTCTCACTATATATATATATATATATATATATATATATATATATATATATATATATATATATATATAACCATTTTGCATTGATATGTGATGCGTGGGAATCGCACCTTGCTTTACCTCTCGAGGGATCTCGAGAAGCTTACAACCCCCACCAGGCAGTGTACCTGATCGTTGTAGTATAGTATAGTGACAAGTACCGGGGGATTGATCGTTCAGCTTAGGAATAGTGTCGCTAGGATTAGAAAACCTAATTAATAGTTCTAGAGGTGAGGGATGATTATTTTTGTATTTTTATATTTTTATGAAAGCAAGTAAAATCTCGGGTTTTGAAGGAGTGGGCGGAATTAGTTGCTATTCAACTAACCCAAAGCTATTAAAATAATGAAAATGAAATTAAACTAATTATACTAAAGTTGTGAGCAGTGGTTGGAGAAATTGTGTTTACTTAGACTTCATTACTCCCTAGACATCTTTTACATGTTAATTACTTGTTACACTTGTATGAATGACGGATTGTATTCCTTAATACCATTCGTGGGGTGGCATACATAACTCCCCAACTCTATGAGCTCTTATCTCCTCCTACACCATGACCCAGCACAACTATAGGGATTGTAAACAGTGGCTCATGCATTAAATACAACCAATAAAGACCTAGTACGCCTCGGTTCATGTTTCTTAAGACGTTCAAGCATGTTACCATTTGGAGATCTGCCAGTTTTCTTAAGCCTAACATATAAATCATTCATTCAAAACAAGAATAGACAAGTAATCAACACATAATCAACATCTAGGTTTCATTAGATCTAAGCAAACACAAAAGAGATCTAGCCTAGCATAATGGAATTGAGACAAGAACAAGATATAAACAACCAACACATAGACATATTGATTGAATTGAAAGTACACTTATCTCAATTACAATGCAAGGTCTCAAGGGTTTGGAACCCTTGAAAAACCTGTAAAAGAGGCACCAAAATCGTCTTTAGGGTTTCACCAAAACTTCTCTCTTTTTAATGAAAAAACTAGAAAACTATATATAGGAAAAACAGTCTGACGGCGTCAAGAGATACTTGTGACGCCGTCACCTCGCCGCCATATACTTCCTCGGACGGCCTTGATCCACTTATGACAGCCTATGTGACGCCGTCACCACCCACGGTATATTAATTTTGCCACTTTGACGCCGTCACGAATCCTTCTGACGCCGTCACCACCTTCGGTGTTTAATTCCTCATGTCTGACGCCGTCAAGATGGTGGTCTTGACGCCGTCACCTTGTATTTTTAGCATGGAAATTTGGTACTTAGCCGTTTTCTTCACTTTTATGCTCCAAAAACGTCCAAAATAGCTTCTTTTCCAGAATTCACTCTCCAAACACCTAAAATCACAAAAGGAACGATTTAGGGCAATATTTGATCAAATAAAGTCGGATTCGGGCTTAAATGACCCCCTAAAAACGGATCATTTTTCGCCTCATCATATACCCTTACACTTGAGATTTGCTTGTCCTCAAGCAAATGAGCTTTTATTCTACTCAAAAGACAAGTTAGGGGTCATTTAACACTAATATAAAAGTAATTACAACAAATAATCGTTCCACTAAAGACCAATAGACAAGCACGGAGGTCATACACAAGCACCTCACAAATAGTGTTTAGATACTCACATCTCTCGGGTGTAATAAAGTAATATAACATTATGGAAATGGAAGATATCTCTCACTACCTGTCATTGCAAAATAGATTACCATAGGCTTGGGAAAGGATCAAACCTCCACCACATGCCGTAAGCACCTAGGATAAACTATCAAAAGGTCTTTTAAAGGGTTATAACGTTAGGTGTAGGGATATGAATTACACGGTTTTGTTAGATAAAGGAAGTTTTACTGGTGGCGAGTTAACAATCTCGGTTAATTACATGTACAAGATGGCGTTGCTAAGCCAAGACTAGACTCGACTTAAGCTAATAAATGAAAAATAACAAAAACATAAAATAAACATAGAATGAAAACGGGATGGTAGTCCGTATGTTTTTTTCTCTTTTTCTTTTCTATTTTTTTTTTCTTTTTCTATTTTTTTTTTTTTTTTTGCATACACTCTTACCCTACCATCCAAAATAATACATCATAGGGGTTTGAGCAATCCCCTTACACTTGAATCTTTACATACTTTACAATTAACTAATCTAATGACTCGAATTAAGAAAATCAAAACACTTGGAGCACTTTTAAGATTAACGTACATATGGGGGTAATAAGTGATGTTCTTCCCCATTACTCCATAAAATAAGTACTTACCCATGAGTCCCAATCGTCCCAAAACAATATGTACAAGGATATGACTCGACTTAGCAACCATGTAATCAATTAGAAAGTTAACTTAGGGTTTAACAAATAACAATAATGCACTAAAAATGAGCGCATACACGGAAGGCTAAGGCGATTTGGGTGTACATTTAAGTGGGGTGTAACAAATTCTTTCTTTAAGTAAAATGCTTAAAGTTAGAAACGAAAAGATAGGCTCGGAGGGGTGTACTAGGGGTTTCGTGTACTAAAAATGAGTACAACGCTAAGGGTGTGGGAAAATTAGTTGACTTAACTAGCCAAGTAATATGACTTAAATGGTCAAGTAATTATAATACGGGTTTAACACAAGGGTGATCCTAATGCCTCTTATCATGTAGTAAATCCTACCACACGAATGTAGTCTCACTAGCGGTCTCGGGATGCATCACTAACGCAAGTTCTAGAATCTAAATGCTACCGGTACACTCATAAGCACTAATAATGAATGCTTTTCCTATCAAATCTAAAGGCGAACCTCACAATTTTGGGTGGAAAATTTTCCTGAATATACGGTTATGTGCTAGTCATACAACCTCCTATCCATGAGACGCTTGCTATGGCTAAAGTTTCACTCCTAAATGTTGTAAAAAATTTTAAATTTGGCGCTAAAATTACACTAACAAGTATTTCTCATAGTTTTATTACTCATCTACTATCAAACAAAACAAACTCAAGCGAAAGTGCATATGTAAGGTATCATCTTTTTACCCTCCCCTTACACTTAAGATGAACATTGTCCCCAATGTTCAAGTAAAGAATGTAAAAGTTAAAAAGTAAAGAGAATTAAATCAAATACTCCCCTGATTCGCTCGGTATGGATTATAGGTTGGCCAGGTTAAATCTTCCTCCAAGAAAACGAACAATCAAAGCTTCCCTTCCAGAATATAAATCATCTTCTTGTCACAAATAACCTGTAAATCCTGACAACAATAGACAAGGCAACCTCGCGTAAAATCGGCGGCATCCTATATAAGTTACTAAATCCTAGAAAGCAAAGTAAGATATAATGCTTGTGGAATGAAGTTTGCAGATTTCCTGGAGATTATAAAACTTAATAATCCACAAAAACCATAAGACTCCGTTAGAAAAACAAAACCGGTAAAATTTCCAGATTTTAACTCCTGACGCCGTCAAGAGCAATACCCTGACGCCGTCAGAATGGACCTGCAGAAATTCTTATGTTAAGTTTCCGGAAAATTTTTGGAAAAACTTTGTCCTACTTCCTGGAAAATCCTGCAAAACTTCATTATGACTCAATACAAGCATTTGACTCTAACAAATACGAATATACATGTTCATTAAATATTGTGGAGAATCATGATTGGTTTGTTTCTTAAAAACATACTTGGGGTTTCCCCTTACACTTATCTTTTGCAAAAATACCTTTAGGTTGAAGTTAAGACTAGGCCAAACAACATAATAAAGTATTTTATATTTTAGTAGAGAAACATGATCAACCAACAATAAAAATAAAACATGCATACGGAAGCAAATAACAAGCAAACAAATAAAAATCACACAAAACATGGGTTGCCTCCCAAGAAGCGCTTTTCTTTATTTACGAGTCTTGTAGCTAGACTCAAAGTCGTGGGTTACTACGTGATCTCATCATTGGTTCCACTCTCTAGGTCGTCTTCTAAACCAGTTTTGTATTCCGGACCTAGTTGCAAGCATTCTTTGTAGAAACCAAGCATCCTATTTCTAACATACTCTACTCCTCTACGTCTATCCTCATCATTCCTATAATAAGCCGCTTGCTTACGTTCCTTTTCGAAATTAGAGAGAAGGCGGTATTGTTCGATCTTGTAGGGCATTTGATAAGCAACCTCATCATTGTCTTTCTTGAACCTAACTATCCCTAAAGTCGGATCATAACTCATCCAAGTGGCCTCAACAAATGGTTTCCCAAATATTATTTGACTTAGGCAAGCATCTATCACCGGACGCGTGTCTTCCACTATCATAAAATCAATCTCATAGGTGAGATTCCCTATAATCACATGTACTCCCTTAACTCTTCCTGCAAAATTACTTATCCAACTTTTACCGGGCATCATCCTAAAATTGAGTTGCTTCTTCATCACCCAATTGTAAAAAGTCCTAGACATGATGTTCACGGGGGATCTAGGGTCTATGTAAGCTTTCCATACATGCATGTGCCCTATATTACATGGGATGTTAATGTTGGAGGGATCTCCCATTTTGATCAGGGGGTCGCCAAAGATATATGTTTTCTCGGGACTATCGAATAAATCCTTATGGTATTCCCGTTCCTCCTCGGTTGGCAACTTATCAAAGTATTTCTCTATAGGTTCTATCTCCTCCAATTTCTCATCCTTTTTAACCTCAACTTCCCTACTCTCATCCTCACTATTGGCTTCTACTCTAACTTCATCCTTGTCACTCTCCTCTATCTCCCTATCTATCGGCTTAATGGTGACAACATTGACAAAGTGGACATGTTTGGATGATGAGGGGTTCTTAACTTGGATTCCACTATTGGTGTCCCTAGTGTCCTTCCTAGGTGTGGCTAATGTTTGGTTGTTGAGGGCTTTCAACAAGTTGTCGATCTTGTTGGTCATCTCCGTTTGTTGTTGGTTGAATTCGGTTTCAAACCTAGCTATGCGAGCTTCTTGAGATGCCATAAATTTCGACATCAATCCTTCAAGATTGTTGGTACTACCATAGTTGTTAGAAGGATTGTTGTTGAAGGTACGGTTGGATGGGGGACCGTTTGATTGGTAACGATTAGGCGGATTGGAAGAATTTGGTTGATTTTGTTTCCACCTAAGGTTTGGGTGATTTTTCCATGAGGGGTTGTATGAATCAAGGCTGTCAAGATCGCGATCCCACGTGAGATCGTTTTGTCTTTGCAAGATCGAGATCGTAGGATCAGATCGAGATCCTACGATCCTACTTAAATGTCTAAAAAGCTTATTTTTCTAGTAATTCGTATTCAAAGATGATTGTATAACAAATTAGAGAAGAAAAAATAGTTCTGAAAGTTATAGTAATATGAGAATGCGAAGCGTAATACTTTAAAATACAAAAATATCTAATCGTTAATTAAGGACGCTAAATCTTTTAATCAAAAAATCTATATATCTTGATCTTATTAGACATTTACAGTAATTAACGCTTGCTATATTGTTTTAATTTAACAAAATTCATTCATTTATAGTTTATTAGTTAGTTAAATTAAGGGAAGTAGGATCGAATCGGATTGAGATCTTACGATCTTATGGTAAGATCGAGATCATACTTAAGATCCTATGCTATTTAAGATCCTACGAAGGATCGACTCGTTTTTTCTTAACGGAATCGTAAGATCGGAAGATCTTAAGAGCTAGATCGAGATCTTAACAGCTATGGTATGAATCACCGTATGTGTTTGGCTCGGGCTTGAAAGTGTACCACTTATCTCCCGCTTCGTCGGTACGCGTGGATGCGTAGTCCGCAAAAGCTGTTCCGGGAGTTCCACACAGTCACGAGTGTCATGGGGACCACTACATAATTCGCATGAAGAAGTGATTTTGTTCACTTGGCTTGAATGCTTCGGAGCTTCGTAAGATTTCATGAGAAACTTGACTTGGTCCTCAAGTTCCATGATCCTACGGTCAGGAGTGCTTGAATTGTTCGAAGGCAAAGATATTGCCTTGACCGTTTTGTTCAAATCACGGGGATCATTCCAACTTTCGTTGTCATAGAGAGCAAGATCTTCTATGAGTTCCCATGATTGTTCCGCACTAAGATCACGTAGCTTACCACCGGCCGATTGGTCAATGGTTCGCCTCGTGGAGATGTCGATATGGTCATAAAAGATTTGGACTTGGAGCCAAAGATCTATGCCATGATGAGGGACTTTTTGGAGTAAGTCCTTGAAACGAGTCCATGCTTCATAAAGAGATTCATTTTGACGTTGTTGAAACATCAAGATGTCATTCCTAAGTTTAGTAGTTCTCCCCGGTGGGAAAAATTGAGCAAGGAAACGAGTGGTGAGATCATCCCATGTGGTGATGGATCCCGCGGGTAAACGCTCAAGCCATTGACTAGCTTGATCCCGTAGAGAGAATTGGAATAGGCGTAAACGGGTAGTCTCTCTAGTTTCAACACCTAGGTCTATGGAATCTACGATTTTGAGGAAGTCCTTAAGGTGTTGGTTTGGATCTTCGGAACGAAGTCCATGGAATGCACATCCGCTTTGCACCAACCGGATGGTGTCGGATCGCAAGGGGGTCACATTGGCTCCGGTGAGCTCAATGGTGTTTCGATAGCCTTGTTGGCTAGGTCGGGAATACTCTCCTAAGGTTCGGGGCCTAAGGGGTTCTAATGGTGGGTTTTGTTGTGGTGGGATGATGGGTTCAAAGATGTTACCACCTTCCATGATGTCGGATGGTAAAGAGTTACGAACAAAGGCACGAAGAAATAAGATAGACTAAAGAAGACCTAAAAATAAAAATAAAAATCTTACTAGAAAGGAATCTAGCAAGTAGACCTAATAAAAAGAAATCCTAACCTAGACAATAACTATTCCCCGGGCTGCGGCGCCAAAAACTTGATGCGTGGGAATCGCACCTTGCTTTACCTCTCGAGGGATCTCGAGAAGCTTACAACCCCCACCAGGCAGTGTACCTGATCGTTGTAGTATAGTATAGTGACAAGTACCGGGGGATTGATCGTTCAGCTTAGGAATAGTGTCGCTAGGATTAGAAAACCTAATTAATAGTTCTAGAGGTGAGGGATGATTATTTTTGTATTTTTATATTTTTATGAAAGCAAGTAAAATCTCGGGTTTTGAAGGAGTGGGCGGAAGTAGTTGCTATTCAACTAACCCAAAGCTATTAAAATAATGAAAATGAAATTAAACTAATTATACTAAAGTTGTGAGCAGTGGTTGGAGAAATTGTGTTTACTTAGACTTCATTACTCCCTAGACATCTTTTACATGTTAATTACTTGTTACACTTGTATGAATGACGGATTGTATTCCTTAATACCATTCGTGGGGTGGCATACATAACTCCCCAACTCTATGAGCTCTTATCTCCTCCTACACCATGACCCAGCACAACTATAGGGATTGTAAACAGTGGCTCATGCATTAAATACAACCAATAAAGACCTAGTACGCCTCGGTTCATGTTTCTTAAGACGTTCAAGCATGTTACCATTTGGAGATCTGCCAGTTTTCTTAAGCCTAACATATAAATCATTCATTCAAAACAAGAATAGACAAGTAATCAACACATAATCAACATCTAGGTTTCATTAGATCTAAGCAAACACAAAAGAGATCTAGCCTAGCATAATGGAATTGAGACAAGAACAAGATATAAACAACCAACACATAGACATATTGATTGAATTGAAAGTACACTTATCTCAATTACAATGCAAGGTCTCAAGGGTTTGGAACCCTTGAAAAACCTGTAAAAGAGGCACCAAAATCGTCTTTAGGGTTTCACCAAAACTTCTCTCTTTTTAATGAAAAAACTAGAAAACTATATATAGGAAAAACAGTCTGACGGCGTCAAGAGTTACTTGTGACGCCGTCACCTCGCCGCCATATACTTCCTCGGACGGCCTTGATCCACTTATGACGGCCTATGTGACGCCGTCACCACCCACGGTATATTAATTTTGCCACTTTGACACCGTCACGAATCCTTCTGACGCCGTCACCACCTTCGGTGTTTAATTCCTCATGTCTGACGCCGTCAAGATGGTGGTCTTGACGCCGTCACCTTGTATTTTCAGCATGGAAATTTGGTACTTAGCCGTTTTCTTCACTTTTATGCTCCAAAAACGTCCAAAATAGCTTCTTTTCCAGAATTCACTCTCCAAACACCTAAAATCACAAAAGGAACGATTTAGGGCAATATTTGATCAAATAAAGTCGGATTCGGGCTTAAATGACCCCCTAAAAACGGATCATTTTTCGCCTCATCAATATGTTGCACTTAACATGGTTTTATATGAACATGTATGTTACGCAGGTATGTGCATTAAGGTGTGTGTAAAAAAACATACATGTTTTATATGAACATGCATGTTTTCTAATGCAAAATTGGAGTTCTCGCAGTTCCCGCACTTAACAGGGTTCTGAAAATAAAGATACATTATACATATATATATATATATATATATATATATATATATATATATATATATATATATATATATATATATATATATATATATATATATGTATATGTATAATGTATCTTTATTTTCAGAACCCTGTTAAGTGCGGGAACTACGAGAACTCCAATTTTGCATTAGAAAACATGCATGTTCATATAAAACATGTATGTTTTTTTACACACACCTTAATGCACATACCTGCGTAACATACATGTTCATATAAAACCATGTTAAGTGCAACATATCAATGCAAAATGGTTTTATATGAACATGTATGTTATGCAGGTATGTGGATTAAGCCCATATCCTTGAGGGAAGTGGACTTTTGATATGACTAGGCGAGTACCCGTGCATAGCAACGGAATTTCTAGCGGCAGATAATTAACGATTTGTGATATTGTGGTGAGTGTTTTGTGTAGCGTTCAAAATGGAACGTGAAAAGATCAAAATGTAATTACAAACGGTTGTAACATGCGATAATTCAACTAAAGCAAAAATTCTTAACATGTATCAATTATCAAACAACATATAAAAATATTTAGTGAGCCTGAAAAATAAAACATTATAAGATAGTAACTAACAATGCACATTACTCGTCACGTAAAACTTCTTGGTAGACGACATTTGAGGTATATACTCATCTTTGACCGAACTCTTTGACTGAGATGCTAGCCGAGTACCTGCATATAGCGGCAGTGGAGTCTAGTTTTTGACAAAATTACAGACGCGAATGAGTTTTGTAGCGCTCGGGAATCCTTTTTTAGGAACTTTTTTTTTCTGATCGCATAGTTAAATAGTGGCGTTAATGTATAGCTTGGTACTTGTGATAGCCGAGTATCCACGTCTAGCGACAGCATCTTTACCGGGGTTGTAAGGGTAGAATCTATTTACCCATCTTTACTGGGGTTGTTGTCATCCTTCGATTTTTCAAAGCCAAAATGCAAATATATTTTAATTCATATTTTGAGAAAAAAAAATAAAATAAAATAAAAAATAAAAAATAAACCTTAACTTATAATTTAGTGGTTAAAAATAGGTGAGTTGTCTACTTGTACCTCTTCGTGTCATCATCTTTTGATTTTGTCCATTTGCCTACTTCTTTTACTTTGTTGTCATTTTGCAATTTCAAAGCAATGACTTCATGTAAAATAGAAAAGCAATGAACTTATAATCAACATTCATGACAAACGAGTGGGAATGCACCCCGCGCGTTGCTGTGGGGCTTGTATATTTATTTTTAGCCGACGGGACCTATTTGCTTTGGTTGCACTTTTAGGGATGAAATATTACCATCACCTCTTATTCACTTTCATTTTCTGTAAATGTTTTAGCCCGTCGTAAGTGCCATCTTATAAAATATATTATATGGAAAGTTGTTTTGCAGCCTAAAACAATGGGAGGCGCTATGTTTTGGTGTACCATTTAGATTTAACGCATAGCAGATTAAATTTAAACTTAGGTTGTTGATGATTTGTTCAAGATGTATAAGTTACAAAATACCACTAACTAAAAATGAACTTAAAGCACAAAGAACCACCAAAAGCTTAACTTCTTATTCTTGTAACAAAATGAGCATACTGGGTTGCATCGGGTATATACATTCAACTGATGATGTTTGAAATCACCCCTATAGCTTTGCATATGTCTTCGAGCTAGTTAGATAATTTCCCATTATACCTATCAAGAGAAAGCACCAAGTAAACTATTATACCTTGAAACCAAAAACAACATATCAACCTAACACATCCCATGTCTATATCTAAAGTCTGAAATATCAAACATGTCAATTTTTTAACTTGAAATGCACAGTCCATTGTTCCAACATCATTCCAGATTTCATTCTATATACACACACTCTATTTTACACCATTTTCCAAACCTAGCTGCATTTATGTATAACACTCTTTACGCAGATACATAGAGTCCGATCACTCGTGTAACAACTCATTACGCTTAACGAAGTGCGTAGAGTTTCCCACATTGTGCACTTGGATAGTTTTACAGCCGCTTTTGTACTTAAAGCCAATGGGAATAAGCGGTGGGTGCAGGTGCATTGTCTATGGATAGTTTATGGGCCTGATGTACATACTTAGATAGGGACAACGCTTATTAGTGTGTACACTAACTTCGGGTCGATTAAAGAGGCCAGAAAGGTAACGAGTTTGCCTTTGAAAATAACTATGTGTACCCCTAATATGTAGCAAAGGGTTTTCCTTTTTCTGCAACAATTATTCAAACTCATTTGTAGCACTCATACCAAATATACTATAGGTCTCGTAATAACAAACAGAGTCATTATTCATAAAAACGACGACTGTTGTGACCCATGACCCGTTACTAAAAATTTTATATAAAATACCTGGTCTTTCGCTGAATATGAACCCGAATTTTTGCCACTTCGTGACCAAAGCATCAGCAACAACAAGCTTGTTCCAATCTACATTTTATAAGGTTAAACAATTAGTATGAGAATTTGCGTTTTGTGTATATCTATTCATATCCTATTTTATACATTATTTACTTGCATGGAATAGCCTATCATGTTGAGCAAATCTTGAAGATTTAAGTTGACTAAAAGATGACATATAAGTTTTTCATAACTGTACTAAATGAAAACTTGATAACCATGCAAGAAATAGGAAACTATTTTAGTTGACTTATTCATTAAACTAAACGATTCTTAATAAAATAAGTCTTTCGAAAAGTTCAATTGATAACCATGCATGAAATAGGGAAAAGTTCAATAAAAATCACAACGTAAAGTCATATCTTAATAACATAAGTCTTTCGAAAAGAACGTAAACACAGTCAAAAAATGACCAAAGTTACTGGGTAAACAATGGTTCCAGATGTTCCATCCATGCAGCAGTATCCTTCATCTTTTGTAGTACAAGCTTCATAAAATCTTCAACGGTATTGGTGTCACTTTCTATTCTATATTCTGCCGCATCTAGTATGCCTAACAATGACTTGATCTCTTTATAAACCAAGTCCACCCATATGCAATCCATTTGAGCCGTTGTAGCTCCGGCAACTTGTTCGACATCAACATGAACATCAATAGTATGAGAGTCTAAGTTTGTTTCTGAATTTGTCTATAAAACAATACCATAATTAAACAACACATAGTATAAAAAATAGAAAAGCAAACATGCAACTAAACATGTTGAATTGAAAAAAAAAATAGAAAAGCAAACATGAAACTAAACATGTTGACAAAGTTGATATACCATTACATGTGTTGCAAATTCAACACAAAGCATGTTGGCATCTTGATTGTGTGGAACAATTTCTTCATGTGAATTCATAATGGAAATCCTAATGATGAATTATCAACCCGTAGTATATTGTGACCTTGTCTAATGAATTATTCATGGATCGTCCTTATGGCTATTTATAATGAAAATATTATTCATCGTCGTGGAACATATACTCCATTTTGGTATGTGATATTGTAATATTTCTTTTAACTGTTACTTGACATGCATGTAGTAATACATGTTCAACAATATATATATATATATATATATATATATATATATATATATATATATATATAGTGAGACTTTCTTGCGAGAATCATCTTATTAGTGAGAACTGAGAGAACAGCTAAAAACATATATGCACGCCTTCAATAATTATATTTTTGCACATATGTTCCAAAAACAACACATATGTTTTAAAAAAAACATAGTTCTTCTAAAGAATTTGATAAGAAATTGGAAATACAAAACTTTTCTTTGAAAGTGTGCATGTATGTTATTATAAGGCGTGCGATGACAATATTGCGGCCGTGTGTAAGGTTTTTCCGAAAAAAGAGGATGAGTTCATGATGATATTGAATAACATAGGTGGATACTTACGATTATTGATGATTTGCATGTATTTTAAAATGTGTACATGCATGTTTTTGGTGGTTCTCTCAGTTCTTGCAGATAAGATGGTTCTCGTAAGAAAGTCTCCCTATATATATATATATATATATATATATATATATATATATATATATATATATATATATATATATATATATATATATATATACACATTTGGATATCCTCACATGCTTTGTAGTGGTCAACTAACTAATAGATTGAAAGAAATATATTATGTAACACAAATATATCTTTGATACGTCAAAAATGAAAGAAATATGATATTCTAACTGATAGATGAAGAAATTTTGGAAACCAACTATATTGTTTTCATTGTTAAACAAGATGTTTTAACAAAAAGGCATAACATAGATGACGTCATCCCAATTCCAATTTATCAAATTAGGATTGAAAAAGGGATTCAGGTGTGGAGCAAGGATAGGAGGAGGATGAAGCTGGTATAAAAACAACCAAACAAGTTGTGTAAATTCAGATTACAAATAGCAAATAAGATAATGAACATGAAAAAAACGATAATGAACATGAAAAAACGCTAATGATCATCATCTACGTTCATTTGAACACTGCTAATGATCATCATCTACGTTCCTTTGAAAAAGAATTCAATTTCTAACCTCAAGATCATCATCTACGTTCCTTTGAAATACGCTAATGAACATGAAAAAAACGCTAATTAAATACGTTAACATTTTTTCCCTTTTCTTTAGTGAAATACGTTTGAAATACTCTTGAAATATGCTAATGAATATGTTGGGGATTGTTTATATAGGTAATATGCAATGTTAAATTTTAGGTTTGAAGTTTCCCGCCAATATAAAAGTTACAAGGCCACCAAGACAAAGTTGTATTACATGATGACCATTATAATGTAGTTTCCATAAGTAGACGTAGTTTCCAAATAGCAGTATTAGTAGAACGTGTAATGATGTTTTCCCCCAGTATAAAAGTTACAAGGCCACCAAGAACAAAGGTGTATTACATGACCATTATAATGTAGTTTCCATAAGTAGCTGTAGTTTCCAAATAGCAATAGTTGACAATGAATAGCAGTAGAACGTGTATTGATGGTTTCTAAGGTTTCCATGTATAAAAAACATGTATTGATGTATTGACCAATGTTGAAAAACTCAACATTTCACTTTTGACCATTTCTCTATTATAAGTAGTTAAGATAATTGATATTAAGAGTTTTTTGTTTGTACCAAACGTGTATATGTTAATTTAACATTGAGAAACCAAATCTGATTTATGAAATCATATTAATTTTATGCAATCTTACTGAAATACTCGTAATAATTGAGTGTTGTAGAGCTATTTTGATGGCCCTCAGATAACATAAATATAGGATTGATCTAGGAATTGGCTATTGCAGTTTCATTATTAACATATTTTATTCTTAAAATGCATACTAGGATGTGATTTATTATTTGTAGCATCATGTTTATACATGTTAGCCTCCCTACATAAACAAGTGAGCAGGATAAACAATTATCTAACTAAAATGAGCTGTGACAATTAAAACTTTAGTGAAAAATATATTTTGCTAACGAAAGATTATTATAAAATAAAAGGAAAAAAATAAACTATTTTGATAAACAAATTTGACTAACATGTACGAGCCTTTTTCTTCAAGTAACTTTTGTTTCTGATATTTACATAGAGCGACTAAGTTAGTAAGAGCAGTGGGTGTCGCTCCTCAAAGGAGCTCGCCGTTCCTACGTGGATTCTGCTTTTGCTCCTCATGCCTCGCCACGAGACCATGAAGCCCTCGTTGTAGCTCGCCGTTCATGGGTTCCTCGTGCAGACGACGAGCCCTCAAATATGACACAACATAAGTTTTATGCTTAATTTGTTTTTAAACACACATATTTTCTGTATTATTTGTTTAAATCGCCGGTTAACTCACCGGAAAATTGATTCCGGTGATTAGGGTTTCAATTTGGGGGTTTTGAATTAGGGTAAAATTGGAGAAATTGCTTTCTTGGGTTTACACACACAAACACACAGTTTAGTTTGGAGGTGGTGGCAATTATGGAGAAGAAGAAGAAGAGGTGGTGGTGATGGCAGTTATGGAGAAGAGAAGAAGAAGAAGAGGTGGTGGTGGTGGCAGTATTTACACACACAAACACAAACACAGGTTTAGTTACATATGGCTTTTTTTTTTTTTTTTTTTTTAATAGTATTTGTATTATTTGAATGTAATGGATTTTTATATTTAATAAAATGAATTTAATATATTTAATGAAATGAATAAAAAAAATAAAGTTGTGAGTGGTGGGCCCCGAACGAGTAAGTTGAGGTTAGTTATGAGTGAGGAGGGATAAGTTGTGAAGATGTGTTGGGGTGATGTGGCACCCGTGTCCCAAAATGAGTAAAAACAGCTCGTTGCCACACTCACTCCTCTAAGTTACATAGCTGTAAACCAAGTAAAGTCGTCTTCCTAGAAAAAAATCATGTGATTAATAACAATTACTTACATAGCCAGAATCCAAAACTTAACTTTTTTATTTTAATGATTATTCAAAAGCCGTTAATAGCGACAAGATTTTATAAGTCAACTAAAAAAATGCTTTTATAATGTATAAAAGAATATGGACCCCTTCTCTTTTAATTATCTTGTTAATTGAATGCGGTGTCTTGTATTGTAATGTGATCTTTTTTGAGGTTCTCCATAATATATTGCCTTTTCATAAAAAATAAAATAAAATAAAATAAAAATAATAATTATAAAAAAAGAATTATCAAGGAATGTATAAAACATTTATTAAAACTGAAAATAAAAAGTAATTTTTTTTAGTCGTGTATGGTTTCAGCAAAATAAGTTGAGCAACATATAACAACTTTTAAAAGAAACATAAACCAACACATTACTTACTTTTTAGTTTTAATGAAAATCATTTCCCTTCATACATAGTTTAGATTAAGATTAAGATAATTGGCTATCACAAACTCGTACACTTACACTGTGTCCTCGAATTTTTTTTTTTTTTTTTTTTTTTTTTTTTTTTTTGTAAAGAATAGAAACCGCTGGTAAAGAATTGAAATGGAAACAAAAGAAAGTTGCATTTATGTTTCATGTTTTAGAGCTAAAAGGAAATGAAAGGAGATAGAAGGAAAATAAATAAAGTCATGTTCTCGAGTTTGGAGGAAAAAAAAGACAAAATTATAGTTATGTCATTTTAATTTTTAAACAAAAAAAAAAACATATATAAAATACTATTATATATTTTATAACAAATAGTTTAAGTGTAAATTTGTTTTCGTTTAAATTCGTACATGTTTAAGCAAAATCTTTTCAAAGAATGTACCTATTAATTTTCTTATCAATTTCTTTCTCTTTCTATGAATCATATCGATTGTACCAATAGATGGTTTAGGGATGAAGATACGTGGTGGTGGTGATGGCAATGGGGGTTTAGGGTTCATAGTTTGATAAATAAGATCAGGTCCGAAAACTAGGTTTATTCCTTTGAAAGCTTTGACTTCCTAAAATTTTGTTTATTCTTTTAAAAGCTTTGACTTTCGAAAATAAGTCACTTATTTATTCCTGTTTCACTATACCAAAAACAAAGTAACTTTAAATTGTGATAGAAAAATTACCATTGTAGACATTGTTGATATAAATAATGCCTAAAAACATTATTAACATATATCGATATCTCTATATTTTGATAATCACAAAACGTAAACTCATTGAACTACAAATTATGACGTAAACAAGTATTTAGTCGTAAATATTTGCTTTAGCATCCATATCACTTAAGGTATGAATAAACAAAGTGTCTAATGCATTTTATGATCAAAGGAATTTTTATTTTTACAAACCTTACATTTTATTAAAGTGGGACAAACATTTTCAAACTTATACAAAACATTTTTGTATTTATAAGAAATATTTTATTCAAAATAAATATTTTGAAGTCAAATTTCAACCCAAAAATCGGCTACATTCTTCAGGAAAAACCTCCCCCACAAAAAGACAAAAATCTGAAGAAAATTTTTTTTTCTTAGGCGGCCCCCTTAATTATACTAGGCGGTCCTCTTAATTATTAAGGGGACCGACACCCAATTAAAGGGACATAATTGTCTTTTTTATACCTTGCTTTATTAAAAAATATAAGGAGAATTGCATATATACCCATTAAAACTCAAAAACTTGCATATTTTCTCAAAATATAAGTTTTCAATGCAAGTTAAGCATGTTATGGGTATATATGCAAATATGTAAGTTTTAGTGAGGATGTAATTGCCCCGTAGATATATATATGAGTAAAGATCATTTGAGGACCAAACTTTTTTTACATACCAAGGGACTAATCTCCACCCTTCATCTTCCCTCCATCTTTATTTGATCTAATGGATGAGATTAATCCCAACAATTTAAAAAACCCACTTTCATCCTTTTTTTTTTCAAATATTAATATCTTTCAAACCGTTAATCGTTAAACGAAAAAAATATACCGTTACGACGAGCATTTAATTATCTTTCTATAGATAGGCTAATTGATATATTTTTGACAAAATTTTTTTTTCCGGTTTTTTCACGTTTTTTTTCGTGCCCGAAAAAATCATATATGATATTACATATAATATCATATATGATATGTAATATCATATATGATATTATATGTAATATCATATATGATATTACATATCATATATGATATGCAATATCATATATGATTTTTTTTCGGTCACGAAAAAAAAAACGTGAAAAAAATGATTTTTTTTTTTTCGAAAGTATATCAAAGTGCCCGTCTATAGAAAGATAATTAAATGCATGTCGCGATGGTGTAATTATTTTCGCTTAACGATTAACGGTTTAAGAGATATTTAAATTATAAAAAATAGGTGAAATAATAAAATGCTTTTAATCTCAACCATTGATTTCTTTTTAAATGGATGGTGAGGATGAATCCTTTGGTATATGAAGAATGTTTGGTTTGTAAAATAACTCGACTCATATATATTTGCCATTAGTAATAAAATACTTGAAAATGCAGCTTAAATTATTTAATTCCAAAAGATAAAGAAAGCATATGAAACGAAGCCATAGTTAAACCAAGACCCACGTGGCACTCTCACTTGACGGATCTTCTCTGTCACCCCAAACCCCATCCCAAAATCTAGGTCTCATTTCAATTGCCTTTTAATCCCAAAATCAAATCAGTAACCCCAAACACTACCCCCTTCCAAATGTCCAAAATCCGAAACACGACCGAATCACTATCCACATTCATCACCAACTCACCTCACCAAATCCCAAAACCCCGCCCATGGCCCCACTTCTTCGACTACTCTCGGCCCCAAAAACTTACCACGAAGCCGTATCTCGAATACGACAAAATCTAAACTATTTCAGAACCAATTACGCTTTAATTATGCTACTTATTATATTCCTTAGCTTAATATACCATCCTATATCACTGCTTGTTTATTTAGCTTTATTTGTGCTTTGGTTGTATTTTTATTTTATGCGCGATGTCAATGTTACGGTTTTCGGCCGTGTGGTTGATGATCGTGTTGTATTGGTTGTGTTGAGTATTGTGACTGTTGTTGTGTTGTGTTTTACGAGTGTGGGAGTCAATGTGTTTGTTGCGTTGGTTGTGGTTGTGGTGGTTGTTGGTTTGCATTCCGCGTTTAGGTGTCCCGATGATTTGTTTTTGGATGAGAGTGAGGCCGTGGAGGGGGGTTTGTTGTCGGTTGTTGGTAGTGGGAGTGGTGAGGCGTTGGGTCGAGGGAGTTATGGTTTGAATTGAACTGATTTGGTTGCTTAGTTGTTGTGTTTATTGTATTCGCGCTGATATGGAATATGAAGTGCAGTGTACATGCTTCTCATGTAGTTTGACTTGTAGTTTGTAATTGTATACGTGAAGTTAAAAGAACGATTAATTTATGATCATGTTGAAGTTTAATTTGTTGATGTTGACAGAATGTTTTAGTAATGATTCAGTCTTATTCTTTGTTGTTACTGGCTTTTACGCGTTACAAGTAGTTGATGCTGTAAGTATCTGTTTATAAATGTGCAAATAGAAGTTTCTATTGCTGTATTGCTGAGATACTGCAATAAATTTTTTTTGACTAAAAGCGATGAAGAGTGTTATACTTGTGGAGTTATGTCAACTTGGAAAGCTTCTTGTCAAGAGAATTCAGCACTTAGCGTCTGTGTGGTCTCATTTTTCCTGTCGTTATATAGTAATTTAAGGAGATTTCTCCTATTGTTTAAGTTGCAAGACCAAGCTTCCTGAATCCTGATACATCGAGATGAGTCCACTGATGTTACAGACTTGCAGCACATTGACATAGTGGTCCTGTTCCTCCAGTATATCGGTAGTAGTATTAGTATATGTCTCTGTTAGTATACATTTTCTCGACTGTTATTTTCGCTAGTGTGAAGTTCCTTCCGGATTTCATTTGCTTACACCCTTCCCCCATCCCCCCCATCCTCAGTTTCTTTGTATGTGAAAGTAGTAAATTATTATTCCTGTTGTGATTAGTTAAGTTCATGGGGTCGATCTTGCAAGTATGAAGTATGCCGGTGAAAAGTATTTATCCCCATGCTCATGAACAGGTTCTCATCGTCGTTTAAGCATTGTTTGTGTATCCTCCTTTCTGCTATTACCTGAACTTTTAGATGTGCTTTTTATGGATCAACGAATGTGTTTATTTTATAGATTAAAAGATAAACGCATATAGTAAAACATTAGTTGGTCTGTCAGTCTACTAACTTGGCCCATTCAAATCGATGACAACAGTGGTTATACAGGCATTGCAAAATGAGGATGGTGTACGTACACAATCACTTTGTTTGTCCACTCTTTGAAAACTTATTACGTATCAAGCATATACGCCTATATGGTAAACAATATTATCATATTGTGAAGATGATCTTTTTGATAAAGTAACATGGAAATTTATATGCATAAGATTGTTGTTACTCCGTATTTCACAAGTTTGGGCTTGATTTATATTTTTATGATGAGTTTAAATGAAGTATGCTCAATTCTAGGCCGGCTTGTTAAACACATTATGCTCGAGCTTTTATCTTGTTTATACATAAATCTACATAAGTACATCTACAATCATACGTGAACGTATCCCATATACATATATAATCATATACAATGCTTGTCTAGGTTCCAAGCCTAATCAAGCTTTCGATATTAAGCTTAAGCTCGAGCTCAAATATTAAATGAGCCAAAAGTATGCTTGAACGTGAGTGTGGGCTCGTTTTAGACTCACGTTTATTTCAAGCTTTTACCAAATAAGTAGTTCACGAATAACTTGACTCTCATACATCCTCGTCCTCGTCTACAAGCAATTTAATTTGAACAAGTCATCTTGAAAATCAAATGTTATATGCCTAAACTTGCAAACTAAAACCATTTAGTGGTGAATTAGTAGTAAAAAGATTTGTTACTATATTGGGGGACTTCAATTACACTGAGTATCACTTAAAGAATGGAAAATAAAGAAAATGAAGTGAACAAAAAAAAAATTGTATTCTTGAGTATCACTTAAAAGAATAAACAAACAAAAAAAAAAAGACTGAAGTAGAAGGGTAATTTGGTTGATTTTTCAATAAAACGTTTCCTTCTAAAATTAAATTAAGTTTACTTTCAGTTCCTTTGATATTTTAAATAATATCGTCTTCGTGTCTCGTCATGTATACAAACTCTCAAATGCTACACCCGCACACATTGTGAGGTAACTTTCTCAAAAGGGGGTTTACCAGGTTTGAAACTCTATAGATTAGTCGGCAAAACTACGGTAAAAAAAGATTTTGTAATTAAAATCTTGAGTAATGCTATTTAAACCTAACACACATGTTTAAATACATGCATAATCCATTAATAATTTGACAAATGTATTATATATTTTTTTTCTACAATTTCTCACCAGTTATTATTATTGTTATTATTATTTTCTAAATCAAGCAATAATCAATTTAGCGCAAATTGCACAAAAGGTATCATACTTAAGGTCAATTTGAATTTTAAGTACTCATCCTTTTTTTTTCCCGCAATTGAAGGTATCGAAGTTATTATTATTATTATTACTTTTGCAAAATGTTAGATTTTTTTGACTTTTTCAAAAGCAATTACCGGTCATAGTTTTAGCCGAAATGACTTTTAAATACTCAATTATAACGACACATCGTATTAATTAACCAATTCAACTGAAAAAATGACCAAAAACATTTTCTGAAAAAATGACCAAACAGTTCAATTATATGTGTACACTGTTGAGTATAATTACACACGCGTTAATGTTTTGGTATATATATTTCAACACTAATTTGACATTAGTTAATGCTTATTATAAGTGAGTATATAAGTAAACAGTGAAATCTATTTAATAGTGTAAAGTTTGACTTTTGAGGTCAAACTTGTTAGCTATTTTGTGACTTTCTATTTGTTGTAGTTAGTTAGTTATGTGTTTTCGATAATTTTGTTATAGGTATTATATATACGTTAGCCGGCCCTATGACATTTAGTATTCCTTTTAGGGGGTATTTCTTTCGGCTTATATAGCTGGCTTATGGCTTATTTGGTTTTGGACTTATGTTTCATAACCTCACTTTTTGTGCCTTATTTTGAAACTTTCCAACTTATATAAGTTCATTATGACATAATGAACTCCGGAAAGTTTCAAAATAAGCCACAAAAAGTGAGCTTATGAAACATAAGCCCAAAACCAAATAAGCCATAAGCCAGCTATATAAGCCGAAAGCCCGAAACATACTAGTTAGGAGGGTAGTTAGCATTAGCAGAGAGTAGCTGTTTTTTTTATAAAGGTATTTGGTAACATAGTTGTAACTGTAATTATAAAGTTTAAAATGACATAGACGCTCAACCGTTTTTTTTTTAGTGTTTCGATTAGGAGTGTTTAAACAAAATCCATAAGCTAACCGCTTGTTGCCACATAAGCATTATATTTTAAACACGCTCCTAATAGCTCGTTGCTAGACAAAGCTTATAGGGAAAATGGCGCGAAAAAATGTAACAAACCTTTACGTTTATTGCGTTGTATGTGCAACGAACTTTTGTTTTTACCATGTGAATATGTGATAGAAAGAACATTTGTTTTTTCTACCGTATGATGTAACGTAACCGGTCAACCAAACAACAGGTAACCGGTTAACTCTTATATTTATGAAATTGTACGTTACGTCTTAAACATTAAATTTAGTTATATTCTTTTTATTATCTTTTTATTGTTCGATATGAAAAAAAGATTAGAGAATGAAGAGAGTAGTGATTTGAACTTGAATATTGGTCATCAGCCTATCAGATCCCAGTAGTTAAATTAGTCTTAAGTTGTACGAGATAGTTTTGTTTGCGTGAATGAAGAAAACCTTGCTACACTACGAGCGCTACCGATATCAGTATTTTTACAAAGAGAAATGCTAGAACCACACATAATTTACAAAAAACTTCCACACAATGAAGAGAGTAAATAAGTGGTCCAAGTGTCGTGCCACATCATTGTGTGAAAGTTTTTTTGTAAAGTTTATGTGGTTTTAGCAAATCTCTTTTACAAATGGGTCAAGTGCTTAAGTGATTAAACTGAATATATGCTCCTTTTGTAGACTGTTCAACTATAGTGAAAATGGCTATACTATCTACTGGGACGAGTACATGTGGCTCAATGGAACTAGTTGCATCCTCATTTAGTCCCCGATATACACAACGTGACTGCGTGTATTTCAAGAGTTTGAGTACCCAAAGGCAACATCAACGGCCTCGGTGGTTTGGGTTTTCTTATGACAAAGTAAGAAAATTAGGTGCTCCAAGTCGCCCATTGAGAATGATTTGGAATGGGTATGTTGGGAGAGACACATACAGGATAAAAAAGGATACTGATGATAAGATTTATAGGAGGCTTGATTCTTGTTTGGTTATTCCTCCGCCTAAAGGAAAGAAGCCGAAAGCCATTATTAAGTTCCTTGGTGGTGCATTTATAGGAGCAGTTCCTGAGGTTACATATAGGTCGGTTGTACTTCCTGTAAACTTTTCGCATTGTTTTTGTTTAAGAGCAAAAGAACATGTTGCAATTTATTGCAAGTTATTTTTGTAGATTGACTTGCATCCTGTAAACTTTGATATATGTATGCAGCTACCTACTTGGGCTATTGGCAAATGAAGGCTATCTCATTATTTCTGTACCATATAACGTGACGTTTGATCACTCACAAGCTGCTAGAGAAGTTTTTGAGAGGTTTCATTCCTGCTTGAATTCATTGTTAACTTATGGATTACCGAGTGATGGCCTGCTACCAGCTGAGCTTGCTGATCTTCCTCTTTATTCTGTTGGTCACAGGTGCGCATATTTTATCATCCTTAAGAGTGTGTCTTATCCAATAAATGGGAAATAAAGTACTAATTCCTAACATTTTCAAAAAATATGCAGTAATGGTGCCCTACTCCAAGTACTCGCTGGAAGCTATTTTTCGGATAAGCTACCAAAGGTTTGTTTCATGTCTCTTTCTGTTCTTTTGTAGAACATGATGTGCTTTTAAGTAATTTGTTTCAAAATATATTTACATGTAGTGATATTGAATAATATCTTTTCTGTTGTGGAAGGCGAATGCCATAATATCTTACAACAACAGGCCCGCAACAGAGGCAGTACCCTACTTCGAGCAGGTAATGTGACTGGTTCAGGTATAAACAGAGTTATTTATGAAAATGATACTTTAGTTTCTTAATATTATCGTGTTTTTTTTTTTTTTTGTCACTTTTGTAGTTGGGTCCTCTAGTAAGCCAAATGATGCCTATGGTGGAAGCTTCTCCTGTATCCTCCATGGCTAAGAGTGCTGCAGGTTAATTGCATCTTACCAAATATTTTGATTTTTTTTATCACTGATATGTTTTATACTGCCTTGGTAATCACGTCTCATTTTTATTTGTTCTCTGTCTATTCATTCTATGCAGATGCCTGGAAAGCAGTGCTTGATACAGCTGAAGCAATGGCACCTAATTATGATCCTGAAACTAGGGTCTCGTTGAACAAATTTGTTGATCAGCTACCATCGGTTTTCAATCAGGTAATTCTATGTGGTTTAGCATTAGACTTTAAGAGATTAGTTTAAATGTTAAGTCAATGCTACACGAGAACCATTTTTTACTCTACTTTTGTCGTTCCTTAGACGCCGGCTATATTCTATGTGCTTATTAGATGTATTTTGGTTATATCAGGTTGCTCAAGGAATATCAGAATTCAAACCAACACCAACTGAAAACCGAGAATGTTGCAAGAATTCATATAATGTCCTGAAAACACTCCTGGTAATTTTGTGCTCCCGAAAGGCTATAACTAAATTTGAAACATTTTTTAGTGTTTCCTGTGTTCATTTATATGATTGATACTTGTTTGTTGCAGGTGAAGTTCAATACTGATGCCATTGACGAGACAGATCTCCTTGAGGAAACTTTGAGGCCTCGTGTGGAAGCTATTGGTGGAACACTGGACATTGTTTCATTGAGTGGTAACCATATCACACCATGCATCCAGGTATGTATTTGCTATTTGTTTTTGTGTGATATATTTGCTACATGTGAACATTTCAACATATTTAGGCTAGTGGAGGTAGATAAATTCCCCATGACTCCTGGCCATAATCACTAAGTTTTTTTTGTCAAATATATCATGTGGAACATGAAGCTAATCAACCATATATACTAGTAAATAATAGAGTTGCAAAAGTGGACATGTTTGATTAAAATAGGTTGTTCTTAGTACAGGCTGAAACGGGTCAGGTGAGGCTGGGTTGACCACTTGACTTACAAACATATTTGTCCATTACGTTAAATATGATTAAAACGCTTTAGGAGGTTACACTTTGGGTGACTCAACAACATTCCACCCGTTTGTCATGTTTTTCTTAGCTAAAAGTCTTTATTAGACCCATTAGGGATAAATCATAACCCAAATAGACCTGATTATAAATTGGAGTAATACTGTTTTATGTACTTTGAGGTACTATTGTTATAGTGAACCAATTATTTGCCCTTTTCTGCATGACCAGGACCCAAAACTGCAAGTAGGTGATATATACACTCCAGCAGATGCGATTGCACAAGGACTCAAGACCCTTTCGCTAAACGAGACAAAAATTCTTGCCAGAACCATTGTAGACTGGTTTAGTAGCATTAACTAGTAAGTTCAGTGCAGAGATTCAGTAAATGTAAACTAAACTTAGCTTCAACCAAATTTTCGGATCTTGTATATATTAATATAGAAGCAACCATTGTGTGAATATAAACTCGAAACACATAATTTTATTGTCTCCCATAGTATATTTTATTTGACATTGGGGGATAGATGGAAGATCAGAATTATAGGATGGTAAAACGTGTAGCAAGGGATACTTGTTGGCTTTCTTGTTGATGAAGCTGGGGTTACTGTGAGCTAGGGGTGACAAAATGTGCGGGTTTGAGGTCAAACAATTCTGGGTCAGCATACGATTTATTCAAATAATGATAAATTATTTTTTGCTACTGTGAGGGAAAAATAATATTGATACCCTGTTTGCTGAAATTGCTATACATACTGATGAACTGATCTTCTTTGAGTGATTTTATGTACTAAAACAAAAAATGAGTTTTCATTATTGTGTAAGAAGAGAAGTTGTTGGTTGAATCTATAGTGATTTGCTTTAAAGAAGGAATTTTTATTAGACTTCATAGAGGAATATTTGGTAATATGAAAATTGAAGCATTGTTTAATACACTTTTAAACAAATTTACATTACAGTTACTTTGGTTATACAATTATACCAAGAAGATCGCAGCCATCTACTATAAAAAAGCTTTATGGGATTTGGTTATACAATTAAGATAATAACAGCCCACAGAATGGACTCATGGATTTCTAAATAGTTGTTTTGAAGATAATGAAATCGCATGCATGTATCTAGGAAAACAATGTCTTTCTAGGATTGTCTTTGACATTAATCCCAACAAATGCCTAGTCAAGTAGAATGATATGATACAACTTGTGGATTATTTTGGCCATTACAGACGAACAACAAGTTGTTATCCATTTATATGATGACAAATCTCACCCACCATAAGCATATAAGTCTGACTTTCCTTTTGTAAGTTCTGCACCTAAACTTGCACTTTGAAACACCAAAATTTAAAACCAAACAAATAATGGCGGCCTTCATGAAGGAGCTTGAGCATCTGAAAATCAGATTGGAAGATATCAAATCAGCCACCAACAACTTTAATGAAAACAAAGTTATCGGAATTGGAGGGTTCGGGAAAGTATATAAAGGAGAACTATCTCACTCTGAGGGGAAGAGCATGGTTGCTATTAAACGCCTAGATCGTAAATACGGGCAAGGAGACCCTGAATTCTTAAAAGAAATCAGGATGCTTTCTTGTTACAAGCATAAAAATCTCATCTCCCTCTTGGGATTTTGCAAGGAAGGTGATGAGATGATCCTCATATATGAGCATGCATCTCGTGGAAGCCTTGACCGGATTTTAAATGACGTTACTCTCACGTGGACAAAAAGACTAAAGATCTGTCTTGATGCAGCTAAGGGACTAAGCTTCCTTCATGATCCCAACGGGACACAACAAAGAGTCCTGCACCGTGATATTAAAAGTGCTAACATTCTACTCGATGAGAGTCTAAATGCTAAGGTGGCTGATTTCGGGTTGTCAAAAATAAGCCCAGCTAATCAGAAATACACATTTCTTTTCACCAGTCCAGTAGGTACCCCAGGCTACTGTGATCCACTTTACATGGACGACTACCAACTAACAAAAGAGTCAGACGTGTACTCTTTTGGGGTAGTCTTATTTGAAGTTCTGTGCGGAAAAGTACGTTTTGAATATAGCAACGGTAATTTTAAGGTTTTTGTAAATCACTGGAAGAGATGTTATGAGCAAAACAAAGTAGATGAGATCATCTTTCCAGATCTCAATCACCAAATGGATCCGAGTTCTGTCAGAACATTTGTAGACATTGCATATCAATGTTTACAGATATCTCGTGAGCAGCGGCCAATGATGTCTGTTGTTGTGGAAAAACTTAAAACTGCACTTGAACAAAGAGAGCATGAGCAGGAACAGATGCGTAAGGCTGCGGAGTATGAACAGATCCGTAAAGCTATGCATATGGCTGCGAAGCAGGTTCAGATCCGTAAAGCTGCAGAGTATGAGGCGGAACAGATGCATAAGGCTGCAGAGCAGGAACAGATGCGTAAGGCAGCAGAGCAGGAGTATAAAGAGATACTCAAATATGTGGACCCTCCTCTGATTTACAGATCTGTGAAGGAATTGAAAGCTCTTTTCTCTACAGGAATCCCAGTTAACGGCGGCAAAACGGTAATAAGTGACTTAACATTTTAAAAATTCTGAATACAAAATAAAATAATTTGCAATTGACTTTCCCTTACATCCCTTATAAATTTGCATCTTTTGGACATCAACATGACAAAGGAATTTAGAAAAGAAAGATGTAAATGGACATAAGCTCAAAATTGAAGGGTGTTTTACTTTACCTTAAGTAGACTCATTCAATTAAAGATGTAAATGCATCGCAGTTGTTATCAATAAATGACAAGGGAGAAGTCATTTGTGAAAGGATATACATTGAAGCCTGTTTGGATCATATTCAAGATTACCATCTAGAAGATTTTGAAAATTCAAGGTGAGTTGTCGTCCTTCTTACACCCATCGCTTTTGTTTCTCTATGGTTTTTGATGACGTCAATCTTAGTGGCTACTTCATTCAGATTTCCAGGGCGACGACGCTATTACTGCATACACAAGTTTAACGAATTGAAAGTATGTGTTAGAGCTCAATTCTTGTATCCCCGAATCACATACAGAGTGAACCTTGTCTTCAGAAATGCCAGCAGGATAAATATGTGTAAGACCCTCCACTACAAATTAAATGGGGAGACAAAATGTTGCATGGTTTATGATATATACGAGAGAGAAGATGGATGGTTCGTGGTACCATTATATCAGTTTACAAGCGACCACAAAACTGCAGATTTTGAAATTGACTTTGAAAGATTTAAGAACGGTTGCAAATTACTAGTAGCAGGCTTCGAGTTCCAACCCCTTGAAGAAAAAGTAAGCAGAAAAAGCCAGTTTATTAATTAATATCATTTTCTATGTTGTTTGATGATTCTAGCTGTATTTTTAGAAGCATTCTTGGAAAACGGGTCAGCCACAAGCATATTTTTAAGTATAACCTCAATGGCTCACTTGATTTGGTATGTTTTTTTTTTTTTTTTTTTTTTTTTTTTTTTTTTTTTTTTAATATATAGGTAGAACTGCATGATCAAGGGTTAGAAGAGTACCAAGACATAGTTAAGGCCGCGTCACAGCCTCTATTCTACGAATCCCTTGGGGAGCTTAAAGAGCTTCTCTCCATAGGTTTCCACATTAACAATCACAGAACGGTAATGTGCCATGTCCATATATAAGCCACTACTTGTGATTTTTATTAAATTGTTATAGTTTAAGAAAGAGATCATCAAAACTAATTCCTAACTGTATTATATAATATATGGATAGTGGTTTTCCCTGAATGAAAATGGAGAACACTGTGAAATGTTATCAATAGCCCACTGTTTGATTCCACGCGAAGGTGGTTACAGTTTCTATGATACCGATCTTTATTCAAGGTGACATATCCTCCTTGTCCATCTACTCATTCCTATTGTTTATTTTTTAGGTTTTCGGACTAATAATATTTCATACGTATCATTCTATGCTTCTTCTTCATGCAGATTTTCACGCTTTTTTGAAACAAATAAAAAAGGATTTAAAGTACACATCAGAACTCAATTCTTGACCACATCAATCAGATACACAGTGAACCTTGTCTTCTGCAAGGATTACTATTCTGCAGGGAAACAAAAGTACGTAGCTCTCAGATACAAATTAGAAGGGGAGACAGAAACTTCTATCGTGTACCTTGCAACTTTAACAAAAGATAACAGCTCTTTTATTGCTGAATTGTATCAATTCACTAGCAATGGGAGAGCTTTTGATCTTGAAATTGTGTTTGAAGATCATAAAGACAATTTAGAAGTAGATGGCATCTTGTTTCAGCCCCTAGAAAAAGTAAGTTGACAAATACTGGTTTATCATATCAACTTATATTATGGTTTCAAGACTTGAAACTTTCTTACAAAAATCACCAGAACATTTTGAATCTGAGGTAGCAAAGTATCAGGTTGAGTTGGATTGGGAATATATATATATATATCGTTTTTCAAAATGTGGGTTTGATTTGTGTTCGTAGGTGGGTCAACCTGCTTTTTTTGGTTTTCTTCTGAATGCCATAAACATCAAACATTAAAGTAAAGTGTTGTGGGGGATGACATAATAGATTATTTTAGTTTGAAAGTAATTATACATAGTGTTTTTTTGTATATTTCAGTTAGTTAGAGTATCTTCACTACTATTTTATAGAAACTATCAAGCATGATCTAAAATGATGATCGTTAGTATTTATAATTTAGTAAAATCAATAAACTGGTACAGTATAAAGCTGCAGTGTGAAAGATGGTAGATGAATTAACTTAATGGGATGCTGCAGCTCGAGCTTTAGCTACTTTATAATTGAGTTTCGGTCGAAACTGGTTTGATATATGTTTAAATTTCATAGGTTGAACATGAGCAAGTGTTGGAGGATGAGAAACTATCAAATGATACTCTACAGTGGACAATGAAGGAGGAGGGTCTGTGCGCAAATCTTTTTAGGTGCTTCCAAATCTCTACTGATCAAGAGGTACATCTGATATGAAGTATCATATTCATTACTGTCATTGAAACCTTTTAAACATAATTAACCCTAATTTTAGTTCTCATTTTGCACTTACATGTATTTCTGTTGATTGATTGATAGGGGTATGCTGTTGATAATAACGGGAAGAAATCTTTGCTGTTCTCAGCAAGAGGCGTAATAAGAAGCGGTGAACTGTCTTTTAAGCCTTTACAGAAATCAAGGTTCTTTTTCTATTTCCATGACAGTTTTCAGTTTTCTAGAAGAAGTGTATATCTTTTGCATATAAGTGTAGTGCACAACACTAAAGAAAATGTTACACAAGAGGTTCAAAGTTCAAAGCTAGTTTGCAGCCACTTACAAATTGGGTCTCTTGATGTTCATCCCAAAACCTGGGTGCTCATATGCAAAAACACCTGTCCTCATAGACATTGTACGTTTTCTATCAATAGACATACCCGAATCATGTTAGCTAAAAAAGATATGTTCTATCAAATGATAATAAAACATGCATGTTTATGAGTATTGCACGGTCTGAAATTTTAGTAAGTTCTCAAGTTCTGATTTTCAAGTCATGCTATTCCTTAGTGCATCCCCAGTAGAAGTCTCTTAAAAAACTTGGCCAATAAAAAACAAATTCAAGCTTTCTGAAATGAAAAGCTTTTAAAGAAAAAAGATCCTTTATTTGCCTCCCATTGAAGGTGCCCTTCCTAACATGAAAAGGTAAACTTAAAAATAGAGCCCGAAACGATGGACATTTTACCCCCACACCAAAGCAGCTTAAGACAATGAATTGACTAATTCCAGTCAGTTTAAATGTCAGTTTAAATGTAATCGTTGATTTGTATCTCAAGATGATTTTCAATGTTTATCGCAGATTTAAAGAAGTGGTTGTGATAACCAACTCCCGGTTTAATATTAAGAAGGAAATCAAGTCCGATGTACTATCACGTGAAGCAACATATGCATATTACCTTATCTACAAATCAACTGACCAATCCTTATTGGAAAATGAATATGAAAATTCGTATATCTATTTAGTAAGCCCTCCAGAAACCCCAATAATTGGGCAAAAGCTTGATCAAATCACTCACAACAAACCATTGAATACACCGAATAGATTATGTTCCACGACAGAGGAGCGATGGCTGGATGGAAGTAAAACTACTGCAGTTTCAAACCCCAAGTTCTACAGAAACTATTGATATTAATATTTGGTTTACGACTCCCAATTACGATAATATTAGTGGACTTATTATAGAAAGCATCGAGCTTAGGCCCATAGAGCATTCAGTTTAAGTCCATATCCTTTGGAGCAGGGGAATTTTGATATTGAATATTAACGTGTTTGGTACGTTTAAATCAAAGGGTGAATAGAAAGGATGATTACGTTGGAATGATAAAATGTTGTTTGCTTACATATATGGAATGTAATAGTTCATTACAAGGAATGATCCATTACAACAAAATCATTCCCTAGGCCCCCCTTACTTTTTTTTTTATTACATCCATGATGAAATCCAAATTACATAAAACCCCATCAGTAACTAACTATATTAAATAAACTTTTCATCATTAATGGGGGCATTTTAGTCTTTCTGTTATGATTTCATTACGTCTTATCAAACAAACCAAATATAATTAATAAATAATAATTGTAATGAATAATTACATTACACTATTTATTCCATTATATTGTTTATTCCATTCATTTGACATTTCATTACGTCCTACCAAACGTACCCTAAGAGTTTTAGATTTGTACCAGACATGTATCTTTATTTTACATTGATAAACTTATTTTAATCGATTATGAAATCATATTAATTTATTTGGATGGTTCCTTTTAGTTTTATTGATATGCAGAATTACACTAGATTATTTTATTTTATTTTATTTTATTTTTAGTAAAGGCAACATAAATTGAACCAAAGAACAAAATACACAAGAAAAGGCATCCCACCTCCTCAACAAACCATTGAATAGAAAGGACCCAAAGAAAAAGGCTCGATGTGTTTACACACCACCTGTTTAGTGAATCCACACCATCAAACACTACTCAATCATTAATCATTAGAACCAAATAAATATATTCGGTATATATTTTCTCTCATTAAAATCTTATCATCTCTCACATATTCTCAAATCTCACCCATATCATCTCTCACATATTCTCTCTAACACCGGAAAAAACCAAAACTCTTGCAAAACGCCAAATCAAATCGCCAGACGTTGTCAATATCGCCGGAAAATGAATTACGAAATTGATTTTCGGCGGTTGTCGCCCATGCGTGTCAGCGCGTGACAGTGCCTCTGGTGGTTTGGTTAGTGGGGTTTTGGTTGGTGCTGAGTGGAAAAGCTAGTGGTTGTATTTGGTTGTTCAAAAATGGCTCCGGTGATGGTCTGTTTGGTCGGGTTTAGGTGGGGAAGATGGTGGTGGTGAGATCGGAATTTATGTTTATGTTGGTGTTTGTGGTGATCGGAATTTATTTTGTAGGGTTATAGCGTCGTTGTGATTTCAATTTTGTAAACTACAAATCTGGTTGTGATGTTTATGTTCTGAGATTCGTTTATGTTTATATTTCAAGAAGACATGAAAGAGAAATTGTTACTTATGCAATCTCTTCAACCATCACTGTCTTGTGACAGCTTTTGTATTGGTATAATAATAATAATAATAAGTTAGTGTATTTTTATCGATTTGCTAAATGGTGGTGTGGAAACCACATATCCCAAGAAAAAAACACCACAAACGGTGTGAACATATGAACCAAAAAGGGCAAGGTTATCCCAACCCTCCCAAAATTTTATCCGCACTCTCCCCCCCCCCCCCCCCTCCCTTTTTTTTTTTTGATTTTTTTTTATTTATTTTTATTTTTATAATTTTATTTATATAAAAAAAACTATAAACCTTTGATACGTGGGGATCGCACCCTCGTAATAGGTTTTACCTCTCAAGGGATCTCGAGAAGCTTACAACCCCCATCAGGCAGTGTACCTGATCGTTGTAGTATAGTATAGTGACAAGTACTGGAGGATTGATCGTTCAACTCAGGAATAGTGTCGCTAGGATTAGAAAGCCTAATAAACTAGGTCTAGAGGTGAGGGATGATTCTTTTTGTATTTTTATATTTTATAAAAGCAAGTAAAAATCTCGGGTTTTAAAGGAGTGGGCGAAATTAGTTGCTAGCCAACTAACCCAATTAACTACTAATGCAATCAAAATAAAATAAAATAAATGAAAACGAAGCTATTAAACTAATGTGGTGGAAACAATAATGATGAAAGTTGTGTTTACTTAGATTTCATTACTCTCTAGATATCTTTTACAGTTTGATTAATTTGTTACATTTGCATGGATGACGGGTCATATTCCTTAATACTAGTCTTAGGGTCGTGTACAATATTCCCTAACTCTATAGGATCCTACTTCACTCCTATGTCGAGCCGTTAGAAGCTCCTAACATGGGATCATTAGAATTCTCCTACGCATTAAATACAACCAAAAATCGTAGTACACCTCCGATCATGTTTCTTAAGACGTTCAAGCAAGTTACCAATGGAAGTCTGCCAGTTTTCTTAAGCCTAACATCAAATACAATCATCCGTAACAATTATAAACAAACAATCAACCCATAATCAACATCTAGGTTTCACTACATCTAAGCAAACACAATAGAAATCTAGCCTATCATGTTAAATAGAAGACAAGCGTAAGATATAATCAAACAACACATAGACATATTGAATGATTTGAAGGGATACTTATCTTTAATTGAACATGAAAGATTCAAGGGGTTGAAACCCTTGAAAAGCTGATAAAATTTGGACTAGGGTTTATTCCCTCAAAGTTGCACACTAATGAATGAAATTTGGAAAACTATATATAGATTATACATCGTGACGGCGTCATGTGTTAACCTGTGAGGCTGTCAACTCGCCGCCATGATAAAAATCGTATTGCCTAGATCCATTTGTGACGCCGTCATGTGTAGTTGTGCTCTGGGCCGTCACTAGTAATTGGACCCTGACGGCCTTGGTGACACCGTCAGGTCCTAAGCTTAAAAACTCTCTGGATCGTCACGTGTATTTTCCACTTCCACCTCTTTTATAACTCTTGACGCCGTCATGTGGAGAGTCTTGACGCCTTCAGGTACTGTTCCCAGCAAGGAAAATTGAGACTTTGCCGTTTTCTTCACTTTTATGCTCCAAAAAACGTCCAAAATGCTTCATTTTCCAGATTTCTCTCCAAAAGTACCTAAAATGACAAAAGGAACGATTTAGGGCAATATTTGATCAAATAATCTCGAATTCGGGCTTAAATGACCCCTTAAAAGTGGTACACTTTTCGCCTCATCAAATACCCTTACACTTGAGATTTGCTTGTCATCAAGCAAATGCGCTTTTATTCTAATCAAAATACAACTTAGAGGTCATTTAACACTAATATAAAAGTAATTACAACAAATAATCGTTCCACTAAAAACCAAAAACAAGCACGGAGGTCATACACTAGCACCTCACAAATAGTGTTTAGATACTCACATCTCTCGGGTGTAATAAAGTATATATAACAATATAGAAATGGAAAACATCTCTCACTACCTGTCATAGCAAATAGATTACCATAGGCTTGGGAAAGGATCAAACCTCCACCACTTGGCGTAAGCACCTAGGATAAACTATCAAAGAGTTATAACGTTAGGTGTAGGGATATGGAATACACGGTTTTGTTGGATAAAGGCAATATTTACTCGTGGCGAGTTAATCATCTTGGTTAATTACATGTACAATATGGCGTTGCTAAACCAAGACTCGACTCGACTTAAGCTAAAAAAAAAAAAAAAAAAAAAAAAAAAAAAAAAAAAAAAAAAAAAAAACATAGAATGAAACGGGATGGTAGTCCATATGTTTTTTCTCCTTTTCCTTTTCTATTTTTTTTTCTTTTTCTTAATTTTATTTTATTTTATTATTTTTTATTTTTTTTTGCATACACTCTTACCCTACCATCCAAAATAATAGATCATAGGGAATGTACATTCCCCTTACACTTGAATTTTTACATACTTTGCAATAAACTAATATAATGACTCGAATTAAGATAATCAAAACACTTGTAGTACTTTTAAATATTAACGCACATATGGGGGTAATATATGATGTTCTTCCCCATTACTCCACAGCACAAGTACTTTACCCATGAGTCCCAATCGTTCCAAAACAATATGTACAAGATATGACTCGACTTAGCAACCATATAATTAATTAGATAATTAACTAAGGGTTTAAACATGTAACAATAATGCACTAAAGATGATTGCATACACGGAAGGCTAAGGCGATTTGGTTGCACATTTGGGTGGGTTGTAACAAATTCTTCGTTTAAGTAAAATGCTTAAAGTTAGAAACGAAAAGATAGGCTCGGAGGGGTGTACTAGGGGTTTCGTGTACTAAAAATGAGTACAACGCTAAGGTGTGGGAAAATTAATTGACTTTACTAGTCAAGTAATATGACTTAAATGGTCAAGTAATTATGATACGGGTTTAACACAAGGGTGATCCTAATGCCTCTTATCATGTAGTAAATCTTACTACACGAATGTAGTCTCACTAGCGGTCTCGGAATGCATCACGAACGCAAGTTCTAGAATCTAAATGCTACCGGTACACTCATAAGCACTAATAATGAATGCTTTTCCTATCAAATCTAAAGGCGAACCTCACATATTTGGGTGGAAAATTTTTCTGAATGGTACGGTTTTGTGCTAGTCATACGACTCCTATCCAAGAGACGCTTGTTAAGGCTAAAGTTTCACTCCTAAATGTTGTAAAAAAATTTAAATTTGGTGCTAAAATTACACTAACAAGTGTTTCTCTTAGTTTTATTACACACCTACCATCAAACAAACAAACTCAAGTGCAATTGTATCCTATAAGGTATCATCATTTACCCTCCCCTTACACTTAGGATGAACATTGTCCCCAATGTTCGATTAAAGAATGTAAAAGTAAAATAGGTAAAAGAATGAAAACAAATACTCCCCTGATTCGTTCGGTGTGGATAGTGTGGCAACAAGGTTAGATCTTCCTCCAAGAAAATGAACGTTCAAAGCTTCCCTTCCATAAATATAAATCATCTTCTTGTCATACATAACCTGTTAAACCTGAGAATACAATCAAGGCAACCTCGCGTAAAATCGGCGGCAATCCATATATACTAACAAATCCTAGAAAACAATGTAAGATATAATGCTTGTGGAATGAATGTTTGCAGATTTCTTGGAGTTTATAAAACTAAAGCATTAACAAAAACTTTAAGACTCCGTTAGAAAAACAAAACTCACAAAATTTCCAGAATTTTACACGTGACGCCGTCAGGAGTTAACTCCTGACGCCGTCAAAAGTGACCGGCAGAAATCTTTATGTTAAGTTTCCGGAAAATTTCTGGAAAAACTTATGTCCTACTTCCTGGAAAATCCTGCAAAACATCATTATGACTCGATACAAGCATTTGACTCTAACAATTACTAATACACATGTTCATATAATATTGTTGCGAATCAAGATCATTTTCGTTCTTAGAAACAAATTTGGGGTTTCCCCTTACACTTAGCCTTTGCAAAATACCTTTATATGAAGTTAAGACGAAGTTAAACGACAAAATAAAGCATTTCTGTCACATTTAGACTGCAAAAACATCTGAAAACACACAGGAATGCCTTAAAACACATAAAATATCCCTGGATTGTGTTTTTATGCAAAAGGATTGAAAACTGATGAAAAACAACATATTTCACATAATTTACAATTTCAGTCCCTGAACTTTGAAAAATTGGCAAATCTAGTCCCTGGTAAATCAAAACATGTAAAAAATCATTAAAGGTCCTTAGGGATTCATAAGTTGTCAAGTCTAGTCCTTTAAAGTTAAAAATTGCAAAATGACAACTTTAGTCCCTCAAGTTTGAAAAATGGTCTCTGGGTTTTAAAATTGGAAAAATATCAAAAATACCCTTTGTATTATTCATCCATGGCATGATTGGTCCTTATGATAACTTTGAGAAAATTACATGTTCAGCCCTTCATAAATTCAGAAAATACAAAATTGGTCCTTGGGCTTTAAATACCATAAACCAAACCGGACCCTATGTTTAATATTAAACACCAAATCCAAACCCAACACCTTAACCAGCCCACACCCCTTCCAAGCCCAAAAACATAAAAGCCCAATCCATCCCCTTTTTTAATACTTACCAGGGGTCAAACCTCCCCAAACCGCCAACACTGTACCACCTCCACCTCCACCCCTGCAATCCCAAAACCAGAGTGGTTTTCACCACCACCTACTCCCCCCTCACATCCTTTCCACCTCATCATACCATCCCATTCTCCATTTAATGCATCCCCACCCTTTTTCCCTTCAAACCATATCACATTCCCTGTTTTGCTCCCAACTTGCCCTAAACTCACATAAAATACTTTTCCTTGTCCCTTACACCTCCACAACCCTCCAAACTTCCTTAATTGCTTTGAAACTGCCCATAGCCACCTGTGGGACTTTTGGCGCCAAAAGTAAGTTAAACGGCTAGGATGAATTCAGAGCAACCAACAGCCAAGATTAGTGATGGGAAATGCTCAGAGTCATGTGGGAAGTCTCAAAAGTCTATAAAGAAAGAGGTAGAAGCAGAAGTGAAAAGTATCTAGTGTAATTGTAATTTTCTAAAATCGTATTAGTTAAATTTCCACTCTCAGTGTATTTTAAGCTTTCAAAGTGTTGTACTTTCCATTTTCAGTGTAATCTTAAGTGTTTTAAATAATCAATTTCAAAGTTTAGTATGAATTCAGTTTCTTGCAATTTTTTAGCTTAAAAATTCTCAAGTTACTTAATATTGTTTTTAGTGGATTATAAAGACAATCTTAGGCTCATATAAGCTCTGACAAAGCTTTTAAAAGCTTTTAGATATCTTAAAATTCAGTTTAGTGGTTAAACTAAAAAATTCAAGAAAAAGCCAAGAAAATAGAAAATAAATAAAAAATTAGTGAAGATGGTGAAGAAAGCAATGGAGCAGGGTATATTCTTGATGGCCCTGGGTTAGAAGCTTTGTGGAAAGCTATTAGGAGTGGTTTTGATCATTGGTACTTGGTTTCTCAGCAGGATTGATACTAGTAAGCTTTTTGATCAAATTTTGTATTTCACTGTACAATTAGTTAAAAGTTTTAATCCTTGTGTTTTTATGTTTCTGAGTTATGGTTTAGTGATATCATAGTATAAATTTCTTAGTTTGTTCATTGGAATACTTGTACTAAAAAAATTGTAAATCACACAGTGGATCTCACATATTTGACATATCTGTGTTATATGCTTGTGGTTTGGTTGATTCATGCTAAATTGTTCTTATATAATCATAATATAGTCTATGGGATCAGTTTCATTGTTTACAAACCTATTTTGCTTTGAAATTCATAATTTCATCAATATTAAGGGGTGTTTGGATTATGTGAGTTACCTGAGTATCAGGTTGTTCCTGTTGTTGTTTTTGGTTTAGATATACTCTAAAAGGTTCATATAGTCCATGTAAGTCATAAAATCAAGTTTTTATTTGATAAAAAGTCAAAAGTACTCTTAATCTCATCTTAATAGTTATCTGTTAATTTTTAAAGTTTCAAAATCTACATATTAGCTTATAAGTTGGTAATATAGCTTAGTTTAACTTAATTATAACATATTGAGTCAGTAAATCTAAACCAAAGTTCATAAAAGTCAGACTTTTAGTTTTCATCAAAAGTCAAAATTCCAAATTTGAGGAAATGGCTTAGATTTCAAAGCAACCTGTAGGATTCATTAGGAATTGGAAGTAAGTGATTTTTGTTGTTTTGGGTTATTTGGAAGCTTATCTTTCTGTATCAAAAAGAAAACTTGGATTTAGAATCGATTTGCTTATAAATAAGCTTCTTTGAAATTGACCCTTTGAGCAAAAAGCTCCCCTGCACCACAGGTTATGACCTATTTTCTTTGGTTCTTTGTGACTGATATAGTGGACCCCACCTCAAGTTATTTAGCTTTTTAGAAAGCTTATCAAGCAGTCTTCAAGTTCCAATGCTTATTTCACATTTTCTAGCTTAATTACTAGGGCTGCTCATAGCTTTTTGTTTTGTCCATTTCATAAAAGTATACTGATCACTCAGTGTTTAAAGGTTTTTCACAAGCTTGTCCAAAGCTTATTAGTGGGTCCCAACCCTTGACCCTTAGCTTTTTGAAAAGCCCTTAAGCTCAGCTTTTTGAAGCAAGCTTAACTTTGGATCCTCATTCAACCTAGTGGGCCCCACAGGCCCCTATACTTGTCCATTTACCCTACATATATGAGAACTCAAGCTCATTGAGCTTATTTCCTAAGGTCATTAAGAGCTTATCAGTGAGCTTATTGACCTGAACCTTGGCTTATTTCTTAGATACCCAGTCCAACTTGAGGGTTCAACTCCAAGTTTTGACTCCTGAACCCCCTAGTGGACCCCACACAAGCCTGCATATTGGCCTTTTGGCCTATTTGTTTGTAGCAGGGTTCAGGATTGCTTATTTGAGCTTATAGCTTATTCCTTTAGCTTATTAAGTTGTTTTAGCTTCTTTTAGGTAAAACTCAGTAGCTTATAGCTTATTTAACTATTGGTAACTTGTTTGTAGCTTTTAGCTTTTTAAAAAATCCAATTTTGGCTTGAAAAGCCATCTGTTGGGGAAATAAGCTCTTACAGGGCTTATTTGGATTTTCCATAAAAAGTGTTTTTATTAAAAGTTCATATTTTAGCTTATTTAAGAGTTCTGCAAAAAGAAAATCAAAAAAATAAAATGTTTGAAAAAAATGGGGTGTGTGGGAATCGAACATGGGACCTCTAGGCTAGTAACATGCATAATACACACACCTCCTTCCAATTGCTCTGGGCACCAGTTCCGTAAGCCTTTGCATCATAAATATACTTAAGGTGGTTTTAGTGTAATTGGCTTATTTAAGCCGTTTGTCTTATTACAGCTTATTGGATAAGCTGTTGACCCAAGCTTATTTTTCCTAGCTTCCTTACCAGTTAATCTACTTTCTGTAATTTTTTCATATTTTTTACTGTTCAAATAATATTTATTATAATTAATACTAGTTTAATTAATAATTAAGTAATATTAGTTAATTAAATAGTTTTAATAATTTTTATTTAATAACAATATCTTTTTATATTTTTTTTAAGTTTTATAAATCATTAGGTATTTTTAGAAAATATTTTCCTGATAACTGCTGTTCATTTCCTATTTTTCTTAATTAATTTAGTTAATTAAATTTTAATTAATAAATAAGTAATTAAATAGTAAAATAATCTAGCCAAACTCCCTTCATTAAAGTTACTTATAATTAGTATATATACATATTTAAAAAAAAAATCCAAGAAAAACTAAACTTAATTATAGTGATAGCTTCTATTTAATAGAAATTATATTTTTAATTTTCTTTTTAGCTTATTTATAAGCACTTCTGCATTTTTATATTTTTATTAAATCTCTTTAATATTAAAGTACTTTTATAGATTTTTCCTTTTTCATTTAGTGATATTTAGAATTAATATTTGTTTAATTAATTATTAATTAATATTAAAGTATTAAATAACAAAATTAGATTTTATTAAGTAACACATAGTTTTTATAATTTTCCTAGCTTTTATATAAGTAATAACATTTTTAGGAATTTTTCTAGAATTTCTACTGTTCATTTTCTATTTTTTATAATATAATTAATTTAATTGGTAATTAATTAATAATTGGAATAATAATTAGTAAATTAGTTTAAAAATACATAAAACAAACTTTTTATAATTTTTTAGGATTCCTGTGATGGTTAATTAGATTTATAAAAATCTTCTTAATTATCTAAGTCTTTTTAGTATTTTTAATAATTTAAATCAATATAATTAGTTAATTAACAATTAAATAATAATTAATTAATAATAATTAGATAAATAGTGTGAAAAATATAATTTTAGTTTTAAAATAAGTTTTATAATATTTTAGACTTTTATAAATTTTAATTTTATTTTTCTAGACTTATTTTACATTTTCTTACTTATTAGTTATTTATTAATTAATTAAAAATAGTTATTAAATAATAATAATTATTTAAATAGTTATAAAAATAATTGCTAATAATTTTCTTATACTTTTAGGATTTCAAAAATATAATTTTCACATTTGTGAGAGTTATATTTGTCAGAATTCACGTTTAGTTTCGTACGTTTACGTTTACTTAAATTTAAACGTACATTTTATATCTTTTTACATTTTTAGGTTTTAATAACTTTTAAATAAACTAGTAATTATAAAATAAATATTTTAAGTTTATTTAATTTGCATTTAAGCCCCTAAGGCATGCAAACTCCTACTATAGTTAAAATCGTTTTTGTTTCAAACGTTTACGTTTAAATATTAAACGTACACGTTTTCCAGTTCCTTTTCATTTGTGCTTATCTGATTTCACGTATTAGTTGATATAGCTTATCAAAGCTATTCTAACTTATATTTCAGTAGTACAATCACTTGAACCCTTTTCCTGTTCAATTCACCTGATTTCAAAGTCATTTTATTTCAGATTTCACGCTTCATTGGGATCTAACGACCCAGGGAAACACTACATTGGTTTAGACTGTTTGACTTATTGACCATTACTTGGTTGATATTTTCTGACTGTTTCACACCAATCAGTGAGCTCCTCAATGGGCGAGAAAAAACCCACAACCCGCGGGTACCCGCCATAAATGGGTGGGTAAACGCGTCAATTTTCACCCACGGGTGGGTCGTGGGTGAAAATCTTTACCCATCAGTGGGTGGCGGATGGGTGACGGGTAAGGCATACCCATCGCGGGTAAACCCATGACACCCATGTAAAATACCCACGGGTATACCCGTCAAAATACCCATATGTGTACCCATAAACCCATGTTAAAATTAATTATACTAATTAAAATATTTATGATGTTGTATGTATACATTTATCAGTTACTACTAAGTCTTAAAAAAACACATTAACCTAAAAGTTTGTTTGAGTTTCAAGACTAAAAAGAGAGTATGAAAGATCAAATAATCAAAGTTGTATTTGGCAAATTGATTGGTGTCTAATTACGCAGTTTCATAGTTAGTTTTCATATTATCGTTTTGTAATTTTGTTGCATAACACAAACCCATGGGTTTACCCATGGGCAACAAATACCCGCGGGTAAGGGCATGGGTAGAAATTTGTACCCATTGGTGGGTGACGGGTGAGTGATAGGTGAGAAAAAAACTACGTGGGTGGGTGATGGGTTAGAGGTACCCGTGCCCATTGCCCACGGGTGCCATCCCTAAGGACATCTTTGGGATGAAACTTGGGTTTCAACTTCCTATCGGTTTTCTTGGTATGGTATGACCTCTCAAACTTTTCTCCATCCGGATCATATAAAATCATCTTCATATGCCATGATCCGTCACCTTCCTTAGGTGGCTTGTCCCAATTCCATTTACACTTATCCCCTTCCCTTTTCCATTTGTTTATCTCTAGGTTGATAGGCATTACGCTTAAGAACTCAATCATTTTTCTAAAGACTAGGGGATCCTCAAAAGGATCTAGTTCCTCATCTCTAGCTATGAGTTGTTCCACCGAATGTGTTTTATCGATAAAATCTTTTTCTAGATAGAATGGGCGTTAAGGTCCTATAAAGTTTCTTTCTATCCAAGGCCCATATCTAGATGGTCTCCTATTCATCTCTACCTAGTGTGGTGTCGGTTCGTCCTCACAATCGTAGCTATGCTTCTTAACATCATAAACCGACCAAGTCTCACCCTCTCCTACTGCTATCTTAGACTCCTTATAATCTATCATGGCACTAGCGGTTGCTAAAAATCCTCTTCCTACTAACAATGGGCATGTAGTATCACTAACCATATCTAGGATGTGAAAATCCGCTAAAATAGTTAGTTTTCCTACGTGAACAACTACATCCTTGATCATTCCGACCGGGTGGGCAATACTTCCATCCGCTAGACCAATTAGTACTTCCGTCTCCTCTAACTTTCCTAGCTTAAGAGTGGTGAAAAGGGATAAGGGAATCAAGTTGAGGCTTGATCCTAAGTCGGCTAGTGTGTCGAAAGCTTCGGATTTTTCTATCTTACAAGGCAAAACAAATATACCCGGATCATCAAGCTTCTTAGGCAACTTGTTTTGAACGAAGGCGGTCCCATTTTTACCCAATTTAAATTTCTCATATTTTTCTAGGAGGGCACTATAGTAGGGAGCACGGGCTAAGACATTAATGATAGGGCGTTCAAGGTGGAGCTCCTTGAATTCATCGTCAAGGTCCTGTGTAGGAGTTGTTTCAACTATGTTATTGACCGGTTTGATATCGGATGTTTTATTCAATTGGTCCTTTTGAAGAATTTGGGTTTGCTTGAAACACGTGCTCATTGCTTTGACCGAATAGTATTGTGGACAAGAAGTAGGTGACGAAACCGATGATATGGCATTAACGTTTAGTTTCGGGTTCTTGACCGTGTCGCTTGGGAGTGCTCCCATTTCTCGGTCATTGAGAACTTTCAACAATGTGTCGATTTTGGTGGTCATCTCGCTTTGCTTTTATTTGAAATCGGCTTCAAACTTAGATATGCGAGCTTCTTGAGATGCCATAAACTTTGACATCAATCCTTCAAAATTATTGGTACTACCATAGTTATTGGAAGGATTGTTGTTGAAAGTACGGTTGGAGGATGGACTGTTTGGTTGGTGACGATTAGGTAAATTGGAAGAATTGTTTTGGGGCACAATGAAAAAAAAAATTGGAAATTATTTTTTTGAAAAAAATTTTTGGAAATTTTTTTTTACAAAAAGAATTTTCAAAGTTTTTTAAAAAAGTACTTGCAGCACATTGAAAAAAAAAATTGGAATTTTTTTTAAAAAAAAAAAAAAAAAAAAAAAAAAAAAAGAAAAAAAAAAAAAAAAAAAAAAGGAGGATTTTTTTTTTTCAAAAAAGTTCGAAAAAAAGTTAAATTATATGTTAAAGGATGGGTGCTGCAATGGTGGTTAACCAACAGGGGCTAAAGTGTAACTGCTAACGGAGTCCCTTTAACGTCAATTAAGTCAAAGGACCAAAAGTGCACGAAACAATGCAGTCAACGTATCATTTTTGCAATTAATGAACAGTAAGAACGAAACTTACAATTTAGTTAAACCACAAGGATGATTTTTGCAATTTTCTTATTTTTCTACTTATATACTGCCTCCGTGTGTCGTTTATGTATACAAGCTCTCGAGTGCTACACCCCCAGGTAACAATCTTTCTCATTTCTCTTATTTAATCACACTTTCAGTTTCTCATCTCCAAATTCAAACTTAATTATACTTTGACCAAACAGTTGACTTTGACCAAACAGTTCAATTATATGTGTACACTGTTGAGTATAATTACACATGCTTATATGTTTTAGTATATATATTTCAACACTAATTTGACATTAGTTAATGCTTATTATAAGTGAGTATATAAGTAAACAGTGAAATCTATTTAATAGTGTAAAGTTTGACTTTTGAGGTCAAACTTGTTAGCTATTTTGTGACTTTCTATTTGTTGTAGTTAGTTAGTTATGTGTTTTCGATAATTTTGTTATAGGTATTATATATACGTTAGCCGGCCCTATGACATTTAGTATTCCTTTTAGGGGGTATTTCTTTCGGCTTATATAGCCGGCTTATGGCTTATTTGGTTTTGGGCTTATGTTTCATAAGCTCACTTTTTGTCGCTTATTTTGAAACTTTCCGGAGTTCATTATGTCATAATGAACTTATATAAACCGGAAAGTTTCAAAATAGGCCACAAAAAGTGAGCTTATGAAACATAAGCCCAAAACCAAATAAGCCATAAGCCAGCTATATAAGCCGAAAGCCCGAAATATACTAGTTAGGAAGGTAGTTAGCAGAGAGTAGCTGTTTGTTTTATAAAGGTATTTGGTAAAATAGTTGTAACTGTAATTATAAAGTTTAAAATGACGTAGACGCTCAACCCTTTTTTTTAGTGTTTCGATTAGGAGTGTTTAAACAAAATCCATAGGCTAAACGCTTGTTGCCAGATAAGCATTATATTTTAAACACGCTCCTAATAGCTCGTTGCTAGACAGAGCTTATAGGGAAAATGGCGCGAATTAATGTAACAAACCTTTACGTTTATTGCATTGTATGTGCAACGAACTTTTGTTTTTACCATGTGAATATGTGATAGAAAGAACATTTGTTTTTTCTACCGTATGATGTAACGTAACCGGTCAACCGAACAACATGTAACCGGTTAACTCTTATATTTATGAAATTGTACATTACCTCAAATGGCGAAAATAAAATCTTCTTAAACATTAAATTTAGTTATATTCTCGTGCAACTTTCCCTATTTTAGAAATCAGATTATTATCTTTTTATTGTTCGATATGAAAAAAGATTAGAGAATGGAGAGAGTAGTGATTTGAACTTGAATATTGGTCATCAGCCTATCAGATCCCCGTAGTTAAATTAGTCTTAAGTTGTACGAGATAGTTTTGTTTGCGTGAATGAAGAAAACCTTGCTACACTACGAGCGCGACCGATATCAGTATTTTTACAAAGAGAAATGCTAGAACCACACATAATTTACAAAAAACTTCCACACAATGAAGAGAGTAACTAAGTGGTCCAAGTGTCGTGCCACATCATTGTGTGAAACTTTTTTTGTAAAGTTTACGTGGTTTTAGCAAATCTCTTTTACAAATGGGTAAAGTGCTTAAGTGATTAAACTGAATATATGCTCCTTTTGTAGACTGTTCAACTATAGTGAAAATGGCTATACTATCTACTGGGACGAGTACATGTGGCTCAATGGAACTAGTTTCATCCTCATTTAGTCAACGTGACTGCGTGCAATTCAAGAGTTTGAGTACCCAAAGGCAACATCAACGGCCTTGGTGGTTTGGGTTTTCTTATGACAAAGTAAGAAAATTAGGTGCTCCGGGTCGCTCATTAAGGATGATTTCAAATGGGTATGTTGGGAGAGACACATACAGGATAAAAAAGGATAATGATGATAAGATTTATAGGAGGCTTGATTCTTGTTTGGTTATTCCTCCACCTAAAGGAAAGAAGCCAAAAGCCATTATTAAGTTCCTTGGTGGTGCATTTATAGGAGCAGTTCCGGAAGTTACATATAGGTCGGTTGTATTTTCTGTATTCATACATTTCCCATTGTTTTTGTTTATAGCAAATTTAGCAAAGAACGGTTTGCGATTTCTCTTGCCATTATTTCTGTGGGTTGTATCATGTAAACTTAGATATATGTGTGCAGCTATCTTCTTGGGCGATTGGCAAATGAAGGTTATCTTATTATATCCGTACCATATAACGTGACGTTTGATCACTCACAAGCTGCTAGAGAAGTTTTTGAGAGGTTTCATTCCTGCTTGAATTCATTGTTAACGTATGGATTACCGAGTGATGGCCTGCTACCAGCTGAGCTTGCTGATCTTCCTCTTTATTCTGTTGGTCACAGGTTCGCATATTTTATCATCCTTAAGAGGGTGTCTTATCCAATAAATGGGAAATAAAGTACTAATTCCTACAACATTTTCAAAAAATATGCAGTAATGGTGCCCTACTCCAAGTACTCGCTGGAAGTTATTTTTCGGAAAAGCTACCAAAGGTTTGTTTCATGTCTCTGTCTGTTCTTTTGTAAAACATGATGTGCTTTTAAGTAATTTGTTTCAAAATATATTTACATGTAGTGATACTGAATAATATCTTTTCTGTTGTGGAAGGCGAATGCCATAATATCTTACAACAACAGGCCCGCAACAGAGGCAGTACCCTACTTCGAGCAGGTAATGTGACTGGTTCAGGTATAAACAGAGTTATTTATGAAAATGATACTGTAGTTTCTTAATATTATCGTGTTTTTTTATCACTTTTGTAGTTGGGTCCTCTAGTAAGCCAAATGATGCCTATGGTGGAAGCTTCTCCTGTATCCTCAATGGCTAAGAGTGCTGCAGGTTAATTGCATCTTACCAAATATTTTGATTTTTTTTTTATCACTGATATGTTTTATACTGCCTTGGTAATCACGTCTCATTTTGTTTGTTCTCTGTCTATTCATTCTATGCAGATGCCTGGAAAGCAGTGCTTGATACAGCTGAAGCAATGGCACCTAATTATGATCCTGAAACTAGGGTCTCGTTGAACAAATTTGTTGATCAGCTACCATCGGTTTTCAATCAGGTAATTCTATGTGGTTTAGCAATATTAGACTTTAAGAGATTAGTTTTTAAAATGTTAAGTCAATGCTACACGAGAACCATTTTTTACTCTACTTTTGTCGTTCCTTAGACGCCAGCTATATTCTATGTGCTTATTAGATGTATTTTGGTTATATCAGGTTGCTCAAGGAATATCAGAATTCAAACCAACACCAACTGAAAACCGAGAATGTTGCAAGAATTCATATAGTGTCCCGAAAACACTCCTGGTAATTTTGTGCTCCCGAAAGGCTATAACTAAATTTGAAACATTTTTTAGTGTTTCCTGTGTTCATTTATATGATTGATACTTGTTTGTTGCAGGTGAAGTTCAATACTGATGCCATTGACGAGACAGATCTCCTTGAGGAAACTTTGAGGCCTCGTGTGGAAGCTATTGGTGGAACACTGGACATTGTTTCATTGAGTGGTAACCATATCACACCATGCATCCAGGTATGTTATTTGCTATTTGTTTTTGTGTGATATATTTGCTACATGTGAACATTTCAACATATTTAGGCTAGCGGAGGTTGAAAAATTCCCCATGACTCCTGGCCATAATCACTAAGTTTTTTTTGTCAAATATATCATGTGGAACATGAAGCTAATCAACCATATATACTAGTAAATAATATTGCAAAAGTGGACATGTTTGGTTAAAATAGGTTGTTCTTAGTACAGGCTGAAACGGGTCAGTTGAGGCTGGGTTGACCATCCATTACGTTAAATATGATTAAAACGCTTTAGGAGGTTACAAGCAGGCAGCCAAGCAGCACAAAATACACTTTGGGTGACTCAACAACATTCCACCTGTTTGTCATGTTTTTCTTAGCTAAAAGTCTTTATTAGACCCATTAGGGATAAATCATAACCCAAATAGACCTGATTATAAATTGGAGTAATACTGTTTTATGTACTTTGTGGTACTATTGTTATAGTGAACCAATTATTTGCCCTTTTCTGCATGACCAGGACCCAAAACTGCAAGTAGGTGATATATACACTCCAGCAGATGCGATTGCACAAGGACTCAAGACCCTTTCGCTAAACGAGACAAAAATTCTTGCCAGAACCATTGCAGACTGGTTTAGTAGCATTAACTAGTAAGTTCAGTGCAGAGATTCAGTAAATGTAAACTAAACTTAGCTTCAACCAAATTTTCGGATCTTGTATATATTAATATAGAAGCAACCATTGTGTGAATATAAACTCGAAACACATAATTTTATTGTCTCCCATAGTATATTTTATTTGACATTGGGGGATAGATGGAAGATCAGAATTATAGGATGGTAAAACGTGTAGCAAGGGATACTTGTTGGCTTTCTTGTTGATGAAGCTGGGGTTACTGTGAGCTAGGGGTGACAAAATATGCGGGTTTGAGGTCAAACAATTCTGGGTCAGCATACGATTTAATCAAATAATGATAAATTATTTTTTGCTATTGTGAGGGAAAGAATAATATTGATACCCTGTTTGCTGAAATTGCTATAATGAACTGATCTTCTTTGAGTGATTGCTTAAAAGAAGGAATTTTTATTAGACTTCATAAAGGAATATTTGGTAATATGAAAATTGAAGCATTGTTGAATACACTTTTAAACAAATTTACATTACAGTTACTTTGATTATACAAGTAATACCAAGAAGATCGCAGCCATCTACTATAAAAAAAGCTTTATGGAATTTGGTGATTAAGATAATGTCAGCCCACAGAATGGACTCATGGATTTCTAAATAGTTGTTTTGAAGATAATGAAATCACATGCATGTATCTAGGAAAACAAATAAACAATGTCTTTCTAATCCCAACAAATGCCTAGTCAAGTAGAATGATATGATACAACTTGTGGATTATTTTGGCCATTACAGAGAACAAGTTGTTATCCGTTTATATGATGACAAATCTCACCAACCATAAGCATATAAGTCTGACTTTCCTTTTGTAAGTCCTGCACCTAAACTTGCACTTTGAAACACCAAAATTTAAAAACAAACAAATAATGGCGGCCTTCATGAAGGAGCTTGAGCATCTGAAAATCGAATTGGAAGAAATCAAATCAGCCACCGACAACTTTGATGCCAGCAAAGTTATCGGAGTTGGTGGTTTTGGGAAGGTCTATGGAGGAAAACTATCTCGCTTTAATGGGCGAAATATGGTTGCCTTTAAACGTCTAGATGAAAGATTTGGGCAAGGTGGTCCTGAGTTCTTTAAAGAGATCAGGATGCTTTCATGTTACACGCATCAAAATCTCATCTCTCTCTTGGGATTTTGCAACGAAGGAGGTGAGATGATTCTTGTGTACGAGCATGCGTCTCGTGGAAGTCTCGACCGGATTTTGAATGATGCCACTCTCACGTGGACAGAAAGACTAAAGATCTGTATTGATGCTGCGAAGGGACTAAGCTTCCTTCATGACCCCAATGGAACACATCAAAGAGTCATTCACTGTGATATCAAAAGTGCAAATATTCTACTTGATGAGAATCTGAAAGCTAAGGTTTCTGATTTTGGGCTGTCAAAAATAAGCCCTGCTGATCAAAAATATACATTTCTTTTCACCAGTCCTTCTGGTACCCCCGGTTACTGTGATCCACTATACATGGACACCTACCAACTCACAAAAGAGTCAGATGTATACTCTTTTGGGGTTGTCTTATTTGAAGTCTTGTGCGGGAGAGTATGCTCTAAATATAGCAACGGTAAGCTTACTATGATTTTCGTGCCTTTTTGGAAGAAAAGCTACGAAGAAAAGAAATTAGACGAGATCATCTTTCAAGATCTCATGCAACAAATGGAACCGAGTTCTTTGGAAACATTTGCAGACATTGCATATCAATGTTTGCAGAAATCTCGTGAACAACGGCCAGCAATGTCTGTTGTTGTGGAAAAACTTAAGATTGCACTTCAATTTCAGGAGCTTCGTTATTTTAAACCGTCAGAGTATAAAAAGATAATTATGGCTGCGGATCCTCCTCTGATCTACAAGTCTAAAATTGAACTGAAAGCGATTCTCGCAAAAGGGTTCCTCGTTAATAAGGGGAAAACGGTAATGAGCTATGGTGCTTTGTGTTATTTTTATAAATTTTATGAATGGTAAATACAAAATGAAAATAATTTGCAAAAGTTTCCATTTACACCATATCCCACCGATCATAGATCAATCCCAACAATAGTCTTGATGTCCCGTTAACTGATTTAATTGATTGACTTGCAGCTGTTTTCAATAAATGACAAGGAAGAACACTGTGAAAGGCTATATATAGAAGGCTGTTTGAATCCAAAAGAAATTAGACATGGCAGTTTAAAACATCTGTCCAACTATAATAGTTCAAGGTGATTATCCTCCTTACGCACATCCCTTTTGTTTCTCAATTGTTTGTTTGTTTGTTTGTTTGTTTTTTTTTTTTTTTTTTTTTTTTTTTTTTTTTTTTTTTTTTTTTTTTAATAAATTTTGTCAATCTGTGCTGCTTGTTTATGCAGATTTCCAGGGGGGCGTTGTTACAGTTATGAAAATGAATTCAAAGCACGTGTGAGAGCTAAATTCTTGTCACCCCTAATCACATACAGCGTGAACCTTGTCTTCAGATATGCAGGGAATATCAAGAAATGTATACACATCAGGTACAGATTAGGTGGGGAGACAAAAGTTTTCATAGTCTACGACGCTGATAAGAGAGAAGATGGATGGTTCGTGGCTCCATTATACCAGTTTACAAGCGACCACAAAACTGTAGATCTTGAAATTATCTTTGAACGAGTTTTAGAAACGTTACAAGTAGCAGGCCTCGAGTTTCAACCCCTTGAAGAAAAAGTAAGCAAATAAATACCAGTTTATTTGTTTACGTCATTTTCTTTGTTATCTGATGGTTCTAGCTAGTATTTTTAGAAGCATTATTAAAAAATAGGTCAGCCACAAGCATATTTTGAATGAAAGAAAAACCCCAATGGCGCGCTCACTTGCTTTGGAATGTATATTTCATATATAGGTGAGACATTATCAAGTGTTGGGGTATCAAGACATCGTTAAAGCTTCGTCACAGGCTCTGTTCTACAAGTCCCTTGAGGAACTTAAAGTGCTTCTCTCTATAGGGGTCCACCTTAATGGCCACAAAAGGGTAACTGGCTACATCTATATATACGTCATTACTCGAGATTTTTAGTCATATTTTACGAAAGATATTATCATGAGAACTAATTCCAACTTATTTTTAATAAACTGGCAGTGGTTTTCATTAAATGAGAACGGGGAACATTGTGAACTGATATCCATATTCGATTGTTTGATTCCAAATAGAGAATACACTTCTCGAAGTGAATCTAATTATTATTCAAGGTGACTTGTCCTGTTTCTTCTACTCATTCCTATAGCTCAATTTTTTTATTTTTTTATTTTTATTATTATTATTTTTTTTATCTAATTATATTTTATACATACTATCATTCTTGGCTTCTTCGTGCAGATTTCCATTGGGCTTATATAAAACAAACAAACACGGATTCAAAATACATGTCACAACTCAATTCTTGTCACCACTTATCGGATACACAGTGAGCCTTATCTTAGTCAAAACATACTATGATGAAGGACAAATATATGTAGACCTCTAATACAAAATAGAAGGGGAGACAAAAACTTCTACTCTGTACCTTGCAAATAAAAGACACAAGGATTACTATGTTGCTGAATTGTATCAATTCACGAGCTATGGGAAAATTGTTGATCTTGAGATTGTGTTTTTCGACCATCAAAATTGTATAGAAGTAGAAGGCATCCTGTTTCAGCCCTTGGAAAAAGTAAGCTGATAAATACTGGTTTATTCATCTTAGTCATTCTTTTCTGACTTGGCTGCCACAGCTTGAGCTACAGCTACTTCTTAGTTGGGGTACAGCTGGTTAATGTCTGATATATGTTTATAATTCTTAGGTTGAACATGATCGCGTGTTAGAGTATAAGAAAGCCGATATGCAAATCCTATTAGATTCAGATATACTCAAACTGCCAAATGATAGTGTGCAGTGGACAATGAAGAAGAATCACTACTCAAATCTTTTAACAACGTTCCACATCAATAAAAGTCAAGAGGTATATCTGCTATGAACTATCCCGTTACATCCATATCAAAACCTTTCTAAATGTAACCAATCCAATATCTATTTCTCATTTGGTACTGACATATAATCTTATGATGATTGACGGATAGCGGTTTTCTGGTGTTAAAAATGGGAAAAAATGCCTAATGTTATCACCAAGAGGCGTAATGAGAAATCCGGCCCCGTCTTTCAAGTCTTTACCCGAATCAAGGTTCTTTTCTATTTTCTTGTATACGTTTTTGTTTTTCTTTCCCCGCATACATGCAACCTGATTGACAAAATTCTTGTACTTGTATTAAGTACCGAACAACCCCCCCTCCCTCCCTCCCCGGCGTGGTAAGCCAATGCAGCTAAAAACTCCGCATTGACTAATTCGAGTAAGTTTAAGTGTTATCGTTTTTTGGCATGCAAAGATGATGTTCTATGCTTTTTTGTTGTTACAGATTTCGAGAATCAGCTGTAATAAAGACCCACAGTTCTGTTTTTGAAATTGTGAATGAAATCAAATCCGATGTAGTATCACCTGAAACATCATATGCAGTTTACCTTGTCTACAAATTACCACAAGACCAATCCATATTTGAAACTCCTCTGGAAATTGTAAATTGTAAGGGTCACAATTCTGCCTACCCGTATATCTATTTAGTAAGTCCTCTAGACACCCCAATTATTAGAGAAATGCTTGATCAAATCCCTCACAACCCAGTGAATACCAAACTAAATGCCGTTCCACAACAGAGAAGCGACAGTTGGATGGAAGTAAAAATATGGGAGTTTCAAACCCCAGCTAATACCAACACGATTTCGATGCATCTATGGGTAAAGCATCCCGGTAACAAGGATCTTAGTGGGCTTATTATACAATGCATTGAGCTTAGACCAACATAGATTCTCTTTTTTCATGATTGGGGCAAAACTCAAGTGTAAACGCATCATTAACTCTGTCTCCACGTTATTTTTTGTTATGAAATCCATAGTAAACCCAATATCCTATCTTAACTGTTATACTTTGTACAGTCTAGTCTCCTACTCTCATTTTTAGATCTGTGATATTAAATCCTAGCAGAAAAGTAAGTATAAATTAAGAAAAAAAATTGGGACATCGTAGGATGGATCAACCCTGCTTGTTTATCTGAATCCTGTCGGTCTGCCTATGAGAATGCACCAAATACGGTAGTTTTTGTGGTCTCTTAAAAGATAGTTGAAATTCGGAGCATTTTTCATCACTTACAAAATACCTGAAGATAACTGATAGAGATATAAGGATCATGCCAAAGTTAGGTTTGGAAATCCGGCTGATTGAAATGATTGTTGGTATGTATGTTTATGATGGTCCTCATTCTCCTGTTATTATTGGACAAGAGTCTTAATTTGGCTCTACCGATCAGTTGTCGTTTGTTTGTGTTGTCATGCAAGGAATTTTGTTTAGACCTTTATGGGCGATTGAGGCCAAAAGATTGTAAACACAAGTACAGGTTTGTTCTCAGATTATACTTTCATTTCAATTTCTAACAGAAAAGAAAGTGCAAAGGATTGGTAACAGTCTTAAGTGTTCGTTTTAGAAATTAAATGTTTCAATACATTTACATTCATACTGCACCAGACCATACTTTTGTATTTTACTAAAATCATAATATAATATACAACTAATATTTGATGTAATCAAGATTAAGGGGAAGCTGTAGGCGTTGAAAAATAAGCCTCTTTTCCAAGACAACATCCGGAGCTTCTACTAGGTGGTGTTGTCGCCGATCTTATACTCGGCTCATCACTTAATAATCCTGTATGAGAAGCCTCTTCAGTTTTTAACAAACTGGACTTCCCCTCTATGTCATCCATTTTATCAATCAGTGTGTGTTTCGTCTTTGTATTTGAACTGGATATACCTGAGATCCCAGGGATATTTGCCCCCAGAAGGCTGCTTGTTGCCATTGGTGAATCGGGATCGCTTAAGATGTCTTCTTGAGAGACGTCTCCAATTCTTGTTAGTATGCTGAATGCTAGGTTCCCGAGAACACGAGAATAAGCTTCTAAGATCGCATGGGCGACATCCTGTAATAATTAAAGATTAGCACACGTTGATTTCTTGTCAATAGGAATTTAACATGTAGAAATTTTCTCTTCATAACAATCACGACTAATTCTAAAAATATTAAACAAAGTGACAAATATTGTTATGTGAACTCATATAGGTCATTCAAACTACCCGAGCTGTTGAGTCCAAGCTGCAGTACTAGGGTCTTGCAGTCTTGCTATGTTTCACTGACCCAACTAATGTGGCAAGGAATTTGATGTTTAATATCAGGAAAAAGTGAACCATATTAGAGGTTTACTCACCTTGCCATATTGTATTTTCATGGCATCAAGAAACTTTTGAGGAAGGTTTGGATATCGGATCTTGATTTCGCGTGAAAGATCTTCGGCTCGGTTTATTAACAACTCAAGTTTGTCAAGTTCAGAAATCGGATCTTTGAATGACCATGACGTTCTTGTTGGAGATTGACCATTGTCATGTTGCTCAATCTTCTTTTTCCATGCATGTATAGCTGTTTCCAGTCTGTTAATGGCATCCAGTGCGCTGTTTTCAGACTTTAAACTCATAGAGTTGAGCATAACAGAAGCCGGTGAGGAGAGTCTGTTTACTATCCTATATAGATCCTCACCAAGGCTTGCCTTCCCTGACTGTAGAATCAAAAACAACTCATTAGCATGCATCTGAATGGGGGTAAAAAATATCGGGTAATAGGTGGCAATTTCAACTCAGTTACTGAATGGGTCACTTTGAGTTATGCTTTATCTCAAACGGGTCAAAAGTTTACAACAATGTATTTTTTTAATACAGAGTTAATAATCAGATTCAACTCAACAAAAATTCTAAACCGACTTGCTTTAACAAAACTTGCAGTTCTAAACAATCTAATCAGCTTCTGACCGATGAGAATTAAAAAAATGTAGTTAGTAGTGATAAGTACATTAGTAAAAAGATGGATGGCTTACCTTTGGAAGTGCCTCATCAATGATCTTGGGTACCGGCATTTCAAGCAAGATAGTCTCATTGATTGTTTTAGCAGCCTTAAAAATTTGATGAACCAATTTAGCCTGATTAAGCAATTTCTTCCTTTCACCATCCGATAGACCACCTCTGGGCACTTGTGGAGTCGGAAGCCACCATCTTTTACTTTGCTTAAGATTGCTACTTCTTCCCTCAGCTCGACTACCTCCTTCCTCATACCAAAACTCCATCTCAGTCATTGACTCCAAGGTTTCCTGTTAGTATAGTTATGCATACTCAATGCCTTTAGACAAACATCTGAATTTGATTCAGTTGACTATAATGAGTGAAGAAATCACCTACAAGAAGCATAGAGTCTAATTTTCGCAGAGCTGGGAGGTTCAGATGAACGTCTCCACGAGCTTTTGGTGTCATTATCTGTGAAACAAAAATATACAAAGTTACTAAGATTTATATGTGAAAATGGTTTCTATAAAGTCAAGAAGGAAACAAAAAGATGCCTCTAATGTCCTTCCGTCAGCACCACATTGCTTAGCAGGAATTAACTGAACCATATAGTTGGTTGGAGAAAGCAACCAGTCCATCTCTCTTCTCCACTTGTTCTTTTTCTCCTCCGCCAGAGGCTCAAGTTTCCATAGCTCTCCGAAAACGGTTCCTATCCATCAGAGATGATATTATCTTAAGTAAACTATTGGACCCTAAATAATTAGAAAATCCAAAGTAAAAAATGTTTATCCAAACACTTCGGGGTAGAGAAGGTACCAGCTAGATTTGTTATGGCATTGGACAAAGCCAAAGCAGCGGAGACTCCATTTCGGCCTCCTGTAGTATCTTCACCCAACAAAAGTTTCGCAAATTTTTCTTTCATTACCTCCACATCTGAGTTACTAATTGTATACGATGGATTCTCATTGGGGGTGAACTTTTTTGGGCTCTCTGAGTATTCCCATTCATCCAAACCGTGTTCGTCTCTTTTCATCATACTCCATTGAGAAAAAAATGAAGATGAAGGGTTATTGCTAGAACAACAGCTTGAAATATCTTCATCTGGTGAGTCGGTTGGGCATCCGTCTCCTTTGCTTGTACTACTACTTTCATCCTCGTAAGAGTTCGCATTTTGAATGCAGCTCTCAAGCCCGTTGTAAGTTATAATCCCTGAACATTGTAAGTTATCTTCATGAGATATGCAAACTCGAAAAGTTTAAGTTTATAGTGAATTGATTAACAAAGACTGATCAGCAACTTAAGAAATGACATTAATTTACTTGCTGATCTTGAAGCATCTGAACTTCATTTCAAGTATTGATGACAAAATACTAGTAATACACGGTTGCATAAGTGTCCTCAATTAAAAAAAGTTTATATCTGCGAGTTTATAAAATTATTCATATTCACTTGAAAATTAACATACATATGGATACATGTCCCAACTTAAGAAATCTAAACCAAATATGAGCCAAACGTCAAGTTAAGTAGTCACGTATGCTGTTTCTCTATAGATGTCGAGTAGTTACAGACCCAAGTTTTCTAGTATTTTTAGTAAATCAGGGCTGAGTCCATCATTAAACTAGTTTGTTGGATGCTGTACTTTTATGTCTTGAAATCATACACATGAGTTTTATGGTTTCGTTTCGATCCATCACACTTCACAACTATTTTTTGAATAAAATACTTTCGCTAGCCATGTGCATCTTTTTCAAGAATGAAAATGCATAATCCAAGACATCTATTTTATGATGATTCATACAACGCGCATTCAATATAGTAATATCATGTTGAATTTGAGCATTTTATTGCTAGCTAGCATATTGTTTACTCTTATCAAATGATACGTCTTAACCACTAATTATACATAAATAAATAAATAAACTTAATCTTAAATTTTTAAGTCTCTTATTAAGCTGTTGGATCCAGACTCCGGAGTGGTTGTAGATCTATCTTTTTTTTATATGAGTACGATTTTGAATGCATTATTATGTCTGCTGAAGTCTTGGATCTGCACTAGTGATCAACAGAGGATGAACAATTATTTGTTTCTGACTATTTTTGCAGTTCAAATGTCATTAAAATATTCCCTCATGTTGTATTATTGACCTTTAAAGGCCTTTTGCTAATTTCATAATTTGACTTTGAGAAACTATTGCAATATTTACCTAGGTATTTTTCAAATATAAATACTAAACAAATATTAAACTCTTTGCCTTAATTCTTGTTAGAAGTTATTACTTTCTAAATATTCTACTACTTCCCTTGTGTAACATTTTACTTCCTCTTGCAAATGGGTAAACTGATGGGTTTTCTCCATATTCAGGTTTATCCATGTGGCCGTTTCTAACCCTTCGCTACCCTTTCTTTGGCCACCCCAAATATATATCTAGTAAAGTTTGAATCTTAGACATCTTGTTAGAGGGTCAGTAACGCAACCACTAGACCACTTTGACGGTTGTTTGTTAACTTATACATCACTTTGCCAAAATACAAATTTTAAAAACTATTTTGTGATTATTTATTAAAATGTCTTCTTAGCGAAAATTAATGCTGAGAACCAAATACTCGACTCGTAACATGTAATCGATGGTTTTTATTATCTTAACATGTCCGATCCATTCCTCTCTCTCTCTTCGCTTTCAAGATGATAAAGCATATCTAAAGTGTTATGATAATGAAAAAGACATTCTATTCTAGCACTATGGCTCTTTATTTTTGTTATAACTTTGCATTTACTACATTTTCATCTACCACTTGAGAAGACAAAAGATGATGCAAATAGGCAAAAATCAAGCTATGCCTTAAATTATTTACTAAAATTATATATAGTAGTAGTTAGGATAAAGGCAATATTTCCTCCTAGAAGCTAAAAATAACTTATATGTCCCCACTATCATTTATGAAATTAGTTGGGATGTTTGGTACTGTACATGTCACACAATATACCATAATGCCATAAAGTCTACCATTCTTTTTTTGATTTTTTTTTTTCTGAGTCAAATTTTAAATCATAAACAAGAATCCTGCCATTTTCCGTAAATTCTGCAATGGTAAAATCTGACTTTATCACTTTTTATTATGGGGCAAACTATTCAACTTTCTATTCTTAGCAAATAGTCAAACTTTGAATACAGAGTAAAAAAATTGGTACTGTACTATTCCTACAACCTCTGTTTTTGATGATTTTTTGTTTATTTTTTGTTTTTACCACTTTTGAGTTTTGACTTTTTAAAATTTATATTTTATTTTACGCTTTTTTTTTTTTTTTTTTTTTTTTTTTTTTTTTGCAATTTTTAACCACTTTATTAACAGAACAAATGGTTTTATGATTTTGTGCTTCGTATTTATTATGTTTTACTACTTTTGGTCTGCCAAACTTTTTTTTTTCCGTAAATTTTTGTTTTACAAATTTATAACAAAAACAAAATTATAAAAAAATAAAAAAATAATAAAAAAAAAATAGGAGAGGTATTGGTATCACTTTTGAAAGTGTACCAATAACCAAACTCATAAAAAATTACTGAGTCCATTAACGGCCTGTTTGGTAAACCTCTTTTAGTGGTTTGGATTCATAGATTTTTAAAAAAATTTGTTTGGTACATTTTGATTCCCTCGACACACTCCCAATAGTGATATTTCACTCCACTTTTTCAATCCACCCTATTTTGGTGTCTTTTGGGTGTGTTTCCACAAATGAACTATAGGAAAAAAAGAAATTATTTGATGGTTATTTTTTAGCTACAAATTATGCTATTCTTTTTCTTATATTTTATTTTTCTATTCTAAAAAAATATATAAAATAAACTTATCTATTATTTATTTTCTCTCTTTTCATTTAATTCAAAATCCAAATTCAAATTCAAATACAAATTTAAATCCAAATCCAAATATAAAACCTATCTAGGAACCAACACGCCCTAAATTTTTATTTGAGAAAAGTTTTTACCATGAGAAAGGGTGAAAAGAGCTCACAAGTCCTACCAAAAAGTACACTTTCATATATCTTTTCTCCAATGGAGCATTTCCAATGAACCTAGATAAAAAGTTTACTTTGTTTTCTAATCTACTTTATAAAATCATAAAAAAGAAGTACCAAATTCTATAATATATAATTAACAAAAAACTATTGCTCCAATGAGAAAAAGCTATTGAATGACTTTTTTTGGGAAAAAAAATCAGGTTCTACCAACGCCCATTGAATATGATCTAATAGACATTAGACTAAACATATTATACCAATTACACTCTCTTTTTTGGCAGACGACATCAGCTTCTTATAACGGCAGTAAGCTAACAATAATATTCATGATTTTTTTAGTTTGATTTGAAACAAAAGGAAGGATAGGAGCATACTGTCGGGTGGTTGATCAAAGTCCATGCTATTGCTGATTCCTCGGTTCCATGTACAACAATTCAACTTCCTCCTTAGTAACACCATCCTTAATGTTAAATAGCTTATGCAATCTCACCGAACCACCAAAATGCCAGAATATCTTTTTAGCTTCCAAGTCTAAGAAACAATGCCCTGCATTGTACACACACGAAAATTCATTGAGATTATCGATTTATTAAACAACTTACTCAGCAAACTATAGCTAGACAACCTCAATGAGGTTGCAACTGGTGAGTCGCCTATGGTACAATGATAATTGGGCTTTGCGGTCTAAATTACTAGTAGTTTTCTTTTCCCATCATGTTAACCGGTTAAAAAATATATAATCAACTAGCAAAATATTGCAAAAATGAAATATGGCATTTGAGATACAAAGACTGAAAGACAATAAATGCTAAATAAATGTGAATTCAGGGATTATACATTTGTACCTTGACACATTCCTGATTATCTTGACTTTCAAATTCAACCCCTAGACACACATTTATGGTTGTATATATTGTTTATTGAATATGAATGTGTAGATTTAAAATATGAAATAATAATATAGATTTACGAAATTATAAAAAATGAATAAGTTGCAAAAGAGAGTTGCATTACATAATTCAACAACCTCTTATAAAATTACATGTAAACACTTTGTTAGATCTACAACAAATATACTACTCGAATACTGATCGGTGCAAATAATTTTGAAATAGTCACGCAAACCTCTTTGGAAGAGAGGATTCTACCTCGTTTGAGTCTTGCATTAAAGTGAGTCCGTCTATTTAGAAAGGGAGGTGATTTGCATACTCTGATAAATGATTGGGACATTTTAAATTAGAGTGTCTTGACATTTATAACTTACAAGATAAGGATAAGGATGAGTAAAAGTAATGTGAGGGTATAAATGCCAAGACACTTTAATTTAAAGTCTCTCGATCATTTACGGGAGTGTGCAAATCAACTCCCATTCGAAAACCATGATTACTAACAAAAATACAAAATGCATTTCTTGAATTAGAGAAATTTGGGGCTAATTATTCCAAAAATTATGTTTACTCTATGTTATTTCAAAAACAACTACGGCTATTGTAATCCAGGAAGATGATTTGCACACACTATTATGATTTGTTACTCTATATTATGTTTTCCTACTTAATTTGTAAAAATAAAAAATAAGAGTGTGCAAATCTTTCGTAAAACATACCTAATGGAGTATATAATTAGCCTTTTACAGTAATTAACAAGATCATGTTACAGTAAATTACCATGTACGTATAATGTACACAATCAATCAACAATACATCATTCTCAGTAACTATCATCTGACTTTAATATCATCATTAAAGCCCTTTAATGCATGAAAAAAACGATATACGTCCTCATTAAATACCATCCTTTTATTTTCTAATCACTTAACAAAATGATGAACACCATGATCTGAATGCATACAAACACAACCAAAACAATTTTTTTTAACAACTAACTATCTCGCAATATACACACCACAAATATACGTAACAAAATCATCATCACGTACAATATATACATAAGCACCAAATAAACGTACCTTAAAGATTTTGTAACAACGTACTTGACAGAGTTAGACGTTAACTAGGTGTAACTGAGACATTGTTAATGTGTGTGAAAGTGAAAGTGATCGAATTAAAGTCAAAATAAGTAGGTGATGAGAGCAGGGAATAGAGTTGAATTATGAGCTTGTTGATTTGTTTTATTTTTCAAGACATGTTATGCACACAGTGTTTTAGTGTGTGTGAAAGAAAGAGTGTGTTTTTTTTTGTCAGTACGTGTGGAGAGTACGGTGTGAGATATGTTAAATAGTGTTATGATATGGGCTTGGATCCGGTGGAGCTATGGGTTTGTTTATTATTCACTTTGAGTTATGTTTTATAAATTGGTTTTGGGGTTGAATGGTTGATGATATCGAGTTAGTCGTTCTCGGTTTAGCCTTTTGTGATTGGGGCGCGATGCGGGAAAGAACCAAGGGAAACACGCGGTTCCATTGCGGGAGTTTAGTCCTGAAAGAAAAATGACACATCAACTTCACATCACCAAAAACCTTTTCCATTATTTTTCTTTTAACTTTCCCTTAACAATTATGAGTAAGGATCAAATAAAAAATAAAAGTAAGATGAGAAGGATGAGAAATAATCACAGCCGCACATTTCTGATACATCTACAAAAAAAGATGCATCTCCCATAAAATTCTCCTTCTTCATTTGAAATGTGTGGCTCAAAACATTTCTCATTCTTCTTATTTTTATTTTTCTTCTTAGTGGATTCATTCTCAACTATAACATTTTCCTTCAGTTCATTTCAAACTTTTTAAACTTTTGTCATTAAAAATAACTCAAAACATAAATAATCACACACAACAGTTAATAAAATACAATCAATGACTTTTCTCTCTCTTCATGCTTTTTTTGCCGCAAAGTGAGAGCTGGTGCTTCACACTTTCCCGCCGGCATGGCACTATTCCTTTTGATTTTTCTTGCTATCTATGGATGCCTATTTTTAGCTTATCCAGCTAAATGCTCGAATAAACGATAATGAGGACGTTTGGCATCCATAAATGTCCTATTCACTAGTCCACTAGAATTTGTACCCAACTTGATGCATTGTGAAGTTTTTTGTCTTTCAAAAGTCAAAAGTAAGCATAGAGGTTTTAAGTTCGAGTAGTATAATTGAGTTTCATACTACTTTCATATGTTCATCTACGCTGATTTCAAGCTATCAAACGAGTAGTCGTTCGAAATTAGTCGGCTCGTAATTTCGAGTAACTCAAAAAGAAACAATAGAAAAAAAAAAAAAAAAAAAAAAAAAAAAAAAAAAAAAAAGCTTTGTTGATGCATAAACGATATGTCTAATATAACTAGAAGAGATGGTTTTGATGTAACATGACTAGACTAACGAAATATATGATTGTATGTAACAACTGAAGTTATTCATTTCATTATTTTTTATTTTTTAATAATGAAAGTTACATAGAGACCTGAATTACTTATTTTATCTTTTAAAAGTTCATTAAAAAAAAAAAAAAAAAAAAAAAAAAAAAAAAAAAAGACTCTTGTGTTTAATGGAGTAATGACACTAATTAAAGTGCCCTCAAGACAAAATAAAGCCTACCCATTTAATTAAACTTTTAATATTATTGTTGTTACGACTTCTTGACTTTCTAGGTGATTATAAAGTAGGATTATCTTTTTGTAATAATCCGTCTCATATATGTATTAATAAAATCTCAGCTTTTTAGAACTTGTAAAATTTAGGGCCCGTTTGGTTTGTAGATGGGTTTATGATTAGGATTTGGATTTGGATTTAAATTTGGTTTAGGTTTTGAATTTAGATTTGATGTAAGAGAGAGAAAATAATACTCCCTCCGTCTCATTTTATAAGTCCATGTTTGAAAAGTCAAAGTCTTTTTTTTCAAAGTTTGACCGTAATTATTTTCTTTCGTGTTATATAATACTTGATACAAAATATATAAATTGATTTGTATTTTAAATGTATCTTCATTGGTATACTTTTCATCAAGTATTATATAATACGAAAAAAAATAATTACGGTCAAACTTTGAAGAAAAAGACTTTGACTTTTCAAACATGGACTTATAAAATGGGACGGATGGAGTATTTAAAAATATATTATAAATTAAAATATGAATTAAAATTAAAATTAGTCACATAAAATATAACAAAAATAATAATGAGAGGATGAAATTTGCATGGGCCCACAAAAGTGAGATAAATTCAGAAAACCAGTGGATGAAGTAAGGAGTTGCACATGCCCAATTATCCGAATTTATACTAAAAGTCAACAGTAATTTTTTCAAACCAAACAACAGTTTTTACTGTCAAATCCAAATACCCCCTCAAATCCCTCAAAGCAAACGCACCCTTATAGTCAACATAGATATATGAGGTTTCAATGTTTTATACACAAGTGAAAAAGAACCATCATCGAGGTGTTCTATTGTGCTTAAAGTCAAATTTCATCTTGAAAGTGATCATTAGGTAGATAATTCAAAATAGTCACGCGGATACCTTGCTTAAACCACGTATATCTAAGTTCACAAAATTCTCAAATAACCGCTAAACCGCATTTGTTTACCTTATCCGTTTTAAACGTTAATAAATCCAGCATAAGATCTTCTATATTTCAAATTAAGGTTGAGCACAAAACCGAGAAAACGGAGTCGAACCGGACCGAACCGACCATATTTGGTTTGGTTTCGGATCTATACATTAACGGTTTTTGGTTTCGGTTTCGGTTCGGTTCGATTCGACCCAAAACCGACATAAAACACACCTAAACCATATAAACCGAACCGATATAAAACCAAGTCGAACCGATCATATTCGGTTTATTTTTGGTTTTATATATTATTGGTTTTCGGTTTCGAGTTAATTCGGTTTTCGTCGGTTCGGTTTCATACCGATGCTCAGCCAGTGATAAATGTCCTAATCTCTGTTGTAAAAATCGGTCCATGCGGCCGATTAATCTCCGCATAATCGCTGATCGCTTACTAAACGCCTTGATTTATCATAATCGGTCTATTTAATCGTTTTGGTCAAAGATCACTTAAAAATCGGTCAACAAACCGATTAATCGTACAAAATCGGTCTGATCGGACAAAATTGCTTAAAAATCAGTCAACAAAATCGCTTAAAAATCAGTCAAAATCGCTTAAAAATAGTCAACAAACTGAGTAATATCTATGTTTGACTTTAAACTTTGAAGAATTATGTATTATGTTTATATTTGAACACATGAAATATTTAAACTTTGATGCATTATGCTTATCACATACATATAATATAATATAATATAATATATAAAATTACAATTTTGTGGATAAAAATTCCAATACGATTAATTCTCGATTAATTTTCGCCTAACTGATTAATCGCTAGACCTTACCCGACCGTCTCACTAGCGCCTAGTGATTTTTACAACCTTGATCCTAATTCACTAGTCTTACCACTTTTTGCAATTGTAGAATTTAATACTTAACTAACTCGTAGGATGTTAGTGATTAAAATAAACAATGGTATTTATTTAAGAATTGCAAAGAAAAATGAGGTATGTAAATATAGGAGGGGCGCTAATTCCATATTTTAAGGGCAGAAATGGCGCCGTAGGGAGAGCGCATTGTCTCCAAACAATTATTCTTTTTTTGTTTTTTACGGTGATATTCAAATACATATGAAATAATGTTAACTCTGTTCAGTCACTTCGGTGATAAAAACGTTTTTGTTTTCTATAAATTTGTTTTGTACAAGACAAGATAAATAAAGAATATGTTCAAATCGAATTTTTTTTATCAAAATTTCTATAAAATAAAAAACATGCATTTCTTAGTTTGTTTCCTTAAATAGATTAAATTTTCACTTTTGACTTTCAAGAATAATGGTTTTTATATTATATATAGTATATATATATAGATAACAATAAAAAAAATTACACACACATCTTTTGTATTTTCTTTCTTTTCTTTCCAAACTCTATTTTTTCTTCAAAACAAAAACAATGTTATATAAACGCGTTTTTCATGTTGTGTTTTTCAAGATTAAGTGATTAAAGAGCTAAGCGTCAAGTGTCTTTCTCCACATTTAACACGTCTCACTGTTAGTTTAGTTTTTCAATTATAGATCAAAGTATTTCTTTCGAAATGTACATTGGGCTATGTTATACAAACCCTCCATATGTTGTCACATCAAGGGGTTTGGTCAAATCATACAACCCGCGATACACACCGTACAAGCCGGTAATGAATCTAATGATTGGATATCCTCTTTATGAGAAGGTGTGGATAACTCACCCCATGTATATTTTAGAAACCATTAAGGCTACGTTTACCACGACTAATAGTAACATTTAGCAGTAGCACGTTTAACAATTGTTTGTTCTATAAAAGCGTTCAACAATTTATATGTAATTTAAAGAGTCTAATGATGAAAGAGCTAAATGTTCACGTTAAGCCTTTCTTCAAGTAGCGTTTAAAGAAGTATCGCTCGTTGTCAAACGAGCTTTTCAATTCTAAAAGATAACCGCTAACCGCCGCGTGCTCTTAAATGTTTCAAGAAGGGTTTTTTTTTAACATGATCTCCAGCAATTGCATGTAACACTTTCTATCTGTGAGTGGTTTAAGAGAATGTGAATGTTGTTGTTGGGTATAGTGTTACATTATTGGGCTTACCACATTGTATATGGAGAAAACTTAAGCTACCCATAGGGTAGTCTACCCACTATTAAAACTTAATAAAAACACAATTAATGATTTGTTGGATGATAGAGGAGAATATTATTCATTCTCTCCCAATGAATCAGTGTCACTTTATCCGAGTAAACTACCCGGTGGGTAGGTGTATCAATGCCCCATTGGATATGTAGTTTTGTAAGAAACAAAGTCGTACCCACCAGATATTGTCTCCTACCGTTTGTCTTGTCTATTTCAAAACAAAAGATAATTTGAATTGAGAGGAAAGTGGTAGATTTTGGAGGAATTATAGAAACTTTGGGACTATTAAACTTTTTGATTAGTTATGGGTTTTGTCTCAATTATATGTTTATTTTATTGATTCATTTTAAATTGTAAATAGTAAGCTCATTTCAAATTACCAAAAACCGCTTTTTTTGAAAAAGAATTATTTGATTTTGACACTTAAAGAATTATTTTAAAATCTATCAAGCTTCGTTGTATGTCTTTATTAGGGAGATTTAATTTTGGCGTAATAAATTCGTTCACATAAATTTGGTGTCTCTGAGCTCGGTTTATAATGAAGACAACTTTACTCAAATCCAATTTCTTTCATTGCTTTGGATCTCTAACAGAGGAATTAAGATTTTCATCGATTGGATACTTGAAAGTCAACCCGCTTTCTATCTTACTGCCATTGATATAGCTCGGTACTTTTTTTTTTTTTTTTTGGCTTGTTTGATTTATTTTGTGATTTAGATTGTAATCTTTATTTTTACGGATTTTCTTCTTGTAGATCTGCCCTTTTTGTGGTTTCTTCCTTTGTGAGACTTGTTTGTTATAAGGCCGGTCGGCAAGGCAATGTGAAGCCATCACCTTTTTGCCATTTCACGCTTATGTCCATTACCCTCTTGTCCATGTCACGCGCGAGCACAAAAACAAAAACAATATATTAGGGGTGAGCATCGGTCCAGGACCGGACCGACAAGACTGATGACCAAATTAGCCAAAAACCCAAGACCAAGAACCGGACCGAATGTGGTCGGTCCGGTCCGGTCTCGGTCGATTCGTCGGTCGGTCCAGTCCAACTAGGCCAAATAATCAGTTTGTGATCCGGTCCGGATCGGACCGGCCGGACCGATGACCGAATTAGTCAAAAAGCCAAGACCGAGGACCAGACCGAATGTGGTCGGTCCGGTCTCGATTGGTCTTTCGGTCGGTCCGGTCCGCTCGGGTCATTTGCTCAGCCATACAATATATGGTGAAGGTTTCACCTTGCAGGTTTACAAAAAAATCAGGCCTCACTTTATGGTTTATCATTTTTTTATTTTGTTTGTGAATGTCTGTGGGGTATTTAGTGGTGTATATTTTTATAAAGTGGGTATTTTAATGAAAGGGGAAGTGAATCATGTTTTGCCCATTAAAAGGTGAAGTGTGGTGAAGGGAAGTGAGATGAGGGAAAAAGCTGACGTGACGCTGAGATGTATGACGAAAGTGTGTTACCCTTGACTTCTAGCATAAAATCATAAAATCTTGGTTGTTCCAAAAAAAGTTTACAAAATCCAGAAATTGTGAAAAAGTGATAGATCATGATGGGTTTGTTTATAGTAATGTGTGTTGTCTCTAGTGTTGTCAAGAATGGTCTTCAATGCTCATCATTCCTTATCAGGAGTTTCGTGCATCTATGTCGACTTATTATTATATCATGTCGAATTCAATATATGTTAGCCCCATTCATATTCAATGAATCAATGTGTTGTCTAAAATGGATTTTAAATTTTGAATGAAATTTTGGGCCCAGAGTTAATGTCACGTATTTAATGTCCAAAATTAACAAGAGACGTGTTTTTATGAGTTATGTGTAAGCTAAAATATTTATAGTTTTGCCTGCTTCGGTTTCTCATATAAACCTTGTCTATTAACCACAATAGGTAACACTAATTTGAGAAATAATCGAGATGACTAGATACATGACTAATTTTATGCATAAAATGATGTATCAGTTTCCTGTCGGTTGTAGCAAAATGACTCACTAAAAAATCAGTCAATTTGTTGTCGCAGAGTTTTAGACATAACATTAGTCATACTTCTGATCACCCAATAATTTTTCTATTAATTTATAATCGCATTGTATATGGTACATCTATGAGACACCAATCTACAAGGTATGGAAACACTATGACATGCACAATTGCGTAAATTGAAAACCCATGAATTTGGTTCGAGATCAACTAGTAGCGGATTCAGAACTTTGGCATCATCAATAGTCAAATTTTTCACGCTTGTCGGTCTCATAAGTAGACCAAATGATAACCAAAAGGCTTGTGTCCCAATGGTACCCCGCAGTGTGTGAGAAGCTCCCCAAACAAATGGTTGTGGGTTGAAGCCCTGTTTAAGACATGTGAGATAGATTTGTAGTTTAAATATCGTGAGATAGTTAAAATTGATATTTAAAAAAAATCGACCAAATGATATAACGTTGTATCGGGACAAATTGTGAGCCATGTGAAGAGTTGTGATAAAGTATGGCTCTTCCTGGCATACACAACGTAAACCACATATACATAAGGACAAGTTTAATTGAAATGTCAAATGTATACAAACACCAAACACATGTAATGAATAATTAAATATACTTTATTTGGTTAGAGTGCAAAGTGCAGCAAAGTATAGTTTCGTTATAGCCAAAAATGGACGCCTATAACACGCCATCCATGTTATGGATACACCACTATCCACAAGTTATAGGGTCACCATCATTTGCATAACGAATGTTATATGGTTTTTTCTCTTTCTCTTTCTTTTTGAGCGTAAAAGTGATGTGAGTGGGGTGCTTTTTTTTTTGTTACAAGAATATTATTGTGGAGGGTATTTTTTGGTTTTGTGTTAGAAGGTAAAAGCTGGCGGTAGATAACACACTGATAACCGCCAACTGCACCTTAGCTCTCTTATAAGTTTTAAATAGAGAAGAGTGCTCGTACGTAATAATTATTTGAAGTTAAACTTTAATATACAAGAATGGTAATCTATACAGGAACTATAGATTATAAAAGAATGGAGCTGATACTAAACGCGCACCTAAACACGCATACGGCCGTCACGAGCTTCCTTCGAAGGAGATGACTCTGCAAGAACATTGACACGCATTTAAAGCGGTCGGTTATTAACGGGCAACTTAAACAACGTTTTCCGCATATTTTCGTTAGAGCACAACGTGTATTCAACTATAGTATCAAAAGGCATTAAACGGGATTATCAGCCAAAATTAAACCTCGTGCCAAATTCAGATATAATTAACTATGTTTCTATGTTTGTAAGACAGAATTTTCCATGAAGAGACAAGATCGGCTTCTCAATTATCATTCACAAAATCAGTACATTAATTTTGGATTTTCGACATTAAATGGATAGAAGTTCAAAAAAAAAAAAAAAAAAAAAAAAAAAAAAAAAAAAAAAAAAAAAACGCGCACACCTCAATACGTGGGTCAGTTACAAACTTTCAATCATATATTAATGTAAAAAGATAGAAGTACGACTTAGATGTAAACTTAAACTAGTAATAATTCACGCAGATCCAGTCCAAACGACACTTTAGTTTTAACCATTAAGGCATTAACTATCACTCAAATGATCGCTCCATAACTAAATTTAAGACTGAGCCGCAAGCCAAAGAACGCAACAACTTTACCAGCCAAACGCCACAACAACCTGCAGAAACTGAACATAACAGATTGTTATACCATTGTAACATAATAATAGAAAAAATGACATAAACAGAACATGTTTCAGCCGCTGTTGTTGATCTCTAAATAGTCCAAACTCCAAACCCTTTTTTTTGTTGTAGTCGAGATAAACTTTTTTCACTGCGTCTCGGACATGCTTGGTACAGCCGGAACTAGTAATCATCCTCATGAAATCCACGTAAACGAGACATCACAGCCAGATAATTAGTTCACGAGCTGTACCAAGCAAGTCAGAGGCCACCGTGAGTTATTATCAGCAACTAATGGATAAGCACTGCTCTAGATCTTGAATCTGAACTGCATACATACTAAAACAGGACAAATATTTATAGGCCAAGATATGAATGGCATGAAAATAATGTGAGCCGCATATATAGAAAAAAGTGCCTGGACTAACATGGCAATGACTCATGAGAAAAAAATGTGATCAAAAGCCAATACATGTGAACAAAAAGGTATGAAAATGTGAATCACTTAATGCCAAGGTCTATATTTCTGGCGTAGAAAATGTGAGCCAGAAACAGACAATTTCAAGCACAAAACTTCTGAGATACAGTTTTGTGACGTAACAATTTATTGGTACTAAGTACCAAAACAAGCGAGCCCCAGAAGATAAAAACTCAATATAAAATAAAATACCTACGGCGATAAGTAACAAATGGTTAAAAATTTCCTGTTCAAGAAGTGTCAATTAATGAAATAGACGCAAAAATGAATTACATCTATAGCACCTCAGTAAAAAAAACCCAAGTATATCGTCAATAGACATAAATATATAATTAAAAGAAGAATAATAAATGTGTTTATGCAACCAAAAACAAAAGCTGAACCGCTGAACTAGTATTTTGGTGGTCGAGCCTCTCACGAAATGAAAGTACGCTAAAATTTTGGATTACAAGAATGGTGATCTCCAACAAATATCCTCGAACTCACTATCTCACATTGATTTACAAGTATGGAGACACCCACACCTATCGTGACTCCCCTAAGGCTCGTGTCAAATACCTCACACGGGAATCCTACTTGCGAGGGATACATGAAAACTTCTCTTTGATTTTACAGACACATAATTCAATCGAAATTGAAAATCCCATTCAGTATCGAATTTGGTTTTGATATGAACAACAATGGCTCAAATAAGTAAGTTAAAGGAGATGTGCATAGGAGGGATAATAAAGAACCCTGAAGCTGTGGGAAACTGAGGGCTCAAGCCCTCCGAAAGAACAGTTTGGCAAAAACAAATACATCCAAACATGCTAAGATTAGGCACGAAGCGAAATACTCCACGGTGTAGACTGTAGACAGAACAAGAGAGATTAGCACTAATGGAATCCAGCGAACCATTCTTAATAAGGCTTCCATCTTACACCACTTAAGATATTTACAACGCCTGAATACCAGACCGTTTCAAGAGCAGCACACCAAACCACGCTAATCAAACCCGTAAATAACTTATGATGGAAAGAATCAGTAGTATTTATTGCAGAAATATTAAAAAAAAAAAAAAAAAATTTGAGTGTAAATATAATCTACAGTTGCTTATCAAAGCTTTAGATAACAAGGTAAACTGGTACTCTGTATTAATGAAGCAAACAAGAGCCGATAAATCAGCAATCAAGTCTCTATTCAATCATAAACCACAAATATAGAAACAGATATCTACACAAAGTACACAAATAAGTCGCGTTCAGGTTATGTCATACCAACCGACCTAAATTGCTAGCCCTACAACGTGCACGTATATCTATAGTGAAATGAAAATATTCAAATAAAGTAATAAAAACATGAAAATTATCATCACCATACAGTAGACTACAAACACAGGATCTGTGTATGTACCAAATAGCCTCAGCTATGTCCAGTTTGCTCGATGCATCACAAATACTGTCTTTATCAAATACCAACTGCTAATTTAATATAAAAATAAGCCAATAAAGTTTTGGTGGCAAACTAACGCAGAAAACCGAGAATAGAACACAAACAAATCACGACTGGAGAAGAAAAGCCTGCTGACTAAGCTAAGCCAACGGTAGATGAAAAGGTGATATAACCTTGAGTAAGTATATCAGTATATATAATCGAGAGTTGACTAATTGAGCATAAATGTTGCTTTAGGTTTTCCTTTAACTAGTGGGAGATAAATATGGAACATTGTTTAGTACTACTATTAACTTCTAAATTGGCAAGATTCATTTTTATACACAAATACCGAACTTTAAGCAAAAGAATCTCGAAAACAACACGGAATTTATTACCATTGCTGTCGAGAACATACAAAAAAGCAAATCATATGGTTTCAATGTAAAGTTATGAGCGGAATAAATAAAATTCCGAAACCTTTGAAGACATACATTTATGGCATAAGTTGCATAAAGACAACTTTATCAAGGGAATATAATGTCATTATGTACAACTGAATCCTATTCCATGTTGCAGACTGATATAGAATCGGATGCCAATTTTAGGCATTTTTTTTTTGTCTAGTCAAACCACATCCATGTAAAATAATCAGAACCCGTAGATATCATATCAATCGTACACGATCACCAATTGCATAAATAGATCAGTATTAAGCTTATTCGGAAAAATATAAAACTTTTTTTTTCCTCTTTCTGATTCAAAGCTTTGTCCCATTCACTACTTATAGCATAAAGTGATAAAACAAGCGAATTAATATAACGCATTTTCATCTGCAGTGTCAAACCTAAGAATTTATAAAATACAAAATCGAATAGATTATCTCATAAGCAATATTTTAACACCCGGTTGAACCAGAAACCAATTTGGTCACCAAAAGCTGGTTTTTGGTATTTAAAAAAAAAAAAAAAAAAAAAAAAAAAAAGAGAGAGAGAGAGAGTTAGTTGAACAGGGAGCTCGGCCGGGTCGATTAAAAAGCCGGGTTTTAAAACACTGTTACAATAATCTAGAATACATTTGCTAACATCTAGGCTTCTTCCACATAAACAAATTATGGTGTGTTTGGGATAGCTTATATAAAGAACTTATACTATATGTGTGTTTTAGCGTAAGGTTAGTTTTATCAAAACTAGTTGTAGATGATTGTGTTAGGATTTGCTTATGATGTATCAAAACACAATAAGCTAATAAGCTGTTTTTTATTAAGGGTTTTGCTAAACAATTAATATGCATATAAAAGGAAACTTGGACTTTGTTATATTAAAAATGACATATATTTAAGTTAATTTTTATGTTCATTTATTGTGCGTTAAATACATAACTACTTAATCGTCAAATTCCTATTACAGAAAAAATTGGCTAATAATAAGCTGATAATATATATATATATATATATTTTTTTTTGCATCTATCATTACGGAGTCGTCACGATATATCCGTAATTCGTATTTAAAAAAATATGGAAAGGGGAAGTTTGATAAACAAAAAAATATAGCGGCTACTCAGATACATTTAGAAATGTTTATCTAATACTTTTTTTTATTTCATCAAAATAAAATTTACATAGTCGTTGATGGCAAACGAGCGACAAGCTGCGCCGCTACCCCTTTTTGAATTTGCAATAATAAAACTGTTATCAGCTTATCATTAGCAAATTTTTTAGAAATGATTAGTTCCATAATAAGCAATCCTAAATATCCACAAATTTCACAAATAAGCAAATATCACTCAAAAACTATTTTAAATAATAAGATAAACAGAGATCTACATTATATATAAAAAAATACCTGAAACTAAGTGTAGATCCAAATTTAATTAAATATGATTTTCACAGTGGTTTCTAATTCAGTTGATACAAGGCGGGACTTAATATTCACCGACTTTTTTTTTTTTTTTTAAACATGTTTCGGCGAAGCAGTTCCCGACCTGTACCAAGCGAATCAGAAAAACCACCAGTGATATATATACATATAGATCTGCATGCTCATATTGATTTATATATATATAAGGTTATATATTTATAGGAGTAATGATACAACCCTATCTTATGAAACTTTTAGAAAAAGGAGGTTTGTTGAAGGATGATTGAGTCGGTTACTTATAAAGTATATGGACTAATCAGATCATGCCACGTGGACCATGTGTAAACGGCTTTGATCATTTACCTTTTAGCCAAGTAGTTAATGTAGGTAACTAGGTAAAGTAGGTATCAAAGTGTAAAATTAAGTTTTGAGCTTTTGTATATTTTAACCGGTGGTTCAATCAGGTTTTATTTTTCGATACAGGATTCCGGTTACTCAATAAGTTCATGGTTTGATTAATCGGGTCAACTTGAATTTTAAAACATTGGCTAGAACTGATCGAGTTTAGTTAGTTTACATTTAGCAATGAACGTTGTAAAGTCTTGAAATGGCAAATGAGATATCGAGAATTAAAGGAGCAAAGCTTGCGCTGAGCGGGAAAGGTCTCTTTTACTGATAAGCTTTTTCGTTAGTTGCAATAGTTGGTGGTTCGAAATTGATTAGGCTTTGGCGAAACATATGAAATCTCGTTTGTAGCATTAGTTACTTATGTTTTAAACTTTAATTAATGAATGTCTTTAACCTAAATAACTTTTACCTTTCGACAATAATGCTTATTTATATGTTATTTTACATTAGTTTACACATTTCGTTATTTTTAACTTCTGTCATTTCATATGCTAAAAGCTACAACTCACAATCTTGGTTTATCTTAGAGCATGGGGTGTGTATATACTATATAGTGGTCGTCAGTCAATCGTGTGTGGTTACTGTTGGATAGTGATTATTAGTTGTGATTGATACCATGTGCTTTGTTCTTTTATCATTGTTACTTTTTTTAAAAGTACTCTGTATTTACATGTACAGTGTTATATTTTGGTTGAAGAAATATACAATGATCACAATGATACATAATAAGGAAAGTGTTGTAACTAGAGAGTAAAAAAAAATGACGTTGTGTAGAGAACGCGGCCTCCTCTTCTAATGTGTCCTTGTATGGGCGAAGCTTAATGAGGACCGAATGGCTTATCTTTATGTTAAAGTCAATTGGTCAAACAAGAATAATCAGCTTGAGAATAACTTCTAGTACCAAATTGATTAAAAAAACAGTTGTTACGAAAAGTTAAAGGGAATTTTTCACAAATACCCCAAAAGTACAAGGGTCTCCACCCTAAATAACCCACAAAATCTTGTTTTCCCCAAATACCCCAACGGGAGAAGGTCGTCTCCAAAATTTGGGCGGATGGTGTAATATAGTGACATGTGTCCCTATACATGGCCTCACATTGTACCTTCATGGTACAACTATTAAAGTGTACTTCTTGGGCGACTGGGACCCACATTTCTTGGGCGACCTGATTATTTTGTCTTTTTCCGAAAAGTTATGGTATTTTTTTATTAATTAATTGTACAATAAACTTGGGCGACTGGGTCCCACTTATCTTTATTCTTGGGCGACTTGGTAGGTATGGAGTACACTTTTACAATACTTTATTTACCAAATTACATGTATTTTATTTTAAAACTTTTTATACAACATTATTAAGTTTATACTTTTTATTTTTCTTATACACTTACTACCACACACACTTTTAATACTTCATCATCTTATCCTCAAACATCATTTTAACACTTTTAATACTTATACCACGCACACTTTTAACACTTTTAATACTTCGACACCATCAGATCTAACATCATTTACATTAGTTCGAAGGGTAGGCACCACCACCACAGATCTAACATTATCGAAGGGTAGGCACCAAACGACACCATTGTGAACTTTGAACTGATCCTATGGATTGAAATTGATGTTACAAGCTGCAAAGAAACTAAATTAAGCTCAGCTAAGCACAAATGAACCAAATTGAATTATCATGCACATCCAAAATCCATTCAGTTAAGCTGAAATGAAATCAAAAGCTTATTTTGACTTTCTCTCAAAGTGGCACTTGTTTTTATGGTTTCACTAGGATATTCGATCATAATGTGTGCTACATAAAACAAGAACAACCACACATACAACCATTAACATAGATTAACCAATAAACCCAAACACTCCTTAACTTTACTGATTTGGTGATTTTCACATGCAATAGCAGATTTGGACCATGAAATGTAAACATGAGCATAGATAATGATATATCAAACTGAAATGAGCACATAAACATCAACCAATAAAACAAATACCTAAGATTCCAAATTGTTGACACATAAGGTTATGTAATAGGCTAAGTTACACAGATTAAAACAAATTTTGCTTGTAAACAACAGTTAATCTTAAACTAAATATGTTATAAGGAATCGTACACAACAATTTAAATATCAATGACTAGATATTTTAAGCATTTCTCACCTTGACTGCCCATACAAAGCCATACAAATTGTAAGTTTGCTCTTTCTTTGGGGATTTTTTTACGGCCTTCTTTGTTTGAGGCTTATCAGCCTTTTTGGCTTCGGCAGCGATATGCTTCTGTACAACATTCACCGTTCTTTTGTACAAGTGTGCCCACATATACTCCCCCCACGGATACGAATTCCAAATAGAAAAGTCCTCAACCATTGCCAACAAATGGTCCGGGATGTAATACCTTAATTCATGCCCAATGAATACACTCGTTGCAATGACCAACAAACACACCCTAACTGCATCCTCATCCGATAATGCATCCCATTCTTCACCAGGTTTCAACATTGCAAACAGCTGCTCACCCTTTATTTTCTTAGTCCTACGGGATTTGTTTTGAGGAAACAATCTATCATAGAATGGACTATGTGGTAAACCATGAACATTAATAAAATGTTCACTGGGGACATGCCCAAAAACAAACCCAGTTATCATACAAAATTGTTCACGGCCAAATTCAAGCACGTTATCACCTATTTTAAAACTAAGGGAAGGGCAATCCTCACTTTCATCAACACTAACCTGATTTTGATAAAAATAATTTAGCAAATGGGTATCAGCAGAAAAGGGGGGGATGTCTAACCATGGCCCAAATACAGTGGCCCGAAACAAGATTGCCCTATTAGTATTCAACAACCCTCTAATTATTGTAATGTAATCTAATCTTGATCTAACCGTTACCTTTGCGTCAGCTATTAGAATATGGTATCAAGTTGGGTTTGAGTTGCAGTTATGGCGAGGGGTTGCATTCCTCAAAGATGAAAGGGAGCGATCAAAGGGATGATCGTATGAGTGATTTTGTGTGTAACCGAAAGATGAATCGGTTGATTTTAGTGTTTATGTGTGTGTGTTTTTAAAAAGTGTATTTAAATGTGTATTTTTAAAAAGTGTATTTATATAAAAGTGTACTATTATTTAAAAGTGTATTTTTAAAAAGTTAAATCAAGTATAAAAGTGTATTTAAAAGTGTATTTTTATAAAAGTGTACTGTTATTTAATAAAAAAAAGATTAGTAGGACCAAGTCGCCCAAGAATAAAGATAAGTGGGACCCAGTCGCCCAAGTTTATTGTACTATTAATTAATAAAAAAAGACCATAACTTTTCGGAACAAGACAAAATAATCAGGTCGCCCAAGAAATGTAGGTCCCAATCGCCCAAGAAGTACACTTTAATAGTTGTATCATGAAGGTACAATGTGGGGCCATGTATAGGGACACATGTCACTATATTACACCATCCGCCCAGATTTTGGAGGCAACCTTCTCCCTTTGGGGTATTTGGGAAAAACAAGATTTTGTGAGTTATTTATGGTGGAGACCCTTGTACTTTTGGGGTATTTGTGGAAAATTCCCAAAGTTAAAATATACTAGTGACAAAATTACAAAAGTGCCATTAGGAGCAGTTGGAAGAGAATAACTGTAGCAGTGAAGATTCAACAGTAAACTCACGTGAATGACGGTTCGTTCTAGAGAATAGGAGCGTAGTGACCGGTTCAAAAAGAGATCGGATCCGGGTTTTTTCTCAATTAGTGGCTGGCCTGACTAAATATCACATGTACTCATTTGTCTACGCATGGGAAGTTGTTAGGAATATTTTTTATTCCAAATCTGGACAAATACAAAGATATGACTATAAACTTACATTTTTGTTTGGTCAAGATCTGTTACTACAGGCTTAGCATGTTGTATTCTAGGTGAATTTTAATATTCCTTTGTCTATATTCTTTCAATAAACAACCATTATAGTAAAAGTTCAAACCTTACTAGATACATATTTAGGGTGACCAATTTGTAATGTCATCGCTCGGTTAGATCGTGACTAAAGCTTTTTGGTTTTGAGGTTTTAGTGGGGTTATGTTTCAAGGTGTCAGGGAGGAGTAAAGGGTATGGCCGGTTCTCACCCCGTCACATACTTTTTTACTAGATGATTGCCCTTAGTATTGTTACAACTGGTGGGTTCAAGGATTGTAGTAAGACCGTAGTTTGATGAATTATCATATTTTGAGGTCATTGTTTGGTTATAACATGGTCGGTAATTGTGATTTTCAGGATCGGTCGTGCGTAGTATTTGTTTATTATGGTTTGGTCAGTACTGTCATGGAATTTAGCGTGCTACTACGTATCAGTTATAATCCCTATTTTTTTCATTATAGTTGAGTCTTTTTGCTTACATATAAAGCTGCATTATGTTAAATTTTACTATAAGGAACCATATGTGATTTGTTTCAACTATAATATATAATAATACCGACTACAACTCCTTCAGTCACCTTCAAACGTTGCCATTAATTAGTTGACGTGGTGACAATTTTATACATGTTCAAACATAAGAACAAAACGAACACTTTAAGAAACGGATTTTGTGCTCATTCATAACAAAGAAAATCATTTCCAACCTCAAGATCATCATCAACATTTTTTGGATTTTGCATATTCATTTCTTCCTTTCTTGCGACTTGATTTATGAAATGAATGAACACATTAAGGTTATTTATATAGGCAATGGAAAAGACCCTTGCCATATATATATTTTCATAAGTTTCAACTTCACATAAAATTTTAATTTTCCCCCGTTGAAATTATTCATAAATTACAAAACGAAGTCAGCCTAGGCGTGTAAAAAGAAGTCATAAGTTACAAAATGAAGTTAGCCTAGGCGTGTAAAAAGAAGTCAGCCTTTCCACTAATAGAGTCGTGTATTAACAATAATTTACAGCACTAATAATGATTCAATATTTTCCCGCCTTGATTTACAAATACAAAGGCTATGTTTGACGCAGATCTTTTTGGAGCTTTTTGGGACGATTAGCGGTGAGCAATAAGTTTTTTGATTTTTAGTGTTCGTTTATCAAAAGAGCGGTGAGCTTTGCTATTTTTTAGGAATGTTCATTTTTTCAATGTTTCTTTAAGAATGTGTGAGTAGTTAGCTGTGTCTACACACCTAACAACTACTTTTGCCAAAAATAGCTAAAGAAGTCAAAATGACGTTTTGTAAATAAAAATTGATTTGATAATTTGACAGCTGCTTGTTGAGAAAGATAAGCAAAATTTTGAATGAGTCCTAAAATAATGGGATTGACATATAGTCATACAATAAAATGCTCATAAATGTTTTGAAAACCTTCCATGTAAAATCAAGTTTCAACCTCGGCTGGTAAACTAATTCAAAATCAGTACTCATAAGTCATAACTATTTTCCATGGCGTAAAAGGAAATTAATTTTGCACAATTATATGTTTGACATTAGAGACATAAATATAAGGATGTTAATTGCTTGTTCGAAATTTCCTTTTTCAAGATTAGTATTAAGGGTAATTTAGGTAAAATATTAAACCTCGTACATAGTACTCGTCATCTTTAAAAACCGACGATGAACAAGTTTTGTGTTTTTTTATCGACCTCTCGAGCAGGGACGGACTTATGTAGAAAGTTTGGGGGGGCCACCATGGCTAGCAAAAAAAGTTAAGATTTTTTTTTTTTTGACATTTTTTCGAAAGTGCCCCTCATAACAAACTCAAATTGACCCCACCCCATATTAAAATCCAACATCCTTATAAATCCTTTATCTCTAAATAAAAATACTCGATTTATCATTATGATTATAGTTTTTTCTTTCGCATTTTGTTGCTACTGTTAAAAAAAAAAAACATCCTATTTTTCTGAGTCTGTCACTGCCCGCGAGGTTGGTCTATGAAGTCTATTCTTCTTGATAACATATGTAAGTAACAAACAAAACTTAAAGTATTTTGTTAGTTTATTTGTCGCATATAATATCATTAAAAGTTGGAACTAACATGAAGTAGTTATACATTTTTCTTCGTCAAACATCAATAAAGGAAACGGAATCGGATCAAAGACATCACTTACAACAATCTAGAAAAAGTTACTATATATGCCAAAATAAATATGGTATAAACTTTATTTGAACGACTATTGTAAAGTTTTATTATTCTGATTTAATTTAAATATAGTTGGATTATTATATTTAGAATCAGAAATGTGATTCTATAGCACGTGGTATTTATTGTATAAGAAAAAGACTGATATTTTCAATCTTTTTCTGCTCAAAAAAATTTTCAATCTTTTAAATCAAATAAAGTTATGGTCTCACAAAAATCGTTATCTTTTAGATTAAAGTTATTCAAAAATTTTAGTTACATCATGAATGGTGCAACTTTTAAAGAAAGTAAATTTAATTGATCACATTACATGCACTACAAAGATTATTTCACACGATAACTAAACAACTACTGTACTTGATTGGAAAACATATCATATCACATAATACCGTTAAACTACTAACTACATGGTGCGTTTAGTCTAAGGCTAAAGGGGGTATAAAACATCGACTATGAGTCTCACGTTTTTCATGTCACTATGATGAGCCGGTCACCATTAATTTGCATTTCTAGCGTGACGTATTTTGCTTGTGGCACGTGAATTGCATGGCCACGGAGGGTTGTCACCAGAGGCGAAGATAAAAGAGGGCACAAAGGGCAGGTCCCGCCCCCCACATCCCCCCTCCCCCCCCCCCCCCCCCCCCCCCCCCAAAAAAAAAAAAAAAAAAAAAAAAAAAAAAGCGATTTATAAAGTGGTTTCTAAAATTAAGTCACAATTGGTGGTCACCATCCACTCCGGATAGCCTAAGACCAATGAAACATTAAGTCACAATTGGTAATCTAATATCTTGTCTGATAATTCACACTGCAAAAATGAAGGACGAAATTTCTAACTAGAAAGATGTTAATGTTATTCAAAAAAGTTGTAAGAAATTGAAATGATTAATAATTGTTTTGCAGTACACAATTTCTAAAATTGTTATTGGTAATGCTTCTACGTTTTAAATATCACAACCAAGCAATGTGGCTTCATGGGACAATTTTCCAACTTCATGAGATGTTTCTTTGGTGTCACCATCTTAATTACTATTTCTTGATATTGAACTAACTTCTTTAATCATCACACTCAAATGTTTGACATAAACATATGTTAGGCGACCTAAATTAGTTGCAGCTATAACTAAAACGCGTATAATGAAACTTTGGTGTCATGGTTCTGATAGCACTACAAGAAAATTGATTTTTAGTGATTGTGGTTCTAATGATAACAAAAGAGTGTCATTAAATCTAACTTTGTATTGACACTTTTTAAAAAATGTGAGCAAACTGTCAAAATTTTGAGATTTAATGACAATTTTTGTAAAAAGTATAAAAAGCAAAAAAATAAAAATAAAAATAATAATAATAATAATAATAATAATAATAATAATAATAATAATAATAATAATAATAATACAGGATCGTCACCTTTGACGCGTTCGTATATGGTTGATTTTATGCCCGGTCGGGCGGTTATTGAAGCCGCACAACGTAAACGTGTCAAGTACGCGGCTAAATGCGCTGATATCGGATATGGGTTCCTCCCCTTTTCATTCTCTTCTTTTGGAGAACTTGAAAAGGATGCAGTGACCTTATTAAAGCGTATTCGACGATTCTCTATGACCCAAGACATTGGAGCACGTGCTGCTCCACATATTTTTAGTAGGATTGGTTTTGCTATAGCTAGAGGTGTGGGGGCTCAGTTAGTCTCTCGGCTCCCCACTAATTTCTTGTAAAATCCTATTTGTTTTTCAATAAAGTGATGTTTATATAAAATAATAATAATAATAATAATAATAATAATAATAATAATAATAATAATAATAATAATAAAATAAATAAATAAATAAATAAATAAATAAAAATCCTTACACTTTTTTTGTGTCATTATAATTAGACTTTTACCTACTTCACTTTTGCCGGTTTTGCCGGTGTAGGAAAAACACCAAAAAAGAAAATCTAGTAGCATATTTTTGGTTTTAATGAGCCATGTTAATTCTAAGAAAAGCATGTGTTGCTTTATGAAGGAGATTGATGTAAACTTGTAAAGTGTTAATATCTGAAGTTGATTGATTTTAATGAAAATATTGTTAAGACGTAAGATTGAAGTTTATTGGGTTTCCGGTATTGACAAGTCAATGCTTAATGGCAAATTGTTCTTTTATATATCTTACATGTTGATAGAAAAATACAACTAGCAATCTATATAGGTTGTAAAATATGTAAGTCTTAGTTAGATATATGAAATAATATATTCATATGATTGCTTGAAGTAATTAACATGATTAATGTATTTATGATGACAAATTGACAATGAAAGATAACTCCTGTTTATAAGTTAGTTTGCCCTATGATGTTAACTTTCATAGAATGATGTCTCAGAAGTAAAAGATTATATTATAATTACATGTCACGAGAAAAACAGGAAACAAAATCGTTGGTGGGTCACTTAATCAGATCCTAATACGATAAACACATCTTTTGACGCATGATTAATTCATTTTTGGAGAAATGGATGTCGTGTGGATTTCATCTTTTAAAGATTTTTAGGGAAAGGTGTTTTACTTTGTTTCTCACTATTGTAGACTCGACTCTTTTTGAGCAATGAAAATTAGGGGTGTGCACAGTTCGGGTTGAGTCGTTTTTTTTGTTAAAATCGAAATCGAAACGAAATATTTGGTTTTTGTAAAATTCAAAACTGAAATCATTCGGTTTTTGGCAGTTGGTCTTTCCGGTTTATTATCGTTTTCAGTTTTTAACAGCTTATATCTGTGTGTAGCAAATTTATACCAACAAACTTGATTTTCGTAGAAAATTGTTATTTTTCTTTACTTTTTTATCAAGATAAGTCTAATAATGTTTATCTCACAATTCTACAATTACACACCTATAGATGAGACACACACATGCAAATGAATTCACACACAGTATATCCTTGTCACATAAGTATTGATAATGTAGAGTAAACACACGGACACGAAAAACAAACATATAAACGTTAAGATAAATATATTATAAATCCACCTACAAAATTAATATTGTAAGCACACATCCACTTAATTGGCCAACGCGAAAACAAATTGCGTTGACATGTGCAAGGGGACTAGCTCATTTGCATACGCATTGTAACCTGAAGATCATTCGCCGCGATGTCAAAGCTGAAAACATTTTACTGAATGAGAATTTTGAAGCATTGATTAGAGACTTCGGGTTGGGTAAGCATATGGATTAAAATGCAACTCATGTATCAACTGCTGTATGTGGCACATATTGACATATGCCCCCCCAGTACCCAGCAACTAGAAAAGTTTCCGTGAAAACAAATGTTTTTGGGTACATCATGACGCTTCTAGAGCTTATAAGTGGTCGGAGTTTTTCAGGTATAGCTCTCGTTGCCAACGATTATGAAGATTATGATTTGAAGTTCGTGTATAAGTGGGTAACCATAAATTACTAAATTTACATGATGAAAAACACAAAGTATATAAAATGATTCAAGAATTTCATATATCCGAAATTTCGGATAACGGTTCTATATATATTCGGATATCTGAAAATAGGATATCCAAAAATATAGAGTTTAGATAAAACTAATATTTGAGTTCCGAAAGTGACAAATCGTATATCCTAATTTTTGAACCATTTCTGGATAGAATATGGATAGTTTGTGGATTATGTGCAAGGGATTACAGCTTTTGAACCATATGACGAATTTGTCCAAGAGAAGGGTGTGGTCCCCACGTGTCCTCGGCAAAAGCTTGAAAACGTTCTCGCCAAAAGTATTCTAAACAAGGTGTTAGCGGGGAAGAGATTTCCAAATATCAAATTAGGGCAATTCAAAAAATTTAATCTTATGGAACAAAAATGTTTCAATAGAGAATTTTGATGAGAAATTTATTCTTGGAAGAGGTGAAACTTAGAGAGTTTTAAAACGACGATTGAAGGACAGAATGTTGGTGGCAATAAAGAGACTAAAACCAAAATCAAATCACGTTGGAAATTCCAAGTTTGAAACTGTGGCTGCGATTATTAACAATGCAATGCATCGCAATGTGCTTCATTTAAGAGGATTCTGCGGCAAATGGAAGTGTAATGACATGCTTGAGAGGTATCTTCCACTACCATATTTTTTGTTTCTGAGGTCATATACTCACATTCATTCTAAGGTGTTTGGATTTGTGGGGATCACTGTCTTTCAACGGATTATAGGAGATAGTGATTATATGTTGTTGGACCCTATTACTTGGTTATGGTTAACTACAAAGTTAATCTAACCAAGTTCCATGATGTAGCGAAGTATTGATTAATTATCAAAAGTAAATAAACGTAAAAGATAAGACATAAAGTTTTCAACGTTTAATTCTTTATTAGAAATTAATCAAAAGAATTATACCCAAGTGTTTGCGGAACAACACTTGGGATTCAAATGACAAGTATGGTATACTCCGCACTAAACTCAAACTAAGTTTGAGTGACAACTAAGATCCTGCTGAGCTATCTCAGGGATTTGGTTTGTGAATGTCTAAGCATTAGGTGCACAAACATAATCTTTACCTCTCCCACTTATTCTCTATTTATACACAAGTAGATTCTAACACATACCTAATGGACAAAGACTATAAGACAAATTACATCATCCTACATTGGACAAAATACATAGGTATTTTATCCCTGTTACAAATGGCTATAAGTAGTAAAGGTCAGGGATGCTTTCTGGTCTTCAGTGTTGACACATGTCTTGGTATTATACTCATTCAGGGAAAGTTGACCTTTGCATGATAAGGACCTTCCCTTATCCATTCAAACTTATCCCGCCTAATCCCGCCTTTACTTCAGTCTCCTTATCTTCAGTCTTTGTTCACTCAGTGATCTTACTTGGTGAGGAGTCATGGGGCTTAGTGAGTTATTGTCATCCCTCACTGAGTCCATCATCTTCTTCTTTGGCTCAGGTATCATTCACTGAGAACCGCCTCACTGAATGGTGAACCTTTCTTCATAGATTCGCCCTGAGCATCTTGAGGATGACTCACTGTACAACTATGCATTCAGTGACTTGTTTGGTGTTCTCGGTAATCAAACACTTAGGATATTTTATGTTCAAATCTTAGATTAAGGAGTTTGGGTTTTAACAGACCCAACATATGTGCTAGTGTTGTCTATGCTTGTAATACTTGAATAATCATTATTGTAAAATGGAAATAAAATATTTTACATATGCTAATCAGTTTTGTTGCTGTTGTTATGAACTGATTATGCAACAACATGATTGCCTTTAAATAATTTAATCAGAGAGTCATATTTAAAGCACAACTCCAAACACCTCCTTTATAAAGTTAACTTATTAGAGATGGGATGTTGATTATGAGGCCTTACAAGTTTTGACTCAAGGTCCTAAAACGTATGATCTTGTTCAAAGAAAAGATTCTGTTTGACTAAGTTTCCATGTTTTTACTTAATTGGTCACTCTGGCTACGACTTTCCTTACCTAAAGACTAATTCATACAAGGTAATGGGAACATCTTCTTGTTTACATATTCTTTATGTTATACACTTCAATGTGGCCTTCAATTTTACCTACAATCGACATGAATAGTCTCTTCCGATTGATGATGAATACAAATTTTACCAAATTTTCAATAAGACAACCTTATTTTAAGTTAACATGTACATTACTGTAGAGAGACGCGATACACATCCACTTAATTTGCCAGCGCGAAAACACCTTGCGTTGGCATACGCAACGGGACTAGCTTATTTTGCTTGAGCATTGTAACCTGAAGATCATTCAGCGCTATGTCAAAGTTGAAAACATTTTACAGAATGAGAATTTTGAAGCATTGATTGGAGACTTTGGGTTGGGTACGCATATGGATTACAATGCAACTCATGTATCAACTGTTGTACGTGCCACGTATGGGCATATGCCCCCGAGTACCCAGCAAGTGGAAAAGCTTCCGTGAGAACAGATGTTTTTCGGTATGGCATGACGCTTCTAGAGTTTATAAGTGGCCGAAGTGTCAGGTATAGCTCTCATTGCCAACGATTATGAAGATTATGATTTAGAGTTCGTGTATAAGTGGGTAAGCATAAATTACTGAATTTACACGATGACAAACACAAATTGTATAAAATGATTCAAGAATTTCAGATATCCGAAATTTCGGATAACGGTTCTGTATATATTCGGATATCCGAAATTAGGATATCCAAAAATATAGAGTTTTGATACAACTAATATTTGAGTTCCGAAAGTGAAAAATCGTATTTCCTAATTTTTGAACCATTTCCGGATAGGTTATAGATAGTTTGTGGATTATGTGCAAGGGATTACGGCTTTTAATCCATTTGACGAATTTGACCAAGAAAAGGGTGTGGTCCCTATGTGTCCTTGGCAAAAGCTTGAAAACGTCCTCGCCAAAAGTATTCCCAACAAGGTATTATCGGGGAAGAGATTTCCAAAGATCAATTAGGGCGGTTCAAAAAATTTACTCTTATGGAACTACAAGTTTCAATAGAGAATTTTGATGAGAAATTGATTCTTGGAAGAGGTGAAACTTAGAGGGTTTTTAAATGACGATTGAAGGACATAACATTGGTGGCAGTTAAGAGACTAAAACTGGAATCAAATCATGTTGGAAATTCCTAGTTTGAAACTGAGGCTGCAATTATTAGCAATCCAATGCATCGCAATGTACTTCAGTTAATAGGATTCTGTAGTACACCAATGGAGCAGTTGATGGTCTATCCGTTTATGGCAAATGGAAGTGTAATGAAATGCTTAAGAGGTATCTTCCACCACCATATTTTTTGTTTCTAAGGTCCTATACTCACATTCATGCTAAGGTGTTTGGATTTGTCGGGATCAGTGTCTTTCAAAGGTTTATAGGAGATAGTGATTATATGTGCTTGTTTCGTTTATGCTTGTAATACTTGAATAATCATTGTTGTAAATTGGAAATAAAATATCTTACATATGCTAATCAGTTTTGTTGCTATTGTTATGAAATTGATTATGCAAAAACATGATTGTTTTTAAATAATTTAATCAGAGAGTCATATTTAAGGGGACTAGCTAAATTTTCTTGAGCATTGTAACCTAAAGATCATTCACCGTGATGTAAAAGCTAAAAACATTTTACTGAAAGAGAATTTTGAAGCATTGATTGGAGACTTCTGGTTGGGTACGCATATGGATTACAATGCAACTCATGTATCAACTGTTGTATGTGGCGCGTATGGGCGTATGCCCCCGAGTACCCAGCAACTGGAAAAGCTTCCATGAAAACATATGTTTTTTGGTACGGCATGACGCTTCTAGAGCTTATAACTGGCCGAAGTGTTTTAGGTGTAGCTCTCGTTGCAAACGAATATGAAGATTATGATTTTGAGTTCGTGTATAAGTGGTAAGCATAAATTACTAAATTACACGGTGACAAACACAAAGTTTATAAAATGATTCAAGAATTTCAGATATCCAAAATTTCGGATAACGGTTCTATATATATTCGGATATCCGAATATTGGATATCCAAAAATATAGAGTTTTCATAAAACTAATATTTGAGTTCCGAAAGTGAAAAATCTTGTAACCTAATTTTTGAACCATTTCCGAATATGTTATGGATAGTTTGTGGATTATGTGCAAGGGATTACGGCTTTTAAACCATTTGACGAATGTGAACAAGAAAGGGGTGTGGTCCCCACGTGTCCTTGGCAAAAGCTTGAAAATGTCCTCGCCAAAAGTATTCCCAACAAGGTATTAGCGGGGAAGAGATTTCCAAAGATCAATTAGGGCAGTTCAAAAAATTTACTCTTATGGAACTACAAGTTTCAATTGAGAATTCTGATGAGAAATTGATTCATGGAAGAGGTGAAACTTAGAGAGTTTTTAAACATCGATTGAAGGACAGAACGTTGGTGGCACTAAAGAGACTAAAACCGAAACCAAATCAAGATGAAAATTCCAAGTTTGAAACTGAGGCTGCGATTATTAGCAATGTAATGCATCACAATGTACTTCAATTAATAGGATTCTACAGTACACCAATGGAGCGGTTGCTGGTCTATCTGTTTATGCTAATAGAAGTGTAATGACATGCTTGAGAGGTATCTTCCACCACCATATTTTTTGTTTCTGAGGTCGTATACTCACATTCATGCTAAGGTGTTTGGATTTATGGGGATCACTGTCTTTCAACAGATTATAGGAGATAGTTATTATATGTGCTTGTGTTGTTTATGCTTGTAATACTTGAATAATCATTGTTGGAAAATGGAAATAAAATATTTTACATATGCTAATCAGTTTTGTTGCTGTTGTTATGAAATTGATAATGCAAAAACATGGTTGCCTTTAAATAATTTAATCAGAGAGTCATATTTAAAGCACAACTCCAAAAACCTCCTTTATAAAGTTGACTTATGGGAGATGGGATGTCAATTATGAGGCCTTACATGCTTTGACTCAGTGTCCTAAAACGTATGATCTTGTTCAAAGAAAAGATTTAGTTTGACTAAGTTTCCATGTTTTTACTTAATTGGTCACTCTGGCTACGAATTTCCAAATTCTACGTTTACCTAAAGACTAATTCATACAAGGTAATGGGAATATCTTCTTGTTCACATATTCTTTATGTTGTACAGTTTAATGTGGCCTTCAATTTTACCTACAATCGACCTGAATAGTCTCTTCCGATTGATGATTAATATTATTTTTTCCAAATTTTGAATAAGGCAACCTTATTTTAAGTTAACATGTACATTACTGTAGAGAGACATGATACACATCCACTTAATTGGCCAGCGTGAAAACAACTTGGGTTGGCATATGCAAGGGGACTAGCTTATTTTGCTTGAGCATTGTAACCTTATGATTATTCAGCACGATGTCAAGTTTGAAAACATTTTACTGAATGAGAATTTTGAAGTATTGATTGGAGACTTCGTGTTGGGTATGCATATGGATTACAATGCAACTCATGTATCAACTGTTGTACATGCCACGTATGGGCATATGCCCCCGAGTACCCAGCAAGTGGAAAAGCTTCCTTGAAAACAGATGTTTTTTGCTATGGCATGACGCTTCTAGAGCTTATAAGTGGCCGAAGTGTTTCAAGTATAGCTCTCCTTGCCAACGATTATGAAGATTATGATTCGGATATATATTCGGATATCCGAAATTAGGATATCCAAAAATATAGAGTTTTGATAAAACTAATATTTGAGTTCCGAAAGTGAAAAATCGTATTTCCTAATTTTTGAACCATTTCCGAATAGGTTATAGATAGTTTGTGGATTATGTGCAAGGGATTACGGCTTTTGAACCATTTGACGAATTTGACCAAGAAAAGGGTGTGGTCCCTACGTGTCCTTGGCAAATTCTTGAAACGTCCTCGCCAAAAGTATTCCCATCAAGGTGTTATCGGGGAAGAGATTTCCAAAGATCAATTAGGGTAATTCAAAAACTTTACTCTTATGGAAATACAAGTTTCAAAAGTGAATTTTGATGAGAAATTGATTCCTGGAAGAGGTGAAACTTAGAGAGTTTTTAAACGACAATTGAAGGGCATAACTTTGGTGGCAGTTAAAAGACTAAAACTGGAACCAAATCATGTTGGAAATTCCCAGTTTGATGTTGAGGCTGCAATTATTAGCAATCCAATTCATCGCAATGTACTTCAGTTAAGAGGATTATGTAGTACACCAATAGAGCGATTACTGGTCTATCCGTTTATGGCAAATGGAAATGTAATGACATGCATGAGAGGTATCTTCCACCACCATATATTTTGTTTCTGAGGTCATATACTCACATTCATGCTAAGGTGTTTGGATTTGTGGGGATCAGCGTCTTTTAACGGTTTATAGGAGATAGTGATTATATGTGCTTGTGTTGTTTATGCTTGTAATACTTGAATAATCATTGTTGTAAATTGGAAATAAAATATCTTATATATGCTAATCAGTTTTGTTGCTGTCGTTATGAAATTGATTATGCAAAAACATGATTGCCTTTAAATAATTTAATCAGAGAGTCATATTTAAGGGGACTAGCTTATTTTGCTTGAGCATTGTAACCTGAAGATCATTCACCGCGATGTGAAAGCTGAAAACATTTTACTGAATGAGAATTTTGAAGCATTGATTGGAGACTTCTCGTTGGGTACGCATATGGATTACAATGCAACTCATGTATCAACTGTTGTATGTGGCGCGTATGGGCGTATGCCCCTCGAGTACCCAGCAACTGGAAAAGCTTCCATGAAAACAGATGTTTTTTGGTATGGCATGACGCTTCTAGAGCTTATAAGTGGCCGGAGTGTTTCAGGTATAGCTCTCATTGCCAATGATTATGAAGATTATGATTAGAAGTTCGTGTATAAGTGGGTAAACATAAATTACTAAATTTACACGATGATAAACACAAAGTGTATAAAATGATTCAAGAACTTCAGATATCCAAAATTTCGGATAACGGTTCTATGTATTTTCGGATATCCGAAAATTGGATATCCAAAAATATAGAGTTTTGTTAAAACTAATATTTGAGTTCCGAAAGTGAAAAATCGTATATCCTAATTTTTGAACCATTTCCAGATAGGTTTTGACTTAATTGGTCACTCTGGCTACGACTTTCCAAATTCAACAATTACCTAAAGACAAATTCATACAAGATAATAGGGCCATCTTCTTGTTTACATATTCTTTATGTTATACACTTCAATGTGGCCTTCAATTTTACCTACAATCGAAATGAATAGTCGCTTCCTATTGATGATGAATATAATTTTTACCATATTTTGAATAAGGCAACCTTATTTTAAGTTAACATGTACATTAATGTAGAGAGACGCGACACACATCCACTTAATTTTCCAGCGCGAAAACAACTTGCGTTGACATATGCAACTGGACTAGCTTATTTTGCTTGAGCATTGTAACCTAAAGATCATTCACCGTGATGTCAAAGCTGAAAATATTTTACTGAATGAGAATTTTGAAGCATTGATTGGAGACTTCGGATTGGGTAAGCATATTGATTACAATTCAACTCATGTATCAACTCTTGTACATGGCACGTATGGGCATATGCCCCCGAGTAGCCAGCAAGTGGAAAAGCTTCCGTGAAAACAGATGTTTTTTGGTACGGCATGACGCATCTAGAGCTTATAAGTGGCCAGAGTGTTTCAGGTATAGCTCTCGTTGCCAACGATTTTGAAGATTGTGTTTTGGAGTTCGTGTATAAATGGGGAGGATTAAATTACTTAATTTACACGATGACAAGCACAAAGTGTATAAAATGATTCAAGAATTTCAGATATTCGAAATTTTGGATAACGGTTCTATATATATTCGGATATCCGAAAATAGGATATCCAAAATTATAGAGTTTTGATAAAACTAATATTTGAGTTCCGCAAGTGACAAATTGTATATCCCAATTTTTGAACCATTTCCGGATAGGTTATGGATAGTTTGTGGATTATGTGCTAGGGATTACAGCTTTTGAACCATTTGACGAATTTGACCAAGAAAAGGGTGTGGTCCCCACGTGTCCTTGGCAAAAGCTTGAAAATGTCCTCGCCAAAACTATTCCCAACTAGGTATTAGTAGGGAAGAGATTTCCAAAGATCAATTAGGGCAGTTCAAAAAATTTACTCTTATGGAACTACAAGTTTCAATTGAGAATTCTGATGAGAAATTGATTCATGGAAGAGGTGCAACTTAGAGAGTTTTTAAACATCGATTGAAGGACAGAATGTTGGTGGCACTAAAGAGACTAAAACCGGAACCAAATCAAGATGAAAATTCCAAGTTTGAAACTGAGGCTGCGATTATTAGCAATGTAATGCATCGCAATGTACTTCAATTAAGAGGATTCTATAGTACACCAATGGAACGGTTGCTGGTCTATCCGTTTATGGCAAACGAAAGTGTAATGACATGCTTGAGAGGTATCTTCCACCACCATAACTTTTGTTTCTGAGGTCATATATTTACATGCATGCTAAGGTGTTTGGATTTGTGGGGATCACTATCTTTCAACGGATTATAGGAGATAGTGATTATATGTGCTTGTGTTGTTTATGGTTGTAATGCTTGAATAATCATTGTTGTGAATTGGAAATAAAATATCTTACATATGGTTGCTGTTGTTATGAAATTGATTATGCAAAAACATGATTGCCTTTAAATAATTTAATCAAAGAGTCATATTTAAGGGGACTAGCTTATTTTGCTTGAGCATTGTAACCTGAAGATCGTTCACCGCGATGTCAAAGTTGAGAAAATTTCACTGAATGAGAATTTTAAAGCATTGACTAGAGACTTCGGGTTGGGTACGCATATGGATTACAATGCAACTCATGTATCAACTATTGTACGTGGCACGTATGGGCATATGCCCCCTGAGTACCCAGCAACCGGAAAAGCTTCCATGAAAACAGATGTTTTTTTGTATGGCATGACGCTTCTAGAGCTTTTAATTGGCCGGAGTGTTTCAGGTATAGCTCTCGTTGCAAAAGATTATGAAAATTATGATTTGGAGTTCGTGTATAAGCGGGTAACCATAAATTACTAAATTTACACGATGACAAACACAAAGTGTATAAAATGATTCAAGAATTTCAGATATCCAAAATTTCGGATAACGGTTCTTTTTATATTCGGATATCCGAAAATTGGATATCCAAAAATATAAAGTTTTGATAAAACTAATATTTGAGTTCCGAAAATAAAAAATTGTATATCCTAATTTTTGAACCATTTCCGGATATGTTATGGATAGTGTGTGGATTATGCGTAAGGGATTACGGCTTTTGAACCATTTGGCGAATTTGAGCAGGAAAAGGGTGTGGTCCCCACGTGTCTTTGGAAAAAGCTTGAAAACGTCCTCACCAAAAGTATTCCCAACAAGGTATTAGCGGGGAAGAGATTTCCAAAGATCAATTAGGGCAGTTCAAAATATTTACTCTTTTGGAAATACAAGTTTCAATAGAGAATTTTGATGAGAAATTGATTTCTGGAAGAGGTGAAACTTAGAGAGTTTTTAAACGACGATTGAAGGACATAACATCGGTGGCAGTAAAGAGACTAAAACCGGAACCAAATCACATTGGAAATTCCCAGTTTTAAACTGAGGCTGCGATTATTAGCAATGCAATGCGTCGCAATTTACTTCAGTTAAGAGGATTCTGCAGTACACCAATGGAGCAGTTGTTGGTCTATCTGTTTATGGCTTATGGTAGTGTAATCACATGCTTGAGAGGTATCTTCCACCACCATATTTTTTCTGAGGTCGTACTCACATTCATGCTAAGGTGTTTGGATTTATAGTGATCACTGTCTTTCAATGGATTATAGGAGATAGTGATTATATGTGCTTGTCTTGTTTATGATTGTAATACTTGAATAATCATTGTTGTAAAATAGAAATAAAATATTTTACATATGCTAATCAGCTTTGTTGATGTTGTTATGAAATTGATTATGCAAAAACATGATTGCCTTTAAATAATTTATTCAGAGAGTCATATTTAAAGCACAACACCAAACACCTCCTTTATAAAGTTGACTTATGGGAGATTGGTTGTTGATTATGGGGCCTTACATGTTTTGACTCAGTGTCCTAAAACGTATGATATAGTTCAAAGAAAAGCTTCAGTTTGACTAAGTTTCCCTGTTTTTACTTAATTGGTCACTCTAGCTACGACTTTCCAAATTCAACATTTACCTAAAGACAAATTCATAAAAGGTAATAGGAACATCTTCTTGTTTACATATTCTTTGTGTTATACACTTCAAAGTGATCTTCATTTTTATCTACAATCGAAATGAATAGTCTCTTCCTATTGATGATGAATATAATTTTTACCATATTTTGAATAAGGGAAACTTATTTTAAGTTAACATGTACATTACTGTAGAGAGACGCGACACATATCCACATAATTTGCCAGCGCGAAAACAACTTGCGTTGGCATATGCAAGGGGACTAGCTTATTTTGCTTGAGCATTGTAACCTGAAGATCATTCACCGTGATGTCAAAGCTGAAAACATTTTACTGAATGAGAATTTTGAAGCATTGATTGGAGACTTCGGGTTGGGTAAGCATATGGATTACAATGTAACTCATGTATCAACTGTTGTACGTGGCACGATTGGGCATATGCCCCCGGAGTACCCAACAACTAGTAAAGCTTCCGTGAAAACAGATGTTTTTTGGTATGGCATGACGCATCTAGAGGTTATATGTGGCCGGAGTGTTTCTGGTATAGCTCTCGTTGCCAACGATTATGAAGATTATGATTTGGAGTTCGTGCATAAGTGGGAAAGCATAAATTACTTAATTTACACGATGACAAGCACAAAGTGTATAAAATGATTCAAGAATTTCAGATATCCGAAATTTTGGATAAGAGTACTATATATATTCGGGTATCCGAAAATAGGATATCCAAAAATATAGAGTTTTGATAAACTAATATTTGAGTTCCGCATGTGACAAATCGTATATCCTAATTTTTGAACCATTTCTGGATAGGTTATGGATAGTTTGTGGATTATGTGATATGGATTACGTCTTTTAAACCATTTGACGAATTTGACCTAGAAAAGGGTGTGGTTCCCACGTGGCCTTCAATTTAACCTACAATCGACATGAATAGTCTCTTCCTATTGATGATGAATATAATTTTTACCAAATTTTGAATAAGGCAACCTTATTTTAAGTTCACATGTACATTACTGTATAGAGATGCGACGCACATCCACTTAATTGGCTAGCGCGAAAACAAATTGCGTTGGCATGTGCAAGGGGACTAACATATTTTGCATGAGCATTGTAACCTGAAGATCATTCACCGCGATGTCAAAGTTGAAAACATTTGAGTGAATGAGATTTTTGAAGCATTGATTGGAGACTTCGGGTTTGGTAAGCGTATGGATTACAATGCAACTCATGTATCAACTGTAGTATGTGGCACGTATGGGCATATGCCCCCCGAGTACCCAGCTACTGGAAAAGCTTCTGTGAAAGCAGATTTTTTTGGTATGGCATGACGCTTCTAGGGCTTATAAGTGGCCGGAGTGTTTCAGGTATAGTTCTCGTTGCCAACGATTATGAAGATTATGATTTGGAGTTCGCGTATAAGTGGGTAAGCATCCTTCGCCTTCTTTTTATCTTTCATTATAATGTGTAATTTCTTGTGACTAGCACATATAATAACAAGTTTTTAATATTTTCTTAACACGTGGAAGGGGTTTTGAGGAGAGATAAGTTAGAAGAACTAGCTAATACAAATTTGAGAGGTAAGTAAATAAAGGATGGGATGCAGAAGCTAGTAAAGGTGGCGCTTTGGTGCATATAGGTTTGTCCATCTGACCGACCTAAAATGTCAGATGTGGTCAGAGAGCTAGAAGGTGGCGAGGGATTAGAGGAAAGTTGGGACACTAGGAAGGAGACGCAGGAAACGGTAGGGTAGAATTTGAACATGTAACTGATATAACAAAGATAGACAACTAGTTTTTTAGTTCTATGTAACATCATGATCCTGGTTCGAGCAGTCATCTGTCTCTCGACCAATTATCGGGTCCTAGATGATAGTATATGAATTGGGTTTAAGGTAATTGTATTTTTATTTTTATAAATGATAGTGTATGAATTGTAGTTTAAACCCCACACGGGGTATGTCTTTATGATTACTTATGTGTTGTAAGATGATATACTAATTTTTGTATTATCTGTATTATGCATACATGCCTAGTTGTAAATATGTATTATTATTATTATTATTATTATTATTATTATTATTATTATTATTATTATTATTATTATTATTATTATTATTATTATTATTATTATTATTATTATTATTATTATTATTATTATTATTATTTATTTATTTATTTTTTTTAATAATAACCTCACTTTTCATTGAAACCAAGGAAATTACATGAAATTGGAGGGGAGTCTAGACACGATCTGTGCTCCCACTCCTTTTTTGAATACAGAAACTAACTCGATGAAAAATAAAAGCACCACACTTAACATTGTTAGAGTGGCTGCTGGCAATAGTCCCAATACGTGAAAGTGTATTCAAAGCTTCCACATCGAGTTCCCCAAACGTGGAAAAAGTGAAAGGGATGAACTTGTATCCATTGTCTTCACACTTGGACACATACTTCTTCCTTTTCTTTTCCACAGCATTACTCAAAGCAGCCCTAGGAGCCCATGATGTCACCCCTGCCCAGTAATTTTATTATTATTATTATTATTATTATTATTATTATTATTATTATTATTATTATTATTATTATTATTATTATTATTATTATTATTATTATTACATTTGGTCGATAAAAATACTAAATTTACACTATGACAAGCACAAAGTGTATAAAATGATGCAAGAATTTCAGATATCCAAAATTTCAGATAACGGTTCAATATATATCCGGATATCCGAAAATAGGATATCCAAAAATATAGAGTTTTGATAAAACTAGTATTTGAGTTCCGAAAGTGACAAATCGTATATCCTAATTTTTGATCCATTTCGGATAGGTTATGGATAGTTTGTGGATTATGTGCAAGGGATAACGGTTTTTAAACCATTTGATGAATTTGACCAAGAAAAGGGTGTGGTCCCCAAGTCTCATTGGCAAAAGCTTGAAAACGTCCTCGCCAAAAGTATTCCTAACTAGGTATTAGCGGGGAAGAGATTTCCAAAGATCAATTAGGACAGTTCAAAAAAATTACTCTTATGGAACTACTAGTTTCAACAGAGAACTTTGATGAGAAATTGATTTTTGGAAGAGGTGAAACTTAGAGAGTTTTTAAACGATGATTGATGACGTATAGCCTATAGTTGGGCCACGAGCCCAAATTATAGACATTACTAAGCCCAAACCCACCACGAGTGGGCTATCATGGCAAATGACTTGGGCCATAAATACCAATGGCTTGGACTCACGAAGCCAAAAGCCCAACCAAAATGACCGGTTAAAGGATAAGGATCTTCTATTTACGGAATAGATATCCTTACCCCGGATAAGCACCACGAGTGCGAAGAGTAAGGAGCAAGAAACCTACACGGTTTCTGCGCCCTTTATATAGAATGACATATTCTCATTAAAAGGTACGATTCACATAATCCCTAACTCTTCAACTAAACCCTAAACCGATTACTTACTCTCACGCCGGAGTCTAATCGTGGGAGACAATCCCACGATAAGCCTAATGGTGTTGTTTACTTTCTTAGTGCGCAGGTCTCACAAGCACTAAAGTTCTAATTGGTACGAGAGCAGGAGTCCAAACAAGGTAAGCCCAACTTTTGTATCAACAGGTGGCGCCATCCGTGGGACCCTACACTAAGAACTCAAGACCAGAATGCCGAAAAACAAGAACTCAGGCCAGCGGACTCCGCAGCCGGAGAAAACACGTGTTAATTCACATAGGAAGAAGCATCAAGACTCGACTCCTAACCGACCTCTGGAACAACCAGTGCGCCTAGTCATCGTGAGTCGAATGTAACTCCAATCCCTACCACGGTAGAATTGCCATTGGGGACAACCCGAACTACTACCATAGTCTCAAGCGCTGAGTACATTCAGCGCACTCTCTTTACCACTCCCCATCAAGTGACATCCATAGTGGACAACACTGTGCCACCAGGAGCACCTAATAGAGAGAGGGAACCCCCTGCGGAGACGGACATCCTCGCAGTATAAGAGGATGCACCTAAGGTGACATTAAACGATTTCGTGTCCCAACACTATGAGACTTTAACTAGTCTCATGCAAGAGGAAGCAAGAAGAAGGTCAAGCCGCGATCTGCAAAACCGGCTGGACTTTAGCCAAGAAAAATCTCCACCACGCCACTATGAGCGCAGAAATAAGGAGAGGCGCACCAATGTTCACGATAGACTTGGTACATTATCTAGCTCTCAATACTCGGAGGATTACGAAGACAACGTGCGGCACACTAATGTCCACGCTAGGCTTGGGAGTCGCAGAATACAAGATAGACTTGGACGACAACGTTCACCAAGCGTAAGCGTCTCAAGGCCAGGAAGCAGAAGAATCCAAGATAGGCTTGGGAAACACCACTCCCCAAGTGAAAGCCCTTCAAACTCGGACTCCGAAGAAAAACGGCGCAAGCACCACAGAAGGAATGACTCCTCTTCTAGCAGATCCTCGGACAACGAGGATAGGGAGACGGGACATTGGAAATCTAAAAACCGACACCGATACGAGGAGGATGAAGATATCTCCCTTCCCTGGCGTCGCCAGAAGGTTGATGCGTTCACACGACGCATAAGCGATTTCTCAGATGACAAAAGAAGGCGCATGCCTACCAATGTTAAAACATATGATGGAACAGGTGATCCTGATGATCACCTAAAAATTTTCGAGTCAGCGGCTGCTATTGAAAATTGGCCACAACTTGTGCGGTGCCATATGTTCAACTCTACCTTAGTAGGAAATGCACGAACATGGTTCAACAAGCTTCCACGACGAAGCATAAATGGGTTTGAAGAGTTGCGGAAAGCATTCCGCCTAAATTTCACGCAACGAAAGAAGTGCGCAAAGAACCCTGTGGAACTAGCCAGAGTGAAACAGCGCCAAGGGGAATCCACAAGCGCTTACATGGAGCGCTTCAAGGATGAATGCACGCAAGTCAAGGCATGCCCCGAGGTACTAAAAATCTCAGGGTTCATGAATGGGATCAATAACCCAGTGCTGATACGGAAGCTAAACGATAAGGTACCCCAAATCTTTGATGAGCTAACAAAGCGCACCAGATCCTTCATCCAAGGGGAAGCGGCGGCGGAAGACAACAAAAAAGGTTACTCAACCTTTAAACCACAAGAACAGTCTAGGAGACAATCCAATGACCAAAGTGGCAACCGCAACAGGAATTACCGCAACCGAGGTAATGGAAGGGATAACGACAAGTATGTCTCACTCACAAAAACCCCGAAGGAAATATTCGCGACAGAATGAGCAAATTTTCCAAAACCTCCACCCATGAGCACTCCAGAAGAAAAGCGCATCGGAGGAGGATACTGCGAATACCATGGACAGAAGGGTCACACTACTAACGAGTGCATTCAACTACGTCAGCTAATTGATAAATTAGTAAGAGAAGGGAAGATGGACCACCTCGTTAAAAATATCAAAGAAGGGAAAGATAGACAAAAGAATGGGGCCAAAAAGGAGATACCAAAAAATAAGGCTGATACGATATACATGATACAATCATGGCAGCGAAATACGAAACAAAAAGTCAGACAAAGATTTTCCAAGGGAAACCAAATCTCTTTCCCCACTCTCACTGCGGACAACGCAGTGGTAGAACCACTCACCATCGAGATACAAGCGGGAGGTCACGATATCCACCGCATGTACGTCGATGGAGGAGCGTCTGCGGACATCATGTACGAACACTGCTTCAAAAGGCTAAAACCTGAGATACAAAACCAATTAATTTTGGCCACGACGTCGCTAACTGGATTCACAGGGGAAAAGATTTGGCCCATGGGACAATTACGCATACTTGTGGTAATCGGTAATGAACACCATTCCACAACAGCCTGAATGAACTTCATGGTAATCAGGTCCCCCTCGTCGTACAATGACATCATTGGGAGACCAGGGATATCAGCCATGCGCGCAGTTCTATCCACAGTACATGGGATGCTTAAGTTCCTAGTGGAAGGAGGAATCGTTACCCTCTACAACACTACCGCATCTCCACGAGAATGCAACATAGTGACAGATGAAGTTCCGCGCGCTCCAGAACAGCACACGACCAAGGTGACAAACCTGAAAGTTGCAATCCACCCAGATTATCCTGACCAAGAGATATCAATTGGGGGATCGCTGTCCGATAAGGGCAGAGCAGCTGTGTGCGCATTATTGCAAAAGAACCTAAACATCTTTGCATGGGAACCCAAACATATGACCGGAGTACCAAGAGCCATAACGGAACACAAGTTAGAAATCCGACAAGGATATCCTCCAATACGATAGAAAAAACGGGGCCAGGCTCTAGAACGCGCAAAAGCTATCCTGGAGGAAGTACACAAGCTTGTGGACGCAGGTATCATGTGAGAAGTTTATTACCACGATTGGCTTTCCAACCCGGTGATGGTAAAGAAAAGTGATGGTAGCTGGAGAATGTGCGCGGACTTCACCGATCTAAACAAAGCATGTCCACAAGACTGCTATCCGCTACCAGAAATTGATTGGAAAGTAGAATCCTTGTGCGGATATCCTTTTAAATGCTTCCTAGACGCATACAAAGGATACCATCAAATTCAAATGGCCAAGGAGGATGAAGAAAAAACAGCCTTCCACACGAGTCAAGGGGTGTATTGCTACACAAAAATGCCCTTTGGCTTAAAAAATGCAGGAGCCACATACCAACGGTTAGTGGATAACGCATTTGAGAAGCAAGTGGGCCGCAATTTGGAGGTCTATGTTGATGACCTAGTCATAAAAAGCCATACCGAAGAGGAATTGGTGCGTGACATAGAGGAGACGTTTAAGACATTGGGAAGAATAAACATGAAGTTGAATCCCAAGAAGTGCACTTTTGGAGCAACAGAAGGCATGTTTCTTGGATACCTAATAGAACCCGATGGTATTAAACCCTGCCCAGAAAAAACAAGAGCGGTCATCGAACAACCTTCACCGCGCACACTAAAAGAAGTCCAGTCACTAAACGGCAAATTAGCCGGACTAAATCGATTCTTGTCCAAATCAGCGGACAAATCACTTCCTCTTTTTAAAACACTCACGAAGTGTACAAAAAAGGGAGATTTTCGATGGACTCCAGAAGCGGAAGAAGCTTTCCAGCAGCTCAAACAAAACCTAGCAGAGCTACCAAAGCTTGTCGCACCCCGACAAGGGGAAGAACTGATCATGTATCTATCAGCGACCCATGGAGCAGTCAGCGCGGTGCTACTAACAGACAGAAACTCTGTTCAAACACCTATATACTTCGTAAGCAAAGCCCTCAAGAAGATAGAGACTAACTACACTGCTATGGAGAAACTGGTCCTGGCTTTAGTATTTGCGGCTAAGAGACTGCGCAGGTACTGCCAAGCGCATCCAATAGCCGTAATTACGGACCAACCCATCAAGCAGGTTATCTCTAAACCTGATGCATCAGGGCGGCTACAAAAGTGGAGCGTGTTATTGAGTGAGCATAACATTTCTTATAGACCGCGCACCGCGATCAAAGGACAGATATTGGCTGATTTCATTATCGAGAAGTCAGATGCTGATACTCCATCACCAACGGCTGACGTACCACCACAAGAGCCGTGGGTTCTATTTACTGACGGATCCTCATGCACAGAAGGGTCAGGCGCAGGCCTTATCCTTACCAGCCCAGATGGTACAGAACACACTTACGCATTGCGTTTCGAATTCATAGCCACAAACAATGAGGCGGAATATGAAGCATTACTGGATGGACTCCGCATAGCAAATCAAATGGGCATACGCAACCTAGAAGCTAATGTGGATTCACGATTAGTAGCTAACCACGTGTTAGGAGAGTATGTAGCCCAAGAGGAACACATGATCCAATACCTCGATAAGGCCAAGTCCTTGATCAAGAATTTTGACAAGTTTTCCATTAAACCAATCCCACGAGGAGAAAATAAAAAAGCAGATGCGCTAAGTAAAATCGCATCCACAAGCTTCGCACACCTGTCAAAACAGGTACTGGTGGAAACCTTGAAGAACAAATCCATCTCTGAGATGGAAGTCTCCACAGTGATAGAGGAAGAACATCCTACATGGATGACACCCATCATGGATTTTATTAGAAAGGGAACACTCCCCCAGGAACAAAAAGATGCTCGACGGATACGGCGCACAGCGCAGAGGTTCGAACTTCGAGATGGTATCCTATATCGGCGTTCATTCCTACAACCATGGCTTAGGTGCGTTGGACCTCTTCAGGCAGATTACGTTCTCCGAGAAATCCACGCTGGATCTTGCAGCATGCACTCAGGACCACGGTCTGTTGTAGCGTGCGCTTTGCGATCCGGATACTATTGGCCTACCATGCACTGCGACGCGCGAGACATGATTAGAAGATGCAACGACTGCCAAGTCCACAGACCCATTCTGCGTCGACCACAATATGAGCTAACACCCATCACCTCACCATGGCCATTCCATAAATAGGGAATTGATATTGCAGGACCCTTTCCAGTCGCGGCAGGAGGACTCAAGTTCCTCATTGTCGCCATTGACTACTTCACCAAATGGATCGAGGCAAAAGCAGTGGCAAGTATCACAGGTAACCAGGTCAAACGATTCATTTGGGATAACATTGTATGCCGCTTTGGCCTACCTGGAGAAATTATTTCGGACAACGGAAAACAATTCTGCGATAACCCATTCAAAGATTGGTGCGCGCAGTTAAACATCACACAACACTTCGCGTCAGTTAAACATCCACAAACAAATGGATTAGTAGAACGCGCGAATCGTAGTCTGGGTGAAGGAATCAAGGCGCGCCTGGACAGACATAAAGGAAGATGGGTGGATGAATTATCGCATGTTCTGTGGGCCCACCGCACAGAAATCAAAGTCAGCAACGGCGATACACCTTTTTCTCTTGTCTACGGGACAGAAGCTGTTATACCAGTAGAAATTGGAATGCCAACAATCCGTACATCGGAAGTTAACGTTACAACAAACGATGATGAACGACGCATTGACTTGGATCTGTTGGAAGAACGACGCGAAAGAGCAGCTATCCGCGAAGCAAAAGCTAAATCAAAGATGAAGAAGTATTATGATGCAAGAGTCAAAAACACTTCTTTCAAACCAGGGGACTTTGTATACCGCGCCAACGATGCAAGCCACGCAGAAGACACGGGCAAGCTCGGACCCAAATGGGAAGGACCTTACGAGGTCACAGAGGCATTGGGCGACGGTGCGTACATAGTGCGCGATATGAAAGGCCACGAGCTACCACGCACCTGGAACATTTGCAATCTCAAAAGATGCTACCTTTAGGCCACGGCCCATACACTGACACCTCTGCACTTTAGTAAGCGCTCAATAAATGTCGGTGTATTTTTTTTTGAGGAAATTGTTTTTTTTTTTCACTTGCAAGAATTAATAAAACGTTGTAGTTTCTAGCTAACTCCACAACACATTTCAACATTATTGCTTACATCGTTCATTTATGTTTCAATTCTGTTTATATTATTGCCTACATGGCGTGCATGCACATATTAAGACCACACGAGGGCAGACAGGATGAGTAAACCTACTAAAGTACTCGTTGAGTAAGAGGGTTGCAAACCCATCAACATTGGATCACGTATCCCTGTTAAACACCTTACTATCAAGACGTTGGAGTAAGTTAACAGTACATCCCACGATGGATGCACTTTATCGCACACTGTGCGCGTTTAACAAAATATGGATTCAAAACAATTGACTCCTAAAGAGTGGAATTCGCAGTACGCTGCACTCCACTACACGGATTCAAAACAATTGACTCCTAAATTTGTACACAAACTCACTAACTTCATACAAGACTATGACTTTAGTACGTATCCCATAATGAATACGCAACAACAAGTTTAGATGAACTAAGTAACCAAGATACTTGGTTCCTAAAAATTATAAATGTAGCACGCTACACATCTACTTGTACGTATTGCTAACACAGACGTTTATTAAGTCACGGACTTTTTTTTTTCGAAAAGCAAGTCACGGACTTAATGCATAAGTTATGGGCTCAATACAAGATATTACATGCACATCGTACCTCTGGAAAAGTCTTTCTCATATTAAAGACAAAAAAATCTAAGTACAAAACGATATATGCGTGCAAAAAGTTCCATACTTTTATTTACCAAAAACCACGAGTTTTTACAACAAATAACTACAAGTTATACATAAATATCTACAAACTACGGCAGCGCTGAGGGCTGCGTCCTTGATCAGTAGAACTCCCAGCCTCCTGGAGTTTCTTCAAAATCAACGCATCTTTTGGGGACACGGTTGCCACACTGACCGCAACCCCATCTGATCTAGGGATGTGCACAGCGCCTACACCGCAGAGAGTGGCTTTTCCCTTGACACCCTTCTTCTTGGCCGCCTTTTCTGCATGACGCTCCAAAACTTCCTTCAGAGGGACCTCCGTCTCAAGGGCGAAGGGGTTAAGGATGTCACGCGGTTGCGCGAACACTGAAACCTGCAATTGAGACTCATCAGGCTTCAAGAAAAAGTCAGCTTCAGCCTCTGCATTCTCTGCTATGTGCCTCCCAAGAGTTAATCCCTGCATGATCAATCTGATAGGATAATCTTGGTCGCGCTCCAACTGCGCAATATGCGGAAGCTCGAAGAGCAGTTCATCAAAGGCACCAGCATTATAGTCAGGAACCTCAGCGGGGGGAACCTTCAGCAGTTGACCCTCAACAAGCTCTTCCACAGCCTGCGCCTTGCCACGAGCAACGGCGCACTCCACCACCTTCCCAAAGGCACCCACGACCTCTGGGGACTCCAATGTGCCCATGGCAGCCAGGCGCAAGCCATGGCTGATCAACCACCTGCACAAACAGCAACAAATGCATTAGAAAAACAAAAAAGATACAAAAATTAACGAGGAATGTACAACAAGTACCTGCGCTCCGCAATCATAGACATAAGATGAGGATACAACTCCTCATCATACTCTATGCTCAGCCTGCGCAGCTTTTCCTCCTGCGCCTCCACAGAACTCTCCACCTTCTTGCCAAATTCAGTAAGCTGGCCGTAGAGCTCAGTCTTCCTCTCTTCCAGATACTTCACCCCCCAGGCGAGGTCAGCCTTGTACTGCTGCGACTCTCCACGTTCGCGCTGTAGCTCAGCCATCACAATCAGCTTCTCCTCTGTAGCCTTCTTGGTGCGCTCATTGGCAGCCAACACCTCTGCCTGCGCCTCAGCCAACTGCGCCTTGAGCTAGGCAATTTGCTCATCTTTCTGAGCTAGGCTGCCTCCCTCCACGACGGCCCGCGCCTTTAGCTGAGTGACCAACTCAGCTTGGCGAGCAGCAACACCAGCGAGCTCCTCCACCAACTCCTGCGCAGACATCTGCGCCGCCGCCTTCAAAGGCTCCTCCACATTGGCAGTCTGTGGCGATGCGACACGATCAGCAAAAGCCGCATCACCATCTGCAGCATGGTCCCTACAGCATGAAGAAAGTACAGTTAGTACGTGGATACGGCAAATAAAGAAGATTATAGTTATAGATACTTACACAAGTGGTGGGGACTTGGCCTGACTCTTCTCCGCGCTAGTGGCGGACATATCACCTGGCGCAGCTGACTCCTCATCAACAATCAGGTGGCGCCTCCTTTTGGAGGTACCAATACCATAACCACCAGAAGACGCTTCCTTGCGCTTCTCTCTACGAACCTCTGCAACAGGCTCCAAGATCTCCACGCTATTAGATGACTCCACATGCGTTTCTTCCTCAACGGGAGACTTCTCCTTAGTAGGTGGCACAACCTGCACTGGCGCAACAAGCACAGCTGCGGGGGGAGAATCTTCACGCGCAATAGGCCCAAACACCGTCAGGTGCCCCTCCGTGGCCTGTAAAATGGGCTGCTCACCCTCCCTCAGGGGACGCACCCCCACTGTCATACGCTTGGGCTCCTTCAGCTTCACAACAGTGAACAGATCCATCTCTGCGACAGACAAAAGACAAATAACAAGAACAACTTAGTTATTCAAGCAAAATAAATAAAATACTTACATTATAGAGGCAATAAAGGATGAGCACCCACCCTGGCTGTTCTCATCAATGAAGGTTGGAACCTCGTCCGCACCATCAAAATAATTGCGACTCAGCCCCATATGCACCAAGAACTCCTCAGGATAGGAGTTAATGGGAATACGGTTACTATCAATTATGTCCGCATCCGCGGCGCTGTAAGAACCAGGGATAGGATGCTCATCCCTCGGCAGCGACCCTTGAGTATAGAACTCAAAGCGCGATGGAAAGACAACATCATCCACCCAGAAAAAGTACTCTCTCTAGTGCCTTAGCGAATCTACTTTCTCGGTGTAACATTGAAGGCGCTGATGCGTGGGAATCGCACCTTGCTTTACCTCTCGAGGGATCTCGAGAAGCTTACAACCCCCACCAGGCAGTGTACCTGATCGTTGTAGTATAGTATAGTGACAAGTACCGGGGGATTGATCGTTCAGCTTAGGAATAGTGTCGCTAGGATTAGAAAACCTAATTAATAGTTCTAAAGGTGAGAGATGATTATTTTTGTATTTTTATATTTTTTAGAAAGCAAGTAAAATCTCGGGTTTTGAAGGAGTGGGCGGAATTAGTTGCTAGTCAACTAACCCAAAACTAATATATAATCAAAATAAAATATTAAAAATGAAAACAAACTAATTATACTAAGGTTGTGAGCAGTAATTGGAGAAATTGTGTTTACTTAGACTTCACTACTCCCTAGATATCTTTTACACGTTAATTACTTGTTATACTTGTATGGATGACGGATTGTATTCCTTAATATCATTCGTGGGGTGGCATACATAACTCCCCAACTCTATGAGCTCTTATCTCCTCCTACACCATGACCCAGCACAACTATAGGGATTGTAAACAGTGGCTCATGCATTAAATACAACCAATAAAGACCTAGTACGCCTCGGTTCATGTTTCTTAAGACGTTCAAGCATATTACCATTTGGAGATCTGCCAGTTTTCTTAAGCCTAACATATAAATCATTCATCCAAGAACAAGAATAAACAAGTAATCAGCACATAATCAACATCTAGGTTTCATTAGATCTAAGCAAACACAAGAGAGATCTAGCCTAGCATAATTGAATTGAGACAAGAACAAGATATAGACAACCAACACATAGACATATTGATTGAATTAGAAGAACACTTATCTCAATTACAATGCAAGGTCTCAAGGGTTTGGAACCCTTGAAAAACCTGTAAAAGAGGCACCAAATTCGTCTTTAGGGTTTCACCAAAACTTCTCTCCTTTTTATGAAAAAACTAGAAAACTATATATAGGAAAAGTAGGCTGACGGCGTCAAGAGATACATGTGACGCCGTCACCTCGCCGCCATATACTTCCTCGGACGGCCTTGATCTACTTATGACGGCCTATGTGACGCCGTCACCGACCACGGTATTTTATTCTTGCCACTTTGACGCCGTCATGAAGGCGTTTGACGCCGTCACCACCTTCGGTATTTTAATCTTCATGTCTGACGCCGTCAAGATATTACTCTTGACGCCGTCACCTTGTATCTTCAGCATGGAAATTTGGTATTTGCCGTTTTCTTCACTTTTATGCTCCAAAAACGTCCAAAATGGCTTCTTTTCCAGAATTCACTCTCCAAACACCTAAAATCACAAAAGGAACGATTTAGGGCAATATTTGATCAAATAAATTCGGATTCGGGCTTAAATGACCCCCTAAAAACGGATCATTTTTCGCCTCATCATATACCCTTACACTTGAGATTTGCTTGTCCTCAAGCAAATGTGCTTTTATTCTACTCGAAAGACAAGTTAGGGGTCATTTAACACTAATATAAAAGTAATTACAACAAATAATCGTTTCACTAAAGACCAATAGACAAGCACGGAGGTCATACACAAGCACCTCACAAATAGTGTTTAGATACTCACATCTCTCGGGTGTAATAAAGTAATATAACATTATGGAAATGGAAGATATCTCTCACTACCTGTCATAGCAAAATAGATTACCATAGGCTTGGGAAAGGATCAAACCTCCACCACATGGCGTAAGCACCTAGGATAAACTATCAAAGAGGTCTTTTAAAGGGTTGTAACGTTAGGTATAGGGATATGAATTACACGGTTTTGTTGGATAAAGGAAGTTTTACTGGTGGCGAGTTAACAATCTTGGTTAATTACATGTACAAGATGGCGTTGCTAAGCCAAGACTAGACTCGACTTAAGCTAACAAATGAAAAATAACAAAAACATAAAATGAACATAGAATGAAAAGGGATGGTAGTCCGTATGTTTTTTTTTTTTGTTTTTTTTTTGTTTTTTTTTTTGCATACACTCTTACCCTACCATCCGAAATAATACATCATAGAGGATGAGAATTCCCCTTACACTTGAATCTTTACATACTTTACATTTAACTAATCTAATGACTCGAATTAAGAAAATCAAAACACTTGGAGCACTTTTAAAATTAACGTACATATGGGGGTAATATATTATGTTCTTCCCCATTACTCCATAAAATAAGTACTTACCCATGAGTCCCAATCGTCCCAAAACAATATGTACAATGATATGACTCGACTTAGCAACCATGTAATCAATTAGAAAGTTAACTTAGGGTTTAACAAATAACAATAATGCACTAAAAATGAGCGCATACACGGAAGGCTAAGGCGATTTGGGTGTACATTTAAGTGGGGTGTAACAAATTCTTCCTTTAAGTAAGATGCTTAAAGTTAGAAACGAAAATATAGGCTCGGAGGGGTGTACTAGGGGTTTCGTGTACTAAAAATGAGTACAACGCTAAGGGTGTGGGAAAAATTAGTTGACTTAACTAGCCAAGTAATATGACTTAAATGGTCAAGTAATTATAATACGGGTTTAACACAAGGGTGATCCTAATGCCTCTTATCATGTAGTAAATCCTACCACATGAATGTAGTCTCAGTAGCGGTCTCGGGATGCATCACTAACGCAAGTTCTAGAATCTAAATGCTACCGGTACACTCATAAGCACTAATAGTAAATGCTTTTCCTATCAAATCTAAAGGCGAACCTCACATTTTTTGGGTGGAAAATTTTTCTGAATATACGGTTATGTGCTAGTCATACAACCTCCTATCCATGAGACGCTTGCTATGGCTAAAGTTTCACTCCTAAATGTTGTAAAAAATTTTAAATTTGGCGCTAAAATTACACTAACAAGTATTTCTCATAGTTTTATTACACATCTACTATCAGACAAAACAAACTCAAGCGAAAGTGCATATGTAAGGTATCATCTTTTTACCCTCCCCTTACACTTAAGATGAACATTGTCCCCAATGTTCAAGTAAAGAATGTAAAAGTGAAAAAGTAAAGAGAATGAAATCAAATACTCCCCTGATTCGCTCGGTATGGATTATAGGTTGGCCAGGTTAAATCTTCTTCCAAGAAAACGAACAATCAAAGCTTCCTTCCAGAATATAAATCATCTTCTTGTCAAACATAACCTGTAAATCCTGACAACAATAGACAAGGCAACCTCGCGTAAAATCGGCGGCATCCTATATAAGTTACTAAATCCTAGAAAACAAAGTAAGATATAATGCTTGTGGAATGAAGTTTGCAGATTTCCTGGAGATTATAAAACTTAATAATTCACAAAAAACCATAAAACTCCGTTAGAAAAACAAAACTGGTAAAATTTCCAGATTTTTGACGCCTGACGCCGTCAAGAGTAATACTCTGACGCCGTCAGAATGGACCTGCAGAAATTCTTATGTTAAGTTTCCGGAAAATTTCTGGAAAAACTTCGTCCTACTTCCTGGAAAATCCTGCAAAACTTCATTATGACTCAATACAAGCATTTGACTCTAACAAATACGAATATACATGTTCATTAAATATTGTGGAGAATCATGATCGGTTTGTTTCTTAAAAACATATTTGGGGTTTCCCCTTACACTTATATTTTGCAAAAATACCTTTAGGTTGGAGTTAAGACTAGGCCAAACAACATAATAAAGTATTTTCACATTTTAATTGAGAAACATGATCAACCAACAATAAAAATAATAAATGCATACGGAAGCAAATAACAATCAAACAAATAAAATCACACAAAACATGGGTTGCCTCCCAAGAAGCGCTTTTCTTTATTTACGAGTCTTGTAGCTAGACTCAAAGTCATGGGTTACTACGTGATCTCATCATTGGTTCCACTCTCTAGGTCGTCTTCTAAACCAGTTTTGTATTCTGGACCTAGTTGCAAGCACTCCTTGTAGAAACCAAGCATCCTATTTCTGACATACTCTACTCCTCTACGTCTATCCTCATCATTCCTATAATAAGCCGCTTGCTTGCGTTCCTTTTCGAAATTAGAGAGAAGGCGGTATTGCTCAATCTTGTAGGGCATTTGATAAGCAACCTCATCATTCTCTTCCTTGAATCTAACTATCCCTAAAGTCGGATCATAACTCATCCTAGTGGCCTCAACAAATGGTTTCCCAAATATTATTTGACTTAGGCAAGCATCTATCACCGGACGAGTGTCTTCCACTATCATAAAATCAATCTCATAGGTAAGATTCCCTATGATAACATGTAATCCCTTAACTCTCCCTACAAAATTACTTATCCAACTTTTACCGGGCATCATCCTAAAATTGAGTTGCTTCTTCATCACCCAATTGTAAAAAGTCCTAGTCATGATGTTCACGGGGGATCTAAGGTCGATGTAAGCTTTCCATATATGCATGTGCCCAATATTGCATGGGATGTTAATGTTAGAGGGGTCTCCCATTTTGATAAGGGGGTCGCCAAAGATATATGTTTTCTCGGGACTATCGAATAAATCCTTATGGTATTCCCGTTCTTCCTCGGTTGGCAACTTATCAAAGTATTCCTCTATAGGTTCTACCTCCTCTAATTCCTCATCCTTATTAACCTCAACTTCCCTACTCTCATCCTCACTATTGGCTTCTACTCTAACTTCATCCTTGTCACTCTCCTCTATCTCCTTATCTATCGGCTTAATGGTGACAACATTGACAAAGTGGACATGTTTGGATGATGAGGGGTCCTTAGTTTGGATTCCACTATCGGTGTCCCTAGTGTCCTTCCTAGGTGTGATCAATGTTTGGTTGTTGAGGGCTTTCAACAAGTTGTCAATCTTGTTGGTCATCTCCGTTTGTTGTTGGTTGAATTCAGTTTCGAACCTAGCTATGCGGGCTTCTTGAGATGCCATGAATTTTGACATCAATCCTTCAAGATTGTTGGTACTACCATAGTTGTTAGAAGGATTGTTGTTGAAAGTACGGTTGGATGGTGGATCGTTTGGTTGGTAACGATTAGGTGGGTTGGATGAATTGGGTTGATTTTGTTTCCACCTAAGGTTTGGGTGATTTTTCCATGAGGGGTTGTATGAATCACCGTATGTGTTTGGCTCGGGCTTGAAAGTGTACCACTTATCTCCCGCTTCGTCGGTACGCGTGGATGCGTAATCCGCAAAAGCTGTTCCGGGGAGTTCCACACAATCACGAGTGTCATGGGGACCACTACATAATTCGCATGAAGAAGTGATTTTGTTCACTTGGCTTGAATGCTTCGGAGCTTCGTAAGATTTCATGAGAAACTTGACTTGGTCCTCAAGTTCCATGATCCTACGCTCGGGAGTGCTAGAATTGTTCGAAGGCAAAGATATTGCCTTGACCGTTTTGTTCAAGTCACGGGGATCATTCCAACTTTCGTTGTCATAGAGAGCAAGATCTTCTATGAGTTCCCATGATTGTTCCGCACTAAGATCACGTAGCATACCACCGGCCGATTGGTCAATGGTTCGCCTCGTGGAGATGTCGATATGGTCATAAAAAATTTGGACTTGGAGCCAAAGATCTATGCCATGATGAGGGACTTTTTGGAGTAAGTCCTTGAAACGAGTCCATGCTTCATAAAGAGATTCATTTTGACGTTGTTGAAACATCAAGATGTCATTCCTAAGCTTAGTAGTTCTCCCCGGTGGGAAAAATTGAGCAAGGAAACGAGTGGTGAGATCACCCCATGTGGTGATGGATCCCGCGGGTAAACGCTCAAGCCATTGACTAGCTTGATCCCGTAGAGAGAATTAGAATAGGCGTAAACGGGTAGTCTCTCTAGTTTCAACACCTAGGTCTATGGAATCTACGATTTTGAGAAAGTCCTTAAGATGTTGGTTTGGATCTTCGGAACGAAGTCCATGGAATGCACATCCGCTTTGCACCAACCGGATGGTGTCGGATCGCAAGGGGGTCACATTGGCTCCGGTGAGCTCAATGGTGTTTCGGTAGCCTTGATGGCTAGGTCGGGAGTACTCTCCTAAGGTTCGGGGCCTAAGGGGTTCTAATGGTGGGTTTTGTTGTGGTGGGATGACGGGTTCAAAGATGTTACCACCTTCCATGATGTCGGATGGTAAAGAGTTACGAACAAAGGCACGAAGAAATAAGATAGACTAAAGAAAACCTAAAAATAAAAATAAAATCTTGCTAGAAAGGAATCTAGCAAGTAGACCTAATAAAAAGAAATCCTAACCTAGACAATAACTATTCCCCGGGCTGCGGCGCCAAAAACTTGATGCGTGGGAATCGCACCTTGCTTTACCTCTCGAGGGATCTCGAGAAGCTTACAACCCCCACCAGGCAGTGTACCTGATCGTTGTAGTATAGTATAGTGACAAGTACCGGGGGATTGATCGTTCAGCTTAGGAATAGTGTCGCTAGGATTAGAAAACCTAATTAATAGTTCTAAAGGTGAGAGATGATTATTTTTGTATTTTTATATTTTTTAGAAAGCAAGTAAAATCTCGGGTTTTGAAGGAGTGGGCGGAATTAGTTGCTAGTCAACTAACCCAAAACTAATATATAATCAAAATAAAATAATAAAAATGAAAACAAACGAATTATACTAAGGTTGTGAGCAGTAATTGGAGAAATTGTGTTTACTTAGACTTCACTACTCCCTAGATATCTTTTACACGTTAATTACTTGTTATACTTGTATGGATGACGGATTGTATTCCTTAATATCATTCGTGGGGTGGCATACATAACTCCCCAACTCTATGAGCTCTTATCTCCTCCTACACCATGACCCAGCACAACTATAGGGATTGTAAACAGTGGCTCATGCATTAAATACAACCAATAAAGACCTAGTACGCCTCGGTTCATGTTTCTTAAGACGTTCAAGCATATTACCATTCGGAGATCTGCCAGTTTTCTTAAGCCTTACATATAAATCATTCATCCAAGAACAAGAATAAACAAGTAATCAACACATAATCAACATCTAGGTTTCATTAGATCTAAGCAAACACAAGAGAGATCTAGCCTAGCATAATTGAATTGAGACAAGAACAAGATATAGACAACCAACACATAGACATATTGATTGAATTAGAAGAACACTTATCTCAATTACAATGCAAGGTCTCAAGGGTTTGGAACCCTTGAAAAACCTGTAAAAGAGGCACCAAATTCGTCTTTAGGGTTTCACCAAAACTTCTCTCCTTTTTATGAAAAAACTAGAAAACTATATATAGGAAAAGTAGGCTGACGGCGTCAAGAGATACATGTGACGCCGTCACCTCGCCGCCATATACTTCCTCGGACGGCCTTGATCTACTTATGACGGCCTATGTGACGCCGTCACCTACCACGGTATTTTATTCTTGCCACTTTGACGCCGTCATGAAGGCGTTTGACGCCGTCACCACCTTCGGTATTTTAATCTTCATGTCTGACGCCGTCAAGATATTACTCTTGACGCCGTCACCTTGTATCTTCAGCATGGAAATTTGGTACTTTGCCGTTTTCTTCACTTTTATGCTCCAAAAACGTCCAAAATGGCATCTTTTCCAGAATTCACTCTCCAAACACCTAAAATCACAAAAGGAACGATTTAGGGCAATATTTGATCAAATAAATTCGGATTCGGGCTTAAATGACCCCCTAAAAACGGATCATTTTTCGCCTCATCAGGCGCCCTGCGCGTTTCGCAAAAGAAACCCATCCATGCGACTACGTTGTGTGGTAAAACGCACGAAATAGGTCAACTGTCGGATTGATAGCAAGTAACCGACAATTTATTTCAAAATTCGATATCTTCGCCGCACCTATACAGTGTAGCTGTGAGATATGGAGTTGGTAGTGATTGAGCACGTTGCTAAAAAAACACAGAAATGGGTACGCGATAATTCGCGTAATCAAAAAAGCGTGTATACAAACCGATCTTCCCATCGGGGAAATTGGCAATACACGCATCCACATCTGGTGCTTCAGGATGGATGTCGAGAGGAATGAAGTAGTCAGAAGAAAATTGACGTACGTCATCCTCATCCAACCTAGAGCGGAACTCGTGTAACTGAGCAACCATTTTTAAGATCTAAATACGGTGTACTAAAAATTGCGCACGCGCAGTTACCTAATAAGAACAGAAGATCGAAGAGAGAAAAGCTTGGAAAGGTTTGCAAATGGTGAAAATAGTTTTGACTGTGTGAACCACAGTGAAATGGGGGCGGTGATTTTTATAGGCAAACAAGAAACCCTAAATGGGATGCCACGTGGATCCCACTAACAAAACGTGTGGCTGGGAGGTGAACGGTACAACACTTTTTCCCTTTTCTCGAGGCACACGTGGACACACTCCCCGTTTTTCGAAGCACCTCTTATGATATTTTGGGACTTGATACATTGTTCCAATTTTTGGGCGGGAAATATTTGGATCTTCCCGCCACGCTTATCGCTAGTCTCACTAGTCTAGTATCCGCGGCTACGAGCCGCGCACACTAGACTGGGGGGACCTGATGACGTATAGCCTATAGTTGGGCCACAAGCCCAAATTATAGACATTACTAAGCCCAAACCCACCATGAGTGGGCTATCATGACAAATGACTTGGGCCATAAATACCAATGGCTTGGACTCACGAAGCCCAAAGCCCAACCAAAATGACCGGTTAAAGGATAAGGATCTTCTATTTACGGAATAGATATCCTTACCCCGGATAAGCACCACGAGTGCGAAGAGTAAGGAGCAAGAAACCTACACGGTTTCTGCGCCCTATATATAGAATGATATATTCTCATTAAAAGGTACGATTCACACAATACCTAACTCTTCAACTAAACCCTAAACCGATTACTTACTCTCACGCCTGAGTCTAATCGTGGGAGACAATCCCACGATAAGCCTAACGGTGTTGTTTACTTTCTTAGTGCGCAGGTCTCAAAAGCACTAAAGTTCTAATTGGTACGAGAGCAGGACTCCAAACAAGGTAAGCCCAACTTTTGTATCCACAATGATTGAAGGACAGAACGTTGGTGGCAGTAAATAGACTAAAACCAGAAACAAATCACGTTGGAAATTCCCAGTTTGAAATTGAGGATGCGTTTATTAGCAATGCAATGCATCGTAATGTACTTCAGTTAAGAGGATTCTGCAGTACACAAACGGAGCAGTTGCTGGTCTATCCGTTTATGGCAAATGGAAGTGTAATGACAAGCTAGATAGGTATCTTCTACCACCATATTTTTTGTTTCTGAGGTCATATACTCATATGCATGCTAAGGTGTTTGGATTTGTACATTGCGGGTTGCGATTTATAATATATTTATCTTAACGTTTATATATTTGTTTAGTTATTTATTTACATTATATTAATTATATACTATTATAAAATAAAAACGGTTTGGTTTTTGGACGAAAACCGAACTGAACCGAATTTTTCGGTTTTTGAAAAAGTAAAAGCTAAACCATCAGGTTTTAATTTCGATCGGTTTTTTTGGTTTTCGGTTTGGTTTCCGTTTTTTTGCTCAAGCCTAACGAAAGTTGACGTTCTTGTACAGAGGCTCGGTGTGCAAGAAAATCGGAATACCCAAAACGAAAGAGAATCAAATCGAAATAACCAATCGATGCTAAAATGATGGTTCAGGTTTACTTTTTGAATAACCGAAATTTTTGGTTCGGTTTTTCTCAAAACTGAACCGTAACAACCAAAACAAACTTATTTCAATGATGTAATAATATATATCTAATATAACAAATAAATCACTAAGTGAATCAAATTTACAAAGTCATATTCCATTTTGTGGGTAGATTCAAAATAAATTTATTTGAACATTTTTGTTTATCCGTAACGTGTATGGTTGTTTACTTGATAACATATCAATGCATATTCAACAAAGATCATACTATACGTTTTTGACTTGTTTGTCTGTGTGTTTCATCTATACGCGAGTATGTGTAGAAATTTAAGATAACTAACTTTCTTAAAGCTAGTAGAAGATTAAAGAAGCGTAAACAACTTACTTACATAAAGAAGGTTGTTGGTAAGAATTGGCCAAGCTTAAACATAAACAGTTGAAAACTGAAGTGATTGAAAACCCAAACCGAAATCGATAAAAATCATCCGGTTTTGGTTTTAGATTTTGTAAAATCCGAATATTTCGGTTTCGGTTTGGACGAAAGCCTTACTTGAAGGTGGACGAGAAAGGTGACCGCCATTGGCTTAAAAATTTTATGAGCCCCAAATGTTTCCCTTTTTAGTAATTACACACACACACACACACATATGTGTGTGTGTGTGTGTGTGTGTGTCTTGAGAAGAAGTAAGTTGTGAAAATACCTTAAATGAGTCATATGTCAGACGTTTAAATAGCTAATTTGCATTATCTTATAGCATGAAGACATTTTTATATAACATTAATTTTTGAAAAACTTGTTATGGATTTTCGTCGAGGGCCTCTGGAAACTAAAGGACGATCCTGTTCATGCACAATAGCTATTCCACCTTCGGTGGAAACTGTCCATGCCATCATCTGGTAAGGTAGCAAGAAGAAGATGAAAATATGACACATACAGATTTGTAAATCTTAGATGTTGAAGTTCTTTAAGTAATCATAAGCTAGAAGTATTTGATATAGGTGTAAATTTTAGGTAAGATGCATAAGAGATGCATAATAACTCAAATACATGTCAAAATATTTTGTAGTTACTAGATTTGCAATGTGTTTTTAAAAAAATTAAGAAGAAAGTGAAAGTAAAATAAAGAAAGAGGAAATAAATAAAAAAAAGGAAGTAAAGTTGCGTTTCATCTAAAAACTTGAATGAAAGTTTTAAAAGCAAAATCCACCCACTTTCACTCATTTAGAGCATCCGGTGTCACGAAATGAAAAGGCTCATCACACCTGCGTGACACTCGCCTTCCCACACCGAAGAGGCTCGCCGTTTGTTCCTTCGCCGTGCAGACAACGAAGATAAAGTCAAAGGTATTTTGTCAGTGAACGTTGGGCAACGGGTAATTTTGAGTTTATATATTTTTTTTAATTTTTCAATTGTGTGTGCGCAGTGTGTGTACGCAGGAAGAAGAAGATTGATTATTATTTTACATATTTATTTATTTTTTATTTTCTTTTTTTTGTTAAACTTGAGCTGGAAGTGGGCTAGTTTTTGTTATTAGTGGAGTTTTTATTTTATTTTATTTTTTTTAAAAGTTATATTTTATATATATTTTTTGATTTATTATTTTGTAACATCTTTTTATAAAAAATGTTATTTGTATTATTTGAATGAAATGAATTTAGTTTGTTTGTAAAAAAAAAGAAAAAAGAAAGAAAGTAGAAGTGGTGGGACCCAAATAAAGAGGTTGTGTTGTGTTATGATAAAAAGGGTATTATGAAGAAGTTGTGATATGGTGATGTTGCACCGGTGGCGCCTAAATGAAGAGGGGAAGCTTTGTCATGACACCTTATGCTTTTACTTTCACTTTACTTCCTAAGAAAAATTTGAGAACATAACTTTTATCATTTTCTTTTTCTTTCATCCCTTTTACCTAACTTGAGAACACAATATTGAAATGAAAACAAAAAAGTTTATTTATACATTATACCCTGTCATTAGGGGTGTTCAAAAAAATCCGAGAAACCGATGAACCGAGTCGATCCGCTCAATCCGAAACCGTAAAAACCCGCTTATCACGGTTCGGTTTCAGTTTTTACTTTTAGCTATCCACGATTACCCGAACCGAACCGTGTATAATATACATGTATGTTTCAACAAACTATTCATAAAAAATGTACGAGGGTTAACTATATTTTCGCACTACTTTTATCATATAACGCATTTTTCTTAGCTAATGCTTGTACTTTCTTTGTTTTTCATGTGTAAATAAAAAAAGAAAAAAGAAAAAAAAGTTTAGCCTTTGATCCTCTTATTATACAAGGATTGCATCAATAGCCCTCCTAAAATATTTGATGTAGCTTCGCCACCGAGGAGTACCCAGGTTATCACGTGCATGACAAGGATTCTTCCCATAGTGTAAAATTTTGTGAAGACGGTACAAATTCATCACCCGATTTAAGAAACGCACATGGGCATAAGTTTTGTGCTGAAAATCTATGTTTAAATAGCCCATTTATATTTTACTAGCAGGGTACTCGCGCTTTGTGACAGCGGGTATCCTGTGATTAAAGTTCAGAAGCCAACAGAATAATGATGACGAGCTTATTAACCTGAGAAAAACAAGATAAAAATGATCTCGACCCGGCCCAATTAATCCGTTTTTACCGGTTTCGATGGTCCTCTCAGGCAGGGGCGGTACCACAATGGAGGCAGTGTGCAGCTGCCACAACAAAGTTCACTCGAGTAATGTTGAGTGATCTGAGAATTTCATTTTGCCCCCATAAATGAGTAAATAAACTATGAAAATTTATCCAATAGTTGTACCACAGTCAAGTGATTAAGGACATTTGCACTTTCGTTGAAATATAATGTTCGATTCTTGTACTAATCTATTGTGAATCTTTGTTATCCAACCTTTTTATTTTTGCATCAACAACTTGTGTTAATATTGATCATAAAAGGTAAGTATGTGCTAAATACTCTACATATCATCACCAATTCTTAGTTTTGGTTCTCGCATGCAAACAAATACCGAAAAATTCACTTTCATTAAAAGTAAATTCGATTTCATTATAGCAACAACGGTCAAGTTACTGACATGACCCGACTGGTAACTACTTTTAACTTTTGCCCCCTTTTGAAAGTTTTTCTGGTACCGCACCTGCTCTCAAGTTTTTTTTCGGACGGCTTTTATTCGCTAGCTGAACTGGTTGTGACTTCGATTCCTGGTTGAACTCGTTGGTCCGGTCAAGTTCTTAAAACAATATGTACCATCAACTTGTTTTCATATAAATTGTATTAAACTATGTGTGTTTTATTATTTTGTACAATATGTATAATAACATGTATTTGTCATTGTAGAGATGTTTTAAAAATAACATATTAGATATTTATTGGAAGGCTATTACAAGTCTATAAATTTAAGATATTTAATTTTCCACGATGTAAATTCATTTTCTATTTTTAGTAAAGCGTATTGCTTAAAATTTTAAACCTTCTATTTTAGAAATGTTCTAAATACAACAAATATTGAGTTTTGGCTTTTCCCTAACATTTAAAATGAAGTATGGGCGCTTAATGAAGTTGAAGGGGCCTCCTTTTACCATGTTCCAATGTTGGACATGATTTAACATAAAGCTTGGACATGATTTTAAACCTATATCCAAGGTGCGCTAAGGGCCGGGTAACTCGTTTTTATGTGAATTCGACATGTCTAAAGTAATTTTTGTCATACACAAATTTTGTTTTCCGTGCGACTAGTTATATTGAATCATGGGATCGCTAATAGATATATGATTATCACACAACAGGAGAGGATAAACATGGGCATGTACGTGATCATTTGATCACTACAACAACAATACCCAATCTCGTCAGAGCATAGTATGAGGCTGATCATTTGACCACTATAGATAAAGAATGATAGATGTAGCACAAAATCTTGTAAGTGTTGATGGATTTTAAAGGATATCGATGTAATTCTTATTTTTGTAAAAGCATTGATATAATTTTGTATATTTGCAAGAATTAAAAAAAAAAAAAAAAAGTTCTTTTTGGTTTCTTTTTTCTTTGCCATATCGGCGGCAGAATCAAAACTTAGAAGGTATCGATGGGGTTTTGGCCCCCAAATTTTTTTGACCCTATGTACATTTTACACCATTTTGTATATGGTTTTAGTAATTTTTAATACAAAAAATTTAAAGTAATGTATATCAACCCTTTAAAATAAATACTTTTTAAATTAACCCTTCCGCCAACAACGTTCAAGTTGCCTACTGCATATCAGCATAACGTAGAATTTATCTGAATTATTTATGCGGAAAACGAAAAGGAAGTATTGATTCTGTATTCGTATGATCCCCACTTCCTTGTGACTTGTGACCTATCAAATTAAATTGAGATTATGGTATCTTTTGTGGGGTGAAATGTTGGATGCCATCTTAAAAAAAGTCGGAAAGCAGAAAATGACACAAGTTTCATATAAAATCAACACCTTTTACTTTCGTGCCTCGTATTAATAAGTCACTAAGAAGAACCAACTCACTTAACTCAGTGGTCACTTGAGTTTCTTTTGAAGCTCGAGGAAGGAAGAGTTTTACCCAGGTTCAAGTCTCACAAGTGACAAAGAAAATCCGAAATTTTTCTCTTAGTGCGAAGCCGTGAGTTCTAATTTCTATAATTTAAGCGTGAGTTTCAGGGGTTTCCCTTCGCGGGTCTCTCCTAGTAGTTCGGGTCCCGGGGCCTACCCGTTTGGATGGTTTAACTCGGGAGGTCGGATTTCATGTGCGGTGCCGTGTATATATATATATATATATATATATATATATATATATATATATATATATATATATATATATATATATATATATATATATGGTAAAGTTAAAATAAAAAGACAAATATCCGTAAAAAGAATAAAAAGAATTTTTTTTAAAAAAAGTTCTCAAAAAATTCCAAAAAAATTCCACAAGATCGGGTATGTTGGTGCATAAAACTTTTGTGAAAGAAGTTTTTTTAATTTTGAGTTTTTATACGTTTTTTTTAATGCACAAAAAACGAATTTTAATGCGCAAAAAAAATTTTAATGCACAAAAAAAATTTTAATGCGCAAAATTTTCAAGTTGTTTTAGTTAGATGCGCAATGTTATTTTGATGAAAAAAGTCAAAAGAAGTTGGGTCCAAAAATGATTTTTTGATGCACAAAAAAGCGATTTAATGCACAAACATATTTTTTTATAATTTTTTTTCGAATAAAGTATCCTCTTTTAGATAAACTTCCTTTACAACTTTTTCATGCACCAACATACCCGATCTTGTGGAATTGTTTTGGAATTTTTCGAGAACTTTTTTTAAAAAAATTTTCTTTTTATTCTTTTTACGGAAATTTGTCTTTTTATTTGATCTTTACCATATATATATATATATATATATATATATATATATATATATATATATATATATATATATATATATATATAAAAGTCACTAAGAAGGTGTTATCAAGTACTCCAATTTCTAAAATTCATCTGTTTATTTTTCACTTACTTTTACTTTTGCGCCCATATATGTATAAATTAAATTATATTTAATTATATTGATTTATTCCCGTCGCAACTTGAGTCAAATAAAACCTTGTTTCATCATCAGTTTGCAAATTTTGTTTATGGTTTATCTTCTCATCAATTTCACATTTTAGCATCAATTTATCACTAATTTGCAATTTTAAGTTACAACTCAATTTGAAATTAGTGATATACAAACTCTCCAAATGGTGTGAACCGGTATGAACACTCTACCCCATGCACACCTAACCGGGTTGCCAAGCTGACCCTTCCCGCAGACAAGGGCCCAGACATTCAGACAATGATCACCTGTCTAATTGACCTAATTAGTCAGGAGTTAGGATCGAACCCAGGCTATTATCCAAAGAGGCCTCCTTTGACCAATCAACTGAGCATTTGCCATGGGAGAATGATACCACTGGAACAAGCCCTAGATGGTAGTGATACACAAAATCTAAAAGGTACTTGTAGTATAAACACTAAAATAAATACCGTTTACATACAAAATGCAACTTTCATGATTAAGGGGACACATATTGGCTACTAAAGTATACTTTTAGACATTATCAATATCTCGCCTCTTTCATAATTTGATACGGCAAAATTGAGTATTGTTGTTGTATATCGGCTACTAATCTATTACGATAGATGTACACAAGAAAAGCCTTTTAGGCCGGGGTATCGTCCACAAAAGAAAATGTAGCTCCATCTGTAAGCCCAATTCAGAAAAGGGGTCAAAACTTTTTGAGTTTTGTAGGTTTAACCAATAAACCAACATAATATAGAAACATGTTAGGAAAGAAGTTTTGGACTTATAAATAGTGGAATTTGTACAATTAAGATTATTCAGGGATATAGCCGTATTATAAGGGCGGAAGGGCCTCAAATTGGTTTTATATGATATGTATATATATTCTATAAAAGTGACTACAAGTATTTGATTTAAGAATTTGCATTATAAATACTCGCAGAAGTACTTTGAAAACAATAATCTACTAGTATCAATTTTTCTCTTTGAAAAATTATTTACTTTCTACTGTAGGCCTCATTTTTGTTATTAAACTGAATTCTGCACAAGGCCTCCATAAACAGAGAGAGCATTGTTCAGGATCAGGGATGAAATGAAAGATACACAATTTTGAAACAAGTGCGTAATTGTTGATTCTCAATTATAATTTAGTTATAAACATATTAAATTCGGAGTCGAGTTTGTTAAAACAACTGCCTAGTTCTGATTTAATATGTTCGAAATCTAAACTTATGTATATGATTGCATATCAACATGTATAAATTGTCAATGTGATAGCAGATGTTCGAAATCTCAAACTGGCATTGTGACATCCATTGAGTGGTTCTTGCTTTATAAAAAAAATGGGGACAAACAAGGCATGTTAGTTTATCGCAATAGACAATAACATAACTTTTAGCAAACACATGCCTTTTTATCATGTTGTGTTTATACATATCAAACAAAACATTCCTATAATTTAAAAAAGATCTAAACTTATGTATATGATTGCATATCAACATGTATAAATTGTCAATGTGATTTGGTACTACAATTCGGGTACACAACCGAATGGTTGAGCGGTAGCAACATATGACAATTAATATGCAGCCAAAACTTAACCGAACCCAACGGTCCAACCCTCCATCGTGTCCTCGAAGTCCCTTTCAAGAAAAACTGCATCACTTTACTCTTGTCTAATGATTGCTCCGTTAGGTATTGTAACTGAGAATCCAACGGTATAGGTGACGACTCCACAACATAATTCAACTCTTGTGATGTATGCTTTCTTACTTCAAACGGGCCTGCAACGAGCTTAGCTATGCTGAGTCCGTGGTACCCCAATATTAAGGACGTGTCATAAAAGCTAACATGTGCTTTCATGTTATGGTTTTCCGCTCTTACAATAACAAATATTCTAACAGCCATATCGCCGGTTTGGTCATAGACTAATTGGTCTAGACGTGCGGCTTGGACATAAAGAAGAGGGACTTTGGGTCGGATAGCAATATAGCCAACGAAAATGACTATGCCGGCTATGATTATGATTGTGAATACGATGGCAAAAATGAAGGCTAGGAACCATATGAGTGGGTTGGTTCGGCGTTGTGGGCCGAGTACAGGTCGTTTTGGCATTATGAAAATGTGGACTGGGTCCGTATAGAGGGTGGTAAGTGAATTGTTTATGGTGTAGGACTAGGTATATGTTTTAAATTTAAAGGATGTAACTTGGAAGTGAAAGTAAGGTATATGAAGATACTATTTTCTTTAGAAAAGTTGGTGCTTTACCCATATGTAAAGTAATTCTCTGGCATATATGATTAGTGACATTGAGCAAGTAGTCCTTTAATAGAAAGGAAACCAGTCATGATTTAACACATTATTTGTGTAATACACCGTCGAATGTCTAACGTATTATGTGTTAAACATCAAGGTAACCCTTTAAATGAACCGCATGAACTAGGAAGGTCCTAAAGATGCCGATAACATGGAACTAGAAAGCAGAGGTCAAGGAAAGAATTATTAAGATTTAAGAGTGATATTGCACCTAAAGAATCAGTGGTGACTCAAAAAGTGTTTGCTTACAGCAATCGTAAAGCACCTACAAAAGCCGTAAAGTGATGTTTGGGTATTCAACTACGATACGCATGTTTTTTCAAACATAAACATCACCTTTGCCAATTTCATGCTTTTCGCATGTCGCAATCAGATATTTATCCATTTAGCATCTATATGAATATGTTAGAAAATTGATTTTGTAATGCTCAACTATGTCACTTATCTACAAATCAAAGCATTAGTAATGTCTGTCAATGCTCAATTATGTTAATCATCTACAAAACATGCACAGGTTATACTTGAGTCATGTTTTCAACTTCTGTTAAAGTAAAAGCAATTAACAACGTTAATTGCTTTTGCCATAAAAACAGACATTTGTCCAGCTTTAGGGACACCGGGTTAGAGAATAGACCATCTTTCATTCAGAGACTACAAGGCTATCATCACAGCAACATGTATAGGTGCATAAAAGTAAAGCCCTAGAGATCGTTAGAAATGGTTCGTATCCAGGCTACCTTTTGGTCGTCCAGTACCACAATTTAGAAGTCCAAAACTGTCCAGAAACGCTTAGACTACAGACCATCTCTTAACTAGAGCTGAGTAGCTGACCACATAAGTACATGAGAAAGAGTCGATATTCTGGACTGATGGACCAATATGGGCCTGACAGGTATGGGCAACCAGGAGCCAATGCATTTCTACATAACTGTGAACAAATAGCAAATTTAACTGCAGTTTTGAAGAATCCAGTTTCCTAAATACCTGCTACAAAACTGAATGTTCTGTTTGGACGAATCCATAGGACAAATTTATGAAGTCATCTCTTTATTGTTTAACGAAAAAATCAAACGGTCAACAGCTTTATGGTCGACTCAACAGATCAAAGTTTACTCACCTTTTATCACACTACAGCAGACCCTATCATTGGAGTTTCCTTTACGAAATTATAGGTATAACTAATGGAGCACCCATTCACTTACCTTGGTGTACATGGACCCACAATGTTGCGAATTTTCTAACATGAAATATGAGTAATTCTTTGGACAGCAATGAGTCTCATAGAGCAGTAAGTAATCCAAAATTGTCAAAGATCATCCTGTTATGATACTTTAATACCTCACAGTTGGATAGGTATAATTGACCAGATCCCCATACACGTACATCAACATCAGAAAGGTCACTTAGCACATCACCCAATTTGTCTCTCTGCGTGGCATATAACTATATGGGTACCAATAAGAGGCATCTAACATGAGTCCATCTCAGATGATAAGTAACTGTAGTAACTAGCAATCTAGCAAAGCCTTAAGGTGGCCAGGAAGTGCCCACCTCAAGCTAGGCACAATATATGCATCGCCCTAGTCATTCAGGACTTAAGTGTCCACCTCAACCTAGGTACACTATGTGCATGGCCCTAGTAAGTAGTAACTGTTGTTTAATAACATATTGGAAAAATACAAACAGTATGTTGAAACATATAAGCAGAACTCTACAAGTCCACATCTTCAGAGGTTCACATGTGCAAATCAGGTCTAATGAGAAGGGTAATCAAGTCCACGTCTTAAAGTGAATAAGAAAATAAGAGGTTGCAAGCAAAAGCATAAAAAAATTTTCAAATCATTGACCAGAAGGATGCTTAAACTAGTTTTAACCTATCTCCTGTGAACCAAACACAATCTCTCCTAAAACATTGAAAATGTGGTCCAAAAATGGAGCTTTGTCTTGAAAAGAATATTAACTTCACATCGCATTTGGTACGTTCTCAAAACCGGCAAATGTACTTGCCACCCAAAGAACTTTGTTTGGTTCACTATATAATCACTAAATGTGATATCATGCTTGCCAAATAGACTGAAACAGAGAACTATTAGCATCAGTTCCTAGGAGGCTACGGCTGCACTATAGTGTATCACAAGCAAATCCAACAAAGGGGAAATGATAGTAACAGAAGACACTGTGTTTTGTCAACAACCAGGCGATATTTGGTAAAAGAACATCAAAATCTTTTGCAATGCTGAGATGAAAAGAACAATTAATTGGGAATGCAAGAGATAAAACTACGTTAACGGAAAACACATAATGCAAGTGGCTAATTCACTAGAATTGATATACCCTTCATGAATCAAGATATAAGTTCCTACTTATGATTTCAGTTTTTTCGTCTGTGTGTCAGAAAAGTCCTAAACGACTAGATGCACAAGTAATAACAGAGAAAGAGTTTCAAGAGGAAGATCTCCATTTCCTTACAAGTTCATCGTATATTTTCTTATTACCTGCCTTGTGGCAAGCGATCTTCACCTTCTCCATTGTAGACTCAGAGATCTTAATTCTACCTTTCATCATTTTCTCAGCGTTTCTTCTCAACTCACTCAACCTGCCCATACGTGCAAGCCCACTTAGTATAGCATTAGCACTATCGTCTAAAGGCGAAACACCATCTTTCTTCATATAGAACCACACCTCAAACGCCATTTCCGGATCATCACGGTCAAAAAACATAGAAATTGCAGCAGCACAATTTGCAGGAGTTGGAGGCTGTTCATTCTTAATCATCTCAACGAAAAATTTGCTTGCTTCTTTCACCTTCTTGTTCATAACCAAACATTGGAAAATTGTGTTATATGTTAACGAGTCAGTGAAGATTCCTTTGAAAGGCATTTCATCGAGAAGTTGGAAGGCGTTAGCAATTTTATCGTCATCACAAAGCAAACTGATCATTCCATTATACATGGTCAAATTTGGAGTCAATCCACTTGTCACCATTATATCCCATACCGATACAGCGTTAACACAATCATTATGCTTAACAAAAAGATCAATAGCAATAGAGAAAAACTTAAAACCGGGAAAACAGTTGTTCCCTTTCATCACTTGAAGAAACTTGACTGCCTCGTTTATCTGTTTCCCTTGAACTAAAGTAATCAAAAAAGCATCATATGCTAACACATTCTCCGCATCCCACCCAACACGAATCACCATCTCCCCAAACGTCGTTTTCGCCTTAGCCACATTACCTTCCTTCTCACATGCTTTCAACAAGATCGCATACGAATCACCATCTAACATTATGTTCCCCTTAACCTTCTCCAAAACCTCATACATTTTCACAACCTCAATATCAGCACTACACATAGCACTCAGCAAGTAATTAACTGCCACAACATCCTGCGTAATGTCATACTTATCCATAACATTAAACGTCTGTATCGCTTCATTAAGCTTCCCATCCTCACAATAACTCCCGAAAACCGAAACAAACGTATCCAACGACACCACCTTCTCTTGCTTCATACTCCTAATCTCGCCCCACATCTGCTCAAACAACTTATTCTTCCCTAACAAATCCACAATTATATTCCATGTACGTCTCGAATACTTCCCCATCAAACCTGCCCACCTAAAAAACTTGACAGCCGTCTCCGGACATGCGTACGACAGCTTTAAAACCTCGTCAACATCCTGAGGGTCCAAATCCACTCCCTTAGTAGCTAAAGCCATGTCAACCTCATCCGGATAAACACTAGCTAACATTTCGCATACAGTTCTTACTCGCGGCGAAACGTCCACATTATCGTCACACGATGGGAACTTTTTTAACGGTTTTGCAGGTTGCTGTTGTGACGATGATGACGTCACAACCTGAGGCTGATGACCCTGTGATGACGTCATCTACACATATACACGCAAAGTAATGATTGATTAAATTAGTGAAGTGATATATGAATTAATGAAAAAACCTAAATTAGAGACGGTATGTTTGTAAGGAGCATCTTTGAGCGTTTATCGGTTAGCACGTAGCGTTTTGAATTAAAAGCTCGTTTGGCAACGAGTTTTAATCGTTTCTAAACACTACTTTTCGAAGGCTACTTGTGGAAGTATTTAGCGTTTCGTTTTTTTTTTGTCATTTTACACTTTTTAATCGCGTGTATGTTTGGCTGCGAGCGTTAAGGAGCATTTTGAAGCAACTAGCATTCCTAATTTATCTAAACGCTCCAAATCAAAATGCTACTAGAAGGAGCATTTACTAGCAACCAGCATTTACACTTAATAATTACAAACATATACAGCTATGTTACCAAACGCTTTATCAAAAACAAACACCTACTTCTTGTCGCTACCGCCTACCGCTATTTTCGCCAAACATACCTACAGCTACTGCTAAAATCGTTTAGCCTAAATTTTTTTAGTATGACGATGACGTCATCACTTGAGGCTTATGAATTCCGATGACGTCATATTTGAGTCTAAACTCTAAAATTAACCGTAAAAATCATGAAAGCCTAAATTTGAGAAGATGATGACGTCATCAATTATGTAACGATTTCAGTTATTTCAGTTACCGAATTGAAGAATTAACAGTATAAGAGTGCTAAATTAAATAAGAGGCTAAAATTGAGATAATGAATAATGGATGAAATGATTGATTGAACCTGTTAGATGTTTAACGGTGATCTGTATGATCGGAGGTTAGTCAAGTGACCGGAAACTGTGGTTGAGTGTAAGTCCGGTGGCCGGAATAAATGGAGATTAATAGCCCTAATCTATACTACTTATAATAGAGATTTGGTCAACAAGTCAATATGTGAAAACTGAACTTTCAATAATACCGAAATTACCCTTGTCCATTCATTAAATACACACACTCACCTCAAACACATCCCTCATCTCTCTCTCTCTCTCTCTAAAAACACACACATACAAATATTCACTGCTCTCTCTCTCTCTCTCTAAAAATCTCCTCAACCACAACCTCACCACCACCATACCCAACTGCCGCCACCACCTGCCAACCGCCGCCACCACCTGACCGACTGCCGCCACCACCTGTCCTACCGCCGCCACCACAGCCTCCAACCGACGCACTACCCATCAATTTTTAAGGTATTTTAAGATTCAATATCCGAACCTACACCCGAACCTATAACATATAAAAGCCCACAAAAACTCCCAAATACCATAAAATCACTCTCACTCTCAGAACACACATTAGCACAAATTTATCTCATCAAAAAACACATTATTATTTCTCTCCTATAATCACAGCCACCCACAATCACCGAAACCCACCACCTTCGAAACTCCATCAACGAAACCCCACCAACACACGGGTTCTCAGGTACCTTTTTGAGTTTTTTATAAATCTATTTGTTTTTTCAAGTTTTTATGGTTTTTTTTAGCTGTTACAACATTTTTTAATATAGTTTTTTTCTGTATCTGAAGCAGACGTTGGATCTCTAATTAATAGCTGTCGCCTGAGTTAGTCACCACCACTGCTTGAGTTGTGGTAATCTTTTGGTAGTGTAAACGTTGTTGTACATCTACTTTATGTCTTTTGTGGTGTTTTTTGGTTTAGGTGATGTTTTGAGTATGTCTTGTGTGGTGTTTAACGAGATCTAACAGTTTTTTTAATGTGCAGTTTTGAGGTTTGGTATGCTTGGGTGGTTTCGGTGCAAGGAGTTAGATGGTTTGAACATGTTTATTTCATATCAAAATAATTTTTGTTTTTGAGTTTGTGTAAATGTGGTTCTTGTGTGGGGTTCGGATTAGTGTCTTAATGAAGTGAGATATGGTAACAAAAAAAAATGTTTCGATTTATTATTTATACCAGAAGAAAAAAATAGGTGCCATAATTTTAATCTTTTGGTCATAATCTATTTGCCGGTTGTCTATCGCTTGGCTGTGAGGATCTTTTGTATTTGGTATTCTTTTTGTTTGGTATTTTTTTCTTTAAAAGATTATATATAATGAATATATTTATGTTTTGGCTTCAAAAATTTTAATACATCTTTGTATCATGTTTGGCGATAAGAATTGCTCTCAAAACTATTTTGTGTTATGCATTGAATTGATAATGCTATGAATTCTCAGTTTGATGTTTAAAGTTCCTTCATTAGGCCAAAGCTAAGGATTGGGAGTATCAACATGAAATGGAGTTGTCTTTTCAACTTTTACTTACTCTACAGTCTACACTTTCCTTTTTGCGTGACGGCTACTATCTCTATTTTGCGACTTTTGTGTTTACACTTTGCTTTTAATCTACACTCTCTTTCTTACTTTATATTTTGGTGTGGTTAGTTTTAGTTAATACTCCATTTACGATAACTAGAATTTGAAAGGTGTCTAAAAGTTAACTTTAAAGTCAACAATTGGGATATTCAAATTTGAAATTCATAAGTGTGGGGTTGGGTAAAAAGCACCAGTCCTGTTCTCCCGTACATCATTCACGGGTTATGGCCAGGGGCGGACTTATGCCTATAGTAGGCGGTTCCCGGGAACCACCTTAGAAATCGAAACCTTTGAGAAGCTATGCGTGAAATTATTTGGGACCTACCTTAGAAAAATATTAGGAACCACCTTGAGATGAAATTGAACTACAAAGAGGTGAAACTGAATAATGAATTTTAATGTAAAGATAGAAAGATGAAAGCAAAAGATGGTAAAAAGTTGAAGAAGATGAAAAAATTATAGAGAAAAAGTGTTGGAGAAGATGAAGGAAGAAAGAGAATAGTACTTTGGGAAATGAGAAAAGTAATTTCGAGCTATCAGTACCAATGCACCCTTCTCTCTACATTTTTTATGTAAATAATTAATTTAGAGTCTATTTTTTGAGGAATGTGGTCGCCGGAAAAAAGTTGTGGTCGCCGGAAAAAAATTGTGGTCGCCGGAAAAAATTTGTTATAAAGTCTATGGTGTAAATTTGTTATAAAGTTTATTTTATAAATTTTGTTATAAGCTTATAAATTTTTTTATAAGTTTATTTTATAATTTTTGTTTTAAATTTTGTCTTAAGTTTATAATATTTTTTATAGTGTTTGATTGTATATTTTTTTTGTATAGATTTGTTTGTATAAATTTGTATACATTGTTTGTATAGATTTTCGTAAGAAATTTTAAAGTTTTTGAAATTTGAAATTTTTTATAATAAATCAATGCTACAAACTTGAAAATGACCAAAATACAATTCTCCAGACCACAAAAAAAAGATGTCAAACATTGATAGTAAATCAATGCTACAAACTTTAAAATTTGAAAATTTGAAAAATACGAGACACGTATAAAAATTTGAAAAATACGATTTTTTTGAAACTTTTTAAAAATTTGAAATATTTTCAAATTTCGAGATTTTGGAAATTAAAAAAAAATTTGTACTTAAAAATTTCGGAAATTTAAAAATTGAAAATACTTTGAGATTTCTTAAATATTAAAAGTTTCAATTCAAATGTTTTTGCACAATTCAAAAAAGCAACCTAGGTCTACAAAAGAATATTATTGGGAAGCTAAACTATTATTGGGAACCAAAAATTGTACCTAGGTCTACAAAAGAAAATTTAAAATTTAAAATTTACCAATTAAAAGCATGCATCGAAATTAAAATCTGATAATTGTTGGTCTTCTAGCATGCATCGAAATTAAATTTCAACATTTAAATATCATGCATCGATTGTCCCCCACTAGCCCCTACTTCTAGCCCCACTGCCACCTTTCTTTTTTGTCCCCCACTAGCCCCTACTTCTAGCCTCACCTTTTTTTTTTTTAAATTAAAATCTGATAATGGTTGGTCAAAATATGCGGCCACATTTTTTGCCTTTTTTTTTTTTAATAAATGTTAAAAAAGTTTTTTAAAAAAAGTATTTTGTTAAAAATAATAAAAGTTGAAATTTTTTTGTAAAAACAATAAAAGTTGTAAATTTTTAATATAATTTTGTAATTTTTTTTGTAACAATCAAGTGCCCGGCTCCATGATCTTTTAAATGATTTGAATAAAAGTTGAAATTTTTAATATAATTTTGTAATTAAAAAAAAAAAAAAAGTTGTAATTTTTTTTTTTTTTTTTTTTTTGTAATAAATGTTATAAAAGTTTTTTAAAAAAAGTATTTTGTTAAAAATAATAAAAGTTGAAATTTTTTTGTAAAAAAAATAAAAGTTGTAAATTTTTAATATAATTTTGTAATTTTTTTTGTAACAATCAAGTGCCCGGCTCCATGATCTTTTAAATGATTTGAATAAAAGTTGAAATTTTTAATATAATTTTTTAATTTAAAAAAAAAAAAGTTGTAAATTTTTTTTTTTTTTTTTTTTTTTTTTTTTTTTTTTTGTAATAAATGTTATAAAAGTTTTTTAAAAAAAATATTTTGTTAAAAATAATAAAAGTTGAAATTTTTTTGTAAAAAAAATAAAAGTTGTAAATTTTTAATATAATTTTGTAATTTTTTTTGTAACAGCCAAGTGCCCGGCTCCATGATCTTTTAAATGATTTAAATCACAAACATACACCGCTGCCGCTAATCGCGGATACTTTTAGAAAAAAACGTATACATGAAAAATATTTTATCGCCACAAAATTAATCACCGGAATTTAATTCATGTAGCCCTTTTCCTGGGATGGGTTCACGGGATGTAATGGTCATATATGTTGCAAGTACACAATGCTCCCGCGGCAACGTGCGGGCGAACCACTCATTCAAACTATAAAAGTACTATGATTAGACAATATATTGCAACTTTTTTTTATTATTGTTTTAGTTTATTTTGATATTTTCATGTTCATTACACGAAACACTTATCACAATATCGCAACTATAAATGTTTTTATATGTTGTTTGATAGATGTTAAGAATTTTTCTTAGACTTTAGTTATCGTGTAGTACAACCGTTTGCAATTACATTATGATATGTTCACGTTCTATTTTGAACGATACACAAAACACTCACCACAATATCACAAATCGTTAATTATCTGCCGCTAGGAACCGTTGCTATGCACGGGTATTCGTCTAGTTTTTTTAAACTCAAACCGGCGGTTCTTTACGGTATTTTTTTAAGTAAGTTTGGGTGTTTTGGATATTTTAAAGGGATGATTAAATAAAAACTTATTTAACTTGTCTTTTTACTACAACAGAAATGCTAGAATCATTAAAGATTCGTTAGAACAGTTCCGAGCAATGCGGCGGCGGGTATCTGTTACTAGTATTATATTTTGCGTTATTCGGTTATTCGGTTATACATTTAGTTGTTTTTATGCTTTATAAGTAGAGATGGTAGATATGTTTAAGCCAAATAATTTTAGTTTGAACAACCAACCTGCTTCCTAAACAACTTCTTAACCACTTGTTTCCTAACCAATTAATTTTGAAATCTTTCCCTAATAAGGAAGTAAAAGTCTGAATTTTAAATCATTCTAATTATAAAATAGTCCTAAATACATTATATAGTATCATAGATAAAACCATAATTGACATCATGGTTCTAAAAGACACGCAAAGGCCTCGCAAAGACCCCGCAAAGGCGTGAGGCTTGACCATGCCGCCATGCCATGTCGCCACGCCGCCTTATGCTACATCTTTTTATAAACTCGATATATATGTAATATGATAAATAAATATATAAATATTTTCATATTTGTGCCACTTTATGTCACGTCTTACAAACGCAAAAGCTTCGCCTTAACCGCTAAGGCGTGAGGCTTGATCATGCTGTCACGCCACGCCACGCCTCACGCTATTTATAACCTTGATTAACATGTTAGTATTCTCTCTCCTACACTTCTCAAGTTGACTAAAAGGAATAAAGGGAAAAAAAATGATTTTAGTTGTGTTTAGAGCATGGGATACGGTGGTGCCATGGCAAGCGCCATGGCCACCAGCCCATTTTGGCCAACGGCGCACCACACCGTCCCTCGCGCCATCGCGTCTGGCGCCGTCATCGGCGCTGCGCCATAGGTTTTTTTTTTTTTTTTTTTTTTTTTTTTTTTTTTTTTTTTTTTTTTACTGCTGGAAACGGTAACATTTTTTGAAAATGGGAGCATGGTTCCAAAAGGGAGCTAGTAGTTTAAAGATTTCAATAAATAAATAAACTAAAAACTTAATAAAACATTAATTTCATTAATAAAAACGTAAACATTACATAAACATCATACAAAGTTAACATGGGTAAGCCTTTTTATTGAATTTCAAAGTTAACAAGTTACAAACGATACATGAAACAATTAAACACGATACGGAAAACAGAAAGAAACGAAACGGAATACTTAACATAAATGACCATTAATCATCGTATCTGTCCCATGCCCTTGTGTTTCTCAGAGTAAACCACACATGTTGGTAATATATCCCTCTCCCATAGCGTTCATAATAAATTCGGTTTGCATTGTTGAGACGACAAGGGTCTTGACTTGTACGCTGCAACTCTTTGTAAATAGCATTATATCTACGAAATTCAGCGTTCATTCTATTCCATTGAGCCGTAATACTATTTTTATTACGGTGTTCACCATCAGTCTGATCGTTAAACTTTCGTGTAACGACATTTCAAAAAGAACGTTCAATCACAAGGTCTGTAGAATCTTGAACTTGAAGCCATACGTTAGCTAGCAAGCTTTCTTCTTCCATTGACCAACGATTATTCATTGTGAAATGCTTTAGAAGTGTGTGAAGAAAAATATTAGATGGTGTGTTATTTATAGGGGATTTTTAAAATTTTCAAAATTCAAATTCAAATGAAGAAGCGGGATTTTTTTAACCTTTAAAATTCAAAATTTGAAATGAATGGGCGGGATTTTTTTTAAACGTTTAAAATTCAAAATTTGAAATGAATGGGCGGGAATTTTGGGCTTATTTAACACCATTTCATTTCACACTTAATTCTCACACAATTCACATATAATTCTCACACAATTCTCTTAGACAATGTCTCGCAAAGATTTCTCTCAACAATTTCCAACTCACCGTGACTTCTCCCAACAATTTCCAACTCACCGTGATTTTTCCCAGCAATTCCCAAGTCACCATGACTTTGGCCAGCAATTCCCAAGCTCCAGCATGAATCTGAATGCAACTACACCCGTGAACACTCCACCGCAAGACATCTTTCCGGTATTCACACCGGATAATGAACCGATGCCTAATCCACATGTTGTCCAACAACAACCCGATCAACCCTCCAAATCAAAATGCTACTCGAAGGAGCATTTATGTGACAACCGGCAATTTAGGGAGCCATTTTGAAAACCCGCATTACGTTAAAGTTCGTTTACAAATTTTTATTTGGAATTTTATTCGTAACGAACTTGTAAGACCTATCTTATGGTTAATTATATTTAATATCGTTATGGGATTTGAGATTTATTTAATGATTCGTTATGGAATTTTGTTTGGAGATTTATTTTTGAATTCTCACTTGGTTTTCATGATTGATTGCGTTGGATCTTGGTTTGACTCGTTGGAGTCACGGCCTTGTGGCCGTATATGGTGTTTGATGCCGCGACCTCTAGTGGTCGACTTGGGCAGTTGGGTGTGCTCCTTGGAGCCTTATTTTGTGACCCTTGATTATTGATTCGAGTCCTTGTGACTCGTGGTTTGTGCCGAGACTCGAATGAGTCGAGTGACTCGGGTTTGGCTTGGTAAACCAACCCGAATATGGACCTTGGTTGTAATTATTATTCCTTGTTATATTGTTTGTTAACTTGATATTGATTTTGGCATTTGTTGATTTTTCGGCCGAATGCTTGTGGTGTCGAGATCATTTTTTTGGTCTCGACAATGGATTATGGTATATTGAGAAGTTGTTGTCGAGTGGTTATGTGGGGACCGATTGTGAGACGGTCACTTAGATTGACGGAGATAGGTTAGTCGGGTGCCGTAGTCGGACCCTATTGTTGTAGCACGTGTATTGGGATTGATTTGGACGGAGATGTAGTGATTATTATGACTTACTCATATTATTTTGGACTTGGAAAATGAGCCGAGAGTCATGACTCGGACATGTGACCATTTCATATGACTCGATAATTATTTACAATTTAAAACGCAAATAATAAAACTCGTAATAATATTATTGGTAATATAAACGTTTATATAAATATATAGACGTGAATAACGTATATATAATTGTATAAATGCGTATATTAATAATAACTAAAATCACGAGTTGTATTATAAATAATACGACTAAATATATTATGCTACGAGAGTAGCGTAATATTATTGGAAGTATTATTATGAATAAATATTATAAAACGAGAAATTTTCGACGTTAACTAAATATCAAATGAAATATTATTTTATATATATAACGAGAAAAGCTATCGAGTTATGCGGAGTCGTGGTCACTTGAGTCTAGGTGAGTTATTGTTTGTGACTTTTGTGTTGTCACGGATATATGACGATTAATATAAACATTTTCTATAACTAAATAACTTACTTAACCGACAGGTTAAACCGAGTTATTTGACTGTACGAAATGAGTATATTAATGGACATCGTATCCTACGACGCCCATAGGTTGTGGTATATGTAAAGGATAATAAATTGCTAAATATATATATCGGGAAATCTGGCCAATTTGACGATGTATATAAAGGGTTTATTAGACTACGATATATACCATATAGTATTTGTGTGCTATGTGCTTTAGGATTGGGTGTAATCTTGGAACGGTATGTTACGTAAATAAATATGGGGATTATCAAATCGACGGATTTGATAAATTTCGACGATTTATTTAAATAATATATTGGGCTAATATTAGATCTATAGTTTATTTTTATTATTCTTTTGTGTGACCTTTTTGGTTTGTTTGTGTCGACCCACCACCCGTATGGATACCAAACGTAAATACGCCAAACTAATACGAAATGGATTTTCGGAAAATATAACGGAATAAGTCCGGGTTTGGGAATATTCGATTTTGAGGAAATGATTTCTGAATGAGTTGATATTGTTAGGTCGTGCCGAGTCCGTAGTTGCCGTCTTGTGAGTAATTATACATCTTACTTCTACCGATTTCTTCTTGCTGATTTCTGGACTTGAGGTGAGTCATAGCCCCACTTTTACTCTTGAACTATGTTTTCAATACTTGGGGTGAGAAACGTGCAAATTATTTATGTGGACTATTATCGCTTCTATATTCTTTCTAAAACTTGCTATGCGTATGGACTAGGATGTATTGTCAGCTTTAGTCACATATATTTTGTGTGTACTATTCAAGGTTGGCTTATTTGGAATTGTCAGCTTTAGTCACACGGTTTCGTGTGTACTATTCAAGGTTGGCTTATTTAGATACTGTAGTGTGCACCTATAGGTTAGCAATACTTCAGAAGTTATCCGAGTATTTATGATATTGCGGGGGTTACCCGGATATCTATGTTAGAGCGGAGGGTATCCGTGTGTTATGTTGGAGCGGAGGGTATTCGCAGGCTTTTAGTAAATCCTTAGTCTAGCTAGCAAGCGTTTTGCGTATATGTCCACTATATTGATGATGAATTTAAACCTATGATCTCACCAGCGAAAGCTGACTTTTAGCACGTTTTCTCAGGTAATTAAGTGATGATTTGGATGCATGGATTGGAAGGCTCGGCTAAGGCACCTGGTTTATGGATCTATTTTTCTAAACTTTGATATTGAATTGTGGACCTACTGTTATTTCTTTTGGGCCTGACTCTGAATGATGTTGGGATAAATGTAAACTTTAAACCCCATTTTGGTTGTGTTTTTATTATGTTTACTTTATCTCGTTCTATTATGTCTTGTGTTGGATACCAATCCCCGTAGCACCCCGAAAGCTTGTTGAGTCTTCGGCTTTACCAAATTTTGGGGGTGTTACAGATTGGTATCAGAGCCAAGGTTATAGAGAACTAGGTAAATAAACACCTAAACTATAACCGAATTTTTATAGAAAATGATCCTTGACCATTGCCCGCCAGCCCGCCAAGCCGAAGCATCTTCGATTATTTTGAGGTATTATGAGATATTTGAGATGACTTGAGATTATGGAATATATTGATTTAGTGATAAGATGGCGTTTCGAGGAATTATATGGTCTAATTGTTTTATAAATGTTTTAGTAATGCGGTATTTGAAATTCTTTATTAAGATTATATGATTGAAATTCTATGATGAGGATTTTTGGTATGGTATTTTGAGTTGCGATTTAGTTGTTTTGAAACACTTACACCTACCCTACGCCGTTGTCACAGACTATGGCCTCCCATATGCCCGATGTTGTCGAGGATATTCTTACTGCACCGGTATTCCTAGCACAGTTCACTATGGCATCTGATGATCCTTACCAGGTTGCCATGCTTTCAGCTACTGTGTCGCAGACAGCTTCTACTTCAGCACCGCCTGCTGCATCTACGTAGGGACCCTCACCTTCTCTAGGGCTCCCTGGTACATCGAGGCAGCTTACTCTTCATCAGGCTTTGGCTCGTGTGGCTCCACGCTTTGCCCACCGAGCTACGACACGTATGTCGGTACGCCCTACTCCATCACCTTTACAGATTGATGCTCACTCTCTTCTGTCAGAGTCGCCACCCACATCATTGCGTCATCGTCCTAGATCACCTACCACATCTCCACATGGTTCACCTGTTAGGAGACGACGATTGATGATGTACTCTTCCGATGAGGAGGAGGAGGAGTACGAGGGTGAGGATGAGGCTGATGACCCTCTAGAGGCTGAGCAGGGTGATGATGATGACCCTGAGGAGGAGGATGACCCTTAGGAGGAGGAGATGCCTGATGATGATGATGTGTTAGTGCCACCAGCTCAGGCTGAGGAGCCTGATTCACCTATACATCCGATTGAGCCTGTTTCACCTGACCATCCGTTTCTGTTTGATTCACCACCTGGTAGTCCAGTGGCGTCGGATGCGTCATCTGAGGTTTCTGCTGAGCAGGCAGAGTTAGGTGAGACTAGTAGGATGTGGGCTCAGATTACTGATCTTGGTGAGAGAGTTACACGTATGTCTGAGCGGATTGATAGGGTGACCGTTGAGTTCATTGGGGAATTGAGGATTGATATGGTTACGGCTGAGAGGAGAGTTACTGAGATGAGGAGAGATTTGATGGAGATTCACGAGCACATTGGGAGTTTACAGCGAGGTTTTATCACAGATCGAGAGGCCGACCGCAAGTTATGGCAGCGGAACACCGAGCTTGAGAAGGAGGTGGCTGACCTCAAGAGAGACAGCGACACCCATAGTGTGGAGTTAGGATCATTATGGAGAGATCTTGATGGCTTGAGGCAGGAGTTGAGGAGCCTCCGCCAGCAGCGTGGCTAGATGTTTGGATTATGTTGTCTTGTTGCTTTCTACACCGAGGAGTGTTCGGTTAGAAAAACTAGTTATCATATTTTGATGTATTTTCGTTCAGTATTCGTCTCTTTTGGAACGATTAGCACGTTTTGTGTTTCCCAGTAGTTGGAACAATGTTGGATCTCTATTGTATGGTTGATGGTTATTAGTATATGGTATTATGTGGTTTTTGGGTGTTATGGAAATTGAGTCCCTATTCGCTTTATTGATGTTTTATGGTGTATTGTTGATATTCTTTCCATGACTTGGCTTCGTTGAATTACTTTTGTTGAGCATATGATAAGTTCTATTGGAGACTCATGAACTTGTATGATGTTTCAGATCAATGGCCCCACGACGAAACCCTGTTAGAGCTACCAGAACTGGTCCTGCAGTGACTACCCCTGGTCGCCGAGGACGCCGTCCTACTCGAAATGTTGAAACACCTACTCCTGACAACCTGGACACTACTAACCGCAACAACAGGAATCAAAATGTTGATGTTCAGGAAGACAATGATCATGTTCCACTTAATGCACCTACTGTGGATCAAGCAATGATCAATCAACTTGTCGAGCAAAGAGTTGCTGAACTACTGGCTGAGTCAAATCATTCCAACAATTATGCTGGAACTTTTCCACTTGTTCGTGCTAGTGGATGTCACTACAAGGAGTTCAAGATTTGTGGACCTATTGAGTTTGGTGGAACTGAAGGAGTGGTTTACTTGGTCAGGTGGATTGAGAAGACTGAGTCAGTGTTTAATGTCAGTGGTTGTGCGGAGAATGCGAAGGTAAAGTTTGCTTCTTTTACTTTCAAAGATGAAGCTTTAACTTGGTGGAACAATTACCGAAATTCAGTTGGGAGTGATGTGGCTTATGCTATGACTTGGGAGCAATTTAAGTCTCTGCTGATCCAGACTTATTGCCCAAGGAATGAGGTTAAGAAGCTAGAGATTGAGTTTTGGAATTTCAAAGTGAAGGGTACTGATATGGCGACTTACAATCGTCTTTACCAGGAGTTGGCCTTGCTTTGCCCAGATATGGTAAAAACTGAGACTCAAAAGATCGAGCGGTATACCGATGGGTTGCCTGTGGCTACAAGGAATGATGTGATTTCTGCTAGGCCTGCAAACATCCATGAGGCAATCATAATTGCTCAACAACTAATGGATTCGTTGGAATTGGAAGGAGCTGATAAGGAAAAGAATGGAAAGAGAAAGAGAGACCATCACTCTAAGGGTAATGATCACTGAAACAAGCGACAAGCTAAGGCGTATGCTATTGGGAATGGAGATAAGAAGAACCAGAACGGTGATGCACCCAAGTGTGGTCGTTGCCACCAGAATCATTCTGGATGGTGTAGTGTAAGATGCCAGAACTGCTCAAAGAAAGGACACACATCTAAGGATTGTAGAGCTCGACCTCTTGCTATGGTTCAAGCTGCTCCTGAAGTGAGAGATAAGGCAGACATTACTTGTTATGGGTGTGGAAAGAAGGGACATTATAGGAACGAGTGTAGAGAATCATGGAACCGAGGAAATCAAGGATCGGGTGGTAATGGGTACAATCATGGAAACTGTGGACGACAAGATAACGGGGACCAACGTGTGGAAGCTGGAGCTGCTCAGGGAAGAGTGTATGCACTCGGGAACGAGAGAGGAGAAGATCCGAACGTCGTTACTGGTACGTTCCTTCTCAATAATCGTTATGCTTCCATACTATTTGATACTGGTGCCGATAGAAGTTTTGTGTCCACTACGTTTGCACCCTTATTAGAGAAACCCCCGATGGCCTTAGGAATTGGGTATGATATAGAGTTAGCAAATGGGAACATAGAAAGGATTAATACCATCATTCGCGGTTGCACGTTAAATTTCTTGAATCACCCTTTCAACATAGATCTTCTACCCGTCACGTTAGGAAGTTTCGATGTCATCATTGGTATGGATTGGTTGTCGAAGTATCGTGCTCACATACTTTGCGACGAGAAGATCGTGCGTGTACCTTACGGAAAGGAAATTCTAAATATACTAGGAGATCGAAAAGGTTCGAGGAGCCCATCCTGGTTAGCAGTCATTTCTTGCACTAAGTTACCAAAGCTAATGGAGAAAGGATGTTACCTTTTCTTAGCTCAAATTTCTGAGAAAGGAGGGACGGAGAAGAAGGAAAGGTGCATTGGAGATGTGCCTATTGGTCGTGATTTTCCTAATGTGTTTCCCGATGATTTGCCGGGAATTCCGCCTACTAGACAAGTGGAGTTTCAGATTGAGTTGATACCTGGTGCTGCACCTGTAGCACGAGCGCCTTATCGTCTTACACCCACCGAACTAGAAGAGTTGTCAAAACAGTTAGCGGAGTTAGCCGAAAAAGGATTCATAAGACCAAGTTCTTCACCTTGGGGAGCCCCAGTCTTATTCGTGAAGAAGAAAGATGGATCGTTTTGTATGTGCATTGATTACCGAGAGCTGAACAAGTTAACAGTGAAGAATAGATACCCGTTACCGAGGATCGACGACTTGTTCGATCAACTACAAGGATCGAGTGTGTATTCAAAGATCGATTTGAGATCGGGATATCATCAACTTCGAGTTCGTGAGGAAGATATTCCGAAAACGGCTTTCATAACCCGTTACGGGCATTACGAGTTTCAGGTGATGCCGTTTGGGTTGACTAACGCACCGGCGGTATTCATGGATCTTATGAATCGGGTGTGTAAACCTTATTTAGATAAGTTTGTGATCGTATTCATTGACGATATTCTAATTTACTCAAAGAGTGAGAAGGAGCATGAGGAGCATCTAAGACTTATTTTAGAATTGCTCAGGAGGGAGAAACTGTATGCCAAGTTCTCCAAATGTGAATTTTGGATTCCGACGGTACAATTTTTGGGTTATGTAATTGATAGACAAGGAGTTCATGTGGATCCTGCTAAGATTGAAGCAATAAAAGATTGGGCTGCACCTACAACCCCAACAGAAGTTCGTCAATTTTTAGGTTTAGCCGGTTATTACCGAAGATTCATCGAGGGATTTTCGAAGATAGCTAAACCGTTGACCAAATTGACTCAAAAGAGTGTTAAGTATGAATGGGGAGATAAAGAAGAGGAAGCATTTCAATCACTTAAGGAGATGTTGTGTAGTGCTCCTATCTTGGCGTTACCTGAAGGTAACGAGGATTTCGTCGTCTATTGTGACGCTTCACATAAAGGTTTGGGAGCTGTGTTAATGCAACGAGAGAAAGTGATAGCTTATGCTTCCCGACAGCTCAAGAAGCATGAGAAAAACTACACCACCCATGATTTGGAGTTAGGTGCAGTGGTTTTTGCCTTGAGGATATGGAGACATTACTTGTATGGAACAAAGTGTGTTATGTTTACTGACCACAAAAGTCTACAACACATCTTGAATCAAAAAGAGCTCAATATGAGACAACGACGTTGGATTGAGTTGCTAATCGATTATGATTGCGAAATTCGCTACCATCCTGGTAAAGCAAATGTTGTTGCTGATGCTCTTAGTCGAAAGGAAAGAATACCACCGTTATGGGTTAGGTCACTGGGAATGACTATCGTATCGCCGTTACCGTCTCAAATACTTGAAGCTCAAACGAAAGCGTTGAAAGCAGAAAACCGACCTGCTGAGAACATATTTGGTATGGCTGAGAATGAGAAGGGATTTGTTAAGCGTTCCGATGGAGTACTATGCTTTGGAGATCGGATTTGGGTACCTTTATATGGAGGAATTCGAGAGTTGATTATGCATGAGTCGTATAAGTCAAGGTACTCTATTCATCCTGGATCCGACAAGATGTACCAGGATTTGAAAAAGCTATATTGGTGGCCAAACATGAAGGCAGATATAGCATCGTATGTTAGTAAGTGCTTGACATGTTCTAAGGTTAAAGCCGAACATCAAAGACCGTCAGGATTATTGACGCAGCCAGAACTCCCAGTTGGAAATGGGAGCGGATTACAATGGACTTTATTACCAAATTACCGAGGACAGCTAGCGGTTGTGACGCTATCTGGGTAATTGTGGATCGTTTGACTAAGTCTGCTCATTTCCTGGCGATTAGTGAAGATGATAGTGTTGATAAACTTGCAAGGTTGTATGTGAAGGAAATTATTTCTCGTCATGGAGTCCCGATATCGATTATTTCTGATCGCGATAGCCGCTTTACGTCAGCTTTGTGGCGATCACTTCAAACGGCTTTGGGGACGAGACTTGATATGAGTACTGCATATCATCCCCAAACCGATGGTCAAAGTGAGAGGACCATTCAGACTTTAGAGGATATGCTTCGTGCATGTATTATAGACTTTGGTAAAGGCTGGGAGAAGTATCTACCCCTTGCGGAATTCTCCTATAATAATAGCTACCACACAAGTCTTAAAGCTGCACCATTTGAAGCTTTGTATGGCCGAAAATGTCGTTCGCCTATTGGTTGGGCGGAAGTTGGAGATAGCCAACTCACAGGCCCTGAACTTATCTTGGAGACTACTGAAAAAGTGACTCAGATTCGTGATCGGTTGCAAGCAGCCAGAGATAGGCAGAAAAGTTACGCCGATCAGAGACGTAACCCTTAGAGTTCCAGGTTGGAGACAAAGTGATGCTGAAGGTCTCGCCTTGGAAGGGTGTGATACGTTTTGGGAAACGTGAAAAACTCAACCCACGCTACATTGGACCATTTCTTATTTTAGAAAGAATTGGGCCCGTGGCTTATAGGTTGGAATTACCACATGAACTGAGTAAAGTTCACGATGTGTTTCACGTTAGTAATTTGAAGAAATGTCTTTCTGATGAGATGCCTGTTATTCCAATAAAGGATATCCGTATTGATAATTTTGTGGAAGAGCCAATTGAGATTTTAGATCGTGAGGTTAAACGACTCAAGCGAAGTCGCATTCTGCTCGTCAAGGTTCGTTGGAATTCCCGACACGGACCAGAATTTACGTGGGAATGTGAGGACGAGTTCCGAAAGAGATATCCGAAGCTTTTCACTTCGTAGATGAATTGTTCCGAGAGAAACCCGGGACGGGTTTCTTCTGAGACTGGGAGGATATGACAACCGACAATTTAGGGAGCCATTTTGAAAACCCGCATTACGTTAAAGTTCGTTTACAAATTTTTATTTGGAATTTTATTCGTAACGAACTTGTAAGACCTATCTTATGGTTAATTATATTTAATATCGTTATGGGATTTGAGATTTATTTAATGATTCGTTATGGAATTTTGTTTGGAGATTTATTTTTGAATTCTCACTTGGTTTTCATGATTGATTGCGTTGGATCTTGGTTTGACTCGTTGGAGTCACGGCCTTGTGGCCGTATATGGTGTTTGATGCCGCGACCTCTAGTGGTCGACTTGGGCAGTTGGGTGTGCTCCTTGGAGCCTTATTTTGTGACCCTTGATTATTGATTCGAGTCCTTGTGACTCGTGGTTTGTGCCGAGACTCGAATGAGTCGAGTGACTCGGGTTTGGCTTGGTAAACCAACCCGAATATGGACCTTGGTTGTAATTATTATTCCTTGTTATATTGTTTGTTAACTTGATATTGATTTTGGCATTTGTTGATTTTTCGGCCGAATGCTTGTGGTGTCGAGATCATTTTTTTGGTCTCGACAATGGATTATGGTATATTGAGAAGTTGTTGTCGAGTGGTTATGTGGGGACCGATTGTGAGACGGTCACTTAGATTGACGGAGATAGGTTAGTCGGGTGCCGTAGTCGGACCCTATTGTTGTAGCACGTGTATTGGGATTGATTTGGACGGAGATGTAGTGATTATTATGACTTACTCATATTATTTTGGACTTGGACAATGAGCCGAGAGTCATGACTCGGACATGTGACCATTTCGTATGACTCGATAATTATTTACAATTTAAAACGCAAATAATAAAACTCGTAATAATATTATTGGTAATATAAACGTTTATATAAATATATAGACGTGAATAACGTATATATAATTGTATAAATGCGTATATTAATAATAACTAAAATCACGAGTTGTATTATAAATAATACGACTAAATATATTATGCTACGAGAGTAGCGTAATATTATTGGAAGTATTATTATGAATAAATATTATAAAACGAGAAATTTTCGACGTTAACTAAATATCAAATGAAATATTATTTTATATATATAACGAGAAAAGCTATCGAGTTATGTGGAGTCGTGGTCACTTGAGTCCAGGTGAGTTATTGTTTGTGACTTTTGTGTTGTCACGGAAATATGACGATTAATATAAACATTTTCTATAACTAAATAACTTACTTAACCGACAGGTTAAACCGAGTTATTTGACTGTACGAAATGAGTATATTAATGGACATCGTATCCTACGACGCCCATAGGTTGTGGTATATGTAAAGGATAATAAATTGCTAAATATATATATCGGGAAATCTGACCAATTTGACGATGTATATAAAGGGTTTATTAGACTACGATATATACCATATAGTATTTGTGTGCTATGTGCTTTAGGATTGGGTTTAATCTTGGAACGGTGTGTTACGTAAATAAATATGGGGATTATCAAATCGACGGATTTAATAAACTTCGACGATTTATTTAAATAATATATTGGGCTAATATTAGATCTATAGTTTATTTTTATTATTCTTTTGTGTGACCTTTTTGGTTTGTTTGTGTCGACCCACCACCCGTATGGATACCAAACGTAAATACGCCAAACTAATACGAAATGGATTTTCGGAAAATATAACGGAATACGTCCGGGTTTGGGAATATTCGATTTTGAGGAAATGATTTCTGAACGAGTTGATATTGTTAGGTCGTGCCGAGTCCGTAGTTACCGTCTTGTGAGTTATTATACATCTTACTTCTACCGATTTCTTCTTGCTGATTTCTGGACTTGAGGTGAGTCATAGCCCCACTTTTACTCTTGAACTATGTTTTCAATACTTGGGGTGAGAAACGTGCAAATTATTTATGTGGACTATTATCGCTTCTATATTCTTTCTAAAACTTGCTATGCGTATGGACTAGGATGTATTGTCAGCTTTAGTCACATATATTTTGTGTGTACTATTCAAGGTTGGCTTATTTGGAATTGTCAGCTTTAGTCATACGGTTTCGTGTGTACTATTCAAGCTTGGCTTATTTAGATACTGTAGTGTGCACCTATAGGTTAGCAATACTTCGGAAGTTATCCGAGTATTTATGATATTGCGGGGGTTACCCGGATATCTATGTTAGAGTGGAGGGTATCCGTGTGTTATGTTGGAGCGGAGGGTATCCGCAGGCTTTTAGTAAATCCTTAGTCTAACTAGCAAGCGTTTTGCGTATATGTCCACTATATTGATGATGAATTTAAACCTATGATCTCATCAGCGAAAGCTGACTTTTAGCACGTTTTCTCAGGTAATTAAGTGATGATTTGGATGCATGGATTGGAAGGCTCGGCTAAGGCACCTGGTTTATGGATCTATTTTTCTAAACTCTGATATTGAATTGTGGACCTACTGTTATTTCTTTTGGGCCTGACTCTGAATGATGTTGGGATAAATGTAAACTTTAAACCCCATTTTGGTTGTGTTTTTATTATGTTTACTTTATCTCGTTCTATTATGTCTTGTGTTGGATACCAATCCCCGTAGCACCCCGAAAGCTTGTTGAGTCTTCCGCTGTACCAAATTTTGGGGGTGTTACAATTTACATTTAATAATTACAAACGCGTTAACCTCTTCCTACTACCGCTATTTTCACCAAACATATACAGCTAGGTTACCAAACACTTTTGCTAGTGCTACTGCTACTCCTAAAACCGTTTAGCCTAAATTTTTTTGGTATGACGATGACGTCATCACTTGAGGCTTATGAATGTACGATGACGTCATATTTTGTAACAACCCGCATTTTCGGGACATTTCTCCTATTCACTATTCATCGGTTACTATTCATCATTTACTATTCATCGGTCACTATTCATCATTTTACTATTCATCATTTTCGGAGTCAGTTTGTGATTCCGAGAAGCGTTCAGAAATTTTACTATTCATGTGACACTATTCATTCCCGAAGGGAAATCACTATTCATGATCAACGTTCGTCTTTTCGTAAACTAAGTTTACGAGTCTTCAAATTCGCGTAACCAGTTAGGTTTAGCTGCGAATTCATGCATCATTCATTAATGACACTTCATATAGACTAGAATAGTCTACACATTATCATCATCATTTGAGAACCTACACGGATATGCATTATTTCAATTTACGTATGCTTAATTTGTAATTAACGATACCACTCAGTGTTACTACTAACGTATACCCAATACTCCCGACTATGATCCTAACATATTTACATACTCATAATAATAATATAAAAATTATATTATTAATTTACCCGGTGTTTTAAAACCAATGGCTACATTTTTCGGTCAGAGCTTATAACTCCGTCGGTTTGCGTTATCTCAATACGATAATTATTTCAACACCCGATTCTCATCAGGAATAATATTTTACAACTTTTACAACTTCGTCGTATTTTATTTCACCTCGGTAACATTTATTTTTAGTTAACTCGGTACCCGATAACACCTAAAACCCAAAAGATCTAACTAATACTTGCACCATGGGACAAGCTCATTTAATGAGCTCACAAAACACACTCCTTGTCTCCCTCCTTTGTGCCACCCCATTGTCCCCCCCCTTGGACCAAGACCATAAATATTTAGACCAACTTTTGACCATCTAGCTATATATATATACACTACACTTCACCACATTCTTCATTTTTCACATAAAACACCTACCAAAAATTTTCCTCTCTTCCTCCCTTTGTGTATAATCGACCAAGAAACAACCATAAGAAGAATCCATAAAATTTTCAAGATCAAGTGTTGAATCAAGTCCTAATCAAGATCTAGTTGGGGTTTTTGTGGTAAAAACCCAAGATTATTAATCAATTTCTCATTAAATCACCTCAAATCTTCAAGTAAGCTTCAAAAACATTTTTGATCTTTTCATACTTTCATTTACTTTATATTTTTATGTATTTTTAAGATATATTGGTAAAACATGCAAGTATGTAAGATCCATACCACTTATTACTCATTTTTCTCTTTATAAACATAGATCTATAATTTTTATTAACAATCTCATGAGATCCACCATTTTTGGTGATGTTTAGGAACCCATGACACCCTAAGAAGGTGTATGGTAGGTTTGGGTATTTGTGAAGTTGATTTGAGATAGTTTGATTAAGCCTTGAACAAGTTACAAACTAGGAAAGTTGATTTTTACAACTATATAAAAGCTACTGTCCCTTTTTGTTAAACGTGGGAAACTCAGGGTCTAGGGTGTAACTTTGGACCAAAGATTTAGAAAATACATTCCGAGACGAAACTATGGCCGAAAACGGGGATAAAATCCGAGTTACGACGAAAAAGATATGCTATTTTCAAGATTAACGACTAAAACTATATTTTCTGAAATTATGATTTCTGTCCCGATTTTTCAAGCTAGGAAAACTGAGATTAAATGATATCTAGACTAGCCGAGACCTTGAAAAACCTAAGGTATACTTGATTACCTTCGCGGGGATATAAAGAACATAGAAAACGGGCTTATAACGAAAAAGATATGAGTATTTGAAATCCGACGATATATATATATTTCCATCAGCTTTTTACACTAATAGAGTTTTGACGTAAACTGTCTTTGGAAGACACCACTTTCACGGCTGTTTTCTTTATGATCGGATCAGTTTGAGTCCGAGCCGTAGTTTTATGAAATCAAGATCTCCCAGCAAGCTTTTCAAATCAATTGGCCATTTGATCATTGGACTCGTAACGAATAAACTACAACCTCATCTATATACCCGATAAACTATATATATTTTGACAGCTTTTGCTATAATGAAATTTTCTAAGTGTTGAACATAATACTTTCAAGTAACAACAATGAGAGTCGATTTTCTCATCGATCGAGACCTGTATCGCCAAAAGTTAAATGACGCGACTTCTTGATATTGTTACAAGGTTTTCAAAAACGCCGAGCTTGACCATTAACACTTAACGTACAATATTTTCGCGACTAGTTTTGCGAGGCCATTTTGGTCATATTTTCAGGTTATGAAAATGTTATTTGTGCAAAGAAAACCTTATATTTGTCGATTGAACACCAAACAAGGATCGTGGAGTACCGTTTCAACATATTTAAACGAAAAGTGGTTATTAACTTAACGAGACGTCAAAAATGTATTTTTGACGATAAACACTATTTTTCAAAACTAACGAGTGGTATCGATAACATACGTACTTGCATGTGTAGCATCATTTCGTTTCTTACATTAGAAACTATCATTCATATTAGGTTGCGATTAGAGATCGTGCCTCATTTCAGTGTATCCACTTTTGTCATCATAGCTATCGCACCAGGTGAGTTCATACCCCCTACTTTTACTTGTTTTTATAACTGTTTTGGGGGAGAATACATGCTCGTTTTTTTTATCAACTCAATGCTTGAATGCGCAATTGTTTACTTAAACACTACTGTTTCTTTGAAGGCTTGATTGATTATTCAAATGCACCTATGTGTATATCGGTTGCATACTTGATTATTTTCTCGCATACACAAGCGTTTTATAAACATGCAACACACTTTATGAACTCTTGCTTTTATGCAACCCACTTTATGAACTCTTGCTTTTATGCAACACACTTTATGAACTCTTGCTTTTATGCAACACACTTTATGAACTCTTGCTTTTATGCAACACACTTTATGAACTCTTGCTTTTATGCAACCCACTTTATGAACTCTTGCTTTTATGCAACACACTTTGTGAACTATTGCTTTTATGCAAACACTTTTATGGACCATACTGAAACTTATGTTTTATCTAAACTATTACGCGGATTAGCCTAAGCCCTTGAATCCCACTATGCCTAAACTCATGAACCGTCAATTCCTGCTGGGAAGCGCGAATGTTATAAATAGATCTATTGGTGGTGACTCCCCCGTTCGGTTTGACCGGATAGGCAAACGCGAGCGTATAACATGTCGAATTACAAGTGTAACGGGATAAACACTTGCCGGGCCTTTATATTTAACATGCTTCTAGAGCATGCACACTGTTATAGCTTCGGTTGCATGAACTTAGCGCTAGCGTAATAGACTATTTTTCTATGTGATATTATATCTGTTGTAATGATCACACACTCTACTCATGGTCCACAATCCTGATTTTACTGTAAGGTAAACTTTATTTTTATGACATTGTGAGTTACACAATGGTCGCAAAACTCTCTATTGTACTCACAACACTATTGTTTTAATACAAACTTATGAACTCACCAACCTCGTGTTGACACTCTTTAGCATGTATTTTCAGGTATTAAGCAATGGCACGCTACAAGAGGTTTTGGCAGGGCATGGCATGGTCATAGAAGACTCTGATATTCACTTGGGGACCATTTAAAACTATTTTACGGGCCTACTTCCGCACTACTATTAAAAATGTAAATTCAACATTTTTTTTTGATTAAGCTATCTTATACTAAATGATTCAAGTGAAAACCATTTTTGAACTTGTGTTGTAATACAAATTGAGTTACACCCCAGCTACATGTATGCTTCCGCTGGACCCGATTTTGGGGGTGTGACAGATTGGTATCAGAGCTTTGGCTATAGCGAACTAAGTGTTTTTAAAACCTAGACTATAGCTACTTTCACGAAAACATAACCCTATGACCGTCACGTGCCTGCCTGCCAAGCTGAAGCCTCATTTGTGGTTAGTTGCTGACATAGGTGATGAGATTTGTGTCTCATTATCTGATATGTTATATTCACTTATTATAGTTGATTACTATAATTGTCTTTCATATAAGCATGCTCATGTATCGTATGTGTCACCACGTTATGCTTTTCCTTGCATAGCTTCATAATTTGACCTCGAGTTTGGTCACTTGCTTTTGTCTTTCAGAACGTCTTGGTATTTGGGAAGGACATAGTCTTAGTATAACTGAGCTGAGTATTTCAAAATTCATGGAACCTCGGTGGAATATAGACTGGTCATCTATATTCAACCCGGGATAGTGAGATATAGGCTGACCACCTATGTCTGACTCAGAAATGAATTTTGCAATACTGAGAATGGTTATAATAAAATTCTGTCTGGATTGAATTCTCTACTCAATTCCCAAATGTTTCATTTACGTGTATGTAAACACTCGTTGGCAGAACATTCATACTTTTCACCATCTCGTTAACCACCGATTGGAAGCACGCAAACTGGTCATTTCATCTCATGGACATTTACGTCTATGCACGATACACTTATATCACAGTATTTTCTTTTATCACAATCTCATTTTGTCGCAGTTGTCACAATCTTTCCCCTTCTCACCCTCATTATCATTTCCTTTCCCCATCCCCATATATAAGGAATTAGCTAACACTTTATAGTCTCCGATGTCACTCATTCCTCACCACTCCCTATATTGATAAGTGGATATTATCAATGACCTCCTTAGGAAAGACTTTCCATACCATCTATAAGGAGGATCCCTCTGTACATTGAAACCATTCAAAACTCAACAGAAATCTCAGGATACCACAAAACCAATCGAACCACTATCACTGGCCTGATTGCCACAATTCCCCCATCTAGAAAGTATTGGCTTGACTGAATTACAAGATTAGTTTCGATACGAATGCTCACTAAGCAACACTATAGAGATACATCCAACCTCCTAACCAAGACTATAGAACTTTCAGTTGAACATGTCCTCACCAATAGACTTTATTCAAACATGTTAGACACCTATGCATTTGTGCAGACATACATACCTGGCTATTTTTACCCTCTTGATACGTTCACTTTAAATGGATTTTTCTCCAAACTACCGTTATACAAAACACTTTTCTGAGGCACTTATTTTGACAAGCAAATTCCTTTTGGTTAATCTTTCACAACACTATTGAATGATTAGAAAATTTTAAACATCAATCTTTGGTCAACCATATTATCCACCTTATGTTGAAAATTGTCCTATCTTGCATAACTATTAAATTTTGAAACATCAAGAAATACGTTACTTTAAAAAGCCGTTTGCTTAAAGTTGTAAAGGGAAGGTTTATGAACAAAACACACAATCTCAAAACAAACTTTGAAAATCAATCACTATATTACATCTCTTATACCTTTAGGAGTTTGTGATTCGATGACATATAACTCGGGGAAAATCTTAGTAATGGAGACTAAGCATTGTAGGTGGAGAAAGATTCAATCCATGATATCCTGCGGAGGATCGCAACCTTATCCTAGTCTATTATTTTCAACAACACCCTTTGACGGAGTTAACCATGTAAGTCTTTCAAAACAAGATTCATGATATCCATTTCAATTATTTCTAATAGAGGCATTTGATTCACCTCAAACTCCTAGCGATTTCATTAAAATTCTTTTGGAACTACACCACCTATCATCTGCAGACCAATGGTCAGAATTTGAGATCGATTCAAACATAGGAAGATATGCTCAGGACATGAGTGATTGACTCTAGAAATGGTTGGACTTACCACTTGCCATAAATCGGACTCTTTTACAACTATAGTTATCGCGCGAGCGTAGAGACTACATCATCTGAGGCACTCTATGGTCGAAGTGCCAACATCCATTGAAGGATCGAAATTTTGAAAAGCCCAACTCACTAGTCCAGTAAGCATTCATGAACCCGATATACACTGGATCATTCAACATTTCTGACAGAGTAGGCCTGGTGGCCGTCAGACTTGAACCTTGTTAGAGCTCAATAGCTCACACGATAAGAATCATCATCTTATCACCAATACAACTCCAGAGACCAACACAAACTGAACTTCGGGACGAAGTTCCTTTTAAGGGGGTGAGACTGTAACAACCCGCATTTTCGGGACATTTCTCCTATTCACTATTCATCGGTTACTATTCATCATTTACTATTCATCGGTCACTATTCATCATTTTACTATTCATCATTTTCGGAGTCAGTTTGTGATTCCGAGAAGCGTTCAGAAATTTTACTATTCATGTGACACTATTCATTCCCGAAGGGAAATCACTATTCATGATCAACGTTCGTCTTTTCGTAAACTAAGTTTACGAGTCTTCAAATTCGCGTAACCAGTTAGGTTTAGCTGCGAATTCATGCATCATTCATTAATGACACTTCATATAGACTAGAATAGTCTACACATTATCATCATCATTTGAGAACCTACACGGATATGCATTATTTCAATTTACGTATGCTTAATTTGTAATTAACGATACCACTCAGTGTTACTACTAACGTATACCCAATACTCCCGACTATGATCCTAACATATTTACATACTCATAATAATAATATAAAAATTATATTATTAATTTACCCGGTGTTTTAAAACCAATGGCTACATTTTTCGGTCAGAGCTTATAACTCCGCCGGTTTGCGTTATCTCAATACGATAATTATTTCAACACCCGATTCTCATCAGGATAATATTTTACAACTTTTACAACTTCGTCGTATTTTATTTCACCTCGGTAACATTTATTTTTAGTTAACTCGGTACCCGATAACACCTAAAACCCAAAAGATCTAACTAATACTTGCACCATGGGACAAGCTCATTTAATGAGCTCACAAAACACACTCCTTGTCTCCCTCCTTTGTGCCACCCCATTGTCCCCCCCCTTGGACCAAGACCATAAATATTTAGACCAACTTTTGACCATCTAGCTATATATATATACACTACACTTCACCACATTCTTCATTTTTCACATAAAACACCTACCAAAAATTTTCCTCTCTTCCTCCCTTTGTGTATAATCGACCAAGAAACAACCATAAGAAGAATCCATAAAATTTTCAAGATCAAGTGTTGAATCAAGTCCTAATCAAGATCTAGTTGGGGTTTTTGTGGTAAAAACCCAAGATTATTAATCAATTTCTCATTAAATCACCTCAAATCTTCAAGTAAGCTTCAAAAACATTTTTGATCTTTTCATACTTTCATTTACTTTATATTTTTATGTATTTTTAAGATATATTGGTAAAACATGCAAGTATGTAAGATCCATACCACTTATTACTCATTTTTCTCTTTATAAACATAGATCTATAATTTTTATTAACAATCTCATGAGATCCACCATTTTTGGTGATGTTTAGGAACCCATGACACCCTAAGAAGGTGTATGGTAGGTTTGGGTATTTGTGAAGTTGATTTGAGATAGTTTGATTAAGCCTTGAACAAGTTACAAACTAGGAAAGTTGATTTTTACAACTATATAAAAGCTACTGTCCCTTTTTGTTAAACGTGGGAAACTCAGGGTCTAGGGTGTAACTTTGGACCAAAGATTTAGAAAATACATTCCGAGACGAAACTATGGCCGAAAACGGGGATAAAATCCGAGTTACGACGAAAAAGATATGCTATTTTCAAGATTAACGACTAAAACTATATTTTCTGAAATTATGATTTCTGTCCCGATTTTTCAAGCTAGGAAAACTGAGATTAAATGATATCTAGACTAGCCGAGACCTTGAAAAACCTAAGGTATACTTGATTACCTTCGCGGGGATATAAAGAACATAGAAAACGGGCTTATAACGAAAAAGATATGAGTATTTGAAATCCGACGATATATATATATTTCCATCAGCTTTTTACACTAATAGAGTTTTGACGTAAACTGTCTTTGGAAGACACCACTTTCACGGCTGTTTTCTTTATGATCGGATCAGTTTGAGTCCGAGCCGTAGTTTTATGAAATCAAGATCTCCCAGCAAGCTTTTCAAATCAATTGGCCATTTGATCATTGGACTCGTAACGAATAAACTACAACCTCATCTATATACCCGATAAACTATATATATTTTGACAGCTTTTGCTATAATGAAATTTTCTAAGTGTTGAACATAATACTTTCAAGTAACAACAATGAGAGTCGATTTTCTCATCGATCGAGACCTGTATCGCCAAAAGTTAAATGACGCGACTTCTTGATATTGTTACAAGGTTTTCAAAAACGCCGAGCTTGACCATTAACACTTAACGTACAATATTTTCGCGACTAGTTTTGCGAGGCCATTTTGGTCATATTTTCAGGTTATGAAAATGTTATTTGTGCAACGAAAACCTTATATTTGTCGATTGAACACCAAACAAGGATCGTGGAGTACCGTTTCAACATATTTAAACGAAAAGTGGTTATTAACTTAACGAGACGTCAAAAATGTATTTTTGACGATAAACACTATTTTTCAAAACTAACGAGTGGTATCGATAACATACGTACTTGCATGTGTAGCATCATTTCGTTTCTTACATTAGAAACTATCATTCATATTAGGTTGCGATTAGAGATCGTGCCTCATTTCAGTGTATCCACTTTTGTCATCATAGCTATCGCACCAGGTGAGTTCATACCCCCTACTTTTACTTGTTTTTATAACTGTTTTGGGGGAGAATACATGCTCGTTTTTTTTATCAACTCAATGCTTGAATGCGCAATTGTTTACTTAAACACTACTGTTTCTTTGAAGGCTTGATTGATTATTCAAATGCACCTATGTGTATATCGGTTGCATACTTGATTATTTTCTCGCATACACAAGCGTTTTATAAACATGCAACACACTTTATGAACTCTTGCTTTTATGCAACCCACTTTATGAACTCTTGCTTTTATGCAACACACTTTATGAACTCTTGCTTTTATGCAACACACTTTATGAACTCTTGCTTTTATGCAACCCACTTTATGAACTCTTGCTTTTATGCAACACACTTTGTGAACTATTGCTTTTATGCAAACACTTTTATGGACCATACTGAAACTTATGTTTTATCTAAACTATTACGCGGATTAGCCTAAGCCTTTGAATCCCACTATGCCCAAACTCATGAACCGTCAATTCCTGCTGGGAAGCGCGAATGTTATAAATAGATCTATTGGTGGTGACTCCCCCGTTCGGTTTGACCGGATAGGCAAACGCGAGCGTATAACATGTCGAATTACAAGTGTAACGGGATAAACACTTGCCGGGCCTTTATATTTAACATGCTTCTAGAGCATGCACACTGTTATAGCTTCGGTTGCATGAACTTAGCGCTAGCGTAATAGACTATTTTTCTATGTGATATTATATCTGTTGTAATGATCACACACTCTACTCATGGTCCACAATCCTGATTTTACTGTAAGGTAAACTTTATTTTTATGACATTGTGAGTTACACAATGGTCGCAAAACTCTCTATTGTACTCACAACACTATTGTTTTAATACAAACTTATGAACTCACCAACCTCGTGTTGACACTCTTTAGCATGTATTTTCAGGTATTAAGCAATGGCACGCTACAAGAGGTTTTGGCAGGGCATGGCATGGTCATAGAAGACTCTGATATTCACTTGGGGACCATTTAAAACTATTTTACGGGCCTACTTCCGCACTACTATTAAAAATGTAAATTCAACATTTTTTTTTGATTAAGCTATCTTATACTAAATGATTCAAGTGAAAACCATTTTTGAACTTGTGTTGTAATACAAATTGAGTTACACCCCAGCTACATGTATGCTTCCGCTGGACCCGATTTTGGGGGTGTGACATATTTGATAGTCTAAAATTAACCGAAGAAATTATGAAAGCCTAAATTTGAGAAGATGATGACGTCATCAATTATGTAACGATTTCGGTTAGTTTGTTACTGAATTGAAGAATTAAACAGTATAAGAGTGCTACATTAAATAAAAGGCTAAAATTGAGATTATGAATAATGGATGAAATGAACCTGTTAGATGTTTAACGGTGATTTGTATGATCGGAGGTTAGTCAAGTGACCGGAAACTGTGGTTGAGTGTAAGTCCGGTGGCCGGAATTAATGGAGATTAATAGCCCTAATTTTTTTAAACTCAAACCGGCGGTTGTTTACTGTATTTTTTTTAAGTAAGTTTGGGTGTTTTGGATATTTGAAAGGGAGTGAAGGGTAGTGCGCAATGCGGTGGCGGGTAACGTGTCATTATATTTTGCGTTATTTGGTTATACGTTTAGTTGTTTTCATGCTTTATAAGTAGACATATTATAGATGGTTAAGCAAAATAATTTTAGTTTTAACAACCAACCACTTCCTAACAAACTTTATAGCTAACTTACTTCCTAACAAATTAATTTTAAAATCTTTCTGTAATAAGAAAGAAAAAAATATGAATTTTAAACCATTCTAATTATAGAATAATAGCAAATACATTATAATGTAGTATAGATAATTAAATAAAAACTTATTTAACTTGTCAATTTTTACCACAAAAGAAATGTTAGAATCACAAAAAATATATCAGCACAATGACATGTTTTCTAACTTGTAGTATTTTCTTTCTTACTTTTTTTTTTTTTTTTTTTTTTTTTTTTTTTTTTTTTTTTTTGGGTAGAAGGTCAACGACCCGGTAAATGTATTACTCCAAAAAACGTTTAAGTACAATGGATATGGGTGAATCCCATATCTCAGCCCGTTACATAGGCGAAAAGCTTACATAACAAGATACTTCCTATTTTCAAAACAAGAAAACAAACCATTAATCACATGATAGTAGTGACTCTGACAAAAGATAAACTACTTCCTACGACCTTGGAGATTAAAACCATAAATGGCATTAAGAGCATCCAATTCCCCTGGAAGATCATAAATTTGCTTCGAATAATCATCATAGTCATACTCATCTTCACGCTCATGACCACCACCAAAAAGATTTGCTGATTCGTCGAACGTGTTAAGAACCTCATCCTCATCACTATCAGAAACCACAACCTCACCCACCTTTGAAAATGGGTTAGCCCTCTTAGTGACAGAGGTAGACAGAATAGGATGACCAACATCATCCACAAGAGTAGCTTTCCCATCGATCAATAGCTTTTCAAGCTTACTAATTTTCTCAACAATAGGAGTAGAACCAACATCCATAGTTCCCATTGAATCACTTACAAGCAGTTCTTGCATATCACTCACAAGAGGGACTTGTGATGTAGTACCAGTCTTAACCGACTCATCCTTATTAACTTCCATTGTACTGCCAGCATCCACATCCTTGTTAGTAACAACCTTAGGAATACCAAAACCATCTGTATCATCCATATTAAGAGCATCAAACTGATTAGAAGTAGTAATCTTGGTTCCACTCGTACTAGCCACATCAGAAGCCTTCTTTTTACTGACATTAGTTTTCTTAGGTTCAGAAAGAGTCTTTTTGGGCTGATATTCAAAATGCTTACCCACCGCAGGTTTGGTAAAACCTCCTCGACCTGGATTCGAACCAACTTGCTTTCCCTTCTTCTTATTGTTAACAGGCTGGAACCCATCACAAGTGTTCTTAGTAGGTTGAGCATTCGGTATGACAACCTTAGGACACTCAACCAAAGTATGTCCAAATACCTTACATTTATCACAGCGAGGCGGTTTCCACTCATATTCGACCCGGATCTTCTCAATAGTCGAACCCGTACCATCAAGTAGAGGAATCTCAACAGTGAGACTGTCCTTTAGTACCTCATCCGACTTTACTTCAATCATACACCTAGCAAAGCTACTCGGGCCCCAAGATTCCTTGCACATTTGACTAGTAAAGGCATCTAACCTTTTGGGCGCCCCAATCACTGTAGCAAGAAGGCTAAGCCCGTCATCAGAAAACATAGCTAAAGGAACATCATGGAATTTAACCCACACCGGAATGTTAGTCAAATCCTCTTTAAGCAAGTTGGTGTTCAATGTCCATGGTTTAAGGATAATAGGGACATTACAAATCAACCAAGGACCATTATCAAGGACATCATCGACACCTTTCTTCGAAGTAAACTTGAAGAAAAAGAAACCCTAGCATTCATCATAACCTTTTGTAAACCATACTTAGCCCACGCATTGCGAACATAATAATCAACAACAGGAAAAGCAAGGCGTTGACCAAGGAAGTATCCGTAGAGAGTATTCTCAAAACTCATGTTAACCTCTTGCACTACTTTCATAGGAACTGACAGATCAACATCATCCTTCTTATTGTTGCATTCTAACCTCCGAAAATTAGACACGTGTTTCTGGGATTCATTAGAAGCAACACCCGCGTAAGAAACCGACTTCACTCCATTACCACTAGTAGTATCAACCTTGGGTGCATTAGGAGGAGTACTAGTTGTAATAACATTAGTAACATTCAAATTAGGTTGAAGGCCATTACCGCTTGGATTGTGCAAATCAGAAGAGGAAGCCATAGTAGCACGAATATCACTTTGAATTATATTCATGGCTTCATCAAAATTCTGATGCGCATTAGCAATCAATTGCTCCACATTTGGCTGTTGTGAACCATTATAGGCCGAATCAATAACATTAGTCACATTAGGTTGAACATGAGTACCAGCAAAATCAAGTGACACAGGCGCCTCTTGATGTGTTATGGCTCCATTCGTACAAGCAGGAGTAGTAGTAACCTCATGATGTGTTGTAGAAGTAGCCAACTCATCAACTTCAACCCTCGAAACACTAACATCCACATCCACGTCCACGTTAATCTTCCCACTAGCCATAGAACCAGTATTAGCATCCATATTATTCAAAAAACCTTTATTAAACATCTCTCTCTAACCCCCACACACTTCCAACACTCAATAAAAAGATAACCAGCAAGTAGCAAGAACACCAAATCGAACAAAAAAGATGAAAACCCTAACTGGAAGTTAGGGTTTCAAGCATGTACGCACCAAAGATCAACCAGGCCCCATATTAAAAATACTCAGAATCGATTAACGAATAATAATGAATGAGTGATAGATCGATGTAACCTGAGATCCACAGAACCACGATTCAAGAAAAAACCCTAAGAGAACGATCACTCAAAGATCAAGATCAGATGCAAGATCGTTAGAAGATCAAGAATCAGATGGGAGATCGTATTGAGAAAAGTCGATTAGGGATGTTAGGGTTTATTTTTTAAATCGCCAGAGAGAGTCGACACAAAGTTTTCCAGTAACCTTCTTACTTTTAAGTTCTCTTATGTACATCCACAAATAAACATTTTATGTCATGGTGTGGATCATTTTTTGTAAAATGTTGCTTGGTTCTAGCATTCTCTTACTACAATATAAATTATTTGAGAACTTTTCAAAATGAAAGTCTTTAAATATAGGGGTTTTTGCATATATATCATTTCAAAAATACATAATTGCATATATATCCAAAGCATGCATAATAATCATTGTACTATGTGCATCAAAAACTTGTACAAAAGATATATATGCAATTATTCATTTTGGGAAGAATATATATGCAATTCTGTCTTAAATATTAAGTCTATACATTTACTTATTATAAAATTGTGCACAATTAACTTAATTAACTAATAAAATACATCCTATATGAAAAATATAACTAATAAAACAAATAATTCAAATGATAAAAACTACTGACTAATGTTGTAATCATTTATTTGACATGATACAACCCATATATATGTTTTCTAACTTTACAATCACTTATTTTAATTAAAGCGCAATAATCCTTTAACTACCGTAATATTTTAAACGTAATGACTATATGTTTTATACTTTTCTCTTTATCATCGTTTATATCATATTTCTTATCTTCATTTTTTTCTTTTTAACAAATGCTTCTTATTACATTTATTATTGTACGAACAATGGTCGATTACCTATTAACTCAATAATACTATCCACATTCGTCATGAAAAAACATATATCAATCAGAAAGGGAATATATTAGCTATAATTTTGTGTAGCCATTTAGCTACAATTTTGTGCTACAAATTGTGAGTCTCTGAGTCCTTTTGTAAGGTTTTTATTTATTATTATTATTATTATTTTTTTTTCTGGGACCCTGGGTTTTCTTTTTGTGAGTTCCTGAGTCATTTATTATGTATTTTTTAGAGGATTGTAGTAAATTGGATACAAAAATTATAGCCAAGCTATCTCCAATCAGAAAATATTAGTCAACGAAAATTTCAATTACAGGGTACTGGCTGTTGCAAAGCGCGGGTACCCTACTAGTTTTATTTATTTATTATTTATTTTAAAGTTGTGTAGCGAACTTTTATTTTTGTTTTTATATACTTAAACTTTTTAATTTTGTTTATTTATTGTGTGACCATTTTAACCTTACCCTTAGGGTTGTAAAAGAACTGAATATTCAGTTAATATTTCATGAACCATTCGGTAAAATGTATATTTATGTTCGTTTACTTATTAAATCAACGAACATGAACAATAATTTATGTTCACTTAGTTAAATGAACGAACATTAATAAATGTGTTGTCCATTCATTTATGTTCGTGAGTGTCAAATTATGCATTCGTTAACGTTCGTTTATCATAAATTTTTTTATGCACTTTAAAATTGACTTAAACAAAACAACACTAATAGAACACATTATTATGTATATATATATATATATATATATATATATATATATATATATATATATATATATATATATATATATATATATAGGGTAAAGTTAAAATAAAAAGACAAATATCCGTAAAAAGAATAATTTTTTTTTTAAAAGTTCTCAAAAAATTCCAAACAAATTCCACAAGATCGGGTATGTTTTTGCATAAAACTTTTGTGAAAGAAGTTTTTCTAATTTTTAGTTTTTATACGTTTTTTTTTTAATGCACAAAACACGAATTTTAATGCGCAAAAAAAATTTTAATGCACAAAAAAAAAATTTAATGCACAAAATTTTCAACTTGTTTTAGTTAGGTGCGCAATGTTATTTTGATGAAAAAAGTCAAAAGAAGTTGGGTCCAGAAACGAATTTTTGATGCACAAAAAAGCGATTTAATGCACAAACGTATTTTTTTATAATTTTTTTTCGGATAAAGTATCCACTTTTAGATAAACTTCCTTTAGAAATTTTTCATGCACCAACATACCCGGTATTGTGGAATTTTTTTGGAATTTTTCGAGAATTTAAAAAAAAAAATTTCTTTTTATTCTTTTTACGGGAAATTTGTCTTTTTATTTGATCTTTACCCTATATATATATATATATATTAGTTTACGTTCATCTATATTCGTTCGTTTATTTTGTTTAATATCTTATTGAATGAACATAAAGGAACATGAACAACCTTAGTTTTTTAATAAACGAACATGAACAAGAAAATTCACCCGTTTAAGTGATTATTTTCATTTATTTGTCCGATTAAAATTAAATAAGCGAACAAGAACAAGGATTCTTCGGGTTCATTTACAACCCTACCTACCATGTTAATAAGAGTGTTGTAAATTTAGGTGCAAAATAGTCGCACAATATACACAAAAGTTGAAATTCAAAAGTATGAGTATACTAAAATAAAAATAAAGATGACTACATAACTAAAAAAAAGTGACTAGCTAGGAAATTAACTGTAAGTAACTTCGGTTCCTTTCGGTCCGGTTTAACTTTCCAAACTTATATTTTGAATATCGTTTAGTTATTAGTTCCGTTCAGTTGGCTTTTTGGCGTTGGAGCGAAGTTTTGAAGTTTGGACTTTGGACATATTCATTTTGGTTTGAATTAGCTAGTCATGTTATTTTAGTTATTATTGAATTTGGACGCTTGTAGATATGTGGTTATTTACATAGCTGTTATATAAATAAGTGTTTCTAGTCGTCTATGTAAAAGAACTTGTGAATAAGATAGTGTTTTTAGGAGTTTAATAGATTTATTGTTAGTTATTGTTGTGATGCATATTCTAAGAATGTAGAAAACTGTTACGCAAAGGGTATTGGTGGTGCTCAGCATCAGCATCGCTAGGGATGATTACTGTGAGCATCTCGGTGTGAGCCAGTGGTGAGAAGGATCGTGGTTCGGATGTCCTATGGAGCATGTTTTCTTCTTTTTCTTTTTTACGTTTTTTAAAAGTATTGGCACCAACGAGTGGTAAGTGGATCACTCGCCCTTAATGAGCTTGCTTATTGTCGGTATGATTCTTGATTCATTTGTCTTTGGTTTCACTTGTTTTGATGTATATTTGCACTCTAGATGATAACGTATACATCTTTTTGTTAAAGGTAGAAGCGCATCAGTTTTAGTTATGGGGTCTTCTAAATTTTACTTTCTCAAAAAAGCTGAAAATATAATAATTTGAACGAAAACTTTATTTCCTTTTCATCTAAGTTTCAATATGTAATTTTACCGAGCACATATCAATGAATTTTTTTTTTTTTTTTTTTTTTTTTTTTTTTTTTTTTGGGTAAAAGGTCAACGACCCGGTAAATATATTACTCCAAAAAACGTTTAAGTACAACGGATATGGGTGAATCCCATATCTCAGCCCGTTACATAGGCGAAAAGCTTACATAACAAGATACTTCCTATTTTCTAAACAAGAAAACAAGCCATTACTCACATGATAGTAGAGAATCAGATAAAAGATAAACTACTTCCTACGACTTTGGAGATTAACACCATACATGGCATTAAGAGCATCCAATTCCCCTGGAAGATCATAAGTGTGCTTCGAATAATCATCATAGTCATACAAATCATCACGCTCATGACCACCACCAAAAAGATTTGCTGATTCATCGAACGGGTTAAGAACCTCATCCTCATCAGTATCAGACACCTCAACATCACCCACCTTCGAAAATGGGTTAGTCCTCTTAGTGGCAGATGTAGACGGAATAGGATGACCAGCATCATCCACAAGAATAGCTTTCCTATCGATCAATAGCTCTTCAAGCTTACTAATCTTCTCAGCAACAGGAGTAGAACCAACTTCCATAGTTCCCATAGAATCACTCAAAATTGGTTCTTGCATAGCACTCACAAGAGGTACTTGTGATGTAGTACCAGTCTTAACCGACTCATCCTGACTAACTTCCATTGGACTGCCAGCATCCACATCCTGTTGAGCTTCCTCAATAATTCCAGACGTCACATCCATAGTTACAACCTTAGTAGGAATATCAAAACCATCAGTATCATCCATATTAAGAGCATCAAACTGATTAGATGTAACAATCTTTGTTCCACTAGTACTCGGTATATCAACAGTCTTCTTCTTGTTAGCATCCACTTTCTTGGGTTCCGGAGGAGGTACTTTGGGACGATATTGCATTTTCTTACCCACACTAGGTTTAGTAAAACCTCCTTTCATAGGACCAGATTGACCACCACTATTACTCTTCTTCTTATTATTGACAGTTTGGAAACCATCATTGACACTCGGCTTAGGTTGAGTAGTAGGGGGAACAAACTTAGGACAATCAGTACAATTATGACCAAATACCTTGCACTTATCACAACGAGGCGGTTTCCACTCATATTCAACCCTAATCTTCTCAATTGTCGAACCCGTCCCATCAAGCAAAGGAATTTCAACAGTGATACAATCTCTAAGCACCTCCTCTGACTTAACTTCAATCATGCATCTAGCAAAGCTACTACGGCCCCATGATTCCTTACACATTTGGTTGGTGAAAGCATCTAATCTTTTAGGCGTACCAATCAATGTAGCAAGAAGACTAAGACCATCATCAGAGAACATTGCAAGTGGGACATCATGAAATTTCACCCACACCGGAATGTTGATCAAATCCTCTTTAAGTAAGTTGGTGTTCAATGTCCATGGTTTAAGAATAATAGGCACATTTCTGATCAACCAAGGACCATTCTCAAGCACATCATCAACACCTTTATTAGAATTGAACTTAAAGAAGAAGAAACCTTTAGAATTCATCATTACCTTTTGTATACCAAACTTAGCCCACGCATTATCAATGAATTTTGATGCTTCTCCTTCGTCATTTCTTGGTATCATGGCTCGATTTAGTTACTCTCCATTAGTTTTCCTAGCAAATGTAAATGTCATCACTTTTAATTTCAAATAACTTGAATTTTGTCATCCTGATCACAAAATCAAGTATGAGGAACTGTTGCTACCCAGGTTTGTTGCTAGGGTTTTTCTATCTTGTGCCCTAGGGCACAAGATAAGAAGGATAAAAGGTACAAAAAAAGTACTAAAGGACACACAAAAAACACATATTTTGTGGATCTCTATGTCTATTTTCGTGGGTCCTTCGTACTTTTTTGTACTTTTTGTCTTTTTTATCTTGTGCCCTAGGGCACAAGATAGAAAAACCCTTGTTGCTATACTTGGTACTCCATATAAACATTAAATGTAGCAATTTCGTCAATAAAAAAATAAGAGTTGCATTAGTTGCTTCCTGCAATTAAAACTCAAGAGGTGCGTCTTTGGAAATTAAAAAGAAAGAATAACATAGTTACTGTGACATGCAAATGTATGCACGACGTTGTACATATATTAACGACTTTTCTAAAAATAATTTAGTAATTTAATAATTTAAAACTTGCACATATGATTATTCCAGGTATAGAAAAACAACTTTTACACTAGGTTATAATGTAATTATTTCTGATGATTATTAATTGTTTTTATATTTAAAAATTAATTAAGAATATCTAAAAAAAGGTAAATAATTATCTATAAATTTTGAATAAAAGGAAACAACATATCATAATTGTGTGGTATAAAATAAAAAGAGAATTTATTATCTCCTATTCCTTGCTAGATTAAGTTTATATATGTTGTATATGTCTCATTTTTGGATTCAATGAATGCAAGCAAGTGGACAAATTGAAGACACCAATAATTGGTAAGTTGAGTTCTACAAGTTGATGCAACTTGCTTATCCTTTCTACATGCATGAACTAGCATGGATATGGAGCTTATAAATAGCTCATTAGTCTCTTGTTTCAAACACCAAAACACACACAAAGCAATCTTGTAGTGTTAGAAGTTTTCTCTAGTTTTGTAGCATGTTTCTAGCAATAAGAAATATATAAATTTGTTGGTTTTACATTCTCTTGTTTATTTTGGTATAGTCTAATTTTCAATAAGCTAGTTTGGGGGTATAGTTGTGGTGTTGAAACATTCACACTATTTACCTAATCGGTGGGATATTATCTCGGTTATTCCACAACAAGTGATAACAAGAGCCGAGGTATTCTTAGTATGCACAATGTTTGCAATTTAATTTGATCTTTCACATCAGAAAAGAATTTCATTGGTTTTTGGTTGGAAGCTATTGAAAATTAATTTGTACATGAAATGGTGGATGACAAAGTTGACAAACCTTCCACATCGGTGGATCCAACATCTCCAAGTTGGGCAAGACCAGTCTTGATGAATGCAAGATTGGCGATATAGGTTTTTGATGGCACATGTCATTTTGGTATGTGGCAAAGTGAGGTTCTAGACACTTTTTTCAACAAGGTTTAGACATTGCCATTGAAGAAAGTAAACCAGATGATGTAGAAGAGGGGAATTGGTTAACCATCAATCGGTTAGCTTGTTGTATGGTTAGATCATGTCTTTCGAGAGAGCAACGATATGCTTTCTCAAAAGAAACATCGGCCTACAAACTACGGGTGGCGTTGGAAAAGAAATTTCTAAAGAAAAATTGTCAGAATAAGCTCTTTATGAAGAAACGACTTTTTCGCTTCACATATGTACCGGGCACCACAATGAATGATCACATTACCAGTTTTAACCAGCTGGTCACCGATTTGATGAATATGGATGAGGTGTTCAAAGACCAGAGCATTTATATTGTTAGGATTGCTTCCAGAAGAGTACGAGTTGCTTGAAACAACTCTACTTAATGGGAAGGATGATGTGTCTCTTAGTGAAGTTTCTGATGCTTTGTATTGTAAAGAACTGCTAAGGAAGGAATTTGGCTTCAATGCTTGGTGAACATGGAATCAAACAGGGATTTGTTACGATGCATTCTAATAGTCAGAATGCAATCCATTTAGCGAAGAACCAAGTTTATCACGCTAGGACGAAGCAGATTGATGTTCGTTATCATTTCATACAAGAGATACCGGAAGAAGGTCGAGTCAGAATCTAGAAGATCCATACTTCTAGGAATCCCGCAGATATGCTGACTAAATAGTAGCTGGGATCAAGTTCAACTATTGTTTGGACTTGATAAATATTGTGAAAACTTGAACACAAGTTTGGAACTCCACCAATGATGTTTGACGGCAATATTGAAAAATTGATATTTGCAAAGGTGGAGATTTGATGTATATGGCTCATTTTTGGATTCAATGAATGCCTGAAGTAGGCAAATTGAAGACACCAATAATTGGCAAGTTGAGTTCTACAAGATGGTGTAACTTGCTTATCCTTTCTACATGCATGAACTAGCATGGATATGAAGCTTATAAATAGATCATTAGTCTCTTGTTTCAAACACACCAAAACACACACAAGCAATCTTGTAGTGTTAGAAGTTCTCTCTAAGTTTTGTAGTATGTTTCTAGCAATAAAAAATATATAAATTTATTGGTGTTACATTCTCTTGTTTATTTTGGTATCGTCTAATTTTCACTAAGCTAGTTTAGGGTATAGTTGTGGTGTTGAATCAATAACACTCTTTACCTAGTCGGTGAAATATTATCGTGATTATTCTACAACAATATATACCTAATTTACAATTAGTGAATGCATACAATATTTTTAAAACATGTTTGTTAAATATGAAAATTTCAAATTCTAATAAAAGATGTACCAAATTGTCACTAAACTTATAACTACTATAAAATATACAAATTTTAAATGCCACTATAATATATAAAAAAGTCTAATCCAAAAACTTGTACCAAGTTGCCTTCTCTTTTTTTCTTTTTTTCTGACCTTTATTCTTTTCTAGTACGTATTTTGTTGTTTAAATTCTATTGATTAAAACCTGCTACAAACTCTTTATCAAAAATGTACTATTACATGACGTATTGTCGTCCACTGACGCGTACATGCATGCTTTACATGTACACACATGGGACGCATTGTCTAGCTCACCACACAATTGAATAATGCGACTGATGATAACTATGATATGAATCCAAAACAGTATACGAAAATTAAAGAGCAATTATAGAAAAACAGAACAAAGCATTCGGGTATACTAATGGCCACAATACTCCGCTGATTCTGACACACGTTTGCATCGTTCAATCTTGGGTCAGTCAAGTGTTCACTCCTGCCCCTCCCTCTCCAGCTTCTGGCTTCAAGGTCTTATTCTTCTATCTAATGTCAGGATCATGAATGTATCAAGGTCTTTAATTTATTTATTAAAAGATGATGTTCAATGGTTAGTGATGCTATATGATCTATTAATGCAATAAATGGGACTTAATTTTGTTTTTTCTTTTAAAAGCCAAAGTTATACATAATCTAATTAACATGCTCTACAATTATACATTGAGACTTGAACTCAGAGTCATTAGCTTGGAAGGTCATCTGGGTACAACTAGTCTAACAGATTGTTAATAAAATGAGAGTAATATAAAGTGACCATGGCGCAAATATTTTGGTTTGGAAATGATTAAGAAGAAAAAGCGATGAAATGCAATCTTGGTGCAAAAGTAATCTTAGCTAGACCAATCTTGACGTTCTAGTTAATAATTGGCCATGGAGCGCCTAGTAGCCTAGCTGGTGCACTAACAGCCTTATATATTTTTTTCAACTAATAATAATAAGGATGTTTTAAAGTTTAAGTGACAAATTAAACGATCTCCTTTCTCTTTGGAGATCTTTTGGCTCCACAATTAAAGGCTGGTCACAACCTAATTTCACAACCAACTTTTACACATACGTCATAACTCATAAGTAACTCGTGTTATGTTAGGTTAGGCAACTACAAACCCTCGTATTAACAATTGAACGGGTGTTCATATATTTACATATGTATATGTATACTATATAAAGAGAAAATACACTTTCTTAAAACTTAAAAACCTAAAAAAATGAGTAATATTGCCCTTACTTATAAAAGACTATGCACTATATTAAATTTTTAAATAATTAATTACAATTTAATCTATTAACATTCTTCACTCAAACACTCTGTTCTCGAGTTTTTATTTGGAGAGAAAAGAAGAGAAGTGAAGAGGAAATTAAAAAAAAAAAAAAAAAAAAAAAAAAAAAGTTGCATTCCCTTGTTTTTTATGAAAAGAAGAGAAGAGGAGAGAAAATTATGCCAAAATTTCTCTTCTAATCTTCTTCCCAAATTTGAATAATTTTGAGAGAAAGTAATTTTAAAGCATTTTTTTTACTTACATCACTCTTCTTTTCTTTCCAAATCGGGAATACAAAATTAAAAAAACAAAATTTTTATCCCATCCCCTTCTTTTCTCTCTTCGTTCCCCTTTCCATTTCTCTTCTTTCCGTTTTATACTCGGGAACAGAGTGTAAGCGTCGTTTATTTTCTCAAAAATTTTATATCTTTATCTGCAAACCATGTCTGCAGAAGAAGAGATACATCTAAAGTCTTCATATGCAAGAAAAAAGACTGTTTGTTTTTAATGCTTTTGAAAGAAAAATAGATATGGTTTATGTTGAAAAAGTGAAAGTTTACGTCTAATTTAAAAAAAAATGAAAATAAGCATTTATGTCTACAAAATAAAATAAATAAACAAATACCTATGCGCACCCGATGACAAAAAAGTGAAAAGAAGGGAAAAAGCATTTCTTCCTAAAAAAACAAATGACACCTATGCTATATGTATTGAAATAAATTTACGTGAACACATGAATTTATCATTGATTGAACCTGTTAGATGTTTAACGGTGATCTGTATGATCAGAGGTTAGACAAGTGACTGGAAACTGTGATTGAGTGTAAGTCCGGTGGCCGGAATAAATGGAGATTAATAGCCCTAATTTTTTTAAACTCAAACCGGCGGTTGTTGACTGTATTTTTTTTAAAGTAAGTTTGGGTGTTTTGGATATTTGAAAGGGATAATTAAATAAAAACTTATTTAAATTGTCAATTTTTATTACAATAGAAATGCTAGAATCATTAAAGATTCATTAGAACAGTTCCGCGCAATGCGGCGGCGGGTATATATGATTATATTTTGCGTTATTCGACTATTCGGTTACACATTTAGTTGTTTTTATGCTTTATAATTAAAGATGGTAGATATATGGTTAAGTCAAATAATTTTTGTTTGAACAAACAACCTGTTTCCTAACCAACTTCTTAACCACCTGTTTTCTAACCAATTAATTTTGAAATCTTTCCTTAATAAAGAAGTAAAAATCTGAATTTTAAATCATTCTAATTATAAAATACTCCTAAATACATTATATGGTAGCATAAATAAAACCATAATTGAGATGTTAGTATTCTCTCTCCTACACTTCTCCAATTGACTAAAAGGAATAAAGGGGAAAAAAATGATTTTAGTTGTGTTTAAAATAAAAGTAAATGAATGAAAGATGAATAATTTTGCTTATAACACTTTCGCCTTATTTTTTTCCTCTCTTTTTCTTTTCTTTACTTACTTTCACTTTCTTCTTACTTTTTTCTTGAGAAAATTGTGTTAAGCTTTTAAGTTCTTTCTGTTATGTATATCCACAAATCAACATTTTATATCATCGTGTGGATCATTTTTTGTAAAATGTTTGCGGTTCTAGCATTCTCTTACTACAATATAAATTATTCGAGAACTTTTCAAAATGAAAATTTTAAAATATTAAGCCTATACGTTTACTTATTACAAAATTGTGCACAATTAATGTAACTAATAAAATACATCCTATATGAAAAATATAACTAATAAAACAAATGGTACAAATGATGAAAGCTACTAACTAATGTCGTAATCATTATTTGACATGATACAAATTACCCATATATATGTTTTCTAACTTTACAATCACTTATTTTAACTAAAGCACAATGATCCTTTAACTACCGTTATATTTTAAGCGTAATGATTATATGTTTTATACTTTTCTCTTTATCGTCGTTTTTATCATATTTCTTATCTTCATTTTAACAAATGCTTCTTGTTAAATTTATTATTGTACGAACAATGGTCGAGTACCTATTAAATCAATAATACTATCGGTATTCGTCATGCAAAAACATATACCAATCAGAAAGGAAATATATTAGCTATAATTTTGTGCTACAAATTGTGAGTTTCTGAGTCTTTTTGTGAGTCCATGAGTTTTTTTTTTGGTCCCTAAGTCATTTCTTGTGTATTTTTTAGAGGATTATAGCCAATTAACTACAAAAATTGTAGTCAAACTAACTTATTTTTTTGTTAAGTTGTGTAGCGAACTTTTATTTTTGTTTTTATATACTTAAACTTTTTAATTTTGTGTTTTTATTGTGTGACCATTTTACCTCAACCCTTAGGGTTGTAAACGAACTGAATAGTGAATATTCAGTTAACATTTCATGAACTGTTCGGTAAAATATATGTTTATGTTCGTTTACTTATTAAATCAACGAACATGAACAATAATTTACGTTCGCTTAGTTAAATAAACGAACATTAATAAAATTCTTGTCCATTCATTTATGTTCGTGAGTGTCAAATTATGCATTCGTTTAGAGTGTTGATTGGCACACTCATATTTTTGATCCGCACACTCCAATGTATAACTTTCAAAAGCAGCATGTGATAAATGTACAACTGTGTAAAGCACAGTTTTGAGTGTGCAAATCAAAATTGAGAGTGTGCAAATCATTAGCCATTCGTTTATGTTCGCATATCATTTATTTTTTATGCACTTTAAAATTGACTTAAACAAAACAACACTGATAAAACACATTAATTTATGTTTATTAGTTTACGATCATGTATATTTGTTCGTTTATTTCGTTTATTATCTTATTGAATGAACATAAAGGAACATGAACAACCTTAGTTTCTTAATAAACGAATATGAACAAGAAAATTGGCACGTTTAAGTGATCGTTTTCGTTTATTTGTCCGACTAAAATTATATAAACGAACAAGAACAAGGCTTCGTCGGGTTCATTTACAACCCTACCTACCATGTTAATAAGAGTGTTGTAAATTTAAGGGTAAAATAGTCACACAATATACACAAAAGTTGAAATTTAAAAATATGAGTATACTGAAATAAAAATAAAAATGACTACATAACTAAAAAAAAGTGACTAGATAGAAAATTAACTGTAAGTAAATTCGGTTCCGTTCGCTCTGGTTTAACTTTCCAAACTAATATTTTGAATATTGGTTAGTTATTAGTTCCGTTCAGTTGGCTTTTTGGCGTTGGAGCGAAGTTTTGAAGTTTGGACTTTGGACATATTCATTTTGGTTTGAATTAGCTAGTCATGTTATTTTAGTTATTATTGAATTTGGACGCTTGTAGATATGTGGTTATTTACATAGTCGTTATATAAATACTAGACGAGTAACCGTGCATAGCAACGGGATTTTATAGCGACAAATAGTTTATTGATAAAAAAAAGTTTATAAGTTATAAACGAAAAATAATGTTTTGAAACCTGGTTCGACCCGGGTGGTTCAACCGGTTGAACCGTTCCGGTCAAAAAATAGGTCTATTTAAACCGGGTCAACTTGGTAGGTTGGGTCGAAAACGGGTCAAATTAAACCGGGTCAATCCGCCGGGTTTGAAGCGTCCCGGGTCAACCCGGTTTGTGTTTTAATTGGTAGTATTTAATTTGGTAGATATGTTTTTTAATTGGTTGTACAATGTGAATAAATCATTGTAGTTTTAAGTAAAGTATAATGTTTTGAAACCCGGGTGGTTCAACCGGTTGAACCGTTCCGGTCGAAAAATGGGTCGATTTAAACCGGGTCAACTTGCTAGGTTGGGTCGAAAACGGATCAAATTAAATCGGGTCAATCCGCCGCGTTTGAAGCATCCCGGGTCAACCCGGTTTGTGTTTTAATTGGTTGTATTTAATTTGGTAGATATGTTTTTAATTGGTTGTACAATGTGAATAAATCATTGTACTTTTAAGTAATGGATAATGTTTTGAAACCCGGTTCGACCCGGGTAGTTCAACCGGTTGAACCGCTCCGGTCGAAAAATGGGTCGATTTAAACCGGGTCAACTTGCTAGGTTGGGTCGAAAACGGGTCAAATTAACGGGTCAACCCGGTTTGTGTTTTAATTGGTTGTATTTAATTTGATAGATATGTTTTTAATTGGTTGTACAATGTGAATAAAATGGGGTGTTTTAATTAGAGTATTAATTACATTAATTTTCTATCACATTTGACTTTTAATACTCAACTTTCAAAACTCAAGTTTTCAAGTTTGACCATTTTTCCATTATAGATAGTATAGAAGTGTTTCTAGTCGTCGATATAAAGGAACTTGTGAATAAGCTAGTGTTTTTAGGAGTTTTATAGATTTATTGTTAGTTATTGACTTAGGATCAAATGAGAAGAAACCTTAAAATAAGAAGGATGAAAAATAACTATAACTTCATATTAGAGATGCATCGATTTGAATTAGATGCATCCTTAATATTTTAGATGCATCATAATATATTTTCTGACAAAAAATTATATGCATATACATATATTAGATGCATTTCATCAAGGTAGAAGAATCCTATGTATTTTTCGTCCTTTGCAGGTCAAATTTGTCACTAGTACTACTTTGCATCTTTTTCACTTCAAAATCACTTTCGAAACTAATTGAGATGCTTATAAATGAGTAGAGATGCATCTAACTCAAGTCGTTGCATCTCAAATATGTGATTATAGTTATTTCACATTCTTCTCATTTCAAGTTTTCTTCTCACTGGATCCTTACCCTTATGATGCAAATTCTAAGAACATCGAAAATGGTCACGCAAAGGGTGGTGATGGTGGTGCTCAGCATCCGCATCGCTAGGGATGACCACTGTGAGCATCTCGGTGTGAGCCAAGGGTGAAAAGGATCGTGGTTGTGTCTTTCAATATTATGTGGTAGTGGTTTTGTTTTTTTGCCTAGAAAATAGGAAGTATCTTGTTATGTAAGCTTTTCGCCTATGTAACGGGCTGAGATATGGGATTCACTCATATCCGTTGTACTTAAATGTTTTTTGGAGTAATATATTTACCGGGTCGTTGACCTTTTAACAAAAAAAAAAAAAAAAAAAAAAAAAAAAAAAAAAAAAAGGATCGTGGTTGGGATGCCCTATGGAGCGTGTTTTTTTCTTTTTCTTTTTTACGTTTTTTAAAAGTATTGGCACCAACGAGTGGTACGTGGATCAGTCGCCCTTAATGAGCTTGCTTATTGTCGGTATGATTCTTGATTCATTTGTCTTTGGTTTCACTTGTTTTGATGTATATTTGCACTACTCTAGAAGATAACGCAGACATTTTTTTTTTTTTTTTGGTTAAAGGTAGAAGAGCGCATCTGTTTTAATTAGGGAAAATTCTTTCAAAACGTACCATACTTCTCAAAAAAATCACTTTTGAGTAACGTATTTTTAATTTTCGTTATTGTGGTGCTAAACTTTCATTTTTGGCCTCTTTTACGCATTTTGAGACGTTTTTATGACATTTTTGCCCCTGGATTTCAAACAATTTGAGGGGCAAAAACATCCTAAAGTGCGTAAAAGAGGCCAAAAATGAAAGTTTAGTAACCCAATAAGGAAAAAAAAAAGTTCGATACTCAAAAGTGATTTTTTGAATAAATATGGTACGTTTTAAAAGAATTTTCCCTTTTAATTATTCAACTTCAAATTTTACTTTCTAAAAAAAGCTAAAAATATAGTAACAATTTGACCTAAAACTTTATTTCCTTTTCATCTAAGTTTCGATATGTAATTTTACCGAGCACATATCAATGAATTTTGTTGCTTTTCCTTCGTCGTTTCTTGTTATCATGGCTCGATTTAGTTACTCCATTAGTTTTCCTAGTAAATGTAAACGTCATCACTTTTAATTTCAAATAACTTGAATTTTGTCATCCCGGTCATAAAATCAAGTATGAGGAACTGTTGCTACCCAGGTTTGTTGCTATACTTGGTACTCCATATAAACATTAAATGTAGCAATTTCGTCAATAAAAAAGTAAGAGTTGCATTAGTTGCTTCCTGTAATTAAAACTCAAGAGGTGCGTCTTTGGAAATTATAATAAGAAAGAATAACATACTTACTGCTACAAACTCTATCAAAAATGTACTATTACATGCCATATTGCCGTCCACTGATAGGTACATGCATGCTTTACATGTACACACATGGGATGCCTTGTCTAACTCACCACACAATTTGAATAATGCGACTGAGATGGTAACTAACTAACTGTGATATGAATCGAAAATAATATACCAAAATTAAAGAGCAATTATAGAAAAACAGAACAAAGCATTCGGGCATACTAATGGCGACAATACTCCGCTGATTCTGGCACACGTTTGCATCCTTCAATCTTGGGTCAGTCAAGTGTCCACTCCTCCCCCTCCCTCTCCAGCTTCTGGCTTCAAGGTCTTATTCTTCTATCTAATGTCAGGATCATGAAAGGATCAAGGTTTTTATTTATTAAAAGATGATGTTAATGGTTAGTGATGCTATATGATCTATTAATGCAGGACTTATTCTTAGTTTTTCTTTTTAAAAGCCAAAGTAATACATAATCTTGTTGGAAACACGAGGGCCTTTTAGGCTTACGAAGAGAGGAATACTTAGAGAGCTTTCACAATGGAACTTTTATTCCTTAACTTTGCTTCTTGTGGTTCTTACAAATGCTTCACCCTATACCTATTTATACTACTCCACGGAAGATTCTAGAACCGAGATACTTCCATGGTTATTCTAACATAATCTAGATAATTCTTATTACATCATCATCCTTATCTAATTTTAGATAACTACCATTAGATATTTCTATCGCATTTGCTACATACTTCTAGTAGATATCATCTACTACAACATTCTAGAAGCTTCCATAACATTCTACGACTTTCTTAAAGCTTCCATCCCATTCTTCGTCATTCTAGAAGCTTTACGACTTTCTAGAAGCTTCCATACCATTCTACGACTTTCTAGAAGCTTCCATACCATTCTTCGTCATTCTAGAAGCTTCTTGATCATGGGCTTGGGCTTTTATGGATTGTCCAATCTTTATTGGACTAAATCAAATTTACGATCTAACACCCCCCTTTAAACTTGATTTCCCGAATCCAAGCATCGTCCTTAGTCTTGAGAAATCTTTCTCGTTGAGCGGCTTGATGAGGATATCTGCAACTTGTTTTCGGACCTCACATGTATCACTATATTCCTCTTCATACTCGATACCATGCTTCTTCTTGTACCCTTTAGCCACAAGCCTTGCCTTGTACTTCTTCTCTTCGCCTTTGGCATTTTTCTTGGCCTTATATACATGCTTAACTCCAATAGCCTTTTGGCCTTTCGAAAGGGTCGTCAACTCCCATGTATCATTATTTTCTATTGACTTTATCTCACCGTCCATGGCTTGTCTCCATTTCTTGCTTTTCATGGCCTCCTCAAAAACTAAAGGTTCACAATCAGCGTATAAACAAAGAAGGGGTATCTCATCAGTTACCTCGTAGAGCTCCTGCAAACTTCTTGTCTTTGGTTCTCCTTCACTTGAACTTGAAGGTGAGTCTTGGGTTGGAGTTAGACTTTGAGGTTGTTGGACTTCTTCACTTGATTCACATGTCTCTTCTTCGTCAGTGATAGGAAGAAAGTCATACCTTTCATTTTCTTTGATGCTCCAATCTCATGCTTCTTCTTCATCGAAATCCACGTCTCTACTCACTACCACCTTCCTTGTGATTGGATTATAGAGCTTATAACCTTTCGACTGCTTGTCATAGCCAACGAATACATGCTTCTCACTTCTATTAAGCTTGGATCGCCTTTGGCTTGAAACATGAACATACGCTATGCTTCCGAATACTCTTAGGTGAGAGACGGTAGGCTTCATCCCATTCCATGCTTCTTGTGGAGTCTTGTTATCTAAACTCTTTGACGGACACCGGTTCAATAGATATACTGCACAATCAACCGCCTCAGCCCAAAACTCCTTTGGCATCTTCTTACTTTTCAACATGCTTCGGACCATATTGAGAATGGTTCTAGTCTTTCTCTCTACCACTCCATTTTGTTGTGGGGAGTAAGGAGCCGTTAGAAATCTCCGGATCCCATTATCCTCACAAAATTTGTTAAATTCTTTTGATAAAAATTCTCCACCTCTATCGGATCCCATGGATTTAATTTTTAAACATTTCTCCTTTTCAACCATAGCCTTAAATATCTTAAAAGCTTCAAAAGCTTGGGATTTTTCTTTTAGAAAGTATACCCAAGTCTTTCTTGAAAAGTCATCAATAAAGAGCATAAAGTAAAGATTCTTACCATGAGAGGGTGGAGTAATGGGACCACACAAATCCGTGTGAATTAGTTGTAGAGGCTCCTTAGCTCTTGATGTCGCTTCTTTCGGGAATGAACTTCTAGCATGCTTCCCAAGAAGACATCCTTCACACACTTGATTGGGATGATCAATTTGATCTAACCCTTTCACCGTTCCCTTTGAGGATAATAACTTTAACTCACCAAAGTTTAAGTGCCCGTACCTCATGTGCCAAAGCCACGAATGATCCTTAAGACAACTCTTTAAGCACTTAGCTTCACCATGTTTAATGTTTAGAAGGAACATTCGGTTTTTAGTCATAGGGACTTTAGCTATGAGCTTTCCTTCGGAATTTCTTATTGTAGCACTACGATCTTTGAAATGAATATCGTAGTTTTTCTCTAAAAGTTGTCCCACACTTAAAATGTTACGTTTAAGATTGGGCACATTGTATACGTCCGAAATATATTGGTGACTTCCATCTTTAGCTCATATAAGTATCTTACCTTTTCCTTTTCACCGGTGCCTTTGATTCGTCTCCAAAGGTGACATTACCTTTACTTTCCTCTATCTCCACGAACAATTCTTCTTCACCCGTCATATGGTTACTCGCAGCGGAATCTATATGCCATGGTTCTATCCTCTTTTCTTGTTCGTCATGTCTTGCCATTAGCAAGGTAAGCTCATCTTTGTCTTCTACCTCCAAAAGATTAGCTTTTTCTTCCACTTGTCTTGAGCTACTACACTCACTGGCATAATGACCATATTTGCGACAATTGTAACATTGTATATGGGGCTTACCTCCTCTTTGAGATTGAAAGCCTCTCCCACGACCTCTTCGATATGAAAACCTTTGGTTTTCATCTTCTTTGTTGGCATCTTTTCTTCCTCTTCCTCGTCCCCGGCCTTGGAAACCACCACGACCTCGAAAAATGCCGCGTCCTCGTCCTTGCTCCTTTCCATGTAGAAAGCTCTTTTCACTTTCTTTGAAAGAGACCTTTGAATATAAAGCTTGCTCCAAGGGTTCTTTCCCCCTTCTTTTCTTCAACTTCTCTTCATGGGCTTGTAAAGATCCCATGAGTTGATCAATGGTCATAGAGTCTATGTCTTTTAACTCCTCTATAGCCACGACAATGTAATCAAAGCTTGGTGGCAAAGAGCGAAGAATCTTTTCTATCACCCTTGTGTCACTCAAGCTTTCACCATTTCTCTTCATTTCATTTGAAATGGTCAAGACACGAGTGAAATAATCCGAAATGGTTTCAGATTCCTCCATTTGGAGCTTTTCGAACTCTCCTCTAAGAGTTTGAAGACATACCTTTTTCACCTTGTCAATTCCTTTGAAAGCATTTTGAAGGATCTCCCACGCTTCCTTAGAAGTGGTTGCATTTGCAACTTTCTCAAACATCGCATCATCAAGACATTGATAGATGAGTGTAAGAGCACTTTGATCCTTCTTTCTTGCCTTTTACAACTCCACCCTTTGGGTGACATTCAACGAACTTTCATCATCAACTTTCTCAACACCTTTTTCGACTATCTCCCACACATCCTGTGAACCGAGTAACACCTTCATTCAAATGCACCAACTACCATAGTTATCTTTGGTAAGACGAGGAAATTGGAACAAGTTCATTGCACCTGACATCTCGATCTTCTAGCTCTGATACCACTTTGTTGGAAAACACGAGGGCCTTTTAGGCTTACGAAGAGAGGAATACTTAGAGAGCTTTCACAATTGAACTTTTATTCCTTAACTTTGCTTCATGTGGTTCTTACAAATGCTTCACCCTAAACCTATTTATATTACTCCACGGAAGATTCTAGAACCGAGATACTTCCATGGTTATTCTAACATAATCTAGATAATTCTTATTACATCATCATCCTTATCTAATTTTAGATAACTACCATTAGATATTTCTATCGCATTTGCTACATACTTCTAGTAGATATCTACTACAACATTCTAGAAGCTTCCATAACATTCTACGACTTTCTTAAAGCTTCCATCCCATTCTTCATCATTCTAGAAGCTTTACGACTTTCTAAAAGCTTCCATACCATTCTACGACTTTCTAGAAGCTTCCATACCATTCTTCGTCATTCTAGAAGTTTCTTGATCATGGGCTTGGGCTTTTATGGATTGTCCAATCTTTATTGGACTAAATCAAGTTTACGATCTAACAAATCTAACATGCTCTACAATTATTAATAAATACATTTAGTGTATACATTGAGACTCGAACTCACAGTCGGTACGTACCACTAGCCTAGAAGATTGTTAATAAAAATGAGATTAATATAAAGTGAGCATCGCGCAAATTCTTTGGTTTGGAAATGATTAAGAAGAAATTAAAAAGCAATGTAATGCAAGCTTGGTGCAAAAGTAATCTTAGACCAATCTTGACATTCTAGTTAATAATTGGCCATGGAGCGCCTAGTAGCCTAGCTGGTGCACTAACAGCCTTATACTAGTGTAATTTTTTCAACTAATTCACTACAAGAATCCTGATGATTACCCACGATAATTTCACACAAACATTGATTCGTGGGTATTCACCCACATATTACCCACAAATTACCCATCATTAGCTAATTAGAAAACATTTAAAGTGTACCCACTAATTTCCCATAACTTTTCCCATGGATTTACCCACAACATTGTATTTTGTGTGTATTTTGTGGGTAAATTATTTGCGCAAAAGCATTTCCCTCCGATCACCCACAAATTCAACTATCGTGGGTAAATATATCGTAGTATCGTGGGAAAATATTTATTGCCCGTGAATTACACACGACCATCATGCCCATGGGTAATTTTTTGTGGCTAATTTGTGGATAACTAAATACGCATGGTCAATTTCAAAGGTACTTAAAGTGGTAACTTTTTAAACTAAAAACACGCATAATTTAAACACTATTAAAAATCTCTACATTGGTGGTCAACAGTAAAAATTGCGATTTTTACTCAATACATGGCATTTTAAGAACCGGTCAACAAGTACGACTACAAACAAAAATGTTTCTAGCCAGTGGTATGTGAAGGGAGCCTTTAAGAAAGATGTTGTTTTTCAATTCTCGTCTCAAATATTTATTGTGCGAGATATTATGTGGTAAAGAGATGTGTGGAATAGGTTGTCCTTGAGAAAGGACGAGAAAAAAAAAACATATTTGTAACAATTCGCATTTTCAGGTTAATTAATTTTTCCCAGAAAATTTCACTATTCACTTTTACTATTCATTTTTCCCGAAACTTTCCCGAATGTTGATTTTTATTTGATATTCTCGAGTGATAAATCATTTCCATGGCAAATTAAATGTTTGACATTCGTCAGATCATTTTCGTGAAAGTTATTAAGGAATTACACGTTTTAGGGTAAAACGTCATTCAGAAATTCTACGCACGACGAAATTCGATCCCGTCAGGTGACCCCACATCAGAAAAATGTTTGACACACTCATGATTTATTTGAGAATTAATCGTGACTGAGAAAAACATGACCAAAAACTTCCCAGCAGGTCACCCATACCTGCACTACTCTCGCATGAGCACGCTTAACCATTTGGGCGATTAACCGTGAGACCACAAAACGCGTTTCTAAGACTTTTTGAGTTTTCAACTTATTAGAAAAAGTCAACATATTCTTTCCCTCCTCCATTGACCAAAAATGATCCCTTGATGTTATAAGTCATTTCGTGATTTTTAGGCTTACGGTTTGATGTCTAAAAGACATTTAATACCAACCGACACTAGACTGAGCCCAGTCTAGACATTATAAGTCATTTTAAATCATTTTTATAACATTAGAAAAGTAACATTTTACTTTTCTCAATTTTACGCAATATTCAGCGTTTTACGCGAATTACGCGTTTTAGACCCGTGTTTCCAGTTTTTAGCAGGGTTTTAGCACCCGATGGAACCTACCACTCATTTTATATTTTATTATGGGACATATGGACATGTCTAACAATACTTTAAAGTTTCATAATTTTACGACACCCGGTTTTACGTTTTGAGGCTTAATCATTTACGGTTAGCTTTTTACGGAGTCAAAATGCACAAACTAAGCAAGATAACACCAAGACTCATCATCTAGTCATCTTATCCTTTCCAAACCGCCATATGTGGGGGGGAGTCACCTTGGTGTGGCTTGATCTTGTCCATTGATCCTTTAGATCATTACAAGTGTCTTAACTAACCATGGTTAAACTCTAACCCAATATATGGTTAACTATTTTTCCTACCCTATAAATACCAAGCTAAACACATGAGATTTCTTGCACCACACCTTCTTATAACCTTCAAGTCCTAAAACCTAAGGCACTTTTCTTATATTTTGTAAGAAAGTTAACTAGTTTTTGAAAGAAAACTAGTGTTTGATCTTCAATCTTGGAAATTTTCTAAGAAAAGTTGTTATAACTTTAAAGTCTCCAAAAAGACGTCGTTATAATCTTCAAATAGCTTTGGACTTCAAGAAGGCGTCGTTATAATCTTCAAATAACCTCGGTTTATCATAGATTGCAAAGGGTTGAAGCAAGTCTATCAATGTCCTATCCTTACATGTTAACTTCCTTTCATCTTTGAAAGCCAAAAGTTGTAAGCCAAACCCTAACATGATTCTTGTTAAATAATCATATTCATGTTATTTACATGTTATTCTTGCTATATTATGTCTTGTAGTTATGTCCATGATGTATAAAAGTGAGCAAAACAAGTTATTGTTATTGATTGTTACAACAAGTTACTAAAACAAGCAAACTAGTGACTTTCTTGGAAAACCACGACCAAAATGGTAAAAATATGATATTTGATTATTACATATTGTGGTAGAGGACCTAACAAGGAAACCATAACAATTTGAACCACCCAAAACGAGTATACGAGTCAAAAGTTATGGCGATTTGAAATTACCAAAGATTTCCGGCAAAACTGCCAAATAGCTTCCTGATCAAATTTGGGTTTTGAAAGTCACACTTCTGGTCTGATTCATCAAAAAGTTAAAACACGAAAGTTGTCCGGAACGACGTTTTCGTTCAGGAACAAAGAAGCTCGAGCCCTAAAAACGCTTTCTGAGTGATAAATTTCTTCAAATTCTAAACAGCCCATTTTTAGCCAAAGTCATTACATATAAGTTATGGTTTATGAAGACCAAAGGGGTCTTATGACCTAGAATCAAGACACAACCATGGCTAGAGCCAAGGTTGAGTCTCATGACCATGGAACAATGACCAAAGGTCATGGCTAGGCCATGACGAAATGACCATACAAGCTTACCAAGGCAAACACATGAACTAGAGAAGTTGGCGATAACTTGAACATACAATTTGGATCTACTTCATCTAAAGGAACCATGAGATATTACAAAGAGAAAATGGTCATTCAAGACTTATGAAACTACCCCTAATAACAATCTTCATGTACAAATAAACTTTCCTAAGTTTATTCAAATATCGGACATGTAACCTTTCGAATCAAAACTTATATCTATATATTTCATCAACTACTACAATAGTAGGGAGCCTCATGTGAGGAGTTCATTATGTAAGCCGTCGAGATGAGTTGTGGATTTACGAGTTAAAGTATCCTGGCTCCTCGAACGCTTACTAACATGACTTCTGAATTATGTCGGCCCGAACGGTAGTAAACGATATACAAAACATACATGTTTCATGAATCTTTTCTTTCAAGGACTTACAATATACATCATACCACATCATGGACTATAATGCAAGATATATATATAGGCACTACTTCATATTCTTTACTCCAATCCTAAGTCGCGACATTATATTATAGGTTGCTCATAGAACCTTCACGATTCAACCGTTACATTCATTACTTGCTATCTTACTTAAGGTGAGTTCATAGCCCCACTTTACATTACTTCAATGTTTTACAAACCCTTGGGGGGAATACATGCTATTATTTTCCTACTCGAACACAATGCTTTCTACTGTATGCTATTCGACTATGTTTTATTATCACTAAGTAACATCCTTGCCAAACCAAAATCCCTTATTATGAACCATTTAATCACTTGCGAGGGTTACTTGCAAGTGAGCGCGAATATTGTGAATAGGCCTATTGGGATTGACGAATCCCATTTGTTTTGATTAGTTCAAACAAATGCATTAATATTTGAGACATTAGGTATGACGGCAAAGTACCTACCGGGATAATCTGCCGATCGATATTGGTACACGTTAACGTTTTGGTTTCATAAGCTTAGTGTATAATACATGTTCCGGGCGTATAACAACGTAGCCTACCTGTTTTGTTTTCCAAACATTGGTGTGAGTCTACAGCTCACACTACGATTATTGTGTTCAAACGATTTACCTACAAACACTACGATTATTGTGTTCAAACGATTTACCTACAAACACTACGATTATGGTGTTCAAACGATTTAACTACCAACACATTGTGTTCAATCGATTTAACAAACTCTATGAATATCACTCAACCTTTGTGTTGACCTCTCAAGCATGTATTTCAGGTTCATGACGATCAAGGATGGCACGGAAGGACACGGATACTCAAGAGGGCTATAAATTTTATTATCATTCAAAACTCATTTATTATACATTGTAAACATGGAACCAATTGGGACCTCATTTTGGAATCTCTGATATTTATATAATTTGAATGATACATCTTTTAAAACGACTCAATTGGAGTTCGTTTTCTATTATTGTGACTATTGTGCCGTCGAGTAACACCCAGTTCGAATTCCGCTGCAACCATGAATTGGGGGTGTTACAGATTGGTACCAGAGCCATGGTTATAGAGAAACGGGTCTAATTAAGACCTAAACTATAACTACAATCACAAGCAAAAACATTTTTATAGCCTTCCGCTCTCCGTGTCTTCCATCCTCCAGACGATTATGAATTTAGTAAGCATGTTATGCTACACAAACATATTAGTATATTCATATATACCCATTTTGAGCATTTCCCCGAAGACATTTTTATGCTACACAAACATAATTGCATATTGATATATGTACCCTAAACATAATTGAGCATTTCCCCGCAAGCATTTTATGCTACATGAACACATATAAGTATATTGATATATACACACTAGGCATTTTATGCTACATGAACACATATAAGTATATTGATATATACACACTAGGCATTTTATGCTACATGAACATATTAGTATATTGATATATAAACTCGGTTTATTTTCAATCATTTATCTGAACAATGGACAAAACATATCTGTGTATGCCTATTCTAAAGCATTTCGGCACAGCCACACTCTCCCAATCATGTTCCTACTCCAACATTCATTTTCCAAGACATTGTGAGATACAATGGTCTCATTCATTTTCCAAGACATTGTATGATACAATGGTCTTAACCATTTCTCAAATGTTTTGAGTCACACAATGGTTTAACCTACTTCCCAGACATTGTGAATTGCACAATGGTCTAACCTACTCCCGAGACATTGTGTTTTGTGCAATGGTCTCTAGAATTATTCCATCACATCATCAATATCATTTCTTATGATATCAAAAACCCATCACAATCTAACGATTTCCAAACAAGAAATATGAGATTTCTAAAGGACAAACTAATCTATCATCGACAAAAGCTGAACTTTCTCTACATTCATCAAAGTTTTCTTATGAAACCTTCATTATTAAAAGTTCGTGATCCTGGCCAAGTATGTTCTATTTTAGAAATACTTAAAACTTCCTTTCCATACGTATCTACCCTTACTATCTTCTATGCTATAGAATATAAAAACATAGGTTACAAGTCTTGTATGGGCGGGACTTGCAACTGAATTGTTTGACATCGCCTTTGTTTAATGGACAGTTTCCCGAAAGCAACGGACATATCAAAAGTATACCTAGTTTAGGTATTTGAAAATTTTATCGAACCTTGGCTAAATATAGACTAGTCACCTATATTTAACCTAGGGACAGTGGAATATAGTCTGACTAACTATATTCGACTTAAAATTTCCAAATACTGAGAGTAGTTGTACTAGGGTTATGTTTAGGTTGATTTCCTACATGAACTCGATAAACCACCAGAATACATTAAAACAATCTAGAGACACGATAATGTCTTACCACTCAGCGAAATCTTAACACCTTATTTGTGTTACCTAATTTCATTCTTGAAATTTTTTTTTCATTTATGAGATAATCCGAACTACTATCTTGGGATAGTTATCAATTATTCTCTTCATCCTGTAGAAGTACTATCCTGTTTAGGTCCTAAGGATACCATTCCATCATAAACTTTTAAAATCTCTTAAGATTTTTAAAGCAAACTCAACATCTATACCTAAGAGTATTAATGTTAAGCATACACTACACACTTTTGTTCATCAACATATCATAACATTATCTTCACAACCGTTGGAACCACAAGCTCATTAACAGATTTTGATGCACTTTTAAAGCTCAAATCATCCTTAGTTACACCACAAGCACCTTTATCAGCTTTACAAGATTGATACTTTTGCTACACCAGTATCATCTCGTAATACACTACCTTGTAACTCACCAGCTAAGTATGAATGTTGTGTCGGGAATTCTTGAGTAGGATGATTTATAATGTCCTTATTTGAATGGATTGGGATGCCTTTTCATTTAAATAAAGAAATTATAAATCATCGAACCATACGTTTATATTCCTTTAGTTACATTGTTTGGGATGCCTCTCTATGTAAATAAAGAATTATAAACAAGTGGGCTTAATTATATCCGAAATAACATAAGTATGAAGTCAACCTACATTACATTGCTCGGGTATGGCTTGATACCTACATTACATTGCTCGGGTATGGCTTGATACCTACATTACATTGCTCAGGTATGGCATGATACCTACATTTTATTCGCCACAAGAAATCCTATCTTTTTACCGACATCGCTTCAAACCATGACATAAACACTAGGTACAACAACCGATTACCTACAAGGCTATGATTGCAACGACTATCCCAATTTCCATAAGTACGAGGTTTACATTTTGGTTTTCATAATGATAGTGCAATAACAAACAAACTCGTTGCGAGGCCATGTAACCATATGCATGTGCAGTCGTACCAAACTCATTACGGGGCCATGTAACCATATGCATGGGCAGCCGTACAATTCAAACAGGACTTGGTCCAACCAAATGTTCAACGCTTATTCCATGATTCGATTCATATATCAATTTCCATTTATTGGATTCCTATGTAAATTGCTATTGTTGTTCAACTGTTATATCAATTGCTATTGATACTTGACAACTATATCAATTTCCATTTTTGATATTTAACTATATCAAGTTCTATTTGATATTCAACTACTATATCGATTCCTATTAATATTCGACTGCTATATCAATTTCCTTTGATATTCGACTATTACCATACCTTTCCTACATAAAAGGAAGCCTCATCCTACACCATACACTGAAATGACAAATCAAATTACATTACCGGAAATCCCAGACTTTGGTCCTCATAAGTAACCACACATCTTTATCGATACCACTCCAACATATGACACACATAGAACTTCGGGGCGAAGTTCCCCGTAAGGGGTAGAGACTGTAACAATTCGCATTTTCAGGTTAATTAATTTTTCCCAGAAAATTTCACTATTCACTTTTACTATTCATTTTTCCCGAAACTTTCCCGAATGTTGATTTTTATTTGATATTCTCGAGTGATAAATCATTTCCATGGCAAATTAAATGTTTGACATTCGTCAGATCATTTTCGTGAAAGTTATTAAGGAATTACACGTTTTAGGGTAAAACGTCATTCAGAAATTCTACGCACGACGAAATTCGATCCCGTCAGGTGACCCCACATCAGAAAAATGTTTGACACACTCATGATTTATTTGAGAATTAATCGTGACTGAGAAAAACATGACCAAAAACTTCCCAGCAGGTCACCCATACCTGCACTACTCTCGCATGAGCACGCTTAACCATTTGGGCGATTAACCGTGAGACCACAAAACGCGTTTCTAAGACTTTTTGAGTTTTCAACTTATTAGAAAAAGTCAACATATTCTTTCCCTCCTCCATTGACCAAAAATGATCCCTTGATGTTATAAGTCATTTCGTGATTTTTAGGCTTACGGTTTGATGTCTAAAAGACATTTAATACCAACCGACACTAGACTGAGCCCAGTCTAGACATTATAAGTCATTTTAAATCATTTTTATAACATTAGAAAAGTAACATTTTACTTTTCTCAATTTTACGCAATATTCAGCGTTTTACGCGAATTACGCGTTTTAGACCCGTGTTTCCAGTTTTTAGCAGGGTTTTAGCACCCGATGGAACCTACCACTCATTTTATATTTTATTATGGGACATATGGACATGTCTAACAATACTTTAAAGTTTCATAATTTTACGACACCCGGTTTTACGTTTTGAGGCTTAATCATTTACGGTTAGCTTTTTACGGAGTCAAAATGCACAAACTAAGCAAGATAACACCAAGACTCATCATCTAGTCATCTTATCCTTTCCAAACCGCCATATGTGGGGGGGAGTCACCTTGGTGTGGCTTGATCTTGTCCATTGATCCTTTAGATCATTACAAGTGTCTTAACTAACCATGGTTAAACTCTAACCCAATATATGGTTAACTATTTTTCCTACCCTATAAATACCAAGCTAAACACATGAGATTTCTTGCACCACACCTTCTTATAACCTTCAAGTCCTAAAACCTAAGGCACTTTTCTTATATTTTGTAAGAAAGTTAACTAGTTTTTGAAAGAAAACTAGTGTTTGATCTTCAATCTTGGAAATTTTCTAAGAAAAGTTGTTATAACTTTAAAGTCTCCAAAAAGACGTCGTTATAATCTTCAAATAGCTTTGGACTTCAAGAAGGCGTCGTTATAATCTTCAAATAACCTCGGTTTATCATAGATTGCAAAGGGTTGAAGCAAGTCTATCAATGTCCTATCCTTACATGTTAACTTCCTTTCATCTTTGAAAGCCAAAAGTTGTAAGCCAAACCCTAACATGATTCTTGTTAAATAATCATATTCATGTTATTTACATGTTATTCTTGCTATATTATGTCTTGTAGTTATGTCCATGATGTATAAAAGTGAGCAAAACAAGTTATTGTTATTGATTGTTACAACAAGTTACTAAAACAAGCAAACTAGTGACTTTCTTGGAAAACCACGACCAAAATGGTAAAAATATGATATTTGATTATTACATATTGTGGTAGAGGACCTAACAAGGAAACCATAACAATTTGAACCACCCAAAACGAGTATACGAGTCAAAAGTTATGGCGATTTGAAATTACCAAAGATTTCCGGCAAAACTGCCAAATAGCTTCCTGATCAAATTTGGGTTTTGAAAGTCACACTTCTGGTCTGATTCATCAAAAAGTTAAAACACGAAAGTTGTCCGGAACGACGTTTTCGTTCAGGAACAAAGAAGCTCGAGCCCTAAAAACGCTTTCTGAGTGATAAATTTCTTCAAATTCTAAACAGCCCATTTTTAGCCAAAGTCATTACATATAAGTTATGGTTTATGAAGACCAAAGGGGTCTTATGACCTAGAATCAAGACACAACCATGGCTAGAGCCAAGGTTGAGTCTCATGACCATGGAACAATGACCAAAGGTCATGGCTAGGCCATGACGAAATGACCATACAAGCTTACCAAGGCAAACACATGAACTAGAGAAGTTGGCGATAACTTGAACATACAATTTGGATCTACTTCATCTAAAGGAACCATGAGATATTACAAAGAGAAAATGGTCATTCAAGACTTATGAAACTACCCCTAATAACAATCTTCATGTACAAATAAACTTTCCTAAGTTTATTCAAATATCGGACATGTAACCTTTCGAATCAAAACTTATATCTATATATTTCATCAACTACTACAATAGTAGGGAGCCTCATGTGAGGAGTTCATTATGTAAGCCGTCGAGATGAGTTGTGGATTTACGAGTTAAAGTATCCTGGCTCCTCGAACGCTTACTAACATGACTTCTGAATTATGTCGGCCCGAACGGTAGTAAACGATATACAAAACATACATGTTTCATGAATCTTTTCTTTCAAGGACTTACAATATACATCATACCACATCATGGACTATAATGCAAGATATATATATAGGCACTACTTCATATTCTTTACTCCAATCCTAAGTCGCGACATTATATTATAGGTTGCTCATAGAACCTTCACGATTCAACCGTTACATTCATTACTTGCTATCTTACTTAAGGTGAGTTCATAGCCCCACTTTACATTACTTCAATGTTTTACAAACCCTTGGGGGGAATACATGCTATTATTTTCCTACTCGAACACAATGCTTTCTACTGTATGCTATTCGACTATGTTTTATTATCACTAAGTAACATCCTTGCCAAACCAAAATCCCTTATTATGAACCATTTAATCACTTGCGAGGGTTACTTGCAAGTGAGCGCGAATATTGTGAATAGGCCTATTGGGATTGACGAATCCCATTTGTTTTGATTAGTTCAAACAAATGCATTAATATTTGAGACATTAGGTATGACGGCAAAGTACCTACCGGGATAATCTGCCGATCGATATTGGTACACGTTAACGTTTTGGTTTCATAAGCTTAGTGTATAATACATGTTCCGGGCGTATAACAACGTAGCCTACCTGTTTTGTTTTCCAAACATTGGTGTGAGTCTACAGCTCACACTACGATTATTGTGTTCAAATGATTTACCTACAAACACTACGATTATTGTGTTCAAACGATTTACCTACAAACACTACGATTATGGTGTTCAAACGATTTAACTACCAACACATTGTGTTCAATCGATTTAACAAACTCTATGAATATCACTCAACCTTTGTGTTGACCTCTCAAGCATGTATTTCAGGTTCATGACGATCAAGGATGGCACGGAAGGACACGGATACTCAAGAGGGCTATAAATTTTATTATCATTCAAAACTCATTTATTATACATTGTAAACATGGAACCAATTGGGACCTCATTTTGGAATCTCTGATATTTATATAATTTGAATGATACATCTTTTAAAACGACTCAATTGGAGTTCGTTTTCTATTATTGTGACTATTGTGCCGTCGAGTAACACCCAGTTCGAATTCCGCTGCAACCATGAATTGGGGGTGTTACAGATTGGTACCAGAGCCATGGTTATAGAGAAACGGGTCTAATTAAGACCTAAACTATAACTACAATCACAAGCAAAAACATTTTTATAGCCTTCCGCTCTCCGTGTCTTCCATCCTCCAGACGATTATGAATTTAGTAAGCATGTTATGCTACACAAACATATTAGTATATTCATATATACCCATTTTGAGCATTTCCCCGAAGACATTTTTATGCTACACAAACATAATTGCATATTGATATATGTACCCTAAACATAATTGAGCATTTCCCCGCAAGCATTTTATGCTACATGAACACATATAAGTATATTGATATATACACACTAGGCATTTTATGCTACATGAACACATATAAGTATATTGCTATATACACACTAGGCATTTTATGCTACATGAACATATTAGTATATTGATATATAAACTCGGTTTATTTTCAATCATTTATCTGAACAATGGACAAAACATATCTGTGTATGCCTATTCTAAAGCATTTCGGCACAGCCACACTCTCCCAATCATGTTCCTACTCCAACATTCATTTTCCAAGACATTGTGAGATACAATGGTCTCATTCATTTTCCAAGACATTGTATGATACAATGGTCTTAACCATTTCTCAAATGTTTTGAGTCACACAATGGTTTAACCTACTTCCCAGACATTGTGAATTGCACAATGGTCTAACCTACTCCCGAGACATTGTGTTTTGTGCAATGGTCTCTAGAATTATTCCATCACATCATCAATATCATTTCTTATGATATCAAAAACCCATCACAATCTAACGATTTCCAAACAAGAAATATGAGATTTCTAAAGGACAAACTAATCTATCATCGACAAAAGCTGAACTTTCTCTACATTCATCAAAGTTTTCTTATGAAACCTTCATTATTAAAAGTTCGTGATCCTGGCCAAGTATGTTCTATTTTAGAAATACTTAAAACTTCCTTTCCATACGTATCTACCCTTACTATCTTCTATGCTATAGAATATAAAAACATAGGTTACAAGTCTTGTATGGGCGGGACTTGCAACTGAATTGTTTGACATCGCCTTTGTTTAATGGACAGTTTCCCGAAAGCAACGGACATATCAAAAGTATACCTAGTTTAGGTATTTGAAAATTTTATCGAACCTTGGCTAAATATAGACTAGTCACCTATATTTAACCTAGGGACAGTGGAATATAGTCTGACTAACTATATTCGACTTAAAATTTCCAAATACTGAGAGTAGTTGTACTAGGGTTATGTTTAGGTTGATTTCCTACATGAACTCGATAAACCACCAGAATACATTAAAACAATCTAGAGACACGATAATGTCTTACCACTCAGCGAAATCTTAACACCTTATTTGTGTTACCTAATTTCATTCTTGAAATTTTTTTTTCATTTATGAGATAATCCGAACTACTATCTTGGGATAGTTATCAATTATTCTCTTCATCCTGTAGAAGTACTATCCTGTTTAGGTCCTAAGGATACCATTCCATCATAAACTTTTAAAATCTCTTAAGATTTTTAAAGCAAACTCAACATCTATACCTAAGAGTATTAATGTTAAGCATACACTACACACTTTTGTTCATCAACATATCATAACATTATCTTCACAACCGTTGGAACCACAAGCTCATTAACAGATTTTGATGCACTTTTAAAGCTCAAATCATCCTTAGTTACACCACAAGCACCTTTATCAGCTTTACAAGATTGAATATTCATCTTGTACTTTTGCTACACCAGTATCATCTCGTAATACACTACCTTGTAACTCACCAGCTAAGTATGAATGTTGTGTCGGGAATTCTTGAGTAGGATGATTTATAATGTCCTTATTTGAATGGATTGGGATGCCTTTTCATTTAAATAAAGAAATTATAAATCATCGAACCATACGTTTATATTCCTTTAGTTACATTGTTTGGGATGCCTCTCTATGTAAATAAAGAATTATAAACAAGTGGGCTTAATTATATCCGAAATAACATAAGTATGAAGTCAACCTACATTACATTGCTCGGGTATGGCTTGATACCTACATTACATTGCTCGGGTATGGCTTGATACCTACATTACATTGCTCAGGTATGGCATGATACCTACATTTTATTCGCCACAAGAAATCCTATCTTTTTACCGACATCGCTTCAAACCATGACATAAACACTAGGTACAACAACCGATTACCTACAAGGCTATGATTGCAACGACTATCCCAATTTCCATAAGTACGAGGTTTACATTTTGGTTTTCATAATGATAGTGCAATAACAAACAAACTCGTTGCGAGGCCATGTAACCATATGCATGTGCAGTCGTACCAAACTCATTACGGGGCCATGTAACCATATGCATGGGCAGCCGTACAATTCAAACAGGACTTGGTCCAACCAAATGTTCAACGCTTATTCCATGATTCGATTCATATATCAATTTCCATTTATTGGATTCCTATGTAAATTGCTATTGTTGTTCAACTGTTATATCAATTGCTATTGATACTTGACAACTATATCAATTTCCATTTTTGATATTTAACTATATCAAGTTCTATTTGATATTCAACTACTATATCGATTCCTATTAATATTCGACTGCTATATCAATTTCCTTTGATATTCGACTATTACCATACCTTTCCTACATAAAAGGAAGCCTCATCCTACACCATACACTGAAATGACAAATCAAATTACATTACCGGAAATCCCAGACTTTGGTCCTCATAAGTAACCACACATCTTTATCGATACCACTCCAACATATGACACACATAGAACTTCGGGGCGAAGTTCCCCGTAAGGGGTAGAGACTGTAACAATTCGCATTTTCAGGTTAATTAATTTTTCCCAGAAAATTTCACTATTCACTTTTACTATTCATTTTTCCCGAAACTTTCCCGAATGTTGATTTTTATTTGATATTCTCGAGTGATAAATCATTTCCATGGCAAATTAAATGTTTGACATTCGTCAGATCATTTTCGTGAAAGTTATTAAGGAATTACACGTTTTAGGGTAAAACGTCATTCAGAAATTCTACGCACGACGAAATTCGATCCCGTCAGGTGACCCCACATCAGAAAAATGTTTGACACACTCATGATTTATTTGAGAATTAATCGTGACTGAGAAAAACATGACCAAAAACTTCCCAGCAGGTCACCCATACCTGCACTACTCTCGCATGAGCACGCTTAACCATTTGGGCGATTAACCGTGAGACCACAAAACGCGTTTCTAAGACTTTTTGAGTTTTCAACTTATTAGAAAAAGTCAACATATTCTTTCCCTCCTCCATTGACCAAAAATGATCCCTTGATGTTATAAGTCATTTCGTGATTTTTAGGCTTACGGTTTGATGTCTAAAAGACATTTAATACCAACCGACACTAGACTGAGCCCAGTCTAGACATTATAAGTCATTTTAAATCATTTTTATAACATTAGAAAAGTAACATTTTACTTTTCTCAATTTTACGCAATATTCAGCGTTTTACGCGAATTACGCGTTTTAGACCCGTGTTTCCAGTTTTTAGCAGGGTTTTAGCACCCGATGGAACCTACCACTCATTTTATATTTTATTATGGGACATATGGACATGTCTAACAATACTTTAAAGTTTCATAATTTTACGACACCCGGTTTTACGTTTTGAGGCTTAATCATTTACGGTTAGCTTTTTACGGAGTCAAAATGCACAAACTAAGCAAGATAACACCAAGACTCATCATCTAGTCATCTTATCCTTTCCAAACCGCCATATGTGGGGGGGAGTCACCTTGGTGTGGCTTGATCTTGTCCATTGATCCTTTAGATCATTACAAGTGTCTTAACTAACCATGGTTAAACTCTAACCCAATATATGGTTAACTATTTTTCCTACCCTATAAATACCAAGCTAAACACATGAGATTTCTTGCACCACACCTTCTTATAACCTTCAAGTCCTAAAACCTAAGGCACTTTTCTTATATTTTGTAAGAAAGTTAACTAGTTTTTGAAAGAAAACTAGTGTTTGATCTTCAATCTTGGAAATTTTCTAAGAAAAGTTGTTATAACTTTAAAGTCTCCAAAAAGACGTCGTTATAATCTTCAAATAGCTTTGGACTTCAAGAAGGCGTCGTTATAATCTTCAAATAACCTCGGTTTATCATAGATTGCAAAGGGTTGAAGCAAGTCTATCAATGTCCTATCCTTACATGTTAACTTCCTTTCATCTTTGAAAGCCAAAAGTTGTAAGCCAAACCCTAACATGATTCTTGTTAAATAATCATATTCATGTTATTTACATGTTATTCTTGCTATATTATGTCTTGTAGTTATGTCCATGATGTATAAAAGTGAGCAAAACAAGTTATTGTTATTGATTGTTACAACAAGTTACTAAAACAAGCAAACTAGTGACTTTCTTGGAAAACCACGACCAAAATGGTAAAAATATGATATTTGATTATTACATATTGTGGTAGAGGACCTAACAAGGAAACCATAACAATTTGAACCACCCAAAACGAGTATACGAGTCAAAAGTTATGGCGATTTGAAATTACCAAAGATTTCCGGCAAAACTGCCAAATAGCTTCCTGATCAAATTTGGGTTTTGAAAGTCACACTTCTGGTCTGATTCATCAAAAAGTTAAAACACGAAAGTTGTCCGGAACGACGTTTTCGTTCAGGAACAAAGAAGCTCGAGCCCTAAAAACGCTTTCTGAGTGATAAATTTCTTCAAATTCTAAACAGCCCATTTTTAGCCAAAGTCATTACATATAAGTTATGGTTTATGAAGACCAAAGGGGTCTTATGACCTAGAATCAAGACACAACCATGGCTAGAGCCAAGGTTGAGTCTCATGACCATGGAACAATGACCAAAGGTCATGGCTAGGCCATGACGAAATGACCATACAAGCTTACCAAGGCAAACACATGAACTAGAGAAGTTGGCGATAACTTGAACATACAATTTGGATCTACTTCATCTAAAGGAACCATGAGATATTACAAAGAGAAAATGGTCATTCAAGACTTATGAAACTACCCCTAATAACAATCTTCATGTACAAATAAACTTTCCTAAGTTTATTCAAATATCGGACATGTAACCTTTCGAATCAAAACTTATATCTATATATTTCATCAACTACTACAATAGTAGGGAGCCTCATGTGAGGAGTTCATTATGTAAGCCGTCGAGATGAGTTGTGGATTTACGAGTTAAAGTATCCTGGCTCCTCGAACGCTTACTAACATGACTTCTGAATTATGTCGGCCCGAACGGTAGTAAACGATATACAAAACATACATGTTTCATGAATCTTTTCTTTCAAGGACTTACAATATACATCATACCACATCATGGACTATAATGCAAGATATATATATAGGCACTACTTCATATTCTTTACTCCAATCCTAAGTCGCGACATTATATTATAGGTTGCTCATAGAACCTTCACGATTCAACCGTTACATTCATTACTTGCTATCTTACTTAAGGTGAGTTCATAGCCCCACTTTACATTACTTCAATGTTTTACAAACCCTTGGGGGGAATACATGCTATTATTTTCCTACTCGAACACAATGCTTTCTACTGTATGCTATTCGACTATGTTTTATTATCACTAAGTAACATCCTTGCCAAACCAAAATCCCTTATTATGAACCATTTAATCACTTGCGAGGGTTACTTGCAAGTGAGCGCGAATATTGTGAATAGGCCTATTGGGATTGACGAATCCCATTTGTTTTGATTAGTTCAAACAAATGCATTAATATTTGAGACATTAGGTATGACGGCAAAGTACCTACCGGGATAATCTGCCGATCGATATTGGTACACGTTAACGTTTTGGTTTCATAAGCTTAGTGTATAATACATGTTCCGGGCGTATAACAACGTAGCCTACCTGTTTTGTTTTCCAAACATTGGTGTGAGTCTACAGCTCACACTACGATTATTGTGTTCAAACGATTTACCTACAAACACTACGATTATTGTGTTCAAACGATTTACCTACAAACACTACGATTATGGTGTTCAAACGATTTAACTACCAACACATTGTGTTCAATCGATTTAACAAACTCTATGAATATCACTCAACCTTTGTGTTGACCTCTCAAGCATGTATTTCAGGTTCATGACGATCAAGGATGGCACGGAAGGACACGGATACTCAAGAGGGCTATAAATTTTATTATCATTCAAAACTCATTTATTATACATTGTAAACATGGAACCAATTGGGACCTCATTTTGGAATCTCTGATATTTATATAATTTGAATGATACATCTTTTAAAACGACTCAATTGGAGTTCGTTTTCTATTATTGTGACTATTGTGCCGTCGAGTAACACCCAGTTCGAATTCCGCTGCAACCATGAATTGGGGGTGTTACAATATTCAAGTAGAAACGGCTCATGCCACACCATATATACTGAAGGTATTTTATTTTTTTTAAGGAAATTCCAAAAGTAGACCGGTCGCCCTAGTGCATATCCACTTTTTAGACCTTAAATTTTCAAAATTTCAAACTAGACCGGGCAATTTTCGCAATGCAACCATGATTCAACAAATGTCAAAATATGATACGCGAATTATATTTTATTAGGATGACTAGTACACGTGTCAAAAATAGACAAAGGTTATTTTGGACTGTTGAAAAGAAGGGGGTAGAAAGTGATATCCACTAGGGCGACTGGTATATTTTTTCATAATTCCTTTAAAAAAAAGTAATAAAAAAAAACTTTATATATTTAACACTATAAATACATTAAGTTCATAATATTAAAAACAATTTTAAACCAATCTTTACTGTAATCTTCTCATTTAACATAAAATGTCTCAAAAAACAGAGGCTTGCACTCCAAAGAAAAAAACTTGAGCTGCAACATGAAATGTTTCAATTTCAATGAGAAAAGAAAAGGCACAAAGACCCCCATGTTCTATCTTTCATGCATCGATGAGACTTTACCCGAAATACAACGACAGAAGTTGTTGGAGATGAACAAAGAATAAATGAGAAATATAATTTAGACTATTAGTTTAAGTTTTAATTTTTAGAGTTAATTACTTAAATAGACAAAAAAAAACAAAAAAAAAAAAAAAAAAAAAAAAAAAAAAAAAAAAAAAAAAACTTTTTTTCCGGACTGTAGACTTCGCACCTTTTTTTTTCCGTAAAGGGGAAGTCGAGCAAAAAATAAAACTGAAGTCGAGCATAAAAAAGTCGCGCAGCCTTTTGGTCTATTTGGAATTTTTTTGACCATGGTCTATAAAGTGGATAAAAAAATTCTTTTGGTTTATATACGTCATTGGTCTTTATTTTTATTGTAATATTTTTAAGTTTATTTAAATTATTAATGTAGTGTTTTTAATTATTAATGTAATTTCCGTTTTAGTGTTTAAAAATTATAATAAAAAAATAGTGTTCTCGATCTATTTATTACACTAAGTAGGTCATGAAGTTGTCATATAGAGAGAAAACTGATGTAGCAGTGGTGTTGTTGGTCTCTTGGTCGTTACCGTTACACTTTAAGTACTTAAGTATACAAATATATACATCGTATAAAGTAAATTTATTTTGCTATGTTATAGAGGGAAAATTCCCGCCTTTTTGACTTATGGAAAATTAGAGCGTCACTCAAACACTTCAAATTTTAAACTTTTGTAACTGACTTCCCCTACCTTCCACATATCACGCCATTACCTTACTAATGAGATAAGGTTATCACATTTTTAACCAACACATGATCAATCTTGTTTAACCGTTTTGGTGGTGAATGACAAATCACCAGTATTTAAATTCTTCAATTGTCATCTCTAGCACAATAGTTTGACTCAAATACAAGCTATCTCATTTTTTAAGAATTTAATAAAGGAAGGAAGCGGTTATCAATGGGTGGTGGCAAATCTCCATTGGTGTTGGTGTGTAGATTGGTATATCCATCTTTCTTCATACGTAGTCATTTAATCATTTTGGTTCAAAATTAACAAATCTATTATTGCAGTATGATATACATTTCTGTTTAATATATATGTTTAACTATTGTAATTTAAACATCATGGGCTGGATTCTAGACTTGAAATAAACATGAATTTTGTTATCTAGATTCTATACTTTAATCCCTCGTACTAATTTGCAGGATAGAAGATCGGATGTCAAAACTATTGTATCTATAGATCACATACATCATAGTACAAATAAATTTATTGGTAAATTCTACGTAATACTTTAGTCTTATGTAATCGCTGTATTCTCGAGTTATTTCATTAAAGAAAATGGAAGGAAAAGGAAGTAAAACACTTTCCTCCCATATTTGGGCGGAAATGGAAGTAAAACAAATTCATCCAAATAACACTAACTTTACTTCCAGTTTACTTCCATTTTCTTTAATGAAATAACTCGAGAACACAATGTGGGAGTAAACCTTTTCACTTTCCTTCCCTTTTCTTTAATGAAATAACTCGAGAACTGACCGTAAGTTGCTCATAGTCCTTTGATGGTTATCATAATATATAGTTATACTATATGCAGGTTAAATTAAAGATAGATGGTTCCAAGTGTAGACTAACAAGTGAAAACCACAATGGAGAGACTGCGTCTACAACACCCCAGCCTACAAGATTAATGGCTCGTGAATAATGTTAATGTATCAATACTGCTTTGGAACTAACAAGTTATAGCTATGTTCTTAAAACAAAATTGGATGAATCAGATTATACATTGTACTTCGGATATGATATTAATTGAATACAATTTCATTTTAGTACTTTTGTTTGGGATCGAATTTGAATATGTAGGTTTCATATGAAATGCTTTATTCAGAAATATGTTATGTTGTTTATTTTCCATGTCGAAATCATGGGTAAATTACGGTGGGTAGATCCAGGTACAAGAATATTTACCCACAATATTTGTAAATAATTTTACCCGCGGATTACCCATAGTTATATGTATGGGTATTTCGTTGTATGACATTAAAATCCCATGGAATATCTACCCACAGAATAACATAATCACCCACTAAACACGTCATGGGTAAATTTGCCCACGAATTGAAAAAGTTGTGGGTAAACAATTACCCTCGGAGGTTTTACCCATTTAACGACTGACGTGGGAAATTCGTGGGTGTTAGCCAATTACCCACGGTTTTAAGCGTTTTACCCACAAATATGGTCCGTGGGTAATCGACAAAATTCTTGTAGTGATTATAATAAGAATGCTTTAAAGTTTAAGTGACAAATTAAACGATCTCCATTGTCTTTGGAGATCTTTTGGCTCCACTATTAAGGTTGGTTACAATCTAATTTCAGAACCAACTTTTACATACGTCTTAAGTAACTCGTGTATGTTAGGTTAGGCAACTACAAACCCTCGTACTAACAATTGAACGGGTGTTCATATATTTACATATCTATACTCTATAAAAGAAAACACACTTGCTTAAAATTAAAAACCTAAAAAATAGGTGGTTTGTGTTGAAAAAGTGAAAGTTTACGTCTAATTTTTTTAAATAGAAAAGTTAAAAGAAGCACTTATGTCTGCAAAAAATAAATAAATAATAAATACGTATGCGCTCCCGTAGACAAAAAAATGAAAAGAAGGGAAAAACGTTTCTTCCCAAAAAAACAAATGACACCTATACTATATGTATTGAAATAAATTTAAGTGAACACGTGAATTTATCTTTAAAGAGAACTATATAATTATCCGCGCATAGCGGCAATGAGGTATAATGGCGTTAGCTTATGTGTGTAATTTGTTTTATGAATATATGGGTGTGGAGTCATCATAAATCCACAAATACCAATTTTTCAAATTCAGCACGAGTAAATTCCTTGAATACCTTTGAATATTATTATTTTACACATCATTATTGTCATTCATTTGTCATATAGTTTTCTATATTATCATTATACAATTTGTATTCAACTAACAACTTTTAAACTTGCATCAACTTAACATAATTAAGTGCAGAATTATATGCATTATAAATTAGTAAATTACATACTTAATAGCAATCTCGAAAAAAAAAGTGGCAAAAAGATATTTTTTAGACAAAATCACAATATATGTCGTTTACATAGAGTGTATCTACAAGAAATTAATAAAATAACATAATCAATGTTGTATAAGGTCAAATGGTGATGGTCGGTAGTGTTGTTGTATTGTTTTCAAAGGCGCATCGAGTGGTGATAAAGGTGGTTGATGTTGTCTTGCAGATGGCTAGGCTTCGTAGTGGTCATGAGGTGTGGTTATGGATTTCCATTGTTTCATATAAGATTAGAGACTAAGTTCCATAAAAATGAAAATAAAACCCTAACATAGTAACATATACGAGCATATGAAATCGATATCTATGACTCAACAAGATTATTTTGCATACTTTTCATAAGTTCAGTCAATAAAAAAGTTTTTGTTACACTATTACTAGTTAAAATCATTGTAATAATAATATTTTTGAGTTTTACTAAAGAAAATGCACTTTATCTTATATTAACTACTTAGGCTACATTAAGCCCTATTAAATGTTATATATATATAATAAAACTATATGATTACAATTAAAGGTAACTAAATGTATATTTAGTAAACTTCAACCATAAACATCAGTATTTAAATATAAGTATTTATATCTATATTACATATAATAGAGGGTTGCAATTGTTATGAGAATTAAACACAAGAAAAATATTAAATTACCCTTAAAACTTATTCACATTGTTTAGTCAATAATATAAAATGAATATAAAGTACTCTCTAAACAAATTTCATTAATTTGCCGTGATTCATTTTCTTAATTTTCTTTATTTACATATGGAAATAAACACACAAATAAGAGGCTAATTTTAAAAACCGAATCGTGAGAAAAAAAAATACAATTATAAAAATAAATTATTCAGTTATTTCTATATAGGTTAATAATGTGAATAAGCTTTAAGAGTAATTTAGTAATTTTCTTGTTAAGAAACACTCTATTACTATTTCTTAAAGTTACTTCAATCAAGAATTTTCATCAATCGTAAAATTATGATCAAATAAAGTGCGCAACAGGAAAAAAATGATCTTCAGAAAATGGAATATCAAAGGACATTTATTAGAAAAAAATTAGTTACTTGGGTTCCCGATGCTGTGAAACGCGCAGGTACCCAACAAAACGCGCACGGATACCTGACTAGTTTATTTCAATTGAGACTAGACCACTTGATTAAATAACATTTCATATTTGGAAAAATGATGCCTGCTTTCCACAGCAAGCAATTACCTGCTTTCTTATGTAAGAAAGAGAGAGCTCAGGGGGGGGGGGGGGGGGGGGGAATGTATCACTGACCTAAATTCAAGGGATTAATCGTAAAAATTTTTAATTTTTTTCAAAAGAAAAGCAGGCAAGAAGCCTGTTTGTTGCAGCAGGCAAGTTTTCCCCTTCATATTTATCCAGATACCGACAAGACGAAAACCCACTGACTAGATTCTAAATGTAGTGTAGCATTAGAAATGGAAACTATAATCCTGTTATCTCAATTAAGGTGCATACAAAGTCACACACCATAAACCCAATCTTTTTCTCGCATATATATAAACATACACACGATTCTCATCTATTAAAATATCAAAGTTATCATAAATAAACCCTAGAAAACTAAACAAAACCCACCTGTAATCATTTTTTATGTGCTCTCCATATGTGTACATTTCAAAATCTTTTGGTCAACGGATAATTCATGCTACTGTTAAGATGTTCACATGTATTCTATCCGTCTTAATATCATTATTCATCTGTATCATTTTAGTATGTCTCAAACTAAAACTATATATACTACAAAAAGAGTCATTAGAATTGTTTAACTGTACAATATACCTTTAATCAGAATTGTTATTTAAAAATTTAGACGAAAACATTAATCTATACAACTATATAATGCATTTGAGACTATTCTATAATTAGAAAAGCTTAAAATTCAGACTTTTATTTGATTATTATAGAAGAATTTCAAAATTAATTGGTTAGAAAACAGGTTGGTTAAGAAGTTGGTTAGGAAGTTTGTTATGAAACATGTTGGTTGTTCAAACTAAAATTATTTGGCTTAACTATATCTCTACTTATAAAGCATAAAAACAACTAAATATGTAACTGAATAATCGAATAACGCAAAATATAGTTACAGGTACCTGCCGCCGCATTGCGCGGGTACCGTTCTAGTTATTTATAAAATGGTAAAACTGTTTTTCTATGTCTTTTGGCAAACTTAAAGTTGTATAAGTGAATTTTTTCTAAAATACGTGTTTTGGTATCATGAAAAATTATATTAGAAAGGATGTGAGAAATGTTCTTTAAAGATCATTAATTCTCTAAAGATCAAAATATTAAACCTATCACCACTCAATCTATTTGATCCAAAGTGTGGATTAAAGGTGGTTTTTAATTAAAAAATGAATTGTATTGAAATGATTATTAATGGATGGGGCAATGTTTTCTTTTCACGTGACTCATCTAACATCATATTATACATTCAAGCAACCAACAATACTTTCACCTACAATCACTCATGATATTTAATATAATCACATGTGAATTTACCATCAAAACATAATCACATGTGATTTTATTTGTAAAAGCAACAACATCTTCTTCAAGATTCAGATTTGCATTTGTTTATGCAATAACCTGATTTTCTTCATCCATAGCCCGAAATTCATCAGCAACATGATTTTCGTCATCAGTAACCAAATTTTCGTTCTCAATAAACAGAATACAATCCATATCTTTAATCGTTTAATTGATAATTTTGAACCTAAATTTTAGTAAAAAGAAAATGTTTAATTATTCGTTTGTTAAATTCATAACTTTGAACCTAAAATAGTTAAAGAAAAACAAGAATTGATCCCTAGTTTTGAAAATTTATGATCAATGATGAAGATTTATTATGAAATCAAGAATGATTGAATGTTTTTTAAGTGGATTTTATTAATTTTCATTGTGTGTTTGTGAAAATCTAAACCCTAATTTCTTTTATGATTTATTATTATTTTTTTTTTGTGTAGAATTAAATAGATTAGAGAATTCTGGCTTTTTTATGTGACGAAATTGTTCCTCAAGCGTAAAAATCAAATTTAGTTGTAGCTATTAGATGAGAGTGGAATGAAAGGTGAGGATTTGATCTTTTGATACTAAAAAGAAAATGTGATTTATAGGATCACATCTGAAAAGATGGAGTTTTATAGGATCACATATGAAAAGATGGAGTATGCATGCATGCATACCCTCCGTATTTCCTTTGCTTAATCTGCCTTTTCGGTATCTACCCTCCTTTTCGATCCGAATTATATGTCGTTTGCTACATTTACATGTGATGTGAGCCAGGCTATAGGAGCACTCTTTGCTCTAGCGAAATGCAATACTTGTGCACCAATTTTTGTTAGATAGTGTAGTGGAAGAAGCATTTCCTTGATAATGTAAAAAATGGTACGATCTATATCTTGTGAAAACATTGAGATCTTCGAAACTATTAAACTATTGAAAAGCAATGAAAAAGTTATAGTGATGTCCAATCAAAAACATCTCAGTGGTGTCTGGGACAGAGGTTTATTTGGAGCAGGTCAAGAAACATTTATGTTTTCCAAAAATGGAAAGAGTCCCATGATACCTAGTCAACTTTTACTTTTAGTGACGTTTCTGTAGTACAATGCGCATGATCTTTGTTATAGTACTAACCTACTAATCATTCCTTAGTAATGTAGTACAATGCGCATGATCTTAATTTATGGTGGGTCCCTTTCTGTTAATGGGTCTTAATGGGGAGGAGCACCCCTTGCTTCCTCTTCTCATATAGATCATTTAACAGAAAAAGAAACATATTATATGTGTGGTCCCACCACTATCTCCCCATTAAAACTAATTAAAATATAAAAGAAATACCCCCTTAGACATTTATACTCTTACATCACTCTTACTCATTTTCATCATAATATAAGAGTATAAATGTTAAGGCACAATAATTTTGAGTGTGCAAATCACATCCCATATTTGTTATGTCTACCATGTATAAAGCATTTCTGCCCATGATCTATTGCACTAGTATATTACTTATTCCTAAATACTTTGTTTATGAAATCTGTAAACATGTTGTATTTTAAGTATCTTCTTAGTATAGTCGCTACCACTAACGTTAGAATATAGGGTAATTTTGATTAAAACTAATGTATTTAGCTTTGCCAATATGTAAAGTTCTTTTTTCCTAATCACATGTCCTTGACATTTAAAAACTTTCCTATATTCTGGAATGGAAAACACTAGTTGTAAAATATATTCAGAACTGAAATCTAACTATCTTGAATTACTCAAATTAGTTGAACACATTGGTGTTTTTTTAGAAATCGATCTATATATACATCAGAGCGAACACGTTCGTTTACTGTATTTGTGACAAATATAAACTAGCACGAATACACTTATCTCCTAACGAACAAACATAAAGTAATTTGTTTGAGTGTTAGTACTCACTAATATGTTGGGTAAGAACTAAACTAGTGAGCATGAACGAGCTTCCTAGCCTCCTGTGCTCATTAGTACTCATTAATATGCTCATTATGTACTCAGTACCATGTATTGAAAATGAGATGCTAGATAGTGTTATTAACAATGCAAATTTGAAGTCATTTTCACGGTAAGAAACTACTTATATGGGAACAACTGTAAGAACCTTTTCAGTATTGAATATATGTTCAACGTTATGTATTTACAGTAACGTCTGTGTTAGAGGGGAGGGAGTGGTAACGCAAAACATGCGTTATTCCTATGTGGACAAGCATCAACGGCGTTGGGCTGCGTTTCTCCATTTCCTAGTATGCTGCGTTGGTGAAAATTAGTAACGTACGTTGCAGTAGTAACGTGCGTTACTACGGTTTGAATAATAATAAAAAAATTACATGAACACCCCCTAACGTTATTATGTAGTACAAGACAACCGTTTGAATCAAACGGCTAGATTTCAAAATTTTTTTTAAAACCTTATAAATACAACACAATTATATACAAATATATACACACTTAGCAATCTCACAGTTAACATATTTACATACAATTATGGCTTGTAAACTACCACATACCGTCGAGGAAATGCAACGATTTCTCAAAAATGAAACCGAGAATCGCGACTTGGAGCGCCAAAATGCTATTGTTGAAGTCATCAAGAAGTTGGAGGCGGCGAAACAACAAAAAGAACGACTTAGAGAACGCTACGGAGAGTGCACAGACATCTCACACTACAAAAATGGGAACGATTTGGGTCGACAATGTCGACCCAAATAATTAAGAAAAGTCGTACCAGCTGATTTGGAACGACAATCTCGACCCTTTTTGGTTGTACCATTTTTCCCGTCCCAAAAACGTTTGGGTCGACAAATTGTTTATGTTTTGGCACGACATTATAAGGGGACCCATTAATCAGTCAAACATATAAAATTCCATTTGGAACGATATTGTCGTTCCAAAGCCTTATTTATTTTTCGTAAATCATGTATTTAAATACGCATAATATTTTCAAAAATGCCAAATGGAACGACATTGTCGTACCAAAATTTAATTTTATTTTGCGTAAAATATTTTCGAAATTCCATTTGGAACGACTAAATAAATAAATAATGATTTAAATTAATTAAAAAATATATTTAAATAAATTAAAATTATTTAAATAGATGTTGTAATCTTGTTTTGAATTATTTAATTAATACTAAATAAATAAAAAATAAATCGCGTCCAAAAACGTGACAATCTTGCCTAATTTGAATAAAAAAATAAAAACCCGACCCGTGGATGAGAGAACTGTGTTCTGCTATACCTACTAAATTTCATATGTAGTATTGTTATTGTTGTTGTTGCTGTTATCTTCGTATGTAGTGTTGTTATTGTTGTTGTTGCTGTTTGTTTGTCATTGTTGTTGTTGTTGTTGTTGTTGTTGTTGTTGTTGTTGTTGTTGTTGTTGTATTTTGTGTTATTGTTGTTGTTTAATTAAATGTTGTTGTTGTTGTTGTGAAAACTGATGTCGGGATTCGTTGCAATTTCATCCGTTTAACATGTTATGCATATCTATAAGAACTCGACTCATCCGTTAAACATGTTATGCATATCCGTAACAACTCGACTCATCCATTAAACATGTTATGCATATCCGTAACAACTCGACTCATCCGTTTAGCATGTTATGCATATCCATAACAACTAGACTTAAACATGTTATGCATATCCATAACAACTCGACTTAAACATGTTAGGCATCTCAATAACAACTCGATTCATCCGTTTAACATGTTATGCATATCCATAACAACTCGACTCATCTGTTAAACATGTTATGCATATCCATAACAACTCGACTCATCCGTTAAACATGTTATGCATATCCATAACAACTCGACTTATCCGTTAAACATGTTATGCATATCCGTAACAACTCGACTGATCCATTTAACATGTTATGCATATCCATAACAACTAGACTTAAACATGTTATGCATATCAATAACAACTCGAGTGATGTGATATTACACGAGATGTTAAACGAACAAGTCGAGATGATGTGATATTACACGAGATGTTAAATGAACGAGTCGAGATGATGTGGTATTACACGAGATGTTAAACGAACGAGTCGAGATGATGTGATATTACACGAGATGTTAAACGAACGAGTCGAGATGATGTGGTATTACATGAGATGTTAAACGAACGAGTCGAGATGATGTGATATTACACGAGATGTTAAACGAACGAGTCGAGATGATGTGGTATTACACGAGATGTTAAACGAACGAGTCGAGATGCTATGGTTATACACGAGATATTTTCCCACCTAACAACTTTTATCAACTCACAATATAAACTCACACACACTCATCTAACCCATATCATCTCACACACACTCATCTCACTATATATCTCTCTCTCTAGCAGTTTCCGTTTTCCGGCGACACCAGCAGTTTCCGGCCGCCAGAATCTTTTTCTGGTTACCACCTTTTATCAACTCAACTTGTAGATCGGGCCACCCCGATCACGATTCTACCACACACAACTTCAAACACACACTGTCAACCAGAATGCAGCGATATAATCCTTTTATGTGTACTTGTGGAGTAGGAAATATAAAAAAAAGAACGTCACATCAAAAAGATACATTTGGATTGGAGTATTATGCATGTCCTCTTTCGAAGCCAAGAGAGAAAGGTCATGGATGTGGATATTTTATGTGGAAGACTGAATTTGATGAATAATTACAAGTAATATATTCTGCTTCAACATCTCACGGTTCTGGGTGCACAAACTGCCATGAAAAAGATCTTAGGATAAATATGCTGGAGGCACAAAAACGGGTGTTAGAGACAAAAGTCAGGTTGCTCGAGGCAAGACTTGCAATGGCAACGAATCCCGACAACAATGACCACGCATGTCAATCGGATGCAATACTCCGTGACCTGTTAGGTGACAGGGAAAATCTTCGTATGTAATGCTGTTGTTGTTGATGTTGCTGTTGTTGTTGTTGTTGTTGTTGTTGTTGTTGTTGTTGTTGTTTGTTGTTTCTTGTGTTATTCTTGTTGTTTGTTGTTTCTTGTGTTATTGTTGTTGTTTCTTGTGTTATTGTTGTTGTTGTTGTTTAATAAAATGTTGTTTGTTGTGTTGTGTTATTGTTGTTGTTGTTGCTTTACCACTAGAAATCGTAAACTTTTATCCAAACACTCAAGATTGTAATTATTAATCTAAAAAAACGTCCACAGTAAGAACCTACGCAGTATCTACCTCTTCCAAATACTCTCTATAGTATGACTTTTTACTCAACCATACCAGAATCCGGTCTCTCTGCCACGGTGCACAGTTCACGTACGAACCATATTCATCAAAAATTTCAACGCCCCAATGATTTATAATTTCATTATACAAGAGCTCGTGTGATAAAGCCTTTGCCCACTCCTGTTCCGGCGTTAAACCATCCATTGTTATGTGTGTTTTGTATTTTTTTTTCAAAAGGAACGACATTGTCATGATTGTTCTGGTGTAGGCTAGATGAGCACACATCTCAAGCACTTATCATGATTGTTCTCCTAAAAACTCAATAAAAACCTGTGTATCTGTGTTTTGTGTTTGTGTATTTGTGAGACTCACATTAATGTAATTGTAATTATGTGTGAGACTCTCTATATATGCCATTAATGTTTCCTTTCTTATATATTTACAGCTCTCATCCCAACTTTTCTTGTTCTTTACAACCGAACCTTGTATACGAATCCATCTATGCATTAAAGTCGTATCATAGAATTTTAAAATCAGACTTACAGAGGTAGAGATAAGAGATCAATATATGCATCCTTCTATACGAATCCATCTATGCTTAGAAGAAAAAGTTATATATACCCGAAACTGCTAAACTGCCAAACTAAAACTAGACGCCTGTTTTTGTTATGGATATCCATAACAACTCGACTCATCCATTTAACATGTTATGCATATCCATAACAACTAGACTTAAACATGTTATGCATATCCATAACAACTCGACTTAAACATGTTATGCATATCAATAACAACTCGATTCATCCGTTTAACATGTTATGCATATCCATAACAACTCGACTCATCCGTTAAACATGTTATGCAAATCCATAACAACTAGACTTAAACATGTTATGCATATCCATAACAACTCGACTTAAACATGTTATGCATATCAATAACAACTCGATTCATCCGTTTAACATGTTATGCATATCCATAACAACTCGACTCATCCGTTAAACATGTTACGCATATCCATAACAACTAGACTTAAACATGTTATGCATATCCATAACAACTCGACTTAAACATGTTATGCATATCAATATCAACTCGACTCATCCGTTAAACATGTTATGCATATCCATAACAACTCGACTCATCCGTTTAACATGTTATGCATAGCCATAATAACTCGACTTATCCGTTTAACATGTTATGTATAGCCATAATAACTTTTTAAAATTAATTTATATATAAGTATTTTTAGATAGATTATTGGATTTAATTTTAAATTAAATTAAATAATTTTAAAAATTTTTTATCAAATAAAAGTATTTAAATTAAATAATTTTTTAAAATTAATTTATAAATAAGTATTTTTAGATAGATTATTATATTATAATTGTTATTTTCAATATTATAAACAAAATGGGACGACATTGTCGTCCCATATGTTATTTTAAAAGTTTCCAACCTGCTTTGTAAAATAAAATTGATTTATAATGTTTTTGAAAATAAAAAAAAAAAATTGTGTTTTAACAGAATGGGACGACATTGTCGTCCCATATGTTATTTTAAAAGTATTAATTTGTCGAATTTTTTTCCAAAACATTCTCTGAATAATAAAATTCAATTTTAAAACGGTTGGCACGACATTGTCGTTCCAATGGTTGTGGTTTTTTTCTTGTGGGTTTTCTTTTGTCCAGCTCCCTTGATTAATTACATTTGGCACGACATTGTCGTCCCAATGGTTGTGGGTTTTTTCTTGTGGGTAAAAAAACCAAAAAAATTTATGTTTTAACAGAATGGGACGACATTGTCGTCCCAAACCGTGTGGCGGGTAAAAAAATCACAGGCGGGAAGTATTAATTTGTTGAATTTTTTTCCAAAACATTCTCTCAATAATAAAATTCAATTTTAAAACGGTTGGCACGACATTGTCGTTCCAAAATGAGTGGGGCCAAAACATTCTTGCTGACCGCTATATTTGTTGAAAAAAGTGGGACCCTTTGTCCATTTGGAACGACATATGTCGTCCCATTTTTTTACTCCGTCCCAAAGGCTTTCATTTGGTGTAGTGTCAGCTGATAGGAAATATGTGATCGACAAGTTCTTATACGATGAATATCGTAAGGAAGCTGCTGTTATTGAATCACTATGGGTTTTTGTCAACCAGATTCAGGGTCAAATCTCCAACAAAATCCGTTGGAGTTTTGAAGAAAATGTTGAATCTGGTAAGGTTGAAAAAAAACGACATCAGCAACAACAACAAGGTGCATCGAGTTCATCTGCACCAAGATTTGTTGTGCAACAACAATAGCTGCCTCATCTAGATCACTTCCGGCTAAACTTTAAGGAAAATGTGCCGGCTAATGATGGTGGTTGGAACTCTGAGGATGAACGAGAGCTGAGTAGGTTGGAAGCTCAGTTAGAGCAAGAGAAGTTTGCGAGGTTCTCGGCGTATGAAGACGGGTATGACTCCAACAACTCGCAAACTTGGGATCACCCGGACTACAACTGAAGTTAGGTTTATGTTTAGGTGATGTTTTAATTTATGTTTATGTAACGTTTAAGTATTTCTTTTTAGTATGTTTATTTTAAATAAATTAATTTCGTTAAAAAACATTACAATACATTACGAAAACAAGACATATAACACAAATAACAGATACGATACGAAAAAGACATACAACACAAATGACAAATACGATTTGAAGCTTTTATTCGGCCCATCTTGGGTGGGTTCGCAAAACCTCCCAAGCTTGAACATATTTGAAGCTTTTCCCATTATAGCGATCTTTAAAATTTCTCATTGCATTCACGAGGCAAACACTGTGATCGTCCCTGGTTGTTCGCAGCAAATGTTGATAAATACCATTGAATACAACACATTCACAGTTGAGACTGCTCCACTTACTCATGATCATACCTCTGTTTCGATTGACACCGTCAGAACGTTCGTTGAACATGGTTACAACCCGGTTCCAAAAAGACATTGCATTGTGGATGACAGGATCTTCATGAACTATTACCCAAACTTGAGCTAGCAAGGTTTCTTCTTCTACTGATCAACGATTACTCATTTCAAATGTTTGAAGTTTGAAAAACATTTGTAACTTCGTATGCTATTTATATCCGTTTGAAACACTAGGAGCGGGATACATTTTAAATTCAAATTAAAGAATGAGCGGGATACATTTTAAATTCAAACTAAAGAATGAGCGGTAGAAATTGTAAAAAGTGATGTTATTTGTAAAAATTGTAAAAAGTGGTGTTGGTAAATTTAATGAATGAAATTGTTGAGGGTAGAATTTGTAAAATTGTAAAAAGTGGTGTTATTTGGTGTTATGATTAGGGATGGCAATGGGGCGGGTTTGGGGCGGGGCGGCCATCCCCATCCCCAAACCCGATTACCAAAGTTCTCCCCAAACCCGCCCCAATCCCCATCGGGGATTTAATCGGGGCACCCCGTTGGGGCGTGATTGTCCCCCAAACCCGCCCCGTATTAATCGGGGATCTTATCGGGATGTCCTCTTTCGGTGCAATTCTCGACCAAAACTGCACAATTTCACATTTATTGTTATTTTTAGACAGTTAGAAATAACGAACCTATTAACAATCAATTACAAACAAGCCATATTAAGTTTTCAACGATAGTATTATGTATAAATAATGATAAATTATACCGCCAAAAATTAAAACTTAAAAATATGACACTAAATGAGTTTTTATAATCACAATTTTGCATTTTTACAAAAATTAAAAAACTAACAATATTAGTGTAATAATTTTTTATTACGTAAATACTAACAAAATAGTATATAAGTATAGATATATTTGTATATATGTATATATTAATTGGGTGGGGCGGGGCGGGGCGAGGATACCCCGCTTTCCGCCCTAAACCCGATTAAAATCCCCGTTTAATCCCCAAACCCGCCCCGTAACCCGATTAGCATGCCCCGCCCCGCCCCAATTAGTTCAGGTTCGGGTTTTTTTGCCATCTCTAATTATGATTTCCTGGTATTTTTGGTGTTATGTTATTTGGTGTTAAAATAATGTGGCGCTGACGTGGCAGTGGTGTTAGTGTTATTTGATACTATCACTCCCTCCCCTCTTACATGGTATCAGTAAAGACAAGACTTGTATGATCCTTTCAGTTTGTCGCATTCTGTGACTTATGGTACCACATGGTTCTAAACTCTTGTATTTGCCACTGTTCATGTGTTCGTGACCATCATTGCATGTATTTTGACGACAAAAATGGTTTCGAGAGTAAATTCACCTCTTATCCGCATACCAAGGTTCTTAAAAGGCAAAATGTTAGTTAACCACTTCATTGAACGAGTTCGTATGATCACTATCCATAACTCTTTTGATTGAAAGCGATCTTTAGAGCATCTACTTGTTATCAAGGATAATAACAATTCACAGTGCTTAGACCTAGGGGGCCGGGACCCTCTCCGGTCCTCACATAGCTCCGCCCCTGACAATTCATGTCCTCTATATTAACACTAATTAGCCATAGTAGTTTTTGTAACTGAGTCATTATAAACTAATCACACACACACACACCCAAAAAAAAAAAAAAAAGTATGGCCTTCATCCCCATGACAGCCATGTTGTCATTCTCTTCTTTTTATCGAGAACTACAAGTTATGGTGAAAAGTGTTGCAATCACATATAAGGGGAGATCAAGTATTAAATGTTTATAACTATTAATCTATTATCTCCATATAGTTTTGAAAATTACTGCAAAATTATATCATACGGAGTATCATATATGAAAAGTTAATGATGGCTCCTTCGTTTTATACCATGAAAGAAGGGGTCATCATACTTTGTTTGATATTAACACAATTTAATATTTGAGACGTAATGGCACCCTTGTACAATGCATATAAATAACACCCTTTGTGACTGCACAAATCATCGTTTACTCTACCAAAGTCCACTCAACAACATTAGAATCATCCTTTTGTATCAAAGAGGTGCGAAAACTATCATGCAGATGCTGCATTTATGTATGTTTATTTTGCTTATATCACAAGGTTTCTCTTTGGTCGAATCATCACGAGTACACAAGATACTTCCTCCAGCATTGCCTGTCAGAGCCTTAGTCTTGCCTAACCCTCCTTCAACAAGGGAGTTGTCCGGTGGCCATCAGAAGTATAAGTTGCGAGCTTTCAGACCAACATGTCCGGGGCCTAGCCCTGGGGTTGGCCATGTAATTCCACCGGGAGATTGCTAAATGATTTTACCAAATACAAAAACAACATAATGGTCAATTATTGTATAATGATATCTATCCGGAGTACAAGTTTTAAACGTTGGATAGTGAAAATAAATGTTTAATTCAGATAGCTAAGTGATCGATTTAAGATTTTCAATGTAGTGTAATAAAATTCGAGATTAAGGTTGTTGGTGAATTATGTACGAGTAGTTAATTTTCATTGTGGAATGTGCTTTTATAGTGTGCATTCGAACTAAAATTTGCATGTGTAACAAATTACATGTGTGCAAATTACTGCAAAATTTACAAGAGCAATCGAATAAAGAAAAAAAAAACAGCGAAGCTTCACACTTTCTTTCCACGACAACCTCATGACATTATCACATTTGAAATTCATTTTGTTGTTTCAGTGTTATGGATTCGTTTTCGTTGTAATTCACATGTATAGATATGAATCAACATGAAACATAATCGTCGTTAGAGATTTGCAAGTTTTGCAATATAGAACAAATCAAAATCTATGAGCATGCACGTGTATATATGGTTTTTAGAGATGGTCATCATTTTACTATTATTAATGTTATCGCCAACCTTTCTTCTCCGCATCGCGGAAGTACAAAGTCGTACTTAGGTATGAGAACAACTAAACCTTTTCTCGCATGCCACATTATCTTCATCATTTTATTTCACATTCGGCGAGCCTGATTTTATACCTTTGGACGGTCATTAAGTTAATTTTTATATATTGGGAGAGCCAAAGCGTAAATTAAAAAAATTAAAGCTCCACCTAGGGTGTAAATGAACTGAATACTGCCAAGCTCGAAGTTGACTCGACTACTAAAACTCGAGCTCGAAACTCGACTCGAGCTCCGCCGAGCTTTGAATTTCAAGCTCGACTCGTCATCTTGAACTCGAGCTCCAAATTCGACTTAATCTCTATAATTTTCATATTTAAAGCTCGATATCGATGAAAAACCGCTATATCAAGGTCAAATCGACTTGATTTTATGACAATTAAGTAACTGCATGTATATAAAAGGGTAAAATCATATTTTAATGAAAGCTCGATAAGGGCTCGCGAGCCTCACGAGCTGAGTATTTTCGAGCTCGAACTCGACTCGAAAATATACTCAAATAGCTCGAGCTCGGCTCGTTTATATAAAAACGATTTTTGAGTATTTTACGAGTCGATCTTAAATTGCTTGTGAGCTATCTCGTCTCGTTTACACACTTACAATACGCCCTTGATTAAGGAACCAACTTTACTATCATTGCTTATTAAGTCACATGGTAAAGATTTTGTATTTATATTTGAAACTCTGTTTAGATATTCAACAAACACTTCGAGACTTGATACAGGAGATAAATTAAACAAGTTTCAGATCATAAGATGTCCGAGCCGTTCTCCAAGCTTTAGGCCTTCTATCTTGGTTCACGCCCCACGTTGCAAGGCCTAAAATAATAAAAACCAGGTAAGGTATTACTCCGTATAATTATTGACCAGGTATTTATAAAGCAATATACCTAGAAATCTTAATGGACCTGAAGCTCACAAATGGGTTTGAGCTACTATCGTATCATCTATCACTCTCTCATATTTTGAGTGGCGAAATCACAAAAACTTGGACAGAAATAGAAACCTAAAAATCTTATGGCAATAGAAACAATTATTTGTTGATGAAGAAATCTGGCAACAAGTGTAAGCAATTCTTCTGCAACAACAAAAGCATTAGAAAATCAAATAAAAGCATTAGCAAAGCAAAAACATTAAAGTAAATAATTAATTTTGATGAGATATCCAACAACGAGCGAAAAATAGTCTTCAAGATGCAGCAACAACAAAAGCAACTTTAGGCAGCGTTTTTTTTTTTTTTTTTTTTTTTTTTTTTTTTTTTTTAGCATTGATGGCTACTGTGGTGGGACGTGGTAGGTAATGGGGTCATGTTTTTGGTAGGGTATTCTTCAAGATTAAAAAACGACGAGATTAGAGCTAATGGCATCAATGAACTCAAAGTGAAATGTGAGTTATGGCCAAAACAATAAGCAAGTAGGCGTTTGCACGAAAATTGCATTTTTTCCCCCTCATAAGGGGTAATTGCGGAGGTTAAGGTTTGATGGGTGGAATATAAGAGGCGGCTCAACATTGTCATCTAAGTCTAAGGATGAGACCCGCCCCTATAACATTTAAAAGATTGAAAACCCCATAAGGTAATATGTTTATCGATCATGTATTTATAAAGCAACATATCTAGAAGTCCTAATGGACCCGATATCCACAAACGGGCTTGGCCACTATACTATCATCTAACAATGATTTACAGCCCGTTCTTTAGTTGCTATTAGGCGTGCTCATCGGGTTCTTTCGAGTTTATCGGTTATTTGGCTCAGGCTGACTTTTTCATAACCGAAAATCCAACGGTGGCGAATTCATATTTGGATTAAACCGAACCAAAATCAAATTTTAATTTGGTTTGACCCAAAAAGCCAGAATAACATAATCTATAAAAAAACATTCATTTAACTATACCTATTTTTAGCACCATTTGTATTTAACGAGTGTAATTTTCCTTCGCATATTGCTGCAAACTTTTATACTTTTTTTTTGAACAGCGATTTATAATAAAAAAAACAAAACTCTAGCAAGAAACTAGAGCTTAAAAGAGATTACAACGAGATTTTACAAGCGTTATTTGGATCATAGATTCAATCTAACCAATTGGGATTAGCATTCCTATTCCTATTTATTATCCAAGTGTGGGACAATACTTTGATTTCGGCTCCTAACGAATCCTTACTAGGAGGTTTCTCATCAAAACAAATCCTATTCCTATATCTCCATAAGATCCAAGTTGTAGTTTGAATAACTACATCAAAACAGGTCTTTGCCAAAGGGGTTAGGTTTACCGAGTCACTCCATGTAATTAAGCTTTGAAGATCTTTGGGAGAGTCACCAATATCCCACCATGTCGAAACCATCTTCCAAATATCAGCAGCTACCTTGCACTCAACAAATAGATGATGAGCTGTTTCAATATTATCATCACACACCGGACATCTAGTGGAGTCGAGATCGATACCTCTAACGTCTAGGTTGTGGTGAGTTGGGAGGCGGTCCAACAGCAACCTCCAAGCATGTATGTTTATCTTTAGAGGAAGACACTTGTTCCATCTAACCGGATCGAGAACAGAAGAAAGCATGGTTGATTCGATGTGATACCTCATGGATGAAACAGAGAACTTGTTTGAAGGGTCTAAAGTGTAATTCCAACTATCATGTTTATCAGAAAGGGTATAGTTTTGTAAGAGGTTATCAAGCCCAGTTAGTTGATCCCTTTCCTCCCCATCTCTAATAGGCCTTCTCCACTCCCATTTCATTCGAGATCCATCACCAGAACACCTATCTTTGACTTTGCAATTTTTTGTTTTTTCAAGAGCAAAAAGTCTCGGGTAAGATGTTGATGCGTGGGAATCGCACCTTGCTTTACCTCTCGAGGGATCTCGCGAGGCTTACAACCCCCACCAGGCAGTGTACCTGATCGTTGTAGTATAGTATAGTGACAAGTACCGGGGGATTGATCGTTCAGCTTAGGAATAGTGTCGCTAGGATTAGAAAACCTAATTAAAAGTTCTAGAGATGAAAGATGATTATTTTTGTGTTTTTATATTTTATGAAAACAATTAAAATCTCGGGTTTTGGAAGAGTGGGCGGAATTAGTTGCTAATCAACTAACCCAAAAACTACTTTGTAACTAATTAAACTAATGAAAATAAAATTAAACTAATATTAAACTAAGGTTGTGAGCAGTAATTGGAGAAATTGTGTTTACTTAGACTTCATTACTCCCTAGATATCTTTTACATGTCAATTACTTGTTACACTTGTATGGATGACGGGTTGTATTCCTTAATACCATTCGTGGAGTGGCATACATAACTCCCCAACTCTATGAGCTCTTATCTCCTCCTACACCATGACCCAGCACAACTATAGGGATTGTAAATAGTGGCTCATGCATTAAATACAACCAATAAAGACCTAGTACGCCTCGGTTCATGTTTCTTAAGACGTTCAAGCATGTTACCATTTGGAGATCTGCCAGTTTTCTTAAGCCTAACATATAAAATCATTCATTCAAAACAAGAATAGACAAGTAATCAACACATAATCAACATCTAGGTTTCATTAGATCTAAGCAAACACAAGAGAGATCTAGCCTAGCATAGTAGAATTAAGATAAGAACAAAAGATAAACAACCAACACATAGACATATTGATTGAATTAAGAGTATACTTATCTCAATTACAATGCAAGGTCTCAAGGGTTTGGAACCCTTGAAAACCTGTAAAAGAGGCACCAAAATCGTCTTTAGGGTTTCACCAAAACTTCTCCTCTTTTAATGAAAAAACTAGAAAACTATATATAGGAAAATCGTCCTGACGGCGTCAAGAGTAAAATCTGACGCCGTCAACTCGCCGCCATACACTTCCTCGGACGCCCTAGATCCAATCGTGACGGCCTATGTGACGCCGTCACCACCTTCGGTAAATTAATCTTGGCCACTTTGACGCCGTCATAACTCCATCTGACGCCGTCACCAGCTACGGTAAATTATTCTTCATGTCTGACGCCGTCAAGAGCAAACCCTTGACGCCGTCACCTTGTATTTCCAGCTTGGATTTTTGGTACTTTGTCGTTTTCTTCACTTTATGCTCCAAAAACGTCCAAAATAGCCTCTTTTCCATAATTCACTCTCCAAACACCTAAAATCACAAAAGGAACGATTTAGGGCAATATTTGATCAAATAAATTCGGATTCGGGCTTAAATGACCCCCTAAAAACGGATCATTTTTCGCCTCATCATATACCCTTACACTTGAGATTTGCTTGTCCTCAAGCAAATGAGCTTTTATTCTACTCAAAAGACAAGTTAGGGGTCATTTAACACTAATATAAAAGTAATTACAACAAATAATCGTTCCACTAAAGACCAATAGACAAGCACGGAGGTCATACACAAGCACCTCACAAATAGTGTTTAGATACTCACATCTCTCGGGTGTAATAAAGTAATATAACATTATGGAAATGGAAGATATCTCTCACTACCTGTCATAGCAAAATAGATTACCATAGGCTTGGGAAAGGATCAAACCTCCACCACATGGCGTAAGCACCTAGGATAAACTATCAAAGAGGTCTTTTTAAAGGGTTATATCATTAGGTGTAGGGATATGAATTACACGGTTTTGTTGGATAAAGGGAATTTTACTGGTGGCGAGTTAACAATCTTAGTAAATTACATGTACAAGATGGCGTTGCTAAGCCAAGACTAGACTCGACTTAAGCTAATAAATGAAAAATAACAAAAAAAACATAAAATAAACATAGAATGAAACGGGATGGTAGTCCGTATGTTTTTTTTTTTTTTTTTTTTTTTTTTTTTTTTTTTTTTTTTTGTGCATACACTCTTACCCTACCATCCAAAATAATACATCATAGGGGATGAGAATTCCCCTTACACTTGAATCTTTACATACTTTACATTTAACTATTCTAATGACTCGAATTAAGAAAATCAAAACACTTGGAGCACTTTTAAAATTAACGTACATATGAGGGTAATAATATTATGTTCTTCCCCATTACACCATAAAATAAGTACTTACCCATGAGTCCCAATTGTCCCAAAACAATATGTACAAGGATATGACTCGACTTAGCAACCATGTAATCAATTAGAAAGTTAACTTAGGGTTTAACAAATAACAATAATGCACTAAAAATGAGCGCATACACGGAAGGCTAAGGCGATTTGGGTGTACATTTAAGTGGGGTGTAACAAATTCTTCCTTTAAGTAAAATGCTTAAAGTTAGAAACGAAAAGATAGGCTCGGAGGGGTGTACTAGGGGTATCGTGTACTAAAAATGAGTACAACGCTAAGGGTGTGGGAAAAATTAGTTGACTTAACTAGCCAAGTAATATGACTTAAATGGTCAAGTAATTATAATACGGGTTTAACACAAGGGTGATCCTAATGCCTCTTATCATGTAGTAAATCCTACCACACGAATGTAGTCTCACTAGCGGTCTCGGGATGCATCACTAACGCAAGTTCTAGAATCTAAATGCTACCGGTACACTCATAAGCACTAATAATGAATGCTTTTCCTATCAAATCTAAAGGCGAACCTCACATTTTTGGGTGGAAAATTTTTCTGAATATACGGTTATGTGCTAGTCATACAACCTCCTATCCATGAGACGCTTGCTATGGCTAAAGTTTCACTCCTAAATGTTGTAAAAAATTTTAAATTTGACGCTAAAATTACACTAACAAGTATTTCTCATAGTTTTATTACTCATCTACTATCAAACAAAACAAACTCAAGCGAAAGTGCATATGTAAGGTATCATCTTTTTACCCTCCCCTTACACTTAAGATGAACATTGTCCCCAATGTTCAAGTAAAGAATGTAAAAGTTAAAAAGTAAAGAGAATGAAATCAAATACTCCCCTGATTCGCTCGGTATGGATTTTAGTTGGCCAGGTTAAATCTTCCTCCAAGAAAACGAACAATCAAAGCTTCCCTTCCAGAATATAAATCATCTTCTTATCACAAATAACCTGTAAATCCTGACAAAAGTAGACAAGGCAACCTCGCGTAAAATCGGCGGCATCCTATATAAGTTACTAAATATTAGAAAACAAAATAAGATATAATGCTTGTGGAATGAAGTTTGCAGATTTCCTGGAGATTATAAAACTTAATAATTCACAAAAACTATAAGACTCCGTTAGAAAAACAAAACCGGTAAAATTTCCAGATTTTTGACTCCTGACGCCGTCAAGAGCAATGCCCTGACGCCGTCAGAATGGACCTGCAGAAATCTTTATGTTAAGTTTCCGGAAAATTTCTGGAAAAACTTTGTCCTACTTCCTGGAAAATCCTGCAAAACTTCATTATGACTCAATACAAGCACTTGACTCTAACAAATACGAATATACATGTTCATTAAATATTGTGGATAATCATGATCGGTTTGTTTCTTAAAAACATATTTGGGGTTTCCCCTTACACTTATCTTTTGCAAAAATACCTTTAGGTTGAAGTTAAGACTAGGCTAAACAACATAATAAAGTATTTCACATTTTAATTGAGAAACATGATCAACCAACAATAAAAATAAAACATGCATACGGAAGCAAATAACAATCAAACAATTAAAATCACACAAAACATGGGTTGCCTCCCAAGAAGCGCTTTTCTTTATTTACGAGTCTTGTAGCTAGACTCAAAGTCGTGGGTTACTACGTGATTCGGGTGAGTTCCTCATTGAGGACATCTTTGGGATCGAACTTAGGTTTCAACTTTCTATTGGTTCCCTTAGTGTGGTATGACCTTTCAAACTTTTCTCCATCCGGATCATACAAGGTCATTCTAATATGCCATGACCCGTTACCTTCTCTAGGTGGCTTGTCCCACCTCCATTTATACTTATCTCCATCTCTTTTCCATTTATTCAACTCTATATTAATAGGCATTACGCTCAAAAACTCAATCATCTTTCTAAAGACTAAGGGGTCCTCAAAGGGATCTAGCTCCTCATCCCTAGCTATGAGTTGTTCTACCGAATGTGTCTTCTCAACGAAATCCTTTTCTAGATAAAATGGGCATTGAGGTCCTATGAAGTTCCTTTCTATCCAAGGTCCATATCTAGATGGTCTCCTATTCATCTCTACCCAATGCGGTGTTGGTTCATCATCACAATCATAACTATGCTTCTTAACATCATACACCGACCAAGTATCGCCTTCTCCTACCGCTATCTTGGATTCCTTGCAATCTATCATGGCACTAGCGGTTGCTAAAAATCCTCTTCCTACCAATAATGGGCATGTAGTGTCACTAACCATTTCTAGAACGTGAAAATCCGCTAACATAGTTAACCTTCCTACGTGAACAACTACATCCTTAATCATTCCAACAGGGTGGGCAATACTTCCATCCGCTAGCCCTATCAATACCTCCGTTTCCTCTAACTTTCCTAGCTTAAGAGCGGTGAATAAGGATAAGGGAATCAAGTTGAGGCTTGACCCTAAATCGGCTAGTGTGTCGAAAGCTTCGGATCTTCCTATCTTACAAGGCAAAACAAATATACCCGGATCATCAAGCTTTTTAGGCAACTTGTTTTGAATGAAGGCGGTCCCATTTTTACCTAGCTTATACTTCTCATATTTTTCTAGGAGGGCACTATAGTAAGGAGCACGCGCTAAGACATCAATGACGGGGCGTTCGAGGTGAAGTTCTTTGAATTCATCGTCAAGGTCTTGCGTAAGAGGTGTTTCAACTATGCTTTTGACCGGCTCTATAGTGGGTGTTTTAGTTGATTGGTCCTTTTGGGGAACTTGGTGTTATTTGAAACACGTGCTCGTTGATTTAACCGAGTAATATTGTGGACACGAAGTGGGTGACGAAACTGAAGATATGGCATTAACGTTTAGTTTCGGATTCTTGATGGTGTCGCTTGGGAGTGCTCCCATTTCTCGGTCATTGAGAACTTTCAACAATGCATCAATTCTATTGGTCATCTCGCTTTGATTTTGTTTGAAATCGGCTTCAAACTTAGCTATGTGGGCTTCTTGAGATGCCATGAACTTTGACATCAATCCTTCAAGATTGTTGGTACTACCATAGTTGTTAGAAGGATTGTTGTTGAAGGTACGGTTGGATGGTGGACCGTTTGATTGGTAACGATTAGGCGGATTGGAAGAATTTGGTTGATTTTGTTTCCACCTAAGGTTTGGGTGATTTTTCCATGAGGGGTTATATGAATCACCGTATGTGTTTGGCTCGGGCTTGAAAGTGTACCACTTATCTCCCGCTTCGTCGGTACGCGTGGATGCGTAGTCCGCAAAAGCTGTTCCGGGGAGTTCCATACAATCACGAGTGTCATGGGGACCACTACATAATTCGCATGAAGAAGTGATTTTGTTCACTTGGCTTGAATGCTTCGGAGCTTCGTAAGATTTCATGAGAAACTTGACTTGGTCCTCAAGTTCCATGATCCTACGGTCGGGAGTGCTTGAATTATTCGAAGGCAAAGATATTGCCTTGACCGTTTTGTTCAAATCACGGGGATCATTCCAACTTTCGTTGTCATAGAGAGCAAGATCTTCTATGAGTTCCCATGATTGTTCCGCACTAAGATCACGTAGCTTACCACCGGCCGATTGGTCAATGGTTCGCCTCGTGGGGATATCGATATGGTCATAGAAGATTTGGACTTGGAGCCACAAATCTATGCCATGATGAGGGACTTTTTGGAGTAAGTCCTTGAAACGAGTCCATGCTTCATAAAGAGATTCATTTTGACGTTGTTGGAACATCAAGATGTCATTCCTAAGTTTAGTAGTTCTCCCCGGTGGGAAAAATTGAGCAAGGAAACGAGTGGTGAGATCATCCCATGTGGTGATGGATCCCGCGGGTAAACGCTCAAGCCATTGACTAGCTTGATCCCGTAGAGAGAATTGGAATAGGCGTAAACGGGTAGTCTCTCTAGTTTCAACACCTAGGTCTATGGAATCTACGATTTTGAGGGAGTCCTTAAGGTGTTGGTTTGGATCTTCGGAACGAAGTCCATGGAATGCACATCCGCTTTGCACCAACCGGATGGTGTCGGATCGCAAGGGGGTCACATCGGCTCCGGTGAGCTCAATGGTGTTTCGGTAGCCTTGGTGGCTGGGTCGGGAATACTCTCCTAAGGTTCGGGGCCTAAGGAGTTCTAATGGTGGGTTTTGTTGTGGTGGGATGATGGGTTCACAGATGTTACCACCTTCTATGATGTCGGATGGTAAAGAGTTACGAACAAAAGCACGAAGAAATAAGATAGACTAAAGAAGACCTAAAAATAAAAATAAAAAATCTTACTAGAAAGGAATCTAGCAAGTAGACCTAATAAAAAGAAATTCTAACCTAGACAATAACTATTCCCCAGGCTGCGGCGCCAAAAACTTGATGCGTGGGAATCGCACCTTGCTTTACCTCTCGAGGGATCTCGCGAGGCTTACAACCCCCACCAGGCATTGTACCTGATCGTTGTAGTATAGTATAGTGACAAGTACCGGGGGATTGATCGTTCAGCTTAGGAATAGTGTCGCTAGGATTAGAAAACCTAATTAAAAGTTCTAGAGATGAAAGATGATTATTTTTGTGTTTTTATATTTTATGAAAGCAATTAAAATCTCGGGTTTTGGAAGAGTGGGCGGAATTAGTTGCTAATCAACTAACCCAAAAACTACTTTGTAACTAATTAAACTAATGAAAATAAAATTAAACTAATATTAAACTAAGGTTGTGAGCAGTAATTGGAGAAATTGTGTTTACTTAGACTTCATTACTCCCTAGATATCTTTTACATGTCAATTACTTGTTACACTTGTGTGGATGACGGGTTGTATTCCTTAATACCATTCGTGGAGTGGCATACATAACTCCCCAACTCTATGAGCTCTTATCTCCTCCTACACCATGACCCAGCACAACTATAGGGATTGTAAATAGTGGCTCATGCATTAAATACAACCAATAAAGACCTAGTACGCCTCGGTTCATGTTTCTTAAGACGTTCAAGCATGTTACCATTTGGAGATCTGCCAGTTTTCTTAAGCCTAACATATAAAATCATTCATTCAAAACAAGAATAGACAAGTAATCAACACATAATCAACATCTAGGTTTCATTAGATCTAAGCAAACACAAGAGAGATCTAGCCTAGCATAGTAGAATTAAGATAAGAACAAAAGATAAACAACCAACACATAGACATATTGATTGAATTAAGAGTATACTTATCTCAATTACAATGCAAGGTCTCAAGGGTTTGGAACCCTTGAAAACCTGTAAAAGAGGCACCAAAATCGTCTTTAGGGTTTCACCAAAACTTCTCCTCTTTTAATGAAAAAACTAGAAAACTATATATAGGAAAATCGTCCTGACGGCGTCAAGAGTAAAATCTGACGCCGTCAACTCGCCGCCATACACTTCCTCAGACGCCCTAGATCCAATCGTGACGGCCTATGTGACGCCGTCACCACCTTCGGTAAATTAATCTTGGCCACTTTGACGCCGTCATAACTCCATCTGACGCCGTCACCAGCTACGGTAAATTATTCTTCATGTCTGACGCCGTCAAGAGCAAACCCTTGACGCCGTCACCTTGTATTTCCAGCTTGGATTTTTGGTACTTTGTCGTTTTCTTCACTTTATGCTCCAAAAACGTCCAAAATAGCCTCTTTTCCAGAATTCACTCTCCAAACACCTAAATTCACAAAAGGAACGATTTAGGGTAATATTTGATCAAATAAATTCGGATTCGGGCTTAAATGACCCCCTAAAAACGGATCATTTTTCGCCTCATCAGATGTTTTGAGGTTACATAGCCCTATCCAATGATCCTCCCAGAATTTAAACCAAGAACCATCTTCCACTTTTTGAGTAAAAACCGTATGTAAGTTGATGTCGAAGCATGAAAGTTGATTTTTTAACTTAATTACAGATTTCCATGGGCTTGAAGTCAATACATGCGTATTGTTATCCAAATTTTCGAGGCCACCGTACTCACCATAAATAGATGTGATAAATCTTCTCCAAAGTGAATTGGTCTCCGAGTGAAAACGCCACCACCATTTAGTCATCATAGATAAATTAGATGCGTAGATACTACCAATTCCAAGTCCCCCACAACTCTTTGAAGAACATACCTTTTTCCAAGCAACCCATGCTAGTTTCTTTGAATCAATCGAGCCTCCCCCAAAAAAGTTACATCTTAACTTCTCAAGATATTTAAGTACACATTTAGGCGCCAAAAAGGATGAAAAGAAATACGTACTAAGAGCTCCAAGAACCGATTTCACAAGTGTGAGTCTACCACCAAATGAAAGGTTTTTTGCTTTCCATGCAGTAAGTCTTTTTTGAAATTTCTCTATGATGGGTTTCCAATTCGACACCTTGTTCATGTTAGCGCCAATAGGAATTCCAAGGTACACACAAGGGAGTTTTGATGGTTCACATGAGAGAAAGGAGGCATAGTGTACGGTTTCATTGTGCGAGACACCAACACCAAAAAATTTGCTTTTAGTGAAGTTAACTTTTAAACCGGACGCCATGTGAAAACATCTCAAGATTCTACAAAGGTTTTTGGCGTTATCAAGAGACCATTTTCCAAGTATAAGAGCATCATCCGCAAATTGAAGATGAGATATATCAATACTGTTACAACCAACTTTTACGCCTTCGAAGAGATTTTTGGATTTAGCTTCTTGAAGAGAAATGTGAAGGGCTTCAACCGCTATGATGAAAAGAAATGGTGAAAGAGGGTCTCCTTGACGTAAGCCCTTTTGGATTTTGAATTCTTTGGTGGGAGTACCATTGACAAGAACCGAAGCGAAAGCCGAATTGAGGCATCCATGAATCCATTTTCTCCATTTAACACTAAATCCCATTTGTTCCATGGTGTGATCAAGAAATTTCCAATCAAGCGAATCAAACGCTTTTTCAAAATCAACTTTTAAGATGAATAGACGTTCTCTCTTTTTATTGGCCCAAGAGATGATTTCATTAACCATTAGTGGACCGTCAATGATTTGTCTATCTTTTATAAATGCCGTTTGAACTTCGCTAACCACTGAGTGGACCACTTGTTGTAGTCTATTTGCGAGAACTTTAGAGATGACCTTGTATTGACACCCGATGAGACTAATGGGTCGATAATCTCCAACGTTTGCGGGTTCATTTTTTTTCGGAATTAACGCAATGAAGGAAGAGTTGCAACCCGTTGGAATGAAACCATCTACTTCAAAACGCTTAATCATGTCAATGAAGTCTCTGCCAATTGTATCCCAATAGTGTTTAATGAACTTGAAAGTAAAACCATCGGGTCCCGGGGCTTTGTCTCCCCCGCAATCCCAAACCGCATCTTTTATTTCCTTGATAGAAATGGGAGCATCTAGAAGAGAATGATCTGATGGGGAAATGGTTTTGAACAGGTTGCTGTAGAACATAGGCTTGTTGGAAGAGCGATCTTCGAATTTGTGTTTATGAAAGTTATAGATGTGTGAAACTACCAAAGGGGGATCCGAAACCCAATTCCCATTGATAAGTATTCCGTTTATTCTAGATCTAGAGAACTTATTGTTTACCAAACCATGGAAAAACTTAGAGTTCTCATCACCTTCCAACAGGAAAAATGGTCAATCTTAAAAAAATGGTCAATCTTGAAAAGTGGAAATCTTGAAAAAATTTTATTAAAGGAAATTATGAAATGTAATTAATACTCTTATTAAAAGACCCCCATTACATAAAAGTACAATGATTTATTCACATTGTACAACCAATTAAAAATATATCTACCAAATTAAATACAACTAATTAATACAAATCACAAACCGGGTTGACCCGGGACGCTTCAAACCCGACGGGTTTAACCGGTTTAATTTGACCCATTTTCGACCCAACCTAGCAAGTTGACCTTGTTTAAATTGATCAATTTTTCAACCGGAACGGTTCAACCGGTTGAACCACCCAGGTCGAACCGGGTTTTAAAACATTATGTTTAATTCCCAAATCTTCAAACTTATATTATTTTTCATTTATAACCTATAAACTTTTTTTTTATGAATATACTTTTGTCGACGTTGTTATGCATGGGTACTCGTCTATTCTACCCTTGAAACCTTGAAAGCCAAAAGGTCATTTACGATTAATAAAGGAAATATTGATCTGGAATGGAACATGCGTAAAATTTTGAATTGATCACATATTAAGTAAATAAGACTTTTTCTTAAATCTCTCATGTAAGTCTCATGATACCAGTTGTAACCCACCCCAATTACGCATTAAGAAACGCACCAGGATTTTATTCATGCACAAAGTATCAAACCATCATTCAGAAAACCCTTCATCATCATCATCATCTAAAAATTGCCACTATTAAGCTTACCCATGAAGTTTAAAGAAATGTGTTCACTTATTTCTTTGTTTCTACTTTCATGATTTTATTTGCATATTTTTTATTGTAGGCACTTTATAAAATGTAAAAAACCACATTGAATTCAAGCCCTTCAACAATTAGGTAACTCTTTTAGTTAATTTTTATATCACGATTGATTTGAATCATCTGCAATTTAAAAAAATTCCACAACGATTATTTTTTCTAATTGCTCACATGTTAGGGTAATGTGTAATCAAGGCACACCAGATATTCTTGATAATGTCTGAATGAGTTTGGCATGTGTGTTTCATTCAGGTGGTCTATTCATTTGTTATAAAAAGGTTTTTGCATTATCGGGAACCGAAACCATTAAAACTATAACCCTGTAAAGACTCAATCTTCTAATTTCATTCACTTTAACACTTTGAGCACTTTCTTTATTATGAAAAGGTTTTTGCACTTTTGAATCTAACATAAGCCCATAAATATACATCATGGCTAGATTTCTAGGCAAAACCCGTCAAGAAATGTCAAGTGTTACCTGCTCCATGAGATATCACATTTAGTCAAGATCTTCTGTGGTTAATAGTCTTTATCAGTGATCATAGTTGGTCCAGCTCTTCTGTGGGTAATAGTCTATTAAGAGGCCTAAGGTCTTATTTATGTTAAGGATACATCATTTTCACATTCATTGTTCACTCATTCATTAAACTGTTGGTATATTTGTTGTGTTAAAATTCAAGCGTAAATTTGTGAATATTGGTTGTTGATATAAACTATTTGTGAATACTAATTTGAATTTTACCACTAATTAAGGAAATAAGACTTTGTAACAAAACTTCTCATGTAAGCTTCATAAAATTCGGGCCAGCCTAAAGATATACGGCCCTTCTTTATCAAGTGTTTGTACCAAACTTTTTGGAAAGCTTTCAAAGTTTATTCATACCAACATAAGAGTATATGACACAATATCATTCAAAAAAACCCCTTCATCAGCATCATAAAATCGCCACATATTTTCAGCTTCGATTCTTCAGGATTTTAATCATAGATAAGATTTTATTTTTTCATCTTTTCCGTGTCATTCTCAAATTCTTGTGAATGTATCAACTCAATTATGAATTGTTTGGTGCATGTTTGTCAGCTTTATGCCATTTTTTATTTGATTTTGAATGTGATATCAACATTTTAATATCGTTTATGTCAATTCTTATGGTGCAGTTACGATCAAGTATTCGGTAGTATTGAAATTCCGATTCACAAGTTCCAGATTCGCCATTGCCTTTACTCCACTCTTTTGTGTTTTGTTTTTTCAATTGTGTTTGTTTAATGCTGACTGATTAATTATTTGTTTTTTCAATTGTGTTTTTTTTTCATTGCAGGCATGGTATGTGGGAAACTAGAGCGAGTTAAAACCTCTAAAATTAGTTAATTGTGAGCCCATAACACGTTTCAGGATTCATTATCATCTGAACTCTTGACATTTATCATTGGTAGTAAACATATATGGTTATCTTGAATCATATTTTATCGTGCTTATCATGTACGATTGTACACTTCGTTGTATCTTTTCTTTAGATGTGTATCTTATGTTTCTTTCTTATCCACTTTTTCTTTCTGGTTGAGATAATAAGAACCTGGCTGCTTGTGACGAAGGTGCACTTTTATTGTGAACGTTGTTCGACCAAGTTAATCAAAATGATTCGGTAGGTTCTTTTGAGATTAGCACCTTAGCTTCTGGATTCATTCAAACTTAAATGTTTTGACGCACCCAAATCGTTTAATAACATGGCATTTTTTAAAGGCGATATTGTCTAAAAGAAAGCCTGATTCTAAATCATATGTGCAGAATTTTTTGGGAAATGCCATAAGTCAAATACTACCTGCACTACTCACTAATCTCATTGGTAAAAAAATGTTGTTGACCATGTCATCCAGGATGTGGTAACACGTGTTTCATCAATACCCATTGCAACAACTTATAATACAACACCCCCCTTCTGATTCTGTGGAGCAACCATCAGTTTCATCTTCTCGATTAGCTAAAAGAGAACTTTCCACACATCATTTTTATTATCTTATGTTTTATGTATAAACGTTACATAAAATACTTAACCATAATATCACACCTATAACTATTTTCCGCTAGAAAATCCGTTGCTATGCACGGGTACTCGTCTAGTCTTTAATAATAGATAAGTAGTAGCTGGATTCGATTTTTTTTAATAAGTTTTTGCCCGACTACCTATATCATTTATATACTTATTTGTTTATAAAACTACATAAATACAACGATTGCACTTGATGACGTATAATCCATATTCAAGTCACGAACCCGATTAATGCACATTACTAAGATCCAAACCCACCACGAGCGGGCTATCATAACAATGATTGGGCTACCATACTAATGGTTTGGGCTCACGAAAGCCCAAGCCCAAAGTTATTTATAGTTGTGATATGGATATCTCTTATTTAAGGGATATATATCAAACCGGATATACACCGAAGAGTAAGGAGCACGTATCCAATAAGGATTACGTGCCTATATAAACAATTTCATAACTCTCGTTAAGGGTACGACTTTACCAACCTGACTCTTCAAGGATAACCCTAAAACCGATTACTTACTCTTACGCCGGAGGATAATCGTGGGAGACAATCACACGATAAGCCTAACGGTGTTTGTTTGTTTTCTTAGTGCGCAGGTCTCAAGCATTAAGATTGAATTGGTACGAGAACAGTAACCCAAACAAGGAACGCCCAACTTTTGTATCAACAAGTAGCGCCATCTGTGGGACCCTACACTAAGAACTAGAATGACGAAGCACAAAAACTCAAGCCAGAAGACTCCGCAGTTGGAAAAAACACATGGTGACTCCCAAAGGAGGAAGAACCAAGTTTCGATCCCTAGACAGGCCTCTGGAACAACCAGCGCTCCTGGACACCAAGAAACGGGCCCAACTCTAATCCTCCCAGCAGTAGAATTGCCCGCAAGTACTACCCAGACCATCATGGTGGTTCCAAGCACTGAGGAACTTCAGCGCACCCTCTTCAATACACCCCATCAAACGGCACCCATAGTGGACAATACTGTGCCGCCTGGCGCGCCTAACCGAGATAGGGGACCTAATGTTGAAGCAGAAATTCTTGCGCTGGAAGAGCATGCGCCCGAGTTAACGTTAAGTAATTTTGTATCTCAAAATTATGAAACCTTAACCAAACTCATGCAAGAGGAGGCGAGGAGAAGGTCGAGTCAGATCCTACAAGCCCAGCTTAACTTCAACCCAGAGTACGAAACATCCCCATCGCGCTACCAGAAGGAGGGGCACGAGAAGCGTACCAATGTCCATACTAGACTTGGTACAGCATCTGATTCACAATACTCGGAGGGGTACGAAGACAATGAGGGGTGTACCAATGTCCACACTAGACTTGGTAATCGCAGGATGCAAGACAGACTTGGACGGCAATGCTCACCGAGCGAGAGCTCTTCAAGGTCTGGAAGCAGAAGGATTCACGATAGACTGGGAAGACGAATTTCCCCAAGTGAAAGCCCCTCAAGCTTGGACTCTTAAGAAAAACGGCGTAAGCACCGCAGAAGAGAAGACTCCTCCTCAAGTGACTCCTCGGACAACGAGGACATAGAGACAGGACACTGGAAGTACAGAGGAAGACGTCGTGAGGAAGAAGATGAAGACATATCTCTTCCTTGGTGCCACCAAAAGGTTGATGCATTCACGTGGCGCATCAGCGACTATTCGGATGACAAAAAAAGGCGCATGCCCGCCAATGTTAAAACATATGATGGAACGGGTGATCCTAATGATCACCTAAAAATTTTTGAATCTGTTGCCACCATCGAAAATTGGCCACAACCTGTGTGGTGTCATATGTTTAACTCTACATTAGTAGGGAATGCGCGAACTTGGTTTAGCAAGCTTACACGAAGAAACATAAACGGGTTTGAAGAGTTGTGAAAAGCATTCCGCTTAAACTACACTCAGAGAAAGAAGTGAGCAAAAAACCATGTTGAACTGGCCAGAGTGAAACAACGCCAAGGGGAATCAACAAGCGCTTATATGGAGCACTTTAAGGACGAATGTATACATGTCAAGGCGTGTCCTGAAGTGCTAAAAATCTCAGGGTTCATAAATGGGATAAATAACCCAGAACTTATTAGGAAATTAAATGATAAGGTTCCCCAAACCTTTGATGAGCTAATGAAGCGCATAAGATCCTTCATCCATGGAGAAGCAGCAGCCGCGGTTAGTAAAAAAGGCTACTCAAATTATAGGCAACAAGAACAGCCTAGGAGACAATCCAATGACCAGAGTAGCAACCGTAACAAGAGTTATCGCAGCCAGGGAAGTGGACGAGAAAATGACAAATACACTCCCCTCACAAAGTCTCCGAGGGAGATATTTGTGACAGAAGGAGCAAACTTCCCAAAACCTCCACCAATGCGCACCCCAGAGGAACGGCGCGTCGGGAATAGATACTGCGAATACCATGGACAAAAGGGCCATACCACCAATGAGTGTGTCCAACTACGACAACTAATCGACAAGTTAGTAAAAGAGGGTAGAATGGACCACCTTGTTAAAAATATCAAAGAAGGAAAAGATAAACCAAAGAATGGAGGTAAGAAGGAGACACCCAAAGATAAGGCTGACACCATCTACATGATACAATCATGGCAGTGAAAGACCAGGAAAAAAGTCACCCAAAAGTTCTCCTCTAAGAATGAAATTTCTTTCCCCACTCTCGCTGCGGAGAACGCAGTAATGGAGCCACTCACCATTGAAATACATACAGGGGGTCACGATATTCACCCCATTGATGTCGATAGAGGGGCATCCGTAGACACTATGTACGAACATTGTTTCAAAAGGCTACGACCTGAGATACAAAGTCAGCTAATTCCAGCCACGACATCACTGACAGGCTTCACAGGAGAGAAGATATGGCCCATGGGGCAATTACGCTTACTTGTGGTCATTGGTAATGAGCAACACTCTACGGCAGCCTGGATGAACTTTATGGTGATCAAATCCCCTTTGTCGTACAACGGCATCATTGGGAGACCTGGAATATCACCTATGCGCGTTGTACCATCTACAGTGCATGGGATGCTCAAATTCCGAGTAGAAGGAGGCATTATCACCCTCTACAATACCACCGTGTCACCAAAAGAATACAACACATTAACCAGTGAAGTGGAGGATGTCCCAGAACAGCGCGCAACTAAAATACCAAACTTAAAAGTGGCCATTGATTACCCAGATCAGCAAATATCAATTGGAGGGTCACTGTTTGACAAAGGCAGAGCAGCTGTGTGCGCACTCTTACAAAAAAACCTAGATATCTTTGCATGGGAACCAAAGCACATGACTGGAGTGCTACGATCTATTACGGAGCACAAGCTACAAATCCGACAAGGATATCCTCCAATACGTCAGAAAAAGCGCGGCCAAGCCCCGGATCGCGCAAAAGCCATCCTGGAAGAAGTACACAAACTTGTAGACGCAGGTATCATGCGAGAAGTCTACTACCACGACTGGCTTTCCAATCCAGTAATGGTAAAGAAGAGTGATGTCAGTTGGAGAATGTGCGTGGACTTCACTGACCTTAATAAAGCATGTCCACAGGACTGCTACCCGCTGCCAGAGATAGACTGGAAGGTAGAATCTCTGTGTGGATATACCTTTAAATGCTTCCTAGACGCATACAAAGGGTACCATCAAATTCAGATGGCTGAGGAAGATGAAGAGAAAAAAGCTTTCCACACAAGCCAAGGGGTCTTTTGCTATACAAAAATTCCCTTTGGTCTAAAGAACACGGGAGCAACATACCAGCGATTTGTGGACACGGCATTTGAAAAGCTAGTAGGTCGCAACCTGGAAGTTGATGTCGATGACCTTGTTATAAAGAGTCATACTGAGGAAGAATTGGTACGCGACAACGAAGAGACGTTTAAAACAATGGGAAAGATAAACATGAAATTAAACCCCAAGAAGTGCACTTTTGGCGCGACAGAAGGCATGTTTCTTGGATATTTAATAGAACCTGACGGCATCAAGCCTTGCCCAGAAAAGACAAAAGCTGTCATCGATCTCCCTTCACCACGCACATTGAAAGAAGTCCAGTCATTAAACGGAAAGCTAGCTGGGCTAAACCGTTTTTTGTCCAAATCAGCAGACAAGTCACTCCCTCTCTTTAAAACACTCACAAAGTGCACAAAAAAGGGAGACTTTCGTTGGCCTGAGGAGGCGGAAGAAGCCTTCCAACAACTTAAGCAACATCTCGCAGCGCTTCCCAAACTTGTCGCACCCCGACCAGGGAAATAATTGATCATGTATTTATCTGCAACTCATGGAGCAGTCAGCGCGGTACTATTGACAGATAGGAATTCCGTTCAAACACCCATATACTTTGTAAGCAAAGCACTTAAGAAGACAGAGACTAACTATACCGCTATGGAAAAGATGGTCCTAGCTTTAGTATTTGCAGTTAAAAGACTACGCAGATACTTTCAAGCGCACCCAATAGCTGTAATAACGGACCAACCTATCAAATAAGTTATCTCTAAACCTGACGCATCAGGACGGCTACAAAAACGGAGTGTGCTATTGAGCGAGTATAACATCTCTTATAGACCACGCACTGCAATCAAGGGACATATATTAGCCGACTTTATTGTTGAGAAGCCAGATACCGATACTCCACCTCCGATAAGCAAGGTAGAATTACAAGAACCATGGGTTCTATTCACAGACGGATCCTCGTGCGTGGATGGATCAGGCGCAGGCCTTATCCTTACTAATCCAGATGGAGTGGAATTCACTTACGCACTGCGTTTCGAATTCACAGCCACAAACAATGAGGCAGAATATGAAGCCTTACTTGCTGGACTACGCATTGCAACTTAAATGGGTGTACGTAACCTAGAGGCAAATGTAGATTCCAGGCTAGTAGCCAGTCACGTGCTAGGTGAATATGAAGCCAAGGATGAACACATGGTCCAAAACCTCGAAAATACCAAGTCCCTAATTCAGAACTTTGATAGGTTCACCATCAAACAAGTCTCTAGAGGAGAAAACAGGAAAGTTGACACGCTTAGCAAGATCGCGTCTACAAGCTTTGCGCACCTATCAAAACAGGTTTTGGTGGAAACTTTGAAAAACAAATCAATCTCGGAAATAGAAATATCCACGGTGATAGAGGAACAGGATCCTACGTGGATGACACCTATTATTGAATTTATAAGCAAAGGAATCTTACCACAAGATCAGAAGGACGCTCGTAGGGTCTGGCACACAGCGCAGAGATTTGGACTCCGAGATGGCGTCCTATATCGACGTTCATTCCTACAACCATGGCTCCGGTGCGTTGGACCTCTTCAAGCAGATTACGTACTCCGAGAGATTCACGCTGGTTCATGCAGTATGCACTCAGGACCACGGTCTGTAGTGGCGCGCGCCCTACGGTCAGGATACTATTGGCCCACTATGCACCGTGACGCGCGGGATATGATAAGGAAATGCAACGATTGCCAAGTCCACAGGCCAATTCCGCGCCGACCACAATTAGAGCTAACATCCATAACCTCACCATGGCCATTCTATAAATGGGGCATTGACATCGCAGGCCCTTTTCCGGTTGCAGCGGGAGGGCTAAAATTCCTCATCGTAGCTATAGATTATTTTACTAAGTGGATTGAGGCAAAAGCAGTGGCAAGCAGCGTGGGCAACCAAGTCAAACGCTTCGTGTGGGACAACATTTTGTGTCGCTTTGGACTACCTGGAGAAATTATTTCGGACAATGGAAAACAATTCTGCGACAACCCGTTCAAAGACTGGTGCGCGCAATTAAACATTACACAACACTGTGCTTCAGTTAAGCACCCACAAACCAATGGCTTGGTTAAACGCGCGAATCGCAGTCTGGCCGAAGGAATAAAAATGCGCCTTGACAGACACAAAGAAAGATGGGTGGATGAATTGTCACATGTTTTATGGGCGCACCGCACAAAAATTAAAACCAGTACCAGAGACACACCATTATCTCTTGTCTATGGGACAGAAGCCGTCATACCAGCTGAGATTGGAATGCCAACTATCCGTACGGTGGAAATAAATGTCACAACAAATGACGATGAGCGGCGCATAGACTTGGATCTGTTGGAAGAAAGGCACGAACGCGCAGCTATACGTGAAGCAAAGGCTAAATCAAAGATGAAGAAGTATTATGATGCAAAAGTAAAACACACTTCTTTCAGGCCAGGAGATTTTGTATACCGCGCCAATGATGCAAGCCACGCAGAAGACATAGGCAAAATTGGACCCAAATGGGAAGGACCCTATGAGGTCACAGATGCACTAGGCAATGGTGCATACAAGTTGCGCGATATGGAGGGTCACGAGCTGGCACGCACTTGGAATATCTGCAATCTCAAAAGATATTATCTTTGGGAAAGGCTACGGCCCACACACAGACAACCTTGCACTTTAGTACGTGCCTAATAAATGTCTGTATTTGAATTTTCTTTTTCAGGAATTGTCTTTTATCCTCAAAAACTTGCAAGTATTAATAAAATTTTGTTGTTTCTAGCTAACTCCATAACACATTTAACTTTATTGCTTACATTTTTTCTTATGTCTCAATATTGTTATTTTATATTTTGCCTACATGGCGTGCATGCACTTACTAAGACCTACGACGGCAAAAAGGATGAGTGAACCTACTAACTAACTCGTTGAGTAAGAGGGTTGCAAACCCATCAACATTGGATCACGTATCCTTGCTAAGCACCTTACTTTCAAGACGTTGAAGTAAGTTTAAAGTGCGCATCCCACGACGGATACGCAACATAACGTACACTATACATGTTTAGCAATCTACGAGCCAAGACTCTTGGTCATTTGATATAGCATTTGCAACATAATGCAAGTCTATCTTTACACTTATGATTTTTGTTAAGTTATGCACTTAATACAAGTCATCTTAAGTATGTCTCGGTTTCAATTTGACTCTTGGATAATCTTTTACACAAAAGAAAACAATCTAAGTACAAATAACAAGGCATACAAAAAAAGATACAAATTATCATTCATAAGAATCATGAGTTTATACAAACTATATACACAAAAATTCATACATATCTAAATGCTATGAGCACGCCTATGACTGGAGCTACTAGATGTAGACGCCAACTCCCCAGCCTCACTCAGTCTTCTCAAAAGGCTGTTATCCTCCTAAGATACCGTTGGCACACTAACGTGAATCCCATCAGACCTGGGGAGATGGGCTGCGCCAACACCGCGGAGAATAGCCTTTCCCTTTACGGCCTTCTTATGTGCAGCTGTCGTAATATGGGCCTCCAAGGATTTCTTAAGAGGCACCTCTTTTTCAAGGGCGAAAGGATTCATTATGTCACGGGGGCGAGCAAAAATGGGTACCTGCAGCTGCGATTCATCCGGCTTCAGGAAGAAATCAGGTTGTGCCTCCGCATCCTCGGCTATGTGCCTGGCAAGAGTCAGACCCTGCATGATCACGCCGATTGGATAATCTTGATCACGCTCCAATCGGGCGATGTGAGGAAAGTCAAACACCTTCATCCTCTCCATAGCCTCTACAAGTTCATCAAAGGCATCTGCCTTGTACCCAGGTACCTCTGCAAATGGCACTGTCAGCAATTTGCTCTCATGAAGCTCTTTCGCAGCCTGCGCCTTGCCACGCGCCATGGCGCACTCCACAACTTTCCCAAAAGCCTCCACGACTTCCTGGGACTCCAGCGTGCCCATGGCTGCCGAGCGCAGACCATGGCTGATCAACCACCTATGAATACAACAATGCACGCGTTTAAAAAAAATAAAAAATAAATAAAAAATGAAGGGTTGAATACCTGCGCTCAGCAACAGCGGAAACTAAATGAGGATACAACTCCTCATCATACTTTATACTCAATTTGCGCAGTTTGCTCTCCTGCACCTTTAGAGCCTCCTCCACACGTTCACGAAGCTCATCAAGATTGGCGAAGTGCTGGGCTCTATTTTCTTGAAGGTACTTTAAACCCCAAGAGCAGTTAGCCCTGTGCCGATCAGTCTCAGCACGCTCTCGCCTTACCTCAGCTATCAAAGACAGCTTCTCATCTGTGAGCCTCCTAGCATATACAGATGTGGACCCTACATCTGCTCGCGCATCAGCCAACTGTGCCCTGAGCAGAGCAATCTCCTCATCCTTCTGAGTGATACTGCTACCTTCACCAACATACCACGCCTTCAGCTGAGTAACCAACTCAGCCTGACGCTCAACAGCCGCACCCAACTCCTCCATCAGCTGCTGTGCAGACATCTCCTCATTCACCTTCAACGGCTCCTCCACATGTTCATGAGCCACTTGGGGTGGCACCGACCCCTCAACAAACGCTGCATCACCCCCTGCAGCACTGTCACTACACGCAAACACAAAGAATTCAAAGAATGGCACTTCGTACATAAAACACACACACACACAGACACACACACACACACACACACACACACACACACACACATATATATATATATATATATATATATATATATATATATATATAAATACTCAAACTATGGTTACTTACGAAGGAAGTGAAGTCTCAACATTCTCCTGCGCAGCAACAGACAATGACGTCTCCTCATCTGTGGACTCATCCACAATGATCGTATGACGTCTGCGCTTGGAGGTACCCTCACCACCATCATCAGCAGCCTTGCGCTTCGCACCCTGGCGCTCCTCTTCAGAGTTGGTGTCCACTTTGAAGATCCCAACACTAGTAGACGACTCAGCGCACACAAGCTCAGGCGCCACCACTCCCTACGCAGGAACAGTCTGCACTGGTGTCGCATTCATAATAGGCTGTGATGCGCCAGAAGACTCTTCTTGTGCAAGCTCCAGAAGGCGTCCAGCGGTAGCCTCCAAGATGGGCACTTCACCTTCCCTCAGGGGGAGCACGCCCACAGTCACACACTACGGAAAATAGATTCATTTCTGCGCAACACAAGAACGAACAAAAAAGAACGAGTTAGTTGATAAAGCTAAAATATACAAGAAGGCTAACGTTATAAAGGCGAGGATAAGAAAGGACAAGCACCCACCCCGGCCGCTTCCATCCAAGAATGTTGGCACCTCATCGCTTGCCCCGAAGGAATTGCGACTCATCCCCATATGAACCAAAAAATTCCTCGGGATAGGAGCTGATTGGGATGCGGTTACCACTAATGGTCTCCGCATCCCCCACGTTGTACGTATCGGGATCTGGGCAGGAAGCGTCCCTTGGGTATAAAACCCAGAGAGCATGGTGAACACCCTATCATCTATCCAGAAAAACTTCTCCCTCCAGCCCCTAAGGGCGTCTACCTTTTCAGTATAACACTGATAGCGCCCTGGGCGCTTGGAAAACGTCACCCACCCGTTCGACCACGACGTGTGGTAAAACGAGCGGAAAAGGTTGATAGTAGGTCTTACGGCGAGTAAACGACAGTTTACCTTAAAATTCATTATTTTCGTCGCACCTATACAGTGCAGCTGTGAAATATGGAGGCGATAAAAGTTGAGCACGTCGCTCAAAAGTAGGGATATAGGCACGCGCTGGTTTGCGAACTCAAAAAAGCGAGTGTATTCCCTTATTTTCCCCTCAGGGAAATCCGCGATACATGCGTCCGCATCCGGTACTTCCGGATGCACCGCGAGGGGGATAAAATAATCGGAGGTGAATTACCGTAGTTCATCCTCATCCATCTCAGAGTGGAACTCTTCTAATTGGCGAACCATTTTTCTACAATTCACACAATTACCTTGCAAGATACTAGTTTTTTCTTGCACAAAAATTTGTAATATGGGGGAAATAGTATTTTTTCACTGTGGTAAACACAGTGAAAATGGGGACCCTTTATATAGGGTTTCCCCTTGCTTTGGATGAAGGACACGTGGATCCCACTATCTCCATCGTGTGGTTGGCATACCAACAGGTACATGCACTTTTTCACGTATCTCAAGGGATACGTGGGATATTTTGAGATTAGATACATCGTATCCCTCTTTTTGGCGGGAAATATACGCTACGCTTGCCGCTAATATTATTAGTCTAGCATCCGTGGTAAATACCTACGCATATTAGACTGGGGGGACATGATGACGTATAGTCCATATTCGGGTCACGAACCCGATTAATGAACATTACTAAGATCCAAACCCACATGAGTGGGCTATCATAACAATGATTGGGCTACCATACTAATGGTTTGGGCTCACGAAAGCCCAAGCCCAAAGTTATTTATAGTTGTGATATGGATATCTCTTATTTAAGGGATATATATCAAACCGGATATACACCGAAGAGTAAGGAGTACGTATCCAATAAGGATTACGTGCCTATATAAACAATATCATAACTCTCAATAAAGGTACGACTTTACAACCCTGACTCTTCAAGGATAACCCTAAAACCGATTACTTACTCTCACGCCGGAGGATAATCGTGGGAGACAATCCCACGATAAGCCTAATGGTGTTTGTTTGTTTTCTTAGTGCGCAGGCCTCAATCATTAAGTTTGAATTGGTACGAGAACAGGAACCCAAACAAGGAATGCCCAACTTTTGTATCAACAAGTTGCGCCATCCATGGGACCCTACACTAAGAACTAGAATAACGAAGCACAAAAACTCAGGCCAATGGACTCCGCAGTTGGAAAAAACACATGGTGACTCCCAAAGGAGGAAGAACCAAGATTTGATCCCTAGACAGGCCTCTAGAACAACCAGCGCGCCTGGGCACCAAGAAACGGGCCCAACTCTAATCCTCCCAGCAGTAGAATTGCTCGCAAGTACTACCCAGACCACCACGGTGGTTCCAAGCACTGAGGAACTTCAGCGCACCCTCTTCAATACACCCCATCAAACGGCACCCATAGTGGACAACACTGTGCCGCCTGGTGCGCCTAACCGAGATAGGGGGACCTAATGTTGAAGCAGAAATTCTTGCGCTGGAAGAGGATGCGCCCGAGTTAACGTTAAGTAGTTTTGAATCTCAAAATTATGAAACCTTAACCAAACTCATGCAAGAGGAGGCGAGGAGAAAGTCGAGTCAGAGCCTACAAGCCTGGCTTAACTTCAACTCAGAGTACGAAACATCCCCATCGCGCTACCAGAAGGAGGGGCGCGAGAAGCGTACCAATGTCCATACTAGACTTGGTACAGCATCTGATTCACAATACTCGGAGGGGTACGAAGACAATGAGGGGCGTACCAATGTCCACGCTAGACTTGGTAATTGCAGGATGCAAGACAGACTTAGACGGCAATGCTCACCGAGCGAGAGCTCTTCAAGGTCTGGAAGCAGAAGGATTCATGATAGACTGGGAAGACGAATTTCCCCAAGTGAAAGACCCTCAAGCTCGGACTCTGAAGAAAAATGGCGTAAGCGCCGCAGAAGAGAAGACTCTTCCTCAAGTGACTCCTCGGACAACGAGGACAGAGAGACAAGACACTGGAAGTCCAAAGGAAGACGTCGTGAGGAAGAAGATGAAGACATATCCCTTCCTTGGCGCCGCCAAAAGGTTGATGCATTCACGCGGTGCATCAGCGACTATTCGGATGACAAAAAAAGGCGCATGCCCGCCAATGTTAAAGCATATGATGGAACGGGTGATCCTGATGATCAACTAAAAGTTTTCGAATCCGCTGCTACCATCGAAAATTGGCCACAACCTGTGTGGTGTCATATGTTTAACTCCACATTAGTAGGGAATGCTCGAACTTGGTTTAGCAAGCTTCCACGCAGAAGCATAAACGGGTTTGAAGAGTTGCGAAAAGTATTCCGCTTAAACTTCACTCAGAGAAAGAAGTGCGCAAAAAACCCTGTTGAACTGGCCAGAGTGAAACAACGCCAAGGGGAATCAACAAGCGCTTATATGGAGCGCTTTAAGGACGAATGTATACATGTCAAGGCGTGCCCTGAAGTGCTAAAAATCTCTGGGGTTCATGAATAGGATCAATAACCCAGAACTCATCAGGAAATTAAATGATAAGGTTCCCCAAACCTTTGATGAGCTAATGAAGTGCACAAGATCCTTCATCCAAGGAGAAGCAGCAGCCGCGGATAGTAAAAAAGGCTACTCAAATTATAGGCAACAAGAACAGCCTAGGAGACAATCCAATAACTATAGTAGCAACCGCAACAAGAGTTATCGCAGCCAGAAAAGTGGACGAGAAAATGACAAATACACTCCCCTCACAAAGACCCCAAGGGAGATATTTGAGACAGAAGGAGCAAACTTCTCAAAACCTCCACCAATGCGCACCCCAGAGGATCGGTGCGTCGGGAATGGATACTGCGAATACCATGGACAAAAGGGCCATACCACCAATGAGTGTGTCCAACTACAACAACTAATCGACAAGTTAGTAAAAGAGGGTAGAATGGATCACCTTGTTAAAAATATCAAAGAAGGAAAAGATAAACCAAAGAATGGAGGTAAGAAGGAGACACCTAAAGATAAGTCTGACAGCATCTACATGATACAATCATGGCAGCGAAAGACCAGGTAAAAAGTCAGCCAAAAGTTCTCCTCTAAGAATGAAATTTCTTTCCCCACTCTCGCTGTGGACAATGCGGTAATGGAGCCATTCACAATTGAAATACATACAGGGGGTCACGATATTCACCGCATGTATGTCGATGGAGGGGCATCCGCAGACATTATGTACGAACATTGTTTCAAAAGGCTGCGACCTGAGATACAAAGTCAGCTAATTCCTACCACGACATCGCTGACAGGCTTCACAGGAGAGAAGATATGGCTCATGGGGCAATTACTCTTACTTGTGGTCATTGGTAATGAGTGATGAGGCGAAAAATGAACCACTTTTAGGGGGTCATTTAAGCCCGAAATTGAACTTGTTTGATCAAATATTGCCCTAAATCGTTCCTTTTGTGATTTTAGGTACTTTGGGAGAGAAATCTGGAAAAGGAAGCAATTCGGACGTTTTTGGAGCATAAAAGTGAAGAAAACGCCAAAGTCTTAATTTTCCTTGCTGGGAACAGTAGGTGAAGGCGTCAAGAAGGAATTTCTGACGGCGTCAAGAGTAATTTCCATGACGACCCAGTACAGAATTGAAGGCGTCACGAAGTAGGGCATCAAGAGTAAAATGCATGACGGCCTGGAAACACATAACACATGACGGCGTCAAAAGTAGATCAAGGCAGTCCGAGAAGTATTTTGGCGGCAAGATGACGGCGTCACCGATTTTGTCTTGACGCCGTCAGACCCTATTTCCTATATATAGTTTTCTAATTTTTACACATTAGAGAGAGAAGTTTTGGAGAAACCCTAAGGCCGAATTTAGTACGAATTTTACAGGTTTTTCAAGGGTTCTCAGCCCTTGAACCCTTTCATGTGTAATTGAGATAAGTGTTCTTTTAATTCAATCAATATGTCTATGTGTTGGTTGTCTATATCTTGTTCTTGTCTTAATTCCATCATGCTAGGCTAGATCTATCTTGTATTTGCTTGGATCTAATGAAACCTAGATGTTAATTATGTGTTGATTACTTGTTTATGGTTGTATTGGATGAATGATTTCGATGTTAGGCTTAAGAAAACTGGTAGATCTCCAAATGGTAACATGCTTGAACGTCTTAGGAAACATGAACTGACGTGCACTAGGTTTTATTGGTTGTATTTAATGCATGAGTAAATTCTAATGATCCCATGTTAGGAGCTTCTTAGCCGGCTCGACATAGGAGTGAAGTAGGCACTCATAGGATTGGGGAATTAAGTGCGCCACCCCATGAATGGTATTAAGGAATACAATCCGTCATCCACGCAACTATAACAAGTAATTAACGTGTAAAAGATATCTAGGGAGTAGTGAAATCTAAGTAAACACAACTTCTCCACTTATTGCTCACAACCTTAGTTTAATTTAGTTTATTTTCATTTCTAGTATTTTATTTTGATTGCATCTTTAGTATTGGGTTAGTTGACTAGCAACTAATTCCGCCCAAATCCTTCAAACCCGAGATTTTTACTTGCTTTCTAAAAAATATAAAAATACAAAAATAATCATCCCTCATCTTTAGAACTAGTATTTAGGTTTTCTAATCCTAGCGATACTATTCCTAGCTGAACGATCAATCCCCCGGTACTTGTCACTATACTATACTACAACGATCAGGTACACTGCCTGGTGGGGGTTGTAAGCTTCTCAAGATCCCTTGAGAGGTAAAGCATGGTGCGATTCCCACGTATCAAGTTTTTGGTGCCGCAGCCCGGGGAATAGTTATTGTCTAGGTTAGAATCTCTTTTTATTAGGTCTACTTGCTAGATTCCTTTCTAGTAAGATTTTATTTTCATTTTTAGGTTTTCTTTAGTCTATCTTTTTCTTTGTGCCTTTGTTAGTAAATTAAATTCATTGACTATTCCGTTGACCATTATGGAAAACGCGAATCCATCCCTTTCCCCTAGAGAAGTGGTTGTGTTACGTGAACAAATTGAGAGTGAGATTAGGGAACTTAGGGAGTTTAATAGGTTGATTAAGATTAAGCTCGACCAGGCATTTAGTGACCTAGCGACCGCCTTGTATTCAAATGAGGACCTAGGGCCTAATGATTTTGTGAATATTGTTGAGGAACTAGAAGAAGGGGAAATAGATCCGAAGCTTAATGATTACTTTAATCTATACCCCACTAAGGAGGAGATTGCATATTATAATAATCTTATTGATAACCCGCGATCTCCTTTCGCTATAATCGAACCTAAGATAAATAGAGGCGATCCTAAGAATGCTAAAATACCATGTATGATTGGGTATAGACATGTTGAAAATGCTTACATTGAATTTAAATCCCCAATCAACATCATGTCCTTAAATGTTTATAATGATATTGTGAAAACAAGACTTGAACCTAGAAGAGATCCCAAATACCCCGGTGGAGTTTGTAACTTTGTCGGGAGAGTTAAAGGTTTACATGTCTTTGTTGGTAATTTCACTTTTGTCACCGACTTTATGATTGTGGAGGATCTTGCTAATGTTATTGATTGTCGATTATCCAATGTTGTGTTTGGAAAACCGTTTGTTGAGGAGTCTAAGTTGGAATATGATGAGATAGAAGGGACAATCCGATTTGCAAGTAACACCGATGGTATCACTTATAGGATGCCTAATAGGATGAAAGAATTTTGCTTTATATCCCGATTTGATAAGGACAACGTTGGTAATTTCACTTTTGTCACCGACTTTATGATTGTGGAGGATCTTGCTAATGTTATTGATTGTCGATTATCCAATATTGTGTTTGGAAAACCGTTTGTTGAGGAGTCTAAGTTGGAATATGATGAGATAGAAGGGACAATCCGATTTGCAAGTAACACCGATGGTATCACTTATAGGATGCCTAATAGGATGAAAGAATTTTGCTTTATATCCCGATTTGATAAGGACAACGTTGGTGCTTTTAAGGACATCAATGAAGAGGATAAGAAAAAGGGCATGGATTATGTATGGGAAAAGAGGAGTCTTTTTTACAAAGATTGCTTAGCCCTAGGACCAAGGTATAAAGTCGATAAGGAATTGGCCCAAAGGATTATGGGGGCGATTGAGAAAAAGGTGATTGGTTTCTGCAAAGAATATTTACAATCAGAGAGTGAAACCAACGATGAGGTCATGTAGTAACCCATGACCTTGAGTCTAGCTACAAGACTCGTAAATAAAGAAAAGCGCTTCTTGGGAGGCAACCCATGTTTTGTGTGATTTTATTTTGTTTGTTTGTTATTTGCTTCCGTATGCATGCTTTATTTTTATTGTTGGTAGATCATGTTTCTCAATTAAATAGTGGAAATACTTTACTTTGTTGTTTTGGCCTAGTCTTAACTCCACCTAAAAGTATTTTTGCAAAAGATAAGTGTAAGGGGAAACCCCAAATATGTTTTTAAGAAACAAACCGATCATGATTCTCCACGATATTAAATGAACATGTATATTCGTATTTGTTAGAGTCAAATGCTTGTATTGAGTCATAATGAAGTTTTGCAGGATTTTCCAGGAAGTGAGACCAAGTTTTTCCAGAAATTTTCCGGAAACTTAACATAAGAACTTCTGCAGGTCACTTCTGACGGCGTAACGAGTTAACTCTTGACGGCGTCACGTGTAAAAATCTGGAAATTTTACCGGTTTTGTTTTTCTAACAGAGTCTTATGGTTTTTGTGAATTATTAAGTTTTATAATCTCCAGGAGATCTGCAAACTTCATTCCACAAGCATTATATCTTATTTTGTTTTCTAGGATTTAGTAACTTATATAGGTTGCCGCCGATTTTATGCGAGGTTGTCTTGTCTATTTTCTCAGGATTCACAGGTTATGTATGACCAGAAGATGATTTATATTCTGGAAGGGAAGCTTTGATTGTTCATCTTCATGGAGGAAGATCTAACCTGGCCACCTTATTATCCATACCGAGCGAATCAGAGGAGTATTTGATTTCATTCTTTTTACTTTTTCACTTTTACATTCTTTACTTGAACATTAGGGACAATGTTCATCTTAAGTGTAAGGGGAGGGTAAAATGATGATACCTTACATATACACTTTCGCTTGAGTTTGTTTTGTTTAATTGTAGATGTGTAATAAAACTATGAGAAATACTTGTTAGTGCAATTTTAGCGCCAAATTTAAAATTTTTTACAACATTTAGGAGTGAAACTTTAGCCATAGCAAGCGTCTCATGGATAGGAGATTGTATGACTAGCACAAAACCGTATATTCAGAAAAATTTTCCACCCAAATATGTGAGGTTCGCCTTTAGATTTGATAGGAAAAGCATTTACTATTAGTGCTTATGAGTGTACCGGTAGCATTTAGATTCTAGAACTTGCGTTAGTGATGCATCCCGAGACCGCTAGTGAGACTACATTCGTGTAGTAGGATTTACTACATGATAAGAGGCATTAGGATCACCCTTGTGTTAAACCCGTATCATAATTACTTGACCATTTAAGTCATATTACTTGGCTAGTTAAGTCAACTAATTTTTCCCACACCTTAGCGTTGTACTCATTTTTAGTACACGAAACCCCTAGTACACCCCTCCGAGCCTATCTTTTCGTTTCTAACTTTAAGCATTTTACTTAAAGGAAGAATTTGTTACACCCCACTTAAATGTACACCCAAATCGCCTTAGCCTTCCGTGTATGCGCTCATTTTTAGTGCATTATTGTTATTTGTTAAACCCTAAGTTAACTATCTAATTGATTACATGGTTGCTAAGTCGAGTCATAGCTTGTACATATTGTTTTGCGACAATTGGGACTCATGGGTAAAGTACTTATTTTATGGAGTAATGGGGAAGAACATCGTATATTACCCCCATATGTGCGTTAATCTTAAAAGTACTCCAAGTGTTTTGATTATCTTAATTCGAGTCATTAGTTTAGTTTATTGTAAAGTATGTAAAGATTCAAGTGTAAGGGGAATGTTCATTCCCTATGATGTATTATTTTGGATGGTAGGGTAAGAGTGTATGCAAAAAAAAAAAAAAAAAAAAAAAAAAAAGAGAAAAAACATACGGACTACCATCCCTTTTTATTCTATGTTCATTTTATGTTTTTGTTATTTTTGATTTATTAGCTTAAGTCGAGTCTAGTCTTGGCTTAGCAACGCCATATTGTACATGTAATTAACCAAGATTATTAACTCGCCACCAGTAAAAACTTCCTTTATCTAACAAAACCGTGTATTTCATATCCCTACATCTAACGTTACAACCCTTTAAAAGACCTCTTTGATAGTTTATCCTAGGTGCTTACGCCATGTGGTGGAGGTTTGATCCTTTCCCAAGCCTATGGTAATCTATTTTGCTATGACTGGTAGTGAGAGATATCTTCCGTTTCCATATGTAATTTATACTTTATTACACCCGAGAGATGTGAGTATCTAAACACTATTTGTGAGGTGCTTGTGTATGACCTCCGTGCTTGTCTATTGGTCTTTAGTGGAACGATTATTTGTTGTAATTACTTTTATATTAGTGTTAAATGACCCCTAACTTGTGTTTTGAATAGAATAAAAGCGCATTTGCTTGAGGACACACTACTAGAAAAAGGGCTATCCTTGACTCCAAATGCGAGTCAAGAAGAGTCCTTATGACGCGCAAATGCGAGTCAAGGAAAGACCCGTCATAAATATTCATGACTCGCATTTATGCGTCATCCTTCTATGACTCGCACTTATGACACACGTTGCGTGTCATTACCCTTAAAATCATTTTGACTAACTTTTATGACATATGTTTTTGCGAGTCATTACCTTAAAATCATTTTTTTTTCCTGTTTTTTAAAACCTGATTATATACATAATTATTGACAATAAACCTGATAATTTTACAAAATTAACGCATTTCATATATATCAAAACCATGCGTTACCGCCAATTCATTACATAACAATTCAAGTGAAAATATAGACCGATAATTAGTTAAAGTTACTACAATATGCGCGATTTCTACCTAAAAATGAAATTCGACACATAAATTGCCCATTCTTCTCGAATATCGTCGAAATCCGCCTCCGTGTACTCATTCCTGGGGCCACCAATCTAGTCAAATAAAACAACATTTTAGAAACAGTTAATTACTACTTAAACTACTTAAAACAGTTAACTACTTACATGTGTGCCAATTGGCTTAAATAGAAGCTATCACTCCTATTACATGTGTGCCAATTGGCTTAAAACAGTTAACTACTCCATAACACCGATCACCCCAGGATCACGTGTGCCACGTATTGAAAATATTTCCACCGATGATACTATGAGATCAAATGAATGAATAACCAGAGGAAATAAAATGAAGCCGGATGGATCTGCATGTAAGAATGAAAATGGTAATTAATACATAAATAGACAGATGGGTGATGGACTACCACATAAGTTCTCGTATAAATAGTAATATAGTATATAACTAGCAGAAATGGTTGAAGCATAAGCGTTTTCTAACTGCACAGAAATGAAATCTGGGTAATCTACAGATAAGAATAGTTAATAAGTGTCCATTTCCTTCTCATAGGTGTCAAGGTTTTCAGATATCACAAAGCTGTCAAAGATTGCAATCTAGTCAATTAACAAGTGCACATAGTTGGTGGTTCTGTCAAGGGAACATGCACTGACAAGAACCAAACCAGAAAAACATCGAGTGCCACATAAAAAATAATAATAATAATAATAATAATCCAATTAAAAAGCACAGATCTGCAAATGATTGCCTCTTAAACTGACCTTTAATGCATATTCACAATGATTTAGTGAGAACTACATTTGGGGAAAACCAAATGCTTACCTTCAATTTTGCAGCGCCGAGCCATGGTTCCTCCTAGTATCATAGCACTTATTATCTCTGCAGCAATGCTCTCAAATAGATCAGCTCCTCGAGCTGCACAATCACCAACATTATCTCCGACCTTGTATAACAAAATCACCAGATTAGTTATTAATAATATAAACGACAACAGTAATAACTGCACTTAAGATCAAAGAGAATGAATTCCATAAAAATATTACCATGAAAGTTGTAGGTTAAGCGAAAGATGTAACGCAAAGTAATTTAGTCAACACAAAAATATATGAAAGACAAATAAACTCATACCAGGGAAGATTCAAAGAGATCTAATAAACACATAACTATGACAATAAAACTAAACCGCCTCATTTCCTATACATATCAAGCTTCTAGATGTAATCTGTTATGGTAAGTGATTTAATGCAACTTTAAGGTTGTTTCTGAAACTAAATTAATGCCTCATTTGAACACCTTATATGAGCTTATATGCACCGTTATTACGATGTAATCAATCCGCCTTGTAAACTATTTCATATATAATACTATTAGTTCACCTACAATCCCATGCCTCATAGAGGTGACTCCAGCATCAAACCGACCCAAAGTCAACACGTGTACATAAGTGATGCATCTTAATGAAAATTCGTTTAGAAGATAATCTGTATTTGTTACATTGGCTTATTCATTTGGGTTATTGGAAGGTATTAAGAAGAATTTCAACATCCCTTACAGTTGTTTTTAATCTTTTTATAGACTGCCACATTTAGGCTCTGAAGAGTTGTTGCAATATATGAGCAGCTAAGTCTTCATTGGCTTTGTACGTATATATAAAAATTGCAACTGACCCCAACATGCAAAGGCATGTGGATATAGTTAGGAAGGGTTTGCAATTTGCAGGAATAGTTTCTGAAAAATATGCTGACAGAGGTACACAGAGCCGGTGGTACCATGAGAGAGCTTAGTGATTCTTAGAATTTAACTTATTGTAGAAACATATTAGGCATTGCATCTATCAGCTCCATTTAATAAAGAAGGATCTTAGTAGTAAACACTAGAATTTGTAAAGTTGGATTAATAAGTTGTTTTATGCATCAACAAGGAAGAACAAAAACATATACGAGGATGTATACCAGATCAGCAATGACAGCCGGATTCCGAGGATCATCTTCGGGTATTCCCTGCTCTACTTTTCCAACAAGATCAGCACCAACATCAGCAGCTTTCGTGTATATTCCACCACCCAGCTGAGCAAAAAGAGCTACGAATGATGCTCCAAAACCGTACCCGACAAGAAGAAGAGGCACTGGTACATGATGTACAAAGCTTTTAGTAAAAGAATTATAAATAGCCATATATTCCAGTTAAGAATCGACAGTGATATTGTATCATTAAAGTTAACGTTTAGTTTTTATAAACAATATCTTTTAGTTGTGACACGATGAAGACATCGTAACATCCATATTCTGATAAGCAGGTATCGTTAATAACAAGAAAGGAAGAAGGTTGAGACTCACAAACCACAAAAACTGAGTCTGAAACAGGTTCAATTGGGCAACTTACAGGTCATGTGGGGTCCCCTAGAGACTTTGGAAGCCCAAGCAAAGTAATAAGCCAAGAAGCTGGGGTGAAAAGCTATCTAAAAAGGCAGGGTACACCCTCTGGGTCCCACAGGTGAGGTCAGGGGGAGGGTTGAAAGTTGGGGGTGAAAGCTGATGACTCAGCTTTACTCAGTTGATGGCCAAACTACAAAGGACTTGCAGCCCTACTAAATGGCTTCTACACTACAAAATAAGCTCAGGGTATTGAAGCTTAGCTTATTGGCTTTCCAATAAGCTGAAAATCTAGGTCTGGGGTCCACTGAGTAGGCCTGTGGGGTCCACTCAATGTGGGTGAGTAAAACTGAGTTTGTGCACAGGGTAAGGGCTTGCCCTGCAGCTCTCTTTGAGCTTATCCACAAGCTTGAGAAAAAATCACTAAAATAAGACAAACATGGGGTCTTGTAGCTCTACTGATACTAGAATTACCATACAAGTATGAGCTTATTTCTGTATAGACACACTATGCACTTCCCATCTATCAAACACTTTAATCACTTGACTGGTTTTAAGTACTTATAAGCCCATTAATCTCATCCTCACTGAATCAGCTATAATCGCAATCATAGTGTTTTCATCCCTTATTTCTGCCATATATATTACACCAGAACCCCGAACACCAGTTTACCCACAACACTAACATGTTACATTATTTACAGTTAATGATACAAAAACCTAGTTACATTTTCACAAACACCTGGTGTGATACATTAAAAATCAATAAATTGATTTTATAACCTAAATAAAACTCTACAAACAAACAAATTAGGGCAAATTACGGCATACCTTTCAAAATTAGGGCAAATTAGGGCAATGTCGAGTGTTTTGAGATGGGAAATTAGGGCGGGATGTTTTGAGAGTTTTGAGAGGGGTGTTTGATTAGGTTTTGAGAGATTAAGAGGGAAGATTTTTAGTGTTAGAGCGGGATGTTTTGCGATTTTTAGGTTTTGAGAGATTGAGAATGAGAGGGAAGTGTTTTGGGGAAAAAAAAAACGAAGCAGAGATAGATTTTTGGTAAAAGAGTGTTTTTAATCAATTGTTTTTAACTGATTATGACCCTATATTATGACGCTTCTGAAAACGAGTCATCTCCAATAAAACATTTACTCTTTATGACTCTTATTTTATGACTTTGCTATTTGCGCGTCATCTTTTAGTGTGCGTCATAAAATGCGAGTCAAGGATAGACCTTTTTCTAGTAGTGACAAGCAAATCTCAAGTGTAAGGGTATATGATGAGGCGAAAAATGAACCACTTTTAGGGGGTCATTTAAGCCCGGAATTGAATTTATTTGATCAAATATTGCCCTAAATCATTCCTTTTGTGATTTTAGGTACTTTGGGAGAGAAATCTGGAAAAGGAAGCAATTCAGACGTTTTTGGAGCATAAAAGTGAAGAAAACGCCAAAGTCTTAATTTTCCTTGCTGGGAACAGTAGGTGACGGCGTCAAGAAGGAATTTCTGACGGCGTCAAGAGTAATTTCCATGACGACCCAGTACAGAATTGAAGGCGTCACGAAGTAGGGCGTCAAGAGTAAAATGCATGACGGCCTGGAAACACATAACACATGACGGCGTCAAAAGTAGATCAAGGCAGTCTGAGAAGTATTTTGGCCGCGAGATGACGGCGTCACCGATTTTGTCTTGACGCCGTTAGACCTTATTTCCTATATATAGTTTTCTAATTTTTACACATTAGAGAGAGAAGTTTTGGAGAAACCCTAAGGCCGAATTTATTACGAATTTTACAGGTTTTTCAAGGGTTCTCAGCCCTTGAACCCTTTCATGTGTAATTGAGATAAGTGTTCTTTTAATTCAATCAATATGTCTATGTGTTGGTTGTCTATATCTTGTTCTTGTCTTAATTCCATCATGCTAGGCTAGATCTATCTTGTGTTTGCTTGGATCTAATGAAACCTAGATGTTAATTATGTGTTGATTACTTGTTTATGGTTGTATTGGATGAATGATTTCGATGTTAGGCTTAAGAAAACTGGCAGATCTCCAAATAGTAACATGCTTGAACGTCTTAGGAAACATGAACTGACGTGCACTAGGTTTTATTGGTTGTATTTAATGCATGAGTAAAATCTAATGATCCCATGTTAGGAGCTTCTTAGCCGGCTCGACATAAGAATGAAGTAGGCACTCATAGGATTGGGGAATTAAGTGTGCCACCCCATGAATGGTATTAAGGAATACAATCCGTCATCCACGCAACTATAACAGGTAATTAACGTATAAAAGATATCTAGGGAGTAGTGAAATCTAAGTAAACACAACTTCTCCACTTATTGCTCACAACCTTAGTTTAATTTAGTTTATTGTCATTTCTAGTATTTTATTTTGATTGCATCTTTAGTATTGGGTTAGTTGACTAGCAACTAATTTCGCCCAAATCCTTCAAACCCGAGATTTTTACTTGCTTTCTAAAAAATATAAAAATACAAAAATAATCATCCCTCATCTTTAGAACTAGTATTTAGGTTTTCTAATCCTAGCGACACTATTCCTAGCTGAATGATCAATCCCCCGGTACTTGTCACTATACTATACTACAATGATCAGGTACACTGCCTGGTGGGGGTTGTAAGCTTCTTAAGATCCCTTGAGAGGTAAAGCCTGGTGCGATTCCCACGTATCAATGAGCAACACTCTACGGCAGCTTGGATGAACTTTATGGTGAACAAATCCCCCTCGCCGTACAACAGCATCATTGGGAGACCTAGAATATCATCCATGCGCGCTGTACCGTCCACAGCGCATGGGATGCTCAAATTCCCAGTAGAAGGAGGCATTGTCACCCTCTACAATACCACCGTGTCACCAAAAGAATGCAACACAATAACCAGTGAAGTGGAAGACGTCCCAGAACAGTGCGCAGCCAAAATACCAAACTTAAAAGTGGCCATTCACCAAGATTACCCAGATCAGCAAATATCAATTGGAGGGTCACTGTCTGACAAAGGCAGAGCAGCTGTGTGCACACTCTTACAAAAGAACCTAGATATCTTTGCATGGGAACCAAAGCACATGACTGGAGTGCCACGATCTATTACGGAGCACAAGCTACAAATCCGACAAGGATATCCTCCAATACGACAGAAAAAGCACGGCCAAGCCCCGAATCGCGCAAAAGCCATCCTGGAAGAAGTACACAAACTTGTAGATGCAGGTATCATGCGAGAAGTCTACTACCACGACTGGCTTTCCAATCCAGTAATGGTAAAGAAGAGTGATGGCAGTTGGAGAATGTGCGTGGACTTCACTGGCCTTAATAAAGCATGTCCACAGGACTGCTACCCGCTGCCAGAGATAGACTAGAAGGTAGAATCTCTGTGTGGATATCCCTTTAAATGCGTCCTCGACGTATACAAAGGGTACCATCAAATTCAGATGGCTGAGGAAGATGAAGAGAAAACAGCTTTCCACACAAGCCAAGGGGTCTTTTGCTATACAAAAATTCCCTTTGGTCTAAAGAACGCGGGATCAACATACCAGCGATTAGTGGACACAACATTTGAAAAGCAAGTAGGTCGCAACCTGTAAGTTTGTGTCGATGACCTTGTTATAAAGAGTCATACTGAGGAAAAATTGGTGCGCGACATCGAAGAGACGTTCAAAAAACTGGCAAAGATAAACATGAAATTAAACCCCAAGAAGTGCACTTTTGGCGCGACAGAAGGCATGTTTTTTGGATATTTAATAGAACCTGACGGCATCAAGCCTTGCCCAGAAAAGACAAAAGCTGTCATCGATCTCCCTTCACCGCGCACATTGAAAGAAGTCCAGTCATTAAACGGAAAGCTAGCTGGGCTAAACCGTTTTTTGTCCAAATCAGTAGACAAGTCACTCCCTCTCTTTAAAACACTCACGAAGTGCACAAAAAAGGGAGACTTTCGTTGGATTGAGGAGGCGGAAGAAGCCTTCCAACAACTTAAGCAATATCTCGCAGCGCTTCCCAAACTTGTCGCACCTTGACCAGGGGAAGAATTGATCATGTACTTATCTGCAACTCATGGAGCAGTCTGCGCGGTACTATTGACAGATAGGAATTCCGTTCAAACACCCATATACTTTGTTGGCAAAGCACTTAAGAAGACAAAGACTAATTATACCGCTATGGAAAAGCTGGTCCTAGCTTTAGTATTTGCAGCTAAAAGACTACGCAGATACTTTCAAGCGCACCCAATAGCTGTAATAACGGACCAACCTATCAAACAAGTTATCTCTAAACCTGACGCATCAGGACGGCTACAAAAATGGAGTGTGCTATTGAGCGAGTATAACATCTCTTATAGACCACGCACTGCAATCAAGGGACATATATTAGCCGACTTTATTGTTGAGAAGCCAGATACCGATACTCCACCTCCGACAAGCAAGGTAGAATTACAAGAACCATGGGTTCTATTCACAGACGGATCCTCGTGCGTGGATGGATCAGGCGCAGGCCTTATCCTGACTAATCCAGATGGAGTGGAATTCACTTACGCACTGCGTTTTGAATTCACAGCCATAAACAATGAGGCAGAATATGAAGCCTTACTTGCTGGACTACGCATTGCAACTCAAATGGGTGTACGTAACCTAGAGGCAAATGTAGATTCTAGGCTAGTAGCCAATCACGTGCTAGGTGAATATGAAGCCAAGGATGAACACATGGTCCAATACCTCGAAAAAACCAAGTCCCTAATTCAGAACTTTGATAGGTTCACCATCAAACAAGTCCCTAGAGGAGAAAACAGGAAAGCTGACGCACTTAGCAAGATCACGTCTACAAGCTTTGCGCACCTATCAAAACAGGTTTTGGTGGAAACTTTGAAAAACAAATCAATCTCGGAAATGGAAATATCCACGGTGATAGAGGAACAGGATCCTACGTGGATGGCACCTATCATTGAATTTATAAGCAAAGGAATCTTACCACAAGATCAGAAGGACGCTCGTAGGGTACGGCGCACAGCGCAGAGATTTGAACTCTGAGATGGCGTCCTATATCGACGTTCATTCCTACAACCATGGCTCCGGTGCGTTGGACCTCTTCAAGCAGATTACGTACTCCGAGAGATTCACGCTGGTTCATGCAGTATGCACTCAGGACCATGGTCTGTAGTGGCGTGCGCCCTGCGGTCAGGATACTATTGGCCCACTACGCACCGTGACGCGTGAGATATGATAAAGAAATGCAGCGATTGCCAAGTCCACAGGCCAATTCCGAGCCGACCACAAAAAGAGCTAACCCCCATAACCTCACCATGGCCATTCTATAAATGGGGCATTGACATCGCAGGCCCTTTTCCGGTTGCACCGGGAGGGCTAAAATTCCACATCGTAGCTATAGATTATTTTACGAAGTGGATTGAGGCAAAAGCAGTGGCAAGCATCACGGGCAACCAAGTCAAACGCTTCGTGTGGGACAACATTTTGTGTCGCTTTAGACTACCTGGAGAAATTATTTCGGACAACGGAAAATAATTCTGTGACAACCTGTTCAAAGACTGGTGCGCACAATTAAACATTACACAACACTTTGCTTCAGTTAAGCACCCACAAACCAATGGCTTGGTTGAACGCGCGAATCGCAGTATGGGCGAAGGAATAAAAGCGCGCCTTGACAGACACAAAGGAAGATGGGTGGATGAATTGTCACGTGTTTTATGGGCGCATCGCACGACAATTAAAACCAGTACTGGAGACATACCATTCTCTCTTGTCTATGGGACAGAAGCCATCATACCAGCCGAGATTGGAATGCCAACTATCCATACGGTGGAAATAAATGTCACAACAAATGATGATGAGCGGCGCATAGACTTGGATCTGTTGGAAGAAAGGCACGAACGCACAGCTATACGTGAAGCAAAGGCTAAATTAAAGATGAAGAAGTATTATGATGCAAAAGTCAAACACACTTCTTTCAGGCCAGGAGATTTTGTATACCGCGCCAATGATGCAAGCCACACAGAAGACACAAGCAAACTTGGACCCAAATGGGAAGGACCCTATGAGGTCATAGATGCACTAGGCAATGGTGCATACAAGTTGTGCGATATGGAGGGTCATGAGCTGGCATGCACCTGGAATATCTGCAATCTCAAGAGATGCTATCTTTAGGAAAGGCTACGGCCCACACACAGACAACCTTGCACTTTAGTACGTGCCTAATAAATGTCTGTATTTGAATTTTCTTTTTTAGGAATTGTCTTTTATCCTCAAAAACTTGCAAGTATTAATAAAATGTTGTGGTTTCTAGCTAACTTCATAACACATTTAACTTTATTGCTTACATTTTTTCTTATGTCTCAATATTGTTATTTTATATTTTGCCTACATGGCGTGCATGCACTTACTAAGACCTACGATGGCAGAAAGGATGAGTGAACCTACTAACTAACTCGTTGAGTAAGAGGGTTGCAAACCCATCAACATTGGGTCACGTATCCTTGCTAAGCACCTTACTTTCAAGACATTGAAGTAAGTTTAAAGTGCGCATCCCACGACGGATACACAACATAACGTACACTGTACATGTTTAGCAATCTACGAGCCAAGACTCTTGGTCATTTGATATAGTATTTGCAACACAATGCAAGTCTATCTTTACACTTATGATTTTTGTTAAGTTATGCACTTAATACAAGTCATCTTAAGTATGTCTCGGTTTCAATTTGACTCTTGGATAATCTTTTACACAAAAGAAAACAATCTAAGTTCAAATAACAAGGCATACGAAAAAAGATACAAATTATCATTCATAAGAATCATGAGTTTATACAAACTATATCCACAAAAATCCATACATATCTAAATGCTATGAGCACGCCTATGACTGGAGCTACTAGCTGTAGAAGCCAACTCCCCAGCCTCACTCAGCCTTCCCAAATGGTTGCTATCCTCCTGAGATACCGTTGGCACACTAACGGGAATCCCATCATACCTGGGGAGATGGGCTGCGCCAACACCGCATAGAATAGCCTTTCCCTTTACGCTATTCTTATGTGCAGCTCTCGTAATATGGGCCTCCAATGACTTCTTAAGAGCCACCTCTTTTTCAAGGGCGAAAGGATTCAGTGTATCGCGGGGGCGAGCAAAAATGGGTACCTGCAGCTGCGATTCATCCGGCTTCAGGAAGAAATCAGGCTGCGCCTCTACATCCTCGGCAATGTGCCTGGCCAGAGTCAGACCCTGCATGATCACGCCGATTGGATAATCTTGATCACGCTCCAATCGGGCTATGTGAGGAAAGTCAAACACCTTCATCCTCTCCATAGCCTCTACAAGTTCATCAAAGGCATCTGCCTTGTACCCAGGCACCTCTGCAAGTGGCACCATCAGCAATTTGCTCTCATGAAGCTCTTCCGCAGCCTGCGCCTTGCCACGCGCCATGGCGTACTCCACAACTTTCCCAAAAGCCTCCACGACTTCCTAGGACTCCAGCGTGTCCATGGCTGCTAAGCGCAGACCATGGCTGATCAACCACCTATGAATATAACAATGCACGTGTTAAAAAAAAATGAAGGGAAGGAATGAATACCTGCGCTCAGCAACAGCGGAAACTAAATAAGGATACAACCCCTCATCATACTCTATACTCAATTTGTGCAGTTTGCTCTCCTGCACCTTCAGAGCCTCCTCCACACGTTCGCGAAGCTCATCAAGATTGGCAAGGTGCTGGGCTCTATTTTCTTGAAGGTACTTTAAACCCCAAGATCAGTTAGCCCTATGTCGATCAGTCTCAGCGTGCTCTCGCCTTACCTCAGCCATCAAAGACAGCTTCTCATCTGCGAGCCTCCTAGCATATGCAGATGTGGCTCTACATCTGCTCGCGCATCAGCCAACTACGCCCTGAGCAGAGCAATCTCCTCATCCTTCTGAGCGAGACTGCTACCTTCACCAACATACCGCACCTTCAGCTGAGTAACCAACTCAGCCTGACGATCAGCAGCCGCACCCAACTCCTCTATCACCTGCTGCGCAGACATCTCCTCATTCACCTTCAACGGCTCCTCCACATGCTCATGAGCCGCTTGGGGTGGCACCGACCCCTCAACAAACGCTGCATCACCCCCTGCAGCACTATCACTACACGCAAACACAAAGAAATCAGGAATGGCACAGCGTACATAAAACACACACTCACACACACATATATGTATATATATATATATATATATATATATATATATATATATATATATATATATATATATATATATATATACTCAAACTATAGTTACTTACGAAGGAAGTGAAGTCTCAGCATTCTCCTGCACAGCAACAGACAATGACATCCCCTCATCTGTGGACTCATCCACAATGATCGTATGACGTCTGCGCTTGGAGGTACCCTCACCACCATCATTAGCAGCCTTGCGCTTCACACCCTGGCGTTCCTCTTCATAGTCAGTGTCCACTTTGAAGATCCCAACACGGGTGTCACATTCACAATAGGCTGTGATGCGCCAGAAGGCTCTTCTTGTGCAAGCTCCAGAAGGCGTCCAACGGTAGCCTCCAAGATGGGCACTTCACCTTCCCTCAGGGGGCGCACGCCCACAGTCACCTACGTAGGCTTTGTTAGCCTCACTACGGAATATAGATCCATTTCTGCGCAACACAAGAACGAACAAAAAAGAACGAGTTAGTTGATAAAGCTAAAATATACAAGAAGGCTTACGTTATAAAGGCGAGGATAAGAAAGGACAAGCACCCACCCCGGCCGCTTCCATCCAAGAATGTTGGCACCTCATCGCTTACCCCGAAGTAATTGCGACTCATCCCCATATTAACCAAAAATTCCTCGGGATAGGAGCTGATTGGGATGCGGTTACCACTAATGGTCTCTGCATCCCCCACGTTGTACGTACCGGGATCTGGGCGCTCATCCTTTGGAAGCGTCCCTTTGGTATAAAACCCAGAGAGCGTGGTGAATACCCTATCATCTATCCAGAAAAACTTCTACCTCCAGCCCCTAAGGGCGTCTACCTTTTCAGTATAACACTGATAGCGCCCTGGGCGCTTGGAAAACGTCACCCAGCCGTTCAACCACGACGTGTGGTAAAACGCGCAGAAAAAGTTAATAGTAGGTCTTACTGCGAGTAAACGACAATTTACATCAAAATTCGTTATTTTCGCCGCACCTATATTGTGCAGCTGCAAAATATGGAGGCGATAAAAGTTGAGCACGTCTCTCAAAAATGGGATATGGGCACGCGCTGGTTTGCGAACTCAAAAAAGCGCGTGTATACCCCTATTTTCCCCTCGGGGAAATCCGCGATACAAGCTTTCGCATCCGGTACTTCCGGATGCACCGCGAGGGGGATAAAATAATCGGAGGTGAACTGCCGTAGTTCATCCTCATCCATCTTAGAGTGGAACTCTTCTAATCGGCGAACCATTTTTCTACAATGCGCGCACACAATTACCTTGGAAGATACTAGTTTTTTCTTGCACAAAAATTTGTAATATGGGGGAAATAGTATTTTTTCGCTGTGGTAAACACGGTGAAAATGGGGACCCTTTATATAGGGTTTCCCCTTGCTTATAGATGGAGGACACGTGGATCCCACTATCTCCATCGTGTGGTTGGCATACCAACAGGTACATGCACTTTTTCACGTATCTCAAGGGATACGTGGGATATTTTGAGGCTAGATACATCGTATCCCTCTTTTTGGTGGGAAATATACGCTACGCTTGCCGCTAATATTATTAGTCTAGCATCCGTGGTAAATACCTACACATACTAGACTGGGGGGACATGATGACGTATAGTCCATATTCGGGTCACGAACCCGATTAATGAACATTACTAAGATCCAAACCCACTACGAGCGGGCTATCATAACAATGATTTGGTTACCATACTAATGGTTTGGGCTCACGAAAGCCTAAGCCCAAAGTTATTTATAGTTGTGATATGGATATCTCTTATTTAAGGGATATATATCAAACCGGATATACACCAAAGAGTAAGGAGCACATATCCAATAAGGATTACGTGCCTATATAAACAATATCATAACTCTTGTTAAAGGTACGACTTTACAACCCTGACTCTTCAAGGATAACCCTAAAACCGATTACTTACTCTCACGCCAGAGGATAATCGTGGGAGACAATCCCACGATAAGCCTAACGGTGTTTGTTTGTTTTCTTAGTGCGCAGGTCTCAAGCATTAAGATTGAATTGGTACGAGAATAGGAACCCAAACAAGGAATGCCCAACTTTTGTATCAACAACACTATACTGCTGTTCAGTCCCTGCTGTTTACAGCAGGGATCATTTTCCCATATTTATCATTTGGATCATATTTTAGAAAACCTATGATATGAAATCTGTATATTTTAGGGATTTGGTGATCACCAGCATGGTTTATAAAACATGCACAACGGAAAATAAGCAGACAAAGATCATGCATACCAAAACCCTAATTTATCAGATCTCCTAATCAGGGATATAACTTAAGTAACACATATGAAGGGTTTTTACGAATACTTACTTGTTTATCCTGTAATGTGTAAACTCCAGGAAATATCTTTAACTGAACGAAACGCCTTTTTCTTGATCTTGATGCTTTACGAACACTTCTAGGGTTTCTTGAGAAAACCACTGCTTTGAACTGCGTCAGATATCTACCGATACTGCATAGGTAGAAATATGGCTACGAACCTATGCAAGTTGGCGAGTATGGAATCGGGTAACATCCCTACGCGACCAGAAGTCGACTTAGGGAAGTTGACTGAAGGGTCAAACCAAAGGGTTTTGACCCTTTTGGTGTGTTTGTTCGGATGATCGACCAAAGAGGGTAAGAGAGGGGAACTTTTATGGTTAGATGATTTGTTATGAGGATCCTTAAGAAGCCTATGGTATTTATAGGATACCATTGAAGGTTCCTAGAAGGATTAGGAAACCCTTTTCCTTGTCCACCAAGTAATAAAAGTTTGACAGTATGTCAAACTTGTACTCCATAGGGGTCAGCTGAAAATATTAATAAACCCTTAGGGTTTGTGTTTTGTCTTTTATTAATTAGATCTATCTTACGATAAATATTATTTACTCGAAACAATTACTGTTTTACCCTCAATGAAAATACTACGATATTTGCATTTCCTCTATGCTCTTTATTCATTTCGTAATTCATTCTTATTTCCACTTACCTGTTCTGTTTACTGTGTACCGGTATGACCATTCAGTATTTTTGTGAATGTTTTGAAAAATGCTGTTTCTTTGTACACAATCCATTCATATACTATTTTGATTTTTGCTTTCACTTAATAAGTAAATGTACAAAAGATTTAATACGTTGCGGGTCATTTAAGGTACTCCTTATTAATGATTAAATGAGTATAGATAGATCAGCACATTAGTTGACATTCCGTTTCAAATGTGTTAACCAACATAATGGTCATGTTTGGCAACAAGTGGTAGAGAGAGCGTTTAAGAGTGATAAGCGACAAGCGGTAAGCGGTAAAGGGTAGAGATTTTCAATCTTGTTTGGCAACAAAGCGGTAAGAGTTTGCAATGTCTAACTGCTTCCAAAGAATATGCTTGATAAGGAAGCGTTCCAATGTATTTTAGAGCGTTTGTTTCTTAAATTACCTATAAACCCTCAATATAAACCCACGTACAATTTTTTAATGGGCTGAATATCCATTCCTCCTACAAAACCCTATTCACCCTCTTATCAGTAGAATTGATCGATCAAATCTAGTTTTCATCTTTAGACTCGAACATTGTCATCTGTGGCCAAGGTCTCTTCTAAGTTTACCACATTCCACTGTCAAACACTTGTGATCACGAGTACCTGATGATTCAATGATGCCTCTTAATATTATATTTTAATTTGTGTAAATGTTTGGCTTAAATTTGTGTTATAGTTATGTGTTTAATAATTATCTTTAGAATAATGAGATGTATCATGAGCATCATCAATGACGGTTTATGCAACTGAGTCTTGTGCCTATAAACCTACAATCAGATAAGTGAATATTTTAACATAACCTTTCAATTAACGCATGTTTTATGAATAATAAATATATAGAGGAAAAAAATCGTTAAGATATATGTTTAGTTTATTGGTTTTATGAGACACTGCAATACAAGTCAAGGTATTATAAGAATTGGTATACAGTATACTGTGTAGACCATGCATGCATATGCAACGACAATTCTAGAGACACCATTTATAACAAATATGCTTCCCGTGAATTGAAATTGTGGTCCATCTGTATGAGCTCTCAAATGCCAAGCTCTAGCTCATGCCTTCACAAAGTCATTTGAATGTGTGTTTCTTTTCTACTTTCTTGTACATTGCACGAATCATACTTAAAAGATTGTTGAATATTATAGGATCAAATCGTTGCACTTTAGCATACATTCTGGTCAATATTAATTCATTAAATATAAAATATGCGTAGGAAACTTAAAACCATACACATCTAATGACATTTGATTAACATACCTGAGTTGTATCAGTATCCATGGAACCAAACAACCCAAACAATAATGGATCAATAGCAAAATGGTAAACAGAGATGAATCGCACCTGAATATTAGCGACAAGTTGGAGGATGAACATGTTCCGATATTAACTTATTTCTAGTTTATCCATCGTACGTGTTAGAAAGCATATCCACCTGATTGATGCATTAAGTTACACTAGCAGGGTACCTGCGCGATGCGGCGGCGGGTACCCTGTGACTATATTTTCTAGTAATGTGATGTTACGCGGCCATATTTTTTTTAACGAATAATTTACAAATAACAATAATTTTAGGGTTTGATCAGTTGGAAAACCCCTTACATCTTAACCTAGAGGTCAATGGTTCAATCCTCACTCCCTACAAAAGGCCAGAGGTCCTTTCCTATCTTAGATAGAACTAGAAGCAGTCTCTCTACCTTTGGTAGGGGTAGGCATAGTAAGACGATTGACATTTATATTTTTATTTTTATTTAAAAAAAATCCATCTTTTTTACACTATATATATCCCTTACATTTTCATTTTTAATATACACTATTCACATGAACCAAATATCAAAATTAGCCCAAAATCAACTATACCATATAATAATATACGGGTTCAATTAGTAATTAGTCTAAAACCATTTTCAACCTAAACAAACTTTAATCATCTATATCTATTAAGACCCACGATAAAACTACCAAACAATTGGTGATATTATTTGGCCAGCCCAATTAACAACCAAACCGTTATATAACCCAAATGTTAAGACTTATAAATACGTTTACAAAACCTAAATTACCTCATTCCTGCCCTAATTTCCCTCACAAAAATACGCAAGCATGATTTACAGCCACACAAACATCAAGTACTCTTCCTTTCTTTCTTATCTTGATAACCGAACATAACCAACAATCTATGTTCGCAAGGAAATCAGACCATTTACTTGAATATCAAACGAAAACTCTCTCTAAGGTTTTATGTTGTGTTGACAACCAAACCGTTATATAACCCAAATGTTAAGACTTATAAATACGTTTACAAAACCTAAATTACCTCATTCCTGCCCTAATTTCCCTCACAAAAATACGCAAGCATGATTTACAGCCACACAAACATCAAGTACTCTTCCTTTCTTTCTTATCTTGATAACCGAACATAACCAACAATCTATGTTCGCAAGGAAATCAGACCCTTTACTTGAATATCAAACGAAAACTCTCTCTAAGGTTTTATGTTGTGTTGACCGTGATGGTGGTTTTGAGATGGGGTTAGAACTGAAGTAGATGTAGATGTTGGTTTTATTGTTGCTGTATACTTTATGTTCGTGGACCATAGATGGAATAAGTTTGATGTTTGTTTTAGCTTGATTGATGATTGTTCTTTTCTTCTTTCATTTCATCTTCGTTTTTGTTTTGATATTTAATGGTACATTTTTCTTTTCTTCTTTTGTGGAATGCATTAATTGGTCGAAGGGGTGACTGGTTTGTGAATTTTGGAGCCGTCCGACCTTCATCGATCTTGTGGTTGCAGTGGCGGCGACTCGGTCAGCGCAGGGGCGACCGGTCCGGTCGACCGACCACTGTGCCCAGCCTAATGGCTTTATTTTTAAGTACTTGACTTAGTAGCTTGATTAGCTTGTATATTATGGTTAAATGATTGTATATTTTGGTGAAGGGGTGAATTAATTAGTATATTAATTATATGTTTTGAATAAATTGTTGACTTTAAAATCATTGTGCTTTACATACTTGTGCTTTGCGTTTTATGATATGTATTTACTTAAAAGCTATTGTACATTGTGATTAAATTGTTGTAATTTTTGGTGAAGGGGTGTTTTTAATAGCGTTAATGTTGTTTGGTAGAATTTTTGTCTTAAAATGACATCACGCTGTTTTTTGTTATACAATATGCTTACTTTGCTGTATTTCTGAAAATTAGGTGCATTAAAGTGTTGTAAACAATGCATCAGTTCTTGTAAATCTGAAAATTTTGGAGAGAGAGTGCTTCATACATTATATGTAGCATAGATGTTGATTACCAAAAATTGTGTGTTTAACCAATGACTGCCTTTGTCATCCCGTCCCTAACAGTAACTAAAGGCAAAGAACATACGAACTTCGTCATGTGATATGGGTTCTTGAGACATAGATGTAACTAACAAAACTGCTCTTTGTAATTGTTCTTCCATAATTTTTTCTTTCAAGCCTGTGTAATGATGTCTATTTCCATGGCTAATATACCACCATTAGTTATGCCATGTGTTTTTGGCTGGCTTGTGGTTGTCTTAGCATTTCATTCTAGTAATTTTTGTTGTATTTTGTTTTTAGTCTCTCTCTAATGTTTTCTTTTTAAGGTTCACTATTTTAATCATCTTGTTGTTATATAGGCTTAACTCGTTGGTTGTTGTGTGTGGGTAGAATGTTTGTTGATAACAAATACCTTATATACTTCTTTTGTTTTGATATTAGATGGCCCCAAGTAATACAAGAGAAAAATGGACAGACCAATCTATTATGAGTTTGTGTAATTTATTAATAAAATATCAAAACAGCAATGGACGAATTAAGGGATTTCCAGGGATTCAACTTCAGCCAGAGTATGAAAAGATAAATAACCACAAATTCATTAGCAAACAAGCATTAAAAGGTAAGTTCGATATTATGAGAAAACAATATACACTTTGGAAGCAATTAAAACATGGAGAGACCGGTCTAGGTTGGGATGCAAGTACCGGGGCACTAAATTGTTCAACAGCATGGTGGGATATGAAAATTAAGGTAATAATTTATTGTCATTAAAATTTAAAAATTAAAGTACCTCATCTTTAATATTATAAAATATACTAATTTATAGGTTGTTTATGCAGGAAAACCCTAATGTTAGTGGTTTTAGGACAAAACTGTCATCTAAAGAATTGCAAGAAGCATGGAAACAACTATTTGGGGAATCAATTGCTTGTTGGTCCAAGGTTGTAGCACCCGGTATGGTTAAAGAGACATCAAGTAAGGTTCCTAATGTTAACCTTAAAATGTGGCTATAGATGTTGATGACAATGCCGACGCGTATGAAGTATATAATCAGTATTATGAGCATTTGTGTGGAAAATACTCGGGAGAATGCTTAAACATAGTGTGGAAACTCAACATGATATAATAATCGCCACATTTGCTTTACATAACTACATTCGTAATAATGACAAGGAAAACATGGTGTTTACTACGTTCGAACAACATCTAGATTACATGGGATGCGATGAACTTCGTGATGTTCGTGGCACGGTAACAAATAATGAAGGTACTTCTAGTGGAACGTCTAATGAGATGAAACAAATTCGTAATGATATTGCCACATCAATATGGAACGCACGTCTCAGATAAGCTATAGTTAGCGTATCATGGTGTTTATGTAATATCAAGCATGTAAAAGTAATGAGTACCTTAGAAATAATAATTTTATTATTTGTTCAATAATTTTTGTTTTAATTTGTATATACCCTTTTTCGTAATTTTACTATTTATAATTACAGCTACTGTTACATTACCAAACACATTTTTTAAACAAACAGCTACTGCTTACTGCTCCTGCTTACTGATTACTGCTACTGCTACTGCTACTTGTCACCAAACATATACAATATGTAATATTGTTAAACTAAGATGCCATTTATATTTTCATATTATGACATATGTAGATTCCACCAATCTAATTTAGTTTTTCTTATATTAGAAGTATTATATAATAATGAGCTTACTTCGATGGTATTTTAAAAATCTTTCTCATGATAAACCAATTAAGACTTAAATATATTGATTAGTTAACATTAAAGTTAAATAGGTCCTAGATACAATCTCAAGTCTTGGCTGAAAGTTTACTAGAACATTTGTTCATTGTCCGTGGCTAGGTTTTTAGAAGGGTTAGCCGGCACCGAAAAGAGATGCACGGGGTAAGAGTTTTTCCACCAATTTAACGTTTTGAAAAACATTAGTGTTAAACTAAATTGGTATTTATAGTTTACTTGTCATTAATAAATAGTTGAAGGTTAAAAACACAAGTTATATCAACTTTTTACCATGTACCCCGTTTTGTTTTATCCGACCCCGTCATTTTTCTTTCTTCTAACCCACTAGTTTGCTCGAGTTATAGCAGACTAGTCCTCAGCTTGGTTCGTTTCCACTCCCTACCCATATTCTTGAGAATGGGTTTCATATGTCAGTTGCTGATTTATTTGGACTAAATATATAGCTTGAGGCCCAATTAAGACGTCGCCAAAAATTTCAGGCTCTTTGTGGCCATATATGATTCAATGTATGAAATCGTAAGACACGGCCTTCTCTCACTATAATACTTAACGAGGAAGGCTGCGAGCCGCCGCATCGCGGCGGGGCAGCGATCTTGCGTCTGTATGTGTATGTGATACGGTGAAAGATAGTGTAGCTATATACCTGACTGTTAATGTGACACGTTGTTTAAGCAAGAAAACTGTAACTGACATAAACTATTAGCAACTTCGTTTATCCTAAATACATTACCAGAACTGAGCAGCATGCTAATGCCACAGGGTTTTCGTTATATGTACATTAACTGTTCAAGTAGTTAGGCCTACGAATAAGCTGTTAAGGACACACCGGTGGTGTTATCGTTCTCCTTGCTTTGGCCTTTTTGCAGCCGTGTTTGGTTCTTGCTGGCATATCATCTTTTAGTAACTAACTTCGAACGGAAGTTCCTGTGTCTTCAACTGTTGTGACACTTTTGTGCATGCTGTCGCAGCGTTCTACATAAGAAGATAAGTACTGAATAAGAAGCGGTGGCACAAACAGGAAAAAAACAAAAAGAAAGTGGGCTGGACAAAAGCAACGGGCTAACCCACAGAAGTACAGAACACAGATTCCAATCGACAGATGGTACGTCGTTTTCGACGCTCTATATTAGATATAGTAATTGAGTAATGTTTGTATCATATATGAAACCTCCACAATTGTAAATTAAGATCTACTGTTTTTGTAAATCACTTATCTCTCGTTCTTCTAAAATCGAGCATTATAGCAGTTTTACATACGTATAATCTTTCAGTATTAAAACTTGCGTTCATTAAGTTTCTTGAGCTTACAGAGAGTTGTAATCAATCAACTGATGTTCAGCAAGAATGCATAATTTCAATCAAAGTTGGCTCATCAAACAACACGCTCTCTACCAAAAGCAAAGCCATTTCTATTATCATGTTGTGATCAACATATACATGATTCGATAAACTTATCCTTAATAAGTCTCTGAATATCAAACAAAACAATTGTTATCATTTCATATGCATTTTTTAAATGAACTCCTAAAAGGCGTAAGCTTCATATTTTCTTTACCTGCATCATTTCTTTTTCGAACCCGGCCATACGAGCCTTGCATTGGTCTACTCAACGTTCAAACCCACCTATCAAAGCGTGACACGCACTTGTAAACCATTTCGACATATATTGTTTAATACATAAATAGCTTGAACTAGTGGAGAAAGCATTTTTCTTGATAATATATAAATAGTACGATGAATCTTGTTGAAAACCTCATAATCACATTGACCTAAAGTGCAAAGCAAATTATTCCAAGTGGTGTTCAATCAAAATTCCCATAGTGGTGCTTACGATCTTTACTTATTACTTAGAGTGAACTGATAATCGTTTGTTTTTCCCGTGCATGGTTGCGATATTGTGATTAATTAAGTGTTTTGTATAACCTCTATAAAAAAACGTAAAATAATTAAAAATGTAATTGGAAACCAACTGGGATAGCTCAGTTTAGCACAAAGGGTAACACTGAGGAGATATCTTTGGAGAGGTTTTACGTTCAAGTCTCATCATGGATCTTCAGAGGCAGAAATAAATGGAAGCATGAATGGGTTTATCCCCTAAGGCAAAAGTTCGAGGTTTGCATACTGACCAATTGAATGTCACTGTGGGCTCGAATCACTAACTACTAACTTGTCGTTAAAAAAATGTAATTCGAAAAGGTTGTAACACGCGATAATTCAATTCAAATAAAATAAAATTAAAATGTATCAGTGAACAAATAAAAATATTTAGTGAAAATGAAAATGAAACATTACATCAATTATAAAATAACTAACAAAAAGCATAATTCTTCACGTAAAATTTCTTGGTACACAACATTTGAGGTGTTGACTCTTTCTTGACAGAACTCTTGGACATGCTTCAATAATGCCTTTGTAGTTATACGTGATATTCCTCTAAACAACACAACAAAAAGCTAACCATGCGAGAAAATAAAGTCCGACAAATAAACACCCTTATTTGGAATTGTCTGGCTCTTAGCTTTATTAATAGTCACTGCAAAGTTAAGGCACCCAGGGAACTATTTCTTTTTAGTTTGAAAGAGAACATGACTTCGTCAGATGGAGCAAGAGGAACTCTCGGCAAAAGCACTTTAATTTTAATGTGCTAGTTGAGCGCGGTATCAAAAAAATTTCAACATAATTATACTAACTTAATTTTTGGTTGAAACGAGTTTTGCAATAACATCCTTAGTTTGAGTCGATTCAAAGTTATTGTATTTGTTTTTACACCAACAAATAACATTTTGTGTATATATCTATACTATCTATAATGTGTGTATGTAAATTCTTGAATCTTGAATTTTAAGACAATTATTTAAGAAAACATATAAAACACACGATTTGATAGTAATAAGTGTATGTTAAGTTGACTTTAATTATTAATAAGGTAACATACGGTTATTTTTAAAGTTTTTGACAAACGCATTTATGTAGGCTAGCTTCACATTTTTGTTTGGATTTATTTAATTTAAATTTTAAACAATGCATCTATATCAAATAATTTTAAAAGCAAATCATGTCATGTTCAACAAAGCAAATTGATCGTGAACTTTATGTGAAAATTGACTAAACTATAAATATCCTTTTACAGCATGCATACAATTTTTTTCAGTATTTACAATTGTATAGCTTTTATCACATTGTTAGTCTGATATGACATTCATATGTGATTAAGCATTTGGGACATTTTAAAGAAGAAAGTTTTAAAATATTATGCCAACATATTTATTTATTATAGAATTATATTAATTTTGCTATGAAATCAATAGCTTACGGCATACTAATCATAAATAAATGTAAATTGATTGAGAAAAAATTAATGGTTAAATTATAATAAAATATTTAAATATTTATTGATTATATTACCTTTTATAAGGTTGAAGTATTTTAATCTATTATTATTATTATTATTATTATTATTATTATTATTATTATTATTATTATAAAGTTTTAAGCATGTTTCTTTATATAATATAAACTAGCTTAAAGACCCGTGGATTCACGGGGTTTTTAAAGAAATATGAAAATGAGATAATAAGAAAACAACGAATCATGTTTCGTCAATATATGAAAGAAACAATAAGATAATACGTGAATTATTCGATAATCGGTTAAATTTGTAACAATTAAAATAATAAACGTTCATTCATTGTCGTCTCAAAATTTGACGGTCTTGAATAGGAAATGACATATGTGAGTACTAATCAATTTAATAGCAAATGTCCATCCCGTGAACACCTAATAGTACATAGAAAATGTAAGCAAAAGTAGGTTGTGACACATAATCTATTACAATATAATTAAAAAATAATAATAATAATAATAAAAAAAAGAAAAAAAAGAAAAAAAAGAAACCTGGAAGCATTAAAATAATAAATGTGTATTGATCGTCTTCTTCAACCGGTAGATAGTCTTGAGAGCAAAATGCCCAAAAGAATGGTTCTCATGAATTATTTATGCCACTCACAATAGACCGACTCGTATCAAGGTTTACCTGTTGTGACAGTTAATAGTACTTGAAAGGTTGATATTCAACACTAACCTGACTACCTTGCTCAATAAAGAAACTTGTGCTCTCATGAATTATACCAGCATCAACGCAGCCTCGGCACGTTCCACATACTCACCGCCATTTTGATATACATGCATTGATGAACACATTGTCATGGCAGAAATAGTGATTAATTTGATAAATTCTAAGTTGCTACATGATGAATTCTACATCTCTAAATTAGTCTAAATTGCTACATGACGAATTCTACATCTCTAAATTAGTCTAACATGCTACATGATGAATTCTACATCTCTAAAATAATATATGTTGACTATTTATATACTTTAAATCACGTTCCTCAAATGACAGTGTAAGAAATATTTTTTAGGCAACGTTTTTCACTAAGCATTTGAATATGTTCGTCATTAGTCGAACATCTAATAAGATTAGTTACTTGTGTTTACTTAAAAGCTACAATTAGGGATAGACATTTATAGCAAAGCAACACCCTCTTGAACATATGTAGCAACAGGGTTCTCATGTTTGTTTGTGAATATAAAAGTTACTTTGACAATGTTAATCTTTAAACCTCGTACATGATAGTGTGATTGAGGTTCACTTAATGGAGCTGCATCCCGATACTAAATCAATCAAGTTTCACATTTTGGAGTTCTTTATTGGAATCCCATGCTTCACAGAACATATTTTGTTTTTTTTACATAATTTCAGTTATGTAATATTCTTTATATTTGTTTGGGGGATGGGGTGGATTAGCTTATTTCATTGATTATCAGATTATTGATATTTAAAATGGCCGATACAATCACCCTTTTTTTCTGGGATGGGGTCATGAAACTTGAGCTTATTTAGGTCCATAACCACCAACAAAACAATATATTATATATCTTTTTTAATTCATTACCTTATGTGTATCTTTAAGTTATAACTCACAGTGACACATTAAAGCATTCTTTATTAGTTCATAGTCCTATGAAAGTGATTCATTTGTGCAAACGTACAGACTAATAGTGATTTTTAAAATTGTATTCCCAAACAGAACTCGCCGATATAAAAGAAAGGAAAGAAGTTAATAAAAATAACATGTTTGGTCAACTGAGATGATAAGCTTCCGAGCTTTGGTCGCAGCTGTGTTTGTCTCGGGAATTTAATTTTAATCATGCCTTGTTCGTGGGAACTTTTCCAGTTACATGTATTTCAACTGGGGTGCCGTCGTGCCGAGCATTCTTACATTTTGGGCAACGGTGATGACCTACATCTGGTGGTTGATCAATCTTCATGTACATAACATACATACATTAATCATTTTTTACTTTTAAAATATAAAAAATGTCAAATTAAAACCCAATTGACTCGGAAAAGTATAAGATTAGCTCATTCTATCAACAATAATTATAGGATCTGGTGTTCAATCACATAAGTCATACTGCTAATCAAGTTGGTTCCAGGGAACTCTCGATTTCCATAACTACACCATTTCACATAAACATCTTCACCCAAGGCAAAGGAAATAGAGAGCAACAGTTAAGTTATGGTTTGACCCAACTGCCAATTTCCACAACTACACCATTCACTGGAATTATTTGAACATAAATATGTTGTCTTATACCAAGTATCTTATTCGAACAAACTTAAACATTTTGTTGGCTCCATTTGTATGTCCAGGCCACATATCACATCAAAATGGATTATAATAAAATTCACTAAGAACCCATAATTAACTCGGTAGTTATTAGCGACTTGGCTTTATAGTGTATAACAAACTGTTAAGGTACATGTGAGAAAAGTGAACCTTTTATCCGTAGAGCTAAGAAAACATAAAAAAAAAAAGTTGAAGGATACTTGGTGACAAAGATGGTGTATGGTAGTTTTGGGGTGAATTGAGTGATAAAGACTAAAGAGGACATGCAAAGTCGAATATGCAACTATCCTTTCAATTGTCAACCACACTATTACTGCGTGCCACATCCAAAAACACGCAAAGTGCAAGTCACAATACCAACATAATATTCCTAATGACCCTAAATTAAGAAAACCATAAGTAAAATCACCTAAAAAAGGAAACTATGATGAAGGCGATGGCGTGAGAGTTCTTGTGTACCATTAAGCTGACTCCAGTCTCATCCAATTCTGCAAATAATCATACAGAATCAGGGCCTTCATCGGGACTTTTTAGGAAAGTAAAACAAATGAATATAAACAAATACAAATGCATATAGTATAGCAAAAAATATCATAAACCCCTTTTAAATAGAACCACCCTGCTGCATACTTTGGCTATTGAGGTTAATAACTTTGCCAAGAATGTTGCTTGAATTCATCCTGAACATGATAAATATAGAAAAAGATAACAACTTATTACTGTTCATCTTACGTGGTTAAATTGTGTTAGTGACTCCTAATATGCTTATTTTTCAAATTTTCTATTTAAGGAATTAACATGTTTTAAAGTTTCATTTTATAGATTTGTTAATATAATATCTAAAAGATAACAAAGAGTTAAGTTGTTGAAACCCAACCCCTTTGAATGATTTTCAGAACTGACCCATTTTGACCCGTCCACCAACCCACACACTTTTACCCTCTTTATATACTTACCTTGCATACTACTCATTTTTCTAACGATCCATTCGTCATTAGACATACATGTTCTGTTGTAATATGCTTGTAGTTCCTTTTCTTTTTAGGCTTTACCACCAAACATACGCTGAATTACAAACAGAAAAATGACAACTCTACTAAACTTAAAATAAAAAGGTTGATTATTTAGGAAAAATTTAATAGTGTAATAAAATTAATTTTTATTAGTAAAACTAATCAAATCGTGCTTATCTGCAACCTGAAAGTGTGAAGACCCACCCATTTAGCCACATCGGCATTTGAAATACACCTCTTTGGCATCTAACATCCAATCGCATATCCGCTTATAAACCGAGTAATCCATTCAATGACTCGATCTTAACATAAATTGGTAAGAAATATAATCAAAATTTGTTATGCGAGTATGTACTAATAGCATAGCTTTTAAAATTAATATTTTGCACATTTCCTTCAAAGCATGATCACATTACACAACACAGGATGTGCAATGCTTTAAGTTTTGATTTTCCTCATCTTAGTACCACTATGTCTAGCGTTCTTAACTTACTATCTAAACATTGAATGCCATATAATTAAAAATTATGAAACAACAATTTCGCATATAAGATCTAATCGCCTATCCTCTTATAAACCGAGTAATCAATTCACTGATTGACTAACTTACCTCATCAAAATTGATCATATAACTAATATTATAGCCTCCTACGAAATGCTTTACTCAATCCAGCAAACATAAGCTATTGATTACATTGTAAATATGACTTACTTTCACATTTCCCTCAACACATTATCGAATACCCGAATGCACCAAGCCATGTGCCATCCCCTTATACACGCTGATCTTGCAACTACACAAATTCAAAGTCTCTACATATCTTCAGATATTCAAATATTCATAACTAAACTGATCTTGTAATCATAATGACTATCCAAATATTCATGACTAAACTAATCTACATAAACAATAAAATAATTTTTTTTCTTACCCGAGACATGGGATTACCACGATTGGTGATAAACGCAGCATCAAGATTCTTATAGATGACCACAATTTTCTCATTTAAATTGTCTATGTGTTTATATGCATACAATGTGCATAATTTACTTTTGTTAAATATATCAAAACACTTAAACTGAGAAAAAGGACGCTCTGCATATTAAAGTGAGCAACCTATATGGACAACTTTTGTGATTTCCTTAGTTAAAGGTTAAAACTACCCGGTTACACTCTCATTTAATTTGTATGGCATGGTGTACAAAATTATCATCTTTGTATGTGTCTTTGACGAAAAGTAAAAAAATGAGTATCAAAACAAAAAATTAAAATATAAAATAAGATGCCAACATATAATGAATAATCAGACAGTTAACATCACATTATATTCGAACAGCTCAAACTTAATTTACTATTAATTAATATCACATTATATTCGATCTTAATTCTCCAATTATGCATAGTAAATATTGTAAAGTTATGATTAAAAAATGTGAGTACTTTATGCATACCTGATATCAGAAACTGATAGATACGATTGATAAGAAAATGAGAAACAAAAAGGCTTCCCATTCATGATCTTTAAAGAAATCCTTAATATCAAATTCTTCTTGTGTGCTTTCTGGTTATGGTGTAGCTGGTACCTGATTAACAACAAAAGTGCAGTTTCATAAAAACTCCCAAAATCAGATTGTTGCGAATATAACTTAACAGACAATTCATCAAACACCTAGTGAGCATAAAAATGGACCAAACATATTTGGTCAAACACTTGATGTGCAAGTTTAAACTTCACACTTAAAATTTAATTTCACCACCTTGAATTTGGTAGCTTGTTGACAGGATCTTCATTCGCAATCAAAAACAGAGGAATACAAAATCGTGGTGACAATATAAACTAAAAAAATACCTGAAACATGAAAGGAGTTGCAAAAAACATACCCAAAAAATTGAAAAGCTTATTCAAAGTTTCCTGCAAATAAAATAACACAATGAAACAAATTAAAATTTGTTCTTATCACAAAAAAAAAATGAAAATACTAACCTTTTTTAATTAAGAAGACAATATCATTTATCTAAATAGAACCTGGAAGAATCATGCATTTTTTCTGATGATGATTTTGAGTTTTGATTAGTTGGATGTGTGAATCAGCAATATGGTTGCATCCCAGGGTTTACATCATAAACATAAAAAAAGAAAAAAAATCAGCAATAATACAAACCAAATCGATTCAATACAATTAAAACTTACCGAAATATTGAGTTGTTAGAGTTGATGAATCCTTGAACCAAAGATATATATACCAATTTGTAGGTTATTTTTTGATGTTTTTTGAATGCATTGAATTTAATTGGTGAATTGAAACTAAAAATTAAATATTGATTTACATCAAGGAGCGTATAATGGAAGATTTTGAATTGGAAACAATTGGTTGAATGATCATAATGACTATCCAAAAATACGGGTGCAAAAGGAGCGTATGTTTTGTTTGACTTTGTCATTGTAATTTTAAAAGTAGGAATGCATTGGTGTGTTTATACATTTGGTCTAATTATAGAATTTTAGAGGTATAATTAATTTTATTTTTTAATGCTCCTGCTTTAGAGCATTTGTAAAAAACCTTATTTTATTAGTTAAAATAGAAATAGATAGAAATATTCCATTGATACTTGCTAACTTTTTGTAGAAAATTATCAAAAACGTATTTTTGCAAAGAGTAATAAAACAACAATTTTTTTCTTCATAATATCTCAAAAGGTTTTAAATAACACGCATTTGGTTTTACTGATGACCGACTTGAAAACTTTACAAGTGTAATTCTTTTTTAAAATAGTGTGGTTTATTTGATGTTGATCGAGTGACATTGCTCAACTAGCAGCTACAATATGTATGACTATCCAACTTTTGCTCGAACAAGATGCATTTTGTTTGACCAAATTAAATGTATTTTGTTCAACGGTTCAACCTGAATTTGTATAAATAAAATAAAAAATATTTGACATTGGTGCATGTAGTGGGTCGCGCAGTTCTCTGTTCCTATCTTTTGGATATTTTGAAAACGATAACGTTTTTTATAATTAGTTAAAAAAGTACTCTCTTTTGTTAATTTTCTCCATTTATAATGACGTGTTTATGATACAATTCCCATGATCTATGAAGTATGAACTTTTGTATAATATTGTTTATATTCAACTAGTTTTTATATATTGTTTATGCGTTTATAATGATACAACATGGTATAATGCGCATAATCATTTGTACTATATGAATTTTTCCCAAGTACTTTTGCTTAGGCTGGATGCAGTAAGGACCGATAATAAGGGTCAATCCCCTTTTTTTTTCCTGTCACGTCAGCTTTCTCTCTTCAGCGACCTACAGACGATTCAATGCCACAGACCAAGTTCAATTTATTTATTTATTTATTTTTTATTTTTATTTTTTTTAACACAAACTAAAATTTCATTTATAATTAAAATGTTACATATTAATTCAAGTAAAATAAACACATTACAATAGAATTCAAATAACATTAAAAAACATTACGATAAAACGACTAAACTAGTTTGGATTATTATGATGCTGCCAAATGTGTTCCACCAAATCGGCTTTGAGGCTAAGATGAGTTGTTTTGTTGCATATCTCCCTAGTAATTTGCAATGATTCCTCATGCGTATTTAAGGGATCATAAGAACGGTGCTGCTCAGCTAGAAAGAATTCGGGAGATATCGCCCGCCCTTCGTCTTGAATTATCATATTATGTAATATGATGCCTGTGTTGAGATTCCTTTACTTGACGGTTCGGGTTCGACTATTGAGAAGATCCGTGTGGAATATGAGTGGAAACCGCCTCACTGTGATAAATGCAAGGTGTTTGGACATGTTTTGGTGGATTGTCCTAAGGGTGTGATACCGACTGCTCAACCTTCTAAGAATGTTAATGATGGTTTTCAGACTGTTAACAATAAGAAGAAGGGTAAGCAAGCTGCCTCGAATACGGGTCGCGGAGGTTTTACTAAACCTGTTGTGGGTAAGCATTTTGAATATCAGCCAAAGAAGACTCCTACTGTGCCCAAGAAAGTTAATGATAGTAAGAAGAAGACTTCTGAGGTGGCTAGTACGAGTGGAACAACGATCTCTACATCTAACCAATTTGATGCGCTTAATATGGATGATACGGATACGTTTGGTATTCCTACTTATGACACCAGCATGGATGTGGATACTGGAAGTACAATGGAAGTTAATGTGGATAAGTCGGTTAAGACTGGTGCTACATCTCAAGATCCACTTGTGAGTGATTCAATGGGAACCAAGGAAGTTGGTTCTACTCCTTTAGTTGATAAAATTAGTAAGTTTGAAGAGCTTCTTATTGATGGGAAAGGTACTCTTGTGGATGATGATGGTCATCCTGTTCCGTCTGCCTCTGTCACTAAGAGGGCTAACCCATTTTCCAAGGTGGGTGAGGTTGTGGTTTCTGATAGTGAAGAGGAGGAGGTTCTTAACACGTTCGACGAATCTGCGAATCTTTTTGGTAGAAGTCAAGAGCGTGAAGATGAGTTTGATGACTATGATGATTACTCGAAGCAAATTCATGATCTTCCAGGGGAATTGGATGCTCTTAATGCCATTTATGGCTTTAACCTCCAAGGTCATAGGAAGTAGTTATTTTTGTCCGAGTTTTTTTCTATATGATGTCGTAGTGGTTTGTTTTCTTGTCTAGAAAATAGGAAGTATCTTGTTATGTAAGCTTTTTGCCTATGTAACGGGCTGAGATATGGGATTCACTCATATCCGTTGTTCTTAAATGTTTTTTGGAGTAATATATTTACCGGGTCTTTTGACCTTTTACCCAAAAAAAATATGATGCCTGTGTACATAATATGTCCAAGACGCTCTTTGTTAAATCCCTTAGCCGGATGTTTAATCATTAGGAACTTCCTCTTTAGTACACCAAAAGCACGTTCCACATCTTTTCTTGCAGCTTCGTGCATCCTCTTATATAATTGACGCTTTTCATCATGCGTCCCTGGATTTCTAATAGACTTCACAATAACAGAGTATTCCGGATATATCCCATCAGCAAGATAATATCTCCGTTTATGAGGCACGCTGTTAGCAACGAATTCCACATCCGGTGCTCTCCCCATTTTGAGATCATTGAAAAGAGGGGATGCACGTAAAACATTTACGTCAATATTCATACCAGCAACACCAAAAAAGGCATGCCAAATCTATAAATCTTGAGAGGCGATCGCTTCCAATAAAATGAAAGGAGTTTTCCCGTGATCACCCCTACAAAATTGAGCTTTTAAAGCATGTGGGCAATTCTCCCACGGCCAATCTGTACAATCAATGCTTCCTATCTGCCCCGGAAACCCATGATATTGATGGTGATGCTCATAGAGTCTGTCAACGTCAGTAACCGTCGGCTTTCGCAAATACTCTGCACCATATAACTCCATGATGGCCTCACAAAATTTATAAAGACACGCACGAACTGTTGACGAACCCATTTGCACATATTCGACAAGCATATCAGGATTGACTCCGTATGCCAATTGAGGAATTGAGGAAGTAATTTTTATCAAAGGAGAAATACCAAGTTCGCCAGCATAATTAGGAGTTTGTTGGAAATAAGGTGAATGATCGGTTACCTCTCGTACAATTCGTGTGAATAGTCTGCGGCTCATTCGGAAACGATTATGGAATTGTTCATCGCCGTATGTTGGGTTAGCGCAGAAGTAAGCAACCACTAAACGGTCATGAGCACCCACACGATCCCTATCAACACGGTTTCGTAATGCCTTATTAGGTTGTGACGCTTGATAAGCCTCCCAACAATCTTCTGCAAACATCAAAAACTCGTTACTAACTTCATCTTCATCATCCGATTCGGCAAAAAATATATCGTAAGAATTCATGGTGTGAGAAAATATATAGATTTTTTGAAATGGGATTGTGTGAATTGAAGTGTTGTTTAGTTGTGTATTTATAAGGGATTTTTTTTTTTTTTTTAGTCACAATCGGTCACAAGTATACAAAGTGGGGGAGATTTGGATCAAACACAACAAAATAGGTGCCTTGTGATTCGGTCGAGCTTGAGACCGATTACATCTAATTGTCCCTTGTGATTCGGTCGCGACCCCATGCTCACAACAATGACGACCGACTCGACCGATTGAGACCGAATCGGTCGAGGTCGTTACTGCAAATAGCCTTATAAAACTCATATCAATAGATATTTGTGTGTATATATACAAATGCTGACATGTTAATATATTAATACATCCTTAATATTTTGTTGATATAATATAAGTACTTATAAACCAATAAAGTTTCAATTATTGTAATATAAACTATTTATTTCATACTATTTCGTCCCATAACAGCCATGTTGCTAGCTTGTTTTATTGGGATAGTAAGTTGTAGTCAAATATATTAAACAAGATATATAACTGATGATTACTTTGGTATATTTGGCACTAAAAGAAGTGATATCAAGACGCAGTAGTGAGAAGTGGTAGAAAAAGTAGCAGCAATAACATTTTACGGTGCATATTTCAACGCTATTTACAGTTTATGAAGATTTTCGAAAGTACACCTTAAAGTAGGAGTAGATTGTTAAGTATTAAGAAAAAGTTAATTTGCTAGTGACAAAGAAGTTACAACTGTATTAAACGATTACGTGAACAAAATAAAAATTTTATTTTCTAAGAATTTACCATTAAAAAGCTTTTTTGAAATGCGGTCAAAATGAACATAATATTAGGACAACGATTTTATAAACGCATAAAAATTATAAGAAATTGAATCAGTTGGTTAATTTGATAAATTTTAATAGATTTTCAGTTTTTATCTTTTACTTGTTTGTAATAGCAGAATTTCACATATGTAAAGCTTCCTACAATTGAGAGATTGGAGCTAATGAAGTTAATATTACTAGTACTCCTCCTGTTACTACTGGTCCTAATTCTCACAAGGATGTTACTACTAATGGTACGGGAGTGAAGTTGGTTTCTTACGCGGGTGCTACTTCTAATGAACCTCTGAAACATGTTTCAAACTTTCGTAGGTTGGAATGTAGCAAGAAGAAGGCTGATGTTGATCTATCTGTCCCAATGAATGTAGTGCAAGAGGTTAACATGAGGTTCGAGAATACTCTCTACGGATACTTCCTTGGTCAACGCCTTGCTTTTCCTGTTGTTGATTATTATGTTCGCAATGTGGGGGCTAAGTACAGTTTACAAAAGGTTATGATAAATGCTAAGGGTTTCTTTTTCTTCAAGTTTACTTCGAAGAAAGGTGTCGATGATGTCCTTGATAATGGTCCTTGGTTGATTCGTAATGTCCCTATTATACTTAAACCATGGACATTGAACACCAACTTGCTTAAAGAGGATTTGACTAACATTCCGGTGTGGGTTAAATTCCATGATGTTCCTTTAGCTATGTTCTCTGATGACGGGCTTAGCCTTCTTGCTACAGTGATTGGGACGCCCAAAAGGTTAGATGCCTTTACTAGTCAAATGTGCAAGGAATCTTGGGGCCGGAGTAGCTTTGCTAGGTGTATGATTGAAGTAAAGTCGGATGAGGTACTTAAGGACAGTCTCACTGTTGAGATTCTTCTACTTGATGGTACGGGTTCGACTATTGAAAAGATCCGGGTAGAATATGAGTGGAAACCGCCTCGCTGTGATAAATGTAAGGTATTTGAACATACTTTGGTTGAGTGCCCTAAGGTTGTCATACCGAATGCTCAACCTACTATGAATGCAAGTGATGATTTCCAGCCTGTTAACAATAAGAAGAAGGGAAAGCAAGTTGCTTCGAATTCGGGTCGAGGAGGTTTTACCAAACCTGTGGTGGGTAAGCATTTTGAATATCAGCCCAAAAAGACTCTTCCTGAATCAAAGAAAGCTAATGTCAGTAAGAAGAAGGCTTCTGATGTGGCTAGTACGAGTGGAACCAAGATCACTACTTCTAATCAGTTTGATGCTCTTAATATGGATGATACTGATGGTTTTGGTATTCCTAAGGTTGTTACTAACAAGGATGTGGATGCTGGCAGTAAAATGGAAGTTAATAAGGATGAGTCGGTTACGACTGGTACTACTTCACAAGTCCCTCTTATGAGTGATACGCAAGAACCGCTTGTGAGTGATTCTATGGGAACAATGGAAGTTGGTTCTACTCCTATTGTTGAGAAAATTAGTAAGATTGAAAAGCTGCTGATCGATGGGAAAGCTACTCCTGTGGATGATGCTGGTCATCCTATTCCGTCTACCTCTGTCACTAAGAGGGCTAACCCATTTTCAAAGGTGGGTGAGGTTGTGGTTTCGGATAGTGATGAGGAGGAGGTTCTTAACACGTTCGATGAATCATCAAATCTTTTTGGTGGTGGTCATGAGCGTGAAGATGAGTATGACTATGATGATTATTCGAAGCAAATTTATGATCTTTCAGGGGAATTGGATGCTCTTAATGCCATTTATGGTTTTAATCTCCAAGGTCGTAGGAAGTAGTTTATCTTTTGTCAGAGTCACTACTATCATGCGAGTAATGGTTTGTTTTCTTGTTTTGAAAATAGGAAGTATCTTGTTATGTAAGCTTTTCGCCTATGTAACGGGCTGAGATATGGGATTCACCCATATCCGTTGTACTTAAACATTTTTTGGAGTAATATATTTACCGGGTCGTTTGACCCTTTACCCAAAAAGCTTCCTACAATTATTTATTTAAAAAATGCAAGTTCAAACGCCTACAATATGGTAAAGTTATACGTCTGCTCAAGAGGTTAAACCATTTTGACATATAGATATATACCAAGTGCAACTATAAATCAAAAAAATTCATAGATTTCATATAAACCAATTTATTCTGAAAAAATCAGGTTTTTAAGATAATTCTAAAAAAGTTTAGGTTATCTATACTACTGTATAATGTATTTGGAACTATTCTATAATTAGAAAGACTTAAAAATTCAGATTTTTACTTATTAATTATGGAAACAACCACCCCTAACAATCACCCCCAACAATTTATAATCACCTCAACAACCACCCCTAACAATTTATAACCAGCTCAACAACCACCCCAACAACCACTTTCCACCACCCCACCTTCCTCCTCTTCACCCCAACAATCCGTCCCCGCATCGCGCGGGCATCTTTCTAGTTTTAAAAGATTGTTGAAAAGTATGTTGATTATTTATAACTTTGCAGCTAGAGAAACAAGATAAAATTCGCAGTGGAGCACAAACCACGTATCACTCGTTTATAATACTAGAAAGGTGCCCGCGCGATGCGGGGGTGGATTGTTGGGGTGAAGAGGAGGGAGGTAGGGTGGTGGAAAGTGGTTGTTGGGGTGGTTGTTGAGGTGGTTATAAATTGTTGGGGGTGGTTGTTGAAGTGGTTATAAATTATTGGGGGTGGTTGTTGAAGTGGTTATAAATTGTTGAGGGTGATTGTTAGGGGTGGTTGTTTCCATAATTAGTAAGTAAAAGTCTGAATTTTTAAGCCTTTCTAATTATAGAATAGTTTCAAATACATTATATAGTACTATAGATTAGTGTTTACTAACATTTAACAAAAAACAAAATGTTACACGCTTTTGTCAAACAAGCCTATTCATCAATAAGCTGTTGGTGAGAAACTATAATCACTAGTATAAAATCTATATAAGTGCCTATGTGATTTTATATTAGTGTTTACAAACGTTAACACTATAGGCTTTTATATTTGGAGTCAATTGGAGCATAATACTTTTTTCGGCAAATTATTAAAAAAAAATATTATACTTGTCACTGTTTCATCTTTTGGGTAGCGAACTATTTTTTTTTTATTTTAAAGGTAATATTCTTTCAAATTCATCCTCTTTAGGGTAATATGTGACAATTTTGCTTTTCGGGAAAAAAATTTTTTACGAGGGGCAAAAATGTTCAAAAATTTCGCAAAATACTCTAAAGATGATGAATTTAAAAAAAAATTACCCTCAAAATGAAAAAAAAAAAAAAATAGTTCGCTACCCAAAAGATGAAACAATAATAAGTATAATACTTTTTTTAATAATTTGCCATATTTTTTTTTATAAAACTCTAAACGGTCATCTTAATATTGTTGAACGCAACTTTTGATATTGGTATTATAAATATTCCTTGATTCGCCACATTGATTTAGCATAAAACTGAAAACTACATGCATGCCAATTTTTTATTTAAAAACGCATAGGTTAGTTTTAAAATCGATATGAAGAAAAATATACGTTAGTTAAAAAAATAAAAATAAATAAAATAAAATGATGTTTGCACATGATGCAATTTTTTCATCTTTACATGATATATAACTTGAATTTTAAGCTTTGCATCATCATATCACATGTCATTGTTATATGACTTTACTTCTAATGGGAGGTGGAATATGTCAAAATAAAATTATTTTGTTCGATGTGGTTTCACAGGATCCCACAATCTAAGGGTCTCACTTCGTTTACTTATGCTATATATCCGACTATCTCTTTTTGAAAATCCCATTAGTTAAATATAACTTATCTTGCCACAATAAATAAAACGTCATTAAAAGACCTCATTATAAAAAATTATTGTAAATGAACACCTTTTATGCACACATTTAAGTTTTTTTAAGTTTTGACGAGATCTCTTTTTTAATTTTCGTCCAAGGCTTCCAAATTCATTTGCTGGCTCTGCTTACCATTTTATGATGATTACACAGACGTTGACATTTTAATATTATTTTGATCGAGGGACGTGGGAAATGATATGCTTAGGGAGGGATTAGGTCTCTACCAAATCTCGTAATTAATACTAATAAGGATAGAGCAAGCCTTTGTTTTTTGAACGACAATTTTATTAGAAACCAGCAAGAAGCTAGAAACCATTACACAGAGTTGTAACGTTAGGTGTCAAGGTGTCGGGTAAGGATACACGATTAAAGGATATGGGGATTTTTAATCGATGACAAAGTAATCATCTAAGTAACTACATTTATACACGCGTTGCTAAGTTGAGACTCAAAACTGATACAAACTACAGATTGACTCTTTCTGTATTTTTATGACTCTTTCTTGACTTAAATACTAGCAGGATAGTAGTCTGTATGTTTTTTCTTTCTTATATATATATATATATATATATATATATATATATATATATTCATTTTTTTCGCATACACTTTTACCTTGCTATCGTTTTGATTTGCTATAACATAACATAATAAATTACATAACAACTTTAAACTTGAACATAAACATAATATAACATATTATTGACTCGAATTAGGATGATCAATACATATGGAGTACTTGATTGACATTTCAAACGTGGGGGTAATAATATTTTTTCCCCATTTCTACATAGATAAACATACTACCAAGAGTCCCAATATCTCAAAACTGTGTACAACTCGGCTTAGCAAAATGTAATTTAATAGACAATTAACTAGGGTTTAACATATATTTTCACAATAGGGGTGGGCTAAGGCGATTTGGGTGTAGCAATTTTTTAGTGGGGTGTAAATAAGAAATGAAAAGATAGGTTCAGAGGGATTCGCTAGGGTTATCTTGCATAAAAATGAGTGCAACAAAATGGTAGGAGCAATTATATGACCAATGAAGCCATGTAATAATAACAAACGCAAACAAAAATGGGGTTAAATCCTAGTGCCTCTTATCACTTAGTAAATTTTAATTACACGAATGTGATCTCATAAGCGATCTCGGAATATATCAACTGAAGCAAGTTCTAAAATCTAGTATACTAAACTCAAGCATGAAAAATGAATGCTATAAAAGGCGTCCTCACATTTAGGTGTGATATTTGAATGGTAGGGCTTTTGTGATAACACATAAATTCTATCCATGCGATGCTTGAAACAAGTGTCATTAGTAAATGTCATAAAAAAATTTAAATTTATGCTAAAATTGCCTAACAAGGCTACCTTTTAGCTTAATTACACATTATTAAAAGAACAAAACAAATAACAAATGCTACGATAGTTTCTAAGGTTTTCTTTAGCCTCCCTACATCTGATGTAAAATTGATGGCATGTAAAATATACATTTGCATTGCATCATTAATTAAAACTAAATAAAATAAATAAAGATAGAATACTCGTAATTATGAAATATTAATTATACAAAAAATCTAGACATTTAAAAACTCTAAAAAAATTTCAAGTTAATTTTCGAAGTTTAACAAAATTCTAGAAAACTATCCTGTAGGTTCTGACGCGTCAAGTTGGCTTGAAAGAGAATTTATTTTATTTTATTTTATTTTTTATTTTTTTATTTTTTCAGCCAATGACGCAAATGATAATTTACATGTAAAAGTGAGGACAAATTTGCCATTTCACATAAAGAAAATCATAGTTTTAGCAATATGCCACAAAATTAGGCCAGGTTAGAAATAAGTGTCATCTTGAATCACTAGGAAATGAAAATTCCCATTCTCTAATATCTTGTACTATCATCTACTACATATTTCCTTTGCTAGCTACTTCTACTTGACTAAGGACTCGAGGGCGTTGACTATTAAAAATAATGTTAAATGACCTACTTTAGAATATGAAAAATAAGACATCGTATCCACGAGGGGCTTATGGTTAACCCTGATTGGTCAAGATAGATTATAACTACTACTTAAAAAACTAAATTGGTTAAATTAGGGAAATGAAATTGAAACAAGAAATAAATTTAAGAATGCCAAACATATAAATTAAAAACAGAACTACATACTTTCTGGTTTCACCTTTGATCCTAAGATAGCTAATGTATATGTTTTACTAATTATTATGTTGCTCAAGTTTATAGACAAAACTAGTACTAATTCAATAAAAAAATCATAATCACGAAATATGTATATTGGTACCAATCGTCTCACATGCCACTTGGAACGATTCGGCAACAACCACAATATTATATTATCTTACAACTAACTATCAAATTAGTCTAATAACACAATGACGGAAGATACAAAATGTGCATTAAAAGTAAATCAACAACAAAGTGTTTACAATCTAAAAGCAAAGATCAAACCCTACATCAGTTGTGATCGCGAGATGTTTAGCCAAACAGCAAGTTTGTAGTAAAAGGATAAAATGTTTTAAATCCTCTCTATTCCTTTGGTGACAAAAGTGATTTCTTAAAACCTAAAATCTAACGATCATTCCTGTAATTCCCATCTATACTTGAACGTTAATTTGTGTCGTTTATACTTACTTATTTTGATTAAGTCTCTTACTTCAAAATATGTCTTCGTTTATTCAGCAAGATTAGGGTTTTTGTATTTTTTAGGGTTTTCTTGTCAAACGAGTTTTAGGTTTTTTGTGTGTGTTGGATTTTTAATCATACTCCCCCCATCTCAAATTATAAGTCCATTTTTAATTTGTACAAAGTTAAAAAAAAATCCCATTAACTAATCTATTTATCGATCAAATATCTTCTCTCTCCACTAAAGTGTCTTTTTATTGGTTGAAATAAGAAATAGACATGAATTTTGGGACAACCAAAAATAGGAAAATTTATTTATAATTTGGGACGGAGGGAGTATCTATTATGTTGTTGTTGGTTTGTGTGCCCTGCTACGTCTGATGGTTAGGGTTATTCGTGTGCTTTATTGTCGTCTAAATCTAATTAGGGTTTTGACGAGTTTTATCAGAAGGTAGTGTTTATGGTCATTGTGGGTATTTGGATTTTTCTTGATGCTTATTATGTGCATGGTTTTATTATGAAGAGTGGGTTTTTGGATTCAAGAGGAGGAGGGGAAAGGAAAAAGAAAAGCGATACTATGTTGGTTGATTATTGTGTGGACGGTGGAAAGGGGAACTTTGATATGAACAATGACTTCCTGAAACTTAGTGATTCGACTTCGAAGGTGCGAAATATACAAGGGGAGATGTTAGGGGCTGATGGCAGAAGAGTTACCCATATGGAACATGTAGGTAGTGATGCCAAAGGTGTTGGTAATGTTGTCATCGATAACCCGTATGCGAGTGGCAATGAGGTGGTGTTTGGTGGTGTGAATACTGTGGCAAATACGATTCTAATCATGTTAAAAAATGTAGCAGGAATGGTGATGAACAGGCAACTACCGAGCAAGTTACTATATACGAATGCAAAAGTTTCGAGACTGTCATGCGAGGTACAAACGATACTACATGTCACGTGGGTAAACAACCTATTATTTTGCCTTCTAATGAAGTTCTAAAATCCTTTGCTAGTTTGGTAAGTAATGAGGCTAATAGCGGTTAGGTAAAATTTCTAGCATTTGACACGGGTAAACCTAATAATGCTAAGGTTGAAGTTCAAATACCAAAGTCGTCTGTTTTGGAAGTTCATGCTAGATTTGGTTTCAGCTAGTATGGTTACTTCATGGGTAAAAGAGTAGCATTCCCGATTGTAGAGTACTATGTTATGAATACTTGAAAAAAGTATGGCATTGTTTGTATTATGATGAACGCTAAGGGCTTCTTTTTCTTCAAGTTTGCCTCGAGGGGTATTGGAGAATGGTCTGTGGTTTATTAGATCGATTCCTGTCATCCTTAAGAAATGGAAGCCTACTTCTAACCTACTAAAGGAGGATCTTAATTCAGTTCCTATTTGGGTCAAATATCATGATATTTTGATTGTGGCGTTTACTGCTGATGGTCTGAGTACAATAGCTACTAAACTTGGTAACCTAATTATCCTTGATTTGTATACGAGTTCTATGTGTTTGCAATCATAGGGTCGTATGGATTATGCTCGTGCATTGATCGATATAAGGGCTGATCAGGAGTTAAAGGATGAAATGGTTATTGCTATTCCAAATATAAAGGATGATGGTGATGGTATTCACATGTGAGGATGAAGTATGAATAGGAACCACCTAGATGTGATGTGTTATGGTATTTGGGCATGATGAAATGTTATGTCCAAAACGGGTTGTTGAAAAACCAAAGAATGATAGTTTCCAAAAGCCTCCTAGACAGACTTCTAGGGGTACTAATGTGGGGTCTAAGTTTCATCTTAAACCTAAGAAACAAGTTTATCAAGCCGTCTCTAATAAGAATGGTGCTAGTTCAAGTGGTACGAAAAAGAATTTTGAAGTAGAGATGAGCTCAACTAATCCTTTTGATACGCTTAATTTGATTGAAAAAGATGATGAGCTTCGATCAAATTGGGGGTCGTCAAATTCAGGTAAGAAAGTTGTCCAATATGTGGCTAGTATAGCATATAGTAGTCCAAGTATTACACCTTTGATTGCAAGGATTAATGAACTAGAAAGTGAGATTCTTAAAGGGAAGTTGTAATAGTGGGTGATGATGGAAGGCCGTTAAAACCTTGTAAATCAACGCTTCCTAGTTCTTCTACTGTAGCTTCAAACAAGGCTGATAATTAGGTTAATGAGGATAGTGATAGTGAAGCGTTCGAGGTATAAAACAAAACTGCCAATTTTATAGCTTCTACAAGCTCCAAGGTTAATAAAGCTTCTAAAAGTGGCAGTAGGGTGAGAAATAAAAGCTTGTATAAACAATGAAAGGAAATTTATAATAAAGACACATACGTTGATGACGATTGTATTGATCCTGGTTCGACATATGCCAAAATGCAGTTTGCTAATGCCTTTGATTTTAGTCTTCGTGATCAACTTAGATAGCATTTTTTATAGGTCTCATAAGTGTGGCATGTCATTTTTATGATAGTTTTGGTTTGAAGCAAAGTTGCATTTGTTTTCGCCTAGTTTTGAGCTAAGATGTGTGATTCACTCACATTCATTGTAATTAATTATTTTTTATAGTAATAAATTTACCTTGGAAACTCTTAAAAAAAAAAAAAAAAAAAAAAAAAAAAAAAAAAGTCCGTAGAGATTATCTTTATTATGTTGAGCAGCTTCATAACTTGTGATCCTTCTTTTGTGATTCTATATTCGCCAAAACAAGACCAAAATGACTCCGAACTTCGTTTCCTTATTTTTTTCACGATCGAACTTGTGGTTTTGAATGGAGTGTCGGCTGGAAAAGGTGTGCTTTGAATGATGTGTTCGTAGGTTTAGAGATCTTCATTCGTCAGGTATATATAAAAGGTGTGCTTGTAAGCTAATAAATGGGTGTGACTTTTCAAGTATTCATAAAATTAAACTCAATCTTAGTGGTTGTTATCCCAACTGTAGACGTGTAGAATTAGTAAAACTACAAACCATACTTTTCATACGTCAAATTACCACATCTCTAACTTCTTGTCTTTGGCACCGTGTTGCTCTTAGTTGGCTAAATCCAACTTCTTACTTCTTCAGACTCATCAAACTTTAAGATTAACAAGTTGAGTCAGATTGACTTCCTTCGAGTACAATCCATGCACTTTGCTTAATTAGGTTATCTTGCAACTTCGCCATTTTAGCTCCATTTTAAATATTACTTGCATAATCAAGAAGCGCATTTAGATATCTATTTAAGCTTAAATGAGGTGATTTGAAACATGATTAATAAACACTTAAAACACATATACAAACTGGACTTATTACTAATTGCACCAATTTCTTTTTTTCAATTTCTTGGCCTTTTGGGACATTTCCATGCGAACCCGACCATACGAGCCTTCCTGTGCTCTACACAACCTTCAAACCCGCCTATGGAAGCGCGACACATGAAACCATTTTGACGTATATTGTCCAATGCATTATCAGCTTGGCATAGTGGACGAAGCATTCTTCTTGATAATGTATAAAAATGGTACCATGAATCTTTTTTGAAAACCTAAGAATCTCAAATACAACTAAACTAAAAGTGGAAAGCAAATGGTTCCAAGTGGTGTCCAATCGAAAATCCCATAGTGATGCTCTTTTTGGGACCTTTATTTGAAGTGAGTTAAGAAACCTAGGTCTTTGCCGCTTTCCTAATATGGAAATTCTCGTACTAGCCAACTTTTATTGATAGTGACGGTTTTATGATACAATGCCCATGATCTATGGACTTTTATACAATAAAGATACATTTTTACTACCTATTATATACATTATTTACCTATTTATAATGATGCAACTTGGTATGATGCGCATGACCTATCGTACTTTATGAATTATTCCCAAGTACTTTGTCTAGACTCTAGACAACTTTTATTCAATCGGTATTTGTGTGTATACAAGTTGACATGTTGCATATTAAGTACTGCATCTAATTAGCCACTTTAGTATTAAAGTATATCCTTAAACTTTGGTAAATATAAGTACTTAGTTATAATTCAATAAAGTTCCAACTACCGTAATATATATAAAGTTATTTATCTGGCATTTGGCTTCATTACAACATGTTGCTTCATTTTACTAGAAATAAGTTTTGGTCAAAAAGTTGATGCTGGCAAAGAAAACAAAGAAGATAGGAAAGAATAAGAAAAAAACATAAATTTAACAACGTTATTTATTATTATTATTTTTTTTTCACGGCAATTTATTAAAAACTAGCAAGATGCTAGAATAATTAAAGATACAAAGAGTTCATACAAGAATATATAGGATTGTCTAACCACTCAATCCAATTAGGTTTCATGATCCTATTACAATTTAAAATCCATGAGTGCGAATGCACCTTTATCTCCTCTTCAAGTATATCTTTTCTTGACGGCTTCAAGTCAAAACAAACTCTATTTGTATATCTCCAAATTACCCGGGTTGTGGTTTGAACCACAACGTCAAAGCATGTCTTGATCATTTAAGTTAACAGCTTCCTCCAATTTTAATAGATCATGAACCCATTTTGGATAGTCATTCAAACCCCACCATGTCATGATCTTCTTTCACAGATGTTTGGCCAAGGGGCACTCAACTTATAGATGTTGGGAGGTCTCAATGCCACTCTCATAAATAGAGCATAGAGACGAACTGAGGTCCATCCCACGACTGTCTAAATTGCTTCGCATTGGTAAACACTCTAGTAATAGCCGTCATGAGTGTATATTTAGCTTGATGGGGAGACACTTGTTCCATCTTGTGAGATTAGTGTCTGAGAGCAGGGTAAATTGTTCAATAACCTTTCTCATGGAAGAGACAGTAAACACATTCGTAGGTTTAAAGAGCATGTCCACAAGTATGGTCTTTCAATAGTGTCTAAATCATGAAGCATATTAACAATCCCAATTAGTTGGGCCTGTTCTAGGCCGTCCCTTATGGGTCGACGCCAACTGAAATCACGCACCCGCTTCCCATCTGTTGTAATGCAGATATCTCTAATCTTGCACTCTTTGTTTACTTCTAATGCGAACAATCTGGGAAATGAATGTTTAAGGCTACAATTACCAAACCAAACATCATTCCAAAAGCTAAAACGTGATCCATCCCCCCACACTCTTAATGAAGATCGATTGTAGACAAGTATTGGCACAAGAGAGGTGCTTATCCAAGAATATAATATTTCTCCAAGGGCTCAATGGTTTCGAAATACTATTAGTTTGACCGAATCCACCATAAGCCCCATGAATCGAAGTAATAACATGCTTCCAAAGAGCATTTTGTTCTATATGAAACCGCCACCCGCCATTTTACCAACATAGCCAAGTTAGATGTATAAAGATTTCCAATACAAAGACCCCCACAACTAGTAGATGAACAAACTTTCTTCCAAGTAATCCAATTAAGCCATTTTGTTGGTATCAATTGAGCCACCCCGAAAGAAGTTTGGCCTAAGCTTCTCAAGATAATTTAAAACATATTTTAGAGCTAAAAAAGGAGAAGAAGTATGTACCAAGTGCGCGCCCCAAGAACAATAGTTTAATTAAAGTCTAGCTAATTAAACGTTCTACACTTTCAGGGCCGGTCCTGAGGTTTTTGATGCCCTGGGCGAGATGTTCGGAAAATGCCCCTACCAAAACAAACGAACACACTTTCTTTTATTTGAAATACGAGCAAGCACATATCAACGTAAGAGGGCACGCTGTACCAATGTTATCACCATGTTATCGGCACCTTTTTCTTCTATGATGTCGTTATGCATGTTATAGTTGCACCAGGATTGGGCGTTAAAGGCCCCCAACCATACGGTTAACGAGCATTATAATTATTAATTTTTTAGTGCAAATAGAGTTTTTTTTTAGTATTTTATATGAATGTTATTAGAGAGAGTTTTTTTTGGTTTCGTGCTTTATAAATATTATTAGGTAAAAGCTGAGATGACGACACATATAAAATACACGCATACTCGGTACACCAAGCACTCACAAATATCAAAACTAAGTTACATTTACTAATAAAATATATTTATAAAACCAGTATATCTTTAAAATTAGTATATTAGAGACATATGTAGATTATTATTTGGATTAAATTTGCATTAATTCTGAAATTTATTCTTTTTAATTGTGTTCAAAAAATTGACGAATATGCCAAAAATTAACTCACCAGCTGAAACTTAAAAAGTAAAACTTAAACTAATTTTCAATTCCCTATGTATACTCTCTTTTTTACTAGCTCCTTTTTTATTTCCCACTTGACCAATCCCAAAATAGGTTATTAGGATATTTATGAGTTTTCATCTTCCCAATCTCTTCTTGCTACCCTTCTTTCTCTGGTGACACGACTCTTTTCCGGCCAAAAAGGTTTCACAACATAAAAAAAATTTATGCCCAGCTTTATCATCAAAACTGGCTCAACCTGTTGACCAGTTTACCATCAAAACACCATCTTAATCACATAAAACCGATTTACAACATCATAAATTTGATGCCACTCATGTGTTTGCATGCAGGCCATTTTGCAACTTACAAACGTATTAGTTGGTTTACTTTTAAACAATATGACGATATTCACACATAAGACATATTTGACTCATCCACAATATATATATATATATATATATATATATATATATATATATATATATATATATATATATATATATATATATATATAATTTTAGAGGGAATTGCAAAAATCGTCCCTAAAGTATGGCCAAATTGCACGTTTCGTACCTGAACTTTCGAAAGTGCAAGGATCGTCCCTGTGGGAAACTTTTGGGGCAAAAATCGTCCCTGGCCTACTTCAAATGACTAAAATACCCCTGCCAAACTTTAGGGACGATTTTTGCAATTCTCTCTTTTTCATATTCTTACTCAAATGGTCCCTGTGCTTCGCTGGGCATTACAAATTTAGTCCTAACTTTTTTTTTAATTAATTTATTTAACTATTAATATTAGTATTATTTTTTTTATACGATTTCGTCCGTTTTTTGCCCGTTTTTCTTTTGTTTTTGTCCGTTTTTCTCACGTTTTTTTCGTTTTTATACGTTTTTGTCCGTTTTTTCTTACGTTTTTGTCCGTTTTTCTCACGTTTTTTCCGTTTTCATACGTTTTTGTTCGTTTTTCTTACTTTTTTGTCCGTTTTTCTCACATTTTTTCGTTTTCATACGTTTTTGTCCGTTTTTCTTACGTTTTTTCCGCTTTCTACGTTTTTGTTCGTTTTTCTTACGTTTTTGTCCGTTTTTCTCACTTTTTTTCCGTTTTCATACGTTTTTGTTCGTTTTTCTTACGTTTTTGTCCGTTCTTGTTACGTTTTTTTTTCGTTTTTATACGTTTTTGTCCGTTTTTCTCACTTTTTTTCGTTTTCATACGTTTTTCTTCGTTTTTCTTACGTTTTTATCCGTTTTTTCTCACGTTTTTTACGTTTTCATACGTTTTTATCAGTTTTTCTTACGTTTTTTTCCGTTTTCATACGTTTTTCTTCCATTTTCCCACTTTTTCATCTGTGTTTACACTGTCCATCACAAACAAAAAAATTCCAAAAAAAATTTTCAAAAAAAAATTTAGAAAAATAAAATAATAAAAGGTTTCCGAAAAAAAATTTGAAAAAATGTTTTTGAATTTTAAAATTTCAAAAAACATGTTTTCGAAAAAAAATTTAAATAATTCCAAAATTTTTCTAAATTTTTTTTTAAATATTTCTTTTAAAAAGTTGTAGAAATTTTTTTTTGAAAAAAAAAAGAAAAAAAAAAGTTTTTGAAAAAAAAAATTCGAAAAGAATTTTATTTTTTAAAAGAAAAAATCTTTAGACTTCATCCAAAACGGAAAAAAACGTAAAAAGAACGGAGAAAACGTAAGAAAAATGGACAAAAACGGATAAAAATGTATGAAAACGAAAAAAACATAACAAGAACGGACAAAAACGTAAGAAAAACGAACAAAAACGTATGAAAGCGGAAAAAACGTAAGAAAAACGGACAAAAACGTATGAAAACGATAAAACGTGAGAAAAACGAACAAAAACGTTTGAAAACAGAAAAAAACGTGAGAAAAACGGACAAAAACGTAAGAAAAACGAACAAAAACGTATGAAAGCGGAAAAAACGTAAGAAAAACGGACAAAAACGTATGAAAACGAAAAAACGTGAGAAAAACGGACAAAAACGTAAGAAAAACGGACAAAACGAAAGAAAAACGGACAAAAACGGACGAAATCGTATAAAAAAATAATACTAATATTAATAGTTAAATAAAAAAAAAAAAAAAAATGTTAGGACTAAATTTGTAATGCCTAGCGAAGCACAAGGACCATTTGAGTAAGAATCTGAAAAAACGAGTTGTAAAAATCGTCCCTAAAGTTTGGCAGGGGTATTTTAGTCATTTGAAGTAGGCCAGAGACGATTTTTGCCCCATAAGTTTCCCACAGGGACGATCCTTGCACTTTCGAAAGTTCAGGTACGAAACGTGCAATTTGGCCAAACTTTAGGGACGATTTTTGCAATTCCCTCATAATTTTATTTTTACGATTATATCATATCGATCACATGGATTTGTTTTGTGTCTCTACTTTTAATTAGTGGGAGGGGGAATTTGTCAAAATGAAATTATTTGTATGAATCAGAGTGATGTGTTGTGCATGTCATGATCTGTGTTACTGCATGTGTATACTATATAACTTTAGTTATATGCCTTTCTTTTTAGATATCCGCGCTCTTACATTCTTCATGTTGGTTACATAGACAATAATATCATGGCGTGACTGATCGATCGGGAACTTAAACACTTTGGCAAGTACTCGGTGACATACTGACACGCACAACACATGCGAAAGATCTTGAATGCTTAAAATCATGGCGTGATTCGGTGAACTTAAACACTTTGGCGCCAAAGACTTGTTTCGCCGTGGTTATCCTTTATTCATACTACAAGTTGGATCATATGAATATATAGGAATAGGATTTGCTTTGATCTAAAGCCTCCACTACAACAAATTTGTCGTTTTTACACACTTTTTTCTTCGCACTTTATAAAGTGTGAACTTTTTAATTCTTCACACTTTAAAGTGTGGCACCATGCTCTAATAAGTGTGAGCATGTTACTATTTTGTTGTAGTGCTCCTAGAAAGGATACACTATGTGAAAAAATCATGATCCTTTCTCATGTTGGATCTTACATAGAAATAAAAAGAAAGTGATTCCTAATTGGTTCGATTGGATTTGTGATCCTAGAGGGTTTCTAATATACATCGTCGTTAGAAAAAGAAATAGAAAACATAGATGATAATATTTGCTTTATACTAATCGGGTGATGTGGAAAATGATATTAGAGTGAGAATTTTGCCACCACCAGACATATACATAAGTGCATGTGATCACTTATATATAGTTCCTACCAACTTGGAAAAAAGAAATAACATTAATTGTCAAGAGTCACTAAATAAATCACTAATCCAACTCATAAATTAAAGTAATTATAAAAAATCATATAATGTGTAAAAAGTTGAGGAGCATTCCCTTGTTTCTGAAACTGTATAGCGGCACCTAGTAATTAAAATGCATATGTATTGAGTACTAATTAAAATATATGAACCGTATACTGGCACCCTATAGTATTATGCATATAAATAGCAGTCTTTGCGCCTTTGTTATGATCACATTCACTTAGTAATTCAGCAAAGTCCATTTAACAACATTAGAATCATCCTTTGGTAGCAAAGAGGTGCCAACTTTCATTATGACCATGCTACCTATATGTATGTTTCTACTGCTTTTTTCACAAGGTTTCAATTTGACCGAATCATCACGTGCAAATAAAATGCTTACTCCAGCATTGCCTATCAAAGTATCAGTCTCGTTTAACCCTCCAATAAGCGAATTGACAAGTCCCTATAAGAAGTATAAGCTACTAGCTTTCAGGCACACATGTCCGGGACCTAGCCCTGGGGTTGGCCATACAGCCCCACCTGACGATTGCTAGATGTTTTTAGTTGAACACTAAGAAATCAGCATCATGTTGGATCACTACAAAGTAATATCTACTTGGATTACTTTTTCAAATGTTTGGAAAGTAAAAAAATAAGTGACTTCCAAGCAATCTTTGTTTCGAGTTTTCATTTTGTTAGTGAATTCTGTAATTTTTTTCGTTGAATGTGGTTTTAGTTCGGATTGGTATATGCTATTTTCGTTTCTTTTTTGAATATTGTACACTGGAACTTCAAGTATCAATTATGCATGTGTGCAAATAAACGTAAAATGTATATAACAAAGGTTTAATTGCCCCCGCATTGGCGGAGGGAATTCATATTAACACAATTATAAGTTTATAAATCAAAATGTCAAAGTATAATTTAGTAGAAATTCAAGTGTAAAAGTTAAAGTCTGATCAATTAATCTGTGTAAATTCTAGCGCCAATGTGGGTAAACAACCTGTGACCATGCCTTCTGATGAAATCCCATCGAGTTATGCATATTTAAGCCCCCTACAACTTTGACTAAGGAAAATTTTCGAAAAATATAAGATAATATATGTTCTTAATGATGCTGATTATGATGTTGGGTTACCTATTGATTCGGTTCATGAGGTGAAGAAAAGATTAAAGAATTCACAATACGGGTATTTCATTGGTAAAAGACTTGTTTTTCATGTTGTCGAATAGTTTGTGCGCAATAATTGGCAGAAGTATAGTATAGTGAAAGTAAAAATGAACGTGAATGGTTTTTTCTTTTTTAAGTTCTCATCTATTCAGGGTGCGGACTTTGTTCTTCGAGATGGTCCATGGATGATTCGTGGAATTCCCATTTTTCTTAACAATGGTCACCGAGGTAAGGCTTTTGAAAGAAGATCTGTCATGTGTTGTTTCAGTTTGGGTGAAGTTTCATGATGTACCATTAGTTGCATATACATCGGATGGGTTGAGCTTAATCAGTTCTATGATTGTACTCATATGATGCTAGACTCATATACAAGTTTCGTGATACTCTGGTTTTGGCTATTCCAAAGCTTAATGGAAGTGGATATACAAAAGAGTCTATTTGTATTGAATATAACTGGGAACCCCTTCACTATGGCACTTACTTGTTATATGGTCATTCTATTGATGATTGTCTCAAAGCTGCTCCTAAACATGTGGTGAATGGGATATATAAAACCAAGTGTCAGAGTTCGGGTGTATCAAAGAAGGTTTCAAATTGTCATGATTGGTTTACGTTTGGAAGTGGAAAGGAGCTAATACAAAGAAGTTTAATGGTGTTCTAATGAAAAAGGTTGAGTATAGGCCTGTTGCACTAATGAATACCAATGCTTCTAATTCAAAAGATAACACAAATGAGGCTTCTACGTCTAGACAACCGAAAATGGATGCTAAAGTGGTAAGTACTTCTAATGCATTTGGTGTCCCTACACCTTTGGTTTGTATGACATCTGGTAGTCCAAGTACTACACCTTTGGTTGCAAGGATTAATGAACTAGAAAGTCAGATACTTGATGGGAAGCTTGTGCTAGTGGTAATGATGGGAAGCCGCTTAAACCTTGTACATCAACGCTTCCTAGTTCTAAATAGGTTGTTGAGTCGGATAATACGGATCGTGATGATGAAGTGCTCGAGATCTACGATGAAACTGCTACTTATATGGCATCTGCGAGTTCCAAGGTTAATGAAAGCTCAAAAAGTGGTAGTGAAGTGGGCAGGAAGTGTTTATACGAGCACCGGAAGGAGGAGACCTATGATGAAAACCCATATGATGATGATGATTTTGATGACTGTGATTTGACCGATGCCCAAATGGAGTTTGCTAACACTTTTAACATTAATCTCCATGGTCAAATTAGATAGGGTTTTATCAGCTCCCATAAGTTTGGCAAGTCATTCTTATGCTAGTTTAGGTGTTAAGCACAATAGGAGCATTTGTTTTGACTTTTTAGGCCTAGATGTGAGCCTCACCCACATCCATTGTAGTTAACTATTTTTTAGCATAATAAAATTTACCAAGGGGTATTGAATCCCTTTACCCAAAAAGTTCATCTGCAAGTATCCTACGTTTGTATTGATTCTCGCTCACATGCATCAAATCCGCCGAGTAATGTTGTGGGAATTATGTTGTTTATCATCATAGTCATGGAAAATATGGGGTCGACAATGACTAGGACGTGGGAGATGATTACAATTGAAGATTTTATTTTACTAATTTTTTTTGTTTAAGATTTGATTTGATAACATGTTGACGATCATGGGACGATGGCGGATGCTAAAAATTTGTGTATGTTTTTAAAAAAAAGAAAAAAACCTTAAATATTAAGTTAAATACTTTTAACAATACATACTTTGTTAAATAATTTTTTTTAGAATTCCATGGTCGCCTAAAAGCTCAGCTTTAGTTACATGCCAAATACTTTCTTTTTCAATCTCTTAAATTCGTCATGTTGGTTACATAGACAATAATTGTTAGATGACTAAGTTACTTTGCCTAAACCTAATTGTGAGTTTTGATCCATTAGGTTTATGGTTTGTATTGTTTATTCATTAAAATATGTATTTATTATAAATACATAGGCAATCTTCACTATTTAATCACAAAACACATTTAATATTATTATTATTTGCTATTTTACATGATATCTGAGCTTTAGGTAAGATTGACCTACAAAATTTTCTATCCTCCTGTCATCAGCTACTCGCTGTTGATTCGGAGGAATCACGGTTATTTTCGCTTTATTTTTATTTTTTATTAGGATTTTGGTGTCACACCCCCAAAATACATGTTTTAACAGCGGAATGGAATACCTGGGGATGACTGCCATAGCATCACAGTTACAGTCATAATGAACGACCTAAAGTGTCATTTAGAAAATACAGCGTTTGATCATTAAAACATTCAGAGTTTACAAAACATAGGTGATGAGTGTGTAAATACTCATCATTTTATACTAATCTGAACTGCCAAAATATCCAAAAACACTCAAATATGCATCATAATACTTAAAATATCTTAGAAGTGTGTTTTATATGTTTCAAATGCAAAATGAGTAAAAACAAATGAAAAACGTACAAAGTTTGCATAATTAGCAGTTTCAGTCCCTCAAGTTTCAAAAGTTGTCATAATTAGTCCCTGGTTATTTCAAAACATGTAAAATATCATCAAAGGTCCTTGGGGATTCACAAGTTGTCAAAATAAGTCCTTTAAAGTAAAAATTGCAAAATTAAAACTTTGGTCCCCCAAGTTTCAAAAGTGTCAAAAATAGTCCTTATGTTTTAAAAATGGAAAAATATCAAAAATAAACCTTGTACTATCAAACTATGGCAAATATGGTCCTTGTGATAACATTGTGAAAGTTACATGTTCAGTCCTTCAACAATTTAGAAATTACAACTTAGGTCCTTGGGCTTAAAATCAATATACACCAAATAGACCTTATGTTTATTTATAAACCCAACAAACACAAGCCCACCCAAAATTAATAAACCATTAACCCTTTATATACCTGTGGCCCATGTTCTAAGCCCAACAACCAAACCACCCTGGTATATTTACGGGGTCAAACCCACGGTCAAACCACCTCACCCCCTTCCTTTTTCCCTCCCAACTCACTGTGACCAAAACCACCCCCAATACCACTCTTTCACCCACAGTTTCTCTACCACTTGCCTCCACCTCACTACCCAGCTCTCTCCTCCACCAACACATCACTCCAAAATTCCTTAATTGAGAAAAAACGGCCTCACGCAACTACTATGACTTTTGGCGCTAAAAGTGCAATTGATGGCTAGGATCTATTGCAGACATCCTAAGGTCAAGAATTAAGGTGGGAAAAGCTTAGAGGGTCCCATTGAACCCTAATTGTTTCTATAAAGAGAAGAAGGAAGAGCAGAGAAGAATTATTAGATTAGGTAGTGTAGTGTAGTTTTCGAATAGTGTAATTCATAATTTCTAGTGTAATTTAAAGCTTTCAAGCTGTATTTCTAATCATCTCAGTGTATTTCAAACTAATTTCAAGTATCAATTTCATTATTATCTTAGTGAATTCAGTTTATGCATTTTCAAATTTAAAAATCTCACATTAGACAAATATTGTTTGATGCCATGGACTGATTAGGCCATATAAGTTCCTTGAATAGCTTATCAAAGCTATTAGAAGTATTAAAAGTCAGATTAGTAATCAAAAAGCAAAAATTCCAAAAGAATAAGAAAAATAGAAAGAAAATAAAAAACACAGGTTCAAGTGGAAGGATTGTGAAGCAGAGGTGAAAGCAGGGTTAGAGACCTCATGCGAGGTCAATAGGATTGATTTTTGGACCTTGGTTCATTGATTGTCAGCTGGAAAGAAATTGTAAGAAGTTTCTAAATTTTTGCTTATTACTGTATCAATGCTTATCCTTGGTTTATTTATGCTTATTCTTGCTTATTAGGAGTATTTTAATCAATTCAGTGCTTAACATTGGATTCTAGTGTTTTAAATCTCTTTGTGCTAAAAATTTCCTAGTCCACTGCCTTAATTTAGACATATCTACCATATCTTGTTCTTGTGGTTCTTTGTGGTATTTCTTAGTTTACGTAGATTATATTGCATGTCCTAAATCTGTTTTAAGCATTAAAAGTAGTAGGAGTAAGTTTAATATCAGGTTTGTAGTATAATTGTGCAAATAAAGGGGTGTTTGGATTTTCTATGTCAGCTGTGTTAATGTCTGTTTCAGAGGTAGCTATGTGTTGAGATATGTCACATTAGGTCACATATGAATAGTCAAACCTTAAAATTCAAAGGTTATTGGATAGAAAGTCAAATTCTCAGTTTAAACTTTCCTTTTCATTCACTGTTTGAGATTTAAATCCCATAACCACCGATTTGGTTGCAAAAGTAGTTATTGTAGCTTAAGTTAGCTTCTTAGTAGCTTATTAGTTCATTTACAGTCAACTAGAGCCAATCTAAACTCAAATAAGTCAAACTAGGCATAATATACAAAAAGTCAAAAGTGATTTTTCTCAGAAAATCCAAAAATTGGATGAATATTTGTGAATTATGTGTTTGCTGTTAGGACTTGTGCCTTTTAGGGATGGTAGTATAACAGCTTAACTTTGATATTTCATCCACACTTGATTTTTGTGAATTTTCTGTGGACCCCACCAACCCTCCAAAGTTACCTGCAGGGGAAGTGAGTCCCCTGCTGCAGCAGTTACTCAGCCAATACCACCACTTTGGTGGTGGTCTCTGGCCACCTCAGTGGGTCCCACTTGTCAATTTTTGGTTCCTTCAACCCTCCTCCTGGCCCTTTTCAATTTTTGAGCAAAAGTATGAGCTTAATCTCACTGGGTCCCACTTGAAATCACCTCTCAAGTCTGTCCCATTTTCAGTGTCCAAATAAGATTCTAAGTGCTTATTTCTTGCTTCTTGGCTTATCCTAAGAGCATATTTGTAATATTCTGGCTTATACATGTCCAATGAACTTATTTGAACCAAGTTTTAGCATGGTGGACCCCACATAAGCTCATGTGAGCTTAATCTCTCAACTGGTCAACATAAGTCAACTGATAAGCTTAATAGCTTGTAATTAGCTTATTTTTAAGCTCTGAAAAAGTTGTTTTCATAAAAGTTGTTTGTTTTTAGGTATAAAATAGTTTTGTAAAAGAAAAATCCAGAAAAGACAAATTTAAAATAAGTGTTAGTTTCTATTTAATTTAATTTATCTTTTTAATTTTCATTTTTAGATTTTTATTAAGTAAGTTGCATTTTTATATTTTTCTTGATTTTCATTTATGTTAAAGTAATTTTACGAATTTTTCTAGATTTTTATCTTATCATTTAGTAATTATTAGATTTAAATATAGTTTTATTAATAATTAATTAATAATTAAGTATTAAATAGCATAATTAGTTTTTATAAAGTAGTACCTAGTTTTTATATTTTTTCTAGCTTTTATCTAATATAATATAATTTTAGGAATTTTTCTAGAATTTTTACTGTTCATTTGCTAGTTTTTATAATTTAAATAGTTTAATTAGTTATTAATAAATAATTAGAATAATAATTAGTAAATTAGTTTAAAAATACATAAAATCAACTTTTTATAATTTTTTAGGATTCCTGTGATGGTTAATTAGTTTTTTAAATTTTCTCATAATTTTTTAAGTCATTTTGGTATTATTAGTAATTAAAAAGTAGATTTAAAATAGTTAATTAATTATTAAATAGTTTAAATTAGTTTTTAATTAATTAAAAAGTAATAAAAAAATCTAAAAATAGTTTTCTTTTTAATTTCATTTTCTTTTAATTTTAAGTTTGTAAAAGTTTCATTTTCACCCCCTGTAGTTTATTTTCCTTAAAACTCACCTTTTTCTCAGCACGCAATCGTGTCTGATTTTAATTTGGTTTACGTTTATATGTTTCTGTTTCCCGTGATTGTTAATACTGTTATTCCTAATCATTCCAGTAGTGTAAACAAATCCAAATCTTTATCTGGTTACTTCCCATTCAATTCACCCGATCACAAACCCGTTTTTATACCATCCACACCTCGTCGGGACATAACAACCCGAGGAAACACTGTATTCCACGAAAGCATTGGCCGAAGCTGTTTAACTATTATGGTTGACCATTCACAAGTGGTTGAGTGATAATTATCTGACCGTTTCACACCAATCAAAATTTGGCGCCGTTGCCGGGGAGGTTGTGTGCGTATTCTAAACGGTTTTTCTGATTAGTGATTTTTGAATTCATCCATTTGTATATTTATCCACCTTTCTTCATATTATCTTATTATCATATACAAAACTGTTCCCGTAAACATTTTAAATCAGTTTTCAACGAACACAAAAAAACACAAAAAGATTTTCTTTCTTATAAAATGTTTATCAAAAATCCTAAAAATATCCATCCTTACCCTCCTACCTTTTTGATTCTCTATTTCTTACCCTCCAAAACCCTTTGATTCTTTCTATGTCTCATCCTCACCTTCTTTGTCAATGGTGTGGTAGTCCTTATAATGGTGGTAATTGCCCTAGTTGTGGCATGGTAGAGCCAGGAAACGGGTCTGTCTATAACCAGAATCCCTATTCCTACCATGACACAACTAATTCATTCCATCAGCTTCCACACCATGAGACCCAGCAGTTTTACTGTTGTGAGTATTGTGGAGGCCCTCACTACAGCTCTGATTGTCAAATTAGGAATCAGTTTGTCTATGAACAGGTTCCTTGTAACAATCATGAATTTGGTTTTAACCAGTCCTCGCAATACACAAACCCTCAACCACCACCTCAGGACGAGTTAGCTAGAGCTAAATTGATTACTAAAATGATTATGAATCAAAGTCAAGTCAACAAAACCATTCAAGATAGTATAAACTGTCTGAAGGATCTGATTCTTAGAAAACAAAAGCCTCCTGTTAACTCATTTTATCTTGAGGATGAAAGTGATGAGGATGAACCATTTGAAGAGGAAAACCCTAAGGGAACTTCAGATATCTTGCCAATGGGGGACAAGGAAGTCAAAATCAATCATCTTGAGGAATTTGATGACCTTGTTCCAATCCCAAAGGTATCGGAGAAACCTTTTGATTCAACTTCAGTTGAAATTGCTTCAGTAGAAATACAGGGAGAAAAGAATATGACTGAATCACTAGCAGTAGAAATCATGAAACTTGTAGAAACCATGACTGCTAGTCCTTCTCAACTCCCTCACTCTGCTGTTATCACACCCGAGGTTCCCACTCACTCTTTGAGCATGGGGGACGAGCATCTTGACACGATTCTTGCAAAGGAATTTGACGAATTCATAAAGTCTAGTGTTGAGAACCTTGTCTCAATCCCAAGTGAGTCACAGGGAATTCTTGATCATATGTGTGATATCCCTCCCCCTCTTGTCTGTCCAAATGATCATATTGAGATGTTCTCTGATTCTGATGAGGACTATTCTTTATCTTGTGGAGACATAAGTTATGTGGGGGAATTACCTTCTGAGCTTGTCAACTCAGAAGAAGAGGATGATGAAGAAATAATCCAAGACGAATCTCTTCGTCTTACATTATTAAATGCTAATCTTTTCATTTCTAGAATCGAGGCTTTTAATGAAAAGCCTTTTTCATCTCCTATCCCCGTTGAGGATAGTGAGCTTTTGATCAATGATTCTATTCCGGATTTGCAAACGTTCTATTTTGATCATACGGGAGAGAAGATAAGTGGTATTACCACTTCTCATTCTTATAATTCTCTTCCCGTATATGAATCATTTACCTTTGAGGAGTTCCCTAGTGAACTCACTCAAATCAATCCCGAATACGAATCATTCACCTTTGAGGAGTTCTCCTGTGAACTCACTCATATCATATCTCCACCGGAGTATGATAATTTCTATTTTGATCTAGACACACCAGGGACATGTCTAGATCAAACGAGCTTAAAAGAGGAGATTCATGTTATCATGAATTCTCCTGTGGATGACGATGAGTTAGTCATGATTTTCATCATGACTTTCTTTCTTTTCTTCATTTATCCCATGGCTTCTCCTATTCTTCACTCTTTCGGGAGTGAAGACACTATCTTTGACCCCGGCATTTTCATTAATCATTTTTGAGCCAGGGTCTGTGTATCTCATCGGTGTGGAACTTTCACGTGCTTCAAATGTTTATCCAAACATCTTGAATGAAAGTCCGATGGAGATTGTTCCTTCCACATCATGCTTCCCCAAGGACAAATGAATTCGGGGTCGTGCCAAGCTAGCGACTCGGAAAACAAAAATAGTAGCATGTATATAGGTTTTCACCCGTATGTACCACCCTAGTGTGGGGGAGATACTAACCCACATGTTGTATATATGTGTATATCATCTAAAAAAAATGTGTGTACATAAACTTAAATAAAGGCTATGAGTATTTTCCTTCTTACGTTCTAAGTGTTGGTTTAACACCCGGTACTTTGAATATTGAGGACAATATTCAGTTCTAAGTGTGTGTGGGGGGGGGGGGGGGGGAATTCGTTATTCTAACGAATTTAAACACATGTTCCATCAAGAACCCCCATTTTAGCCTAAATTTTAAAAATTTTTCTCACTTAGAACGCAATAAATGGTTATCAGTCCACCATGTCTAACCCACATAAGGACTGGCTAATCCAGGAGCAAACGGCTCTTGGTAAAGATATCTCAAATCCGTTCATGGCTTACAATTTGCCCAAAATTGTATGGTATCTCAACTCGCCATATCCTAAAAAGTGAATGAGTTGGCTAGCCCGCAAGATTATGGCTTGTGGTAAAGGCAGTGGAAAAACCATAATTGGTAATCAGCTCACCAAGATGTTGACTTTGTCCATCAAGAGTTGGCTAGTCCAGAAGCAAACGGATTTTGGTAAAGACAAAACAAATCCGTTGACAGCTGGTGGTTTGCTCAAAATCACATGGTTATCAGGTGGACCATAGTTCTTACTTGAACTGATACATTTGGCTACTCCAGAAGTGATAGCTTTTGGTAAAGAGTTTTCAAATCCATTAAGTTTTTCTTAAAAGATTGCTAGGGACTAGCAATGTTTTAGTGTGGGGGATTGATGAGTGTGTAAATACTCATCATTTTATACTAATCTGAACTGCCAAAATATCAAAAAACACTCAAATATGCATCATAATACTTAAAATATCTTAGAAGTGTGTTTTATATGTTTCAAATGCAAAATGAGTAAAAACAAATGAAAAACGTACAAAGTTTGCATAATTAGCAGTTTCAGTCCCTCAAGTTTCAAAAGTTGTCATAATTAGTCCCTGGTTATTTCAAAACATGTAAAATATCATCAAAGGTCCTTGGGGATTCACAAGTTGTCAAAATAAGTCCTTTAAAGTAAAAATTGCAAAATTACAACTTTGGTCCCCCAAGTTTCAAAAGTGTCAAAAATAGTCCTTATGTTTTAAAAATGGAAAAATATAAAAAATAAACCTTGTACTATCAAACTATGGCAAATATGGTCCTTGTGATAACATTGTGAAAGTTACATGTTCAGTCCTTCAACAATTCAGAAATTACAACTTAGGTCCTTGGGCTTAAAATCAAGGGGTAATTGTGTATTTGCCCCTAGGAAAAACCCATGCTTCAAGCCTTGCCATTTTTTTTTACATTTCGCATTTACCCCATTGCGACTTATGTAACCTAAGCGAATCGTACAAACCAATACCATGTTGTCACATGTCCTAGTACCAAGTACACTTTTACAAGTGTGTGTAAGACACAAGTACCTTTGTGTAAGTGTCCTTTTTGTACTATGCGTAAGTGAACTAGTGTGCAACTTGTACTATTTAAAAAAAAGTCAAACTTGTAACAAATAAAATATACATTATTCTTTTATGCAACTTGTACAATTGTTATTCGATTTGATGTTTGTAATAGTGATTGTACTTGTAGTTGTGTAAGTGTCAACTATTATGCAACTTGTACTTTTTGGCAAAATAAGTCAAACATGTAAGAAATATAATTATTACTAGTGCAAATTGTACTTTTAATACTTTTTTTATTTATGCATTATTGAACCGAACCTAACACCGAACCTAACTCCAACCAAAAATTTTAAGATCCAACACCCGAACGTAACTCCAAACCCAAAATTAAGCGAATTGTACTTATAATATTTTTTTAATTTATGCATTATTGCACCGAACCTAACACCGAACCTAACTCCAAACCAAAGTTTTAATGTCCAACACCCGAACCTAACTCCAACCATAAATTATGCGAATTGTACTTGTGATAATTTTTTTATTTATGCATTATTGACCTTTTCCTAACCGAACCTAAATCCAATCCAAAGTTTTAAGATCCAAACATCCGAACCTACCCAAAATTATGCGAATTGTACTTTTAATAATTTTTTTATTTATGCATTATTGCACCGAACCTAAGACCGAACCTAACTCCTACCCAAAGTTTTAAGATCCAAACCTTACTCCAAACCCATATATTTTTTGTTTCGAAAATATTTAATTATTTTTTGAACAAGCGTATCTAACACACCTCTTTTTAAAAAAATAACACGCTTATAAAAGCGTACACCTCTTTTGAAACACGCTTACTTCCTCTCTCTCTCTCTGTCACTCACAAAGCGTTTGCACTCTCTTCACTCACAAATCTGAGGTCCAATCGTTAAGAAAATGATTTGGGTTAGGGTAACGAATTATCAATAGGATTTATGGTTACTCTAATTTAGGGTTATGGTTTGTTTATTTGGTTTAATTGTTCGATGATTATTCAAATCGATTTAGGGTTAGGGTTAGGGATTTATGTATTTCAGGTTATTTAGTGGTAGGGTTTATGGCTGTTTTTGGGAGATTAATATCCGAAGTAAATTCTATTTACAAGGCTCTTAATTTATTTATCTGCTTAGCAATCGTGGGAGTCACTAACCTCTTCAACTGAGTTAAGTTTGAAGAGGTTAGAGACTACCACGATTACCAGGTTGGATAATCAGTTTCGTCTTCCACTGCATACCGAGGAAAGCACTGTAAGTCTCTCTATTCTGTTAAGTCTACAGTTTGTTGTGTCTAGGTCGATGGAGTTTAGGATTTGGGTAGTCTTGGAAGTTGAGATTGATTGGATTGTTTGTGGGTAGTCTTGGAAGTTGAGATTGATTGGATTGTTTGTGGGTTATATGTTATACATTTTTTATGGTTTACGTGATATATGCTAGTTGTCGAAATGTTTAATTGTCTTGCAGTTGATTTGGGCTGTCTCGACAGTTTAAGATTTAGGACATATTATGTTCAACTCTATGACAGTTTATGTGCTAGTTGTGGAAAGTTTTTTGGTCTATATAATGCAACTTATGATATATTGAATAAATCAATTTTGATTATAAGAATGATTTTGAAGAAAATGAGACTTCACACAATTTTTAAAAGTGATTTTTCAAGTGCTACTTGTGGAAACTTGTGTACTTGTCTTTGCGATAGCGATCGATATAAGTGTTGTATCGGAATGGTGGTAAGCAGCTATCTTATGGGAAAAAACAAGACATAAACGGGTCTAGGGGTGATCCCGGGCATGTCAAAACCATAGATGATCTGCTTACTTAACCCAGCGGAGTTGCACTCAGATATCGGGCCTCAGCCTATATACATCCTGCTTGTGATTATGACACGGCGGAAATAGTCTGTACTCTCGATCAGAGGGAACCGGTTTGGGCAACTGTTTTGACAGCTTGAGATTGTAATTGCCAAGATTTCAGTACATTGGCGGTACGCAGCGTCTTGTAAATTATTTTAAAAATTTGTGCAATTTAATTATATTTTTTTTAAACTATTACTTAATATTAAAAAAAAAGGAAAAAGATGATACTAGTTTATTTATAATCAATTGAACGACAAAAAAAGATGAGACTTTTATCAAGAATGATGTGGTCTTTTTTAAATTCCTTTATAACCTTGTTAATATTTTTGTTGAAATAGCCAAAAAATGTAACGTAGATGAAGTGTGTTACATGGTAGTTAACATGTACAACTTTATGTGTGTGATATAGTGGCTGAATCTATATAAGAGTTTGAATTTCAAGCTCAATTTAGATGGATTCCATCTAAAAGAAGAAGTTCAATTATTAAGGCAGGATCATCTGTCAACTTAGATGGATTCCATTGATAATCTTGTAACCATCTAGTTTCATTTATGTGTTTCATCTTGATGACAAGTTTTGCCTCTTTCAAAACAGAATGAAGATCTATCGGACAAAAAAAAGTGATGAAAACTCGTCCGTTTAATGTTGATAAAAAGTTTTCTTTCGCTTGATCTTCATTCTCTTTTTGAAATAGCCAAAACATGTAACCTATATCACGCACATAAGTGATACTAGAGGGTGTCCAAACTAAGCATTGGAATCTATCTATGTTGACAGATGATTCAGCCTTAATAATTGAGACGTGTTGATAGGGATAATGATATAGTGATTATTGTTCATGACATGCCACACTCCTTCATTATCTCATTCAAGCCGAGTCCTGTTACTCAAACTATTTTATAGATTCAAACGTGTATTACATGCGAATGGATTTACGTTAACTATCATATATGAGGGTGAAATTTGTCATGAAATCTGTCATAGAACCTATGATAATCTGTCATAACTTGCACTAACCATACAAAATTTAAGGTTTTTTGTTTCATGTCTATATTCAAGGCTGCTTTAGGTGCATACAGGATATCTTAGTCTTAAAAACTGTTGCTCTCTTTTATAAAATCTCAAACTTAGTTTGATTATTTAATTTTGTTTATATTCAGTTAACTTTAATCTTCTATAAGTTTAAAAATAAGTCAAGTAATAGATTAAGTATCGCATGGCTAGATTTTGACCATTTTCAATAACTTACAGTAAGTGTTTATTTGGATCTATTTTAGTTTATTTCTTCAGGGCTTCTTAGGTGTTCCTAGATTAAGTCTAATAGTGACCTTTACTCTGCTTTGACTTAGATGTTTTGACACTTCAAGCGTTAATATGTTGTTCTTTAAGTCTTCTGTGAGATAAATAAATCTGTTTTGAAAAAAGTTGCATTCGATTAGGTAAAAATCAATTTTTAAAAAAGAAAAAATATAATAAAAATAAAAGAATACTAAAAAAATAAATTCGTTTTAGACTTTTATCAAGAAGGATGTGGTCTTTTTTAAATTCCTTTATAACCTTGTTAATATTTTTGTTGAAATAGCCAAAAAAATGTAACGTAGATGAAGTGTGTCACATGGTAGTTAACATTTACAACTTTATGTGTGTGATATAGTGGCTGAATCTATATAAGAGTTTGAATTTGAAGCTCAATTTAGATGGATTCCATCTAAAAGAAGAAGTTCAATTATTAAGGCAGGATCATCTGTCAACTTAGATGGATTCCATTGATAATCTTGTAACCATCTAGTTTCATTTATGTGTTTCATCTTGATGACAAGTTTTGCCTCTTTCAAAACAGAATGAAGATCTATCGGACAAAAAAAGTGATGAAAACTCGTCCGTTTAATGTTGATAAAAAGTTTTCTTTTGCTTGATCTTCATTCTCTTTTTGAAATAGCCAAAACATGTAACCTATATCAAGCACATAAGTGATACTAGAGGGTGTCCAAATTAAGCATTGGAATCTATCTATGTTGACAGATGATTCAGCCTTAATAATTGAGACGTGTTAATAGGGATAATGATATAGTGATTATTGTTCATGACATGCCACACTCCTTCATTACCTCAGTCAAGACGAGTCCTGTTAATCAAACTATTTCATAGATTCAAACGTGTATTACATGCGAATGGATTCACGTTAACTATCATATATGAGGGTGAAGTGATGATGGTACTTTTGGGTGTAGGATACACTTTTCAGGAGTGTATCATACACCCAAAATTATCATCATCAACTTCAACCATATTTTTGATGTTTGACGTAAATCCTTTTGCATGTAATACACTTTTATTTGTATGACCTTTCTATCATATTGTTTTTTTAAATTCAAATTAATATGGCAGAACCTATTTTAATTTAGTAACAGACATTCAGCGCCGTTTGTTAATATCAACAACTTAAGAATTCAAAAGAACTTTTTCCACCTCATTTTTCATTTGTTAATATTTTAAATTGATTAGTTGTTATACGTATCAATTCTAGGGTTTCTGAAAGTGTATTCCTATTTTTTAATGTATATATTTCCTGATGAAACCTCTTTTGCGAAAAATTTTAGTTTATATATGTTACATAGTTAGTTAACAAAGTTAAGGATCAATATGCTATAAATGTAGATTCTAGAAATAGTGAGTCAAAGAGAAGTTTAATGTAACAAGGTATGTATTTGGTGGCCGCATTACTTTGCCTTAGATGAATTGTTTAACTTCATAAATGCCTTAGATGAATTGTTTAACTTCATAAATGAGACTGGAATTTAAGCATAGTTACTCATCCACAAAGTAATGCGACAATACACATCTTGATACATTCAACTTCACTTTGGAAAACTCAATAATCAAGGCCCACCTATCTAACGTTGTAGATGGGTTCCATTGCTTAAAGTGACAGATTTACCTACGGACATGGAAGTGCTTGATATTGACACACAGACACTCCAATGACCTTAGCTAAGTCGGGCAATTTAAGCAATGGAACCCACATACATCGTCAGATAGATGGGCCTTGATAATTGAGTTGTGTTGATTGTGATAATGATATATCGTGTATTGTTCATGGCAATCCACCATCCTTCATTATCCCATTCAACAAGAGTGACTCACATACTTTTCTAGAATTGATAACTTTTTAATTGGGCACACATTGGTACTTTGAGCTTCCCCTCGAAAACCCATTCCTATATCAGTGTCATTGCAATTGATTTGGCGCAAATCCTTGCACAAATTTCGTCGACGTGGCAATGAGATTTCGAGTGGCGGCTGAAAGTACCAAAGTGTGTCCACTTGCATATGTACACAATTGTAACTGGTAAGACCCGTGTTGTTTGTGATAAATTTGTGGTATGTTTTTTACGATAAAACACAATCCTTTTTTAATCAATAGATTTACAGCTCATAAAGTATTCTTAATAGCGAGAGATGGGAAAGAAAAAAGAGGAGTACAAGTGTATTTGGTGCAGATTCATTTTGTGACATCCTCTTTTTCTTGCTCATGTCGCGCTATATAAAACTACCTTATGAGTGCATCCTGTTATAATATAGAGTGATAAGTTGGGAAGAGAGGATGTCGTAAAAGTGTATTTGGTACAAATACATTCTTTTGCCATATCCTCTTTTTCCTTCTTATCATCCTATATTATTGGAGTCTGTGTTACCAGTCTAGGGAGGTGTATGGTACTCATAATGAAGAAGTACTCGCCTTGTGCTACCAAATACAATATAGGAATCACATATAGTGCAGTCAACAGACCTTAAATGTCAACCAAGATGAAGATGTCCAGGAGGGAATTGACTCTACAACAGTAATTATACCACCCAATCACAGACCTCATGTTGACAGGCCAACAAAAAAGATGAAGTCAGATGATGAGCCTGCAGTTCCTAGAATATGTTTCACTTAATTGTCTGTTGGATTCTATGTTTATATTCTTTGTTTAAATGTATTGTCTTTAGAACAATGTTTTGAACTATGCTTGTATTCTATGTTTGTACCCATTGCATTTTGACTTCCAAAACTGAAACTTGCAAATGTTGAATGGGAGTGACCTAGTCACTCACTCCATTGTGCCCATTGCATTTGCACCCATTTGCACCCATTGCATTTAGACTTTGAGAAGTCAAACTGCAAATGTTGAATTCCATAAAGTCAACTGTCATGTAAGTGTTTTTTTTTTGTCCAACACATGTATACACAGTACGTGGCAATCTTATAAGCCCTTTTATAGGCAAACACGTCCATACTAAATACGCATCTCTCAAAACACCCACTTGCAAAACACACATCCCTATTTCATTAACCATGAACAACTCTGAATGTGATATTGATCTAAAGGTTGTCTGTAACGCGTATGTGCTAACTGAACTAATGCTTGGCCCTTACCACCACACCGAGATTCTTCAAGACTTGCAGCAGGCATACGATTTGGAGTACAAGTCCAAAAAAATTACTGAAAGGGTGGAACGTAGGGGGGATTTGATTGTTAGACTTCAAAGAGATTCACGTGCAAGAATTGCAAGGAGCAATACAAATAAGCTTAAGAGACTACAAAAAATTGATAAACGTAGGGCGAAGGCCCTGCTGATGATGTCCAGGCAAGTCAAAGAAAAGATGTTTAAGAAGATTGAGGTTGTTTTGAAGAAGAAATATCCATGAGGAGGTTGGTTGTTTAGAGATTAGTGATGTAATGGATCTTAGTGATGTAATGGATCTGATGATCCAGATTTTGTATGAATAATGTCTTGACATATGTTTAAACTTCATTACTGAATTGACTAGGTATCACAAACATAAACAACAAACTCACATTAATGAAACATTAAAACACAGAATAAACATAGACATTCAGTTTTTGGTTTGGACATACCCAAAACCATAGTGATTTAGTTTCTTGGCTTTTTTTTAGTCTTCTTCTTAGTCTTCTTTTTAGTCTTCTTCTTAGTCTTCTTCGTTGCTTTAGTTGATTGAGTTACATCTGCACCACGCCATGCACTTATGTTTCTACTTGTAATACCCAGACCAATGACACCACAACTTACTTCATCTTCCGTTTCACAACCTGCCTGTTCAAGTATCACATCACAATGCCTCCAACACTTAACATCCCCACAACATATGAAGCATCTTTCATCCAAAACTTCTATCTTTGCACCACCCCTCCTGTTTTGTTCCCACTTCTAATACTAAGACCAATTATACAACCACCTACTTCCTCTACCTGTATATCATTACTACTCATTTTCTTTCTCTTTAATTTTTGAGTTACAGATTCTGCCATATGTATGTTCTTGAGAAATTTGAAAGGAGACTTTACTATCCTAGTTGGTAGGATAATTTACTTCATTATGAGAGGTAGGTAAAGGAGTATTAACTACTTATTAGTGCTAGTCAATAAAGAACAAAATAAGGTGTCAAACTTACCTATTTATTTATAGTTGTTGTAAGACATGTGTAGTGTACATCCAACTGAACGGTTTTTAAATTTTGGAATAGACACAGGGTTTAGTGATTGAATTGTTTGTGTTAGTATAAATAACAAAGTATCTCACCCATTATGTCAATCATTCACCCTAATGGCATCTTCATCATCAAACGCTGATTCCAGGAAAAATAAACGAGCAAGAGATGATTCTATTTCTCCTATTCCTGAGAAGTACAAGATTTTCGACATACCCCAAGATATATGGGATAAATGCCATTCTGGCGCTTATGGAACTGAAAAAACGCTGATTGATCTTTATAACAAGCGTATAAAAATACTTGAAAAACAAATCAAGAGGGATGAGGAGATCATACAGGATCGCCAAAAGATGATTGAAGAACGCAATACAACAATAGTCTCACAACGCAAACAAATTGTTGATGTCTACAAATAGATTGAAGATAATTTGTTTACTTCTTAATGTTTCACTAAGTTTCTGTGTATGTATGTGTCTATGTTATCATAAGTATTAACAATGTTTCACTAATGTTTCAGTAAGTGTGTGTGTATGTGTCTTTAATCTTGAAATGTAAGTTTGTTTACTTGTTGAAAGATCAATTTTTTTCTTGTTTGATGTTGAACCTGGTCATGAGTTAATATGTTTTTTTGCGGTATCATGTGATGTACAAAAATTTTCTTAACCTGCTTCTAACATCAAAGTCATCACTTTGAATATTAAAGATAAATACAACTTAATATTAATCATTCATCAAAGTCATTACAACACAAGGCTTAAAGCCATTTCATTAAAAGTTACACAACATAAACATAGAAAATAACTGCCATAATATAACCGCAAAACACAATCATCATGATCATACTCTAATCTTCATCAGAGGAGACGTTTTTTATATTTTTTTTGGTGCACAGGCTTCTTCTTCTTGGACCTCCATAAGCTGCACTTGGCGTTCCTTCTCCTGAATCCCATCACTGATATCATTGATTAGAGCAGTTAACAAAACAATCCTGTTACGCTCCCTTACCTGTGTTTCAATTAAAGAACGTATAATAGCATTTCTATTTTCGTCCAATGGGACCAGATGCTGAGTCTCATTGAGTGCAAGTTGACGGTCTTCAACTTGCTTTTGTAGTTGATTACGTTCTTTCACAAATCGCTTCAAACGACCCCTCTCTTGAGTCAACTCTTTCTTGAAGTGCCTCTTCACTGCTGTTGCCAAATTGTAGGAAGAAGAAGAAGCCATGGATGATATGATAAGTTATATTTTATATAAATATAGTTATGTGTTTTGGTCAAACTCCTATTGGATGTAAAATGAGATGTAGTTATTGTGTTTTCATGCATGGAGAAGGGAAGTTAATGAAGAATAACTATTCATGCGTGTGGCTCAAGGGTGGCATTCTAACCAACTGGCCTTATAAGTCAAATATAAACAGATATTAACAATCATAACCATACAAAAATACATATTAAACACACACACACACACACACACTCTACAGTTGGGTCATATCAAGCTTATTAATAGGACATTGAACTTAAATGTGCATAAGGGGAGGTTGGGCTTTGAGAGGATAATAGCCTTGTCAAATCACAATTAAACTTATCAATCTATATTTTGCAATGATGTCTCTGCAGTAGCATTCATGTAACACCCCCAATTCATGGTTGCAGCGGAATTCAAACTGGGTGTTACTCGACGGCACAATAGTCACAATAATAGAAAACGAACTCCAATTGAGTCGTTTTAAAAGATTTATCATTCAAATTGTATAAATATCAGAGATTTACAAAATGAGGTCCCAAATGGTTCCATGTTTACAATGTATAATAAATGTGTTTTTGAATGATAATAAAATTTATAGCCCTCTTGAGTATCCGTGCCCTTCCGTGCCATCCTTGATTGTCATGAACCTGAAATACATGCTTGAGAGGTCAACACAAAGGTTGAGTGATATTCATAGAGTTTGTTTAATGTTTGAACACAATGTGTTGGTAGTTAAATCGTTGAACACAATAATCGTAGTGTTTGTAGTTAAATCGTTTGAACACAATAATCGTAGTGTTTGTAGTTAAATCGTTTGAACACAATAATCGTAGTGAGAGCTATAGACTCACACTCATAGTTAGAAAACAAAGATGGGCTACGTTGTTATATGCCCGGAAAGGTTATTAATTCACTAAGCTTATGACACCAAAACGTTAACGTGTACCAATATCGATCGGCAGATTTATCCCGGTAGGTACTTTGCCGTCATACCTAATGTCTCAAATATTAATGCATTTGTTTGAACTTAGTCAAAACAAATGGGATTCGTCAATCCCAATAGGCCTATTCACAATATTCGCGCTCACTCGTAAGTGATTAAATGGTTCATAATAAGGGATCTTGGTTTGGCAAGGATGTTACTTAGTGATAATAAAACATAGTCGAATAGCATACAGTAGAAAGCATTGTGTTCGAGTAGAAAAATAATAGCATGTATTCCCCCCAAGGGTTTGTAAAATAGTTAAACAATAGAAAGTGGGGCTATGACCTCACCTTGAGTTGGATGATGTATAATGAGAATGATGGATATGCCGTAAGAACTTCTACGAGCAACCTAGAATAATCGTTGCAACTTAGGTTTGGAATAATGTCTAAGGAAACATAAACATGCCAATATATGTATGTCTTGTAATTAGTCCATGATGTGGTATGATGTATAGTGTAAGTCGTTGAAAGAAATGATTCATGAAACATGTATGTTTATATATCGTTTACTACCGTTCGGGCCGACATAATTCAGAAGTCATGTTAGTAAGCGTTCGAGGAGCCAAGACACTTTAACTCGTAAATCCACAACTCATCTCGACGGCTTACATAATGAACTCCTCACATGAGGCTCCCTACTATTGTAGTAGTTGATAAAATATATAAATATAAGTTTTGATCCGAAAAGTTACATGTCCGATATTTGAATAAACTTAGGAAAGTTTATTTTTACATGAAGATTGTTATTAGGGGAAGTTTCATAAGTCTTGTATGACCATTTTTCTTTGTAATATCTCATGGTTCCTTTAAGTGAAGTAGATCCAAATTGCTTGTTCAAGTTATCGCCAATTTCTTGTTCTATGTTTTCGCCTAAGTAAGTTTGTACGGTCATTTAGTCATGGCCTTGCCATGACCTTTGGTCCTTGTTCCAAGGTCATGAGATACAACCTTGGCTCTAGCCATGGTGGTGGTCTTGATTATAGGTCATAAGACCTCTTGTTCCTTTTAAAGTATAACCATAATATAGTGACTTATATATATGTAAATAGCTGTTAAGAAACTGAGAAATATCTCACTCAGAAAGCGTTTTCAAGGCTCGAGCTTCTTTATACCTGAACGAAAACGTGATTCCGGACAACTTTCGTGTTTTAATTTTTTCATGAAACGGACCAGAAAGGCCTCTTTTTGCGTGTTTAAAGTTTCTGTAACAGAAACATTTTAGGCAGTTTTGCCGCAAAGTTTTGGTAACTTCAAATGGGCGTAACTTTTGACTCGTATACTCGTTTTAGGTGGTTCAAATTGCTATGGTTTCCTTGTTAGGTCCTCTACAACAGTAAGTAAGTTTCCAATATCATAGTTGTACTATTTTGGTCGTGGTTCTCCATAAAAGTCACTGGTTTACTTGTTTAAATAACATAAGTTAACAATCATTTGTAATAACTTGTTTTACCCATTTTTATACATCATGGACATGATCACAAGACAAAATATAGCATGAATGATATGTAAATAACATGATAATGATATTTAACAAGAAGCATGTTAGGGTTTGGCTTACAACTTTTGGCTTTCAATTAAGAAAGGAAGTTAACATGTAAGGTAAGGACTTTGATAGACTTTAGCTTCACCCTACTTCACTTCAAGCAATCTTTCTACACTTGTATTCTTGAAAGAGAGATGATGAAATTTGAGGTGACTTGAGTGGATTCAAACTCAAGAGAAATCACCAAAGTTCTAAAGATTGGAAGTATTTTTGATGAATCAAAAACAAACTAGGGTTTCTATGTTGATGTTGCACTAGATTCTTGTATAAAAGTTGGAGTAAATTAGCTAAGTGAAAGAGTGTTTGTGTGTGTGATATGGGGCAGCAAGGAGAGGAGAAGAGGGCTTATATAGTAGCTTGAGGAGGTTACATGGAAGACTTAGTCAAAGCTTGGAGAGAAAGCTTGGCAAGGTGTTGCAAGATTAGGCTAAACTTGGAGCCTAAGTTGCAAGGTGTTGAAATCTTGGACAAGCTTATCATCAAGACACCAAGTGTCATGGTGACTCTTCCTAAATTCGTTCACCATAAGTCTTGGATGACTAAATGGTTAAAATTTGGTATTATCTAGTTTACGGAGTCACTTTTGGTTCCGGTAATCGATAACAGTAAGTATTTAAGTCACGAAACTTAAAACCGGGTATCGTAAAATTGTGAAACTTGAAAGTATAGTTAAACATGTCAATATAATCCATAATAAAATATAAAATGAGTGGTAGTTTCCATTGGGGTGGTAAAACCCTGCTAAAACAGGAAACACGGGTCTAAAACGCGTAATATGTAAAACGTACGAATATTGCGTGAAATTGAGAAAAGTAAAATGTTACTTTTCTAATAGGATAAAAATGATTTAAAAAGACTTATAATGTCTAGACTGGGCTCAGTTTAGTGTCGGTTGGTATTAAATGTCTTTTAGACATCAAACCGTAAGCCTAAAAAATCAAGGAATGACTTATAAAATCAAGGAATGATTTTTGGTCAATGGAGGAGGGAAAAATATGTTGACTTTTTCTAATAAGTTGAAAACTCAAATAGTCTTAGAAATGCGGTGCAGGTATAGGCTAAGGTTACGGCTGAGTAAAAACGCTTAAAACTGAAAATTCCAGTTTTTCACGGCCGAGGTTTATTTTGGTCATGTTTTTCTCAGTCATGATTTATTCTTAAATAAATCATGAGTGTGTCAAACATTTTTCTGATACGGGGAAAATTAACGCGACCGAATTTCGTTGTGCGTAGAATTTCTGAATGACGTTTTACCCTAAAACGTGTAATTCCGTGTAATTCCTTAATAACTTTCACGAAAATGAGCTTATGAATGTCAAACTTTTAATTTGCCATGGAAATAATTTATCACTCGAGCCCAAGGAATAAAAATCAAATTTCGGGAAAATTTTCGGGAAAAATGAATAGTAAAAGTGAATAGTGAAATTTTCCGGGAATAGTAATTATCCTGAAAAATGCGAATTGTTACAGTCTCTACCCCTTACGGGGAACTTCGTCCCGAAGTTCTTTGTGTGTCATATGTTGGAGTGGTGTCAATGAAAAGGTGTGGTTACTTATGAGGACTAAAGTCTGGGATTACCAGTGATGTAGTTTGATTTGTCGTTTCAGTGTATGGTGTAGGATCAGGCATACTTTTATGTAGGAAAGGTATGGTAATAGTCGAATATCAAAGGAAATTGATATAGCAGTCGAATATTAATAGGAATTGAGATAGTAATTGCAATCATAGCCTAGTAGGTAATCGGTTATTGTACTTAGTGTTTATTGACTTCATACTTATATTATTTCGGATACAAATAAGTCCACTTATTTATAATTCTTTATTTACATAGAGAGGCATCCCAAACAATGTAAATAGGGAAATATAAACTTATGGTTCGGTGATTTACAATGTCTTTATTTAAATGAAAAGGCATCCCAATCCATTCAAATAATTACAAATCATCCTACTTAAGAATTCCCAACACAACATTCACAATTAGCCGGTGAGTTACAAGGTAGGGTATTACGAGATGATACTGGTGTTCCAAAAGTACAAGATGAATATTCAATCTTGTAAAGCTGATGAGGGTACTTGTGGTGTAGCTAAGGATGATTTGAGCTTTAAAAGTGCATCAAGATCTGTTAATGAGCTTGTGTTTGCCACGGTTGTGAAGGTAATGTTGTGATATGTTGGTGAACAAAAGTGCTTAGTGTATGCTTAATGTTAATATTGGTAGAGATGTCAAGTTTGCTTTAAAATTTTAAGAAATTTTAAAGGTTTATGACGGGATGGTATCCTTAGGACCTAAACAGGATAGTACTTCTACAGGATGAAGAGAATAATTGATAACTATCCCAAGATAGTAGTTCGGATTATCTCATAAATGAAAATTTCAAGAATGAATTTAGATCATACCAATAAGGTGTTAAGATTTTGCTGAGTGGTAAGGCACTATCGTGTCTCTAGATTGTTTTAATGTATTCTGGTGGTTTATCGAGTTCATGTAGGAAATCAATCTAAACATAACCCTAGTACAACTATTCTCAGTATTTGAAAATTTTAAGTCGAATATAGTTAGTCAGACTATATTCCACTGTCCCTAGGTTAAATATAGGTGACTAGTCTATATTTAGCCGAGGTTCGATAAAATTTTTAAATACCTAAATTAGGTATACTTTTGATATGTCCGTTGCTTTTGGGAAACTGTCCACTAAACAAAGGCGATGTCAACCCTTAAGTTGCAAGTCCCGCCCATACAAGACTTGTAACGTATGTTTTCATATTCCATTGCATAGAAGATAGTAAGGGTAGGTACGTATGGAAATGAAGTTTTAAGTAGTTCTAAAATAGAACATACTTGGCCAGGATCACGAACTTTTAACAATGAAGGTTTCAGAAGAAAACTTTGATGAATGCAGAGAAAGTTCAGCTTTTGTCGATGATGGATTAGTTTGTCCTTTAGAAATCTCATATTTCTTGTTTGGAAATCGATAGATTGTGATGGGTTTTTGATATCATATGAAATGATATTGATGATGTTATGGAATAATTCCAGAGACCATTACGTAAATCACAATGTCTCGGAAGTAGATTAGACCATTGTGCAATTCACAATGTCTGGGAAGTAGGTTAGACCATTGTGTGACTCAAAACATTTGAGAAATGATTAAGACCATTGTATCATACAATGTCCGGTAAATAGAAAAGACCATTGTAATCAGTTACAATGTCTTGGACATAAAATGTTGGAGTAGGAACATGATTGGGAGAATCTGGTTGTGTCGTAATGCCCTAGAATAGGCATACGCAGATATGTTTAGTCCATTGTTTAGATAAATGATTGATAATAAACCGAGTTTATATATCAATATACTAATATGTTTATGTAGTATAAAATGCTTACGGGGAAATGCTCAATTATGTTTAGGGTACATATATCAATATGCTATTATGTTTGTGTAGCATAAAAATCCCTACGGGGAAATGCTCAAAATGGGTATATATGAATATACTAATATGTTTGTGTAGCATAACATGCTTACTAAGTTCATAATCGTCTGGAAGATGGAAGACACGGAGAGCGGAAGGCTATAAAAATGTTTTTGCTTGTATGTGTGGTTATAGTTTAGGTCTCAATTAGACCCGTTTCTCTATAACCATGGCTCTGGTACCAATCTGTAACACCCCCAATTCATGGTTGCAGCGGAATTCAAACTGGGTGTTACTCGACGGCACAATAGTCACAATAATAGAAAACGAACTCCAATTGAGTCGTTTTAAAAGATTTATCATTCAAATTGTATAAATATCAGAGATTTACAAAATGAGGTCCCAAATGGTTCCATGTTTACAATGTATAATAAATGTGTTTTTGAATGATAATAAAATTTATAGCCCTCTTGAGTATCCGTGCCCTTCCGTGCCATCCTTGATTGTCATGAACCTGAAATACATGCTTGAGAGGTCAACACAAAGGTTGAGTGATATTCATAGAGTTTGTTTAATGTTTGAACACAATGTGTTGGTAGTTAAATCGTTGAACACAATAATCGTAGTGTTTGTAGTTAAATCGTTTGAACACAATAATCGTAGTGTTTGTAGTTAAATCGTTTGAACACAATAATCGTAGTGAGAGCTATAGACTCACACTCATAGTTAGAAAACAAAGATGGGCTACGTTGTTATATGCCCGGAAAGGTTATTAATTCACTAAGCTTATGACACCAAAACGTTAACGTGTACCAATATCGATCGGCAGATTTATCCCGGTAGGTACTTTGCCGTCATACCTAATGTCTCAAATATTAATGCATTTGTTTGAACTTAGTCAAAACAAATGGGATTCGTCAATCCCAATAGGCCTATTCACAATATTCGCGCTCACTCGTAAGTGATTAAATGGTTCATAATAAGGGATCTTGGTTTGGCAAGGATGTTACTTAGTGATAATAAAACATAGTCGAATAGCATACAGTAGAAAGCATTGTGTTCGAGTAGAAAAATAATAGCATGTATTCCCCCCAAGGGTTTGTAAAATAGTTAAACAATAGAAAGTGGGGCTATGACCTCACCTTGAGTTGGATGATGTATAATGAGAATGATGGATATGCCGTAAGAACTTCTACGAGCAACCTAGAATAATCGTTGCAACTTAGGTTTGGAATAATGTCTAAGGAAACATAAACATGCCAATATATGTATGTCTTGTAATTAGTCCATGATGTGGTATGATGTATAGTGTAAGTCGTTGAAAGAAATGATTCATGAAACATGTATGTTTATATATCGTTTACTACCGTTCGGGCCGACATAATTCAGAAGTCATGTTAGTAAGCGTTCGAGGAGCCAAGACACTTTAACTCGTAAATCCACAACTCATCTCGACGGCTTACATAATGAACTCCTCACATGAGGCTCCCTACTATTGTAGTAGTTGATAAAATATATAAATATAAGTTTTGATCCGAAAAGTTACATGTCCGATATTTGAATAAACTTAGGAAAGTTTATTTTTACATGAAGATTGTTATTAGGGGAAGTTTCATAAGTCTTGTATGACCATTTTTCTTTGTAATATCTCATGGTTCCTTTAAGTGAAGTAGATCCAAATTGCTTGTTCAAGTTATCGCCAATTTCTTGTTCTATGTTTTCGCCTAAGTAAGTTTGTACGGTCATTTAGTCATGGCCTTGCCATGACCTTTGGTCCTTGTTCCAAGGTCATGAGATACAACCTTGGCTCTAGCCATGGTGGTGGTCTTGATTATAGGTCATAAGACCTCTTGTTCCTTTTAAAGTATAACCATAATATAGTGACTTATATATATGTAAATAGCTGTTAAGAAACTGAGAAATATCTCACTCAGAAAGCGTTTTCAAGGCTCGAGCTTCTTTGTACCTGAACGAAAACGTGATTCCGGACAACTTTCGTGTTTTAATTTTTTCATGAAACGGACCAGAAAGGCCTCTTTTTGCGTGTTTAAAGTTTCTGTAACAGAAACATTTTAGGCAGTTTTGCCGCAAAGTTTTGGTAACTTCAAATGGGCGTAACTTTTGACTCGTATACTCGTTTTAGGTGGTTCAAATTGCTATGGTTTCCTTGTTAGGTCCTCTACAACAGTAAATAAGTTTCCAATATCATAGTTGTACTATTTTGGTCGTGGTTCTCCATAAAAGTCACTGGTTTACTTGTTTAAATAACATAAGTTAACAATCATTTGTAATAACTTGTTTTACCCATTTTTATACATCATGGACATGATCACAAGACAAAATATAGCATGAATGATATGTAAATAACATGATAATGATATTTAACAAGAAGCATGTTAGGGTTTGGCTTACAACTTTTGGCTTTCAATTAAGAAATGAAGTTAACATGTAAGGTAAGGACTTTGATAGACTTTAGCTTCACCCTACTTCACTTCAAGCAATCTTTCTACACTTGTATTCTTGAAAGAGAGATGATGAAATTTGAGGTGACTTGAGTGGATTCAAACTCAAGAGAAATCACCAAAGTTCTAAAGATTGGAAGTAGTTTTGATGAATCAAAACCAAACTAGGGTTTCTATGTTGATGTTGCACTAGATTCTTGTATAAAAGTTGGAGTAAATTAGCTAAGTGAAAGAGTGTTTGTGTGTGTGATATGGGGCAGCAAGGAGAGGAGAAGAGGGCTTATATAGTAGCTTGAGGAGGTTACATGGAAGACTTAGTCAAAGCTTGGAGAGAAAGCTTGGCAAGGTGTTGCAAGATTAGGCTAAACTTGGAGCCTAAGTTGCAAGGTGTTGAAATCTTGGACAAGCTTATCATCAAGACACCAAGTGTCATGGTGACTCTTCCTAAATTCGTTCACCATAAGTCTTGGATGACTAAATGGTTAAAATTTGGTATTATCTAGTTTACGGAGTCAGTTTTGGTTCCGGTAATCGATAACAGTAAGTATTTAAGTCACGAAACTTAAAACCGGGTATTGTAAAATTGTGAAACTTGAAAGTATGGTTAAACATATCAATATAAACCATAATAAAATATAAAATGAGTGGTAGGTTCCATTGGGGTGGTAAAACCCTGCTAAAACTGGAAACACGGGTCTAAAACGCGTAATACGTAAAACGTACGAATATTGCGTGAAATTGAGAAAAGTAAAATGTTACTTTTCTAATAGGATAAAAATGATTTAAAAAGACTTATAATGTCTAGACTGGGCTCAGTCTAGTGTCGGTTGGTATTAAATGTCTTTTAGACATCAAACCGTAAGCCTAAAAATCAAGGAATGATTTTTGGTCAATGGAGGAGGGAAAAATATGTTGACTTTTTCTAATAAGTTGAAAACTCAAATAGTCTTAGAAATGCGGTGCAGGTATAGGCTAAGGTTACGACTGAGTAAAAACGCTTAAAACTGAAAATTCCAGTTTTTCACGGCCGAGGTTTATTTTGGTCATGTTTTTCTCAGTCATGATTTATTCTTAAATAAATCATGAGTGTGTCAAACATTTTTCTGATACGGGGAAAATTAACGCGACCGAATTTCGTTGTGCGTAGAATTTCTTAATGACGTTTTACCCTAAAACGTGTAATTCCGTGTAATTCCTTAATAACTTTCACGAAAATGAGCTTATAAATGTCAAACTTTTAATTTGCCATGGAAATGATTTATCACTCGAGCCCAAGGAATAAAAATCAAATTTCGGGAAAATTTTCGGGAAAAATGAATAGTAAAAGTGAATAGTGAAATTTTCCGAGAATAGTAATTATCCTGAAAAATGCGAATTGTTACAATTCAAACTTGTGCATTGTGTTTGCCTTGTTTTTAGACTTGTTTATTGTTATGGAATTTTACTACTTTTGTGATACGCATGCTTAGAGGGTTTGATAAAGTAACACAAAAAACCTTCATATTAATGATACTCTACATTTGGGTCGTATCAAAATTGGTACTATGACAGTAAACTAAAGTTGGGAATCAGGTTTGGTTTTGAGAGGGTAAGACCCATATCAAACTAGACATTTTCAATAAACACTAAATGATTAAACGAAATACACTTCAAAGGAAAACGTAAGTATAGAATGAATCATATATTCACACACCATACCTCAATTTAGAAAAGATATATAAAACACCATACCTCATTTTATAGCTGTTAAACCAAACCAAGTTAAATATATACTCAAATTGAAAGATGGCTTACCATTGAAACAGATCAACGGTATCCGAAAACCCCAAACCAACCACAAACAAACTCCAAACAAACTCATTACTACACAAATGAAGAACTTCCAAATACTTCAAATGAAATATATCATCAAATGAAATATATCATCAAGATCATCAAATGAACTTTCCCTTCAAACAAATTTCGACATAAACTAAACGGCCTAAGATGATACAAACTACTCAATGATTCAAATAAAATATCCACTAACCTTTTTTTTTATTGTTCCAACTTCAACAACTATATCATCAAGATTGCCAGTATCAGCATCCCAATCAAAAGACTGTGAAGAGTAGAATCGAATACCTGAAATATTAGGCTGAATCATCAAAGACTAGAATCCTTTATCATAGCCCTGATAAATATTTGATTGTTTAATATACATTTTGACTAATTTTGGCTTAGATTGAAAACCCTAAATCTGCTATTGAGATCTACCAACTTGTTTTGATCGTCTGTGAGAGAGAAATGTGTGAGATAACAAAAGTCAAACACACACACTACTTTACCCTTTATAACAAAAAAACTAAAAATAAATAAATAAAAATAAAAATAAATATACTCTAAAAGGTAATAAGCCATAAATAGTGTAATAAACATAACTGATCATGCTTGATCCGTTGTTCCATTCATTGATAATAAACATATAGATACAACCCTAGCACATACAGCAAAACACAAAAGACATTGATCAAAACATACTAATCTTCGTCATCCGCTTCAGCTTCTTCCAACTTCTCCAAAAGCTCATCCTTCCACTCCAAGCTTTGACGAGACAGCACCAGTAGTTGAGCTAACAGATCAAGCTTCCTGCGGTCTTTTTGTTGAACTTCAAGCAGGCATTGACGGCCAGTTTTAGCCATAGCATTGAAACGAGTAAATGAGGTAGCTACCTCAGTTACTATTTTCTCCTTCTTATCAATCACCGTCCTTAACTGGCTACTCTCCTCCCCAATACGAGCTATAAAACTTATCTCCTCTGCTTTGTCATGCGTTACCAACAGCTTGAACGCATCAACTAGCTTACCAGATTCTGTTGCATCTTTCATCTCATTAAGGTTTGGTGTGTCTGCCATCTTAAGGTTTGGGTTAAAAAGTGGGTAAATGTATGTTCAAAATATAGGGTTAAAAGTATATGATCAATGTATTCATATATATAATGAAAATAGGGGTTTGGTGGTTGTAATTAATGATAGAAAATTGCAATGTGTAAAAATAACACCACAAAGACACTCTCGAGGCATTGGAACATTCAGTTTGGTTGTTAATGCAGCCTTTCGATCTTCTCCCATGAATAAATGGGGAATGCAGTATTTAGGAAGATGTCCAACTTTACAATTTAAATCCCTCATTTATGCAATGGATATAAATCAACCCTTCCAGGCACAATGCATTACCATTAACTTCCTAAAATTCAAAACATTACTTATAACTTATATTTTTATACTTATAAAAAAATCCCATTTAAGATTGTATTTTTTCTAAAAACATAAATACATAATAAAAAACAATAACTAAAATAATATTTGTTTGAAGAATAACAACAAAATAATTATCAAACTTGATACTATTAATGCGCAAATTATCAGATTTAATACACATAATAACATATTCAGTTTTTAAAAAGGAATTGAGGGATTTTAGCATAACCAATATTAACCAATATTAAACAAAAACTCATTAATTATATATTATAAATTGAAAGGTCCATTCATGTAACACCATCATAGAACATAAAAAAGATAAATGATAAACATAAACCAGTTTTTATACAAATAACATATGCAGCTTTTAAAAAGGAATTTAGGGTGAGTAAATCAAACATAATCAATATTAAACAACATCATTAATTATATATTATAAAATTAAAAGTCGATTCTTGTAACAACATCATAGAGCATAAAAAAGAAAAATGATCACTAAACATAAACCAGATTTAATAAAAAAAAAACATATGCATTTTTTAAAAACGAATATGGGATAAATTCAACATTACAATATTAAACAAAATGTCATTAATTATATGGGATAAATTCAAAAGTCGATTCATGTAACAATATCATACCACATAAAAAATAAGAATGATCCTGAACATAAACCTGCAGATTTAATACAAATAACATATGCAGTTTTTAAAAAGTAATTTAGGGAGAGTAGCATAACCAACCTTAATCAAAAAATATAAACGATAAACATAAACCATAGAGCAAAAAATATTTAATACAAATAACATATGCATTTTTTTAAAAGGAATTTAGGAAGAGTAGCATAACTAAACTTAATCAAAAAATATAAACATTAAACATAAACCATAGAGCAAAAATTGATAAACATAAACAATAAACATTAGATAAAAAAAATTTAAGAGTCCAATGTCCAAATCAACATAAACCAAAAACATGATAATGATAATGATAAACATAAACAAGAAACATGTTAAACATAAACCAAGAAACATAAACCAAATCCGAAATCCATCCAGAGACTTCCAAGAGCATCACCCAGAGACTTAGAATGGCAACCATCCCTTCAGCTTCTCAGCAAATATATCTTTCTTACGCATGCTCAACTCAGTCTCCTTCATAGAAATCATTAGAGCCATCAGCCAAAGCAGATCCTTATGCTGATGTTGCCTAAGGAACTTTGCAGTCTCCACAGCCTCGACCCTACCCTTCAGGACATCGACTTCATTCAGAAAAGCTTGGGCTTCTTTGATGGACTCAGATAACTTCATGCATACTTTCATGATATCACGCTCCAGATCCTTGTCTTTGGCAGAAGACCTCCCAAGATACAAATCTAGCCGGCGTTCCAACAAGGTGGAACCACAAGCATGAGCAAGTTCATCGAAAAGTGGTAGTGGAGCCATTGTTGTTTTGCTTTAGAAAAAAGTTGTATGTATGTGTCATTGTGGTATGAGGTATATGTAGAGGACCGTGGGGAATTGATACACTTTGGTACATGAACCACCGGTTGGTTATCCCATGAAAGACTGTTGAGTGCCCAATGTTTAACAATGGTCAATGCATTTAATATAAATCTAACTAATATCTTTTACATTTTATAAAATTGTTAGAACTAGTAAAAATTTAACAACATAACAAATAAAGCAAGAACATATTAACGTGGTGGTGCTGTGGCTGTACCGTGGTGGCTGTAACATGGTGGTGGTGCTGCTTTATGAGATGGGAGAGAGATGTTATGTATATATTTGAAAAGGAGATGAAATGTGGTAAGGTTTTGTAAGGTTTTGTACTTGGTTTGGATGTTGGTTAGGGACTTGGTTTGGAGGTTGAATCTTAAAACTTAGGTTCGGGATAAGTACAAGTCGCATAATCAAGTAAATAAACTTTCAACATATCAAATCAAATAAAATTTTGTACAAAACGCATAACAAAGTACATATAACTATTTGAAACATCTAATCTCATTAAAAAGTATATTTTGCATAAAAAATAAATTATATTTTATTTTTCAAAAGTTTGACTTTTTTAAAAAAATTGTACATGTTGCATAATAGTGCACTTACACATAGGTATATGTCGCAAACAAAAGGACACTTACACAAGTGTAATTGGGTCTTACACACACTTACACACATGTACTTGATTTTGGGGCAAAAATGGCCATATGAACATAATGGCATAAACCGCATAAGTCGAATTGGGGCAAAACCCTTTACTCGAAGTCGCATGGGGCTAGGCTTGAAGCATGGGTTTTTCCTAGGGGCAAATACACAATTACCCCTAAAATCAATATACACCAAATAGACCTTATGTTTATTTATAAACCCAACAAACACAAGCCCACCCAAAATTAATAAAGCATTAAGCCTTTATATACCTGTGGCCCATGTTCTAAGCCCAACAACCAAACCACCCTGGTATATTTACGGGGTCAAACCCACGGTCAAACCACCTCACCCCCTTCCTTTATCCCTCCCAACTCACTGTAACCAAAACCACCCCCAATACCACTATTTCACCCACAGTTTCTCCACCACTTGCCTCCACCTCATTACCTAGCTCTCTCCTCCACCAACACATCACTCCAAAATTCCTTAATTGAGAAAAAACGGCCTCACGCAACTAATATGACTTTTGGCGCCAAAAGTGCAATTGATGGCTAGGATCTATTGCAGACATCCTAAGGTCAAGAATTAAGGTGGGAAAAGCTCAGAGGGTCCCATTGAACCCTAATTTTTGCTATAAAGAGAAGAAGGAAGAGCAGAGAAGAATTATTAGATTAGGTAGTGTAGTGTAGTTTTCGAATAGTGTAATTCATAATTTCTAGTGTAATTTAAAGCTTTCAAGCTATATTTCTAATCATCTCAGTGTATTTCAAACTAATTTCAAGTAACAATTTCATTATTATCTTAGTGAATTCAGTTTATGCATTTTCAAATTCAAAAATCTCACATTAGACAAATATTGTTTGATGCCATGGACTGATTAGGCCATATAAGTTCCTTGAATAGCTTATCAAAGCTATTAAAAGTATTAAAAGTAAGATTAGTAATCAAAAAGCAAAAATTCCAAAAAAATAAGAAAAATAGAAAGAAAATAAAAAACACAGGTTCAAGTGGAAGGATTGTGAAGCAGAGGTGAAAGCAGGGTTAGAGACCTCATGGGAGGTCAATAGGATTGATTTTTGGACCTTGGTTCATTGATTGTCAGCTGGAAAGAAATTGTAAGAAGTTTCTAAATTTTTGCTTATTACTGTATCAATGCTTATCCTTGGCTTATTTATGCTTTTTCTTGCTTATTAGGAGTATTTTAATCAATTCAGTGCTTAACATTGGATTCTAGTGTTTTAAATCTCTTTGTGCTAAAAATTTCCTAGTCCACTGCCTTAATTTAGACATATCTTCCATATCTTGTTCTTTTGGTTCTTTGTGGTATTTCTTAGTTTACATAGATTATATTGCATGTCCTAAATCTGTTTTAAGCATTAAAAGTAGTAGGAGTAAGTTTAATATCAGGTTTGTAGTATAATTGTGCAAATAATTTGGATTTTCTATGTCAGCTGTGTTAATGTCTGTTTCAGAGGTAGCTATGTGTTGAGATATGTCACATTAGGTCACATATGAATAGTCAAACCTTAAAATTCAAAGGTTATTGGATAGAAAGTCAAATTCTCACTTTAAACTTTCCTTTTCATTCACTGTTTGAGATTTAAGTCCCATAACCACTGATTTGGTGGCAAAAGTAGTTATTGTAGCTTAAGTTAGCTTCTTAGTAGCTTATTAGTTCATTTACAGTCAACTGGAGTCAATCTAAACTCAAATAAGTCAAACTAGGCATAATATACAAAAAGTCAAAAGTGACCTTTCTCAGAAAATCCAAAAATTGGATGAATATTTTTGAATTATGTGTTTGCTTTTAGGACTTGTGCCTTTTAGGGATGGTAGTATAACAGCTTAACTTTGATATTTCATCCTCACTTGATTTTTGTGAATTTTCTGTGGACCCCACCAACCCTCCAAAGTTACCTGCAGGGGAAGTGAGTCCCCTGATGCAGCAGTTACTCAGCCAACACCACCACTTTGGTGGTGGTTTCTGGCCACCTCAGTGGGTCCCACTTGTCAATTTTTGGTTCCTTCAACCCTCCTCCTGGCCCTTTTCAAGTTTTGAGCAAAAGTATGAGCTTAATCTCATTGGGTCCCACTTGAAATCACCTCTCAAGTCTGTCCCATTTTCAGTGTCCGAATAAGATTCTAAGTGCTTATTTCTTGCTTCTTGGCTTATCCTAAGAGCATATTTGTAATATTCTGGCTTATACATGTCCAATGAACTTATTTGAACCAAGTTTTACCATGGTGGACCCCACATAAGCTCATGTGAGCTTAATCTCTCAACTGGTCAACATAAGTCAACTGATAAGCTTAATAGCTTGTAATTAGCTTATTTTTAAGCTCTGAAAAAGTTGTTTTCATAAAAGTTGTTTGTTTTTAGGTATAAAATAGTTTTGTAAAAGAAAAATCCAGAAAAGACAAATTTAAAATAAGTGTTAGTTTCTATTTAATTTAATTTATCTTTTTAATTTTCATTTTTAGATTTTTATTAAGTAAGTTGCATTTTTATATTTTTCTTAATTTTCATTTATGTTAAAGTAATTTTAGGAATTTTTCTAGATTTTTATCTTATCATTTAGTAATTATTAGATTTAAATATAGTTTTATTAATAATTAATTAATAATTAAGTATTAAATAGCATAATTAGATTTTATAAAGCAGTACCTAGTTTTTATATTTTTTCAAGCTTTTATCTAATATAATATAATTTTAGGAATTTTTCTAGAATTTTTACTGTTCATTTGCTAGTTTTTATAATTTAAATAGTTTAATTAGTAATTAATAAATAATTAGAATAATAATTAGTAAATTAGTTTAAAAATACATAAAATCAACTTTTATAATTTTTTAGGATTCCTATGATGGTTAATTAGTTTTGTAAATTTTATCATAATTTTCTAAGTCATTTAGGTATTATTAGTAATTAAAAAGTAGATTTAAAATAGTTAATTAATTATTAAATAGTTTAAATTAGTTTTTAATTAATAAAAAAGTAATAAAAAAATCTAAAAATAGTTTTCTTTTTAATTTCATTTTCTTTTAATTTTAAGTTTGTAAAAGTTTCATTTTCAACCCCTGTAGTTTATTTTCCTTAAAACTCACCTTTTTCTCAGCACGCAATCGTGTCTGATTTTAATTTGGTTTACGTTTATACGTTTCTGTTTCCCGTGATTGTTAATACTGTTATTCCTAATCATTCCAGTAGTGTAAACAAATCCAAATCTTTATCTGGTTACTTCTCTTTCAATTCACCCAATCACAAACCCGTTTTTATACCATCCACACCTCGTCGGGACATAACGACCCGGGGAAACACTGTATTCCAGTGAAGCATTGGCCGAAGCTGTTTGACTATTATGGTTGACCATTCACAAGTGGTTGACTGATAATTATCTGACCGTTTCACACCAATCAATAGGTCCCAAAAGGTGTTGCAAGTTTATGAAAAACAAGTCATACTAGATCAAACGTTTCATAAGTGCCGAAAATATAGTGAGACGCGTCGACCCCGCGACTCCATGAAGATCCAAATGCATGCAACATGAGCTACCTTAATAACCTGAAAATACATTGCTAAAACGGTTAACATAAAGTTGGTGAATAAGCATAGGTTTATAAGTTAAATCGGATGTACAATAGCCATAAGTAAAAAGTAAAGTAATAAGATTTCAGCAATAAAATTTACATTGGCTCTTAAGCTCATGACCCCGAAGCTAGACGCAATTAAATTGGCCCCAAAATGAGTGTTTACCAGACACTCAAAATATATTAGACATGAAATGCATCCGTAATTCCGTTAGAGCAACCCAAACACGGATGGAGGAGTCACCCTCAATAGATCTATTCACTCACTCTCGCTTGTAGATTAATTAACGATCCATGATAATAAAGGGGACTTGTCATGACGTGATAATAAGGCAACTTAAGCAATGTAAGGAATTTATACTTTGGCATGTACAAAAATAGGTGATACAATGTATTCTCCCCCATGGGATTTGAAATCAAAATATTAAATTAAAACGGGCTATGAAAACTCACCTGAAGTGATGATACTATGACGTGAAATGATAGGGACAATAAGGCGCGAATATAGCCGCAAACTAATATAAGTAATAACGATCTACTTTAGATCATGACGTGATGTAATGAATGCACATGCACATGATGCCTATACCACTCGTAACTTGAAAATACTAGTTATTGTCAAAGTAAAATATTTTCCATACTTAGGAAAAATAAGTCTAACTAGGCTTATAAAAACTAGTCGCAATATATCGTATATAAAATGTTAGTGTTGTATTCATCGTTTTGTAAACCTTAAAATAACGTCAATTAGTCGTAAAAATAAGCTTTGGGTCATACGTACTTCATTGGTTAAGAATATAGCTTTTTAATAATATTTCTAGAAAATATAGTATTTAGTACGTAATTTATTATTTTCAATTGTAGCTGCCAAAATAATATAGTTTTGTCGATTTTGAAACGTGTATATCTTTGTCGTTATAAGTTCATTTTCCTCGTTCTCTATATCCACGGATTCGTCTTAACGTATACTAATATATTTTTGATGATTCGGTTCCTCTAGGTTACGTCTAACGCCTCTTTTTATCCGTCAAAAATCGTCCAACAGCAAGTATAATTTTCAGAAAATAGTTTTCGTCGTTAAACTTGCAAAAATCATATCTCCTTCGTTATAAACTCGTTTTAATCCGTTCTTTCGCCCACGGCTTTGTTTTTAACAGTATTTTCTAAATATTTGGTCCAAAATTTCCCACAACCCACTGAGTTTCCCACGTTTTTAAAATAAGGACAGTAGGTATATATATAGTTTCAAAAATCATTTTCCTAGTTTCAAACTTGTTTCAAATCTAACCAAATCACTTTTAATCACCACCAAACTAATTTATTCTTACCATACACCTTCTTAGGGTGTCATGGGTTCCTAAACATCATCCACCAAGTTAATCGACCAAGGATCTACCTATTATCCATTTCTAAGGCTTAAAAGATATAAAAGTTTAAATAGAATGGTATAAACTAGCATATGCATGTAGATCTTGCATAAAAATCATATGAACATAATAAGAACTTGGTAAAATCATGAAAAAGAGCTTGACAACTTACTTTGAAAGATTATAGAGCTTGGATGAGTAAAACCTAATAAACGTTGGATTTTTATTTCAAAATCCTAACAAGGATCACCAAATGAACTTAAATATAACTTGATCTTGGAAAGATGATGGATTTTGCTCTTGGTTTGGTTTTGGTCGTGGATGAGGATGAGAGAAAAGGAAGAAAACTTGCTTTTTGCTACTAAATCTTATGAAGTGTATGTAAGAAGTTAACGAGATATTTTCCTAAGGTTTAAATATATTATAACTAGGTAATTAAGGCTTGAGGTTAAAATGTATATGAGGTCCGGGGTGGGGGGGGGGGGGGGGCATGTGGGTTGGCTTGACATAGAGGAAAAATGGCAAGAAGACTAGCTAGATTTAATTAGGATATAGTGTAGTGTAAATGTAGTTTTTAGTGTATATTAGTTAGTTAATTTTAATCGGGTACCGGGTTTGTTAGAAATAAATTTTAACGAAGTTAACCGGGGCATAATAAAGTCATAAAAATGATATAAATATGTTGGGTACAAATATTGAGTGTTTGGACAATTATTATTTAGTTTTCACGAAAACCGTCGTAATTATATTAAACTTACGATGTAAATAAAATAAATTCCCAAAATACTGGATAAATGAATTTTATAATCTTTGTGATGTTGTAAGGGGTTTAAAAATATATCGGGACCATTGTGGGGATTTTTAGATATGTTAGTTATATTTATTAATCGTATGTTAATGTTTATCTAAAAATAAATATACGTAAGACGTTAAATATATCAAAATATTAATTTGAATATTCTACGAGTGGTATAGTATGCAAATGCTATTATGATGATATGTAGACTATTTCTAGTCCGTATGATATGTCCCTACTGATAAAGCATAAATTCGCACCTGAACCAATTCGGTTACGCGAATTTAAATATCCGTAAACTAAATTTACGATGAAATAAGCAATGCACATGAATAGTGTTTTTCTCTCGGAAATGAATAGTGTTTTGTGAATAGTAATATTTTTGAACGCTTCTCGGAATATCAAACTGACCTAAAAAATGATGAATAGTGTTTTGATGAATAGTGATTTATGAATAGTAAATTGTCAAAGTTCGGAAAATGACCTGAAATGGTGAGTTGTAACATTTGGTTTTTATATTTAATGCTTAAACCCTAAACTCTAGCCGCCAAAACACACAAAATATGTTGAGCTACCTTCAACCAACCATTTTTTTCCATCCTTATCAAGTTGTTTTCGCTGTTGAAGATCATAGTCGTTTTTCGCAAATAGTTGGTCGCAAACTTGCCGCTCCTACTTAATGGCAAAACAAGCCATGACGTATTAAAAAAAAAAAAAAAAAAAAAAAAAAAAGAAAAAAAAAAAAGTGGGTCGCAAGCAATAAATAGCTATGTTGCCAAATACAATTATGCTTCCGTTCAAACTAGGGATGGCACCCGTGGGTAATGGGCACGGGTACTTCTAACCCGTCACCCGCACACCTAGTTTTTTCTCACCCATCACTCACCCGTCACCCACCAGTAGGTACAAATTTCTACCCATGCCCTTGCCCGCGGGTATTTGTTGCTCATGGGTAAACCCATGGGTTAGTGTTATGCAAAAAAATTACAAAACGATGATATAAAAACTAACTATGAAACTGCGTAATAAGACACCAATTAATTTGCCAAAATACAACTTTGATTATTTGATATTTTATACTCTCTTTTTAGTCTTGAAACTCAAACAAACTTTTAGGTTAATGTGTTTTTTTTAGACTTGGTAGTAACTGTTAAATGTATACATGCAACATCATAAATATTTTAATTAGTAGAATTAATTTTAACATGGGTTTATGGGTACACCTACGAGTATTTTGACGGATATACCCGTGGGTATTTTAAATGGGTGTCATGGGTTTACCCGCGATAGGTATATGCCTTACCCGTCACCCACCCGCCACCCACTGATGGGTAAAGATTTTCACCCACGACCCACCCGTGGGTGAAAATTGACGCGTTTACCCACCCATTTATGGCGAGTACCCGCGGGTTGTGGGTTTTTTCTCGCCCATTGCCATCCCTAGTTCAAACAATCAACAAAGAAGATAATAGAAGAGAATAAGAAGTGGCTTGCAACATATGTTTCAGTTTGTCCGTCCAGAAGTCTCCCGTTCAAACTACGGGTGAGTGTTGGATGACTAAGTTAGTTGGCTCAAATCTAATTGTGAGTTAGAATCCATTAGATTTAAGGTTTGTATTGCTTGTTCATTAAGCTATGTATTTATTATAAATACATAGGCAATCTTCATTATTTAATCACAAAACACATTCAATAATATTACTATTGGCTATTTTACAAACCTTAAACCTAATAGATCCAAACCCACAATTAAGTTTGGACCAACTAACTTAGCCATCTAACAATAATATCATGGCGTGACTCGATCGGTGAACTTAAACACTTTGGCAAATAATCGGTGGCATGCACAACACATGCGAAAGATCTTGAAAGCTTACTATCAGGGCATGGCTACTCGGTGAACTTAAACACTTTGGCACCGAAAACTTGTTTCGACGTAGTTATTCTTATTCATACCACAAGTTGGATCATATGAAGATATAGGAATAGGACTTGCTTTGATCTAAAGCCTCCTAGAAAGGATTCACTGTGTGAAAAAATTATGATCCTTTCTCGTGCTAGGATCATAATAATAATAATAATAATAATAATAATAATAATAATAATAATAATAATAATAATAATAAATAAATAAATAAATAAATAACAGAGAGAATCCTAATTGGTTTGATTGGATTTGGATTTGTGTTCCAAAGAATGCTTATAAAAACTAATTTTTATCTTTTTCCCCTCTGATTTCTTGCTAGAGGGTTTCTAATATACACTGTCGGTAGAAAAAGAAAAAGAAAACATAGATGATAATATTTGCTTTATATCAATCGGGTGATGTGGAAACATGATATGCTAGAGTGATAATTTTGTCAATTGTCACCACCATACATATACATAAGTGCATGTGCGTCATAAATATACACGTGATTTTTTATTTAATTTTTTTTAAGAACTCTTAATCACTTATATAGAGTTCCTACCAGCTTGGAAAAAAGAATTAACATCAATAGTCACTAAATAAATCACAAACCCAACTCATAAAGTAACTTAAAAGAATCATATAATGTGTAAAAAGTTGAGGAGCATTCCCTTGTTTCTGAAACCGTATAGTGGCACCTAGTGAAATGCATATCTATTACGTAGTACTAATTAAAATATATGAACCATATTCGATCTGGCACCCTATAGTATTATGCATATAAATAGCAGTCTTTGCGCCTTTGTTATGATCACCTTCACTTAGTACTTCAGCAAAGTCCATTTAACAACATTAGAATCATCCTTTGGTAGCAAAGAGGTGTGAACTTTCATTATGACCATGCTACCTGTATGTATGTTTCTATTGCTTTTTTCACAAGGTTTCAATTTCACTGAATCATCACGTGCAAATAAAATGCTTACTCCAGCATTGCCCATCAAAGTATCAGTCTCGTTTAACCCTCCAACAAGCGAGTTGACAAGTCGCTATAAGAAGTATAAGCTACTAGCTTTCAGGCACACATGTCCGGGACCTAGCCCTGGGGTTGGCCATACAGCCCCACCTGACGATTGCTAGATGTTTTTAGTTGAACACTAAGAAATCAGCATGATGTTGGATCACTACAAAGTAATATCTAGTTGGATTACTTTTTCAAATGTTTGGAAAGTGAAACAAATAAGTGACTTCCAAGCAATCTTTGTTTCTGGTTTTCATTTTGTTAGTGAATTCTGTAATTTTTTTCGTTGAATGTGGTTTTAGTTCGGATTGGTATATGCTATTTTCGTTTCTTTTTTGAATATTGTACACTGGAACTTCAAGTATCAATTATGCATGTGTGCAAAATAAACGTGAAACGTAGAAATTGAAGTGTAAATTAAAGTTACAGTGCGATCAATTAAGCTGTGTAAATTGTAGCGCCAAAGAGAAAATATGATAAAATTAGAAAGGTAGACGTGAAACTTTGAAATAAATAGTAAATCTTTGCAAATTGATATAAAGTAGAGAGTAACATGATAGAAAAAACTTTGTAAGCCATGTCACTTTCTGAAAATCTCTACAAGTAAATACTAGCTATTAGAACCGTGCACGGGTTTTACACATGAATCAAATTTATTTTAAAATTTTAGTTTAATATATAGACATATAAGAAATTTACCCGTGAAAATTATGATATAAGTATAACTAATACATTGTCCAGGATTTTTTATTATGTATTAATATCTATTATAATAATATTTTGTAAAAAAATTTGTTGGTTAAAGATTTAACTTTATTTAACTGACATTGATGTTGAGGTTGAGATTGAGTTGTTGTTTAACTTTAATTATTCATATTGTGTTGTACAAAATGTGCGAGTTCAGTAGCAGATAATCAACATGAATAGAAGATATATCAGTATACCATCCATGGGACACTTTTCGTAGTGAGAGAAGTCCTTTTGATGAAGTTAAAATATGCTCCATAAAGTTTTTCAGAAATGTTTTTCTGGATCTCCATATATAAACTTTAAATAAGAATTTCATAAATCGTTGTTATAAGTAATATAGCGTATATTTATTTTCATATCACAGTAATCTGTGCTTATATTTGATATTCATATTCACGTTAACAATAGTTTAGCGGTATTTAATATTTAAACCCATGTATGCATAAATTAAACTTTTCAAATAAAATAATATGAGCCCTTATTTAACATATATATTTTAATTGATGAAAGTTTAAAACGAATATTAGTTTTAAAAAATATTTAACGTATATTAAAACTAATTCGTATATTTACAAACTTTTGTAATTTTAATAGATGAAAGTCTGAAAATAATACTAATACTTATGTAATTTTAAACAAAATTCATCTTATAACGTATAGGGGTATAAACTGTAAGGGGTTATTTGTTATTTTTCTAAAATTATTAAAAAATATGAAAACTTTTAATTTTACATTTAGCTCTATATAATTTTTTATAAAATTCAACCACTAAAGTTTTATTAATTACTTCCTCTTTTTTTAAGTTTTTGTTTTCACAAATTTGACACAAATATTTTTATGTGTTTTTTTCTTAATCAAATTTCTCTACCAAATTTATTAAATTTTGACCAAAATCAATTCAATTTTGATTTTTTATTGACCAATTATGTTGCTTGATTTTGCCTACGTGGCAAAATCGAGCTCTCCTATTGGTCTAATTTTTTTTCGATGAAAAAGATTTTGTAAAAATACTCTGAAATGATGTAATTCTTTTATTATATAAAAGACTAGTTATAATAGCCGTGCATGCACGGGGATTTTTCTAAATATTTTGATTATGTATTATCATCAATTAAGAAAACAACTTAACGGGTTCTAATAAAAATCTTATGAATATAGGTTATGTTGGATCGATATACTCTGACCAAACTACTTTGTAGCTTGTAGGTTTTAACAATCTTGAATGACTCAAAACAGTTAATATTGAAACACTGATATTACTTTGTAAAGTATGCGGAATCTACTAACACAAAGCTAAGAATAACTTTGTTTATATTAAAACAACTCTTGAACCTGCTTCTCTAAATACAGATTCACTAACAATCCCTAAGTTCACTAAAAATCGTTTTGTGAAACTCTAAGACTCTTAGAAAAACTTCGTACCTCTAATACCATCACAAGGCTCCTTTTATAGGCATAAGGATAACCTTAAGTCGGTTTACAATATTTACTTGAACGAAAAGTAATTATCCCTAACTAATTCTAGAATATTCATATAGTAATCCATCAAACAATATTACACATAAGTCCTTGTTCTTCGAGATACTATGAATAATCTTCAATAACTAGCAGTACTTTGACCTTGATCAGCACGTTGACTATTGAACAGTACTTTAACATAGCAGTACTTTGATCTTTCCAGCAGTACTTAGATCTTCATATCCCAACAATCCTCCCCTAACTTGAACTCCACTTGTTTGATTTCAAGTTTCTTTTCTTTCTTTGATCTTCAATATCTTTATCATTCAGGAAGATTGTATCTTTATCTCTTTTCAATCTTGTATGTCAAAGTGCTCTTGATCATCATCTTCTGAGCAACTCAGCAACATTTTGACAAAGTGTACATCAAATCTTTTAAAGTTTCATACTTTTCTCATCACTTCCAGATGTGTAAACTTCTGTGAGAGGTGAATCATTGAACTTTTAATGAATTTTGATGTCTCTTTACCAAAGCCATTAACTCTAGAGTAGCCAATGTTTAGATTAGAACAACCATGGTACATTGATAACTATATGATTTTTAGCAGATCATCAGCTATCAACGGATTTGAGTAGTCTTTACCAATAGCCGTTTGCTTTTGGACTAGTTAGTTCTTTGAATTCAACCATGGTGAACTAATTACCATAAATGGATTTTCCACAACCTTTACCACAAATCATTTTCTTGTGGGCTAGTCAACTCTTCACTTTTACAGATATGGTGGGTTGAACACCATACAATTTTTAGTAAATTGTCAACTAAAAATGGATTTGATTATCACATCAGAGTCGTACCCTCATGATGAGTCAAACTCTTTCTTGTCTGTTAAACATGGTGAGTTGATTACCATTTGCTGTGCAGTACAAGTACTAACACCATGTTTTAATCTTCAAATCCTTTTATTTATATCATCTTAAGCTTCAAAAACTTTTATTTTATTTTACAAAGGACTTTTACTGATTTTATGCAGCAAGCAGTACTTTGGTAAAGTACTGTTTGTCTTGCAGTACTTTGAGAAAAATACTTTTTATTCAAAACAAATCATACCAGTACTTATGCAATATTATTAATCTGATTTAGTCCACCTGATAAATAGCTTGATCACCATGAATGCTACTTCAGTTTCACCCTCAACCTCCATTCCATGATCCAACATCCTGAGCATAAGTTCTCTTATCAAAGGATATCTTCTTTCAGCTAACATATGAATCATGGTACCATCTTCCATCTCAAGTGAATAAACTCCTGATGACTCAAAGAATCTCCATCTTGTTATCTCCTAGTTTTCTTAATCATTCCACAGAGTATCATTACTTATTTCTTCTGTTTCCCAGATGGTTATCAAATCTCCAAGTAAGATTAATCCCACTCCTGTTGCTTCAATGTTCTCATAGTATGTCTGCACTTGTAAATACAAGTTGTATAGATCTTCTCTGTCTATTATGTGCAGAACATCCCATAGCATATTAAACACAGTGAAGCTTTCATCTTCTCTGTTGAACATGAGATAGTTTCCTTTAGTTGATTCAACCACAGAAAATGAGATAATCTTTGACTTCTTTCCAGAGTCTTCTGTTTTCATGTTCTCAAAATCAACAACTCTGAAATAATTCTTCAGTTCATCAATTGTATTTTAATGTATCATTTTAAGCCTCTTTGATAATTGATCATCCTGAATAGCTTTCTTCCTTTTTAACTTTCTTTTCTCAGCTTGTTCCTTCATTATATCTTCTAATTTCTTTTTCTTATCAGCATCCATGGGCACAAAACTTTCCAGCTCTCTTAATAGACTCTTGAACACTATCCCATAGTGCCTTTACATCTGGATATCTTGGCCTTTGTAGATTCTTATATCCTCTTCTTTTAAAGAAACTAATCATCCAATTTCTCTCTTGAGCAATAGACATAGGCTTTCTTGTTACAGCAACTGGCTTCCTTATCTCTTCTAAGTACTCTGCATCATACACAGCTTATTGCTGTCTAGCAATCTCTTCATTCTTTGCTATCTCTATTTCCCTCAGCTGTGCAAGAGTAAGCTTCTTCTTTTTCTTTTTGGTCTCCTTCATGATCCTTTTTCCTTTGTCTTTTGGATTTAAAGCTTCAGGTTCAGAAGAAGACTCAGAGACTTGTTGTTCAGGCTCAGAAATATGTATACCTGTTGGTCTATCCAAATTGAGCATTATCTGAGCTATTGTCTCATCATCACTTGCTGTATGCTCTTTGACTTCTTCTTGCTGAATAGGATTAGAACGACCAGCTTCATCTTCAAAAGTCTTTGTAGAAGGTCCAGCTGTAGAAGTTCCAATTCCATCAATATCCATTGCAGCAGTACCTTGCACACCTGTACTTTCATCAACAGTACTTTGAACATCAGTACTTTGAATGTTTTCAACTTGTTCTCCAGCTTCTTGCTCATCAACTTCTTCTTGAATAATATTCTCATCCCCATCAATCTTTTTCTCTGGCACAAAGTTCAAAGGTTCTTCTGGATAATGCCAAAGATGAGCATCTTCTGAATATTGAACTCCAGCATCATCTTCATTCAAATTATCTTCTTGATTCCTCCCCAATTTGAAAGATGATGACTTCTTGTTACTCCTCTTAGACTTAGAAGCCTTCTTGGATGACTTAGACTTGTTCTTTTTGGATTGTTTCTTTTCTTTCACATGAAGTCTAAAGTTCTTCACAAGTGGCCACACAAACCTCTTCAACCTTCTGAACTTATTTCTCAATCTTTTAATCTCTGCAGCCTGATTATCCATGACTTTCTTCATTCTCCAGAACTCCCTTTTCAAATCATAATTATCCAAAGGATCCTGAACTCCCTCATCTCCTCCAGGTGTTTGAAACCCACCTGTAGAAGTATAATCATTGGGAGAAGGTACTGGAGTATGCTCTGAATCAGTATCTTACAGAGAAGTACCTTGTGGAGAAGTACCTTCAGCAAAAATAGGCTTTTCCCTAGAAACAGATACTGAGGCAGTTCTTTCACTTAAATCATTAGGCTGTGGTGAAGCAATAGGTGGTGTAGGAGTATGAACTGAAGCAGAATGCTCAGAAAGATCAGATTGGTCAGCATTTTCAGAATTAGCAAAACCACTAGCTTCAGCAACATCATCCTTAATAACTTTCTTGCCTATAAAAGAAACTTTCCACCAATACATCTCTTCATCAACACTTGTAAAACACATCACAAAAACCCTAATCAACAACATGAGCCACTTCCCTTTGGTGTATATCGCATCTGATTCTGATGGCTCCACTGATTCAAAAATCAGTTATTATTCTGATTATGACTTTGACACTGATGCTGGATGGAGTGGTTACTTTCCTCCTAATGTAACAAGCTCTACCATCACTGATGCAGCAAGCTCTACCAACCCAAAACCTAAGAAAAAGGTGTCTGTCCCTACTCCAGCTTCATCTTTAGCAAATGAACTCCCACATGCCTTGACACAGGCTCTTGAGTCAGCCATAAAGAACATGAAGTGACCTGCTCAAAGGAAAGCTGCAAGACCAGAGAGGCCTCCAAAGCAAATACTTGGCCTGGCTTGCCCAAGGAAGCAAGCTTCTTTTGATGACAAAAGAAAGACTGCTCAGAAGGGAAAGTAAAGCTATCAAGGAAAAGGAAAAAGGCCAATGGAGTAGGGTGGATAGGGTGTAGGTTTGGTAGGTTTTGTGTAGGATGTTTGGAGTAGTGCTCTCTTTGTCTTGGTTGGGATCTATGTCATGTTTGTGTCTGTATCTTTTGGACTGATGAATGTAACCTCTTTATAATAATGAATAAAAGATCTTTTCTTTTGAATGATACATGTAGCCTCCCCTCAAATTATGAGTAACTACTAATGCTCCCCTAAAAAATAGCTTAACTATTAATCATACCAATACTTATTACTAAGAAGGTAAATATTGAAACATCAAAGCCTTTTGTGAGTAAATCTGCTACATTATCATCTGTATGGACTTTAACCACATTGATAAGCCTATGCTCATAGCAATCTCTGATAAAATGAGGTCTTATCTGAATGTGCTTTGTTTTTGGAGTGATAAACTGGATTCTTCACGATACAAATTGTACTCTCATTATCAATGTTGATAGGTGTGTTCTTGAAGTTGAATCCATAATCCAAAAACTGATTTTGCAACCAAAGTACTTGTGCACAACAACTTGCAGCAGCTAAGTACTCTGCTTCTGTGGAAGATGTTGCTGCAATTGTTTGCTTTTTGCATTGCCATGAGACTAATCTATTTCCAAGATACTGACACCCTCCAGTTGTTGATCTTCTGTCATAGTTATCACCAGCATAGGATACCACAATCCTAGCTTAGGTCGTTGCCTAAGGTACCTAAAGATTCTCTTGACAGCATTCAAATGTGATACCTTGGGTTAAACTTGATGTCTTGCACATAAATAAATAGCAAAAGTAATGTCAGGCCTAGATGCAGTTAAGTACATTAGACATCCAATCATAGACCTGTATAGTTTGACATCAACTTCTTCTCCATCTTCATCTTTTCCCAAAGGTTTGTTAGCATCAATAGGTGTAGATGCTGGTTTGACAGTTGTGAAGTTGAATCTCTTAAGAATGTCTGCAACATACTTATCTTGACTTATAAAGATTCCACTGCTTGATTGTTGCACTTGAACTCCCAAGAAGAATGTTAATTCTCCCATTGAGCTCATCTGAAATTCTTTTTGCATAAGATCTTCAAATTCCTTCACCATAGATTGCTTAGTAGCTCCAAAAATCATATCATCTACATAAACTTGGACAAGCATTATATCCTTTTTGTCTCTTTTGATAAACAAAGTCTTGTCAATAGCACATCTCCTGTAACTATGTTGCAATAGAAAATTGGAGAGTCTTTCATACCATGCTCTAGGAGCTTGATGAAGGCCATACAGAGCCTTGATAACCTTGTAGACTTTGTTTGGATGTGCAGGATCTTCAAAACCAGGAGGTTGTTTAACATAAACTTCCTCTGTGATAGTGCCATATAGAAAAGAACTTTTAACATCCATCTGATATACAAGAAAGCCCATATAAGATGCAAAAGCCAAAAATAGCCTTATGGCTTCAATCCTTGACATAGGAGCAAATACTTCATCATAGTCTACTCCTTCTTCTTGTCTATATCCTTGAGCTACTAACCTTGCTTTATTCTTGATTACATTCCGTCTTTCATCTCTTTTAACTCTGAAGACCCATTTTGTTCCAATTATTCTCTTACCATCAGGTAAATCACATAATACCCATACTTCTTGAAGTTTAAAGTGTAAGAGTTCTTCTTGCATAGCTTCAACCCAACTCTCCTTGGATAATGCTTGTTTTATTGTCTTAGGTTCTTCTTGAGACAGAAAGCAAGCAAATAGACACAATTTCTGATCCTTGTGATTCACCCTGTTCTGTTTGTAAATAAAGCTAAGTAAAGAAGTATGTTGCTGAGACATACTCTTAGCTTTTGTTCTTGTAAGCACTCCTAAATTAGAAGGTCCAATTATTTTACTGACAGGATGATCTTTGTGTATTCTTAGAGTAGGAGTTGGTGATACTTCAAGATTATCTTCCAAATTTGTGAGGTCAGGGTCTTCATTAGAATATGAGAAAATGCTTTCTTGTTCCAATTCATCATCAGTATCTTCTAAGGCAGGCATGGTTGGATCAGTTAAATCATCAGCATTCTTCCAATTTGAAGTATCTAAGACTTGAGAAGTACTTTCAAATGGATCAGTAGTACTTTGGGGTAAAGTACTATCAGTGCTTTTAGCCTTCTTCTTTTCTACTTCCTAAGCTCTCCTTTGATCATTGATGAGTGTGTAAATACTCATCATTTGTAGTCAAATCTGAACTGCAAAACGATTAAAAACACTAAAAAACGCACCAAAATACGAAGAAAATCCCAAAGATCATGTTTTATATGTTTCTGATGCAAAACCAGTGAAAACAAACGAAAAACGAACAAAATTTGCGTATTTGGCAGTTTCAGTCCCCCAACTTTCAAAGTTTTACTAAACTAGTCCCTGGTTAGTTATTTCAAAGAAAAGTCAACCCTTGCTCTTTAAAAGTCAAAATGAATCATAAATGATCTTTGGGTAAAATGTTTTCAAAAGATTACAAGTTAAACCTTTGAAATTTCACAATTGGCATATTTGGTCCTTGTGTTTGCAAAATTGTCAAAAATAGCCCCCGGGAATTACAACTTGAAGAAAAATGATCACAATGACCTTGGGAATTCAAGACTTGGCAAATTGGGTCCTTGATGAGAGTTTGAAAAGTTGGCAGCTTTGGTCCCTAGGAATTCAGAAATTTACAATATTGGTCCTTGTGATTTATCAAATGACTACAACCTAATGGACTTTAAGTAAACTAAAAGTGATCCATCACCACATCTCTTAAACCTATCAAGCCCAAAAATAACTAAAACCAACACTCCCTGGCCCAAGATACTCCAGCCCACACCCCATTCCGTTTTAATAAATAAAAACGGTCAAACCCATAAGTCAAACATCAGCAATCTCTTTCATCCAATTTCCCCCCGTGACTGCAACCATCCAATACCCCCATCACCATCTCCCCATCAACCTCAACCTTTCTCTTCTCCACCATATCCCAATCCCACTAACCTTTCCCCCTCCTCACGAACCCTACCTAACCCCAGCCACGTTGGCAATCCACCATCACCACTTTGGCGCCAAAATGAGTGCAAGGGCTATGATCACTTTCAAGATAATTGAACGACGGGGATTTGTTCACAAGGTCAAAGTATGCAAGGTGAAGCCCTAAAATCAGAAGATGAAGCTGAGGAATGCAATTTCCTACCTACCCTCTTAAGTAGTATAAATAGTAGTTTGTTGTAAGCCTTGAAGGCATCCAATCTTAGTTTTAAAATCTTTTTTCTTTCATACTCAAGTATTGTAACTCTAAATTTTCAGTTTAATTGAAGTTTTATTAAAGTTTATTGCAAATTGGAATTTTGTTCAAATTTCTTAAGTGCTCATATTTCATTGGAAAGTTATTAATTTTGATTGATAAATGATTCTTAAGGGCTTTTGAGGTGTTCTGAATTCAAAAGAAGGTAAAAATTCAGTTAAGAAAAGAAAAGAAAGAAAAAGAGAAAAATGCAAAAGAAAATTCAAAAAAAAAAAATAATAAGGTTGAAGAAGAAAGAGAGTAGCAGAAGTAGCAATGGAACTTGGTTTAGAGCTCAGGGGAGCATTTAGGTGGTTCTTGTGTTAATGGTTCTCAGAATCTTCTTTGCTTTGGACACCAAGTAGGTTTTGGTACTTTGTTTAAGTATAATTTACATTAGTTACTGTTGCCTTTAATTGTTGTTAGTTTCTGTGTTTCTAAGTTAGCTTGGATATTATAGAATGATATTAGTTAAGGGTGTTTGATAGTTCAGTAGTTTACCTTGAAAATTCTTGAAATAAGTAAAAGTAGGGGTGTTTGGCATAAGGATTTGAGCTGTTACGTTGTTATGTTTTTGGCTTAAACTCACTTGGTTCATTATTCTTAACCTAAATACAGTCCATATTGACCATCATCTTGGTCACTTGTTTGAAAAAAAAGTCAAATTCACATCAATTCCCACCCACAGCTTAACTGTGGTGAAATTGAGCTCTCAAAATTTGAAAATCACTTCTAAGTTAGTTTAGGTTGGTAAAATTGGATTGCTTCAGTCCAAACAAACATTAAGTGAACAGTTGTGATCACTCAAATCTCACAGAAGTCAACTTGTGCCTTGTTTCTTAAAAAGTCAAAATTGCATTGAGTTTTATAGCAAACTTCAAAACAGTTTCTAGGATTGTTTAATGATTGGAAAGGAACCAACTGAGTTGATTTGAAATCTCACCCAGCTTGTTAAAATTTTTCAAAAAGAATTTTGTGAGTAAAAAGTGATTTGCACAAGGAAAAGTAGATTGGAAGTTGGCTGTTTGCCTGAAAAGTCCCCTGCATCTAGTTTTGGAAAAAATTGAGTAGGGTGTGGAATGTCCATTAGTTGGTATTAGGCCTAAGTATTTGTAGTTTTAGAAAGCCCCCTAGGTGTAGTGTTCATAACTGTTTTTAGCATAGGATTAGCTGCTAATATAGACTGCTTATTAAGGCCTCCTTTTGGCTATTTTGAACACTGCAGTTGCTAGTGTTCTTGTTGTTCTTGTTGAGTAGATTTGGTGTATAAATCTATTTGTTGTTATCATTAGTGTAATTGTTGCTGGCTGTTTGCACAAGAAATAAGTAGACCTCATTTGGTTCAATAGCCACATAGAAAATTTAATGACAAAAGCCTAGTTGAACCAAAAATAAAATACTTCAAGACTCTAACTAATTTGATCTTTGAAAACTGAGTCGAGATTATTGAAGAAATTGTTGTTATAATCTGGTTTCAAAAGAAGAAACAAGTTAGAATTTGTGTTTGTGTATGTTTTGATAAAAAGAAAGCAGCAAAGAAAAAGAAAAAAAAAATATTTTGTGTAAAAAGTTAAGGCTGAGGGTCGAACCCCAGACCTCAACTCACACACGGACACAACACAACCTCACAACACCACTGCGCCCTTGGGTCTTTTTCATTAATTGCTTGCACAATTTATTTATTAAGTAATAGTTAGCGGTTTGATCTAATTAAGCTTATCAGCTTCTGATAGCTTATTTTGCACTTTCACCTTGTCTTTATATTTTTCCTATGCTTAGTTTAGGTTAATCTAATTTCCCAAAAATTTTCAGATTTTTAGCAAAAGTTTAAGTAATTTTAATAATTTAATTCCTTTTAAATAGTACTTAATTCGTAATAAATAGAATTTTTGTCAAAAATTAATATTCTTTTTTCTAAAATTTTCTTTTGTCTTGTAGTACGTTAGAAAATTAGTTGGAAACCCGTAGGACCTTTGTAGCTCAAAATTCGCGTTTTATTTTGCGCTCTTGCGTAATTTTTAAATAAACATTACGTTTTTGAGTTAGGTTACATTTTAGGATTCCCGATAACTAATTATGATTTCCCGTAGTGTTTTAGGTTTTTTCTAGTTTGTTAGTTGCCTTAGGTTAATTTATTTTACACTCGTTAGTTAATTTTCCAAATTCGTTAAATTAACGTATCGCAAAACCAAATAACCTTTCCAATCATACAAGATTTTAATCCCAATCTCATTCGAAGCTTTCCATTCACACCTCGTTGGGGTACGACCCGGGAAATCACTTCCCGGTCTCACAATTTGAATATCACTTTCACAAGTTTTGCGAGGTAATCGTTTTCCTAAACGGTTTACTCGTATTACTTCACATTTATTTGTCTCACGACAAATTAAACCTCACGTTTGTTGAGATTTTGATAAATTGTTGTTTGCACACACCAAAATACAATGAATCAAATGGCGCCATTGCCAGGGAGGCTGTGTGTCGAAAGTCTCGATAAGGTTTAGACGATTAGTCTTGTAGAAACCTTCGCAAGAAGTTACGCTTTTATAAAATGTATAAAAAACCAAAAATATTTTCCTTTTGTTTCTAGTATATGTATTATATCTATAAAAGTTAAGAAAAACACAAAAAAAAAATTTCCCGTTTCATTGTTTAATAATTACAACATTAAAATCTTACCACCGCAAACCAAGGCAGAACACCTACTAACTGGGGGTGTGACCATAATAAGTTCCCAAACCAAAGATCAAAACTTGCCTTTGTATCACTTGCGTTTTGGAAAACTTTTAAACGAGAAACACACTTTAAGAGGAGTCGAAACGGTATGTGGCAATCCAACGAACTTCGCCCAGTGAGAGATCCATTATTCTCTCCCACTCCTTTGTGCGTTTTTCTTTAGAAGTCGACCTTGCGTTCTTGATTATTGGTTTAAGTTCCCTTGTCGTTAAAGTGGTATTGTTTTAATTGATATTTTTTGTGGTGCATGCGCACGCGTTCGTCTACGTCAACAAGTCCTTTGCAATCGCTTAATAATATTCCAAGAAGAAGGCGTAATCGACGACGTACTAATCGAATAGTCGAACCCGAGATTCATACTATTCCAATCATGGCGGCCGAGCCCACTATGAATGAGCTTCTCCAAGCACCCATCGAGGGTTACGGAGATGCTATCATCATTCCAGCCATCGTGGCTGACAATTTCGAGCTTAAGACGGGGTTGATAAACTTAGTCACCTCGCGTCAATTCTATGGTTTCGAAAGGGACGATCCTCAAGATCACATTCGATGGTTTAACAAAATCACGTCCACCATCAAATGTAAAAATGTCCCTGAGGAAGCTATCAAACTTCTTCTCTTCCCGTTTTCCCTCGATGGGGCTGCCAAAAATTGGTTAGAAAAACAACCCCCTCGATCGATTGAAACATGGGAAGATTTGGTTAAGAAGTTTGTGACTGAGTTCTTTCCTCCTTCTAAAACCACCGCCCTCAAGAATGAGATCATGAAATTCACGCAGAAATTCGATGAATCATTCGGTGAAGCATGGGATCGTTACAAAGACATGCTTCGTAAATGTCCTCATCACGGTTTCTCCGAGTTAATGCAACTCCACACTTTCTATAATGGTGTGAGCCAAGTCGATCAAGACTCTCTTAATGCCTCCGAAGGAGGTAACTTCTTGAATCGAACCACCAAAGATGCTTTGATGATCATTGAAAATAAGTCTAAGGTCCGCATTCCACGAAGCAAATCGGTTGTTTCCCAAGTTAATGTTGGTCCTTCTTCCTCATCACCCGTGGCTCAATCTAGCATCGATGCTAGACTTGACAAGCTCACGGAAGCTATTCATGCTTTGGTTCTCACTAAAACGAAGAAAGTTTCTTCTCAACCTGCTGAAGTAAAAAAGGTTGACGTTTGTGTTACTTGTGGTGGTCCACACGCTTACTACAATTGTACTGTCACCGATGAGTCTTGATCGACTTGGCTCACACCATTATAGAAAGTGTGGAGTTAACGCGATAGCCGGTAGTTCTAATCAAGGAGGTAACAAATACCGTCCTCAAATGGAACCAAATTACCATGCTAACAATCAAAGTGGTCCACCCGGTTTTTCTCAACCCAATAATCCAAATCGATTCAATCAGAATCAACAACAAAGAAATCCGAATGTTCAAAACTAACTTCAGGCCCCTATGAATCAATATCCAAATCAAGGGGAAATTACAATCAAGGTTCTCAAAATCAAGGAAACTTGAATACAAACCAAGGTTATGGTAATTTCAATCAAGGAAACAATTTTCATGGTAATCAAAACCATGGAAATTTTCAAAATCAAGGTTTCAATCAAAACAACCGAGCTCAAAATTTTCCTCAAAATCAAACCGTTATTCAACCTCAATCATCAACCGATGAGTTGTTGAAAAAATTTATGAAAGCTCAAGAAGAAACTAACAGGTTGTTGATCGGTCAAATTTCTGAACTAAAGAAGTCTTTAAATGATCGACCTTCGGGATCAGGAACGCTACCAAGCAACACGATCGCCAACCCGAAGGGCGATGTAAAGGCGATCACAACCCGTAGTGGAGTTTCTTATGATGGACCCGCAATTCCTACTACCTCATCTCCTTCTCCTCCTGAGGTGGTAGAACGTGAACATGAGGCTACAAAGGACAAGGTGCAAATTACAAGCACACGAAGTACCGCACACATCCAACCTCATGTTGTCCCAAAAACTAAATCCAAACCGGGAATTGTTTTTGAACCCTCGGAAAATCCCGTTCAACCAAAAGCTTCAATACCTTATCCTTCACGTTTAAATGATCAAAGACTCCGTGAGCAAACTAATGATCAAATGAAGAAATTTCTTGAAATCTTTCAAAAATTACACTTCGACATTAGTTTCGCGGATGCTCTTCTCTATATGCCCAAGTTTGCTTCCACTTTCAAGAGTCTTCTAAGTAACAAAGAGAAACTATTTGAACTCACCAAAACTCGTTTAAATGAGAATTGTTCGGCGGTGCTTCTAAAGAAACTTCCCGAAAAATTAGGAGACCCCGGCAAATTTCTCATTCCATGTGATTTCCAAAAGCTTGAGGAATGCTTCGCCTTGGCCGATCTTGGCGCTAGCATAAACCTCATGCCTTTCTCTATTTGGCAAAAACTTTCACTTCCCGAGCTTACACCAACACGAATGACTCTAGAATTAGTAACCCGTTCGGTTACGATTCTGAAGGGTATTGCTGAAGATGTCTTTGTGAAGGTTGGCAAGTTCCATTTTCCTGCCGACTTCGTAGTCGTTGATTTTGATGCCGATCCTCGTGTTCCCCTTATTTTAGGAAGACCATTCTTAAAAACGGCTCGTGCATTAATCGACGTCTTCGAAGGTGAAATGACTCTAAGAGTTGGCGACGAAAAATTGGTCATTAACATTGAAAACACTTCAAAAGATATTCTCGAACTTGAACGAGAAGAAATTAATCGACTTGATGTCATCGATTTTGCATGCGATGACCATTTTGAAGAAGTGTTAAATGTGCAAGGATCAATCAATTCTTCCATTGATGTCTCTCCCCCCTCTCTTACTCCATTTCTGGGAGGTGGCTTCATTTTGGAAGAAATTGAAGCTTGTTTGTCATGTGATTCTTATGTTGATAATGATTTAATCAATCCCGAGGAAGACATACTTCTACTTGAGAAGTTGCTTAATGATGATCCATCATCTCTTCCTCCAAAAGATCTTCATAACATGGAAGTCAAAGATGTTGAAGAAACTAATGACTTTCCTGAGGTCAAACTCAAGGAACTTCCTCCTCATCTCGAGTACGCATTTCTGTAGGGTGACGATAAGTTTCCCGTCATAATTGCTAAAGACTTGAATGAGGAAAACAAAACCGCTCTTCTCAAGGTTTTAAAGTCACACAAGCGAGCCATTGCTTGGAGACTTTCTGACATCAAGGGTATTAACCTGGAATTTTGTATGCACAAAATTTTGATGGAGGATGACTTTAAACCGGAGGTTCAACAACAAAGAAGGGTAAATCCTAAGATTCATGAGGTTATCAAGCAAGAGGTCATTAAACTTCTTGATGCCGGTTTGATTTACCCTATTTCGGATAGTCCTTGGGTAAGTCCCATTCATTGTGTGCCCAAGAAAGGTGGCATAACGGTTGTAAAAAATGATGATAATGAGTTAATTCCTACTCGATTGGTAACGGGTTAGCGCGTTTGCATTGATTATCGAAAATTGAACGATGCCACCCGTAAAGACCACTTTCCATTACCTTTCATGGATCAAATGCTCAAAAAATTGGCGGGAAACAAATACTATTGTTTCCTTGACGGTTTTTCGGGTTATTTCCAAATTCCCATCGATCCTCAAGATCAAGAAAAAACGACTTTCACGTGTCCATATGGAACATTTGCTTATCGACGCATGCCCTTTGGCTTGTGCAATGTTCCGGGCACGTTTCAAAGATGCATGATGGCCATTTTTCACGACATGATCGAGAAAACAATGGAGGTCTTCATGGACGATTTTTTGGTTGTTGGGAATTCATTCGAATCATGTCTCGCCAATTTAGACAAAATGCTTCAAAGGTGTGAAGATACCAATCTTAGTCTAAATTGGGAGAAAAGTCATTTCATGGTCAAGGAAGGAATTATCCTTGGCCATAAGATTTCCAAGAGTGGGATTGAGGATGATAAAGCTAAAATCGATGTCATTGCTAAGCTTCCTCCTCCCACTACTGTCAAAGGTGTTCGGAGTTTCCTGGGTCATGCCGGCTTCTATCGTAGATTCATTGAAGATTTCTCGAAGATAGCTAGACCTATGACCCGACTTCTTGAAAAAGAGACTCCATTTGTCTTTTCTGATGAGTGCATCGAAGCTTTTCAAACTCTCAAGAAAAAGCTTACCGAGGCACCCATTCTAGTTGCCCCCGATTGGGACCTACCTTTCGAACTTATGTGTGATGCAAGTGACTTTGCAATAGGTGCGGTCTTGGGGTAACGAAAAACCAAACATTTTCAGTCGATTCATTATGCAAGCAAAACTTGACCGAAGCTCAAGCACATTACACCACAACGGAAAAAGAATTACTTGCCGTGGTGTATGCGTTTGAGAAGTTTCGGCCATATTTGATCTTGACTAAATGCATAGTGTACACGGATCACGCGGCTCTAAAAGATCTCTTTGCCAAGCAAGATGCAAAGCCGAGATTGCTCCGTTGGGTTCTCCTCCTACAAGAATTTGATATCATCATTCGTGATAAAAAAGGAGCCGAGAACCTCGCTGCTAACCATCTTTCCCGATTGGAGAATCCTCATCGAGGTGTTCTCGAGAAAAAGGAAATAAATGAAACATTTCCTCTCGAGACACTTAATGTGATTTCTTCTCGTGGTGATTCTAGTACCCCATGGTTTGCCGACTTTGCAAACTACCATGCGGGGAACTTCGTTGTTAAAGGGATGTCGTCCCACCAAAAGAGCAAGTTTTTCAAAGATGTTAATCACTACTTTTGGGACGATCCCTATCTGTTTAAAATCTGTGCGGATCAGGTTATTCGAAGGTGTGTTCATGGCCAAGAAGCCATGGAAATCCTTAAGGCTTGTCATAATGGACCCACCGGGGGACATCATGGCCCGAACTACACCGCTCGAAAAGTTTCTGAATCCGGTTTTTATTGGCCCTCCATTTACAAAGACGTCCATGACCTAGTCAAATCTTGCGACTCGTGTCAACGTCAAGGAAAGATAACACAACGGGATGAAATGCCACAAAATGTCATCCAAGTTTGTGAGATCTTTGATGTTTGGGGCATAGATTTTATGGGGCCATTCCTGTCTTCACGAGGGAACAAGTACATACTCGTGGCCGTTGACTACTTGTCAAAATGGGTCGAAGCGAAAGCTCTCCCAACCAACGATGCCCGAGTAGTTGTAAAATTTTTGAAATCGCTCTTCTCTAGGTTTAGAACTCCCCGCGCTATCATTAGTGATCACGGTACTCACTTTTGCAACGAACAATTTGCAAAAGTCATGCTCAAGTATGGTGTCACTCACCAACTTGCTACCGCTTATCACCCATAAACAAGTGGGCAAGTGGAGGTTTCAAACCGTGGTTTGAAAAGGATTCTTGAAAGAACCGTAGGCGAAAACCGTGCTTCTTGGTCAGACAAGTTAGATGACGCTTTATGGGCTTTTCACACGGCTTATAAAACACATATCGGGTGTACTCCTTACAAGCTCGTGTATGGAAAAGCGTGTCATCTATCGATCGAGCTCGAGCACAAAGCTTATTGGGCTTTGAAGAATGCCAATTTCGATCTTAAGTCTGCGGGTGATCATAGGAAAGTTCAACTCAATGAACTCAATGAACTTCGTGATCAAGCTTAGGAAAACTCTTTAATCTATAAAGAGAAAACAAAGAAGATCCATGAGTCCAAAATCAAGAACCGCGTTTTCAACGTTGGTGACCGAGTCCTTCTTTTTAACTCTCGATTAAAGATCTTTTTGGGTAAGCTTAAAACCCACTGGACTGGACCTTTCACCGTTGCCAAAGTGTTTCCTTATGGCACCGTCGAGTTATCTCAAGACGACGGTCCAAATTTCAAAGTAAATGGGCATCGGTTGAAACATTATTTTGGAGGGGACATACCACCCATTGTCCCGGACCTCCAAACTTTCCCCATGGACCAATGAATTCGGGGATCGAGTCAAGCTAGCGACTCAAAAAACAAAAACAGTAGCAACAACATGGGTTTTTGCCCGTGTCTCTGATTTCTTTCTACTTTCTAACACCCTAGTGTGGGGGAGTGGCCACCCCCTGCAGCTATTTGAGATGTATATATCTTTCCAAAAAAAAATGTGTGTTTGTATAAATAAAGTGAAAAATGACAAATGATGTTCCCACAGTTAGCTTTTAATATTCTCTTCTTTCTTTCAAAAATTTAGCTTAATAGTCGGGACTTTGAATATTGAGGACAATATTCAATTCTAAGTGTGGGGGAGGGGAAAATTCTAGCGAATTTTATCAAATTATACCGTCTAGTACCCCCGTTTTTGGCCAAAAATTTTAAAATATTTTTTCACTTTATTTCAAAAATTTTTGTGGTTATCAATCCGCCGTGTCTAAATGACAAAAGGATTGGCTAATCCAAGAGCAAACAGCTCTTGGTAAAGATAACTCAAACCCGTTGATGGCTTTCAATTTGCCCAAAATTGTATGGTACCTTAACTCCCCATGTCCTCAATAGTAAATGAGTTGGCTAGCCCGCAAGATTATGGCTTGTGGTAAAGGCAGTGGAAAAACCATAATTGGTAATCAACTCACCAAGATGTTGACTGTTCCATCAAGAGTTCGCTAGTCCAGAAGCAAACAGCTTCTGGTAAAGACAAATCAAAACCGTTGAAAGCTGGTGGTTTGCTAAAAATCACATGGTCATCGGATGGACCATAACTCTTAATTGAACCCAAAACATCCGGCTACTCCAGAAGTGATGGCTTTTGGTAAAGAGACTTCAAATCCATTAATTTTTCTCAAAAAGATTGCTAGGGACTAGCAATAGTTTAGTGTGGGGGATAAGATCTTCAAATTCTCCCATTGCTTGATTGTTGCACTTGAACTCCCAAGAAGAATGTTAATTCTCCCATTGAGCTCATCTGAAATTCTTCTTGCATAAGATCTTCAAATTCCTTCACCATAGATTGCTTAGTAGCTCCAAAAATCATATCATCTACATAAACTTGGACAAGCATTATATCCTTTTTGTCTCTTTTGATAAACAAAGTCTTGTCAATAGCACATCTCCTGTAACCATGTTGCAATAGAAAATTGGAGAGTCTTACATACCATGCTCTAGGAGCTTGATGAAGGCCATACAGAGCCTTGATAACCTTGTAGACTTTGTTTGGATGTGCAGGATCTTCAAAACCAGGAGGTTGTTTAACATAAACTTCCTCTGTGATAGTGCCATATAGAAAAGAACTTTTAACATCCATCTGATATACAAGAAAGCCCATATAAGATGTAAAAGCCAAAAATAGCCTTATGGCTTCAATCCTTGCCACAGGAGCAAATACTTCATCATAGTCTACTCCTTCTTCTTGTCTATATCCTTGAGCTACTAACCTTACTTTATTCTTGATTACATTCCCTCTTTCATCTCTTTTAACTCTGAAGACCCATTTTGTTCCAATTATTCTCTTGCCATCAGGTAAATCACATAATACCCATACTTCTTGAAGTTTAAATTGTAAGAGTTCTTCTTGCATAGCTTCAACCCAACTCTCCTTGGATAATGCTTGTTTTATTGTCTTAGGTTCTTCTTGAGACAAAAAGCAAGCAAATAGACACAATTTCTGATCCTTGTGATTCACCCTGTTCTGTTTGTAAATAAAGCTAAGTAAAGAAGTATGTTGCTGAGACATACTCTTAGCTTTTGTTATTGTAAGCACTCCTAATTTAGAAGGTCCAATTATTTTACTGATAGGATGATCTCTGTGAATTCTTAGAGTAGGAGTTGGTGATACTTCAAGATTATCTTCCAGATTTGTGAGGTCAGGGTCTTCATTTGAATATGAGAAAATGCCTTCTTGTTCCAATTCATCATCAGTATCTTCTAAGGCAGGCATGGTTGGATCAGTTAAATCATCAGCATTCTTCCAATTTGAAGTATCTAAGACTTGAGAAGTACTTTCAAATGGATCAGCAGTACTTTGGGGTAAAGTACTGTCAGTGCCTTTAGCCTTCTTCTTTTCTACTTCCTAAGCTCTCCTTTGATCATCTTCATAGGACTTAGCAATTGTTTCTTGAAGAAGCATCCTATTAAGTTCATCTTGGATAGCTTGGTCTTCATCAGATACTGTGGTCTTTGGTGGAACAGCACTTTGTGGATCAACAGTACCTTGAGGTGCAGCAGTACTTTTCTTCTCATCATTGGGTGCTTCATCAGAATCATCTTCAGATCTTATGTTAACTCCATGAACAATGTATTGTGAGTCCTCTTCATTGTTAACAACTTGATTTTCTTCTCTGACAGGTACATAGTTCATGGATGAGGCCATTAAATCAAGATCAAACATCCAATCAGGACCTTTACCTTTTTGATTTTCTTGTTTTTCTAAAAATTCAACATGAAGACATTCTTGAACCTTTTTGGTAGCCCTGTTGTACACTCTGAATCCTTTGCTACTGGTACAATAACCGAATAAGTATCCTTCATCTGATTTACCATCAAATTTTCTCAAATTATCAGCAATGTTCAAGATAGTCAGGGGACATCCAAAAGGTTTCATAAACTTAATGTTTGGCTTCTTTCCCATGAATAACTCATAAGGTGTCTTCATTTGAGGTTTTGTCACTGATACGCTATTCAACACATAACAAGCAGCACTTACAGCTTCAGCCCAAAATGTAACAGGTAATTGGGAGTCTGCAAGCATTGTCCTTGCTGCTTCTATTAGAGTTCTATTCTTCCTTTCTGCAATTCCATTCTGTTGAGGAGTTCTAGCAATACTGAATTCTCTTTTAATCCCTTTCTTAGCACAAAATTCATCCATAAGCTGATTCTTAAATTCAGTTCCATTATCACATCTAATGCTTCTAACCTTGAGTCTTAACTGATTTTCAAGTGCTATTATAAGATTATGAATAGCATCAAAAGTTTCATCTTTGAATCCCAAGAAAAAGACCCAGCTAAATCTGCTACAATCATTTGTTATAACCAAACAGTACTTTTTCTTGTTTAAACTAACAACTGAAACAGGTCCAAACAGATCCATATGCAGCAACTCCAAAGGCTCCCTAATAGTTCTTTCTTCAATCTTTTTACATGAAGCCTTGTGTTGTTTACCCTACTTGCAAGCCAGACATGAATGTTCAAGTTTGAATGTTTTAGATGGTAAACCTCTAACTAAATTTCCTTTGACCAGCTTGTTGATGTTTTTGAAATTTACATGCCCTAGTCTTCTGTGCCATTGATGTGCTTCCTCCATTGTTGCCCTTGCAATCAAGCATGTTGCTCTTTCAGCAGAATTGATGTTCTTCAAGCCTATGCTATACACATCATTGGTTCTTGGTGCTCTCAGCATCACCAAGTTTTCATCTTCTAATCTAAACTCAGGGGAGAGAATAAGACATTCTGTGTCAAGAAACAATACAGGGTACTTCTTGTCACAGATCTGAGAGACTGACAAAAGGTTGAATTTAAGCTCCTTCACATATCTGACATTCTCAAAATCAATAGATCCTTCCTTAATGGTTCCTTTGCCAGTGATTCTCCCTCCATCAAGATCATTCCCAAATGCAACTCTTCCTCCAAAATAAGCCTTAAAATCTGACAAGAGCTCCTTTTCTCCTGTCATACTTCTAGATCAACCACTATCCAAAATAAGATGATCTTTAAGCTCCTCTCCTGGGTTGCCCTGCATAAAAATGAAAAGGGTTAGTTTCTTTTAGGAACCCAAGCCATTACTGACTTGTGTTCCCCTTGTGGAGTAACATACTCAAATTCTTTGAGTATGTAATCACCACTGTTTTTGAAAATACTATCAAGAACTACTGTTTTTTTATTCCAAAACCTGTGTTCAATTGTTATCAACACCCCTTTTTCACCATTGTTTTCTAAAAGTACTTTGTTACCCTCAGCAGTGCTTTCTTTCTTAACCCATTTAGTTGTAACTTTTGGTGTTGGGTTATGTGTTCTACCAGCTTTTCTTAGGTTGTAAGGCCTTCTAGGTTTGTAAGAATTGAATCTCCTAGGTCTTACACTTGAGTCTTTGCTAGCAGTACCTTGATTGGGAAACTTCCTATCAGTACTTTGAGAAAGTACTGCTTGACCAGTGCTTTAAGAAGCATTTCTTGAAGGTACTGTTGGTTTGTAGAATGGTTTTTTCTGATGAGGGTACCTATAGTCTTTTGAGAAATTGCTATGGTTAACCCTATTTGAGTAATTCCAAGCTGGTTTATTCTCCCTTGTTTTATTCTCTTTGTGCTTATGATTTGCAGATGTGGTCTTTGGATATTTGCTCAAGTATTCTGAATGATAATCACAGTCCTTGATCAAATGATGAGGACTATAACATACAAAACATAACTTTGGACCCATCATCCCAAATCCATTCCCAAAAGTTTATATGTAATAAGTAGTATTTTGAAAAGAGTTTCTTGTAGGTACTGCTGAATGATCAGCAGTAGTTTGAGAAATTTTTGGAAGTACTGCTTGTTTTGAAAAATCTTTTTCACATTCAGAAACCTTATTATTATCCCTAGGTGTTTCAACAGATTCTCTTAAAGACTCAGGACTAGATTGACTTGAATTAGATTAACCTTTTAGCTTTTTCCTAAACTCTAGGTTGTCTACACCAAAACAAGAAACATCTGTCCTAGGTGGTTGAAAACTACCTGTGGGTGGAGGAACTTCATTATATCATTTGTTTTTCTTAAACTCAGGAGGTGTTGAGCAAGGTGATTCCTCATCACTAGATGTGTTTCCTTCTAAACTTATGAATTCTTCATCACTAGTTGAGGTTTCCTGAGAAAGATTTAATTCTTGGTTCCTAGATGAAAGTACTTCTGAATTATTATCATAACCTAGGCCAGTTTTAATGTTTGTTGTTCTCTGTTTTTCAACAAAACTAACATATGACAAACCTGATTCTTTCCAAGCAGCAAGTTTTTCTTGCAACTTATCTCTTTCTTTAGTGACCTTTTCTAATTCAGAAACTTTACATCCTAACTTCCACTTACTTAACTTTAATTTATAATCATGTTGCTCATACTTTTCAGCCCAAGCTACTTCATTATTCTCATGAGTGATTATCTTAGCTTCCATTGACTCTAAAGCTAATTGGTAACCCGCTATCTCAGACCTAGCCCTTCTATAGTTATCTCTTTCTGTTTCATATTCTTTAAGCATCTTTTGATAAGATTTACTACATTTGGAACATACCTCAGAGATAGTGGATGAACTTGGTGAAGTAGCCATCATAGCAAGCTGAAGAGGTTCTTCTTCACTTTCCATGCTCCAATCAAAGCTTCCTAGACCATCTCTTGACTCCAAAGCTTCATATCTTGGTTCCTCATCAAAAGTTGTGCTCCAATCAACCTCTTCCAATGCAACCATAGAGTAGGTTACTGGTTCATCATCAAATTCTTTACTCCAATCAACTTCTGACAAATTTTCTTGTGCAACCAAAGCTTGTGACTTTGGCTCAGCAATAGGAACTTCTTTTCTTTCAACTTTGGGTTTAGGTTGTTCAATCATCCTATTTGCTTGATACTTTGCAAACTGACATTCTCTTGCAAAGTGACCAGTTCTTTGACAATTAAAGCATTCAATCTTGGACTTGTCAAATGCTATACCCTGCTTCGCCTTGAAATCAATGCCTCTTTCTGTCTTGTTCATAAACTTCTTGATCCTTGCAGCAATCATGGTAACCTGCCATCTTATGTCAATTTCTTCCATAGCATCATCATCAATTTGCAAGAGATCTTCTTGATAAGTAACAGGTAGAGTAGTTTGTTGTGCAAAGAATGAGCATAAAACATCATCTGAGTTGGGGGTATGTGATGGTGATGAAGTGGTAGTGATCAAAGTTGTACATGGATTCTGTGTTTCTACAACAGTACTTTGGACAGGATAAGCAGTACTTTTAGTGGAAGTACTGCTTCTATTTTCAGAAGAGACAAAAGCAATGTTGTGAGAACTTGAGCCTTTGTTACCCTACATCTCATGCTCATACACCTTTAGATTGTTGTAAAGATCATCAAAGTCCATAGTGTCTAAACCAGGTTGTCCTCTAATCATGGTAACAACCACATGCCATGCAGATGGTAAACTCCTTAAGAACTTCAAGTTAGCATCTTCAACTGTTGCCTCAGCTCCATATAACTCTAGCATGCTGAGTAGATTTTGATATCTATCATAGGCAGAGTCAAGACTTTCTCTTTCACCAACAGTGAAGGTTTCAAACTACTGTTTCAACAGGTTCCTGTGCATCTTCTTGGAAGCTTCATTACCTCCAAATCTTGTTTTAATAGCAGTCCATAGTTGTTTTGCATCCTTGGCATCATGAAACTTCAATAAGGGACCATCGGAAATGGCAGAGAGCTGTATGTTGAGAGCCTTGTCTTGATTTCTTTTGGTAGCAGCTGGCAAGGTTGGATTAGGTGGTGTTGGTTGTCCTGGGATCTCTAATGGTTCTTCAATTATCATATTGCCATTGACAATCACATCCCATAGTGCATGGTCTATGATGGCAATGTACTACCTCGTCTTCATGGCCCATAAATCATATTCTCCCTTCTTGACAATAGGAATTCTGACAGCAGTGATGGATGGAGCAGGTGCAACATCTATCGACATCTTTAAGGGTTTGTAGTAGAATCGGTTTAAAAGGTTTTCTTCTTAATCAGAGTTTCCAACACAAGCTCTGATACCACTTGCTGGATCGATATACTCTGACCAAACTACTTTGTAGCTTGTAAGGTTTTAACAATCTTGAATGACTCAAAATAGTTAATATTGAAACACTAATATTACTTTGTAAAGTATGCAGAATCTACTAACACAAAGCTAAGAAGAACTTTGTTTATATTAAAACAACTCTTGAACCTGCTTCTCTAAATACAGATTCACTAACAATCCCTAACTTCACTAAAAATCGTTTTGTGAAACTCTAAGACTCTTAGAAAAACTCCGCACCTCATATACCATCATAAGACTCCTTTTATAGGCATAAGGATAACCTTAAGTCGGTTTATAATATTTACTTGAACGACAAGTAATTATCCCTAACTAATTCTAGAATATTCATATAATATTACATAGTAATCCTTCAAACAATATTACACATAAGTCCTTGTTCTTCGAAGTACTTTGAATAATCTTCAATAACTAGCAGTACTTTGACCTTGATCAGCACGTTGACTATTGAATAGTACTTTAACATAGCAGTACTTTGATCTTTCCAGCAGTACTTAGATCTTCATATCCTAACAGGTTATAATCTATTTGTCATTTTTAGATAGCGATTTCGAATTAGAAATTATCTTTTATTATTCAAACAAAATGTCATGCATTAATTTTTTTCTAATTGTGTTATAATTGGTATTTAAAAAAAATAGTATTCATTAATATTTTGAAGATGGTATTTTTAACGTGCATGAGATGTTAGTAAGGCTAGGCGTTACGGTATATCATCACCACACGTGAAGCAGTTGCTTCACCCACGAAGCCCATAAACGGAGGGACAAAGTTTGCGTTCGAAGGGATTGTTTTGGGTGGTTAGGTGGTCTCCTTCACCTAACGGAAAAAAAGGAAAAATTGAGTAAGGGTCCACCCTTTAGTTATTGCGGAGTATTTCTTTTGGGTAAGGTTATAACTACCCCTTTTTACAAATGACACCCCCTTTTTTTAATGTTTTCTTTTTTATTTTCATAATTTTGTTTATATTATAAAACTGTGAAATGTAAAGTGCGAAATAAAAAATCTGGAGTTTTTTTTTTTTTTTTTTTTTTTTTTTTTTTTTCTTTTTTTTTTGGTAAAAGGGCTTTTTACCCCGGTCAAAAATCTAAAGTTTAACCGGTCAAAAGTATTAAACTGAGAAAAAGTACAGAACAAAAACTGATAAAGGACCATGATTTCATAATTAACATCTAATGCACAATGCTTCATTGATCATCTCATATAAAAAAAATTTAAGTTCACTAACATGATTTTTGTGATCATATTTAGTACGATAATATAATATATGCTAAGCTAACTAGTATAAATATCATATTTGGACAAAAATGTGTTCCAGGTCCCACCCGGACATTGATCCGTAAGACAATTACATAGCTTGATATACTACAAAATGCATATATGCAGGAAGCAAAGAAGGCATATGAATGAGATTATGGCTCATTCATTGATGTATGGGATGATCGCAAATGGGTAAAGACCAACACAGAGTACCTATACTATTGACTCACATCTTTTACATGTCATATATTAAGGTTCATAATTACTGGTTAGTTTTTCATATATACAGATTGCTTCATACTCATGATTTCGAAGATGTAAAATATTGATGTATGTCACTCATAAAAAGTATTTATTAAGTATAAATACAGATAATTTATTGGCCAATGTGACTGACTAATGATAGAAAAAAAGTAAATACATACTTGAACTTCCCCTATTCTTTCTGGAAGGATTTTTCCCATTTCAATTGTTAAAATCCGACCAAGGTAATCAAGCTTGCTTCTCAAAGCATCACCAATATGTCTAACAATATCTCCTCATTTTGGTGCGGGAACCTGAAATAATCATAATCATAATCATAATCATAATAATCATAATCATAATCGTAATAATCATAATCATAATCATAATCATAATCACAACAATAACAATAACAATAACAATACGTTAATTACTAAACAATATTAGGAGGTCATGAATAACCTTACAGTACTAAAATTGAACCTATAAACAGTAAGCCAATTTCAGTAGAAATGAGAACTACAACTTATAAAATAAGACAATGTCAAACATAAACCTCTGACAACAAAATAAACTGTAACCAGCATACAATAGAACTCACCATTTAAAACAATTTATATTCCTAAATCTAACCGCCATCATAAACACTTCCAAACCCACCTTCCCGTATTGATATAGCACCCTCTGATACTGTATAAACTCATCTAGCTCATGAAATGTAAAGCTTCATTCCACATTAGCCCTATTAGTACACAACAACAAACATAAAACTCAAATCAGTATCAAAAGTCCCATCATAAATTCTTGGAAGCTCGGTAATATATTTCTGATGGGTATCAAAGTCATAGGTTCAATAATCCTAACTTTAGCTCTCATATCATGATCTGATGGGGGGGTTAGTAAAGTATAACTCGGTGATCCTTACTGATTCCTACTTACCAGAAAGCTACCATATTTTCCCCCACATCTGTATCCGAAATTGACTTCATGTCTCACTATGTCACATATATTATTTTCAATCAACCAATTAGGCTTCTAATGTAACTCTTAATGCATCAGCAATATGAAATAACACCACTTAAAAATAACTTACCAAAGATTCATTGGCTTCTCCAAAAGACTTGTCCCTCTTACTATTGGTTTCTGATCATTCCCATATGAAAATAAAGCAAATGTGACCTTTGACACATAGGCAGTTAGAGCTAATAGACAACTAAGCGCAAAGTTGTAGCTGCATGAACAGTTATAAAGATGAAGCTGTAGCATGCTCGTCAGTCCTTTTGCATGCCTTTCGTAACCTTCATTTTCTACAATACGAAAACCACATGATCGGTAGCACACACCTATATAAAGTAAATTCAACAATATTAGCATTGTGGTGCTCAGAGGAGTGATATCCTAAATGAGCCCAACATTTCTTGTCAACTATAAAAATTATAGCTTAAATTAGACACACCACACTCTATAGCATTTGCAAGACGAAACCATATGTAAATAGCACTTTCTATTGGTACACAAATTCTTATGAGTATCTTACCACAAGGTTGTCAGTAAACAACAAATGGTGCTTTTTTTTAAGTAAACATCCAATGATGTTAAAACTTAGAAGTGTGACAAAATATTTGAAAATCAATCTTCGAAAGTTGGATGGAAAATAAAAAAGTCAAAATGATTATGATAATTATAAAACATTGATGACGTAAGTGTATGATATTGTCAAGACACCTTATAATAACTATGTCAATGAATTAATGATTATGAAAACCCCTTTAATGCTTAGTATGTAATAATTAGAGTGTTGAGAACCTCTTTCAGATTTCCAAAACCTTAATGTCTCCCAGATCCCCTTGATGTATGCACATGGGTCGTGCATCATCATATCCAAAATGGCATTGTATCCATCCAGGTTGTGTTTGATCAAGTAATTCAATGGGAATTTACTGGTCAACGTCTTCATCCTTTTGTATTTTTGTTCTGTGACTAACCTATAATAGCATATGAAAATGTCGAATCCTCGCTTTTGGAACTCAATTGTGTACTGCAAAGAAGAAATTACGAACATGTGTGACAAGTAACATATACAACAAAAAAAAGTGACAAGTAAGATATATTTCAAGTTACCTGAATGCTCTCAACCAAAGTGATGCATCCTGGTACCCACCTTATTTTTTGTATCTTAATCATAACTTCAAGAATAGTGGTGGCTCCTTTCATTGGTACCGAATCTTTAAATCCTTAAAATATATGTAAAGATTCTAATTCACCTTGCCATCACATACGCAACTTAAGTTCCTCACCTCACTTTAACTCATACCTGCAACAATAAAAATACATTGAAAACTAATACAATACAAATATCATATGAATGTGAAATCAAAAAAGACTCACTTGCTTTTTCATTTCGATAGTGCCTCATTAGTGTTTCTCATACTTTGTAACATAATGTGTTCATTTGACCCGATCATAACATTTCATATGATGTTGTAGCATTATATAACAAACTTTCTTTTACATCTTGTCTCTTAGATGTAACACCCGTAACCAAATTATCACTTGCTAATTGTAGCTTTATATATATATATATATATATATATATATATATATATATATATATATATATTGGTATAACAATAACATACTAAGTTACTAACCATGGAACCAATTTGGAAATAAAGAATTATTATGCATATATGGGCTATATTATCAATGAGACATCAGACAGATTAGAAACTGTCGTAATAAAATGTAAACAAAATTGATTACTACAAATTTACCTTTCACCACTAATATGTTTAGTACACAAGAAAAATGACATCACCAAAACCAAAAATTATACCTAGGCAAAATAAGAAAAATATATGTTTAATTAGGCAACGCGTTCTTAATGGGCATTGGCTATCTACGTCTCAACCTCCCCCATACACCGTGGAAGACAGTATTGGGAGTTACTTTACTTTTTTCTATTCTTAATGGGCATATAATCCCTGCTTCCATAAGGTGTTCGGACATTTAAGTTATTATAGAGTATCTTATAATAACACATAAGCTAATAAGTTGATTCAATAAGCTTACCCAAACACCCATTATGGCCCCTAATAAGCAATCCCAGACACACCATTCCCTTTAGAGTAGTTGGCGTCCTATTTAAGTCGCAACTAAAAGTATGTTACCCAAAGTTATCAACCTTAGATTTAAATAACACACCTCAATCTAGAACTCATTTTGAAACGATTACGTTTTAGTTGAGATTGATAAAAAAACAATAACCATACCAAATATATTCTTTAGCTATTAGCTTCTTCATCTAAATGTTTGTGTAAATCACCAAACACATGTCTCCCCCTCCATATTGGCCTCCTGCATTTTGCAAGTATAGGTCGTTAAAGTTCTATGCCTCCAAAAATAAGAATAGAACAGAGAAAAAACAAACTTAGCAATTACATGGTGTCAACCTAGTTATGTTTCTGCAGAGAAATGGGCCTTTAGCAAGTTGGAATGAGGTGAGCTAACATTAAAACCTATACCTATATATGTGCATGCTTAAATTTGCATAACCATGGCAACGGTAAGCCATGCTTTCATTTTGATATTTATGACCCGATATACATTGATTTGATCTAATAATTATATCAATGTTTACAAACAACAATGACAATAATAATAAATGTTGTTTTTTAAGAAACGAATATAAAGTGTAGGGAGTATTTATTAAACTTATAAGTAACTTACCCTTACTAAAGCAGTCTTCCATACCTTATGGATGAAATTTGACACTACGTGGTAGAGACTGCATTTCTGAATGGTATAACGTTCAGGCCCAGCAATTAGTCTAATCAAATTTTTGCCAATTAGAACCTGCCCAATGTTTGTCAACTAGAAAGTATACATATTTAGTACAACAATGTGCACAATGGTTATTGACTCTAATAAACAACTATAAACCAGAAAGGGCAATGCAAAATAACACACTCATAGGTCAGTTAGACCGTTAATTATTTTCATTTAAACTCATCCAGCATAATGTGTTTTAAACAATATGTCTGCACACAAGAACAATCAGTGTAGTATAGCATATCAACATCAATGTATCTTTCAAGAGGTAAATACATTGAAGCTCTTGTGGTCACCCATTTAAGACGTGAGGTAACATATATCTATAAAAAAAAACTTTATCGTTTGAACTCACACATATAATGTTTTACATTGATTACATATATTGCTAACAGTTTGTGTAATCATATTTATTAACAAAGGTGAACAAAAAAGTCTCTATCAATTGTCACTTGTTATGGCTCGTTTTAACCCACATAAATAATTATCCATTTTACCCGATTGCCAACCACAACCGTTTTCACCACCTCTAATGATCAATCAAAAGCCAACACAAATAATTTTTGTTAGGGATTAACTAACTTTTTTTAGCAGAGGAATTTAAATACAGAACAATAGAAGTATTAATAGCTATATAAATCACTTACCCTAACAATGTCTCATCTTTTGGTAGCATGATCTCGTGCCTTCCCAATTCAAAGTATATCAGAAAAACACTTCTTATATTGGACCACCTTTTGTCATTGTGAGGTGGAACACAAAAAATAAAATAAAGGATGAAAAAGTTGGAATTCTGAATATTGCATATTAATGAAATTTTGCTTACAGGCCTTCGAATGTGGCGTACGTATTACAATTTCTTTACGTCTTTGAGATGGACTGATGAGTGTGTATATACTCATCATTTTTATCGTATCTGAACTGCCAAAACATCCAAAAACACTCAGAAATTCATCAAAATACAGAAATTATTCCAGGAACTGTGTTTTATATGTTTCAGATGCAAAATGTTTAAAAATCAATGAAAAACGAACAAAGTTTGCATAATTGACAGTTTCAGTCCCTCAACTCTCAAAAATTGGCAAAACTAGTCCCTGAAGGTTTAAAATGAAAGAAAAAGTCAACTTTGGTTTTTGGATAAACTAACTTGTTCAACATTAATCCCTGGATAAAAGTTTTCTAAAAATGGGAATTTTTACCCCTCAAGTTTCAAAATTGGCAAAAATAGTCCCTGTGTATTAAAAATGGAAATTTTACAAATAATACCCTTGTACTATTCATAATTTACAATTTGGAACCTTTTTTATAACTTTTAGGAAATTACACTTTTACCCCCTAAGAATCCAAAAATGACATAAAAGGTCCTTATAAGTTTTAAAATATGAAAAATACAACTTTGGTCCTTGTGTTATTATTATATGGCAGGTTTGGTCCTTGGAAGAAAGTTTGGAAAGTTTACACTTCAGCCCCCCAAACTTTTAGAAAATTACATTTTTGGTCCCTATGTTACAATTTACAACCAAACCGGATCCCTTAATATCTAAAACCAAAACCAAATCCAAACCACAAACAAAACACAACAAGCCCATCCATTTCCTAGCCCAACCAACACCTAGCCCACCTCCCCTTTTAATATTAAAACCGGTCAACCCTTGACCGTTTGACCCTGTTTAACCCGTCCCCTCCACCTCACACCCCACTTACTGCAAACCTCCAAGACCACCATCATCACACCTACCCTTCACCCATGTGGCACTCCAACCCCCCCTTGCCTAACCAAACAAACATACTAGTCCAAGATTACATCCCTGGCACCAATTATCATAATAAAACGCCAAATTAACTTTGGGCGCCAAAAACTTTGAAGGGTCAGGATTGATATAATTCATCCAAGGGTCAAGAATTGAGCTAGGAAAAGACAAGGGGGCTCAGAAACCCTAATTTGGAAGTATAAATTGAAGAAGAGGAGCAGGGAAAAGAGAGTGTAGTTTTTAGCTTATTTAAATTTATGTCAAAATAGTTGTAACTTGTAATTTCGACTCAAACTCAATATTGTAATATGTTTCCCTTTGAATAATATAAGTTCTTAGTTTAATAATTCCAATTTCAGTTCAAATCTCAGTTTCATCAAAAAAAAAAATAATAAATAAAAATATAAAAGAAATAATAAAAATATAAAAGAGAAGAAGATGATGGAATGCTTTGGGTTAGAACCCCATGGGGGGTGTTAGGAGTGTGTTGTGACTGATTGTGGTACCACTGATTAAGCAAAGGACCCTTGTAAGCTTAATTTTATTTCATTTTCAGTTTTAGTCAATTGTTCATTAGCTTATTGGTTTATTCAGGGTGTTTATTGCTTATCTCTTGCTGTTTGCTTAGTTTTATTATAAATGTTTATGCTCCATTTGTAGTATAGATAACACTTGTGTTAGTTTTTGAATTGATATAACTATACTAGTTTATATGTGCTTGCCAGGTTAATTAGATTGCTGTGTAGATTAGGCTTGAATATATGCTCCTTTTTCAGTTTGTTTCATCATGTTATAAGCTTATTGTGTGATATTGTGGATTAATAATAGCTGTAGCTTCAAAAATATCACAAAACTGGTTCATTAAGGGTGTTTGGATCAGCTTGTTTAAATGAGTTGAGATGTTTTCAAAGGTAGTAACTGGTTAAAACTAGTCACATTAGGTTCCAGTGAAATAGATTAAGCATAAAAACCATAGGTTAGGTATAGAAAAGTCAAAATCAAAAGTTTCATCTTATAAATTGGTTCTCTGTTAGGACTTATGAGATTACAATCCAAGTTGTTGATGCATAGGTGTGTTTTCTAGCTCAAATCAGTCTTAGTATGACTTGTATCATCATAATTAATCATTAGTGATCAATAGAAGTTAACAAAAGTCAACCCTTAGTGTTCAAGAAAAAAAGTCAAAATCTCAGGTTTTTGCAAAAATCCAATTCTGGTGTGATTTTTAAGGAATTTTGGGTTTAGTTTCAAACCTTGAAATTTTTAAGGATTAAAGACCCTCAGTTAAGCTTTACAAATCAGTCTTTGGGTTATTTTACAAAATTTTTATGAAGCTTGTGTGGTGGCTTAAATTGAGCTGCAGGGAGTGCAACCTCCCCTGCACCACAGTTTGACCCATTTTCCCTAAAGCCACACATTGCTCATTTATTGACCATTTGGCTTGATATCTGGTTCTTTGAGAAGCCACTTAGGGTGTCTTTGTAGCTGTACCCTCATATTTCACCTGTGTGCTTAACTCCTAGCTTATTTTGTAATCCTTATTGTCCTTGTAGTCCTCTTGTTGTTTCTGTCTTGCATCAGTACATTGAGCTTATGGATTTGTTTGTGATTTTAGGTTGTTAGTTACTGTTACTAGGTTGTTTGAGATTGTGTATGCTTGTTTTGCTTTTGGCTTGTGTTTATGGCCATGCTTGTCTAACTGCTTATTCCCATAAATCTCATAAAAAGCTCAAACTCATCTCTGTTGTAACTAAGTGGTTGATTTTGATTTGTGTTTAGTCCATGCTTGTGTAATTGTTGTGTTTAGTTTTACTATGTTATTGGTGATTTTGTTTAACTGAGCTTGTATTGAATTTGTCCCTTGTACTCATTATGCTCACTTGCTTATTTCATATACTCACTTGGTAATTTTGCTGTCTGAGCCTTTTTCCCAAGGCCACAATAAGCTCAAATCCCTAAGCTTTGTCCCCCTTTTTGGGTGTTTTGAGTAGCCCACCTTGGCAAGTTGTGATTTCTAGTTTTTGTTTGTATTTTATTGCCTGTTAAGTCTGCTCATTTTGTTCCTTTTGATTGCCTGACCCAACTTGCATACTGATTTATCAGTGTGCACAAGTGGATTTTTAAAAGCCCTTATTAAGCTTAACAATGATCATTTCTCTTAGCTTTTTGTGTTTCTAGGTAGCCAGTAGTACTGGTTGTCTAAATCTAGGCCTAGCTTGTTCATTTGAGCTTATTTGAGCTTGCAATTTTCCCTGCAGGGCTGTTTGGTTCTGTGAGGAATTTAGATTTGCTAATTCCTTGCTTCTGGCTTACTTAGTGCCTTTCACTCATTTGTTTAGCTTCTTTTTGGTTCCTGTAACTTGTTTGTGGATTTAAATACCTTTGCTTCAGTAGTGGGAGCTTGTTACAATCTTATTCAAGCTTAAACTCCCACTTTGACCCACTTTTAAGTCCTAATAAGCTCAAAAGCTCATTCTGAGCTTATTTGAGAGTTTGAAAAAGATTGTTTTCACAGAAGTTGGTCAATAACAGTAGTAAATTAGTTTTGTAAAATAAAAATCACAAAAACATCAATTTAAAAATAGTGATAGCTTCTATTTAATAGAAGTTATCTTTTTCATTGTTTCTTTTTAGCTTATTCTTAAGCACTTATATATTTTTCATAGTTTTCCTCAGTTCCTAATAGTTTGAAGTATTTTTAAGAATTTTTCCATATTTTTCCTTTGTCATTTAGTGATTTTTAGAATTAATATTAATTTAATTAATTATTAATTAATATTAAAGAATTAATTAGCAAAATTAGATTTCATTGAGTAACAACTAGTTTTTATAATTTTCCTAGCTTTTATATAAGTTAAAACATTTTTAGGAATTTTTCTAGAATTTCTACTATTCATTTTCTATTTTTTAGAATATAATTAGTGTTGATATAAATAATGTTTAAAAAGGTTATTAATATCTCTCAATAAACCTATGTTTTGATAATCACAAAACTCAAATTAAATTAAGTCAAGATTAAGACGTAAACAAGTATTTGGTAACAAATATTTACCTCTATATCTAATATCACTTAAGGTATGCATAAACTAAGCATCTTATGCATTACATGATCAAAGGAAATTTTGTCTTAAGACATAACATCTTATAAAATGATATAAACATTTTATATATATTTGTAAATCATTTTTGGTAATGCTATATTAAACCACAAAGATATGATTTCAAATTTTCAACCAAAAAGGGCAAATTTTATCCAGAAAAACTTTTCCAATGTTCAGGAGGGCGGCCCCCTTAATTTTACTAGGCGGCCCCTTTAATGATTAAGGGGACCAGCCCCTAATTAAGGGGACCGGCACACTCCAGAACAGTAAATTCTGGCCCTATAAATATTGGATCATTTCACACATTTTTCTCACCTTTTTGCACTATAAACTTTCTGATCCAACCTCCATTTCTAGATCTAAAATCCTTTGATCATATAATTCATAAGTCTTTATTTCCAAGTGATCCAAAGCTTCATCCATTCAAGTGCAAGAAGAAGAACACTCCTCTACATCCATCTAATTGTAGTAGTGTTGTGAATAGCTAGTTTCATATTGTAGTTGTGGTAGATATTTGTAAAAGTGTTGTGTAAATTTGTTGATTGTAGAAACTAGGTGTGTTGTAAAGTAGTTTAGTAGTTGTGAATTAGTTGTGCATAGAAGAAGGTGTGAAGTTGTGAAGGTGTGAAGAAGGTGTGAAGCCTTGAAGAAGTTGTGAAGTTGTGAAGAAGGTGTGAAGCCTTGAAGAAGTCATGAGATTGGTTCTAGCTACGATTAGAACTCGACATTTAGCTTAGTGTCGTTAACTTGTATAAGCCAAGGTGTGTAAGGTTTCTCCACCATAAGGAGTTTGTTGACATAGTGAAGAAAACTCTCGAGTGTGGTACTCGGGGAGTGAAGTAGGGCAAGGAAGGTGTCCTTGTAGCCGAACCACTATAAATTCGCGTGTTGTGGTTTGATCTTTCTAACTCTATCTTTTCTTCATTACATTTCAATACTTTCATTACTTGATTAGAATTGCTTATATTGGTTGTCATTTGAATTCACTTGAGATCGAATCGAAAGTTTTTAATAACCTACAAAATATTTTGGTAATAAACTTTTAAAAGGACGTAAAACTATTCAACCCCCCTTCTAGTTTTCCACAATTGGTATCAGGAGCCACGTCTAGCAAGATCTTTAAAATATATTGTATTTTAAAACTTGTAACGATCTATGGAATCTGAAAAATATTTAGAAGGGCAATCTACGCAAAGACCACCACTATTTGAAAGTGATGGATTTTTATATTGGAAAATCGATTCGAAACTTATGTGAAGTCAAAAGATCTAGATCTTTGGCATGTTATTACTAATGGTGATTTTTTACCTATTCAAAATAACCCCGAAACTAAGAAAGATGAAATCGTACCTTTTGAAAAACAAAATGATGATTTAAAAAGAAAACTTGCTAAAAATAATGAAGCAAAAATGGTTATTTATAATGCGCTACCACGTAAAGAGTACGAAAGGATCTTTATGTGTGAAACCACAAAAGAAATTTGGAACTCTTTACTAATAACTCACCAAGGTAATAGTCAAGTGAAAGATAATAAGATAGATCTATTTGTTCAACAATATGAGCAATTCACGATTCTGAAAGAGGAATCAATTGATAATGCTTTTGCTAGATTTAACACTATCATCACAAGTTTAAAAGCACTTGATGAGAATTTTTCTAGTAAGAATTTTGTTAGGAAGTTTCTTAGGGCTCTTCATCCAAAATGGCGAGCTAAAGTGACGGCTATTGAAGAATCGAAGAATTTGTCAACATTGCAACTTGATGAATTAATTGGAAATCTAAAAGTTTACGAAGTTATCATTAAGAAGGATTCCGAAATGGTCAAAGAAAAACGAGAGCAAAGCAAGTCAATCGCCTTGAAAGCTAGAAAGGAATCTAGTATCGAAGATAGCTCATCTTCCGAAAGTGAGGAAGAAGAATACGCCATGGCCGTAAGAGATTTCAAGAAATTCTTCAAAAGGCGAGGAAGATTCGTAAGACAACCGCATGATGAAAAGAAAACATTTCAAAAGAGTAAAGATGACAAGAACAACAAGATTGAAAGAAAATGTTTCAAGTGTGGTGATCCAAATCACCTCATCGGAAAATGTCCAATGATGACAAGAGATCAAAATCAAAGAGCTTTTATTGGAGGTGCTTGGAGTGATAGTGATGAAGATGAGAAAGAAACGACAAAAGAAGAAAAGTGTCTTATTGCGAATACATCAAATGAGGTACGTTCCGAAACCGAATATTTTAGTGATGAAGGCTTATCATTAGATGAAAAAGATCTAGATAATGAATATAATAGGCTATGCAAATTAGGACAACTAGTAATGGCCAAAAACAAATCACTAAAATACATAAACAATCAATTGGAAAATGAAGTACTTGAACTAAAAATTAAAATACATCAACTTGAAAAAGGTAAAGAAATTTTTGAAGAATGTAAATCATGTCAAGTGCTTAAAAGTGAAAACGAAATACTTAGGGAAGAAATTCGCAAACTTAACAAATTTGAAAATAGTAGTCACTCACTTAGTAAAATAATAAGTATTCAAAGAACATCCGGAGATAAAACCGGTTTAGGATTTAACTCAAATGAAGCTTCAACAAGTGAGATTAAAAATGTCAAATTAAAAAATGAACCTAACGAACAAAAATCTCTAAAATCTAATCCTAAGTATGTACTTGTTAATGATAGAAAAATACCTCTTGACAACAATGAAGAAGTAAAAGCTTTTTATAAATCGTCTTTGAAAAACGAGGTAGGATCTTCTAAATCTAAGACAAGATCTAAAACACCACCACCTAGAAAATCAAATAATCCTAATCCTAGGTCTAAAACACCTCATCCAAGAAGAAACCAAAATAGGCAAAACTATATTAACAATAGTAATCAAATGTGGAACTACCAACAAAGCTACAATCCTTGGGGTATACTACCACCTTTCATGCATCCTAGTCAAATGTTAAACATGTTTGGACCAAACAACTTTGGACCAAAGAGACAATGGGGATCGAATCGCTAGATGAACATTCCTTGAGGCAATCTTGAAGTTTCTCTCAACATAGACTTTTTCAAAGTCTATATATCATCTTGATGATTTTGAAGATTTTTTTTGAAGACCACCGGGTACGCCATTCTTTCATAACTCATTGCCATGCTTAGATAAATATGCTTTAGTTGATTACATTGTTTGCATAGATATAGCTTGCCTTTTTCTCTCTATTTGTTCGATCATATATATACTTATATTTACATATACTCTTAATACCTAATATATTAAATATATATATATATATATATATATATATATATATATATATATATATATATATATATATATATATATATATATATATATATATATATATATATAATTGCTTGCACATAACCTAGATACGTCATTAGTTGACTTTCTAGAACTCCAGGAAATTGTTCTTTATCGAACCCTTTCCTTCCCCCTCGCGTTATTCTATTAAGTCTTCTTTTAGGAGACTCATGATGATGAAGGGATATGAGTCAAGCGGACTTTTATCATGCAAGAACGCCTTCGCACGTGAACACTATGGATGAAACAAACTCCTCTCGTCGGCTTTATCCTATCTCCGCTACTATCTTTGAAACCTCACCCATCAACCCATCTTTCACTCACACTTATACTTATATATAAATATATATATATATATATATATATATACACTTGTTCACATATTCCCGAACACACCTCAAACCCTTCATCAACTTAACACTTTGATCATTTTATCCAAAATTGTCAAAGGTATATTTTAATTATCGAAACGGTAATTAAAAATTGTTAAGAATTTTATCATCGTGCCAATAAACGTTTACGTATTTTTGATATATTATAAATCTAATTATATACGTATAAATATTTTTGTTCCAGAAACTAATTCCGTGAAATTTCGAAAATTTCAAAGGCGGCCCCTTTAAAGATTAAGGGGACCGGCTTGTTATAGAGGGCGGTCCCCTTAATGTTTAAGGGGACCGGCCATCTGACATTTCCAAATACGTTTTCCACCTTATTTCCATTCCCAAACACTCCATTTTCTCATTCATCTCTTCCCCATTGCTGCTGAGTACGAACCAAAACACCCAAAACCATCAAAATCCTCCACCATATCACCAATCCGGGGTTGTTTCGCAAGGGGCAAACATCAACCAAACATATAACAACATCTTTTGTAAGTTTTCCAACATGCATTTCATCACATTTCATTCGATTTGGTGTCTAATCAATAATTATGCATTTTATTAAAATTTATTTTAATTCGAATTTAAGTGTAATAGAAGCTAGAAATTGAACTACCAAATGCTTCCCATAGGATTAGGATGATGTATTGAAACTCAAATTTAGTATAACATATCATTTTGTCAAAATCATTAATCGCCCATAAACCCTTGTTGAAATTTATTTTTCAAGAGGCACATTGTTGATATAACTTTTAAAAACTACTTAAAACTTACTACATTACATTGTTTTAACATTCTAAACAATCAAAACATACTTTTCAATTTGTTATAAAATGGTTCATGAAAACAACATGGGCGTTTAGTTCATGAACAAACTATAACTATATGTAGTTATTTGAAACTTAAAACTAGTTCATAAAACTTGTTAATACTACTAGAATCAATAGACGTCATCAAGATATATAATCAATATATATATATATATATATATATATATATATATATATATATATATATATATATATATATATGATGTTTTAGGATGTTTTTATCTAGTTAAGGGAGCGTTTGGTTTATCTCGAAAATGATATTTTTGAAAACTAAAATTCGCATTTTAATCTTTTAAACAAGCTTATGTTGTGTCAAACTCTTATGAAATGGAAGATATATAATCTAATATATATCTAGCCTTATTTCGAAAAGAATTATAATATCATACTCTTTGATATTATACATTCTAAACGAGTTTAAAATCAAAATAAAAGGAACATTATGAAACTACTTCATTGAATATTTTTTTTGTATCGAAGTAGAATTTCGTTCCACATATAGTGCATATAATTATATAAATATATATATAACATATGCATGATAGTTGTTTTTATATTAATTCTATTTTTGTTGTTATATTGTTTAGGTGAAAATGCCTAAGACCACGGTTGGTGATGTCTCCAAAACCAAACAATACATTCCAAAAGTCTCTTCTACTCCCGGCATGTCTCCTTCAGTTGCATGTTTCTATCGTCCTATTGAAAATAGAAACATTCACGAAGGACGAATTGTCGATCCATCTTTCTATGAAAATGATCAAACCGAATGAATGTTCACTAATATTCGTTTTGAATGTCTTTTCCAAATCAACGAACCAATCATTCCTCGTTTTATCCTCGATTTCTATAGCCAAGTGACGGTACAAACCGATCCCTATGGTAATATCCTCATTTCCTTCATGATTCAAAATCAATTCATCACTCTTACTCTTGCTCAATTTGGTCAAATTCTTCGAATCCCATACAACGGCCAAGCCGTTTTCTCAAATGAATGGGATCTTTCCACTCTTGAAAGAAATCGTCCTCAGGATGGCCCCTACTATTATGAGATTCCTAGTCCTGAAGACATTCGTCGAATGCTTGAACTAGAACGTCGTATGACTAGTCGAGTAATCAAGTCGAAGAATGTCGATATTCATGCCAATCAAATCCTCCTCAAAGAGCTAAGCCAAGATATGAAGAAGTGGGAAGAACTCATTCGAGAGAATACGTTTGGTACTGGTGGTCACCGTGATCATGTCACGGCGAGCATTGCCCACATGCTTTATTGTGTTATTGCTGAAGAGCAATACAATTTGGCTTATCTTTTTATTCATCGAATCATGTCCGCCAAGAACACCCCAAATGCCAATCTTCCTTACGGTATGTTTCTCACACGACTTTATCGTTATGTGATGGAACATTACCCACATCTTCAAAGAGACTACTACGTTTATATCCTTCCTACTTTGAACCAACTTACTCGTGTTCGTACTCGTCGTGCTCGAAGTGACAAAGGAAAATCTTGTGGTCCTTTGTATTCTAGGCCTCGTGGTTCTACATCTCATCGTGATGACGATGATGATGAGGAGGAAAATACCTCACGTGTTAGTACTCCATTTTTATTGAAAATCTTTCCGATATTGATGATACCGAATATCAAATTCCTCTTCCTCATGAACGTACCGATGAGCTTCTCTTCACTCGTCAAACGTCTATCATCAACCGTCAACAACAAATGCATGAAGAACTTTGTCACACCCCCAAAATACCTGAATGGCAGCGGAATGGAATACCTGGGGGTGACTGTCATAGCACCACAGTTACAGTCATATTGGACGACCTAAAGTGTCATTTGGAAAAATACATCATTGATCATTAAAACGTTCAGAGTTTACAAAACTTAGGTCCCAAAAGATATTGCCAATTTAGATAAAATAAGTTCAACCAGATCAAACGTTTCATAAGTGCAGAAAATATAAGGTAAGACGCGTCGACTCCGCGACTCCATGAAGGTCCAAATGTATGCAACATGAGCTACCTTAATAACCTGAGAAATACATTGCGAAAAACAGTCAACACGAATGTTGATGAATAATCATAGGTTTATAAGTAAATCGTACGTACATAAACCACAAGTATAAAGTAAACCGACAAAAATGTCAAAAATGCTACATTGTCTCTTAAGCTCATGGCCCCGAAGCTAGACGTACTAAAATTGGCCCCAAAGGAGTGGTTACCAGTCACTCAAATATTAGACATGAAATGCATTCGTTTTCCTTATGGAGCAACCCAAACACGAATGGAGGAGTCACCCTCAATAGATCTATTCATTCACTCTCGCTTGGCAATATAATTAACGGTTCATGATAATAAAGGGGACTTGAAGTGGTAGTACTAACAACTTAAGCAATGTATGGAATTTAATACTTGGGCATGTACAAAAATAATTGTGCAATGTATTCTCCCCCGTGGGATTTGAAATCAAATAAGTAATTAAAACGGGGCTATGAAGACTCACCTTAGCAAAAGCAATATCCGATAGACAAAGTAGTAGTTAGAAATAAGGTCCGGGTACTCTAATCGCGACCTAAATAATGCATATGTCTTAGGTTCGAAAACAAGGTCAAGCATGCAAGTCATATACTACATTAACACTTGTACATGTTGTTGGAATTTTTATTGTCAAAAACGTAGGTAATCAAAGTAATCTCGTATTTAAGTCATCCACCATTTTAGAAAACGTAGCTTGTAAATCTCACGACCAAATATTAGTCATCTTGAAAATATATATTTTGAAAAACTCTAACGCACCTAATAAGTATACACAATGTTCTACTATTTTTATTTACGTCATTTTAGCCAAATTATACTCTAAAATGTCCAAAAGTCAATTTTAAATATTCCATCAGCTTTTGTTGGTTGAACCAAAGCTGTCAAAAAATTATATGTTTCGTCGCAACTTTCCTAGGCCATAACTTATGCGTCGTAGTTCCGTTTTTCAAGTTCTATATATTCCCGCGAAGGTATTCAAGTATACTTTAGGTTTTTCAAGGTCTCGGCTAGACTAGATATCATTTAACCTCAGTTTTCCTAGCTTGAAAAATCGGGACAGAATCATAATTTCAGAAAATATAGTTTTAGTCGTCAATCTTGAAAATAGCATATCTTTTTCGTTATAAGTCCGTTTTAACTCGTTCAAGCGGCTATGTGTTCGTTATTAAGTCTATTTTCTATATTTCTAGCCTAATATGGTCACCAAGGTATTGATCTCTCTATAGAAAGTCAAATGGGACAGATTTGTTACTAAATGTGTCAAACTATGTTCCCTAGTGTTGTGTTTATTATTACCGCTTGTCAACAACTCCAAGTCTAGTCCTAGTTTATCCATCAACTTCACAACTAGTATGGTGATCTAAACCTAAACTTAACAATATTCAAGATCCATGTACAAGATCATCCAAATATATTTAAAATTACAAATAACATATAGTTATATATAAAGATTTCATCATTTACTTGTAAAGATTTTTACCAACAATTTTTCTTGTAATCAAAACTTGTTCAAACATCTTTTCTTGTTAAGAGATCAAAGTGGATGTAGAGATTTTTCAACATGTACCAAGTGATAACCAAGTATATATACTAGACAAGCATAAAAATCATGAAGTATAAGTAGTGTAAAAATCACTTACAAAGAGGTTAGTGAGATGAGATTTGTAACAACACTTGTGTAACCCCCAAGATTAGTATCCAACCCTTGTTAATCTACCCTAAGTACCCTTGTAATTTCCCAACAAGCTCACTTTTTCCTTCCCTCCCTTGCTCCTTAGGTGTGGCGAAATTTATATATAGATGAGAAGTGATTGTATTTTCTTTTCTTGTAATGATAAAGGAGTACTAAGTTTGTGCATGTATATATAGTTAAATGAGGTCAAGTGGTCAAAAGTGCCTAATGTCTTGGTCTTGTGGTCTTGCCGTATTTCATGGAAAAAAAGAGGACAAAAATGGGGCTATAGCCTCCTAAATTAAATTCCATGTTTCATGGATTATGTTACATGTAGAAAAAATATAATAGTGAGTAATTATGAACTAGGGGGGGGGGGGGGCCATAGGGAAAAATTGGAAGAAAAATGGATGTAATTTTTATAAAATGTATATATTAAATGTATTGGGTAGTAAAAGTATGTATTGGGTATTAGTTTGGTAGTTAACGGAAGTTATACGTAATTAAACGTAAGATATAAAGAATTTATCTTGGACATCGGAAAATATTTTTAGGACTTTTGTAATAATTTTGGAAGTATAAAAATACCCTAAAAATAATTGTTGAGAAAGTCGGGTATGTCGAGTGTTACATTTTTGTATAAAAATTAACGTTTGTTGAATTTTAAAAACCGTAAGTATTTAGAGAATAGGAATTTGTGTCGTTGTATAAAATTGTGAATTGGGGAAGGAGCAAGGTACCGGAGCGTTGTGGACTACAATTAGCCTAAGTCCTAGTGTACTTAGAATTTAATTAGAAATTCGCGTCGATTCAAGTAAAAAGCTCTTGTAAAAATGTTTCAAATCAAACGTCAAGAATTTAAATTCGAGTTTAGAAAATAGTATTGACCTGGGAAATAGCGGGTTGTGACATTCTACCCCCCTAAAAGGGAATCTCGTCCGCGAGATTCAGTCAGCGTTGGTCATTGGAGTGGTATTGGTGAAGAGATGGGGGTATTTCTGACGAATCTGGTCTTCTTGTTCCCAAGTGAACTCGGGATCTCGTTGAGAATTCCAGCGAACCTTGACGATAGGAATTCAACTTTGCTTCAACCGTTCGACCTCACGGTCCATGATTTCTACTGGTTCTCCTACCAGGTTTAAGTTTGTCATTGGGTTGGATTCCTTCCAATGGAATCATAAGTGACTAATCTGAAAGTCATTTCTTGAGATTTGAAATTGTGAAACATGTTTGTGTAATCTTGCTACTTTCCAACAAGGCTCAAGTCTGAGGATTACTGGCCTACTCTGTCTGAAATATTAATGGTCCAGTGTACACCGAGTTTAACTTCCCGGATTTTTCTGAATGGTATCGTACCTTTCATAGGCAGAACTTTTATCGTGACTCTACCACCAACTTGAAATTCTAAGGGTTTACAACTTATCGACTTGTAACTGATTCTTGGTTTGTAGGAAATTCCTAGTTATTTCCTGAGTGCTTACAAGAATAGTGAGTTTGGCTTTTTCCGCGTTCGGTCCGTCAATAGATGATTAGTGCTTCTTGAGGTTTACAATGTGATATGGGTAATATATGTTGTTGAATTCTTCCAGAACTCAAATTCGTATATCAGCTGGTCGATTCTAAAAATGAATCTTAAATGGTTCAATATACTAGAGGTTCAATCTCTCGTGTTACCAAAAGTTGTATCATGCCTTTCCAAGGCAAAGCTTTCAACTTAGTTCGTTCTCCCACCTGAATCTAGATGGTTTGCTGTTCAGGGATACCCAATCCGCATGATGTGCGTCATGCATCAACCCTACTTCTACCAGTTTCTCGTTGCATGTAACTGGTTCTTGACTTGTGAAATTTCCTTTGTTGTTCCATAGTTTAGTTCTAGACCAGTGAATTTAACTTTCCAATTTCCATCTGTAAATGGGTAATTGGTACTTTGACCATAAAGTGACTCAAATGGTGTAGTCTCTATGCTCGTGTAATAACTATTGTTGCAAACGAATCTGATTTATGATAAATGGTTAGTCCAACCATTTCTAGAGTCAATCACTTATGCTCTGAGCATAACCTTCTTATGTTTGAATCTTTCTCTCGTTCTGACCATCGGTCTGAGGATGATAGGCGGTGTTTACATCTAAATGGGGTTCCTAAGGAAATCTTAAAATGTTTGTTAGAAGTCTAAGGTGGTTCGATTACCTTTATCAGGAACAATTGAAATGGTTACAATAATTCTTGTGACTAATTCCTCAACGTTCTGTCTTTTGAACTTGGCGTTATCTGAATGATATAGAATATGGGTAACAATCTTGATTCCTTGTGTTTTGGTCTAACGGATGCTAAGAAATATGTCTTTCTTTGCTTATTGGTGGTTGTCAGGCAGAACTACAAGCCTAGGTATTCAAACTAACTTAAGTCCTGAGATGGTTTATCGTTGAAATTATCATCATATTTGGCAAAATATATATTCAGGTCTGATTCCTTTCCTGCTATGAAAATGAGGTTATCTTAAAATTTCTAGCGAACACAACGCCTTAGGGAAATCTATATCGATATCCTTAACTCAAATCAATTATCCGTGGTGAAAACTCATTACAGGGAAGTTTGCATTTAGATGAGACCATGTTTAATCAAAACACTCTATAGTATCGGTTAAGAGGCTTGGTTTATTTCTATGGTGTTGCTTAACGTACCGTCACAATGTGTTCGATCCTGTAGCTCAGTCTAGCTAGTACCTTTTGAATAATAAAATTGGACAACTAGGTCAGAGATGGTGAGTCGGATGGTCTCTTGGTATATTAGGATTGTTGTTGGATTATAATTTTTTTTTTCTTAGTCTAGGTTTAATATTTCCGTAATCCTTGTATTGTTTTTCTTGTATCGAGGAATCCTACTTGTAGTTTATATGGAAAGTCTCTCATAAAGAAGTCAATGGAAAGTCCAACGTTATGGCTAAGTGGGTGACAGGTGGGGTAAGTATCCAGAGAGTGTTTATCAGAAAAAGATATTTATAAAAGAGTTTACTTGTTTAAAACGCTTTTAAACGAAGATTGTTATTAGCAATACTTTTTAAAAAGTAACTATTTCCTTCATGGCATAATCCTTCCTGAATTATACATAGGTGATCAGGCTATGTATAGTTGAGGACTAATGATGCGATGCTTGATTTAGTCAAAATAGTATTACTTTTCTCAAAAGTTTTAGATGGTGTCCAACGCATTATTATTAAAAATGGTATTCTAATTATTTCCTTTCAAAGTAACATAAAAATTGCTTCGCGTACTAATAACAAATACTTGGTGTAATGACAGAAAATCAGTTTATAGTACGGTAACAAAATAGCTTATTTTAGCAATTCGGTAAAACAATTTCCCCATAGGGTAGTAAGATAGTTCGAAATAAAATTTGTTGAATGGTTTATTGGATACATGGGTAAATCTTTGGAATGGTAATAGTCTACTAATCCGTCAAAAACGAAATCGGCCTAATCTCTAATAAGACAGTGACATAATGTTGCGAAACGATTGAAAATTGCACACTTACAATAGAAAATGGAATAAACGAAGGTAGTGATTATCGCTGAGATAACAAAAGATAGTCATTACATTAGATAGGAAAGTGCTTAATACTACTAGGTTACACCAGCGTACTTATGGAAAGTACCAAAAGAAAAGTACAACCCTAGAGGGCTCAAACTACGGTGTATATAATTAAAACATAAACTTCTTCTTCAAATTCTGGTTTCCCAACTCCGGGCATTCATTCCTGAAGTGTCCCACTACTCCACACTCACGGCATATTACCGTGTGTTTTTGATGCTTTGCGAGGGTGAGAGCCTTACAGTCCTTGGCTTCATGTCCGAGCTTTTGGCAGTTTTTACATTGAGAGGGGCAAGATCCTTTGTGATGAAACTGACACTTGTTGCACTCGGGTAATTTACCCACATACCTTTTCTTTTGGCTTGACCCAGCAGCACAGGTCTCCACCACTTGTTGTATCTTAAATGGTTGTTGAGAAGCATTAGCATCCAGATTACCGACCCACTTTCTCTTGTTGCTACCATTGCCTCCTAAAATCTTGGTGTGAGCTATGCGTTCCTTTGCTTCGATTGCCATTCTGATAGCTTTAGGCATGGTATCGGGTTCCAATGAGATGACCAACATACGAATTTCAGGAGAAAGTCCTCCTATGTACCTTTCAAGTCTCTTGCTTTCCGGCTCATCCATTGCAGAGCCTGGTCGAGCTAAATCATAAAAATGAGCAGTATACTTGACAACATCATCTCCTACCATGGTAAGGTTTAGTGTTTCATGTTCAATTGCTTGTAATTCGCTTTTCACACAAAATTTTAAACTCATCATTCTTTTAAGTTTTTCCCAAGAGTGTGAGTAAGCAGCATCAACTCCTACTACCTGGACATACCTAGTCCACCATTTTTGGGCATGATCCTGAAAAGTGCAAGTGGCGAACTTAACCTTGTCTTCCTTACGGCAGTCGCCACATTGAAATATTGTTTCTATTTCTTCGAACCATTTGAGAAATTCCTTTGTGTCTATAGTTCCGCTAAAGGAGGGGGGGATTACAACCCATAAATTCTACGTGAGTAAGTTCCTTGGTGAGGGCGGTAGTTACGTTCCTGGCAATGGATTGTCCAACAGCAGCTTACGTCATGCTTGGAGTTGTTTGCTTAAGTCTATTTCCATCAAATCATAAGAGTCCATCAGAAACTATAGGTAATAAAAATTATCATATTCATAACACATGAAAGTTTCGGTCTATATGGACCAATATCATAGATAGCACAACCATTCCCCTATAGTAGAGTCGATACTTGGTGATTCCGTTGTACAACAATCAAAATACCACAAGTTTCTTCGAACTATGCCACACCTCTCGTGGCCAGGATAATAGTAAAAGCTAGTAAAGCTATAAGTCTAGTCTAAAGACTTCCTGGTGTTGCAGAGGTTCCTCTTGAGCCAGTGGTCTTGGTATTTTCCGCAAGGTGTTATCTAATTCATGGCAAGTGGAATTGTAAAAGAGAAATGACAATGGTGGTATTCTAAAGGATGAGAATAACATTGATGACGATGAAATCCTAGTGACGAGTTAAGAGGCGATGGTGATAATAGTGAATGGAATACTACCCTCTTTCGCGCTATCTCGCGGCATCTAAGAGGTAAAGTTGAAGTACGCACTATGGGACGACCAATAGTGAAATAAGTAACTGACGGTGGTGGTAGTACCCAATGTTATAAATGGCGTGAGGCGTGGTGTGGCGGCAAGGTCACGCCTCAAGCCTTACGCGCCATGGCGAAGCCATGGCGTTTTGTGCGGCGTGACAAGGGCGGCGAAAAAATATTTATATATTTATCATTTATGTTTTAATATCATATTTTATATGCATATCGAGTTTACAAAAGGTGAGTTTACAAAAGGTGAGCTTACAAAAAGTGATATGCATAAGAAATAAAGTGAAAATTTAAACTATGTTTAGAAATTACTAGGCCCAAAATTTAAGCCCACATCACCCCCTTCTAAAAATGGCGCCACGCCATACGATAAGGCGCGCCTTGGCACGCCTTTTCGCGCCTTATTCCACGCCTTTCACACGACGCCTAGACTTCACGCCTTGGTCCATTTCGTGGCGCCGAGGCCACGCCTCGCGCCTTGGCGCGCCTTTTAGAACACTGGTAGTACCTGAGTAGTAAGCGTCCTACTAGTGGAGGAAAGAAAACATACTATCTCCCTTGCAATAAGCATCCTAATAAGTCCATTAAAATTAAGTCTGAATTCTCTGCCAAACAGAAATCTAAGTATGGGCTGAATGATAGGAAAACCTTGTTCCTATAACAATTCAATGGTGCTAATGGCGGCGTAAGTGTAACTGGTAGTACAATGGTAGTGGAAGATGACAATGCATCTTCAATGTCGAAATCCGATAAAAGGATAATAGGGTGAGTATCTGAAGACATGTCACTTGTGAACCAGGTCAATATAATCATATATATATATATATATATATATATATATATATATATATATATATATATATATATATATATATATATATATATATATATATATATATATATATGAGTATGGGTATAAATAACTCGCACAGTGTGTGCATGAAACAACATGTATAATGAATATGCACCTATGATGAAATGATGAGATGCTATGATGATATGGTTATAGTCTAGGGTCCATGATACATCCTAGTTCGCTATAACCTTAGCTCTGATGCCAATCTGTCACACCCCCAAAATACCTGAATGGCAGCAGAATGGAATACCTGGGGGTGACTGTCATAGCACCATAGTTACAGTCATATTGGAAAACCTAAAGTGTCGTTTGGAAAAATACATCGTTTGATCATTAAAACGTTCAGAGTTTACAAAACTTAGGTCCCAAAAGATATTGCCAATTTAGATAAAATAAGTTCAACCAGATCAAACGTTTCATAAGTGCAGAAAATATAAGGTGAGACGCGTCGACTCCGCGACTCCATGAAGGTCCAAATGTATGCAACATGAGCTACCTTAATAACCTGAGAAATACATTGCGAAAAACGGTCAACACGAATGTTTGTGAATAATCATAGGTTTATAAGTAAATCGTATGTACATAAACCACAAGTATAAAGTAAACCGACAAAAATGTCAAAATGCTACATTGTCTCTTAAGCTCATGACCCCGAAGCTAGACGTACTAAAATTGGCCCCAAAAGAGTGGTTACCAGTCACTCAAATATTAGACATGAAATGCATTCGTTTTCCTTATGGAGCAACCCAAACACGAATGGAGGAGTCACCCTCAATAGATCTATTCATTCACTCTCGCTTGGCAATATAATTAACGGTCCATGATAATAAAGGGGACTTGAAGTGGTAGTACTAACAACTTAAGCAATGTATGGAATTTAATACTTGGGCATGTACAAAAATAATTGTGCAATGTATTCTCCCCCGTGGGATTTGAAATCAAATAAGTAATTAAAACGGGGCTATGAAGACTCACCTTAGCAAAAGCAATATCCGATAGACAAAGTAGTAGTTAGAAATAAGGTCCGGGTACTCTAATCGCGACCTAAATAATGCATATGTCTTAGGTTCGAAAACAAGGTCAAGCATGCAAGTCATATACTACATTATCACTTGTACATGTTGTTGGAATTTTTATTGTCAAAAACGTAGGTAATCAAAGTAATCTCGTATTTAAGTCATCTACCATTTTAGAAAACGTAGCTTGTAAATCTCACGACTAAATATTAGTCGTCTTGAAAATATATATTTTGAAAAACTCTAACGCACCTAATAAGTATACACAATGTTCTACTATTTTTATTTACGTCATTTTAGCCAAATTATACTCTAAAATGTCCAAAAGTCAATTTTAAATATTCCATCAGCTTTTGTTGGTTGAACCAAAGCTGTCAAAAAATTATATGTTTCGTCGCAACTTTCCTAGGCCATAACTTATGCGTCGTAGTTCCGTTTTTCAAGTTCTATATATTCCCGCGAAGGTATTCAAGTATACTTTAGGTCTTTCAAGGTCTCGGCTAGTCTAGATATCATTTAACCTCAGTTTTCCTAGCTTGAAAAATCGGGACAGAATCATAATTTCAGAAAATATAGTTTTAGTCGTCAATCTTGAAAATAGCATATCTTTTTCGTTATAAGTCCGTTTTAACTCGTTCAAGCGGCTATGTGTTCGTTATTAAGTCTATTTTCTATATTTCTAGCCTAATATGGTCACCAAGGTATTGATCTCTCTATAGAAAGTCAAATGGGACAGATTTGTTACTAAATGTGTCAAACTATGTTCCCTAGTGTTGTGTTTATTATTACCGCTTGTCAACAACTCCAAGTCTAGTCCTAGTTCATCCATCAACTTCACAACTAGTATGGTGATCGAAACATAAACTTAACAATATTCAAGATCCATGTACAAGATCATCCAAATATATTTATAATTACAAATAACATATAGTTATATATAAAGATTTCATCATTTACTTGTATAGATTTTTACCAACAATTTTTCTTGTAATCAAAACTTGTTCAAACATCTTTTCTTGTTAAGAGATCAAAGTGGATGTAGAGATTTTTCAACATGTACCAAGTGATAACCAAGTATATATACTAGACAAGCATAAAAATCATGAAAATCATGAAGTATAAGTAGTGTAAAAATCACTTACAAAGAGGTTAGTGAGATGAGATTTGTAACAACACTTGTGTAACCCCCAAGATTAGTATCCAACCCTTGTTAATCTACCCTAAGTACCCTTGTAATTTCCCAACAAGCTCACTTTTTCCTTCCCTCCCTTGCTCCTTAGGTGTGGCGAAATTTATATATAGATGAGAAGTGATTGTATTTTCTTTTCTTGTAATGATAAAGGAGTACTAAGTTTGTGCATGTATATATAGTTAAATGAGGTCAAGTGGTCAAAAGTGCCTAATGTCTTGGTCTTGTGGTCTTGCCGTATTTCATGGAAAAAAAGAGGACAAAAATGGGGCTATAGCCTCCTAAATTAAATTCCATGTTTCATGGATTATGTTACATGTAGAGAAAATATAATAGTGAGTAATTATGAACTAGGGGGGGGGGGGGGGGCGGCCATAGGGAAAAATTGGAAGAAAAATGGATGTAATTTTTATAAAATGTATATATTAAATGGATTGAGTAGTAAAAGTATGTATTGGGTATTAGTTTGGTAGTTAACGGAAGTTATACGTAATTAAACGTAAGATATAAAGAATTTATCTTGGACATCGGAAAATATTTTTAGGACTTTTGTAATAATTTTGGAAGTATAAAAATACCCTAAAAATAATTGTTGAGAAAGTTGGGTATGTCGAGTGTTGCATTTTTGTATAAAAATTAACGTTTGTTGAATTTTAAAAACCGTAAGTATTTAGAGAATAGGAATTTGTGTCGTTGTATAAAATTGTGAATTGGGGAAGGAGCAAGGTACCGGAGCGTTGTGGACTACAATTAGCCTAAGTCCTAGTGTACTTAGAATTTAATTAGAAATTCGCGTCGATTCAAGTAAAAAGCTCATGTAAAAATGTTTCAAATCAAATGTCAAGAATTTAAATTCGAGTTTAGAAAATAGTATTGACCTGGGAAATAGCGGGTTGTGACAAACTTCGAGGAGGTTTCAAATCCGTTAGGAAGATGCTTGGAAAGAAGAAGAAGTTGAAGATATTGACGTGTTGCTACTTGTTATAACTTGGTTCTATTTGACATTTGTATGATTTGCTATTTGTCCGATTTATTCGGAAATACTTGTCTTATTTCTTGTTTATCTCTTGAATTATGTTTAGACTTTAATTGTTATCATGCTACTATCTTAATGTTATGCTATGCTTATATATATATATATATATATATATATATATATATATATATATATATATATATATATATATATATATATATATATATAATTGCTTGCACATAACCTAGATACGTCATTAGTTGACTTTCTAGAACTCTAGGAAATTGTTCTTTATCGAACCATTTCCTTCCCCCTCGCGTTATTCTATTAAGTCCTCTTTTAGGAGACTCATGATGATGAAGGGATATGAGTCAAGCGGACTTTTATCATGCAAGAACGCCTTCGCACGTGAACACTATGGATGAAACAAACTCCTCTCGTCGGCTTTATCCTATCTCCGCTACTATCTTTCAAACCTCACCCATCAACCCATCTTTCACTCACACTTATACTTATATATATATATATATATATATATATATATATATATATATATATATATATATATATATATATATATATATATATATATATATATATATATATATACACACTTGTTCACATATTCCCGAACACACCTCAAACCCTTCATCAACTTAACACTTTGATCATTTTATCCAAAATTGTCAAAGGTATATTTTAATTATCGAAACGGTAATTAAAAATTGTTAAGAATTTTATCATCGTGCCAATAAACATTTACGTATTTTTGATATATTATAAATCTAATTATATACGTATAAATATTTTTGTTCCAGAAACTAATTCCGTGAAATTTCGAAAATTTCAAAGGCGGCCCCCTTAAAGATTAAGGGGACCGGCTTGTTATAGAGGGCGGTCCCCTTAATGTTTAAGGGGATCGGCCATCTGACATTTCCAAATACGTTTTCCACCTTATTTCCATTCCCAAACACTCCATTTGCTCATTCATCTCTTCCCCATTGCTGCTGAGTACGAACTAAAACACCCAAAACCATCAAAATCCTCCACCATATCACCAATCCGGGGTTGTTTCGCAAGGGGCAAACATCAACCAAACATATAACAACATCTTTTGTAAGTTTTCCAACATGCATTTCATCACATTTCATTCGATTTGGTGTCTAATCAATAATTATGCATTTTATTAAAATTTATTTTAATTCGAATTTAAGTGTAATAGAAGCTAGAAATTGAACTACCAAATGCTTCCCATAGGATTAGGATGATGTATTGAAACTCAAATTTAGTATAACATATCATTTTGTCAAAATCATTAATCGCCCATAAACCCTTGTTGAATTTTATTTTTCAAGAGGCACATTGTTGATATAACTCTTAAAAACTACTTAAAACTTACTACATTACATTGTTTTAACATTCTAAACAATCAAAACATACTTTTCAATTTGTTATAAAATGGTTCATGAAGAAAACATGGGCGTTTGGTTCATGAACAAACTATAACTATATGTAGTTATTTGAAACTTAAAACTAGTTCATAAAACTTGTTAATACTACTAGAATCAATAGACGTCATCAAGATATATAATCAATATATATATATATATATATATATACATATATATATATATATATATATATATATATATATATTGATGTTTTAGGATATTTTTATCTAGTTAAGGGAGCGTTTGGTTTATCTCGAAAATGATATTTTTGAAAACTAAAATTCGCATTTTAATCTTTTAAACAAGCTTATGTTGTGTCAAACTCTTATGAAATGGAAGATATATAATCTAATATATATCTAGCCTTATTTCGAAACGAATTATGATACCATACTCTTTGATATTATACATTCTAAACGAGTTTAAAATCAAAATAAAAGGAACATTATGAAACTACTTCATTGAATATTTTTTTGTGTCGAAGAAGAATTTCGTTTCACATATAGTGCATATAATTATATAAATATATATATATAACATATGCATGATAGTTGTTTTTATATTAATTCTATTTTTGTTGTTATATTGTTTAGGTGAAAATGCCTAAGACCACGGTTGGTGATGTCTCCAAAACCAAACAATACATTCCAAAAGTCTCTTCTACTCCCGGCATGTCTCCTTCAGTTGTATGTTTCTATCGTCCTATTGAAAATAGAAACATTCACGAAGGACGAATTGTCGATCCATCTTTCTATGAAAATGATCAAACTGAACGAATGTTTACCAATATTCGTTTTGAATGTCTTTTCCAAATCAACGAACCAATCATTCCTCATTTTATCCTCGATTTCAATAGCCAAGTGACGGTGCAAACCGATCCCTATGGTAATATCCTCATTTCCTTCATGATTCAAAATCAATTCATCACTCTTACTCTTGCTCAATTTGGTCAAATTCTTCGAATCCCATACAACGGCCAAGCCGTTTTCTCAAATGAATGGGATCTTTCCACTCTTGAAAGAAATCGTCCTCAGGATGGTCCCTACTATTCTGAGATTCCTAGTCCTGAAGACATTCGTCGAATGCTTGAACTAGAACGTCGTATGACTAGTCGAGTAATCAAGTCGAAGAATGTCGATATTCATGCCAATCAAATCCTCCTCAAAGAGCTAAGCCAAGATATGAAGAAGTGGGAAGAACTCATTCGAGAGAATACGTTTGGTACTGGTGGTCACCGTGATCATGTCACGGCGAGCATTGCCCACATGCTTTATTGTGTTATTGCTGAAGAGCAATACAATTTGGCTTATCTTTTTATTCATCGAATCATGTCTGCCAAGAACACCCCAAATGCCAATCTTCCTTACGGTATGTTTCTCACACGACATTATCGTTATGTAATGGAACATTACCCACATCTTCAAAGAGACTACTACGTTCATATCCTTCCTACTTTGAACCAACTTACTCGTGTTCGTACTCGTTGTGCTCGAAGTGACAAAGGAAAATCTCGTGGTCCTTTGTATTCTAGGCCTCGTGGTTCTACATCTCATCGTGATGACGATGATGATGAGGAGGAAAATACCTCACGTGTTAGTACTCCATTCCCCACGACCTTTGTTGAAAATCTTTCCAATATTGATGATACCGAATATCAAATTCCTCTTCCTCATGAACGTACCAATGAGCTTCTCTTCACTCGTCAAACGTCTATCATCAACCGTCAACAACAAATGCATGAAGAACTTCGAGGAGGTTTCAAATCCGTTAGGAAGATGTTTAGGAAGATGCTTGGAAAGAAGAAGAAGTAGAAGATATTGACGTGTTGCTTGTAACACCCCCAAAATACCGCAGCGGAAGACTGTGTCACTGGGGTGCTACTTCATAATACAAAGTACAAGTTATAGAAAACGAACTCTAAATGAGACGTTTTGAAAAGTTACCATTCGATTAATGAATTCAAAGTTACAAACATGAGATTCCAAAGTATGATACATAAATGTATACAAAGTTTTGAATGGTAAATGATAAAAGCGTAAGTCTTCAGAATATGGAGCTTGACTCTAAGTTCCACGCACTAGCTATCGCCTTACTAACCTGAGATAAACATGCTAAAGTGTCAACACAATGGTTGGTGAGTTCATAGAGTTTGTCTTAAAACAGTTGAAAAGCCTTAAAAGAATGTTCACACAGCAAAGGCATCGTGAATCCACTCAGTTACAAGTCCCGCCATAAGAGACTTGTAACCTGTGTGTTCACAACCCACTGTTAACATATAGTATAATAAAGACATGTATAAGTTCATCAAGACAATTAAGCAATTAGTAGTGAGTCTCTACTTCATCTCCGAAGACCTCACTTTTATGATGTATCAAACATTCGCAAATGTTAGGATGTATCAAAGACAACTAGGAGCCACTTCCCAAAGAAAACTGGGAGCCACTTCCCAAAGATAACTGGGAGCCACTTCCCAAAGATAAGACAGTCATGTATGTATGAAATCAAGTATAATGCCATCAAGTATAAGACAATCAAGTATGAAACAATCAAGTATAAATGTTTTGAGTATTTGTACAAGTAAGCAAGTAGTTGTGCATGTATCCCCCCCAAAGAGTTAAAACAAGTACGAAAAGAGTAGGGGCTATGACTCACCTTAAGCTTATGTAATGAGAAATGAAAGTGGTAGTCGAATCGCGAAAGTCTCTAAGAGCAGCCTATAATAGAACGTTGCGACTTAGGTTTGGAGTAACGTCTAAGAATACGGAGAATTGCCTATATATGTCTTGCATAATGTTCATGATGTAGTACTTAGTATATAGTGTAAGTCGTTGAATATAAGTGGTCTATGAAACATGTATAGGTTGTAAATATCTTACTACCGTTCGGGCCGACATAATTCAGAAGTCATGGAGTAAACGTTCGAGGAGCCAGGACACTTTAACTCGTAAATCCACAACTCGTCTCGACGGCTTACTCAATGAACTCCTCACATGAGGCTCCCTACTATTGTAGTATTTGATAACATATATATATATATATATATATATATATATATATATATATATATATATATATATATGTATATATATATATATATATATATATATATATATAAGTTTTGATCTTTAAAAGTTATATGGTCTTTAGCCGTGGCTTTGCCGTGACCTTGGTCATTGTTACCATGATCTTGAGACTCAACCTTGGCTTTAGCCATGGTTGTAGTCTTGGCTTTAGGTCATTAGACCTCTTGGTCTTAGTAAAACATAACTATAATATAGTGACTTTGGTCTAAAATGGGCTGTTAAGAATTTGAAGAAAATTATCACTCAGAAAGCATTTTCAGGGCTCGAGCTTCTTTGTTCCTGAACGAAAACAGCGTTCCGGACAACTTTCGTGTTTTAACTTTTTGATGAATCGGACCAGAAGTGGGACTTTCAAAATCATAATTTGATCAGAATGCTATTTAGGCAGATTTGCCGTTTTGGTTTCGCTAACTTCAAATGGTCATAACTTTTGACTCGTGTACTCGTTTTGGGTGATTCAAATTGCTATGTTTTCCTTGTTAAGTCCTCTTTAACAGTAAGTAAGTGTCAAATATCATAGTTGTACTATTTTGGTTGTGGTTCTCCATAAAAACCACTAGTTTGCTTGTTTACTTGTCATAAGTTAACATATGTATACCAATACTCGTTTTATCCATTTTTAAACATCATGAACACAATACAAAGACCATATATAGCATGAAAGAAAAATAATAAGCATGAAATGATATTGAGCAAGAAAGTGTATAAGGGTTTGCTTACAACTTTTGGCTTTCTAAAGAAAGGAAGTCAAGTATGAACTAGGACACTAAACCTATGCTTGTAAACCCTTTACCATAACTCTTGTAACCCTTGCTAGCCTTGATCTAACCCTTGTGAAAACCCTTTAACTTCAGCCCTAGTAACCTTGTGTAGCTCCTAATTCAACCATGGAATCACCAAACAAACTTAAGAACTAGGTAGAGAATACTAAGACCTTGAACTTTGTAGTGTAACTTATAGTTTGAAGATCAAAGGATCATGGTGCTAGGGATTTGTTGTGTGGCGTTTTATTTATGAAGAAAGGATGGAAGGAGCTCTCTATTTATAGCATGAAGAGGAGGTTAGGAAGGTGTCTAGGAAGGTTCATTGAGGAGGTTAGTTTTTAGGATATTTTTGCTAAACTTGGAGACAAAGTTGTAAATAAGTATTGATCTAATGGCTAAAGTCATGAGATCATGCCACAAGTGTGAATCCTGCCCCCCTAAGTCGGCCATATAGAGATAAGGGTGACTAGATGCAAAAACTTGGTATTATCCTTCTTATGTAGCTAGTTTTGGACCCGTAAATTGCTAACCGTAAGTTATTAAGCCACGAAACGTAAAACCGGGTATCCTAAAAATATGAAACTTATAAATATGGTTAAACATGTCAATATACTCCATAATAAAATATAAAATGAGTGGTAGGTTCTATTGGGTGCTAAAACCCTGCTAAAAACTGGAAACACGGGTCTAAAACGCGTAATTCGCGTAAAACGCTGAACTGGAAAACGTAAAATTCCAAAACTTTTGGAATTGTCCTAAAATGAGAGAAAATCATATTTCTATTGTTTATAATGTTTTATGGATATATCGGGATGCTGGAAGGACGTTTAAACCTAAAAGTAAATCTCGGACACGGCTTTGTGATTTTTGCAGAAATGATCCGACGAGCGTCAAACTCTCGGATTATCATTAAAATAGTTTAACTTACGAGAATATGAAATAAAAATTTCTGAGATGAATAGTGAAAAGTGAATAGTAAAAAGTGAATAGTAAAAAGTGAATAGTGAAATTTTCGGGAATGAAAGTTAACCTGAAATTGCGAATTGTTATAGTCTGTACCCCTTAAGGAGAACTTCGTCCCGAAGTTCAGTTGATGTTAACTACTTACGGTGTGTCTAAGAGAATTCGGGATCTCTAAAATAGTGGTGTTCACTCTGATTCGTCTAAGGTTCTGGTTAAGGAGTTGTATCGGCTACAATTAAGCCCACTTATTTATAACACATTACTTACATAAAGAAGCGTCCAAATTTATGTAAATAAGGTATCATAAACTTATGGTTCGGTGATTTACAATTTCTTTATTTAAATGCAGAGGCGTCCCAATCCATTTAAATAAGGAGATTCTAAAACATCTTACTTAAGAATTTCCGACACAAAATCCGCCTTCTGAGGCCGATAGTAAGATAATCAAGCCATCAAATCCCTAAAGCTAAGCAATAATATTATTTAACTCAAATCTTGTGTCTAATCAAACAAGAACTGTCACAAGATCAAGTTAACTAATTAGTTATTACTGAGCTCCATGTTTTTAATGACTCAACTAATCTCTGGGGCTCCTTATAATACTAGAGTCACATCATCTAACAGCGTGGAACTAAGCAAACCTCTAACCAAAAAGCATATGTGTATGTATTGTGTGTAAGGCAAATAAAGAGGAAGGTCCCAACGTATATAACAGTTATAGTCTAGGCACTAAATGCAACCTAGTTCTCTATAACCAAGGCTCTGATACCAATCTGTAACACCCCCAAAATACCGCAGCGGAAGACTGTGTCACTGGGGTGCTACTTCATAATACAAAGTACAAGTTATAGAAAACGAACTCTAAATGAGACGTTTTGAAAAGTTACCATTCGATTAATGAATTCAAAGTTACAAACATGAGATTCCAAAGTATGATACATAAATGTATACAAAGTTTTGAATGGTAAATGATAAAAGCGTAAGTCTTCAGAATATGGAGCTTGACTCTAAGTTCCACGCACTAGCTATCGCCTTACTAACCTGAGATAAACATGCTAAAGTGTCAACACAATGGTTGGTGAGTTCATAGAGTTTGTCTTAAAACAGTTGAAAAGCCTTAAAAGAATGTTCACACAGCAAAGGCATCGTGAATCCACTCAGTTACAAGTCCCGCCATAAGAGACTTGTAACCTGTGTGTTCACAACCCACTGTTAACATATAGTATAATAAAGACATGTATAAGTTCATCAAGACAATTAAGCAATTAGTAGTGAGTCTCTACTTCATCTCCGAAGACCTCACTTTTATGATGTATCAAACATTCGCAAATGTTAGGATGTATCAAAGACAACTGGGAGCCACTTCCCAAAGAAAACTGGGAGCCACTTCCCAAAGATAACTGGGAGCCACTTCCCAAAGATAAGACAGTCATGTATGTATGAAATCAAGTATAATGCCATCAAGTATAAGACAATCAAGTATGAAACAATCAAGTATAAATGTTTTGAGTATTTGTACAAGTAAGCAAGTAGTTGTGCATGTATCCCCCCCAAAGAGTTAAAACAAGTACGAAAAGAGTAGGGGCTATGACTCACCTTAAGCTTATGTAATGAGAAATGAAAGTGGTAGTCGAATCGCGAAAGTCTCTAAGAGCAGCCTATAATAGAACGTTGCGACTTAGGTTTGGAGTAACGTCTAAGAATACGGAGAATTGCCTATATATGTCTTGCATAATGTTCATGATGTAGTACTTAGTATATAGTGTAAGTCGTTGAATATAAGTGGTCTATGAAACATGTATAGGTTGTAAATCTCTTACTACCGTTCGGGCCGACATAATTCAGAAGTCATGGAGTAAACGTTCGAGGAGCCAGGACACTTTAACTCGTAAATCCACAACTCGTCTCGACGGCTTACTCAATGAACTCCTCACATGAGGCTCCCTACTATTGTAGTATTTGATAACATATATATATATATATATATATATATATATATATATATATATATATATATATATATATATATATATATATATATATAAGTTTTGATCTTTAAAAGTTATATGGTCTTTAGCCGTGGCTTTGCCGTGACCTTGGTCATTGTTACCATGATCTTGAGACTCAACCTTGGCTTTAGCCATGGTTGTAGTCTTGGCTTTAGGTCATTAGACCTCTTGGTCTTAGTAAAACATAACTATAATATAGTGACTTTGGTCTAAAATGGGCTGTTAAGAATTTGAAGAAAATTATCACTCAGAAAGCATTTTCAGGGCTCGAGCTTCTTTGTTCCTGAACGAAAACGGCGTTCCGGACAACTTTCGTGTTTTAACTTTTTGATGAATCGGAACAGAAGTGGGACTTTCAAAATCATAATTTGATCAGAATGCTATTTAGGCAGATTTGCTGTTTTGGTTTCGCTAACTTCAAATGGTCATAACTTTTGACTCGTGTACTCGTTTTGGGTGATTCAAATTGCTATGTTTTCCTTGTTAAGTCCTCTTTAACAGTAAGTAAGTGTCAAATATCATAGTTGTACTATTTTGGTCGTGGTTCTCCATAAAAACCACTAGTTTGCTTGTTTACTTGTCATAAGTTAACATATGTATACCAATACTCGTTTTATCCATTTTTAAACATCATGAACACAATACAAAGACCATATATAGCATGAAAGAAACATAATAAGCATGAAATGATATTGAGCAAGAAAGTGTATAAGGGTTTGCTTACAACTTTTGGCTTTCTAAAGAAAGGAAGTCAAGTATGAACTAGGACACTAAACCTATGCTTGTAAACCCTTTACCATAACTCTTGTAACCCTTGCTAGCCTTGATCTAACCCTTGTGAAAACCCTTTAACTTCAGCCCTAGTAACCTTGTGTAGCTCCTAATTCAACCATGGAATCACCAAACAAACTTAAGAACTAGGTAGAGAATACTAAGACCTTGAACTTTGTAGTGTAACTTATAGTTTGAAGATCAAAGGATCATAGTGCTACGGATTTGTTGTGTGGCGTTTTATTTATGAAGAAAGGATGGAATGAGCTCTCTATTTATAGCATGAAGAGGAGGTTAGGAAGGTGTCTAGGAAGGTTCATTGAGGAGGTTAGTTTTTAGGATATTTTTGCTAAACTTGGAGACAAAGTTGTAAATAAGTATTGATCTAATGGCTAAAGTCATGAGATCATGCCACAAGTGTGAATCCTCCCCCCCTAAGTCGGCCATATAGAGATAAGGGTGACTAGATGCAAAAACTTGGTATTATCCTTCTTATGTAGCTAGTTTTGGACCCGTAAATTGCTAACCGTAAGTTATTAAGCCACGAAACGTAAAACCGGGTATCCTAAAAATATGAAACTTATAAATATGGTTAAACATGTCAATATACTCCATAATAAAATATAAAATGAGTGGTAGGTTCTATTTGTCACAACTCACCATTTCAGGTCATTTCAGGTCATTTCCCGAACTTTGGAAAAACACTATTCATCAAACACTATTCATCAAAACACTATTCATCGTTTTACTATTCATCGTTTTCGAGGTCAGTTTGATATTCTGAGAAACTTTTGGGAAATTTACTATTCACCGAACACTATTCATTTCCGGAAAAGTTTTCACCATTCACTTGCATTACTCATTTCATCGTAAATTTAGTTTACGGGTATTCAAATTCGCGTAACCGGATTGGTTTAGGTGCGAATTCATTTCATTAGTGTTAAGAACACTGCATACGGACTGGAGATAGTCTGCATATCATCATAACAGCATTTTCATGTTATACCACTCTCAGGATTTTCAAATTACTACATTCAGTACATTTAACGTTTTTACGTATAAGTATTTATAGTAAACGTTAACACCCGGTTTATACACGACGAATATATCTAAACATTCCCACGATGGTCCCGACATATTTTTATATCCATTTTAACATCATAAAAGTTATAACATTCAGTTACCCAGTATTTTGGAAATTTATTTTATTTATAACGTAAGCTTATGAATATTACGACGGTTTTCGTGAAAACTAAACAATAATCACCCGAACACTCAATACTTGTACCCAACATAATTTTAACATTTTTATAACTCTATTTTGACAAGTTTAGTCATTATTTCATATTCCATATTTTTACGATACCCAGAGTTACGTTTCGCGATTTAAAACTTTACGGTTTGCGATTAACGGAACCAAAACCGACTCCGTGAACCATATAACACCAAGCTTACTACATACTCTTCTAATTTTCACACATGTGCAGCCCCCCCATCCCAATGTTACTTCAACTTGTCCCTTTATTTACCAAAATGCCATGGAATTTAGATATTTCATACTTAAACACATTTAACACTTTGATACTTATTTTTATAAATCAAAAATGAAGTTTTCTCTTGTTCTTCCTCCTAAGCCACGACCAAACCACCATATCAAGATCAAGTGAACATTTTTCATAAGTTATAACACTAAACTTGTTCATTTTACATGCCTAATCAAGAATCAAGCAACAAAAACACAAGAACATCAAGCATAATCATCCTATAATCATCTCATTTTATCAAGTAAGTAATCAACTTTATTTTTTCATGGATCATCTTATTTTTACATGTATTTCATAAGTATCATGCTAAAAATCATGTACAAGTAACTATACCACACTTTATTTTGGCTAAAAAGAAACATACAAACCCTAACTTTTTAGTTATGAATCCCCTTGCTCTAATAACTTGGTTAGGAGTCCATGGCACCCTAAGAAGGTGTATGGTAAGATTAGATTAGCCATGTGGTGATTACAAGAGGTTTGGTGATGGTAGAAATTAGTTTTTAACCTTGGAAACTTGATTTGGAACCTATTTTAGACATGCTGTCCCGTTTTGTAAAAATCTGGAAAATCAGTAAACACCAAGGGAACTTTGGCAAAATTTTTAGAAAATACTTTCAAAAACGAATCCGTAGGCGAAAGAACGGATTAAAAAGAGTTTATAACGAAGAAGTTATGATTTTTGCAAGATTGTTGACGAAATGTATTTTCTGGAAATTTGTTTGCTGTTGGACGTTTTTCATTGGACAAAAAGAGACTTTAGACGTAACCCGGAGGAGCCGAGCTTTCCAAAATATATTACTATATACTAAGACGTAACCGTGGACATAAAGAACAAGTAAAACGGACAAGTAACGACAAAGATATACTCGTTTGAATATCGGCTAAAACCCTTTTATATTTGACAGCTTTTAATATAATTTGGCGCAAAAACTACGAAGTACATTTATAAGCTAAACATAATATTAAGTACCGAGCTTTATAACTAACGTAGTATTAGTTATTACGAGTATGTTTTCATCATTTCAAGGATTACAACCCGAGTATTTCAACGCTTACATGGAAACTTACGTTATATATATATAAGTATATATATATTATAACTAGCTATTTATATTTTCTAATAGCAATATTTTCCAAATACTTGGATTATATACTTTTGATAACAACAAGTGTTTTTCCAAAGGGTAGAGTGGTATAGAAACATGTGCATGGACATTCATAACATCATTTCATGATCTAAAGTAGATCGTTCATCATTCATATTAGGTTGCGGCTAGTGTGCGCGCCTTGTTTTTCAGCTCATTACATGTTCATGGTACCATCATATTGGGTTGCGGCAGCTAATTGTTCATTGGTGTTCATTTCATTTCATCACAGTTTCATCAGTTAAGGTGAGTCATAGCCCCTACTCTTTTAAATTGTTTTGCAAACTCTTTGGGGGAGAATACATGCTCGTTTTACTTAAACGCATTACTTGCTTTACATGGTTGATTACTCAAACAATTTCAGCTTTATCTAAATACTTGTTTGATTATCCGAGTACAAAACAATTCACTTGCTATTTACTCATGGACATGAGTGCATAAAGTTAAACTATTTACCGATTTCCTAAGATTGCCTAAGTTAAGGACCGGTAGCTACAATTTCAACGGGTATAGATTTACCTGCATTGGGTATGTTTGATTACCTACAATTTCAACGGGTATAGATTTACCTGCATTGGGTATGTTTGATTACCTACAATTTCAACGGGTATAGATTTACCTGCATTGGGTATGTTTGATTACCTACAATTTCAACGGGTATGGATTTACCTGCATTGGGTATGGATTTATCTACAATTACTTGGGAGCGTAACCTCCTACAGATAGCTAGAAAACCTTTTCGGTGCCTTGAACTTAGTGCAATCAATATTCATTTTATGCGTTTTGCTTATGGTCAGATTCATTTTGTGGCGACATCGCCATGGCTATTGTACATACGAAAATTACTTATGGAATTACGATACTTTTCCACTACTATTACTACTGAATTACGATGCCTTTGCATCAGCCTTATTACTGAATTACAATGCTTTTGTATCAAACTTATTACATTTGGCAGTGGGTTGTAAACACACAGGTTACAAGTCTCTTATGGCGGGACTTGGAACTGAGTGGATTTACGATGCCTTTGCTGGGAAATCTTCATTTCAATGCATTACATTCTTTTTCACAAGACTCTATGAACTCACCAACCATTGTGTTGACACTTTAGCATGTATTTTCAGGTTATAACCAATGGCACGCTACAGGAGGTTTTGGCAGGGCATGGCATGGTCATAGAAGACTCTGATTATTCATTTGGGGACCGTTTTTAACTATTTTAATGGCCTACTTCCGCACTACTTTTAACAATGTAAATTTAACATTTTTGATTTAACTATTTTATTCTAAATGATTGAAGTGAAAACCATTTTTGAACTTGTGTTGTAATACCAATTGAGTTACACCCCAGCTACATGTATGCTTCCGCTGGACCCGATTTTGGGGGTGTGACAGATTGGCATCAGAGCTTTGGCTATAGCGAACTAAGTGTTTTTAAAACCTAGACTATAGCTACTTTTACAAAAACTTAACCCTATGACCGTCACATGCCTGCCTGCCAAGCTGAAGCCTCATTTGTGGTTAGTTGCTGACATAGGTGATGAGATTTGTGTCTCATTATCTAATATATTATATTCATCTATTATAGTTGATTACTATAATTGTCTTTCATATAAGCATGTTCACGTATCATATATGTCACCGTATTATGTTTTTCCTTGCATAGTTTCATCATTTGACCTCGAGTTTGGTCACCTGCCTTAGTCTTTCAGAACGTCTTGGTATTTGTGAAGGACATAGTCTTAGTATAACTGAGCTGAGTATTTCAAAATTCATGGAACCTCGGTGGAATATAGACTGGTCATCTATATTCAACCCGGGATAGTGAGATATAGGCTGACCACCTATGTCTGACTCAGAGATGAATTTTGCAACACTGAGAATAGTTATAATAAAATTTTGTCTGGATTGAATCCTTTACTCATTTTCCAAATATTTCATGCATGTGTGAGTATACCATCATTGTCAGAACATTCATACTTTTCATCACCTCGTGAACCGCCGCTTGGAAGCATGTCAATTGATCATTTCATTTCATGAACATTCACGTCTATGCATGATACACTTACATCACGGTATTTTCTTTTATTACAATATCATTTTGTCGCAGTTGTCACAGTCTCTTCCCTTCTCACCATCACTATCATTTCCTTTCCCCATCCCCATATAAATATAGAATTAGCTGACACTATATAGTTTCCTATGCCACTCATCCCTCACTACCACCAATATTGTTAAGTGGATATTATCAATGACCTCCCTAGGAAAGACTTTCCATACCATCTATAAGGAGAATCTCTCGGTACATTAAGACCATTCAAAACTCAACAGAAATTTCAAGATATCACCAAACTATTCGAACCACTATTATTGGCCTGGTCACCAAAATTCCATCATCTAGAAAGTAATGGTTTGACAGAATTACAGGATTATTTTCGATACGAGTGCTCACTAAGCCACACCATAGAGATAAATCCAACCTCTTAACCGAGACTATAGATTGAACATGTCCTCACCAATAGACTTTATCCAAACATGTTAGACACCTATGCCTTTGTGCAGACATACATACCTGACTATTGTATCCTCTTAATACTTTCACTTTCAAATGGATTTTTCTCCAAACTACAGTTACGCAAAACATATATCTTGTAAGAAATACTTTTCTGAGGCACTTATTTTGACAAGCAAATTCCTTTTGGTTAATCTTTACAAAACTATTGAATTGTTAGGAAATTTTAAACATCGATCTTTGGTAAACCATTAAAACTACAAGTTGGTAAGCAGAGTTATACAGAAAGTTCTGCCTAGGAAAGGCATGATACCATTCAGAAAACTTGGAAAGTTAAACCCGAGATATACACTGGACCATGTAATATTTCAAACAGAGTAGGCCTAGTGGTCGTCAGACTTGAGCCTTGTTAGAGAACAACAGCAACAGGATTACACAACCACGTATTATCAGCTTTTCAGAATTGTCATCCATAATCCCATTTGGAAAGGAATCCAACCCATAGTCAAACATAAACCTTGCAGGAGAACAAGTAGAAATCATGGACCGTGTGGTCAAACAGTAGAAGCAGAGTCGAATTCCTATCGTTGGAGTTCGCTGGAATTCTAGAATATCATCACCTTTTCACCAATATGTTTTCAGAAACCAACATAAACTGAACTTCGGGACGAAGTTCCTTTTAGAGGGGAAGACTGTCACAACTCACCATTTCAGGTCATTTCAGGTCATTTCCCGAACTTTGGAAAAACACTATTCATCAAAACACTATTCATCGTTTTACTATTCATCGTTTTCGAGGTCAGTTTGATATTCTGAGAAACTTTTGGGAAATTTACTATTCACCGAACACTATTCATTTCCGGAAAAGTTTTCACCATTCACTTGCATTACTCATTTCATCGTAAATTTAGTTTACGGGTATTCAAATTCGCGTAACCGGATTGGTTTAGGTGCGAATTCATTTCATTAGTGTTAAGAACACTGCATACGGACTGGAGATAGTCTGCATATCATCATAACAGCATTTTCATGTTATACCACTCTCAGGATTTTCAAATTACTACATTCAGTACATTTAACGTTTTTACGTATAAGTATTTATAGTAAACGTTAACACCCGGTTTATACACGACGAATATATCTAAACATTCCCACGATGGTCCCGACATATTTTTATATCTATTTTAACATCATAAAAGTTATAACATTCAGTTACCCAGTATTTTGGAAATTTATTTTATTTATAACGTAAGCTTATGAATATTACGACGGTTTTCGTGAAAACTAAACAATAATCACCCGAACACTCAATACTTGTACCCAACATAATTTTAACATTTTTATAACTCTATTTTGACAAGTTTAGTCATTATTTCATATTCCATATTTTTACGATACCCAGAGTTACGTTTCGCGATTTAAAACTTTACGGTTTGCGATTAACGGAACCAAAACCGACTCCGTGAACCATATAACACCAAGCTTACTACATACTCTTCTAATTTTCACACATGTGCAGCCCCCCCATCCCAATGTTACTTCAACTTGTCCCTTTATTTACCAAAATGCCATGGAATTTAGATATTTCATACTTAAACACATTTAACACTTTGATACTTATTTTTATAAATCAAAAATGAAGTTTTCTCTTGTTCTTCCTCCTAAGCCACGACCAAACCACCATATCAAGATCAAGTGAACATTTTTCATAAGTTATAACACTAAACTTGTTCATTTTACATGCCTAATCAAGAATCAAGCAACAAAAACACAAGAACATCAAGCATAATCATCCTATAATCATCTCATTTTATCAAGTAAGTAATCAACTTTATTTTTTCATGGATCATCTTATTTTTACATGTATTTCATAAGTATCATGCTAAAAATCATGTACAAGTAACTATACCACACTTTATTTTGGCTAAAAAGAAACATACAAACCCTAACTTTTTAGTTATGAATCCCCTTGCTCTAATAACTTGGTTAGGAGTCCATGGCACCCTAAGAAGGTGTATGGTAAGATTAGATTAGCCATGTGGTGATTACAAGAGGTTTGGTGATGGTAGAAATTAGTTTTTAACCTTGGAAACTTGATTTGGAACCTATTTTAGACATGCTGTCCCGTTTTGTAAAAATCTGGAAAATCAGTAAACACCAAGGGAACTTTGGCAAAATTTTTAGAAAATACTTTCAAAAACGAATCCGTAGGCGAAAGAACGGATTAAAAAGAGTTTATAACGAAGAAGTTATGATTTTTGCAAGATTGTTGACGAAATGTATTTTCTGGAAATTTGTTTGCTGTTGGACGTTTTTCATTGGACAAAAAGAGACTTTAGACGTAACCCGGAGGAGCCGAGCTTTCCAAAATATATTACTATATACTAAGACGTAACCGTGGACATAAAGAACAAGTAAAACGGACAAGTAACGACAAAGATATACTCGTTTGAATATCGGCTAAAACCCTTTTATATTTGACAGCTTTTAATATAATTTGGCGCAAAAACTACGAAGTACATTTATAAGCTAAACATAATATTAAGTACCGAGCTTTATAACTAACGTAGTATTAGTTATTACGAGTATGTTTTCATCATTTCAAGGATTACAACCCGAGTATTTCAACGCTTACATGGAAACTTACGTTATATATATATAAGTATATATATATTATAACTAGCTATTTATATTTTCTAATAGCAATATTTTCCAAATACTTGGATTATATACTTTTGATAACAACAAGTGTTTTTCCAAAGGGTAGAGTGGTATAGAAACATGTGCATGGACATTCATAACATCATTTCATGATCTAAAGTAGATCGTTCATCATTCATATTAGGTTGCGGCTAGTGTGCGCGCCTTGTTTTTCAGCTCATTACATGTTCATGGTACCATCATATTGGGTTGCGGCAGCTAATTGTTCATTGGTGTTCATTTCATTTCATCACAGTTTCATCAGTTAAGGTGAGTCATAGCCCCTACTCTTTTAAATTGTTTTGCAAACTCTTTGGGGGAGAATACATGCTCGTTTTACTTAAACGCATTACTTGCTTTACATGGTTGATTACTCAAACAATTTCAGCTTTATCTAAATACTTGTTTGATTATCCGAGTACAAAACAATTCACTTGCTATTTACTCATGGACATGAGTGCATAAAGTTAAACTATTTACCGATTTCCTAAGATTGCCTAAGTTAAGGACCGGTAGCTACAATTTCAACGGGTATAGATTTACCTGCATTGGGTATGTTTGATTACCTACAATTTCAACGGGTATAGATTTACCTGCATTGGGTATGTTTGATTACCTACAATTTCAACGGGTATAGATTTACCTGCATTGGGTATGTTTGATTACCTACAATTTCAACGGGTATGGATTTACCTGCATTGGGTATGGATTTATCTACAATTACTTGGGAGCGTAACCTCCTACAGATAGCTAGAAAACCTTTTCGGTGCCTTGAACTTAGTGCAATCAATATTCATTTTATGCGTTTTGCTTATGGTCAGATTCATTTTGTGGCGACATCGCCATGGCTATTGTACATACGAAAATTACTTATGGAATTACGATACTTTTCCACTACTATTACTACTGAATTACGATGCCTTTGCATCAGCCTTATTACTGAATTACAATGCTTTTGTATCAAACTTATTACATTTGGCAGTGGGTTGTAAACACACAGGTTACAAGTCTCTTATGGCGGGACTTGGAACTGAGTGGATTTACGATGCCTTTGCTGGGAAATCTTCATTTCAATGCATTACATTCTTTTTCACAAGACTCCATGAACTCACCAACCATTGTGTTGACACTTTAGCATGTATTTTCAGGTTATAACCAATGGCACGCTACAGGAGGTTTTGGCAGGGCATGGCATGGTCATAGAAGACTCTGATTATTCATTTGGGGACCGTTTTTAACTATTTTAATGGCCTACTTCCGCACTACTTTTAACAATGTAAATTTAACATTTTTGATTTAACTATTTTATTCTAAATGATTGAAGTGAAAACCATTTTTGAACTTGTGTTGTAATACCAATTGAGTTACACCCCAGCTACATGTATGCTTCCGCTGGACCCGATTTTGGGGGTGTGACACTATTGGGTGCTAAAACCCTGCTAAAAACTGGAAACACGGGTCTAAAACGCGTAATTCGCGTAAAACGCTGAACTGGAAAACGTAAAATTCCAAAACTTTTGGAATTGTCCTAAAATGAGAGAAAATCATATTTCTATTGTTTATAATGTTTTATGGATATATCGGGATGCTGGAAGGACGTTTAAACCTAAAAGTAAATCTCGGACACGGCTTTGTGATTTTTGCAGAAATGATCCGACGAGCGTCAAACTCTCGGATTATCATTAAAATAGTTTAACTTACGAGAATATGAAATAAAAATTTCTGAGATGAATAGTGAAAAGTGAATAGTAAAAAGTGAATAGTAAAAAGTGAATAGTAAAAAATGAATAGTGAAATTTTTGGGAATGAAAGTTAACCTGAAATTGCGAATTGTTACATTGCTACTTGTTATTACTTGGTTCTATTTGACATTTGTATGATTTGCTATTTGTCCGATTTATTCGGAAATACTTGTCTTATTTCTTGTTTATCTCTTGAATGATGTTTAGACTTTAATTGTTATCATGCTACTATCTTAATGTTATGCTATGCTTATTTTCAAAATGGATTATAATATGTTTATTTGCATGCAATTTGGTTATATATATATATATATATATGTTTATATATCATCATTCCTAGAGTATATACTTCTAATAGAGCTTGCTGGGAAAACACACTTGAAAAATCACCAAATTCTGCAAATTTTGGGTTTTTGGTCGTCTAGGAAAACACCAGATGGGCGGCCCCCTTAATTCCCTAGGGGTCCCCTTAATTATTAAGCGGGCCGGCATACAATTAAGGGGACCGGCCATCTGGAACTGGATTCACTGTTTTCTTTTGCATCTTGTGAACCCTTTCTCTAGTTTCAGCTGCCATTTCCCATTTTATCCCAACTGATTTTAGAATCTCATTCAACCATTTCAAATACATACCTAAATCAACCATTTCCATACTATAAATTCCCTCCACAATCACCATTCTTCATCTCATCATTCACCATCTAAATCATCATGACTCCACCAAGCACCTCACACTCCAAAGCCTCCAAGAAACAAAAACTTGTGGTTATCCCCCCAAAACAACTCTTCATTGACTTAACAAATGAAGACAACAAAACACCATCACCTCCACCCAAATGCTCATCCCCAAGTGCACCCAATGCACCATCTAAAACACCTTCCACACATGGAACTTCTTCATCCTCCATACCCTCAACCTCATCAATCAATGACTACATCAACTCACACTTGTCACCACAAGTATCATCACCACTTCCTACACAAGAACCCATGTCCACCCATCTTACCATCTCACCTTCACCAATAACACCACTTGATACTCATCTCTCATCTCCACCAATTACACCACCATTCTTTGCCAATCCCGTGCCTTGGAGGCTACTTGAATCCCATGGGGATACTTGTCTTTGTTGCATTCATAACCGCACGGTCATCTTTGGCCTTAGAGATGAAATTCAATATATGTTTTCATATATTGAACATTTGCTTACCAACCCACCACCACCACCAACTCCACCATCCTCTCCAATCATTCCTCCACCACAATTCTCACCCATTCCTCCATCATCACCATCATGCTCTCCTAATTAAGCATTTGGTATGCTTAATAAATAACGCCTCTACCACCCTTTTGCTTGCAAGCTTTATGAAGACCATGTACTCTTGCCATGATGATGTATTTTCCTTGTTGTTAGTTTGTGAACTAGCTTTTCTACTTGTAATCCAAATTGCTACTTGTATGTTGTGTCTTGCCACAACCTATTATTTACTATGAATGCTTTCTTTCAAACATGCTTTATTTTTTTTTCTAATCACCTTATACATGTTTGCATGCATATACTTGTGCTTCTAATATTTTTTTTGCAAAGCATTCCATAGCTCGTTCTCTTGGTGCCCCCAAACGAGGGGGAGTACAAATCAAGGGGGAGATATCTACCCGTCAATTTTTCACGTTTGAAAATTGTCGGCACAACCTTTTTGATTCTACAAAAAGGGGGAGAAGTAAATATAAACTCACTAAAATACTTGTTTAAAAATTAATTTTTGAGTTAATGAGTTTAAGTTTTGTAATCATCAAAAAGGGGGAGATTGTTGATATAAATAATGTTTAAAAAGGTTATTAATATCTCTCAATAAACCTATGTTTTGATAATCACAAAACTCAAATTAAATTAAGTCAAGATTAAGACGTAAACAAGTATTTGGTAACAAATATTTACCTCTACATCTAATATCACTTAAGGTATGCATAAACTAAGCATCTTATGCATTACATGATCAAAGGAAATTTTGTCTTAAGACATAACATCTTATAAAATGATATAAACATTTTATATATATTTGTAAATCATTTTTGGTAATGCTATATTAAACCACAAAGATATGATTTCAAATTTCCAACCAAAAAGGGCGAATTTTATCCAGAAAAACTTTTCCAACGTTCAGGAGGGCGACCCCCTTAATTTTACTAGGCGGCCCCCTTAATGATTAAGGGGACCGGCCCCTAATTAAGGGAACCATACACGCTCCAGAACAGTAAATTCTGGCCCTATAAATATTGGATCATTTCACACATTTTTCTCACCTTTTTGCACTATAAACTTTCTGATCCAACCTCCATTTCTAGATCTAAAATCCTTTGATCATATAATTCATAAGTCTTTGTTTCCAAGTGATCCAAAGCTTTATCCATTCAAGTGCAGGAAGAAGAACACTCCTCTACATCCATCTAATTGTAGTAGTGTTGTGAATAGCTAGTTTCATATTGTAGTTGTGGTAGATATTTGTAAAAGTGTTGTGTAAATTTGTTGATTGTAGAAACTAGGTGTGTTGTAAAGTAGTTTAGTAGTTGTGAATTAGTTGTGCATAGAAGAAGGTGTGAAGTTGTGAAGGTGTGAAGAAGGTGTGAAGCCTTGAAGAAGTTGTGAAGTTGTGAAGAAGGTGTGAAGCCTTGAAGAAGTCGTGAGATTGGTTCTAGCTACGATTATAACTCGACATTTAGCTTAGTGTCGTTATCGTGTAAGCCAAGGTGTGTAAGGTTTCTCCACCATAAGGAGTTTGTTGACATAGTGAAGAAAACTCTTGAGTGTGGTACTCGGGGAGTGGAGTAGTGCAAGGAAGGTTTCCTTGTAGCCGAACCACTATAAATTCGCGTGTTGTGGTTTGATCTTTCTAACTCTATCTTTTCTTCATTACATTTCAATACTTTCATTACTTGATTAGAAGTGCTTATATTGGTTGTCATTTGAATTCACTTGAGATCGAATCGAAAGTTTTTAATAACCTACAAAATATTTTGGTAATAAAATTTTAAAAGGACGTAAAACTATTCAACCCCCTTCTAGTTTTCCAAAATTAGTTTAATTGGTAATTAATTAATAATTAGAATAATAATTAGTAAATTAGTTTAAAAATACATAAAACCAACTTTTTATAATTTTTTAGATTCCTGTGATGGTTGATTAGATTTATAAAATTTTTCTTAATTATATAAGTCTTTTTAGTATTTTTAATAATTTAAATCAACATAATTAGTTAAGTAATTAATAATTAGTAATTAATTAATAGTAATTAATTAAATAGTTGTAAAAATAATTTTAATTTTCCAAAAATTTTCTTATAACATTAGGATTGTTAAAATATAATTTTTATATTCGTAGAACTTTATTTGCTCACGTTTCACTTTTTATTTTGCGCGTTCACGTTTAATTTAAATTCAAACGCGCGTTTTTATGTTTCACTTACGTTTTAAGGTTATCTGATCATCAGTAATTGTTAGAATAGTGTTTCTAAGTTATTTTCAATCTTAATCTCGTAGTGTAATCATACAAATCAAATTCCTGATCCCCCTGTTAAATCACCCTATCACTTAAAACATTTTCAAATACAATTGCAAACCTCGCTGGGACATAACGACCCGGGAATACACTATACTCCTTGGTTAGTTGGTTTTAGGCGTTTGACTTGGTTGACCATCACCTGGTCAATTTAGTTGACCGTTCAGGACCAATCAAAATTTGGCGCCGCTGCCGGGGAGGTAGTTGCGTGTTTAAAACGTTTTTTTTAGAGATTAGTGGTTTTTCATTCATCATTGTATAAACACCACCACCTTTTTGTAAATCTTAATCATAATACAAAAACATCATTAACACTTTTCCTAAAGTGTTAACAACACCAAAAACATCAAAAACAAACAAAACAGATCGTTACGTTTTCTATATCGCGTTTCTTTTAAGGTGATTCTTAAAGAGATACGATTTTGGTGAACGAAACGATACCAAAAATATTGTCCAGAAGTTTTTTAACCCATACACAAAAACCCAAAAACATTCGTCTTTTTCTTGTGAATAATAATTACATAAAAATAAACCGTCCAAACCAAGGCAGAATACTTACCAACTGGGGGTATGAACATAATAAGTTCCCAAACAAAAGATTTAAAACTTGCCTTTGTATCCTTGTGAGTGGTGTACCTTTCTTAAAGAAGCCACTTATTTGTGATTATTGGTTTAAGTTCACCGTTGATTTGCCTCGATTTTGTTTTGATTGGTTTTTATCCCTAGTGCATGCGCACTTGTTCTTCTAGGTCCACGAGCCCATTTCACGAGCTTGTAAAGAAACCTAGAAGACCTCGTAAACGTTCAGCACCAACATTCGGATCTGAGATCCGTACTGTTTCTACTCCAGCTGTCACCATGGCGGAAGACCGCCCCATGTGTGAGCTTCTCCAAGCACCCATCGAGGGTTATGGAGATGCCATTGTTGTTCCAGCCATCGTGGCTGATAGTTTTGAGCTCAAAACTGGGTTACTCAATCTTGTAACCTCAAGTCAGTTCTACGGTTTTGAGAGGGACGATCCTCATGCTCGCATTCGATGGTTCAATAAAATCAGTCAACCATCAAATACAAAAATGTCCCTTGTGAAGCAATCAAGCTTCTTCTCTTCCCATTCTCACTCGAGGGACAAGCCCGGATTTGGCTTGAAAAACAACCTCCTCTATCTATTGAGACATGGGAAGATCTTGTCAAAAAATTTGTGAATGAATTCTTCCCACCTTCTAAGACCACGACTCTTAAGAACGAAATCACCAAGTTCACTCAGAAATATGATGAATCATTTGGTGAATCGTGGGATCATTTCAAATAATTACTTCGCAAATGTCCACATCATGGTTTCTCAGAGTTGATGCAACTCGATACCTTCTACAATGGCGTGAGCCATGCTGATCAGGATTCACTCAATGCCTCCGCGGGAGGTAATTTCTTGAGTAGAACCACCAAAGAAGCTATGCAAATCATTGAAAATAAGTCCAAGGTCCGGTCTACACGAAGCAAGCTGGTTGTTTCTCAAATTAATGCGGGTCCTTCCACTTCATCTTCTATGAGTTAATCTAACACGGATTCTAAGATTGACAAGCTCACTGAAGCAATTCAAGCTTTGGTCCTTGTCCAACAGAAAAAAGTTTCCTTTCCACAACATCCTCCACCTGCCGAGGTTAAAAAAGTGGAAGTCTGTGTGACTTGTGGTGGGCCGCATGCCTACTACAATTGCACAGCTACTGATGGTTCCCCATATGAAGCTCATGCTATAGCCCGGTCTTCAAATCAAGGAGGCAATCAATACCGCCCTCCTCTGGACCTGAACTATCGTCCTAATCAGTACCCTGGACCACCTGGTTTTAATCAAAACCAAAATGTCCAAAACCGTAATCAGAATCAAAATAGAATGAACCAAGGTTATCAAAACCAAGGTAATTTCAATCAGGGTCATGGTTTTCAAAGACAAAACCAAGGTCAGGGTAACCTCAACCAAGGGTACTTTCATGAAAATAACAACCAGAATCAAAGGAATTTCCAACATCAAACTCAAGGAAATTTCCAAAATCAAGGTCCCAACCAAAACAATCATGCTCCAAATGTTCCTAACAATCAAGCCATTGTTCCAACTGGGCCTTCATCTGACGAGTTGTTAAAACAATTAATGAAGTCCCAAGAAGAATTGAACAAGTTGTTGGTCAGCCAGATTTCTGACATCAAGAAGTCTTTAAATGATCGACCCTCGGGCTCAGGTACTACTTTACCTAGCAACACGATCGCTAATCCAAGGGGCGATGCAAAAGCGATCACAACTCGTAGTGGTGTTTCATATAAGGAACCCATGATTCCTACTACCTCTTCTTCCTCTCCTCCAAAGGTAGTGGAACGTGAACCTGAGGTGACAAAGGACAAGGTGCAATCTAATAGTCCACGAAGTACTGCACATGTCCATCCTTAGGTTATCCCAGAAACCATGCCAAAACCTGGAGTTGTCTTTGAACCACCTGAGACTCCAGTTGAGAACCCTAAATCTAAAACTTCTATTCCTTACCCATCATGCTTGAATGAGCAAAAGCTCCATGAAAAGGCTAGTCACCAAACGGATAAATTTTTCCAAATCTTTCAAGATTTGCACTTTGACATTAGCTTCGCGGATGCTATCATCTTGATGCCTAAACTCGCATCAACAATCAAGAATCTGTTAAGTAATAAGGAAAAACTCTTTGAGATGACAAGAACTCCTCTAAATGAGAACTGCTCAGCAGTTCTTTTGAAAAAGCTTCCCGAGAAGCTTGGAGATCCCGGAAAATTCCTCATTCCATGTATTTTTCCTAGGATGGTTGAATGCTTTGCCTTGGCCGATCTTGGTGCTAGCATTAACCTTATGCCATATTCTGTGTGGAAGAAACTCTCTCTTCCCGAACTTACTCCCACGTGCATGACTTTAGAGATTGCCGATCGTTCACTATCACGTCCTCTTGGCATTACCGAGGATGTGTTCGTTAAAGTGGGAAAGTTCCATTTTCCGGCAGATTTTGTGATTGTTGACTTTGATGCTGATTCAAGGGTCCCTCTAATTCTTGGAAGGGGATTCTGTGGAAAACTAGAAGGGGGGTTGAATAGTTTTACGTTCTTTTTAAATTTATTACCAAAATATTTTGTAGCTTATTAAAAACTTTCGATTCGATCTCAAGTGAATTCAAATGACAAACAATATAAGCAATTCTAATCTAATAATGAAAGTATTGAAATGTAATGAAGAAAAGATAGAGTTAGAAAGATCAAACCACAACACGCGAATTTATAGTGGTTCGGCTACAAGGACACCTTCCTTGCCCTACTCCACTCCCCGAGTACCACACTCGAGAGTTTTCTTCACTATGTCAACAAACTCCTTATGGTGGAGAAACCTTACACACCTTGGCTTACACGAGTTAACGACACTAAGCTAAATGTCGAGTTCTAATCGTAGCTAGAACCAATCTCACAACTCCTTCAAGGCTTCACACCTTCTTCACACCTTCACACCTTCTTCACGGCTTCACACCTTCACAACTTCACACCTTCTTCTATGCACAACTAATTCACAACTACTAAACTACTTTACAACACACCTAGTTTCTACAATCAACAACTTTACACAACATTTTTACAAATATCTAACACAACTATAGTATGAAACTAGCTATTCACAACACTACTAAAATTAGATGGATGTAGAGGAGTGTTCTTCTTCTTGCACTTGAATGGATGAAGCTTTGGATCACTTGGAAACAAAGACTTATGAATTATATGATCAAAGGATTTTAGATCTAGAAATGGAGGTTGGATCAGAAAGTTTATAGTGCAAAAATGTGAGAAAAATATGTGAAATGATCCAATATTTATAGGGCTAGAAAATACTGTTCTGGAGCGTGCCGGTCCCCTTAATTAGGGGGCGGTCCCCTTAATGATTAAGGGGGCTGCCTAGTAAAATTAAGGGGGCCGCCCTCCAGAACGTTGGAAAAGTTTTTCTGGATAAAATTTGCCCTTTTTGGTTGGAAATTTGAAATCATATCTTTGTAGTTTAATATAGCATTACCAAAAATGATTTACAAATATATATAAAATGTTTATATCATTTTATAAGATGTTATGTCTTAAGACAAAATTTCCTTTGATCATGTAATGCATAAGATGCTTAGTTTATGCATTCCTTAAGTGATATTAGATGTAGAGGTAAATATTTGTTACCAAATACTTGTTTACGTCTTAATCTTGACTTAATTTGATTTGAGTTTTGTGATTATCAAAACATAGGTTTATTGAGAGATATTAATAACCTTTTTAAACATTATTTATATCAACAATCTCCCCCTTTTTGATTATTACAAAACTTAAACTCATTAACTCAAAAATTAATTTTTAAACAAGTATTTTAGTGAGTTTATATTTACTTCTCCCCCTTTTTGTAGAATCAAAAAGGTTATGCTGACAATTTTCAAACGTGAAAATTTGACGGGAAGATATCTGCCCCTTGATGTGTACTCCCCCTCGTTTGGGGGCACCAAGAGAACGAGCTATGGAATGCTTTGCAACACAAAAAATATTAGAAGCACAAGTATATTCATGCAAACATATATTAGGTGATAAAAAAAATGTTTTAAAGAAAGCATTCATATAAAAGAAATGGTTGTGTTAAGACACAACATACAAGTAGCAATAAGGATTACAAGTAGAAAAGCAAGTACACAAATAAACAACTAGGAGAATACATCATCATGCGAAGAGTACATTATCTTCATAGAGCTTACAAGCAAAAGGGTGGTAGAGGCTTTATTTATTAAGCATATTAAATGCTTAATTTGGAGAGCATGATGGTGATGGTGGAGGAATGGGTGAGAATTGTGGTGGAGGAATGATTGGAGATGATGGTGGAGTTGGTGTTGGTGGTGGGTTGGTAAGCAAATGTTCAATATATGAAAACATATATTGAATTTCATCTTCTAAGGCCAAAGATGACGGTGCGGTTGTGGATACAACAAAGATAAGTATCCCCATGGGATTCAAGTAGCCTCCAAGGCACGGGATTGGCAAAGAATGGTGGTGTAATTGGTGGAGATGAAAGATGAGTATCAAGAGGTGTTATTGGTGAAAGTGAGATGGTAAGATGGGTGGAGATAGGTTCTTGTGTAGGAAGTGGTGATGATACTTGTGGTGACAAGTGTGAGTTGATGTAGTCATTGATTGATGAGGTTGAGGGTATGGAGGATGAGGAAGTTCCATGAGTGGAAGGTGTTTTATATGGTGCATGATATGTGGGAATCGCACCAGGCTTTACCTCTCAAGGGATCTTGAGAAGCTTACAACCCCCACCAGGCAGTGTACCTGATCGTTGTAGTATAGTATAGTGACAAGTACCAGGGGATTGATCGTTCAGCTAGGAATAGTGTCGCTGGGATTAGAAAACCTAAATACTAGTTCTAAAGGTGAGGGATGATTCTTTTTGTATTTTTATATTTTTTAGAAAGCGAATAAAAATCTCGGGTTTGAAAGATTTGGGCGGAATTAGTTGCTAGTCAACTAACCCAATACTAAAGATGCAATCAAAATAAAATACTAAAAATGAAAATAAACTAAATTATACTAAATTTGTGAGCAATAAGTGGAGAAAATGTGTTTACTTAGATTTCACTACTCCCTAGATATCTTTTACACGTTAATTACTTGTTATAGTTGCGTGGATGACGGATTGTATTCCTTAATACCATTCATGGGGTGGCGCACTTAACTCCCCAATCCTATGAGCTCTTATCTCCTCCTATGCCATGCCCAGCACAACCATAGGGATTATAAACAGTGGCTCATGCATTAAATACAACCAATAAAACCTAGTGCACATCAATTCATGTTTCCTAAGACGTTCAAGCATGTTACCATTTGGAGATCTGCCAGTTTTCTTAAGCCTAACATCGAATTCATTTATCCAATACAGCTATAAACAAGTAATCAACACATAATTAACATCTAGGTTTCATTAGATCCAAGCAAACACAAGATAGATCTAGCCTAGCATGATGGAGTTAAGACAAGAACAAGATATAGACAACCAACACATAGACATATTGATTGAATTAAGAGAATACTTATCTCAATTACAAATGAAAGGTATCAAGGGCTTAGAACCCTTGAAAAACCTGTAAAATTCGCATCAAGTTCGTCCTTAGGGTTTCTCCAAAACTTCTCACTTTTTAATGTGAAAATTAGAAAACTATATATAGGAAATAGGGTCTGACGGCGTCTAGACCAAATAGATGACGCCGTCACCTCGCCGCCAAAATAATTCTCGGACTGCCTTGATCTACTTTTGACGCCGTCATGTGTAAGCGTTTTCCAGGCCGTCATGCATTTTACTCTTGACGCCCTATCTTGTGACGCCGTCAAATCTGTACTGGGTCGTCATGGAAATTACTCTTGACGCCGTCAGAAATTCCTTCTTGACGCCGTCACCTACTGTTCCCAGCAAGGAAAATTAAGACTTTGACGTTTTCTTCACTTTTATGCTCCAAAAACGTCCGAATATCTTCCTTTTCCAGATTTCTCTCCCAAAGTACCTAAAATCACAAAAGGAACGATTTAGGGCAATATTTGATCAAATAAATTCAATTCCGGGCTTAAATGACCCCCTAAAAATGGTTCATTTTTTGCCTCATCATATACCATTACACTTGAGATTTGCTTTTCCTCAAGCAAATGCGCTTTTATTCTAATCAAAATACAAGTTAGGGGTCATTTAACACTAATATAAAAGTAATTACAACAAATAATCATTCCACTAAAGACCAAAGACAAGCACGGAGGCCATATACTAGCACCTCACAAATAGTGTTTAGATACTCACATCTCTCGGGTGTAACAAAGTACAAATTACAATATGGAAACGGAAGATATCTTTCACTACCTGTCATAGCAAAATAGATTACCATAGGCTTGGGAAAGGATCACACCTCCACCACATGGCGTAATCACCTAGGATAAACTATCAAAGAGGTCTTTTAAAGGGTTGTAACGTTAGGTGTAGGGATATGAAAGACACGGTTTTGTTGGATAAAGGAAGTTTTTACTGGTGGCGAGTTAGCAATCATGGTCAATTACATGTACAATATGGCGTTGCTAAGCCAAGACTAGACTCGACTTAAGCTAATAAATGAAAAATAACAAAAACATAAAAATGAACATAGAATGAAACGGGATGGTAGTCCGTATGTTTTTTCTCTTTTTTTTTTTTTTTTTTTTTTTTTTTTTTTTTTTTTTTGCATACACTCTTACCCTACCATCCAAAATAATACATCATAGGGAATGTAAATTCCCCTTACACTTGAATCTTTACATACTTTACAATAAACTAAACTAATGACTTGAATTAAGAAAATCAAAACACTTGGAGTACTTTTAAGATTAACGCACATACGGGGGTAATAAATGATGTTCTTCCCCATTACTCCATAAAATAAGTACTTACCCATGAGTCCCAATCGTCCCAAAACAATATGTACAAGGATATGACTCGACTTAGCAACCATGTAATCAATTAGATAGTTAACTTAGGGTTTAACAAATAACAATAATGCACTAAAAATGTGCGCATACACGGAAGGCTAAGGCGATTTAGGTGTACATTTAAGTGGGGTGTAACAAATTCTTCCTTTAAGTAAGATGCTTAAAGTTAGAAACGAAAAGATAGGCTCGGAGGGGTGTACTAGGGGTTTCGTGTACTAAAAATGAGTACAACGCTAAGGGTGTGGGAAAAATTAGTTGACTTAACTAGACAAGTAATATGACTTAAATGGTCAAGTAATCATGATATGGGTTTAACACAAGGGTGATCCTAATGGCTCTTATCATGTAGTAAATCCTACTACACGAATGTAGTCTCATTTGCGGTCTCGGGATGCATCACTGACGCAAGTTCTAGAATCTAAATGGTACCGGTACACTCATAAGCACTAATAATAAATGATTTTCCTATCAAATCTAAAGGCGAACCTCACATATTTGGGTGGAAAATTTTTCTGAATATACGGTTATGTACTAGTCATACAATCTCCTATCCATGAGACGCTTGCTATGACTAAAGTTTCACTCCTAAATGTTGTAAAAAAATTTAAATTTGGCACTAAAATTGCACTAACAAGTATTTCTCATAGTTTTATTACACACCTACCACCAAACAAAACAAACTCAAGCGAAAGTGCATATGTAAGGTATCATCTTTTTACCCTCCCCTTACACTTAAGATGAACATTGTCCACAATGTTCAAGTAAAGAATGTAAAAGTGAAAAAGTAAAAAGAATGAAATCAAATACTCCCCTGATTCGCTCGGTATGGATAATTAGGTGGCCAGGTTAAATCTTCCTCCAAGAAAATGAACAATCAAAGCTTCCCTTCCAGAATATAAATCATCTTCTTGTCAAACATAACATGTAAATCCTGAGAAAATAGACAAAAAACAACCTCGCGTAAAATCGGCGGCATCCTATATAAGTTACTAAATCCTAGAAAACAAAATAAGATATAATGCTTGTGGAATGAAGTTTGCAGATCTCCTGGAGATTATAAAACTTAATAATTCACAAAAACCATAAGACTCCGTTAGAAAAACAAAACCGGTAAAATTTCCAGATTTTTACATGTGATGCCGTCAAGAGTTAACTCGTGACACCATCAGGATTGACCTGCAGAAATTCTTATGTTAAGTTTCCGGAAAATTTCTGGAAAAACTTGGTCCTACTTCCTGGATAATCCTGCAAAACTTCATTATGACTCAATACAAGCATTTGACTCTAACAAATACGAATATACATGTTCATTTAATATTGTGGAGAATCATGATCGGTTTGTTTCTTAAAAACATATTTGGGGTTTCCCCTTACACTTATCTTTTGCAAAAATACCTTTAGGTGAAGTTAAGACTAGGCCAAAACAACAAAGTAAAGTATTTCCACTATTTAGTTTAGAAACATGATCTACCAACAATAAAAACAAAGCATGCATACGGAAGCAAATAACAAACAAACAAAATAAAATCACACAAAGCATGGGTTGCCTCCCAAGAAGCGCTTTTCTTTATTTACGAGTCTTGTAGCTAGACTCAAGGTCATGGGTTACTACGTGACCTCCTCGTTGGTTCCTTTCTCTAGGTCGTCTTCTAAACCAGTTTTGTATTCCTGACCTAGTTGTAAGCATTCTTTGTAGAAACCAAGCATCCTATTCTTTACATACTCTACTCCTCTACGTTTATCCTCCTCATTCCTATAATAAGCCGCTTGCTTGTGTTCTTTTTCTATATTAGAGAGGAGGCGGTATTGATCAATCTTGTAGGGCATTTGATAGGCCACCTCATCATTCTCTTCCTTGAATCTAACTATCCCTAAAGTCGGGTCATAACTCATCCTAGTGGCCTCAACAAATGGTTTTCCAAATATTATTTGGCTTAGGCAAGCATCTATCACCGGACGAGTGTCTTCTACTATCATAAAATCGATCTCATAAGTTAGATTCCCTATAATCACATGCAATCCCTTCACTCTTCCTGCAAAATTACTTATCAGATTCTTATTACGCATCATCCTAAAATTAAGTTGCTTCTTCATTACCCAATTGTAATAGGTCCTAGTCATGATGTTTACGGGAGATCTAAGATGAATGTAAGCTTTCCATATATGCATGTGCCCGATATTGCATGGTATGTTAATGTTAGAGGGGTCTCCCATTTTGATAAGGGGGGTGCCAAGGATATATGATCTCTCGGGACTATCGAATAAATCCTTATGGTATTCCCGTTCTTCCTTGGTGGGAAACTTATCAACGTATTTCTCTTTAGGCTCTACTTCCTCTAATTCCTCTTCCTTCTTAACCTCAACTTTCCTACTTTCATCCCTAGTCTCGGTTTCCACTCCAACTTCGTCCTTGTCACTTTCTTCTATCTCCTTATCTATAGGTTTAATGGTGACAACATTGACAAAGTGGACGTGTTTGGATGATGAGGGGTCCTTAATTTGGATTCCGCTATTGGTGTCCCTAGTGTCCTTCCTAGGTGTGGCTAACGCTTGGTTGTTGAGGGCCTTCAACAAGTTGTCAATCTTGTAGGTCATCTCCGTTTGTTGTTGGTTGAATTCGGTTTCAAACCTAGCTATGCGAGCTTCTTGAGATGCCATGAACTTTGACATCAATCCTTCAAGATTGTTGGTACTAACATAGTTGTTAGAAGGATTGTTGTTAAAGGTACGGTTGCAAGGTGGACCGTTTGGTTGGTAACGATTTGACGGATTGGAAGAATTGGGTTGATTTTGTTTCCACCTAAGGTTTATGTGATTTTTCCAAGAGGGGTTGTATGAATCACCGTAAGTGTTTGGCTCGGGCTTGAAAGTGTACCACTTATCTCCCGCTTTGTTGGTACGCGAGGATGCGTAGTCCGCAAAAGCTGTTCCGGGGAGTTCCACACAATCACGAGTGTCGTGGGGACCACTACATAATTTGCATGAAGAAGTGATTTTGTTCACTTGGCTTGAAGGTTTAGGAGCTTCGTAAGATTTCATGAGAAACTTGACTTGGTCCTCAAGTTCCATGATCCTATGGTCGGGAGTGCTAGAATTGTTCGAAGGCAAAGATATTGCCTTGACCGTTTTGTTCAAATCACGGGGATCATTCCAACTTTCGTTGTCATAGAGAGCAAGATCTTCTATGAGTTCCAATGATTGTTCCGCACTTAGATCATGTAGCTTACCACCGGCCGATTGGCCAATGGCTCGCCTCGTGGAGAGATTGATATGGTCATAAAAAATTTGGACTTGGAGCCAAAGATCTATGCCATGATGAGGGACTTTTTGGAGTAAGTCCTTGAAACGAGTCCATGCTTCATAAAGAGATTCATTTTAACGTTTTTGGAAAAATTGAGCAAGGAAAAATTAGTAGTTCTCCCCGGTGGGAAAAATTGAGCAAGGAAACGAGTGGTGAGATCATCCCATGTGGTGATGTATCCCGCTGGTAAACGCTCAAGCCATTGACTAGCTTGATCCCGTATAGAGAATTGGAATAGGCGTAATCGGGTTGTCTCTCTAATTGCAACATCTAGGTCTATTGAATCTACGAGTTTAAGGAAGTCCTTAAGATATTGGTTTGGATCTTCGGAATGAAGTCCATGGAATGCACATCCGCTTTGCACCAACTGGATGGTGTCGGATCGCAAGGGGGTCACATTGGCTCCGGTGAGCTCAATGGTGTTTCGGTAGCCTTGGTGGCTAGGTCGGGAATACTCTCCTAAGGTTCGGGGCCTAAGGGGTTCTAGTGGTGGGTCTTGTTGTGGTGGGATGACGGGTTCAAAGATGTTCCCATCGTCCATGTTGTCGGGTGGTGAAGAGTTACGAACAAAGACACAAAGAAATAAGATAGACTAAAGAAAACCTAAAAATAAAAATAAAATCTTACTAGAAAGGAATCTAGCAAGTAGACCTAATAAAAAGAGATTCTAACCTAGACAATAACTATTCCCCAGGCTGTGGCGCCAAAAACTTGATACGTGGGAATCGCACTAGGCTTTACCTCTCAAGGGATCTTGAGAAGCTTACAACCCCCACCAGGTAGTGTACCTGATCGTTGTAGTATAGTATAGTGACAAGTACCGGGGGATTGATCGTTCAGCTAGGAATAGTGTCGCTAGGATTAGAAAACCTAAATACTAGTTCTAAAGGTGAGGGATGATTCTTTTTGTATTTTTATATTATTTAGAAAGCGAATAAAAATCTCGGGTTTGAAGGATTTGGGCGGAATTAGTTGCTAGTCAACTAACCCAATACTAAAGATGCAATCAAAATAAAATACTAAAAATGAAAATAAACTAAATTATACTAAAGTTGAGAGCAATAAGTGGAGAAAATGTGTTTACTTAGATTTCACTACTCCCTAGATATCTTTTACACGTTAATTACTTGTTATAGTTGCGTGGATGACGGATTGTATTCCTTAATACCATTCATGGGGTGGTGCACTTAACTCCCCAATCCTATGAGCTCTTATCTCCTCCTATACCATGCCCAGCACAACCATAGGGATTATAAACAGCGGCTCATGCATTAAATACAACCAATAAAACCTAGTGCACATCAGTTCATGTTTCGTAAGACGTTCAAGCATGTTACCATTTGGAGATCTGCCAGTTTTCTTAAGCCTAACATCGAATTCATTTATCCAATACAGCTATAAACAAGTAATCAACACATAATTAACATCTAGGTTTCATTAGATCCAAGCAAACACAAGATAGATCTAGCCCAGCATGATGGAATTAAGACAAGAACAAGATATAGACAACCAACACATAGACATATTGATTGAATTAAGAGAATACTTATCTCAACTACACATGAAAGGTATCAAGGGCTTAGAACCCTTGAAAAACATGTAAAATTTGCACCAAGTTCGTACTTAGGGTTTCTCCAAAACTTCTCTCTTTTTAATGTGAAAATTTGAAAACTATATATAGGAAATAGGGTCTGACGGCGTCAAGACCAAATAGATGACGCCGTCACCTCGCCGCCAAAATAATTCTCGGACTGCCTTGATCTACTTTTGACGCCGTCGTGTGTAAGCGTTTTCTAGGCCGTCATGCATTTTACTCTTGACGCCCTATCTTGTGACGCCATCAAATCTGTACTGGGTCATCATGGAAATTACTCTTGACGCCGTCAGAAATTCCTTCTTGACGCCGTCACCTACTGTTCCCAGCAAGGAAAATTAAGACTTTGGCGTTTTCTTCACTTTTATGCTCCAAAAATGTTCGAATTACTTCCTTTTCCAGATTTCTCCCCCAAAGTACCTAAAATCACAAAAGGAACGATTTAGGGCAATATTTGATCAAATAAATTCAATTCTGGGCTTAAATGACCCCCTAAAAAGGGTTCATTTTTCGCCTCATCAGTGTATTGGGTGCACTTGGGGATGAGCATTTGGATAGAGGGGATGAGGTTTTGTCTTCTTCATTTGTTAAGTCAATGAAGAGTTGTTTTAGGGCGATGATCACAAGCTTTTGTTTCTTGGAGGCTTTAGAGTGTAAGGTGCTTGGTGGAGTCATAATGATTTGGATGATGAATGATGAGATGAAGAGTGGTGATTATGCAGGGGGATTTATAGTATGGAAATGGTTGTTTTAGGTATATATTTGAAATGGTTGAATGAGATTTGATACGTGGGAATCGCACCGGGCTTTACCTATCAAGGGATCTCGAGAAGCTTACAACCCCCACCAGGCAGTGTACCTGATCGTTGTAGTATAGTATAGTGACAAGTACCGGGGGATTGATCGTTCAGCTAGGAATAGTGTCGCTAGGATTAGAAAACCTAAATACTAGTTCTAAAGATGAAGGATGATTATTTTTGTATTTTTATATTTTTTTTGAAAGCAAGTAAAAATCTCGGGTTTGAAGGATTTGGGCGGAATTAGTTGCTAGTCAACTAACCCAATACTAAAGATGCAATCAAAATAAAATACTAAAATTGAAAATAAACTAAATTAAACTAAGGTTGTGAGCAATAAGTGGAGAAATTGTGTTTACTTAGATTTCACTACTCCCTAGATATCTTTTACACGTTAATTACTTGTTATAGTTGCGTGGATGACGGATTGTATTCCTTAATACCATTCATGGGGTGGCGCACTTAATTCCCCAATCCTATGAGTGCCTACTTCACTCCTATGTCGAGCCGATTAAGAAGCTCCTAACATGGGATCATTAGAATTTACTCATGCATTAAATACAACCAATAAAACCTAGTGCACGTCAGTTCATGTTTCCTAAGACGTTCAAGCATGTTACCAATTGGAGATCTGCCAGTTTTCTTAAGCCTAACATCGAAATCATTCATCCAATACAACCATAAACAAGTAATCAACACATAATTAACATCTAGGTTTCATTAGATCTAAGTAAACACAAGATAGATCTAGCCTAGCATGATGGAATTAAGACAAGAACAAGATATAGACAACCAACACATAGACATATGGATTGAATTAAAAGAACACTTATCTTAATTACACATGAAATGGTTCAAGGGCTGAGAACCCTTGAAAAACCTGTAAAATTCGTACCAAGTTCGGCCTTAGGGTTTCTCCAAAACTTCTCCTTTTTTTATGAATGAAAATTAGAAACTATATATAAGAAATTGAGGCTGACGGGGTCAAGACCAATTTGGTGACGCCGTCATCTCACCGCCAAAAGAATTCTCGGACTGCCTTGATCTACTTTTGATGCCGTCACGTTATAGCATTTTCCAGGCCGTCACGTATTTTACTCTTGACGCTCTACCTTGTGATGCCTTCAATTCTGTACTGGGCCGTCATGAAAATTACACTTGACGCCGTCAGAAATTCCTTCTTGACGCCATCACCTACTGTTCCCAGCAAGGAAAATTAAGACTTTGGCGTTTTCTTATCTTTTATGCTCCAAAAACGTTCGAATTGCTTCCTTTTCCAGATTTCTCTCCCAAAGTACCTAAAATCACAAAAGGAACTATTTAGGGCAATATTTGATCAAATAAATTCAATTCTGGGCTTAAATGACCCCCTAAAAACGGTTCATTTTTCGCCTCATCAGTGTATTGGGTGCACTTGGGGATGAGCATTTGGGTGGAGGGGATGGGGTTTTGTCTTCTTCATTTGTTAAGTCAATGAAGAGTTGTTTTAGGGCGATGATCACAAGCTTTTGTTTCTTGGAGGCTTTGGAGTGTGAGGTGCTTAGTGGAGTCATGATGATTTGGATGATGAATGATGAGATGAAGAATGGTGATTATGGAGGGAATTTATAGTATGGAAATGGTTGTTTTAGGTATATATTTGAAATGGTTGAATGAGATTTGAAATGTGGGAATCGCACCAGGCTTTACCTCTCAAGGGATCTCGAGAAGCTTACAACCCCCACCAGGCAGTGTACCTGATCGTTGTAGTATAGTATAGTGACAAGTACCGGGGGATTGATCGTTCAGCTAGGAATAGTGTCGCTAGGATTAGAAAACCTAAATACTAGTTCTAAAGATGAAGGATGATTATTTTTGTATTTTTATATTTTTTTTTAAAGCAAGTAAAAATCTCGGGTTTGAAGGATTTGGGCGGAATTAGTTGCTAGTCAACTAACCCAATACTAAAGATGCAATCAAAATAAAATACTAAAAATGAAAATAAACTAAATTAAACTAAGGTTGTAAGCAATAAGTGGAGAAATTGTGTTTACTTAGATTTCACTACTCCCTAGATATCTTTTACACGTTAATTACTTGTTATAGTTGGGTGGATGACGGATTGTATTCCTTAATACCATTCATGGGGTGGCGCACTTAATTCCCCAATCCTATGAGTGCCTACTTCACTCCTATGTCGAGACGATTAAGAAGCTCCTAACATGGGATCATTAGAATTTACGCATGCATTAAATACAACCAATAAAACCTAGTGCACGTCAGTTCATGTTTCCTAAGACGTTCAAGCATGTTACCAATTGGAGATCTGCCAGTTTTAATAAGCCTAACATCGAAATCATTCATCCAATACAACCATAAACAAGTAATCAACACATAATTAACATCTAGGTTTCATTAGATCTAAGCAAACACAAGATAGATCTAGCCTAGCATGATGGAATTAAGACAAGAACAAGATATAGACAACCAACACATAGACATATGGATTGAATTAAAAGAACACTTATCTTAATTACACATGAAAGGGTTCAAGGGCTGAGAACCCTTGAAAAACCGGTAAAATTCGTACCAAGTTCGGCCTTAGGGTTTCTCCAAAACATCTCCTTTTTTTATGAATGAAAATTAGAAAACTATATATAAGAAATTGAGGCTGACGGCGTCAAGACCAAATTGGTGACGCCGTCATCTCACCACCAAAAGAATTCTCGGACTGCCTTGATCTACTTTTGACGCCGTCACGTTATAGCATTTTCCAGGCCGTCACGTATTTTACTCTTGACGCTCTACCTTGTGACGCCTTCAATTCTGTACTGGGCCGTCATGAAAATTACTCTTGACGCCGTCAGAATTTCCTTCTTGACGTCGTCACCTACTGTTCCCAGCAAGGAAAATTAAGACTTTGGCGTTTTCTTCACTTTTATGCTCCAAAAACGTCCGAATTGCTTCCTTTTCCAGATTTCTCTCCCAAAGTACCTAAAATCACAAAAGGAATGATTTAGGGCAATATTTGATCAAATAAATTCAATCCCGGGCTTAAATGACCCCCTAAAAGTGGTTCATTTTTTGCCTCATCATATACCCTTACACTTCAGATTTGCTTGTCCTCAAGCAAATGCGCTTTTATTCTACTCAAAATACAAGTTAGGGGTCATTTAACACTAATACAAAAGTAATTACAACAAATAATCGTTCCACTAAAGACCAAAGACAAGCACGGAGGTCATATACTAGCACCTCACAAATAGTGTTTAGATACTCTCATCTCTAGGGTGTAATAAAGTAATATCACAATATGGAAATGGAAAACATCTCTCACTACCTGTCATAGCAAAATAGATTACCATAGGCTTGGGAAAGGATCAAACCTCCACCACATGGCGTAAGCACCTAGGATAAACTATCAAAGAGGTCTTTTAAAGGGTTGTAACGTTAGGTGTAAGGATATGAAATACACGGTTTTGTTGGATAAAGGAAGTTTTTTACTGGTGGCGAGTTAACAATCTTGGTTAATTACATGTACAATATGGCGTTGCTAAGCCAAGACTAGACTCGACTTAAGCTAATAAATGAAAAATAACAAAAACATAAAATAAACGGGATGGTAGTCCGTATGTTTTTTTCTCTTTTCTTTTTCTATTTTTTTTCTCTTTCTTGATTTTTCGATTTTTTTTTTTTTTTTTTTTTTTTTTTTTTGCATACACTCTTACCCTACCATCCAAAATAATACATCATAGGGAATGTAAATTCCCCTTACTCTTGAATTTTTACATACTTTACAATAAACTAATCTAATGACTCGAATTAAGAAAATCAAAACACTTGGAGTACTTTTAAGATCAATGCACATATGGGGGTAATAATATGATGTTCTTCCCCATTACTCCATAAAATAAGTACTTTACCCATGAGTCCCATGAGTCCCAAAACAATATGTACAAGGATATGACTCGACTTAGCAACCATGTAATCAATTAGATAAATAACTTAGGGTTTAACAAATAACAATAATGCACTAAAAATGAGTGCATACACGGAAGGCTAAGGCGATTTGGGTGTACATTTAAGTGGGGTGTAACAAAATCTTCCTTTAAGTAAAATGCTTAAAGTTAGAAATGAAAAGATAGGCTCGGAGGGGTGTACTAGGGGTTTCGTGTACTAAAAATGAGTACAACGCTAAGGTGTGGGAAGAATTAGTTGACTTAACTAGCCAAGTAATATGACATAAATGGTCAAGTAATTATGATATGGGTTTAACACAAGGGTGATCCTAATGCCTCTTATCATGTAGTAAATCCTACTACACGAATGTAGTCTCACTAGCGGTCTCGGGATGTATCACTAACGCAAGTTCTAGAATCTAAATGCTACTGGTACACTCATAAGCACTAATTAAATGATTTTCCTATCAAATCTAAAGGCGAACCTCACATATTTGGGTGGAAAATTTTTCTGAATATACGGTTATGTGCTAGTCATACTATCTCCTATCCATGAGACGCTTGCTATGGCTAAAGTTTCACTCCTAAATGTTGTAAAAAATTTTAAATTTGGCGCTAAAATTACACTAACAAGTATTTCTCATAGTTTTATTACACATCTACCTTTAAACAAAACAAACTCAAGCGAAAATGTACATGTAAGGTATATTCATTTTACCCTCCCCTTACACTTAAGATGAACATTGTCCCCAATGTTCAAATAAAGAATGTAAAAGTGAAAAAGTGAAAAGAATGAAATCAAATACTTCTCTGATTCGCTCGGTATGGATAATAAGGTGGCCAGGTTAGATCTTCCTCCAAGAAAATGAACAATCAAAGCTTCCCTTCCAGAATATAAATCATCTTCTTGTCATACATAACCTGTAAATCCTGAGAAAATAGACAAGACAACCTCGCATAAAATCGGCGGCAACCTATATAAGTTACTAAATCCTAGAAAACAAAATAAGATATAATGCTTGTGGAATGAACTTTTCAAATTTCCTGGAGATTATAAAACTTAATAATTCACAAAAACCATAAGACTCCGTTAGAAAAACAAAACCGGTAAAATTTTCAGATTTTTACATGTGACGCCGTCAAGAGTTATTTCGTGATGCCGTCAGAAGTGACCTGCAGAAATTCTTATGTTAAGTTTCCAGAAAATTTCTGGAAAAACTTGGTCTCACTTCCTGGAAAATCCTGCAAAACTTCATTATGACTCAATACAAGCATTTGACTCTAACAAATACGAATATACATGTTCACTTAATATTGTGGAGAATCATGATCGGTTTGTTTCTTAAAAACATATTTGGGGTTTCCCCTTACACTTATCTTTTGCAAAAATACTTTTAGGTGGAGTTAAGACTAGGCCTAAACAACAAAGTAAAGTATTTCCACTATTTAATTGAGAAACATGATCTACCAACAATAAAAATAAAGCATCCATACGGAAGCAAATAACAAACAAAATAAAATAAAATCACACAAAACATGGGTTACCTCCCAAGAAGCGCTTTTCTTTATTTACGAGTCTTGTAGCTAGACTCAAGGTCATGGGTTACTACGTGACCTCATCGTTGGTTTCACTCTCTAGGTCGTCTTCTAAACTAGTATCGCTTTCATAGTGTAAGTACTTCGGGTCTTCGAACTCGAAGATATCTTTTCGATACTTAGAACCAAGCTTACTAACATCCTTAAAGAATCCACATGATAAATCAGAAGTGTTCTTACACCCTCTCCGAACATCTTCATCACACAAAATAAGTTGGGAACTTATCTTATCAAGCCCGTCACAATCGATTTCCTTAAGGTCTCTTCTCTTGTATGGCGTTTGGAATGAAACCCTCCTAATTCCATCAGCGAAGGTCATGATCCCGTTTCGGTCATCAATTATCAGATTAGTGATCTCGCAAAAGGGTGCCCCAAAAATGACTTGTGATAATCTAGGATCGACATAGTCTTCGATATTGTCCACAATCGTAAATTCCATAGTGAATGCCATATTTCCTACAAACACCTGGATTTCATGATCCTTACCAACCACTTTCTCTCCCTTGTAAACCATTCCCCATCTGCAGATATTGTTATAATGGAATAGGGACATAAAATTCTTCGGCAGGAATACGTTAATGTAGATGTTATCGAAGTACTTATGACCGATCATGCAGGGAATTTTGAGATTATTCGGATCACGCCGTCTTATCTTCCCCGACTCTCCATCCTTTGATCCATATAGATTCCCCTCAAGGGAAGGACGATACTCGTACACCTCCTCATTACCCCTACGAAAAATTACCTTCTTAACACCATTGGTGAATAATGCACTACCATCCTTCTCATCAAGGATCACTCCCGATTCATTGATAAATGGTTTCCCAAGAACAAGGTTGGTTAACGTTTGATTGGTGAGAGGGTCCACGTTATCGACCACGGTGAGGTCAATATTGTAAACAAGTTCTCCAATCATAATTGATAAATTTTTTATTACCCTTGCATTATTGACTCTCTCGCACACAATGCGTTCTGGGAAGGCTTCTTGGTATAGGGAAAGGGGTATTATGTTGTCTGGGAAACTAGGGTCTATATGACTATCGGTTAAGAGCTTTCCCTCAATGGTACAGGAAATCTTAAAAACTTTAGGGTTGCTTACATTAATCCCATTGCTATTCCTACTGGTAACATTCTCCATTTTTCTCCCAGGCTCCTCTAGAATAGATTTACCCAAAGTAGTTGGATTTCTCGTATGTTCTTCCGATCTATCTTTCCCTTCATCCGATTCGTTAGATACTTGCGCGGCGCACTGCTCGGATGAGTTGGTAGGGCTTCTGGCCAAATCGTGGTCCACCCTTGAGGTCTCATCTTTAGCTGTATGACCAATTTTCTTAGTTTGTTGTTGGGTTGGGTTGGGTGTAGAAGCAGATATCGTGGTGAAGGTGTTTACAAAATGGATTGGTCCTAGGGGGTTGACAAGTTCTTTTCCTTTTGGTGATAGATGTTTGAATAACTTACTAGGACTTTTTATTTTCACAGGGGATGTTGTTGGACTCATGACGGTAACAGACTTAACCTCATCAATGTGAATGGGTTTATTAACAACATGCTCATTGATAGAAGTTAACATATTACAAATCTTGTTATTCATATCGGCCTGCTGTTGTCTAAATTTAGCCTCGAGCGTAGAGAGCTGTAATTCTTGAGATAGAATGAATTTTTTTAGAGCATCTTCACAGCTTTGCCTAGGAACGCCTTGTGATGGAAAATGCTCATCCCAAGTGAGTGATGAGGAGTCATTGAAGGATACGCTCCGCGTTTGGTACCCTCTGAAATTAGGTTTATCCTTACATGCCTCATAGGCCTCGCCAGAAGTTCGAGGACCTCGACCCACATGTGACGACATGAATTCGTTATAGGCACATTTTGGAAGCTCCATGCAGTTATGAGTCTCGTGAGGGCCATTACATAATTTGCATGTAGAAGAGATTCTGCTTACTTGGCTTGAAGGTTTTTGAGCTTCATAAGATTTCATGAGAGACTTGACTCGACCTTCAAGTTCCATGATCCTACGGTCGGGAGTGCTAGAATTGTTCGAAGGCAAAGATATTGCCTTGACCGTTTTGTTATAATCACGGGGATCATTCCAACTTTCGTTGTCATAGAGAGCAAGATCTTCTATCAGTTCCCATGATTGTTCCGCACTTAGATCACGTAGCTTACCACCGGCCGATTGGTCAATGGCTCGCCTCGTGGATAGATCGATATGGTCATAAAAGATTTGGACTTGGAGCCAAAGATCTATGCCATGGTGAGGGACTTTTTGGAGTAAGTCCTTGAAACGAGTCCATGCTTCATAGCGAGATTCATTTTGACGTTGTTGGAACATCAAGATGTCATTTCTAAGCTTAGTAGTTCTCCCCGGTGGGAAAAATTGAGCAAGGAAATGAGTGGTGAGATCATCCCATGTGGTGATGGATCCCGCGGGTAAACGCTCAAGCCATTGACTAGCTTGATCCCGTAGAGAGAATTGGAATAGGCGTAATCGGGTTGTCTCTCTAGTTTCAACATCTAGGTCTATGGAATCTACGATTTTAAGGAAGTCCTTAAGATGTTGGTTTGGATCTTCGGAACGAAGTCCATGGAATGCACATCCGCTTTGCACCAACCGGATGGTGTCGGATCGCAAGGGGGTTACATTGGCTCTGGTGAGCTCAATGGTGTTTTGGTAGCCTTGGTGGCTAGGTCGGGAATACTCTCCTAAGGTTCCGGGCCTAAGAGGTTCTAGTGGTGGGTTTTGTTGTGGTGGGATGACGGGTTCAAAGATGTTCTCATCGTCCATGATGTTGGGTGGTGAAGAGTTACGAACAAAAACACAAAGAAATAAGATAGACTAAAGAAAACCTAAAAATAAAAATAAAATCTTACTAGAAAGGAATCTAGCAAGTAGACCTAATAAAAAGAGATTCTAACCTAGACAATAACTATTCCCCGGGCTGCAACTTGATACGTGGGAATCGCACCAGGTTTTACCTCTCAAGGGATCTCGAGAAGCTTACAACCCCCACCAGGCAGTGTACCTGATTGTTGTAGTATAGTATAGTGATAAGTACCGGGGGATTGATCGTTCAGCTAGGAATAGTGTCGCTAGGATTAGAAAACCTAAATACTAGTTCTAAAGAAGAAGGATGATTATTTTTGTATTTTTATATTTTTTTTGAAAGCAAGTAAAAATCTCGGGTTTGAAGGATTTGGGCGGAATTAGTTGCTAGTCAACTAACCCAATACTAAAGATGCAATCAAAATAAAATACTAAAAATGAAAATAAACTAAATTAAACTAATGTTGTGAGCAATAAGTGGAGAAATTGTGTTTACTTAGATTTCACTACTCACTAGATATCTTTTACACGTTAATTACTTGTTATAGTTGCATGGATGACGGATTGTATTCCTTAATACCATTCATGGGGTGGCGCACTTAATTCCCCAATCCTATGAGTGCCTACTTCACTCCTATGTCGAGCCGATTAAGAAGCTCCTAACATGGGATCATTAGAATTTACTCATACATTAAATACAACCAATAAAACCTAGTGCACGTCAGTTCATGTTTCCTAAGACGTTCAAGCATGTTACCAATTAGAGATCTGCCAGTTTTCTTAAGCCTAACATCGAAATCATTCATCCAATACAACCATAAATAAGTAATCAACACATAATTAACATCTAGGTTTCATTAGATCTAGGCAAACACAAGATAGATCTAGCCTAGCATGATGGAATTAAGACAAGAACAAGATATAGACAACCAACACATAGACATATTGATTGAATTAAAAGAACACTTATCTTAATTACACATGAAAGGGTGTTCAAGGGCTTAGAACCCTTGAAAAACCTGTAAAATTCGTACCAAGTTCGGCCTTAGGGTTTCTCCAAAACTTCTCCTTTTTTTATGAATGAAAATTAGAAAACTATATATAAGAAATTGAGGCTGACGGCGTCAAGACCAAATTGGTGATGCCGTCATCTCACCGCCAAAAGAATTCTTGGACTGCCTTGATCTACTTTTGACGCCGTCACGTTATAGCATTTTCCAGGCCGTCACTATAAGAATTAAATATTCCATAGATTTGATAAATTTGATGATCTGAAACAAGAAGAATGAAACATGAAGAATACTGAAATGATAAGCAAAAGATACTGCTGAAGCAGAACAAGATTCTGCTGAAGGATTCTACTGATGATGCGTTTCTGCTGATGAGCCTGCTGGTGCAGAAAAAGAGCCTGCTAGAGCAGAACAAGAGCCTGCTGAAGAGCAAAGATTCTGCTGAAGAGCAAAATAGTTCCACTGATGGATTCTGCTGAAGAGCAAAGATTCTGCTGATAGATTCTGCTGATTGACACTACTGCTGATCAGTGAGTCATACTACTGAATGGATAAGGATGAAAGAAGATATTATATGCATAAAAGTCAAGTGTATCCTTTAGATAATATCTTTCATCAGTCATCAAATTGAACACTCCAAGTGAGTTGTAAACATAGATACATGTTTTATCTTAGATGACTTGACATCCTAGTCATAAGCTAGATAGTAGATGACTAAGCTTATCAAATTTTGTAATGATCTCCTTTATTCTATAAAAAGGAGATCACACCCCTTTAGATAAAAAAGAGTGGTGGTGAGTGCATGCTTCACAGTGAAACAAAGTGAACATCACCTCCAAGGTGCTTCGTACTTAGAAATTACAATAACACCAAGTGTGTTAAAATGTAAAGCATCTAAAAGAGTGTGTGTGGGAACATCAGACAAGGGGTCTGTTGTTGTTAGGTTTGTTTAGCCTCAAGGATCTTTGATCCCTGTTAGATTGTAAACCGTGCTATACTTGATCACATAGCATTGGGGCTAGTTGGAATAACAAATAGTGAAAAGTTAGAAAAACCTTGTTGTGATAATATTGTTTATTTAATAGAATATTCCGTCAATATTATCATTGTGCTCTTAATAGCCAAAACACCTAGATAAAAGGCTTAACATCTTAGAGCCCATAAACGACAGTAAAAGCTTTTCCAAACAAGCTTTTCACAATTGGTATCAGAGCAAGGGGGCTCTGGATCTAGAAAATAAAAGGTTTTCTTTCTTGGTTTACACACACAAAGGGAAGAATCACACACAGAAGAGAGTTGGTTCTTAAAAGATAAAAAGGCTTGTTTATCAAGTTATTATTGGTAAAGAAAGTTATTTGTTTCTTATTTGAAAATGAAGTGAAATTTTTTAAGGTTGTGTTCTTATCATATCTTAAGGTGATGTGTACACTTTAAAGATAACTTGTTCGTTCGTTCAAGTGACTACAAATTGACAAACACTTAAAGGAGTAACTTTGTAGTGCTCAGTGTCTCATAGAAGATGAGTTTATTGTCAAGAGATTGCGGTCTCCCTATACCAAAAGATTGGGTATACGTTTGAAGTCAGATTTAGTACAAGATATAAGACACAAGGTTGGTTTCTTTCACTTCAGCATGAAGTTAGTAATGATTGGTTTTTCTTCATCAAGTCATAAAAGCCTACATAAATGGAGATTCAAATGGTTAACATATGGGTTTCAGAGGAGGCTTAAATGTTCAAGTGTTCAACCATTTATTATATATGTGCATCACCACAGGGAAAGTAAATTGATTCTTACTACTATTAATTAGTATTGTTACTGATGGTTTAGATTTTTACTGTCTCAAGTTCATTTTTAGTGCGGAAAACTTAATGGAGGGTAATTTGAGATAATAGAAGGATAGATTGGATGGGTAGTATTAGTTCGTAGCTGTAAAGATCATATTTGTAATATTCTCTATTTGTTGATAACAAAAAGGGGAAGAGATGTAGTGGATAGCATAAATTAAGGGGAAGACAGTATAGTTTCATTCATGGTGAGGTTTAGTTATCTCAATTTCTCTACTTCGTCTAGGGAAATTCGTACAAGAATGTTTTTGTTTTGTAATCATCAAATAGGGGAAGATTGTTAGGAATTAAATATTCCATAGATTTGATAGATTTGATGATCTGAAACATGAAGAATACTGAAATGATAAGCAAAAGATACTGCTGAAGCAGAACAAGATTCTGCTGAAGGATTCTGCTGATGATGCGTTTCTGCTGATGAGCCTGCTGGTGCAGAAAAAGAGCCTGCTAGAGCAGAACAAGAGCCTGCTGAAGAGCAAAGATTCTACTGAAGAGCAAAATAGTTCCACTGATGGATTCTGCTGAAGAGCAAAGATTCTGCTGATAGATTCTGCTAATTGACACTGCTGCTGATCAGTGAGTCATACTACTGAATGGATAAGGATGAAAGAAGATATTATGTGCATAAAAGTCAAGTGTGTCCTTTAGATAATATCTTTCATCAGTCATCAAATTGAACACTCCAAGTGAGTTGTAAACATAGATACGTGTTGTATCTTAGATGACTTGACATCCTAGTCATAAGCTAGATAGTAGATGACTAAGCTTATCAAATTTTGTAATGATCTCCTTTATTCTATAAAAAGGAGATCACACCCCTTTAGATAAAAAAGAGTGGTGGTGAGTGCATGCTTCACAGTGAAACAAAGTGAACATCACCTCCAAGGTGCTTCGTACTTAGAAATTACAATAACACCAAGTGTGTTAAAATGTAAAGCATCTAAAAGAGTGTGTGTGTGGGAACATCAGACAAGGGGTCTGTTGTTGTTAGGTTTGTTTAGCCTCAAGGATCTTTGATCCCTGTTAGATTGTAAACCGTGCTATACTTGATCACATAGCATTGGGGCTAGTTGGAATAACAAACAGTGAAAAGCTAGAAAACCCTTGTTGTGATAATATTGTTTCTTTAATAGAATATTCCGTCAATATTATCATTGTGCTCTTAATAGCCAAAACACCTAGATCAAAGGCTTAACATCCTAAAGCCCATAAACGTCAGTAAAAGCTTTTTCAAACAAGCTTTTCACAGTCACGTATTTTACTCTTGACGCTCTACCTTGTGACGCCTTCAATTCTGTACTGGGCCGTCATGAAAATTACTCTTGAAGCCGTCAGAATTTCCTTCTTGTCGCCGTCACCTATTGTTCCCAGCAAGGAAAATTAAGACTTTGGCGTTTTCTTCACTTTTAAGCTCCAAAAACGTCCGAATTGCTTCCTTTTCTAGATTTCTCTCCCAAAGTACCTAAAATCACAAAAGGAACGATTTAGGGCAATATTTGATCAAATAAATTCAATTCCGGGGTTAAATGACCCCCTAAAAGTGGTTAATTTTTTGCCTCATCAAGATTCTAAAATCAGTTGGCTCAAAATGAGAAATGGTAGCTGATACTAGAGAAAGGGTTCACAAGATGCAAAAGAAAACAGTGAACCCAGTTCCAGATGGCCGGTCCCCTTAATTGTATGCCGGCCCCCTTAATGATTAAGGGGACCGCCTAGGGAATTAAGGGGGCCGCGCCATCTGGTGTTTTCCCAGACGACCAGAAACCCAAAATTTGCAGAATTTGGTGATTTTTCAAGTGTGTTTTTCCAGCAAGCTCTATTAGAAGTATATACTCTAGGAATGATGATATATATATATATATATATATATATATATATATATATATATATATATATATATATATATATATATATATAACCAAATTAGCATGCAAATTTGACATATTATAATCCATATTGAAAAGAAGCATAGCATAACATTAAGATAGTAGCATGATAATAGTTAAGATCTAAACATCATTAAAGAGATAAACAAGAAGTAACACAAGTATTTCCGAATAAATCGAACAAATAGCAAATCATACAAATGTCTAATAGAACCAAATAATAACAAGTAGCAATACGTCAATATCTCCTACTTCTTCTTCTTTCCAAGCATCTTTCTAAACATCTTCCTAACGGATTTGAATCCTCCTCGAAGTTCTTCATGCATTTGTTGTTGACGATTGATGATAGATGTTTGACGAGTGAAGAGAAGCTCATCGGTACGTTCATGAGGAAGAGGAATTTGATACTCGGTATCATCAATATCGGAAAGATTTTCAACAAAGGTCGTGGGGGATGGAGTACTAACACGTGAGGTGTTTTCCTCCTCATCATCATCGTCATCACGATGAGATGTAAAACTACGAGGCCTAGAATACAAAGGAACACGAGATTTTCCTTTGTCACTTCGAGAACGACGAGTACGAACACGAGTAAGTTTGTTCAAAGTAGGAAGGATATGAACGTAGTAGTCTCTTTGAAGATGTGGGTAATGTTCCATCACATAACGATAAAGTCGTGTGAGAAACATACCGTAAGGAAGATTGGCATTTGGGGTGTTTTTAGCGGACATGATTCGATGAATAAAAAGATAAGCCAAATTGTATTGCTCTTCAACAATTACACAATAAAGCATGTGGGCAATGCTCGCCGTGACATGATCACGGTGACCACCAGTACCAAACGCATTCTCTCGAATAAGTTCTTCCCACTTCTTCATATCTTGGCTTAGCTCTTTCAGGAGGATTTGATTGGCATGAATATCGACATTCTTCGACTTGATTACTCGACTAGTCGTACGACGTTCTAGTTCAAGCATTCGATGAATGTCTTCAGGACTAGGGATCTCAGAATAGTAGGGGCCATCCTGAGGACGATTTCTTTCAAGAGAGGAAAGATCCCATGCAATATATGTGGAATGAAATTCTGCTTCGACACAAAAAAAATATTCAATGAAGTAGTTTCATAATGTTCCTTTTATTTTGATGTTAAACTCGTTTAGAATATATGATATCAAAGAGTATGATATCATAATTCATTTCGAAGTAAGGCTAGACATACATTGGATTATATATCTTCCATTTCATAAGAGTTTGACAAAACATAAGCTTGTTTAAAGGATTAAAATGCAAATTTTAGTTTTCAAAAATATCTTTTTCGAGATAAACCAAACGCTCCCTTAACTAGATGAAAACATCCTAAAACATCAATATATATATTGATTATATATCTTGATGACGTCTATTGATTCTAGTAGTATTAACAAATTTTATGAGCTGGTTTTAAGTTTCAAATAACTACATATAGTTATGGTTTGTTTATGAACCAAACGCCCATGTTGTCTTCATGAACCATTTTATAACGAATTGAAAAGTATGTTTTGATTGTTTATAACATTAAAACAATGTAATGTAGTAAGTTTTAAATAGTTTTTGAGAGTTATATCAACAATGTGCCTTTTGAAAAATAAAATTCAACAGGGGTTTTTGGGCGATTAATGATTTTGACAAAATGATATGTTATACTAAATTTGAGTTGCAATACATCATCCTAATCCTATGGGAAGCATTTGGTAGTTCAATTTCTAGCTTCTATTTCACTAAAATTCGAATTAAAATAAATTTTAATAAAATGCATAATTATTGATTAGACACCAAATCGAATGAAATGTGATGAAATGCATGTTGGAAAACTTACAAAAGATGTTGTTATATGTTTGGTTAACGTTTGCCCCTTTCGAAACAACCCCGGATTGGTGATATGGTGGAGGATTTAGATGGTTTTGGGTGTTTTGGTTCGTACTCAGCAGTAATGGGAAGAGATGAATGAGCAAATGGAGTGTTTGGGAATGGAAATAAGGTGGAAAACGTATTTGGAAGTGTCAGATGGCCGGTCCCCTTAAACATTAAGGGGACCGCCCTCGATAACAAGCCGGTCCCCTTAATCTTTAAGAGGGCCGCATTTGAAATTTTTGAGATTTCGCGGAATTAGTTTCTGGAACAAATAAATTTATACGTATATAATTAGATTTATAATATATCAAAAATACGTAAACGTTTATTGGCACGATGATAAGATACTTAACAATTTTTAGTTACCGTTTCGATAATTAAAATGTACCTTTGACAATTTTGGATAAAATGATCAAAGTGTTAAGTTGATGAGGGGTTTGAGGTGTGTTCGGGAATGTGTGAATAAGTGTCTATATATATATATATATATATATATATATATATATATATATATATATATATATATATAAGTATAAATGTGAGTGAAAGATGGGTTGATGAGTGAGGTTTGAAAGATAATAGTGGAGATAGGATATAGTCGGCGAGAGGAGTTTGTTTCATCCATAGTGTTCACGTGCGAAGGCGTTCTTGCATGATAAAAGTCCACTTGACTCATATCCCTTCATCATCATGAGTCTTCTAAAAGAGGACTTAATAGAATAACGCGAGGGGGGAAGGAAAGGGTTCGATAATGAACAATTTCCTGGAGTTCTAGAGAGTCAACTAATGACATATCTAGGTTATGTGCAAGTAATTATATATATATATATATATATATATATATATATATATATATATATATATATATATATATATATATATATATATATATATATATATATATATATATATATATATATATATATAACAGGAGGCGTTACACGCGTATTGCCACCTCATTGCCCAGTCATTGCCATGTAATTCATTTTCTGCCATGTCATCACAATACATACATTGAATAACTCGACTGTAACTTTTTTTTTTCAAAAAATCAACTACAAGATTCGAACCTTGGACTGGTCGTTCAATAAGAAGAGACTCAACCATTAGCCCATGTCACAATTTGTGTTATACCATTGCAAAACATATGTGTTAACCACTGAACCAACACATTAAAACAATTTATCACAAACCCTAATCCCATATTATAATACCAATTACGTATTACATCCATTCACAGAAGCTTATTTGGTGTGTTGAGTTTCATCCATTCTTCCAAACCCTAATTTGTTTCTATAGCAATCATCGATCATATTCAGTCTCCAAGCCCTAAGGTTAATTGTTGATGCATGAGGGTTCATGTTTCACAAAAGAAAAAGAAAAAAAAATGAAAACGAGAAACAAAGCCATGAAGGTATTGAGATCGAGCCTTGATCGTAGTTTTTATTTTTTTAATACAATATATGAACACACATAATGAGTTGTTGATGAATTTCAAGATCTACTAATCTACCTATGTTGGATGGTCAAAAGATGAAGGTTAAGGTAAGTCATTTGAATCGTTAGGAACTAGATTTTACATATCTATAGGAACTTATTGAAGAGATTTGGTAAGCAGGGCTGGATTTTGGAGTGCAATGACATCCAATTTGACTAAATGCAAGCAGGAAGCAGACACAACAGCTTGAGTTGTACATTTGTGTTTTAAGGTGATCTTATAGTTGCATTTGAATTATTAATTAAGTAATTATTAATTACACATACATGTTAATGATTGAGTTTCTGTATGCTTATTTGGATCATTAAGGTTGCAGATTAGGAGGGACTTTGCAGCACAAAGAGGAAGTTTGGGACCATTCGAGATTTGTGGTTTAATTGATGCACAGAATGAAGGTGTTCGCATGGATCAACAAACCTTTTATTATTTGGAAAAGGTAGCAGATCAGGTATGTTGTCACAAAGTTAATTTTATTTCATTAACTTGCATTAACTTACAGATCAGGTATGTTGTCACATGTAGCTTTTAGCAATTTTGCATTAACTTACAGATGAGAAACTTCAAATACACTTTCTCTAGGAAACTTTCTAATATTCTTGATCACTGTTAGCCTAATGTATTACTAAGGACTATCATGAAGGTGCCATGTTTGAATTTCAGCATGTATTTATGATAGGGTAACAATAATGGTATAACAAAGAGACTAACAACTGGAGTTACATTGAATGTATGTCGGCAGTGGTCGTTTACAGAGATCACAATAGGGTAATGATGTGTTTAAACCAAACTTATATGCTTAAATCTTTAGGAAACAACATTTGATCATCTTCATTAAATATCATAGGTCACTCATGGCAACTAAAGGAAATCCAGGAGACAATAGAACCAGGATATCATTTGGTAACTCATGTCTTGAGAATATCAGGTTTCTTGAGATCATTTGGTAGAATCAGGAATGGATGGCAGATGCAACAACGGTATGGTTACTAATATACCAATATGATGTGAGTTTCTGTGGTCGAAATGCATTTGTAAGTTATGTATAGCTTGACTTGGGACTGATATTCTTTTTTGATTTGTGCATGTTACCATCACACCTGAAGTCACCTGACGTGGAGGGAATCGTACAGACGCAAAATAGGTCACATGTCGTAGTCAATGTTAGGATTTCATAATGGAATTAAAGATGAGTTGAGCATGTCTACTAAAGCTGGAGTAGAGTCCTGTTACCTTTGATTAGTAATCATGAGAAGAGGAAACCGTGGATGAGTCACAATTCAATGGTACTCCAGCATGTACCCAAGATGAACATTTAAGTCTTCTATGATCATAAAACTTCATTTTTCAGGTTTTATAGTGAAAATGCTAATGGTCAAGTAAGTATATGCACAATGAGGTTAGTTATACACGGTTTCTTTTTATAGCTATGACTCATTTGGAGTTGAGAGTGAGAAATGGTAGGTTGGGTTTGTAAATGGTCTGAAAGGCACGAGGGTATAAAATCTTCTGTTATTACATTCCTTGCATAAAAAAAATTACTTACACCGTTCTTCTTCACTTTGTTAACAGGTTCAATTCTCCAAAGATAGGGTCAGGAATAATTACTGTTACATTTATGCAAAGGTAATATGATTGTTTAGCTATTTGTTTATCTGAATACGATTAGTTCAGATGATTTAATGGGATGGTGATAGTTTATATTTTGTGGTTTCAATGTGGTCGTAGAAGGTTATATAGGCCAAAGAGAATGATAAAGGACAATGAGAGTTGCGATTGATCTGACAACATATGAACAAACTAAGAAATCATGCAAGAGAAACATAAAGTTTGACGATGTTCAGAAAGGGACCGTCGTAGTAGTAATTGATAGTAAAAAACTAGGTGAAAGTGAGATGCTAAACCTTATTACTCCTAGCAAGACTGAGCTACCCAGGGCAGATCAAAGAAGAAAACAAAAGTAAAATGCCAAATAAATTTCATGGAAAGTAGCTTCAATTTCAACCCCGTTTTTAGTCAACCGCTACTGCTAATAACCATCCTAGATGAACATTATTGCACAACCATGTTCTATGAAACTCATTCTAAGAAGATCAAGATGGGTAAGAAGTTAACTTATTTTATATTTATTGTGTTGGAATAGTTACATCAAAACCTTGAGATTGTAGTATACAAGTTTCAAACTTTGTAGAGTTTTACCAATCCAAGTGTAGGTAGTTCAAGTTATATACTTTGCCGATAAGAAAATTGCAATAGTTCAGGAGATGCCTGATGAAATCCTTGAATGGGGTACACCTCATACAGTGAGCTTGCTGATGCATGACAAGGTCAATGCTGCAAAACCTGGTGCCTGAGTTCAGGTAAGCTACAATTTTAACTTATGTGTTTATCTGAATATATGTGTTTATCTACCGTGTATGACTGATTAGTTGTTTTAACTGAATATATCACTAGGATATACAGGGCTATGACTCTATGAGAGTAAGAGTTGGCCAAACTCAAAGGACTGTGAAATCATTATTAATGGTAGATTTCTATACCATGTACCATCATTCCACACTAACTTACTTTAATCAGTATACCGTAATAAAAAATAAGTCAATAATGAATGACAGTGTTTGAGGCCTTATGTGGGTTTAGTAGTTCAGAGGTATAATCATATCTACTTGATTTGGATTCTGTCAAAGAAAGGAGTTTATTTAGTTGTGTTACGTTATCTATTTGTTTTTACAAATTAAGAATATAAATGTAGAGGTGCCTTATTGATATGTTATATGTGCATCTCCTGCCCTTTTATGTGTTACCTTGTCTGGATGATTAAAACTTATTCTGGCTACCAGATATGAACTAGCTGGTGATTCATACCACGAAGACATTGATGGTAATGGAGGCTTATAGAAAGGTGATGATTTAGTCATCTCAGGATGCCACTATGCTGCCAATGACTTGAAAAAGGTGATGTCAACGTAATTTCAAAACCTAACATATAATTTTGTTGTTTACTATTAATCCTAAATACCATTTCTTATTTTGAAGCTAATGAAAAAGAAAGTTCATTCACTTTCTTTCTGTAATGCATACAGGCTCTTAGATTGTTTTATTCAAACATTTAAGTTGTTATTCTTACTCTTTATTCGAGGTTGTTTACAAAATGGTGGTGTTTTAGTTGAAAATCCAAAAAACGCATGCCTTAAGTCACATGTGACAGTGCAGGCTGAATCTTTGGAAGCAGTTCTTCAAGGTGATTCCTCTACACCAATTATTTTGTATCATATACACATCACAATTACTAAATAAAAATGTATATGCAGGCTGATTTGTGACCGTGAAACTACTAAAGCTAACATGGCGTACCTACGAGGCTACGATTATTATAGGTTACCCTCTTTGTGGTACACAGTACCGGGTATTTTTACTATTACCTTGCTGTAAATTTTCCTCAACCTGGCAGAACTTGGATTGGATATGATAACGAGGGGTACAAACATGGGAGCTTGAGCAGCCGTTATGTGAAATCCATGTATTGGCCCGTCACAACTCTCACCACTGTGGGATATGGTGATCTGCATGCTCAGAATAGAAGGGAGAATATCTTTGTCATATGCTATATGCTTTTGAACCTTGGATTGACATCATATCTTATAGGAAATATGACCAACTTGGTTATCCATGACACCAGTAAAACTAGGCAATTTGTGAATTTTAATTTCTTTTTCTTTTTTTCCTTGAATATTCGGTTTTGTTGTAAATTATTATTATACATGTTATTAACTATTCAGCTGTTTTATAGAGGGATACCAATCCGCCTCAATTTTTGCTCATAGGAATCACTTGCATGTTCGACTACAAGATCAGATGCTTGAACATTTGTGTCTGAAGTATAGAACTTATTTAGAAGGACTTCAACAACAAGAGACTCTTGATTCACTTCCAAAATCTACCCGGTCAAACATCTTCTAATGTTTCCATGCTGTTGTTGAACCTTCTAAAGTATCATTTTAACATCGTTACAGATGGTGCACTCGCAAAGAGAAAGATTCAACATACTTTACAAACAATGCAGGTAACATTTACTTAAAAGATAATCATAACAAAGATATAAATATGGACGGGTTAGTTAACAGGTCAAAATGGGCTGAGTTTCTTAAAGCTTTCAGATTCAAAACTTTGTGAGGTGTCCAAACAATAAAGCTCCGACATAAATATGTTGGTTTTACTGAAAGTTGTTTTTAAGCGTGTTTTAATGTTAGACCATTTTAACATATTTTACCAGCTCCAACACATGCCCACATGTCATATGCATGATGTCAAACAACATGAGTTGAATGGAGTTTGCCATTGTTTAGGATTAAATATGCTTCAATTATGATGATTCTTAATGCTTAAAATTTTTTAAACTCTATTATATTTTTCTTCTACAGGTAACATAGATATTAAATTTCTCTTAAGTAGGTGGTCTAAGTGTTTATAAGCATTATTATACACTTTCTATCAACTTGGTAGTATGCTCTTAGGGATTATGCTTCATGGAGTGATTGGCATTCAATATCGAAAACTTTGTTCAAGATTTGGGCTTAGGTGATGTAAATGAAGATTACTCGGATGATGAAGCTCGAGACGCAAGGTTTATTGATATCAGGAGTTTGGGAAAATCAATACGTGTAACTTTTGGAGTAAGGCTCTTTGATGGGACTATCGTTTGAGGAGTTCATTCAATATTGAGCTACGAATGTAGTGAAGTTACAATGACGTCCAGTAGATACTCTTCAAAGATTGCATCCTTTGTCTAGCCCACAAAGCTTATCTCAAGTTTAAGTCCTATTGTCTTAATTATGACTTCAAAATGCATTTGTGCGTGGTGGTTAATATATGGTAGTTGTTTTTTTTTCTTTTCATTATTGCAGCGTCACTAAGAAAGTGGGCTAAGTGGTACGTTTATATCTTATATTGTTAACTTATAACTTTCAACGATATTCATAAAATCAATATTTAATAACGGCCAACTAATTTCCATTGTTAACGCATAAAAGAAAAAAAATCATTCTTTAATAACTTATTATTCGTTAACTAATACATTCAAACTATATATATATATATATATAAATAAATATATATATATATATATATATATATATATATATATATATATATATATATATATATATATATATAGTGTATCTTTATTTTCAGAACCCTGTTAAGTGCGGGAACTGCGAGAACCCAATCTAAGCCCTTCATTTTTTGATCAATGGCTGAAATGCTATGTGGCATATCTGTAATTAAGCAAAAGATGAGGCATTTTGTTATATTAATAGGAGGGGTAGTATAGGGATTTTGTGTTAAAATATTTTCAAAACCGTATATCTCCAACTAGATCTAGAAATCAAAATAACATTTCACTCTCCATCTATTTCTTCTTCACCCCAAACCCTAGCCGCCTATCCTCACAATCCACTTCTCCTAATTCGTTTTCTACCCTTAATTATGAACCTTAAATCCAAAACTTTCGGTTTGTAAAATTGTTATTTCAAGGTTGTGGCGGTTGCGTTTTTCGCCGGCGGGATGTGGGTTTAATGGTCATGGTATGGAAAGAAAATCACAAGGTAACATCTTATGTAATCCAGAAAGTTAAACTTAATTAATTTGCCATGTATTGATCCTAGACGTATCGGATAACAAGAGACACGACAAACATAACAAACATAACTTTGTCATTTTGGCTTTGATTTTGGATATATATGACGATTTTGTTATCCAATGCATTTATCTTTTGAAACAATATATTGCAAATATGCGTAACTCATGTGAGTGATGAATTGAAACACATCTTTACATATATATGAGACAAGTTTTGAGTTGTACTTGATGCTTTGAAAGTTGTACCATGACAATTAAATGCCACTTGGCACGAAGTGATGACTGGATAATACGAGTCATCATCCACCTAGGCAGTATCATCCACGTAGGCAATTTGACTCTATCACGAAATTAGTTTAAAAATTTTGACATCAATGGGATTCGAACCCGGGTTTTTCATCTCATTCAACATACTCTCAACCAATGGAGCAAGTGGGTTTTCGTGTTAGACACATTCAAAACAAATATGACATGCTTTAATAACCTACTCCCTAATTATAGACAATTCAAAACAAATAGCTTATCAAGAAGATTTAATTTGATAGTAAAGGCGGAAAGTTTCTTAGCTAAAAAATCGTAATTCAAATTCAAGATCCTGCATTATCTCACAATGAAACGTCTGATTGAAATTAATCCTCCTCAAGACCTCAATCATTCACACAAAAAAACATACGACAATAATCAAATTCAAGACCCTAAATCTTTCAAATCCCTCATTTCATCCATTGAAACCTAAACCTTAATTCAAGTCTTCCATTTAGGGTTTTGATTACCAAGTCATTGTTTTCAATTCACTAAAAGTAAGGTCTTTAGGAGATTGATTATGACTTTTCTGTTTGTTATATAATGTTTTTTTTAGTCATGTTTCTTCGAGTAATCATGTTATTTTGTTATGATTGCAGATATATAGGAAATCTATAGTGTTTGGACAAGCGCTCACCGGTTGTTATATAATCAAAGGTAATAATTTAAATTTTATGAATTACTAATGATCTATTGTGTGCTTTTGAAAGTATGTGTTTGAATTGGAGATTCAAATTGACAATGCGGCCTATTATCTGGTATATCTAAAATTATGTAACTGATGCAAAGTCAGTGTTTGATGAAATGTCTAAATGAAACATTAGTTCTTTATCGATGGTTATACGCTATGCAAAGATGGTTTTGTAATTTTATTTGTTTTTTACGATTATTGATTAAGCATTGATGGACCATCTATGCCTCACAATTGAATATCTGTTATTTGTTCCATAATAACACTTTTGTGTTTGTGGTTAATCAGGTCCACGGCACCAAGATAAAGGTTCTTGCAAACCTCAAACAAGGTACAGACGAAGAACGTGCAAAATGGAAAAAATTATCCACCACAATCAAGGTACACAGTTTGTGTTTAACCTGGTACTCCATATCTGCTTTCATTTGCTCCATTGATTTAATGTCTTTTATCATATCTAATTCTTGGCAGACGGAATATCCAAAATACACTCGGCTGCTGCCCAGATATTGGAGGGACTCCTATCCCAGGAAATGGAAGATAAATTAAACCATTATAAAGAGGTAAATAAGCTAAACGTATCTATACATATATTCAGTTCATTTTCTTTTCTTCTAAAAGAACTATGTCCTACCAGATAATAGCTGCAACAGACGAGGTAGACGAGAATATTGACAGAGACGAATTAGCAAAATTTCTTTCCATCAATTGTGATCCTGAAGGGGAAGAATTTAAGGTAATCGCTTTATGTTTAAAGATACTCACTAATAGTGTGACTTTATGGCACGATACGAATATACAGTAATATACATGATAGTGTGGACATAAAGTGAAGCTTTTCCATGGTGAATCAATGAGTCCTCTCAAGTATCTTAGTGGTTATTGTAGAAAATTGAAGACTTTGAACCTTTGCGGATATGTCAAAGAGGCTTTCGACAAAGGTCGCAATGATATTATTACACATGTGCCGCATTTATCTTGAAATGTGTGATTCATAATATTTAAGTTCTAGGGTTGTTTGCAGGCTATTAAATTTAACTTGCAGTCATCTTGAGTCAATGAATCTTGCTTGGCGTAAGGGAGTTAGTGATGTTAATGTTATGAGTTTAGCTAACGGGTGTCCCACTCTACGTACTCTCAAACTGTCTGGTTGTGCTCTAATAATGGGTATGTTTTGATCATATAATTGGAATTTGAATGTCAGAATTGATTGTTTGTATTGAAATAAAAAAGCTCAAATGAATCCTTATATAATTAACATGTGATGTTGAATAGGTTCTTTCGGATCTGCGGCAACCTACCGACAACTAATAGCCATGAGAAGCACTATCAGGCGCGACAATAGGTTAGCCGATTATTGTGAAAATAGGTATATTTCTAGCAATATTTTTTGTGTATTTGAAAATCGGGATGGGGTGATTTTTTGACTGATTATGACGATCTCAAATTTAACATTTTGTGTATTCCATCTTTATCTTTGGCATGTTTAAAGGTTTTTACAAGCATCCATAACCTAAAAAATCAAACCACAACCTTCATTGCGCCGTATTAAACAAAACCTGTTACCCATTAAAGATTAAATATGGTGTAATAATATCACAAGCTTCAACTGATCTAAATGTCTAAATGTCTGTTCGTTGGCAGCTATTAAAACAAAACTTGTTACCCATTAAAAAATTTCTAAACTTGTGATTGAAACAAACTTATTCTTTAGTTCCCATCATATCATTTAGATTTCGACATTGATGCACGGGATATTTTTATTAGCCGAATTGAAGTGGATACCAGACATTAGTGTAAAGGTGCAATGAAAGCCAAAAACCAAAAGAAAAAGAAACTATGATCTTAAGCACGAGCAAATGTCCTTTACTATGATATAGTATGCATACAATTTTCTGAGTTGTGTGGTATTTGCCCTGATCTAATTTTATTTATATTGGATTAACAAGAGAAGTGTTTTCAGATTAATATTAACGCACCATCACGGACAAGTGGAGCTCAACTGCAGTACCTCATATAGCATATAAAAAAAAATGAGAAGACCAATTCTTTATTTGGTAACCTCTTGATCTATAAACTTACCCATGTTTATTTTGTTATTTTCTTTAATATTTTTAGGTTGTTTTTTGAATCTCTCTTTAGTTAGGCAACATAGTGCAGTAAAAGATTTAAACTAACATCAAGGGGTAGATTTTTTTTATTTTTTTATTTTCTTTTTATTTATTTATTTATTTATTTTTGCATTCTAATATTTTTGTATTTATTTTTAATTTTTTTTAAAGTTGCATTCTAAATTTCATTTTGTGCATTCTAACTTTTAATGTTCAACATTTAGCAATGTCATTTTGCGTCACTTGTGCCTACAGGATCCAACCGAACAGACCAAAATTGACAAGTTCATGGTCAATAGCTTGACGGAACTGTAAATGAATGGGGCTGGTGCAAACAAAAGATAATGGCACACCACCTCATTTAGCATTCAGTTTTCAAGTAGATAAAAGTTGCATATTTTTATGATCATTTGCTTACCTATATTATTCATGTCTACCAGCCTGGTGCAAATGCTATACTGTTAGTGTCTCTTGCTGTGTACAAGGTAGGAGCATGAGTTTAAAAATTCCTCTTTACCAGGTACTCACCGAGCTCTCTTCAAATGGCAATGTGTAACTGATTTGAATATGTCAGACTTGATTGCTAAGTTCGTTGTCTTAACATGTAGCACATTCCAAACTTTGTTTGAAACAAGAGGTGCTACATGTTCCTGCAATTAATGTGATAAATGGAGGTTCACATGCAGGTAAAACATACACATTTATCTTACAATACATTCCCATATTGTTTTACGCCAAGGACGCGAAGAATTGTAGCCCTCGTGGTCCAGAGTTCGGTGAGCTTCACCGGCTATTTTAGGTATCTCATTTGCAGGTATTGATATGGTTTTATGTATGAAATTGAGTATGATTTGTAAAATGGATACTGATCTAATATATTATTGGTCGTTTATTTATTGCTGACTTTATTCTTTTGTGTATTGCTTATTTGCTTAGTCTTGCCATATGCAAGCATATTGATAGTTAGATGTTTTAAAGGTAACAAATATTACATCTACAAAGATGGTTTACTACATCCAAATGCTAGAGCTAGGACAATAGAGTTATCAATCTGTATATCTATGTAACTTTAGGTACACTCTGATGCAAAGTATTGATAGATGAGCTATCATTAGCCAAACACAATCTTTGGCATGTGCGAAGTTAAGATAAGGTCCCTGCTACGAGATATCAAATTTGGGAATAATTTTACAATTAGGAAATAGTCATGTGGCATAAAGTTCGTTTTACTTCCCTATTTAAATTATCCTCCTACTTCCTAATAGATTTCATGACTGTATTTTTGTCTCCCAAGTTCCATAGAAATTGCATTATTATCTTTGGCGTGTAGTGTCAAAAGTTTAGTTTTCATATTGAAAACCATCTTTAGTGCCTTCATATACCTTTACAAAAACTTAACAGAAACTTGTGTTGCTTCCGCACACTGAGCTGCAATGTAAAAGCGCAAGGTTATGTGTTTTCACTTTTTCTTAAGAGAATTTGCAGCAGTTGCTTTAGTATTGCGTTATGATGGACTTTTTGGCTCCCATGGTCTTTAGCCATTGTCACATGTTGGTTTGTTTTTACTAAAGCGAGTATTCTCACATGGTCAACTATATGTCGCTATGTCAAGAGTCCAGAGCAAGCGATGATTGAAGGTTCTATGTTTAGATAAAGACAACAACTATTGCAAGTCAACTACAAATGTTGTTTATAAAGAAGTCTTATGTCGGATTTGTATAAGCATTATTGTTTTGTACATACAACACATTCATTGTTTTGTAAAAAACTGACAAGTTATTTAAACAATTTTTTTTAATGTTTTTCGCTTATCTATTTATTTTCTTCCTCTTAATATTATCTATATTATTATGAAGCGAACCCGCCCAGTATATATATATATATATATATATATATATATATAAGTATATGATCGAACAAATGGAAAGAAATAGCAAGCTATATCTATGCAAACAATGTAATCAAATAACGCATATTTATCTAAGCATGGCAATGAGTTATGAAAGAATGGCGTACCCGGTGGTCTTCAAAAAATCTTCAAAATCATCAAGATGACATATACACTTTGACAAAGTCTATATTGAGAGAAACTTCAAGATTGCCTCAAGGAATGTTCATCTAGCCATTTGATTCCCATTGTTTCTTTGGTCCAAAGTTGTTTGGTCCAAACATGTTTAACATTTGACTAGGATGCATGAAAGGTGGTAGTATACCCTAAGGATTGTAGCTTTGTTGGTAATTCCACATTTGATTACTATTGCTATTATAGTTTTGCCTATTTTGGTTTCTTCTTGGTTGAGGTGTTTTAGACCTAGGATTAGGATTATTTGGTTTTCTAGGTGGTGGTGTTTTAGATCTTGTCTTAGGTTTAGAAGATCCTGCCTCATTTTTTAAAGACGGTTTATAGAAAACTTTTACTTCTTCATTGTTGGCAAGAGGTATTTTTCTATCATTAATAAGTATATACTTAGGATTAGATTTTAGAGGTTTTTGTTCATTAGGTTCATTTTCGAATTTGACATTTTTAATCTCACTTGTTGAAGCTTCATTTGAATTATATCCTAAGCCGGTTTTATCTCCGGATGTTCTTTGAATACTTATTATTTTACTAAGTGAGTGACTACTATTTTCAAATTTATCAAGTTTGCGAATTTCTTCCCTAAGTATTTCGTTTTCACCTTTAAGCTCTTGACATGATTTACATTTTTCAAAAATTTCTTTACCTTTTTCGAGTTGATGTATTTTAATTTTTAGTTCTAGTACTTCATTTTCCAATTGATTGTTTATGTATTTTAGTGATTTATTTTTGGCCATTACTAGTTTTCCTAATTTGCATAACCTATTATATTCATTATCTAGATCTTTTTCATCTAATGATAAGCTTTCATCACTAAAATCTTCGGTTTCGGAACGTACCTCATTTGATGTATTCGCCATAAGACACTTCTCTTCTTTTGTCGTTTCTTTCTCATCTTCATCACTATCACTCCAAGCGCCTCCAACAAAAGCTCTTTGATTTTGATCTCTTGTCATCATTGGACATTTTCCAATGAGGTGATTTGGATCACCACACTTGAAACATTTCCTTTCAATCTTGTTGTTCTTGTCATCCTTACTCTTTTGAAATGTTTTCTTTTCATCATGCGGTTGTCTTACGAATCTTCCTCGCCTTTTGAAGAATTTCTTGAAATCTCTTACGGCCATGGCGTATTCTTCGTCATCACTTTCAGAAGATGAGCTATCTTCGATACTAGATTTCTTTCTAGCTTTCAAGGCGATTGACTTGCTTTGCTCTCGTTTTTCTTTGACCATTTCGGAATCCTTCTTAATAATAACTTCGTAAACTTTAGATTTCCAATTAATTCATCAAGTTGCAATGTTGACAAATTCTTTGATTCTTCAATAGCCGTCACTTTAGCTCGCCATTTTGGATGAAGAGCCCTAAGAAACTTCCTAACAAAATTCTTACTAGAAAAATTCTCATCAAGTGCTTTTAAACTTGTGATGATAGTGTTAAATCTAGCAAAAACATTATCAATTGATTCCTCTTCCGGAATCGTGAATTGCTCATATTGTTGAACAAGTAGATCTATCTTATTATCTTTGACTTGACTATTACCTTGGTGAGTTATTAGTAAAGAGTTCCAAATTTCTTTTGCGGTTTCACACATAAAGATCCTTTCGTACTCTTTACGTGGTAGCGCATTATAAATAACCATTTTTGCTTCATTATTTTTAGCAAGTTTTCTTTTTAAATCATCATTTTGTTTTTCAAAAGGTACGATTTCATCTTTCTTTGTTTCGGGGTTATTTTGAATAGGTAAAAAATCACCATTGGTAATAACATGCCAAAGATCTAGATCTTTTGACTTCACATAAGTTTCGAATCGATTTTTCCAATATAAAAATCCATCACTTTGAAATAGTGGTGGTCTTTGCATAGATTGCCCTTCTAAATATTTTTCAGATTCCATAGATCGTTACAAGTTTTAAAATACAATATATTTTAAAGATCTTGCTAGACGTGGCTCCTAATACCAATTGTGGAAAACTAGAAGGGGGTTGAATAGTTTTACGTTCTTTTTAAATTTATTACCAAAATATTTTGTAGCTTATTAAAAACTTTCAATTCGATCTCAAGTGAATTCAAATGACAACCAATATAAGTAATTCTAATCTAATAATGAAAGTATTGAAATGTAATGAAGAAAAGATAGAGTTAGAAAGATCAAACCACAACACGCGAATTTATAGTTGTTCGGCTACAAGGACACCTTCCTTGCCCTACTCCACTCCCCGAGTACCACACTCGAGAGTTTTCTTCATTATGTCAACAAACTCCTTATGGTGGAGAAACCTTACACACCTTGGCTTACACGAGTTAACGACACTAAGCTAAATGTCGAGTTCTAATCGTAGCTAGAAACAATCTCACAACTCCTTCAAGGCTTCACACCTTCTTCACACCTTCACAACTTCTTCAAGGCTTCACACCTTCTTCACACCTTCACAACTTCACACCTTCTTCTATGCACAACTAATTCACAACTACAAAACTACTTTACAACACACCTAGTTTCTACAATCAACAACTTTACACAACACTTTTACAAATATCTAACACAACTACAATATGAAACTAGCTATTCACAACACTACTACAATTAGATGGATGTAGAGGAGTGTTCTTCTTCTTGCACTTGAATGGATGAAGCTTTGGATCACTTGGAAACAAAGACTTATGAATTACATGATCAAAGGATTTTAGATCTAGAAATGGAGGTTGGATCAGAAAGTTTATAGTGCAAAAAGGTGAGAAAAATATGTGAAATGATCCAATATTTATAGGGCCAGAAAATACTGTTCTGGAGCGTGCCGGTCCCCTAAATTAGGGGGCGGTCCCCTTAATGATTAAGGGGGCCGCCTAGTAAAATTAAGGGGGCCGCCCTCCTGAACGTTGGAAAGGTTTTTCTGGATAAAATTTGCCCTTTTTGGTTGGAAATCTGAAATCATATCTTTGTAGTTTAATATAGCATTACCAAAAATGATTTACAAATATATATATATAAAATGTTTATATCATTTTATAAGATGTTATGTCTTAAGACAAAATTTCCTTTGATCATGTAATGCATAAGATGCTTAGTTTATGCATACCTTAAGTGATATTAGATGTAGAGGTAAATATTTGTTACCAAATACTTGTTTACGTCTTAATCTTGACTTAATTTGATTTGAGTTTTGTAATTATCAAAACATAGGTTTATTGAGAGATATTAATAACCTTTTTAAACATTATTTATATCAACAGATTCCTTAGAACTGGGCGTGCTCTCATCGATGTATTTAAGCAAGAGATCACATTGCGTGTTGGAACTGAAGCTGTCACCTTCAACCTCGATCAAACTTCGAGGTACTCCTCCAATTATGACTCTGAATCGGTAAACCAAATAGATGTCATCGATATTACTGGTGAGGAGTACGCTCAAGAGGTTTTAGGTTTCATTGATGATTCTTCGAGTGAAAACCTCACTCAATCTTCTCATCCCATCATAGCCAATTCTTCTCCTTCCCTCACTCCGTTTGAGGGAAGTGACTTCATCTTAGAAGAAATTGAGGCCTTTCTCAAAAGTGATTCGATTCCCGATAGAATCGATAACCAAGAGATTGACCCTGAGAGGGATATTCTCTTACTAGAGAAATTATTAAACGAAGATCCCTCTCCTCTTCCTGTTCTACCACAACAACTTCATAAAGAGGAAGTCAAAAATGTTGAGAAAACTGATGACTTTCCTGTGGTTGAGCTTAAGGACTTGCCGCCTCATCTTGAATATGCATTTCTGGAGGGTGATGATAAATTACCCGTCATAATTTCTAAAGATTTAAGTGTTGAGGAAAAGGCTGCTCTCATAAAGGTTTTGAAGTCGCATAAACAAGCAATTGCTTGGAGACTCTCCGACATCAAGGGCATTGACCCCGAATTTTGTACCCACAAGATTTTAATGGAGGATGACTTCAAACCAGCAGTCCAACAACAAAGAAGGGTGAATCCAAAACGTATGCCATTTGGTTTATGTAATGCTCCGGGCACCTTTCAAAGATGTATGATGGCCATATTTTCCGACATGATCGGGAAAACTATGGAGGTCTTTATGGACGATTTTTCGGTCATTGGGGATTCGTTTCAATCATGTCTCTCCCATTTAGACAACATGCTCAAACGTTATGAAGACACAAAGTTATGTCTAAATTGGGAGAAGAGTCACTTTATGGTCAAAAAGGGCATTGTCCTCGGCCATAAAATTTCAAAGAATGGGATTGAGGTTGACAAAGCCAAAATTGATGTCATTGCAAAATTACCTCATCCCACTACCGTCAAAGGTAATAGGAGTTTTTCGGGTCATGCAGGTTTCTATCGTAGGTTTATTCAAGATTTCTCAAAAATCGCCCGGCCTATGACCCATCTCCTCGAGAAGGATGCTCCTTTTATCTTCTCACCTGAGTGCGTAGAAGCTTTTGAAACTTTAAAGAAAAAGCTTACTGAGGCACCAATTCTTGTTGCCCCCGATTGGGACTTGCCCTTTGAACTTATGTGTGATGCTAGTGATTATGCAATAGGGGCAGTCTTGGGGCAACGCAGATCTAAACACTTTCAGCCTATACACTATGCAAGCAAAACAATGACTGAGGCTCAAAGTCATTACACCACCACTGAAAAATAATTGTTAGCTGTGATGTATGCCTTTGAAAAATTCTGGTCATATTTGATATTGACCAAAAGCATAGTGTATACGTGTCACAACCCACAATTTCAGGTCATTTTCCCAAACTTCGATATTCTACTATTCACAAATTACTATTCATTGATCACTATTCATCATTTTACTATTCATCGTTTTTGAGGTCAATTTGACATTCCGAGACACTTTTCAGAAATTTTACTATTCACTTGACACTATTCATTTCCGAGAGAAAACCACTATTCACGTGCATTATTCATGTCATCGTAAATTTAGTTTACGTGTGTTCAAATTCGCGTAACCGTATTGGTTCAGGAGCGAATTCATGCATTATTGTCAGGGACACTTCATACGGACTAGAAATAGTCTGCATATCATCATTAGGGCACTTGCATACTATTCCACTCGTAGGATATCTAAATTACTACTTTTGGTACGATTAACGAATTACGTACGTTTATTTCAATAAACGCTAATACGCGAACTATAAAAGTGTCTAACGTGTCCGACACTCCCGACTATGATCCTAATACATTTTTATACTCATTTCTATAATATAAAAACTATAATATTAATTTACCCGGTATTTTGGAAATTTAACTAATACGTATCGTACGTTTAACTTAATAACGCCGGTTTTCATCAAAATTGAACGATAATCACCCTAACTCTCCGTACTTGTACCCGACTTATTTTTACAACTTTTATAACTTTATTACGTCCCGAATAACTTCAACGAAACTTATTTTTAACAAACCCGGTACCCGATTAAACCTTAAACCTTAAACCTAAACCTAACCTAACTATACTTAATCACTAACACTAATATATACTAACTAACTACCCAACACCCTTCCCCTTTTCCCTCACCAAAACCGGCCAAGCCCCCCCCCTTGGTCTTCCAACTTTTATTACCTCACCAAACCTATTAATTGTCCACCAAACTTTTGTCCAAGTATATATTAAACTTTTCTTAACTCATTTTCATAAAAATCATTTTTTTACTTACAACTTTGCTAGTTTTCTCTCTTTTCTTGGTGTTTTGGTTCGAATTGGGTTAGACAAGGAGCAAGGAGAAGAAATTTTACAAGATCATATTATAAACTAGTTTGTATAATCATCCTTGTTAGAGTTTTGAAATAAAAACTCAAGGATTAGTAAGCTTTTTATCATCTAAACTCTCTAAACCACCAAGTAAGTATACAAACTCATTTTTATGATTTTTACAAGTTATTATTATGTTCATATAATTTTCTTATAAGATCTTACACATGTATCAACTTGTACCACTTCATTTTGTATATTTTAACTTTGAAGCCCTAAAAATGGAAACATATGAAACTCTTGTTAGACCTAGTGGTTGGATGATATTTTAGGACCCATGACACCCTAAGAAGGTGTATGGTAGGATTAGATTAGTCTTGTGGTGTTTGAAAGTGGATTGATGGATGGTGGAACTAGTTTAGAGACTTGGAAATGATTTTTGGAACTTTTGAAATACCTACTGTCCTTATTTTAAATTCGTGGGAAAATCAGTAAGTAATGACTAAGTTTTGACCAAAGATTTAGAAAATACATTCAAAAACGAAACTTTAGGCGAAAGAATCAATTAAAACGAGTTTATAACGAAGGAGTTATGATTTTTGCAAACTTAACGACGAAAACTACTTTTCCAGAAAACTGCTTGCTGTTGGGCAGAATACGATGGGTATTTTGAGGCCTTAAACGTAACCTAAAAGAGCCGAGTTGTCTAAAATATACTAGTATACACAAAGACGAATCCGTGGACATAAAGAACAAGGAAAACGAGCTTGAAACGACCGAGTTATGACCATTCTAACATCGTCAAACTATATATATATATATATGGACACAAATAAAAATAATAACGTACGCGTTAAACGGTATATTTTCTAGTAAATATTACTAAGGACTATTTTCTTATCAAACGAATACGTACGACTCGAGGGAATACTTATACGACTTAACGACGTATTTCAAGGTTTTCAATACAAGGATTTTGACGCTAACTTTAGTACGAGTTAGTACAACAAGTTATATACTTCTCTAAAATGGAATTATTTTTCCTAAGTATGGAAATCTATTTTACTATGACGATAACAAGTATTTCCAAATTACGAGTGGTATGAGTATCATGTGCATGTGCATTCATTTCATTTCGACTTGATCTTAATTAGATCGCGATTATTCATTTAGGTTGCGGATAGTGTACGCGCCTCATTGTCCCGATTACTCTTACATCATTGTACCATCGTTGTATCATCCTTTTGAGGTGAGTTCTCATAGCCCCGTTTTAATTACTTATTTGATTTTAAATCCCACGGGGGAGATTACATTGCACAATTATTTTTGTACATGCCCAAGTATATCAAATTCCATACATTGCTTAAGTTGCCTACTACCATGTTAAGTCCCCTTATATATATCATGGACCGTTAATTTTAGCTAAGCGAGAGTGAGTGGATAGATCTATCGAGGGTGACGCCTCCATTCGTGTTTGGGTTGCTCCAAACGGACGAATGCATTTCATGTCTTAACGAATTGAGTGTCTGGTAAACACTCGGGTGGGGCATTACAAAGTCTAGCTTCGGGGTCATGAGCTTAAGAGCCAATGTAGCATTTTTGACATTCGTGTCGGTCTACTTATTACTTGTGGCTTATGTACTTACGATTTACTTACAAACCTATGATTATTCACCAACTTTATGTTGACTGTTTTTCGCAATGTATTTCTCAGGTATCTAAGGCATTTCTCATGGCATTGCATGGAGTCTCTTTGTGTATCAAGGATGACGCGTCTCTTTTGGATTTCATGCACTTTGAACTATCGTTTGATTGTACTAAACTTGTTTCTTTAAACCTTTTCCAACTTATGGGACCAATGTTTTATAACTCTGAATATTTTGAATGAATCAAACGATGTATTTTATAAACGACACTTTAGGTCGTTCAATATATCCTGGTTGTGTGCTATGATCCGTTACACCCTCAGGTATTCCATTCCGCTGCCATTCAGGTATTTTGGGGGTGTGACAGATTGGTACCAGAGCTAAGGTTATAGCGAACTAGGTTGCATCATTGACCCTAGACTATAACCACACTATCATAGCATATCATCATTTCATCATAAGTGCATATTTGCTTATTTTTAGGCGATGCCATTATGCGAGTTATTTATTTTTATTTCACCTTGATTATCACAGAGACATGTCTTCGTATCCCGACACTGTCATACTTTACACTATATCCGATTCTGATGATGAGGACTCTGTGTCCTCTACTGCTGTTTCACCACTTGTTTCTCCTACACCTGAGTTGCCACTTTTGGCGTCAGATGATGATACCGAACCTTTCGAGGAGGAGGAGACGGCTCCTACTCCCCATGTCCATCCTACTATACCTACTGACATACCATCATCTCCTACTACTACTGTCCATTCAGAGCCGAGACTTATGTTTCCTAGGGAGAAGACTGTTCAGGGCCCTAGGAAGAGGGTTCGTATTTCTACATCTACTTATAGGAGTCTCCCGAGTCCTATTTTGCCTACACCACCACCACCAGCCTTACCCACTACTACTCCTATGCCTACCTCACTCTTGCCGCTTCGGAAGCGTGCAAGGCTTACCACTCCAGATTCACTTACCACTGAGACTGATGACTTTTCACCACCACCAGAGTACCACATAGGTGAGAGTTCTAGAGCTGCTGCGGCTAGGAGCCCTACAGCTGTCACATTAGAGGATCAGATGGGTGCTCAGCAGGAGCAAGTAGATAGGTTGGGGTATCGAGTTGATGAGATCATTACCACTAGACTTGAGACTGTTGAGGAGCAGGTTGAGGATTTGGTTCAGGGCAGAGTTAGTATTGATGTGTCTTACCATGGACTAGAGGCACGACAGTTGAGGCATCAGGAGGAGATTGAGCTACTTAGGGGTGAGTTACCTGAGATTCGAGATAGAGCTCAGGCGACACAGGAGACCCAGTGGGAGCAGGTAGATGAGTTGACATTGCTTCGAGAGAGGGTAGTTGTTTTGGAGCGTAGGGATGCTTCTTCTCAGTTACGACTTGAGCATCTTGAGGAGATTGTGGTGGCGATGGATCATGAGATTCGCCGCTTGAGGGGAGAGCCTGGACCATCTAGAGCACCGGGAGGAGCCTAGACGTAGACTGGTATTATATATTAGCTTGTATTATTTTCCTAGTCCCGGGATGTGGGACATAGTTCAAGAACTTATAATCTTTTGATTGTTGTACAAACAAATATTATCAAGTGCGACTCTACTATGTGGAAATGTTGTGCTATATATTATATCGGTCCATGTAGACCGAAATTTTCATGTATTATATTCATGTGTTGTGATTATATTTATGATGTTTCGTGGTTGCTCTTTGTTATTATTGTATTTATCCAGGTTGTGGTTGTATCTATACACGTCGTGGTTGTATTCGTACGTGTTGGGTTGTATCGACACAGATTGTGGTTGTATTCGTACATGTCGTGGTTGTGTTTATATTTGTTGTGGTTGTATATTTATATACATGTTGTGGGTGTATATCTTTGGTACGATGACTATTTCTATTATGATTTTTCTCATGGTTATTTCCATTGTGATTTATCATAAATATGGCACCAAGGAAGGGTAAGACTGCACAGGAAACCCCCACTATGACTCAAGCCGCTATCCGCAAGTTGGTCAGGGATAGTATTGCAGAAGCTCTGGAGGTTGAGAGAGCTGAGGTTGCTGCAAGGGCTGCTGAGGCTGCTTCTAATACCGAGGTCGTTGAACCACCCACTGCTAGGCGTGGATGTACATGGAAAGATTTCAAGATTAGTGATCCCGTCAAATTTAAGGGCACTGAAGGAGCGGTTGCTCTAATCCGCTGGTTCGAAAAGACTGAGAATGTTTTTCTCATGTGTGAATGCCCGGAAGTTAGCAAGGTGAAGTTTGCTACAGGTATGCTTCTTGATGAAGCTATGTCTTGGTGGAATTCGTATGCTCAGCCGATTGGTATGGAAAATGCTCACAAGCTTACTTGGGAGGAATTCAAGAAATTGATGACAAAGAAGTTTTGCCCTCGTACCGAGGTGCAAAAGATGGAAACGGAATTTTATGAGCTTGTGACTAAAGGTGATGACATTGAGACTTATTTCAGGAGATTTCAGGAGTTGGCTGCACTATGTCCGACTATGGTTCCCGATGATGAGAAAAAGATGGAAAACTTTGTTGGTGGATTACCTGAAAGTGTTCGAGGAGATGTGATTTCTTTCGACCCTCAATCAATGGAAGAGGCTATTCGTATAACTCAGAAACTCATGGTTCAAGTAGTCAAAGGGAAATCTGCTGTCAACAACAACTACCGTTCAAACAACACCAACTACACCAACACTCGGAACAACAACAACAACTATAACAACAATCGGAACCGCAACTATCCCAATAACCGAAACAACAATCCAAACAACAATAACAACAACAAGAGAAGGTTTGATTACAACCAAGGTGGAAACGCTGTTCAGCCGCCACCTAAGAGGCAAGAAGTGGCAAAGGCCTATGCTGCAGGGCCGACTGAAAGGAAGGGATATGAGGGTAAATTACCCAAGTGCGAAAGTTGTCAGAAGCATCATAACCCAGGACGTTGCCCAGATCTATGTGGCAACTGCAAGAAAGCTGGTCACTACACCAAAGATTGCAAGGGTCTAAACTTTGGTGGCAATCAGAAACCACCGGTAACATGTTTTGGCTGTGGAGAACTTGGACACTTTAGGAATGAGTGCCCGAAGAAGAAGAATCAAGGAACAGGAAACCAAAATGGAATGGCTCGAGGAAGAGCTTATGTCATGGGAGGAGACGATATCAAAGAAGACCCGAATGTTGTTGCGGGTACGTTCCTCGTTAATAATCGTTATGCATCCATTTTATTTGATTCAGGAGCGGATAGAAGTTTTGTTTCTATTGCATTTGCACCTTTACTTAACATAGAACCAATCCCATTAGACATTTCCTATATCGTTGAATTAGCCGATGGATCTTTAGTTAACACCAACACCATTATCCGTGGTTGCACTATAAATTTCCTAAACCATCCATTCAATATAGACCTTATGCCCGTAGAACTCGGAAGTTTCGACGTTGTGATCGGTATGGATTGGTTATCTCGGCATCGAGCGAGAATTATTTGTGATGAGAAAGTTGTTCACCTTCCTTATAACGGTGAAACTTTGGTTGTTCGCGGAGAGCGAAGTGGAACTAGACTCAGTATAATATCGTGCATTAAAACCGAGAAGTACATAAAGAAGGGTTGTTATGCATTCTTGGCTCACATCACGGAGAAGAAGTCGGATGAGAGACGACTTGAAGATGTGCCAATTGTTAAGGAATTTCAAGAAGTTTTTCCGGAAGAATTGCCAGGACTTCCGCCTACACGACAAGTTGAGTTTCAAATTGAATTAGTGCCAGGAGCTGCACCGATTGCACGAGCACCGTATAGACTTGCACCTTCGGAAATGCAAGAATTGTCGAATCAATTGCAAGAACTTTTGGACAAAGGATTCATTAGACCGAGTTCCTCGCCTTGGGGAGCGCCGGTTTTGTTTGTGAAGAAGAAGGACGGAACCTTCAGAATGTGCATCGACTATCGTGAGCTGAACAAGTTAACGATTAAGAACCGTTATCCACTCCCCAGAATTGACGACTTGTTCGACCAGTTACAAGGTTCTAGTTTTTATTCCAAGATTGATTTAAGATCCGGTTACCATCAACTTAAAGTTCGGGAAGAGGATATCCCGAAGACGGCATTTAGAACACGCTACGGTCATTATGAGTTTCAAGTGATGCCTTTTGGATTAACCAACGCACCTGCGGTATTTATGGATCTCATGAATAGGGTGTGCAAACCGTATCTCGATAAGTTTGTGATCGTATTCATTGACGACATCTTGATTTATTCCAAGAGTAAGGAAGATCACGAAGAACACCTCAGAACAATACTGGAACTACTCAAGAAGGAGCAATTGTATGCCAAATTTTCTAAGTGTGATTTTTGGATACGTAGAGTTCAATTTCTTGGTCACGTCATTGATAGCCAAGGTTTACAAGTCGACCCGGCAAAGATCGAGGCAGTTAAGGATTGGGCTACGCCCAAGTCTCCTACGGAAATTCGTCAATTTCTAGGACTTGCCGGATATTACAGAAGGTTTATTGAAGGGTTTTCTAAGATAGCGAAGTCATTGACGAAACTGACACAAAAGAATGAGAAGTACGAGTGGGGAGAAAAACAAGAGTCCGCGTTTCAACTATTGAAACAAAAGCTTTGTAGCGCGCCGATTTTGTCACTACCTGAAGGTATTGAGAACTTTGTGGTATATTGCGATGCTTCGCATCAAGGACTTGGAGCTGTGCTAATGCAACACGAGAAGGTGATAGCTTATGCATCTAGACAGCTTAAGATACACGAGAAGAATTACACTACTCACGACTTGGAATTGGGTGCGGTAGTTTTTGCACTCAAGATTTGGAGACACTACCTTTATGGTACTAAGTGTGTAATTTTTACCGACCACAAGAGCTTACAGCATATACTCGATCAGAAGGAACTTAATATGAGACAACGTCGTTGGCTAGAGTTGTTGAGTGATTACGATTGTGAAATCCGATATCACCCAGGGAAAGCGAATGTTGTAGCAGATGCACTTAGCCGAAAAGAACGACTCAAACCTTTGAGAGTCAGGTCATTGGGAATGACTATCATTTCACCATTACCATCGAAAATTCTAGAGGCTCAGATTGAGGCTCTCAAGGAAGGAAACCGACCGCATGAGAAACTTTATGGTATGCCAGAAAGCGAAAATGGCTTTGTAAAGAGATCAGATGGAGTGTTATGCTTCAAGGACCGAAGTTGGATACCACTCTATGGTGGAGTGCGAGAATTGATTATGCATGAATCACACAAGTCGAAGTACTCTATTCACCCAGGTTCTGATAAGATGTATCAGGATCTCAAAAAGCTTTATTGGTGGCCGAATATGAAGGCAGAAATAGCTACGTACGTCAGCAAATGTCTTACTTGTGCTAAAGTGAAAGCCGAGTACCAGAAACCGTCAGGGTTACTTCAACAACCAGAGATTCCACAATGGAAGTGGGAACGTATTGCTATGGATTTTGTCACTAAACTTCCAAAGACGTCAGGAGGTTTCGATGCTATTTGGGTAATCATCGATCGACTTACCAAATCAGCTCATTTCATACCCATTAGAGAGACTTATACGATGGAACAACTTACTAGACTTTATGTCAAGGAAATAGTCTCAAGACACGGTGCACCAGTTTCTATCATTTCCGACAGAGATAGTCGTTTTACTTCGAACTTTTGGCGGTCATTACAAGATTCTTTTGGATCGAAATTAGACATGAGCACTGCTTACCATCCTCAGACCGATGGTCAGAGCGAGAGGACTATTCAGACACTTGAGGACATGCTTAGAGCATGTGTGATTGACTTTGGAAATGGTTGGGCTAACCATTTGCCGTTAATCGAGTTTTCTTACAACAACAGTTACCATTCGAGCATTAAGGCTGCACCATTTGAGGCACTTTATGGTCGTAAGTGTCGATCTCCAGTTTGTTGGGCCGAAGTCGGTGAAGTACAATGTACTGGCCCGGAGATGGTACAAGAAACAACAGAAAAGATAATTCAAATTCGAGAGAGACTCGAAACTGCTAGAAGTCGACAGAAAAGCTACGCCGATGTTCGACGCAAACCATTGGAATTCCAGACCGGAGACAAAGTTATGTTGAAAGTCTCGCCTTGGAAAGGCGTAATACGTTTTGGAAAGCGCGGGAAATTGAACCCGAGATACATTGGACCATTCAAGATCCTGGAAAGGATTGGTCCGGTTGCTTACAAGCTTGAACTTCCATCAGAACTTAGCAACGTACATAACACGTTTCATGTTTCGAACCTTAAGAAATGTCTTTCGGACGAGTCTGCCATTATACCATTAGAAGAAATACAACTCGATGACAAGCTTAACTTTGTGGAAGAACCAGTTGAAATAATGGATCGCGAGATCAAACAATTGAAACAAAGTCGAATTCCGATCGTGAAGGTTCGTTGGAATTCTCGAAGAGGACCCGAGTTTACTTGGGAACGAGAAGACCAAATGCGACGCAAGTATCCACAACTTTTCACCGAGCCTAGTACCGAGACCAACACTGACTGAATTCAGGGACTGAATTCCTTTTTGGATGGGCGACTGTCACAACCCACAATTTCAGGTCATTTTCCCAAACTTCGATATTCTACTATTCACAAATTACTATTCATCGATCACTATTCATCATTTTACTATTCATCGTTTTTGAGGTCAATTTGACATTCCGAGACACTTTTCAGAAATTTTACTATTCACTTGACACTATTCATTTCCGAGAGAAAACCACTATTCACGTGCATTATTCATGTCATCGTAAATTTAGTTTACGTGTGTTCAAATTCGCGTAACCGTATTGGTTCAGGAGCGAATTCATGCATTATTGTCAGGGACACTTCATACGGACTAGAAATAGTCTGCATATCATCATTAGGGCACTTGCATACTATTCCACTCGTAGGATATCTAAATTACTACTTTTGGTACGATTAACGAATTACGTACGTTTATTTCAATAAACGCTAATACGCGAACTATAAAAGTGTCTAACGTGTCCGACACTCCCGACTATGATCCTAATACATTTTTATACTCATTTCTATAATATAAAAACTATAATATTAATTTACCCGGTATTTTGGAAATTTAACTAATACGTATCGTACGTTTAACTTAATAACGCCGGTTTTCATCAAAATTGAACGATAATCACCCTAACTCTCCGTACTTGTACCCGACTTATTTTTACAACTTTTATAACTTTATTACGTCCCGAATAACTTCAACGAAACTTATTTTTAACAAACCCGGTACCCGATTAAACCTTAAACCTTAAACCTAAACCTAACCTAACTATACTTAATCACTAACACTAATATATACTAACTAACTACCCAACACCCTTCCCCTTTTCCCTCACCAAAACCGGCCAAGCCCCCCCCCCCCCTTGGTCTTCCAACTTTTATTACCTCACCAAACCTATTAATTGTCCACCAAACTTTTGTCCAAGTATATATTAAACTTTTCTTAACTCATTTTCATAAAAATCATTTTTTTACTTACAACTTTGCTAGTTTTCTCTCTTTTCTTGGTGTTTTGGTTCGAATTGGGTTAGACAAGGAGCAAGGAGAAGAAATTTTACAAGATCATATTATAAACTAGTTTGTATAATCATCCTTGTTAGAGTTTTGAAATAAAAACTCAAGGATTAGTAAGCTTTTTATCATCTAAACTCTCTAAACCACCAAGTAAGTATACAAACTCATTTTTATGATTTTTACAAGTTATTATTATGTTCATATAATTTTCTTATAAGATCTTACACATGTATCAACTTGTACCACTTCATTTTGTATATTTTAACTTTGAAGCCCTAAAAATGGAAACATATGAAACTCTTGTTAGACCTAGTGGTTGGATGATATTTTAGGACCCATGACACCCTAAGAAGGTGTATGGTAGGATTAGATTAGTCTTGTGGTGTTTGAAAGTGGATTGATGGATGGTGGAACTAGTTTAGAGACTTGGAAATGATTTTTGGAACTTTTGAAATACCTACTGTCCTTATTTTAAATTCGTGGGAAAATCAGTAAGTAATGACTAAGTTTTGACCAAAGATTTAGAAAATACATTCAAAAACGAAACTTTAGGCGAAAGAATCAATTAAAACGAGTTTATAACGAAGGAGTTATGATTTTTGCAAACTTAACGACGAAAACTACTTTTCCAGAAAACTGCTTGCTGTTGGGCAGAATACGATGGGTATTTTGAGGCCTTAAACGTAACCTAAAAGAGCCGAGTTGTCTAAAATATACTAGTATACACAAAGACGAATCCGTGGACATAAAGAACAAGGAAAACGAGCTTGAAACGACCGAGTTATGACCATTCTAACATCGTCAAACTATATATATATATATATATGGACACAAATAAAAATAATAACGTACGCGTTAAACGGTATATTTTCTAGTAAATATTACTAAGGACTATTTTCTTATCAAACGAATACGTACGACTCGAGGGAATACTTATACGACTTAACGACGTATTTCAAGGTTTTCAATACAAGGATTTTGACGCTAACTTTAGTACGAGTTAGTACAACAAGTTATATACTTCTCTAAAATGGAATTATTTTTCCTAAGTATGGAAATCTATTTTACTATGACGATAACAAGTATTTCCAAATTACGAGTGGTATGAGTATCATGTGCATGTGCATTCATTTCATTTCGACTTGATCTTAATTAGATCGCGATTATTCATTTAGGTTGCGGATAGTGTACGCGCCTCATTGTCCCGATTACTCTTACATCATTGTACCATCGTTGTATCATCCTTTTGAGGTGAGTTCTCATAGCCCCGTTTTAATTACTTATTTGATTTTAAATCCCACGGGGGAGATTACATTGCACAATTATTTTTGTACATGCCCAAGTATATCAAATTCCATACATTGCTTAAGTTGCCTACTACCATGTTAAGTCCCCTTATATATATCATGGACCGTTAATTTTAGCTAAGCGAGAGTGAGTGGATAGATCTATCGAGGGTGACGCCTCCATTCGTGTTTGGGTTGCTCCAAACGGACGAATGCATTTCATGTCTTAACGAATTGAGTGTCTGGTAAACACTCGGGTGGGGCATTACAAAGTCTAGCTTCGGGGTCATGAGCTTAAGAGCCAATGTAGCATTTTTGACATTCGTGTCGGTCTACTTATTACTTGTGGCTTATGTACTTACGATTTACTTACAAACCTATGATTATTCACCAACTTTATGTTGACTGTTTTTCGCAATGTATTTCTCAGGTATCTAAGGCATTTCTCATGGCATTGCATGGAGTCTCTTTGTGTATCAAGGATGACGCGTCTCTTTTGGATTTCATGCACTTTGAACTATCGTTTGATTGTACTAAACTTGTTTCTTTAAACCTTTTCCAACTTATGGGACCAATGTTTTATAACTCTGAATATTTTGAATGAATCAAACGATGTATTTTATAAACGACACTTTAGGTCGTTCAATATATCCTGGTTGTGTGCTATGATCCGTTACACCCTCAGGTATTCCATTCCGCTGCCATTCAGGTATTTTGGGGGTGTGACAATACGGATCACTCGGCTTTGAAGTACCTCTTTGTAAAACAAGATGCAAAGCCGAGACTACTCCGTTGGGTTCTCCTCCTGCAAGAATTTGATATCATAATTTGTGATAAAAAAGGAGTTGAGAACCTAGCTGCTGATCATCTCTCCCGTTTGGAAAACCCCCACCAAGATGTCTTCGAAAAGAAGGAAATTAATGAAACCTTCCCCCGCGAGACACTCAATGCGGTTACCTTTCGTGGAGATTCTGTTACCCCATGGTTTGCCGATTTTGCAAACTACCATGCGGGTAACTTTGTGGTGAAAGGGATGTCGTCCCAACAGAAAAATAAATTCTTTAAAGATGTGAAAAATTACTTCTGGGACGACCCCTACCTTTTCAAAATTTGTGCGGATCAAGTCATCCGGCGGTGTGTTTATGGTCAAGAAGCCACTGAAATTCTCAAGGCTTGCCATGCTAGTCCCACGGGGGGCCACCACATTGCAAATTACACCGCCAAAAAGGTGTTTGACTCCGGTTTCTATTGGCCCACGATTTATAAGGATGCCCAAGAATTGGTCAAATCCTGTGACGCTTGTCAACGTCACGGGAATATTTCACAAAAGAATGAAATGCCACAAAATGCAATTCAAGTTTGTGAAATCTTTGACGTATGGGGCATTGACTTTATGGGGCCATTTCCATCATCTCATGGAAATAAGTACATACTCGTGGCTGTTGACTATTTGTCAAAATGGGTTGAAGCGAAAGCTTTACTCACAAATGATGCCAGATTTGTTGTGAAGTTTTTGAAAGCTCTTTTTGCTCGATTTGGAACTCCACGTGCTATAATTAGTGATCGTGGTATGCATTTTTGTAATGACAAATTTGATAAAGTCATACGAAAGTATGGTGTAACTCACCGTCTTTCTACTGCGTACTACCCTCAAACAAGTGGACAAGTAGAAGTTTCCAATCGAGGCATTAAGAGAATATTGGAAAGAACAGTTGGTGAAAATTGTGCATCGTGGTCGGATAAATTAGATGATGCACTTTGGGCTTTCCGTACAGCTAACAAAACACCCATCGGGTGTACGCCTTACAAGCTTATGTACGGGAAAGCATGCCATCTTCCGATCGAGCTTGAGCATAAAGCCTATTGGGCCCTCAAGCATGCAAATTTTGACCTGAAAACTGCGGGTGATCATCGAAAAGTTCAATTGAATGAATTAAATGAACTTCGTGATCAAGCTTACAAGAACTCTTTGATCTATAAGGAAAAGACAAAGAAGATACATGACTCAAAAATCAAGAACCGCATTTTCAATGTTGGTGATCGAGTCCTTCTTTTCAACTCTAGACTCAAGATCTTCTCGGGAAAGCTCAAAACCCGATGGACTGGTCCATTCACTATCGCAAAGGTGTATCCTTATGGCACCGTCGAGTTATCTCAAAATGACGGTCCTAATTTCAAAGTGAAAGGGCATCGTGTGAAACATTACATTGGAGAGGACATACCATCCATGGTTGTCCCGGATCTCCAAAATTTCCCCAAGGACAATTGAATTCGGGAATCGAGTCAAGCTAGCGACTCGATAAACAAAAACAGTAGCAACAACATGAGTTTTCACCCATGTCTCTGACTTCTTTCTACTTTCTAACACCCTAGTGTGGGGGAGTGGCCGTTCCCTGCAGCTATTTGAAATGTATATATCTTTGAAAAAAAAATAATAATAAATAAATAAATAAATGTGTGTTTGTATGTACATATAAATAAAGTGAAAATTGAAAAATGATATTTCCACAGTTAGCTTATAATATTATCTTTTTACGTTCAAGGAGTCGGCATAATAGCCGGGACTTTGAATATTGAGGACAATATTCAATTCTAAGTGTGGGGGGGGGGGGGGGAAATTCTAGCGAATTTTATCACATTATATCCTCTAGTACCCCCGTTTTTGGCCAAAAAATTTCAAAAAATTTTCACTTTATTTCAAAATTTTTGTGGTTATCAGTCCGCCATGTCTAAACGACAAAAGGATTGGCTAACCCAGGAGCAAACGGCTCTTGGTAAAGATATCTCAAATCCGTTTATGGCTTACAATTTGCCCAAAATTGTATGGTGTTCAACTCACCATATCTAAAAAGTAAAAAAGTTGGCTAGCCCGCAAGGTTATAGCTTGTGGTAAAGGCATTGGAAAACCATAATTGGTAATCAGCTCACCAAGATGTTGACTATGTCCATCAAGAGTTGGCTAGTCCAGAAGCAAACAGCTTCTGGTAAAGACAAATCAAATCCGTTGATAGCTGGTGGTTTGCTCAAAATCACATGGTTATCAGTGTACCATAGTTCTTACTTGAACTGAAACATTTGGCTACTCCAGAAGTAATGGCTTTTGGTAAAGAGACTTCAAATCCATTAAGTTTTCTCAAAAGATTGCTAGAGACTAGCAATAGTTTAGTGTGGGGGATTGATGAGTGTGTAAACACTCATCATTTTTATCGTATCTGAACTGCCAAAATATCCAAAAACACTCAGAAATTCATCAAAATACAGAAATTATTCCAGGAATTGTGTTTTATATGTTTCAGATGCAAAATATTTAAAAAACAATGAAAAACGAACAAAGTTTGCATAATTGACAGTTTCAGTCCCTCAACTCTCAAAAATTGGCAAAACTAGTCCCTGAAGGTTTAAAATGAAAGAAAAAGTCAACTTTGGTCTTTGGATAAACAAACTTGTTCAATATTAATCCCTGGATAAAAGTTTTCTAAAAATGGCAATTTTTACCCCTCAAGTTTCAAAATTGGCAAAAATAGTCCCTGGGTATTAAAAATGGAAATTTTACAAATAATACCCTTGTACTATTCATAACTTACAATTTGGAACCTTTCTGATAACTTTCAGGAAATTACACTTTTACCCCCTAAGAATACAAAAATGAGATAAAAGGTCCTTATAAGTTTTAAAATATGAAAAATATAACTTTGGTCCTTGTGTGGTAGGTTTGGTCCTTGGAAGAAAGTTTGGAAAGTTTACACTTCAGCCCCCCAAACTTTCAAAAAATTACATTTTTGGTCCCTATGTTACAATTTACAACCAAACCGGATCCCTTAATATCTAAAACCAAAACCAAATCCTAACCACAAACAAAACACAACAAGCCCATCCATTTCCTGGCCCAACCAACACCTAGCCCACCTCCCCTTTTAATATTAAAAGTGGTCAACCCTTGACCGTTTGACCCTGTTTGACCCGTCCCCTCCACCTCACATCCCACTCAATGCAAACCTCCAAGACCACCATCATCACACCTAGCCTTCACCCCTGCAGCACTCCAACCCCCCCCCCCCCCCCCCCGCCTAACCAAACAAACATACCAGTCCAAGATTACATCCCTGGCACCAATTATCATAATAAAAAGCCAAATTAACATTGGGCGCCAAAAACTTTGAAGGGTCAGGATTGATATAATTCATCCAAGGGTCAAGAATTGAGCTGGGAAAAGACAAGGAGCAGGGAAAAGAGAGTGTAGTTTTTAGCTTATTTAAATTTATGTCAAAATAGTTGTAACTTGTAATTTCGACTCAAACTCAATATTGTAATCTATTTCCCTTTGAATAATATAACTTCTTAGTTTAATAATTCCAATTTCAATTCAAATCTCAGTTTCATCAAAAAAAAATAATAAATAAAAATATAAAAGAAATAATAAAAATATAAAAGAGAAGAAGATGATGGAATGCTTTGGGTTAGAACCCCATGGGGGGTGTTAGGAGTGTGTTGTGACTGATTGTGGTACCGCTGATTAAGCAAAGGACCCTTGTAAGCTTAATTTTATTTCATTTTCAGTTTTAGTCAATTGTTCATTAGCTTATTGGTTTATTCAGGGTGTTTATTGCTTATCTCTTGCTATTTGCTTAGTTTTATTATAAATGTTTATGCTCTATTTGTAGTATAGATAATACTTGTGTTAGTTTTTGAATTGATATAACTATACTAGTTTATATGTGCTTGCCAGGTTAATTAGATTGCTCTGTAGATTAGGCTTGAATATCTGCTCCTTTTTCAGTTTGTTTCATCATGTTATAAGCTTATTGTGTGATATTGTGGATTAAGAATAGTTGTAGCTTCAAAAATATCACAAACTATTTCATTAAGGGGTGTTTGGATCAGCTTGTTTAAATGAGTTGAGATGTTTTCAAAGGAAGTAACTGGTTAAAACTAGTCACATTAGGTTCCAGTGAAATAGATTAAGCATAAAAACCATAGGTTAGGTATAGAAAAGTCAAAATCAAAAGTTTCATCTTATAAATTGGTTCACTGTTAGGACTTATGAGATTACAATCCAAGTTGTTGATGCATAGGTATGTTTTCTAGCTCAAATCAGTCTTAGTATGACTTGTATCATCATTATTAATCATTAGTGATCAATAGAAGTTAACAGAAGTAAAACCTTAATGTTCAAGAAAAAAAGTCAAAATCTCAGGTTTTTGCAAAAATCCAATTCTGGTGTGATTTTTAAGGAATTTTGGGTTTAGTTTCAAACCTTGAAATTTTTAAGGATTAAAGACCCTTAGTTAAGCTTTATAAATCAGTCTTTGGATTATTTTACAAAATTTTTATGAAGCTTGTGTGGCGGCTTAAAGTGAGCTGCAGGGAGTGCAACTTCCCCTGCACCACAGTTTGACCCATTCTCCCTAAAGCCACACATTGCTCATTTATTGACCATTTGGCTTGATATCTGGTTCTTTGAGAAGCCACTTAGGGTGTCTTTGTAGCTGTACCCTCATATTTCACCTGTGTGCTTAACTCCTAGCTTATTTTGTACTCCTTATTGTCCTTGTAGTCCTCTTGTTGTTTCTGTCTTGCATCAGTACATTGAGCTTGTGGATTTTTTTGTGATTTTAGGTTGTTAATTACTGTTACTAGGTTGTTTGAGAATGTATATGCTTGTTTTTCTTTTGGCTTGTGTTTATGGCCATGCTTGTTGTCACAACTCGTAAATTCTGGCCTTTTCCCGAACTTTCACATTTACTATTCATCGGTTACTATTCATCGATCACTATTCATTATTTTACTATTCATCATTTTTTAGGTCAGTTTGATATTCTGAGAAGCGTTTTAAAATTTTACTATTCATAAAACACTATTCACCTCCGGAGAAAATTTGTCATTTATACGTGGGTTGCGTCATTTTTGTAAACGTACGGTTATTAAACTAAGAAACGTTATCTTATGAGCTATTATTTTAAATAATTGATCCGTCAATCCCAACTATGGTCCTAACATATTTTTATACTCATAATAATAATATAAAATTTATATTATTAATTTACCCGGTGTTTTGGAAATTTATTTAATTTATATCGTACGCCTAATTTAATTACGACGGTTTTCGTAAAAACTAAACAATGATCACCCGAACACCCAATATTTATACCCAACATATTTTCATAATTTCTACAACTTTATTTTATCCCGGTTAACTCCGTTAATATTTATTTTTAGTTAACCCGGTACCCGGTACACCTTAAAACTACAAATAAACACATAATATCTTACAAAAATCTTCCACATTTCAACAAAATCTCACTTTTTCTTCCTTTTCTCATCACTTGCCGCCCCCCCCCCCCCCCCTAGTCTCCATAATTTATGGATCTTGTCTTCCAACTCAATAATACATATAACATAAACAATTTCATACTCATTCATTTTTTTCAAAAATCAAAATAAAGCAAGTAAACTTTCTTCTTTTTTTTCTCTCTTTTATGTGGATCGACCAAGGCAAGACACAAAGAAGAAACCATAATTTTTCCAAGATCAAGTGTTAATCTTGTCCCTTTTGTTGTTCTTGTTTGGGTTTTGTGATAAAAACCCAAGGTTTTATAAGTTTTCATCTCCATAAGCTCACTAATCTTTCTTGTAAGTTGTCAAGCTCTTTTCCATAATTTCTTCATGTTCTTATTATGTTCATATGATTTCATACAAGGTTTACATGCATATGTTAGTATATACCACTCATTTATATATATATATATAACTTTTGATTCCTAGAAATGGATTATTGTTAGATCCTTGTTAGATCCACTTGATTTATGATGTTTAGGAACCCATGACACCCTAAGAAGGTGTATGGTAAGATTAGACTAGATTTGTGGTGATTGAAAGTGATTTGGTTGAAGTTGAAACAAGTTTGAAACTAGGAAAATGATTTTTGAAAATATATATAAACCTACTGTCCTTAAAATGGAAACGTGGCCAACTCAGTGGGTTTGGGGTAACTTTTGACCAAATATTTAGAAAATACATTCCGAGACGGAACTATGGCCGAAAACGGGGATGAAAACGAGTTAATAACGAAGGAGATACGCTAAAAACGAGTTTAACGACGAAAACTATATTTTCTGAAAAACTGCTTGCTGATGAACAGTACTCACGGACAAATTTGAGCATACAAACTTGATCTAGCCGTCCCGACTTATCAAAAATATGTTAGTATGTTGTCCCACGATTCCGGGAATGTAAAGAACATAGAAAACGAGCTTAAAACGACCAAGATATACACTTTTGAAACTAGGCGAACTATATATATATTTGACAACTTCTAATAGCACATATTCTCTTAAGTTATGGAAGCACTATAAATCAACGCCAACACTTATTTTCAAACTACGAGTGGTATAGGCTTCATGTGCATGTACATTCATCGCATCCCCTCATAATTTAAGTAGATCGTATCATTCGTTCATTATAGGTCGCGGTTAGAGATCGAACCTCATTTCTGTGTAACCACTTTTGTCTTCGTAACTATCGTACCAGGTGAGTCATAGCCCCTACTCTTTTAAATTGTTTTGTCAACTTTTGGGGGAGAATACATGCTCATTTTTACTTGAACTATTACTTGACTCTTTAAACATGGTTTTGACTTGAACTTTATTATGAACTTTTGAACTTGTTTTGAACTTTGGAACTTGACTTGACTTTTGAACTTGACTTAAACTTTTGACACTAATGTACTGTACGTACTTTGACTTAAAGTCTCCCTTGTTCGGAGCAACACTATGAAGTCTCCCTTGTTCGGAGCAACGTTATAAAGTCTCTCATGTTCAGAGCATCCTAATAAATCTCGCCATGGTGGAGTGACTAATAATTCTTCACCAAGTCGGTGGAGTGACTAATAATTCTTTGCCTAGGTGGCGGAGTGACTTGAAGTCTCCCATGTTCGGAGCAACATTATAAAGTCTCCCATGTTCGGAGCAACATTATAAAGTCTCCCTTGTTCGGAGCGGCCTTGACTTATTATTGACCACGGGTGCTTGTCTATTAGACCTAAACTATTTAGCAGTGGGTTGTAAACACACAGGTTACAAGTCTCTTATGGCGGGACTTGTAACTGAGTGGATTTACGATGCCTTTGCTGTGTGATCATTTTTCTATAAACTTTATTTGTTAAACAAACTCTATGAACTCACCAACCTCGTGTTGACACTTTAGCATGTATTTTCAGGTTTTAACCCATGGCACGCTACAGGAGGTTTTGGCAGGGCATGACATGGTCATAGAAGACTCTGATTATTTATATGGGGACCGTTTTAAACCATTTTAAGGGCCTACTTCCGCACTACTTTTAACGATGTAAATTCAATATTTTTGGTTAAACGATTTTATTCTAAATAATTAAAGTGAAAACCATTTTTGTACTTGTGTTGTGTTACCGATTGAGTTACACCCCAGCTACACGTATGCTTCCGCTGGACCCGATCTTGGGGGTGTGACAGATTGGTATCAGAGCTTTGGCTATAGCGAACTAAGTGTTTTTAAAACCTAGACTATAGCTACTTTTATGAAAAACTTAACCCTATGACCGTCACGTGCCTGCCTGCCAAGCTGAAGCCTCATTGTGGTTTGTTGCTGACTTAGGTGATGAGATTTGTGTCTCATTATCTGGTATATTATGTTCATTTATTCTAATTGATTTCTATCCTTGTCTTTCATATAAGCATGTTCATGTATCATATATGTCACCCTGGTATGTATCTCCTGACATAGTTTCATCATTTGACGTCGAGTTTGGTCACCTGCCTTAGTCTTTCTGTACGTCTTGGTAGTATAACTGAGCTGAGTATTTCAAAATTCATGGAACCTCGGTGGAATATAGACTAGTCACCTATATTCAACCCGGGATAGTGGGACATAGGCTGACTACCTATATCCGACTCAGAAATGAATTTTGCAACACTGAGAATGGTTATAATAAAATTTTGTCTGGATTGAATCCTCTACTCAATTTCTGAATGTTTCATTCATGTGTGTGTGTACCCTCGTTGTCAGAACGCTTATACTTTTCCTCACCTCGTGAACCGCCGTCTGAAAACACGTCAACTGGTCATTTCACCTCATGAATCTTCACCTTTATAACACTTCTGAGACCAACGTTAACTGAACTTCGGGACGAAGTTCCTTAAGGGGTAGAGACTGTCACAACTCGTAAATTCTGGCCTTTTCCCGAACTTTCACATTTACTATTCATCGGTTACTATTCATCGATCACTATTCATCATTTTACTATTCATCATTTTTGAGGTCAGTTTGATATTCTGAGAAGCGTTTTAAAATTTTACTATTCATAAAACACTATTCACCTCCGGAGAAAATTTGTCATTTATACGTGGGTTGCGTCATTTTTGTAAACGTACGATTATTAAACTAAGAAACGTTATCTTATGAGCTATTATTTTAAATAATTGATCCGTCAATCCCAACTATGGTCCTAACATATTTTTATACTCATAATAATAATATAAAATTTATATTATTAATTTACCCGGTGTTTTGGAAATTTATTTAATTTATATCGTACGCCTAATTTAATTACGACGGTTTTCGTAAAAACTAAACAATGATCACCCGAACACCCAATATTTATACCCAACATATTTTCATAATTTCTACAACTTTATTTTATCCCGGTTAACTCCGTTAATATTTATTTTTAGTTAACCCGGTACCCGGTACCCGGTACACCTTAAAACTACAAATAAACACATAATATCTTACAAAAATCTTCCACATTTCAACAAAATCTCACTTTTTCTTCCTTTTCTCATCACTTGCCGCCCCCCCCCCCCCCCCCCCTAGTCTCCATAATTTATGGATCTTGTCTTCCAACTCAATAATACATATAACATAAACAATTTCATACTCATTCATTTTTTCCAAAAATCAAAATAAAGCAAGTAAACTTTCTTCTTTTTTTTCTCTCTTTTATGTGGATCGACCAAGGCAAGACACAAAGAAGAAACCATAATTTTTCCAAGATCAAGTGTTAATCTTGTCCCTTTTGTTGTTCTTGTTTGGGTTTTGTTATAAAAACCCAAGGTTTTATAAGTTTTCATCTCCATAAGCTCACTAATCTTTCTTGTAAGTTGTCAAGCTCTTTTCCATAATTTCTTCATGTTCTTATTATGTTCATATGATTTCATACAAGGTTTACATGCATATGTTAGTATATACCACTCATTTATATATATATATAACTTTTGATTCCTAGAAATGGATTATTGTTAGATCCTTGTTAGATCCACTTGATTTATGATGTTTAGGAACCCATGACACCCTAAGAAGGTGTATGGTAAGATTAGACTAGATTTGTGGTGATTGAAAGTGATTTGGTTGAAGTTGAAACAAGTTTGAAACTAGGAAAATGATTTTTGAAAATATATATAAACCTACTGTCCTTAAAATGAAAACGTGGCCAACTCAGTGGGTTTGGGGTAACTTTTGACCAAATATTTAGAAAATACATTCCGAGACGGAACTATGGCCGAAAACGGGGATGAAAACGAGTTAATAACGAAGGAGATACGCTAAAAACGAGTTTAACGACGAAAACTATATTTTCTGAAAAACTGCTTGCTGATGAACAGTACTCACGGACAAATTTGAGCATAAAAACTTGATCTAGCCGTCCCGACTTATCAAAAATATGTTAGTATGTTGTCCCACGATTCCGGGAATGTAAAGAACATAGAAAACGAGCTTAAAACGACCAAGATATACACTTTTGAAACTAGGCGAACTATATATATATTTGACAACTTCTAATAGCACATATTCTCTTAAGTTATGGAAGCACTATAAATCAACGCCAACACTTATTTTCAAACTATGAGTGGTATAGGCTTCATGTGCATGTACATTCATCGCATCCCCTCATAATTTAAGTAGATCGTATCATTCGTTCATTATAGGTCGCGGTTAGAGATCGAACCTCATTTCTGTGTAACCACTTTTGTCTTCGTAACTATCGTACCAGGTGAGTCATAGCCCCTACTCTTTTAAATTGTTTTGTCAACTTTTGGGGGAGAATACATGCTCGTTTTTACTTGAACTATTACTTGACTCTTTAAACATGGTTTTGACTTGAACTTTATTATGAACTTTTGAACTTGTTTTGAACTTTGGAACTTGACTTGACTTTTGAACTTGACTTAAACTTTTGACATTAATGTACTGTACGTACTTTGACTTAAAGTCTCCCTTGTTCGGAGCAACACTATGAAGTCTCCCTTGTTCGGAGCAACGTTATAAAGTCTCTCATGTTCAGAGCATCCTAATAAATCTCGCCATGGTGGAGTGACTAATAATTCTTCACCAAGTCGGTGGAGTGACTAATAATTCTTTGCCTAGGTGGCGGAGTGACTTGAAGTCTCCCATGTTCGGAGCAACATTATAAAGTCTCCCATGTTCGGAGCAACATTATAAAGTCTCCCTTGTTCGGAGCGGCCTTGACTTATTATTGACCACGGGTGCTTGTCTATTAGACCTAAACTATTTAGCAGTGGGTTGTAAACACACAGGTTACAAGTCTCTTATGGCGGGACTTGTAACTGAGTGGATTTACGATGCCTTTGCTGTATGATCATTTTTCTATAAACTTTATTTGTTAAACAAACTCTATGAACTCACCAACCTCGTGTTGACACTTTAGCATGTATTTTCAGGTTTTAACCCATGGCACGCTACAGGAGGTTTTGGCAGGGCATGGCATGGTCATAGAAGACTCTGATTATTTATATGGGGACCGTTTTAAACCATTTTAAGGGCCTACTTCCGCACTACTTTTAACGATGTAAATTCAATATTTTTGGTTAAACGATTTTATTCTAAATAATTAAAGTGAAAACCATTTTTGTACTTGTGTTGTGTTACCGATTGAGTTACACCCCAGCTACACGTATGCTTCCGCTGGACCCGATCTTGGGGGTGTGACACTTGTCTAACTGCTTATTCCCATAAATCTCATAAAAAGCTCAAACTCATCTCTGTTGTAACTAAGTGGTTGATTTTGATTTGTGTTTAGTCCATGCTTGTGTAATTGTTGTGTTTAGTTTTACTATGTTATTGGTGATTCTGTTTAACTGAGCTTGTATTGAATTTGTCCCTTGTACTCATTATGCTCACTTGCTTATTTCATATACTCACTTGGTACTTTTGCTGTCTGAGCCTTTTTCCCAAGGCCACAATAAGCTCAAATCCCTAAGCTTTGTGCCTGTTTTTGGGTGTTTTGAGTAGCCCTCCTTGCCAAGTTGTGATTTCTAGTTTTTGTTTGCATTTTATTGCCTATTAAGTCTGCTCATTTTGTTCCTTTTGATTGCCTGACCCAACTTGCATACTGATTTATCAGTGTGCACAAGTGGATTTTCATAAGTCCTTATTAAGCTTAACAATGATCATTTCTCTTAGCTTTTTGTGTTTCTAGGTAGCCAGTAGTACTGGTTGTCTAAATCTAGGCCTAGCTTGTTCTTTTGAGCTTATTACACAGCTTATTTGAGCCTGCTATTTTCCCTGCAGGGCTGTTTGGTTCTGTGAGGAATTTAGATTTGCTAATTCCTTGCTTCTGGCTTACTTAGTGCTTTTCACTCATTTGTTTAGCTTCTTTTTGGTTCCTGTAACTTGTTTGTGGTTTTAAATACCTTTCGTTCAGTAGTGGGAGCTTGTTACAATCTTATTCAAGCTTAAACTCCCACTTTGACCCACTTTTAAGTCCTAATAAGCTCAAAAGCTCATTCTGAGCTTATTTGAGAGTTTGAAAAAGATTGTTTTCATAGAAGTTGGTCAATACCAGTAGTAAATTAGTTTTGTAAAATAAAAATCACAAAAACATCAATTTAAAAATAGTGATAGCTTCTATTTAATAGAAGGTAACTTTTTCATTTTTTCTTTTTAGCTTATTATTAAGCACTTATATATTTTCATATTTTTTCTCAGTTCCTTAATAGTTTGAAGTATTTTTAAGAATTTTTCCAGATTTTTCCTTTGTCATTTAGTGATTTTTAGAATTAATATTAGTTTAATTAATTATTAATTAATACTCCCTCCGTCCCACATTGACTGTCCAGTTTGACTTTTTCAAGTCTTTCCTTTTTAACTTTAACCTTATATATTTTTGTTTGTATTATATAATATTTGATAAAAATTATACCAATGAAAAGTACATTTAAAACTCAATTCATTAATATATTTTGCATCAAGTATTATATAACATAAGAAAAAATAATTAAGATTAAAGTTGTAAAGGAAAGACTTAAAAAGTCAAACATGGACAATAATTATGGGACGGATGTAGTATTAAAGAATTAATTAGCAAAATTAGATTTCATTGAGTAACACCTAGTTTTTAAAATTTTCCTAGCTTTTATATAAGTTAAAACATTTTTAGGAATTTTTCTAAAATTTCTACTGTTCATTTTCTATTTTATAGAATATAATTAGTTTAATTGGTAATTAATTAATAATTAGAATAATAATTAGTAAATTAGTTTAAAAATACTGAAACCAACTTTTTATAATTTTTTAGATTCCTGTGATGGTTAATTAGATTTATTAATTTTTTCTTAATTATCTAAGTCTTTTTAGTATTTTTTAAGAATTTAAATCAACATAATTAGTTAAGTAATTAATAATTAGTAATTAATTAATAGTAATTAATTAAATAGTTGTAAAAATAATTTTAATTTTCCAAAAGTTTTCTTATAACATTAGGATTGTTAAAATATAATTTTTATATTCGTAGAACTTTATTTGCTCACATTTCACTTTTTATTTTGCGCGTTCACGTTTAATTTAAATTCAAACGCGCGTTTTTAGGTTTCACTTACGTTTTTAGGTTATCTGATCATCAGTAATTGTTAAAATAGTGTTTCTAAGTTATTTTCAATCTTAATCTCGTAGTGTAATCATACAAATCAAATTCCTGATCCCCCTGTTAAATCACCCGATCACTTAAAACATTTTCAAATACAATCGCAAACCTCGCTGGGACATAACGACCCGTGAATACACTGTACTCCTTGGTTAGTTGGTTTTAGGCGTTTGACTTGGTTGACCATTACCTGGTCAATTTAGTTGACCGTTCAGGACCAATCATGGACTCAAAATTGATTTCTCAATAAGCAATGTCACCGTCTTGCTGTAAGTTACCAATATAATTATTAAACAGATGTTAGACAAAATTAGATTTTCGAGTACAAACTTACCAATATAAGTCACATTTTCCGCAAGTAATTCGTAGCTAGTCTCTCAACAGAAGTAGAAAACTGCAAACATCATGAAAAAAAGTCAATAAGATTTAAATGTAACCCTGCGTTTTCAATTCACTGTAGAGCTCGAAATTCAAATATAAAAATGGAAAAATGCAGTGAACAATTTTCATAACGGGCCTTCTTAGTACTGGTCGACATGGGAGAAACAAAAACTCTTAATTTCTTTTTCTTATAAACATAATATTTGGTGCGTCAAACAGGATTACATAAAACATATTATTTCAATGATTTAATAACAATTTTTACATAAAATTGCATCATCAACCACACCAACATTTTAGTACTACATTAAATGGATTCATCATGCATTTATATCAAGCACGATTTTGATAAGGGTGGGGGGTTCAACCTTTATAAATGTAGTTATTCTAATTTTTAAAGAGAATCCCAAACAGCCCATATAAGCAATTTAATACTTAATTTCAATAAGCCTCTTTAAAGATTTTCAATATGCAATTCAAACAACCCTTAAAACTACTTACTCTGATAAGCAATCCCATTCAGCCACTGCTAGTGGTTTCAATAAGCAATCTCAAATACAATCTAATAAACAATCCGTGAAAGCAATATCAATAAGCAATCCTAAACAACCCTTAAAAGTGTTCGTTCATTCTAATAACTAATCGGCAACAGCCCTTATAAAGTAGATACTATTGATTGTGTCAAAATCAATTATTTAAAATAGTAGTATAGTATCGAGGAGATCCGCAAGAAATACGGATCACCCGAGTCGTATCCGTACGAAGGTGAATGGAATCAAAGAATATTGATTCGTACAAATCGTGTAGTGAAAAGTGATTAAAGTGAAAATTTTGATCAAGTAATTCAAACTATGACAAACAAACACTAAATATGCAAAATGTACAAGCTAGGTATGAACTAAAGTTAAAATTCTAAAAACGAAAATGCAAACGCGATTATTTAAAACGTAACGTACAAAATAAAACGTAACTTTAATTGAAAAATGATCCTACAAACGTGAAACAATTTTCTAAAAATCTTAAACTAATAAGAAGAATTTCCAAAAAAAGAAGAATATTTTTTTGACTTTTTATTTAATTTCTATGAATTTATTTACGATTTTGTAGTTTTAAATGAATTAAAAATAAAAGAAAATAGAAAAATAAAAGGTAAAAAATGTAAAATAATTTCTGAAAAATCTAAAATATTATAAAAGAATTTCCTAAAATATTTTTGGATTTTGTATAACTTTTTCTGAATTTTTATTGCATTTTATTTATTAAAAAGTATATAAAAGTGATTAAAATCAAAGAAAAATTAAGAAAAATATCAAAAAAAAACTCAGAAAAATCTGAAAATTTAACAGAAAATCAAAAATAATAAAAGAAACTTAAAGAAAAATTATGAAACAAAAATAATCAGAAAAAGTGCTTATTCCAAGCAAGCTGCTTATCACAAGTGCTTAATTTAAGCACTTGTGACCAAATCTAAATGAAACTCTCAACTCAGATGTAAAATACCCAAGAGAACTCATATATGTCCAATTATGATCAAATATAATCACAGAATGCCACAAACAGCTCAATAAGCAATTACATAAGCCAAAGATTAACCACAATCTCAAACAACTAAAGCCAGAAGAATCAGACCAAACACAACACTAGTTCAACTTACAATAAACTCAGAAAATCCAATTTAGCACATGAATAAGCTCAATTAGGCACTAGCAGGCCTAATGTCTAATTCAGTTTAACTGTTTCTAAAGTGCTATCTAGCAGAAGCAATAAGCTCACAGAATAAGCTCTAAAATACAAACTTATGGGGGCAAAAGTTCTATATCTATACTGAGACTCTAAAATTTTCAAACTCCCTATCACAATGATTCTATTACTACTCTAAAATGACTCTAGTTCAGCAGCTATTTGAGCCACAAGTTTGATGACAATTGACTTTTATGATTTTACTATAAGTTTGACCTTATTCAATTTTATCAGCTAATTCCTACTTCTAATCTGTTGTATTAAGCTACAATTATACTAGTGTAAGCTACTCTAACTATATTGAAACTATAAGCTTAACTAAACTAACTGTTTTACACTATAGTTAACAGGTAATGAAATTGAAACTCTACTTTTGACTTTTAATGAACTACACTACTGCTTTTATGATTCAATACTCTCTTAAATCACTAAATGAACCTATGAGAGACAGAGATTCAACAATTCAACAACAAGGCCACTCAGTAAATCATACATCCAAACACCCCCATACAAACCTGAATTCACTAACACTTCAATATTTAGATCCACAGATATCACCAAACCTATCTAACTCAATACCAAATCACTTAATAACAACAAATCAACAGCTATAGCTACAAGATCTATCAGCTAAGCAACAATGCAAATCCACTAATGAAACAGTAACTCTAATAGACTAAACTACACAGATCTGTCAATCAGATGAATCAGTCTATCAAATAAGTTCTACTACATCAAATACTACTATTATAACAGCAATACTAAACCAATGCAACAGTAACCATATGAATTCAAACTCAGAATCAAAACAGTTACTATTATTTAATTCTAAAATTAGAAAGTTACCAAATAACTCTCCCTTGGCTAGAAAAGAGGGAGTTCACTGAGCTTGCCTATCTTTAAGATAGGCAAAGACAATCCATGTCTGTCTTAGCTTATCCAATTCACCATGAATCATTGAATTTCAATCCTTTTGACTTTCATTTGCTATCTATAAGTACTTGTGAAATTGAAATGAAAACAGATCTACAGCAAGCGACAGAGCTTGTATTGTTTATGAAAAAGCTAAATGAACTAATTGGAAAACTTATCTAAACCAAATGAAAACATTTTTTTATTTTTATAATTTTATGATTTTTATGTATTTTGAATAAGTGACTAAACTGAATTGAAAGATAGATTTGATTAAGCTAAATGAAAAGCACTGAAAGTAACTGATTAATAGAGATATAAGAACTATAAGCTGAGAAAAGTAAACAATAAGCTAACTTGAATTAAAGAAAACTAAATTTTTATTAAAACTCAATTAATTACACAAGCTAGTCTAAATACATTCTAAAGAAATTTTAATAGAGCTTCGCTACACACTATATTACTTGCTAACTAAGCTTACAAAGGTCCTATTTATAGCTGAGGAAGGGATGAGGGTCACGGATTGCCAAGCTGGCAATCCGTGTGAGCTTGTGTTTGTTCACATCACCTCAGAACCATTTGATCATTCCAATCATTGCCCAATTCATGATAGCCCTTGGATCAATCAAAAATGACACGTCTCCTCCAATCATTGGCTGCCATGTGTCCCGTTTGTATTTCTTTGATACTCTGACATCATCAATAGCTTCTAGAACCCATTTGATTTGACTGAATTGTCCATACTTGCAGTTATTTTGTATGGAGTAATTGTAGGGTTCATCTGAGCTGGGTAAAAGGGGAAAAGGGGATAAAAGGAAACGCGGGTAAGTTATTATTATTATTATTATTTGACCCATCTTTTATACTTTGACCCCGTAATATCTGTTGACCGAGGGTGGACTAGGTTAGGTTATGGGATGGTTAGGCTTGGGCTCATAGTTTGTGATTGGATTTAGTGAATTGGAAGTTTATGAAATTTCAGATTTAATTTATTATTATTTGACCCATATTATGAAATTTCAGATTTAGTGAATTGGATTTAGTTTATTATTATTTGACCCATATTATGAAATTTCAGATTTAATTACCAAGGACCAATTTTGAAGTTTATGAACTTTTAAGGACTAATCCTGCCAATAATTCAAAACTGAATTTCCAAGGGTCTATTTTGCCAATTGATACGTGGGAATCCCACCAGGCTTTACCTATCGAGGGATCTCAAGAAGCTTACAACCCCCACCTGGCATCGTTGTAGTATAGTATAGTGACAAGTACCGGGGGATTGATCGTTCAACTCAGGAATAATGTCGCTAGGATTAGAAAGCCTAAAAACTAGGTCTAGAGGTGAGGGATGATTCTTTTTGTATTTTTATATTTTATAAAAGCAATTAAAATCTCGGGTTTTGGAAGAGTGGGCGGAATTATGTGCTAGCCAACTAACCCAAATAACTAAAGATGCAATCAAAATAAATTAATAAAAATGAAAGTAAAGCTAATTATACTAGTGGTGTAAACAATGATGAGGAAATTTGTGTTTACTTAGGTTTCATTACTCCCTAGATTTCTTTTACAGGTTGATAGCTTGTTACAATTGCATGGATGACGGGTCATATTCCTTAATAATAGTCGTAGGGCCGTGTACAATATTCCCTAACTCTATAGGATCCTACTTCACTCCTATGTCGAGCCGTTAGAAGCTCCTAACATGGGATCATTAGAATTCTCCTACGCATTAAATACAACCAAATATCGTAGTACACCTCCGATCATGTTTCTTAAACGTTCAAGCAAGTTACCAATGGAAGTCTGCCATTTTTCTTAAGCCTAACATCAAATACAATCATCTGTAACAACTATAAATAAACAATCAACCCATAATTAACATCTAGGTTTCACTACATCTAAGCAAACACAAAAGAAATCTAGCCGAGCATGTTAAATTGAAGACAAGTGCAAGATATATTCAAACAACACATAGACATATTGAATGAATTGAAAGAGTATTTATCTTTAATAGAACATGAAATATTTAAAGGGTTGAAACCCTTGAAAAAGCTGGAAAATTCGACCTAGGGTTTTTCCCTCAAAGTTGCACACTAATGAATGAAATTTGGAAAACTGTATATAGATTCTACAGGGTGACGGTGTCAAGAAGGAATTTGTGACGCCGTCAACTCACCGTCTTAATAAAAATCATGTTGCCTAGATCTGATTTTGATGCCGTCATGTAGGAATTTCTTCTGGGCGTCACTAACAAATGGACCATGACGGCCTAGGTGACGTCGTCATCTCCTATGCTTGAAAACACTCTGGACCATCACGTGTATCTTCCACTTCCACCTCTTTTGTAACTCTTGACGCCGTCAGGAACTGTTCCCAGCAAGGAAAATTGAGACTTTGCCGTTTTCTTCACTTTTATGCTCCAAAAACGTCCAAAATGCTTCATTTTCCGGATTTCTCTCCAAAAGTACCTAAAATGACAAAAGGAGCGATTTAAGGCAATATTTGATCAAATAATCACAAATCCGGGCTTAAATGACCCCTTAAAAGTGGTTGACTTTTCGCCTCATCAAATACCCTTACACTTGAGATTTGCTTATCCTCAAGCAAATGCGCTTTTATTCTAATCAAAATACAAGTTAGGGGTCATTTAACACTAATATAAAAGTAATTACAACAAATAATTGATGCGTGTGAATTGCACCAGGCTTTACCTCTCAAGGGATCTCGAGAAGCTTCCAACCCCCACCAGGCAGTGTACCTGATCGTTGTAGTATAGTATAGTGACAAGTACCGGGGGATTTATCGTTCAACTCAGGAATAGTGTCGCTAGGATTAGAAAGCCTAAAAATTAAGTCTAGAGGTGAGGGATGATTCTTTTTGTATTTTTATATTTTTATAAAAGCAATTAAAATCTCGGGTTTTGGAAGAGTGGGCGGAATTAGTTGCTAATCAACTAACCCAATAACTAAAGATGCAATCAAAATAAAATAACAAAAATGAAAATAAAGCTAATTAAACTAGTGGTGTGAACAATAAATGGGAAAATTGTGTTTACTTAGATTTCATTATTCCCTAGATATCTTTTACAGGTTGTGATGAGGCGAAAAATGATCCGTTTTTAGGGGGTCATTTAAGCCCGAATCCGAATTTATTTGATCAAATATTGCCCTAAATCGTTCCTTTTGTGATTTTAGGTGTTTGGAGAGTGAATTCTGGAAAAGAGGCTATTTTGGACGTTTTTGGAGCATAAAGTGAAGAAAACAACAAAGTACCAAATCCAAGCTGGAATTACAAGGTGACGGCGTCAAGAATTTACTCTTGACGGCGTCAGAAAGGATGAATATTTTACCGAAGGATGTGAAGGCGTCAGATGAAGAGATGACGGCGTAAAAGTGACCAAGATTAATTTACCGAGGGTGGTGACGGCGTCACATAGGCCGTCACGATTGGATCTAGGGCGTCCGAGGAAGTATATGGCGGCGAGTTGACGGCGTCAGATTTTACTCTTGACGCCGTCAGGACGATTTTCCTATATATAGTTTTCTAGTTTTTTCATTAAAAAAGAGGAGAAGTTTTGGTGAAACCCTAAAGACGATTTTGGTGCCTCTTTTACAGGTTTTTCAAGGGTTCCAAACCCTTGAGACCTTGCATTGTAATTGAGATAAGTATACTCTTAATTCAATCAATATGTCTATGTGTTGGTTGTCTATCTTTTGTTCTTATCTTAATTCTACTATGCTAGGCTAAAATTCCTTTGTGTTTGCTTAGATCTAATGAAACCTAGATGTTGATTATGTGTTGATTACTTGTCTATTCTTGTTTTGAATGAATGATATTATATGTTAGGCTTAAGAAAACTGGCAGATCTCCAAATGGTAACATGCTTGAACGTCTTAAGAAACATGAACCGAGGCGTACTAGGTCTTTATTGGTTGTATTTAATGCATGAGCCACTGTTTACAATCCCTATAGTTGTGCTGGGTCATGGTGTAGGAGGAGATAAGAGCTCATAGAGTTGGGGAGTTATGTATGCCACTCCACGAATGGTATTAAGGAATACAACCCGTCATTCATACAAGTGTAACAAGTAATTAACATGTAAAAGATATCTAGGGAGTAATGAAGTCTAAGTAAACACAATTTCTCCAACCACTGCTCACAACCTTAGTTTAATATTAGTTTAATTTCATTTTCATTAGTTAATTAGTTATAAAGTAGTTTTTGGGTTAGTTGATTAGCAACTAATTCCGCCCACTCCTTCAAAACCCGAGATTTTACTTGCTTTCATAAAATATAAAAACACAAAAATAATCATCTTCCATCTCTAGAACTATTAATTAGGCTTTCTAATCCTAGCGACACTATTCCTAAGCTGAACGATCAATCCCCCGGTACTTGTCACTATACTATACTACAACGATCAGGTACACTGCCTGGTGGGGGTTGTAAGCCTCGCGAGATCCCTCGAGAGGTAAAGCAAGGTGCGATTCCCACGCATCAAGTTTTTGGCGCCGCAGCCCGGGGAATAGTTATTGTCTAGGTTAGGATTTCTTTTTATTAGGTCTACTTGCTAGATTCCTTTCTAGTAAGATTTTATTTTTATTTTTAGGTCTTCTTTAGTCTATCTTATTTCTTCGTGCTTTTGTTCGTAACTCTTTACCATCCGACATCATGGAAGGTGGTAACATCTTTGAACCCATCATCCCACCATAACAAAACCCACCATTAGAACCCCTTAGGCCCCGAACCTTAGGAGAGTATTCCCGACCTAGCCACCAAGGCTACCGAAACACCATTGAGCTCACCGGAGCCAATGTGACCCCCCTGCGATCCGACACCATCCGGTTGGTGCAAAGCGGATGTGCATTCCATGGACTTCGTTCCGAAGATCCAAACCAACACCTTAAGGACTTCCTCAAAATCGTAGATTCCATAGACCTAGGTGTTGAAACTAGAGAGACTACCCGTTTACGCCTATTCCAATTCTCTCTACGGGATCAAGCTAGTCAATGGCTTGAGCGTTTACCCGCGGGATCCATCACCACATGGGATGATCTCACCACTCGTTTCCTTGCTCAATTTTTCCCACCGGGGAGAACTACTAAACTTAGGAATGACATCTTGATGTTCCAACAACGTCAAAATGAATCTCTTTATGAAGCATGGACTCGTTTCAAGGACTTACTCCAAAAAGTCCCTCATCATGGCATAGATTTGTGGCTCCAAGTCCAAATTTTTTATGACCATATCGATATCCCCACGAGGCGAACCATTGACCAATCGGCCGGTGGTAAGCTACGTGATCTTAGTGCGGAACAATCATGGGAACTCATAGAAGATCTTGCTCTCTATGACAACGAAAGTTGGAATGATCCCCGTGATTTGAACAAAACGGTCAAGGCAATATCTTTGCCTTCGAATAATTCAAGCACTCCCGACTGTAGGATCATGGAACTTGAGGACCAAGTCAAGTTTCTCATGAAATCTTACGAAGCTCCGAAGCATTCAAGCCAAGTGAACAAAATCACTTCTTCATGCGAATTATGTAGTGGTCCCCATGACACTCGTGATTGTGTGGAACTCCCCGGAACAGCTTTTGCGGACTACGCATCCACGCGTACCGACAAAGCGGGAGATAAGTGGTACACTTTCAAGCCCGAGCCAAACACATACGGTGATTCATATAACCCCTCATGGAAAAATCACCCAAACCTTAGGTGGAAACAAAATCAACCAAATTCATCCAACCCACCTAATCGTTACCAATCAAACGGTCCACCATCCAACCGTACCTTCAACAACAGTCCTTCTAACAACTATGGTAGTACCAACAATCTTGAAGGATTGATGTCAAAGTTCATGGCATCTCAAGAAGCCCGCATAGCTAAGTTTGAAGCCGATTTCAAACAAAATCAAAATGAGATGACCAATAGAATTGACACATTGTTGAAAGTTCTCAATGACCGAGAAATGGGAGCACTCCCAAGTGACACGATCAAGAATCCGAAACTAACCGTTAATTCCATATCATCCGTTTCGTCACCCGCTTTGTGTCCACAATATTATTCGGTCAAATCAACGAGCAAGTGTTTCAAGCAAAACCAAGTTCCCCAAAAGGACCAATCAACTAAAACTCCCACTATAGAACCGGTCAAAAGTATTGTTGAAACACCTCTTACGCAAGACCTTGACGATGAATTCAAAGAACTTCACATTGAACGCCCCGTCATTGATGTCTTAGCGCGTGCTCCATACTATAGCGCCCTCCTAGAAAAATATGAGAAGTGTAAGCTAGGCAAAAATGGGACCGCTTTCGTTCAAAACAAGTTACCTAAAAAGCTTGATGACCCGGGTATATTTGTTTTGCCTTGTAAGATAGGAAGATCCGAAGCTTTCGACACATTAGCCGATTTAGGGTCAAGCCTCAACTTGATTCCCTTATCCTTATTCACCACTCTTAAGCTAGGAAAGTTAGAAGAAACGGAGGTATTGATAGGGCTAGCGGATGGGAGTATAGCTCACCCGGTTGGGATGATTAAGGATGTAGTTGTTCACGTAGGAAAGTTGACTATATTAGCGGATTTTCACGTCCTAGACATGGTTAGTGACACTACATGCCCATTATTAGTTGGAAGAGGATTTTTAGCAACCGCTAGTGCCATGATAGATTGCAAGGAATCTAAGATAGCGGTAGGTGAAGGCGATACTTGGTCGGTGTATAATGTTAAGAAGCATAGTTATGATTGTGATGATGAACCAACACCGCATTGGGTAGAGATGAATAGGAGACCATCTAGATATGGACCTTGGATAGAAAGGAACTTCATAGGACCTCAATGCCCATTTTATCTAGAAAAGGATTTCGTTGAGAGAACACATTCGGTTGAACAACTCATAGCTAGAGATGAGGAGCTAGATCCCTTTGAGGACCCCTTAGTCTTTAGAAAAATGATTGAGTTCTTAAGCGTAATGCCTATTAATATAGAGTTGAATAAATGGAAAAGAGATGGAGATAAGTATGAATGGAGGTGGGACAAGCCACCTAAAGAAGGAGACGGATCATGGCACATGAGAATGACTTTATATGATCCGGATGGAGAGATGTTCGAGAGGTCGTACCATACTAAGGAAACCGATAGAGAGTTGAAACCTAAGTTCGATCCCAAAGATGTCCTCAATGAGGAACTCACCCGAATCACGTAGTAACCCACGACTTTGAGTCTAGCTACAAGACTCGTAAATAAAGAAAAGCGCTTCTTGGGAGGCAACCCATGTTTTGTGTGATTTTATTTGTTTGATTGTTATTTGCTTCCGTATGCATGTTTTATTTTTATTGTTGGTTGATCATGTTTCTCAATTAAAATGTGGAAATACTTTATTATGTTGTTTAGCCTAGTCTTAACTTCAACCTAAAGGTATTTTTGCAAAAGATAAGTGTAAGGGGAAACCCCAAATATGTTTTTTAAGAAACAAACCGATCATGATTCTCCACAATATTTAATGAACATGTGTATTCGTATTGTTAGAGTCAAATGCTTGTATTGAGTCATAATGTAGTTTTGCAGGATTTTCCAGGAAGTAGGACAAAGTTTTTCCAGAAATTTTCCGGAAACTTAACATAAAGATTTCTGCAGGTTCATTCTGACGGCGTCAGGCAATTGCTCTTGACGGCGTCAGGAGTCAAAAATCTGGAAATTTTACCGATTTTGTTTTTCTAACGGAGTCTTATAAGTTTTTGTGAATTATTAAGTTTTATAATCTCCAGGAAATCTGCAAACTTCATTCCACAAGCATTATATCTTACTTTGTTTTCTAGGATTTAGTAACTTATATAGGATGCCGCCGATTTTACGCGAGGTTGCCTTGTCTACTTTTGTCAGGATTTACAGGTTATTTGAGTCAAGAAGATGATTTATATTCTGGAAGGGAAGCTTTGATTGTTCGTTTTCTTGGAGGAAGATTTAACCTGGCCAACCTAAAATCCATACCGAGCGAATCAGGGGAGTATTTGAATTCATTCTCTTTACTTTTAACTTTTACATTCTTTACTTGAACATTGGGGACAATGTTCATCTTAAGTGTAAGGGGAGGGTAAAAAGATGATACCTTACATATGCACTTTCGCTTGAGTTTGTTTTGTTTGATAGTAGATGAGTAATAAAACTATGAGAAATACTTGTTAGTGCAATTTTAGCGCCAAATTTAAAATTTTTTACAACATTTAGGAATGAAACTTTAGCCATAGCAAGCGTCTCATGGATAGGAGGTTGTATGACTAGCACATAACCGTATATTCAGAAAAATTTTCCACCCAAAAATGTGAGGTTCGCCTTTAGTTTTGATAGGAAAAGCATTCATTATTGGTGCTTATGAGTGTACCGGTAGCATTTAGATTCTAGAACTTGCGTTAGTGATGCATCCCGAGACCGCTAGTGAGACTACATTCGTGTAGTAGGATTTACTACATGATAAGAGGCATTAGGATCACCCTTGTGTTAAACCCGTATTACGATTACTTGACCATTTAAGTCATATTACTTGGCTAGTTAAGTCAACTAATTTTTCCCACACCCTTAGCGTTGTACTCATTTTTAGTACACGATACCCCTAGTACACCCCTCCGAGCCTATCTTTTCGTTTCTAACTTTAAGCATCTTACTTAAAGGAAGAATTTGTTACACCCCACTTAAATGTACACCTAAATCGCCTTAGCCTTCCGTGTATGCGCTCATTTTTAGTGCATTATTGTTATTTATTAAACCCTAAGTTAACTTTCTAATTGATTACATGGTTGCTAAGTCGAGTCATATCCTTGTACATATTGTTTTGGGACGATTGGGACTCATGGGTAAGTACTTATTTTATGGAGTAATGGGGAAGAACAACACTTATTACCCCCATATGTACGTTAATCTTAAAAGTGCTCCAAATGTTTTGATTTTCTTAATTCGAGTCATTAGAATAGTTTAATGTAAAGTATGTAAAGATTCAAGTGTAAGGGGAATGCTCAAACCCCTATGATGTATTATTTTGGATGGTAGGGTAAGAGTGTATGAAAAAAAAAAAAAAAAAAAAAAAAAAAAAAAAAAAAAAAAAAAAAAAAAAATTCGAAAAAATCAAGAAAAAGAAAAAAAAATATATATATAGAAAAAGAAAAAAAAAATAGAAAAGAAAGAGAGAAAAAACATACGGACTACCATCCCGTTTTCATTCTATGTTCATTTTATGTTTTTAGTTATTTTTCATTTATTAGCTTAAGTCGAGTCTAGTCTTGGCTTAGCAACGCCATCTTGTACATGTAATTAACTAAGATTGTTAACTCGCCACCAGTAAAATCCCCTTTATCCAACAAAACCGTGTAATTCATATCCCTACACCTAACATTATAACCCTTTAAAAAGACCTCTTTGATAGTTTATCCTAGGTGCTTACGCCATGTGGTGGAGGTTTGATCCTTTCCCAAGCCTATGGTAATCTATTTTGCTATGACAGGTAGTGAGAGATATCTTCCATTTCCATAATGTTATATTACTTTATTACACCCGAGAGATGTGAGTATCTAAACACTATTTGTGAGGTGCTTGTGTATGACCTCCGTGCTTGTCTATTGGTCTTTAGTGAAACGATTATTTGTTGTAATTACTTTTATATTAGTGTTAAATGACCCCTAACTTGTCTTTTGAGTAGAATAAAAGCTCATTTGCTTGAGGACAAGCAAATCTCAAGTGTAAGTGTATATGATGAGGCGAAAAATGATCCGTTTTTAGGGGGTCATTTAAGCCCGAATCCGAATTTATTTGATCAAATATTGCCCTAAATCGTTCCTTTTGTGATTTTAGGTGTTTGGAGAGTGAATTCTGGAAAAGAGGCTATTTTGGACGTTTTTGGAGCATAAAGTGAAGAAAACAACAAAGTACCAAATCCAAGCTGGAATTACAAGGTGACGGCGTCAAGAATTTACTCTTGACGGCGTCAGAAAGGATGAATATTTTACCGAAGGATGTGAAGGCGTCAGATGAAGAGATGACGGCGTCAAAGTGACCAAGATTAATTTACCGAGGGTGGTGACGGCGTCACATAGGCCGTCACGATTGGATCTAGGGCGTCCGAGGAAGTATATGGCGGCGAGTTGACGGCGTCAGATTTTACTCTTGACGCCGTCAGGACGATTTTCCTATATATAGTTTTCTAGTTTTTTCATTAAAAAAGAGGAGAAGTTTTGGTGAAACCCTAAAGACGATTTTGGTGCCTCTTTTACAGGTTTTTCAAGGGTTCCAAACCCTTGAGACCTTGCATTGTAATTGAGATAAGTATACTCTTAATTCAATCAATATGTCTATGTGTTGGTTGTCTATCTTTTGTTCTTATCTTAATTCTACTATGCTAGGCTAAAATTCCTTTGTGTTTGCTTAGATCTAATGAAACCTAGATGTTGATTATGTGTTGATTACTTGTCTATTCTTGTTTTGAATGAATGATATTATATGTTAGGCTTAAGAAAACTGGCAGATCTCCAAATGGTAACATGCTTGAACGTCTTAAGAAACATGAACCGAGGCGTACTAGGTCTTTATTGGTTGTATTTAATGCATGAGCCACTGTTTACAATCCCTATAGTTGTGCTGGGTCATGGTGTAGGAGGAGATAAGAGCTCATAGAGTTGGGGAGTTATGTATGCCACTCCACGAATGGTATTAAGGAATACAACCCGTCATTCATACAAGTGTAACAAGTAATTAACATGTAAAAGATATCTAGGGAGTAATGAAGTCTAAGTAAACACAATTTCTCCAACCACTGCTCACAACCTTAGTTTAATATTAGTTTAATTTCATTTTCATTAGTTAATTAGTTATAAAGTAGTTTTTGGGTTAGTTGATTAGCAACTAATTCCGCCCACTCCTTCAAAACCCGAGATTTTACTTGCTTTCATAAAATATAAAAACACAAAAATAATCATCTTCCATCTCTAGAACTATTAATTAGGCTTTCTAATCCTAGCGACACTATTCCTAAGCTGAACGATCAATCCCCCGGTACTTGTCACTATACTATACTACAACGATCAGGTACACTGCCTGGTGGGGGTTGTAAGCCTCGCGAGATCCCTCGAGAGGTAAAGCAAGGTGCGATTCCCACGCATCAGGTTGATAGTTTGTTACAATTGCGTAGATGACGGGGTTACATTTCTTAATACCATTCGTGGGGTGGCTTACATACTTCCCTAACTCTATAAGCTCCTACTTCACTCCTATATCGAGCCTGCAAGAAACTCCTAACATGGGATCATTAGAATTCGCTCATGTATTAAATACAACCATAAAAACCTAGTACGCATTGGTTCATGTTTCTTAAGACGTTCAAGCAAGTCACCCCATGGAAGTCTGCCAGTTTTCTTAAGCCTAACATTGAAATTATTCATCCGTAACAACTATAAACAAGCAATCAACCCATAATCAACATCTAGGTTTCACTACATCTAAGCAAACACACAAGAGATCTAGCCTAGCATATTAAAATCAAGACAAGCGTAAGATATATTCAAACAACACATAGACATATTGAATGAGTTGAAAGGATACTTATCTTAATTGAACATGAAAGGTTTCAAATGGTAAAAACCCTTGAAAGTACAGTAATAATCGTGCTAGGGTTTCTCCAAGTTATCCCTCCAATTTTCCCCTCCTAATGAATGAAAATTACAAAACAATATATAGATTTTCCATCGTGATGGCGTCAAGAAGAAATATCTGACGCAGTCAACTCGCCGCCAATAATAATATCAGATTGTCTAGATCCAGATCTGACGCCGTCAAGTGCAAATTTTCTCTAGGCCGTCACATGTAATGGGACCATGACGGCCTATGGTGACGCCGTCATGCCCCTAGTGTAAAAACTCTCTGGATCGTCACGGACTCTATCCACTTCACCTCTTGTTTTATTCTTGACGCCGTCATGTAGAACTTTGTGACGCCGTTAGGTACTGTTCCCAGCAAGGAAAATTAAGACTTTGCTGTTTTATTTACTTTTATGCTCCAAAAACGTCCAAAATGCTTCCTTTTCCAGAATTCACTCCAAAAGTACCTAAAATCACAAAAGGAACGATTTAGGGCAATATTTGATCAAATAAATTCAATTCCAGGCTTAAATAACCCCCTAGAAACGGATCATTTTTTGCCTCATTAATAATCGTTCCACTAAAGACCAAAGACAAGCACGGAGGTCATACACTAGCACCTCGCAAATAGTGTTTAGATACTCACATCTCTCGGGTGTAATAAAGTATATATCACAATAAGGAAATGGAAAACATCTCTCACTACCTGTCATAGAAAAATAGATTACCATAGGCTTGGGAAAGGATCAAACCTCCACCACTTGGGATGCATCACTAACGCAAGTTCTAGAATCTAAATGCTACCGGTACACTCATAAGCACCAATAATGAAGGCGTTTCCTATCAAATCTAAAGGCGAACCTCACATATTTGGGTGGAAAATTTTTCTGAATAGTATGGTTTTGTGCTACTCATACACCTCCTATCCAAGAGACGCTTGCTAAGGCTAAAGTTTCACTCCTAAATGTTGTAAAAAATTTTAAATTTGGCGCTAAAATTACACTAACAAGTATTTCTCTTAGTTTTATTACACATCTACCATCAAACAAATAAACTCAAGTACAATAGTATTCTATAAGGTATCATCATTTACCCTCCCCTTACACTTAGGATGAACATTGTCCCCAATGTTCAATTAAAGAATGTAAAAGTGAAATAGGTAAAAGAATGAAAGCAAATACTCCCTGATTCATTCGGTATGGATAGTGTGGTAACAAGGTTAGATCTTCCTCCAAGAAAATGAACATTCAAAGCTTCCCTTCCAGAAAAATAAATCATCTTCTTGTCATACATAACCTGTTAAACCTAAGAAAACAAACAAGGCAACCTCGCAAAAAATCGGAGGCAATCTATACATACTAACAAGTCCTAGAAAGCGAATTAAGATATAATACTTGTGGAATGAATGTTTGCAGATTTCTTGGAGTTTATAAAACTAAAGAATTAACAAAAAAAATTTAAGACTTCGTTAGAAAGACAAAACTCGCAAAATTTCCAGAATTTTACACATGACGCCGTCAGAAATTAACTCCTGACGCGTCAGAAGTGACCTGCAGAAATCTTTACGTTAAGTTTTCGGAAAATTTCTGGAAGAACTTATGTCATACTTCCTGGAAAATCCTGCAAAACATCATTATGACTCGATACAAGCATTTGACTCTAACAAATACTAATACACATGTTCATTTAATATTGTGGCGAATCATGATCAATTTCGTTCCTAAAAACAAATTTGGGGTTTCCCCTTACACTTAGCTTTTGCAAAATACCTTTATATGAAGTTAAGACGTAGTTAAACAACAAAATAAAGCATTTTCACAATTTTAGTTTGAAACATGATCTACCAACAATAAAAATAAAACATGCATACGGAAGCAAATAACAATCAAACAAAAATAAAAATCACACAAAACATGGATTGCCTCCCAAGAAGCGCTTTTCTTTATTTTACGAGTCTTGTAGCTAGACTCAAGGTCATGGGCTATCCTATATGGGTGAGCTCCTAATTGAGGACATCTTTGGGATCAAACTTAGTTTTCAACTTCCTATCGGTTTTCTTGGTACGGTATGACCTATCAAACTTTTCTCCATCCGGATCATATAAAATCATCTTCATATGCCATGATCCATCACCTTCCTTAGGTGGCTTATCCCACTTCCATTTACACTTATCCCCTTCCCTTTTCCACTTGTTCCTCTCTATGTTGATAGGCATTATGCATAAGAACTCAATCATCTTCCTAAAGACTAGGGGATCCTCAAAAGGGTCTAGTTCCTCATCTCTAGCTATGAGTTGTTCCACCGAGTGTGTTTTATCGATGAAATCATTTTCTAGATAGAATGGGCGTTGAGGTCCTATAAAGTTTCTTTCTATCCAAGGCCCATATCTAGATGGTCTCCTATTCATCTCTACCCAATGTGGTGTCGGTTCGTCCTCACAATCGTAGCTATGCTTCCTAACATCATAAACCGACCAAGTATCACCCTCTCCTACCGCTATCTTAGACTCCTTACAATCTATCATGGCACTAGCGGTTGCTAAAATCCTCTTCCTACTAACAACGGGCATGTAGTATCACTAACCATATCTTGGACGTGAAAATCCGCTAAAATGGTTAACTTTCCTACATGAACCACTACATCCTTGATCATTCCGACCGGATGGGCAATACTTACATCCGCTAGACCAATTAGTACTTTTGTCTCCTCTAACTTTCTGATGAGGCGAAAAATGAACCACTTTTAGGGGGTCATTTAAGCCCGTAATTGAATTTATTTGATCAAATATTACCCTAAATCGTTCCTTTTGTGATTTTAGGTACTTTGGGAGAGAAATCTGGAAAATGAAGCAATTCGGACGTTTTTGGAGCATAAAAGTGAAGAAAACGCCAAAGACTTAATTTTCCTTGCTGGGAACAGTGGATGACGGTGTCAAGAAGAAAATCTTGACGGCGTCAAGAGTAAAAGTGGTGACGGCCCAGAAGAAACGTGAAGGCGTCACCCAAGGCCGTCATGTGTTAACTTGTCAAAACTTGCGCGCGGAGTAGCTGATATTTTTTTGGTCATAACTTTTGCATACGAACTCAGATTTAGGTGATTCAAAAGCCCACGCGAAGAGGACGAAGAGATCTACAATTTAGTGAAAAATGGTCTTGATGGCGTCAAGAGAAATGACCTGACGGCGTCAAGCCTTGCCGACAGAAAACATGTCTATAAATATAACATCATAACTTCACTTTTTGTAAGCCCTAAACCCTAAGGTCGATTTCTGGGTTTAGGTAGGTGTTTTTTCAGCAACTTAGAGGGTTTCAATCACTCCATAAACATCATGTATTGGTTTGATGATTCTATCTTAATTATGTTTTCCATTATCATTGTTGTTTGATCTTCTTTGATGATGATTTGCTATATCACCTTGTGTCTACTTGTGATTATGTGAAACTTGTATATAATTGATTAGATCTCATTGATTTCTTGTTGATGTTTTGTCTATCTCCATCAATGAGGGGCTTGTTGATGTGTGTGTCTATCTCCATCAGTTAAGGCGTGACAACTTCAATAGATCTAGTTGGTTTAGTTTATAATTCTTGTTTCCTATTGATTCTTGTTTCGATTGAATGAATTCGATGTCAGGCTTAAGAAAACTGGCAGATCTCCAAATGGTAACATGCTTGAACGTCTTAGGAAACATGAACTAACGTGCACTAGGTTTTATTGGTTGTATTTAATGCATGAGTAAATTCTAATGATCCCATGTTAGGAGCTTCTTAGCCGGCTCGACATAGGAGTGAAGTAAGCACTCATAGGATTGGGGAATTAAGTGCGCCACCCCATGAATGGTATTAAGGAATACAACCCGTCAATTAAAACAAGGTTATAATTCAATAGGTAGAATTGGATAGCTAGCAAGGAGTAACATATCATAGGTAGACATGCTTCACTTATCTTGTAGAACCCTAGTTTACTTTTCTTGTTTATTAGTTTAATTAGTAGCTTTTGGGTTAGTTGATTAGCAACTAATTCCGCCCACTCTCCCAATACCCGAGATTTTTACTTGCTTTTCATAAAATATAAAAACATAAAAAGAATCATCCTTCGCCTTTAGACCTAGTTAGATTAATTTCAATCCTAACGACACTATTCCTAGCTGAACGATCAATCCCCCGGTACCTGTCACTATACTATACTACAACGATCAGGTACACTGCCTGGTGGGGGTTGTAAGCTTCTCGAGATCCGTCGAGAGGTAAAGCCTGGTGCAATTCCTACGCATCACTTTCATAGCTTAAGAGTGGTGAAAAGGGATAAGGGAATCAAGTTGAGGCTAGATCCTAAGTCGGCTAGTGTGTCGAAAGCTTCGGATTTTCCTATCTTATAAGGCAAAACAAATATACCCGGATCATCAAGCTTCTTAGGCAACTTGTTTTAAACAAAGGCGGTCCCATTTTTACCCAATTTAAACTTCTCATATTTTTCTAGTAGGGCACTATAGTAGGGAGCACGGGCTAAGACATCAATGATGGGGCGTTCAAGGTGGAGCTCCTTGAATTCATCGTCAAGGTCTTGTGTAGGAGGTGTTTCAACTATGTTATTGACCAGTTTGATATTGGATGTTTTATTCAATTGGTCCTTTTGAGTAATTTGGGTTTGCTTGAAACACGTGCTCATTGCTTTGACCGAATAATATTGTGGACAAGAAGTAGGGGACGAAACCGATGATATGGCATTAACGTTTAGTTTCGGGTTCTTGACCGTGTCACTTGAGAGTGCTCATATTTCTCGGTCATTGAGAACTTTCAACAATGTGTCTATTTTGGTGGTCATCTCGCTTTGCTTTTGGTTAAAATCGGTTTCAAACTTAGATATGCGAGCTTCTTGAGATGCCATAAATTTGGAAATCAATCCTTCAAGATTATTGGTACTACCATAGTTATTAGAAGGATTGTTGTTGAAAGTATGGTTGGCGGATGGACCGTTTGGTTGGTAACGATTAGGTGGTTTGGAAGAATTGTTTTGGTTTTGTTTCCACCCAAGATTCGAGTGATTTTTCCAAGAAGGACTGTAGGAATCACCGTAAGGGTTTGGCTCGGGTTTGAAAGTGTACCACTTGTCTCCCGCTTCGTCGGTACGCGAGGATGCGTAGCCCGCAAAAGCTTGTCCGTGGAGTTCCACGCAATCACGAGTGTCATGGGGACCACTACATAATTCGCATGAAGAAGTGATGTTTTTCACTTGGCTTGAAGGCTTAGGAGCATCATAGGATTTCATGAGAAACTTGACTTGGTCCTCAAGTTCCATGATCCTATGGTCGGGAATGCTAGGATTGTTCGAAGGCAAAGATATTGCCTTAACCGTTTTGTTCAAATCACGGGGATCATTCCAACTTTCGTTGTCATAGAGAGCAAGATCTTCTATGAATTCCCATGATTCTTTGGCACTTAGATCACGTAGCTTGCCACTGGCCGATTGGTCAATGGTTCGCCTTGTGGAGAGATCGATATGGTCATAGAAGATTTGGACTTGGAGCCAAAGATCTATGCCATGATGAGGGACTTTTTGGTGTAAGTCCTTGAAACGAGTCCATGCTTTGTATAGAGTTTCACCTTGACGTTGTTGGAACATCAAGATATCATTTCTAAGCTTGGTAGTTCTCCCCGGTGGGAAAAATTGAGCAAGGAATCGAGTGGTGAGATCATCTCATGAGGTGATGGATCCCGCGGGTAAACGTTCAAGCCATTAACTAGCTTGATCACGTAGAGAGAATTGGAATAGGCGTAATCGGGTCGACACTCTAGTTGTAACATCAAGGTCTATAGAATCTACAATTTTAAGGAAACCCTTGAGATGTTGGTTAGGATCTTCGGAACAAAGTCCATGGAATGCACATCCGCTTTGCACCATCCGGATGGTGTCGGATCGCAAGGGGGACACATTGGCTCCTTGAGTGAGCTCAATAGTGTTTCGATAGCCTTGGTGGCTAGGACGGGAATATTCTCCTAAGGTTCGGGGCCTAAGAGGATGGTTTAGTAGTGGTGGGTTTTGTGGGTGGTTTTGTTGTGGTGGGTTGATGGGTTCAAAGATGTTACCACCTTCCATGATGTCGGATGGTAAAGGTTAGGAACAAAGACACGAAGAAATGAGATAGACTAAAGAAAACCTAAAAATAAAAATAAAATCTTACTAGAAAGGAATCTAGCAAGTAGACCTAATAAAAAGAAATCCTAACCTAGACAATAACTATCCCTGGTCTGCGGCGCCAAAAACTTGATACGTGGGAATCGCACCAGGCTTTACCTCTCGAGGGATCTCGAGAAGCTTACAACCCCCACCAGGCAGTGTACCTGATCGTTGTAGTATATGTAGGACCTTAGATATATCAACTTTAACACAAATATAGAAGCTTAGAAGAAGGAAAGATGGTGACTTGATGCAATATGTGTGGCGTTAATATGAGAGAAAAAGAGTATAAAGATGAAGAGAATTTTTTATTAAAAACACACACAATACACACATAAGCACACCTTACAAATGAGAGGTAAGGTGCCTTTTATAGTTCCATACATAGGCTTTGATGGGCTTGGTCTTGGGCTTGGTTTCCTTTTACATATAAAGGCTTACATTACATAACACATGACATATTAGCTTGCCAAGTCCAAAGCCCAATGACTAAACAATTACTAAACTTAACAAACGACACAAAGTTACAATATGAGAATGACCATCACTTCTATATATATATAATTTTTAATGCTAACAATCTCCCCCTAAGGGGTGGTCATTCAAATGATGCTCCACGTGAGTGGGTCTTCCGTGTTCTTTGTCTTTAACTTTGTGTGTCATTCTAGAATAGTCTTTAGTCTTTGTTCCTTCATGCTTTGTGATCTTTGTTAACTGATTTTCCATCGTTCTTTGTTCTTATGTGATGTGGAGTTATCTGCCTTTCGTCACTTCTGCGTCTGTGGTGGTTGTTCGCCATTCCAACATGCTCATACATCTTTGGACTTTGATATTCATATGCACGTAGTTCCCTTTCTTTCACTTTGATCTTTAGTCTTTATACTTTGTAGATTCTTCTTTTTGGCATAGAATCTTTCTTTGAACTTTGTGTTGTATAGATCTCTGAGGGAGCTTTCTTTAACTTCCGGATGTATGTATGAGCACGTGGAATCTGTCGCCATGGAGATGAAGTGTCCCTGCATATAAACAGTTAGCAATAAAACATCCGGTACTTACAGATAAGAATTAGAGATCGTCAACAGCATAGTGTGAAGACTCCTTCTAACCCTTACCAAGGCCGTTCCCATGTCAGATACTCTCGAGAGAGCTTACAAGACCTACTTAGTAGCTCAATGACTGGGTGAGTCACTGGGGATCACTCCAGACTGTAGACCGTTTGAAACCACCGCGAACACTAAGCGTAACGCATAAAGAATTACCGAAGTGACCTGCTGTCAGGGCTGTTTGATGTTGACCCTGGCAGGAGTTTCCATTCAATCATTGAGAAACACTTGTGTGAATTCTCTCATAAATGTTCTGGCAGATTGCTAAGATCTGCGTAGGACTCTTAAGTTTACATCTGGCGTCCTTAATGATGAACAACCAGTGTAGAAATATCATGTGTTCCTATGAGATCTTTTGATGAATCTCGGGGCTCTAGACTCGATAAGTGCACATTTGGTTTCCTATGCGGAGATTAGGGAGAGGCCTCCTGCTTCAATATCAACCATCTCTAAGAGACAGGTCGATAGATTATGCCGGTTCCCCGTGAGAATGAAACAAGCTCTTTTAAGAGAACTTGAGTGGTTAAGAAGGTTTAGTGCAGTGCGTCACTGGGTCCATGACGTCTTTGTCTTCAATACCGGTGTCACCTTAGTAACAACCAGTAGCATATGAGTTGAACCCGATGTCTGCCCTAAGGTTGAACATTTGGAGGGCTATTTCTTTTCACCCTTTTTCATAACTTTTCTTTTTAATTCTTCAACCCCTTATTTCTCCTTTCTCATTTTCTCCTTTTTTCAATCATACCTAAGGACTTCTAATTCTAATCTATTGGAATTGTCCTTGGGTAGATCCCTCCGGCTCTGGCGGATCATAGGGCGGTTTTCCCTAACCTTAGTCACCTTATAACTCCATGAATCCTATAATTGCCATGAAACCATTTATTGAAAATTTCTCAAAGTGTTTATGATAATGAAACACATTGTTGACACTTCGAGAGTTTTGCATTTCTTTAGAAGGACTCCCCCTTCACATGTGCTCATGAATTTTTTAAGAAATTTGCACACGCGTGAGGAGTTTGCGCTTTTTGAATTGATCCACTTTCAGTGAACATGACCGATTCGAGACACGCTTACATCACTAGTTAGACTAGCTTGAAATTATTACCCGTCCTGGTCAAGTCCAAAGAAAGTCTCTCGATACGGTACATTCTACTCAGACAAGTCCTATTCGAGACACGCTTACATCACTAGTTAGACTAGCTTGAAATTATTACCCGTCCAGGACAAGTCTTTTCGATTACTGACATTTTAAGCTTCGTCAATTCATTGGTACTTTCTGAGTCGAGCTCTTTCGAGATTCAGTCACAAACTTTAAGCATCTTTGATCACATTTTAATCATGTCTTCTCCCCCTCAAAAATAGCATATAGTGATATTTTTTATATCAACTGAGTAAAAAAGCTTTTTGGAGAGAAAGATAGATTTCATTTTGCATGAATACGGAACATTTTTGTTTTTGTACTCCCCCTTAATGATAGCACATTTTAAAATCAATTAAGGATTTTGAGGGAGTTATCTTGAGCACTCATTTTGAGAGATTTTGAGAAATCTTTTGAACAATCTTGAAAAAGTGCTCAAGAATTTTGTTTGAAAACGAGTTTATGCTTGAAATCTTTTTCGTTTGTTTAGACTCGAACTTTTTGAAAAACATTTCATCATTGAACGTACAAGTCCTTGATTTGAAAATAATCAGAAGTCATCATTGAAGTCCGGATTTCGTACTGAAGTATACGAAAGCCATAGTGAAGAAAAATTTGGAGAAACGACATGTTTTAGAAAAACATTAAAAAGAACTCCCGTTCAAGCATCTATACATGTCCGTATCATTTTTTGAAAGACATTTCTAGACACGTACAAAATATTGATTTATACGAGAGACATGTCGTGAGAAGATTTTTTTTCTGATTTTTTGATTTTATATTGTTTTAGTATTTTTTGAAAATTTTATATTTTTGTATTTTGTTTTTGTTGGTGTTTCAAATTTTGTATTTTGTTTTTGAAAAATATTTACAGCAAAGCGATTTTGAAAACATTTTTCAAGAAGATTCGAGAAGACGTTCTAGCTCCTCAGGAGTTAGGCTTCGCATGCCAATTCGTCGAACTAAATAGTCAAACAGTTCTTTTGGAAGGGCTTTAGTAAAAAGATCAGCGAGTTGATAATCAGTCTTAACGAAAAATAATTCAACAGTACCCTCTTCCACGTGTTCTTTGATGAAATGGTAGCGGACTTTGATATGCTTCGTCTTAGAGTGATGTACGGGATTGCACGAGATGGCTATGGCACTTTTTGAGTCACAATACATAGGTATTCTGTCAAAAGTAAAGCCATAATCTGTGAGCTGTGTCCGCATCCAAAGAACTTGGGCACAACACGCAGATAGAGACACATACTCGGCTTCGGCGGTTGATAGTGCAGTACAATCATGTTTCTTTGACGACCAGCTTACTAGCTTTTCACCCAAAAATTGTGCTCCACCTAATGTACTCTTTGTTGTAACTTGATCACCGGCATGGTCTGCATCTGAAAATGCTGTTAGATTAAACCCCAAATCCTTCGGATACCAAAGTCCCATGTTAATGGTGCTTCGTAGGTACCGAAAGATCCGTTTAACCTCTTTGAGGTGAAGTTCGGTAGGCTTAGCCTGAAACCGTGCTAACAAACAAACAGCAAATTGGATATCGGGTTGGCTAGCAGTTAGGTATATGAGAGAACCGATCATGCTCCGATATTTTTTCGGATCGATAGGTTTTCCAAACAAATCAGCACCTATTTTTGGTGAAGTGATCATTGGTGTACCAACAGAATCACAATTTTCCATTCCATGTTTTTTCAAAATCTCTATTGTATATTTAGCTTGATTGATTAAAATACCACGAGGGGATTGATGTATTTGTAAACCAAGAAAGAATTTTAGTTCCCCCATCATGGACATTTCAAATTTACTTTTCATGAGATTTTCAAAATGTTTTGAATGGTTAGGATTGGTTGATCCAAAAATAATGTCGTCCACGTAAATTTGAACGATCAAAATGTCATCTTTGAATTTTTTGATAAACAAGGTGTCATCAACCGTTCCTTTGGTGAAATTGTTTTTGAGCAAGAAAGATGATAGTTCGTCATACCACGCTCTTGGAGCTTGTTTTAAACCATAAATTGCTTTCTTAAGCTTGTAGACGTAGTCTGGATGATCTTTGTCGATGAATCCCTCTGGCTGACTCACATACACTTCTTCTTTCAGAGTTCCATTTAAGAAGGCAGTCTTAATATCCATCTGATAGACTGTGATGTTTTTGTGAGCTGCATAGGCTAAGAAAATCCGGACTGCTTCAAGTCTAGCTACAGGCACGAATGATTCTTCGAAATCTATCCCTTCTTCTTGTGGATAACCTTTAGCCACGAGACGAGCTTTGTTGCGAATAACAGTCATTTCCTCATCCAGTTTGTTCTTCCACAACCACTTGAGGTCAAGAACACGTTTATCAAGTGGTCGTTCAACAAGTTCCCAACTATCATGTAACAGGTATTGAAGAAATTCCTCCTGCATCGCTTCAATCCAAGGGTTTTCTGCCATTGCTTCCCGAATGTTTTTTGGTTCTTTGAGGCTTATTGAGCAAATGTAAATGCACAATTCGAGATCAGTGGCAAGCTGTCTCCTTGTCTGAACTGGCTTTGAAGGTTCACCAATAACATGTTCTATTGGATAGTCTTTTGTCCATTTAAACGTAGAAGGGTACCTTGGGTGTAACAAATGTGTGTTAGATGGTTGTTGTAACGTTGAAGAAGATTCAGCAGAGTCTGTTGCAAACGGGTTTTCAAATACTTCTTCTTCTTCTTCTTCTAACGCAACATCGTTTGAATTATTTGTAGGTTCTTCTTGAAAATTTGTGTTTTGGTTTTGCTCATCAACTCTTGGTAGAACAGTTTCAAGTACTGGAGTTGCTTGAGTAGATGTAGATGATGTTGATGTAGTTGGTGCTTCAGCTTCGATTGTTGTGGATGCATCTTGTGGTGGTAGTGGTGGTTGATGGTTTTGAGCAGGTGCAGCGGAATGTTGTGGAGATGCATTTGTCGAAGTTCCACCATAATATTCATCAAACATTAACTCGAAGAAATTTTCCAGTTCTTGTTCTGAAGGTTTATCCGTGTTTGTTGACTGAGCTCCTTGAGGCACGAGTCTTGAACTTATGTGTCCAGAAGTCTGCTGGTTTAGTGCGGGTCCTAATCTAGTTTGAGTAGAAGCCATCGGATTAAGCGCGGGTTCTAGAGCGTATCTCTCAGAAGCCATTTGTGAAATCTCGTCAAACTTCACATTCATCATCTCCATTATCCTTTTCATTCTTCTATTATACACCCTGAATGCCCTTGAGTTTTCTGAATATCCAATGAAGATTCCAATATCACCCTTAGCTTTTAACTTCCCTAGATCTTCTCTGTCATTCGTCAGATAGCACAAAGCGCCAAACACATAAAGGTAAGAGACGTCAGGTTTACGGTTGTTCACTAGCTCATATGGGGTTTTATTGAATCTCGGATGGACTAGGGATCGGTTTTGAGTAAAGCAAGCAGTGGCTACAGCATCAGCCCATAAGAATAGAGGTGCACTAGAGAAAATTAGCATTGTGCGAGCAACTTCCACAAGAGTTCTATTTCTTCTTTCAACTACCCCATTTTGCTGTGGAGTTCTAACAACTGATGTTTGATATGTGATTCCAACATCTTCAAGGTAAGTTCTTAACTCCTGGTTTGTAAATTCTGTGCCATTGTCTATTCTTATAATCCTTACTGGAGCTTGAAGTAGAACTTGAATACGCTTCAGAAAGGTGATGATGATGCCTGGTGCTTCGTCTTTTGATTTCAAAAACTTTACCCAAGTATATCTTGAATAATCATCAACAATAACAAGAATATACTTCTTCCCATTAATGCTTTCAACTCTCATTGGGCCACATAAGTCCATGTGCAACATATGTAACCTTGCTTCCGAACTAGGTACGGTTTTGGGTTTATATGATGCTCTTTTGCTTTTTCCTTGTTCGCATGATGGACAAAGGTGTTCCTTGGTGTATTTGAACTTAGGAAGTCCGGTGACGATGTTGTCTTTGGCTAACTTGTTGATGGTGTCGAGATTGAGATGGGATAAACGTCTATGCCACAGCCAGGACTTAGTTTCAGTTGCTCTTGTCATAAGACAAATTGGTGATGTAGAAGCCATTTGGTTGATGTCGATAGCATACAAGTTTGTACCACGATTACCAGTTAAAAGATCATCACCAACCAAATTTCTTATAAAAACCGTGTTTCTCCTGAATGCAACTTCTAAATCTGCATCACAAAACTGCCCAACTGAAAAAAAATTGTGTCCCAACCCTTTGACGTAGTAAACTCGAGTGATTAAAAAATTCCCAAACTGAAGATCTCCATAACCCTGAATAGCTGCTACATGATCATTTCCAAAGCGTACAGTTCCCATGAATTTCCAGACGAAATTGATCAGCAGCTTTAAATTCCCGGTCATGTGCTTGGAGCAACCCGAGTCGACGATCCAAAGACATATTTCGATAACCTGCCAAGAACAGAAGAGTTTGTATTTTGAAATCGTTTTGAATTTGGTTCCATGGGGTTAGGAGTAAAATCTAAATCACACTCATAGACAGTTGCTACTTGTTTAGCTTGAGCTATTTCTAATTTGCCGTTCTGAAGAGTGAACTCTCTACCCGTCGAAATCCACATACAAAACTTAAGATAGTTCCTAGGCATTCGACTACTAGTGGTAGACCTAAAGCGTGCAACTAATCTTTCTATAGATCTTGATCTGGCACTAGTTCCCTTTGGAACATACTTCTGTTTAGGTGTAACATTCACATTCTTAGAAACACATTCATCATGAACATCATTAATTAAACATTTCTTGCATATTAAACAAATAGAGTCATTACATGCATTAGAACCAGTACTTTCGACATTACATTCAGATGAATCATGTTTCTTATTACAAAGCGATAAATTCCTAGGGTGTTCTTCTACTTCTTCAACTTTATTCTTGCTACTACTCGTAGAAACAGGCGAGACTCTATTGTTCCTTGTATTGCTCCTAGGCTTTAGTCTGCTGCTCCTAGAGGTGCTTTCTAATCCTGTAGAAGGTAAGGCACACACATTAGGATTTATATTGTTGTCCTTTTAGCATCCCTAGATTCTTTAGAATTATCCTTTTTGCACGCATTTGTCTTAGAAGTGGAGGCAGACGCATTAGTGGGACTAATCCTAAAAAGGCCAGGTGCTATCACTTTTGGTGTTTCGACAACCGCTTTTCCTTTATCAACAATCTTTTCATTTTCACTTTTCTTGGGCAGGGGTGTTGGAGTGACTGGTTTTGTCAAATCCTTTTTCTCATTGACTTTTGGAGCAAACCGTGAAATTGACATTTTTGGTTTTTGAGCCGTGTTTGAAACATTTGGTTTCTCCGAAGTCAATGGTTTTGCAAACTTAGTTTCCTCACCCTTTCCATTTTGACTTTCAAGCTGAGCTCTCAAAAGATCATTTTGCTCTTTCATGTTCTTTAAGACACGCTCATACGACAATTTGTCATACTTGCATTCTTCCTTTCTCCGATCAAGTTGTTTAAAATATGACACATTTTCCTTTTCAAGCTTTATAAGAGCATTTTCATATTTTGAAACAATTGCGGAGGTCTCAGCTCTTAGTCGTTCATCGTCTTGAACAGAATATGTTTGTAAAATAATGGACATAATGTCAGTGGTCATAACAGCTTCGAAGAGAGAATCATTTAGGTTTTCCAAAACATTCATGTTTTCACGAGTTTCATTAGCTTCGTTTACCAGGGATTTGTGGTCCTTGACAAATTCGTTCATTTCTTTTAAGAAAGCTTGTTCAAAATGGATTACCCTCGCACTGATGTTATTCAGTGGGATAGTAATTTCGTTTTCAAAAACTTTTTTCTGCTCAATATGAAAACTGGAATGCCAGTTGTTAATATTGATTGTAGTTTTAGAAGCAACAATATTTTGAAGTTCTTGAATTCTCTTTTTAACGTCATCCAAAATTTCTCTAGCCTCACTTGTATTAAAAGTGTTGTTAGAGGATATTTGTTCCATTTTTGAAAGAGATTTGGAAGCAAGTACTTTCTTAGAAAACATTTTGGAGAATGGTCGTTTTATTGAAAACACAGATGGTTCTTTTTGTGAAACAAAAGTAATTCCCGAAAGTTTGTTCAATTTGTTGTAATCAATGGGTTTCAAATCCTTTTGTTTCATTTTATTAATGCTCTCTTCGACATGTTCTATCGTTTGCACAGAATCCCGAACGACGGGAGGATCATGTTTGGTGTAAATCACATTACCATTATACAAAACATTTTGTTCTTGCTGAGCTTTCTTGAGATTACTGGGGGTGTTATTACCAAGAGCCACTTTATGTTTCATATGGTAAATCGGATTAGTTTGATTTGAAATAATTTTCATTGTTTGACTTGACTGACCCGACTTAACCACCAATTCTTCTAAATGAGCAATCATGTTTTCTGACTCTACTTTCGGCCAAAAGTTTGTCTTCTTTCTTTGCAAAGTCCTTTTTCAGCTCGTCCCTTTCTTTTTCAAGATTGGTATAAGCTGATTTTTGTTTAGAAAGTTGGTTTTGTAAATCAGAAATTTCCCCGTTTAAAGATTTTATCTTTCTGAAAGAATTAACATCAAGTGTATCAAACTTGAGTTGCAATTGTTTTTCCCTTGAAACAGAATTTTGATAACCAGTTTCTAATTCAGACAATCTTTTGTTATGAAATTCAAAAGCTTTAACGTTTTCTTTGTAACTCTCAAGCTCAGTGGTCAATTTTACATTCGCGGCCTTAACATCGCGATTGACCTTTTTCACATTCTCAATTTCAATACGACAATTATTCAATAATGATTCAAATAAAGCACGTGTTTCCTCATCATTCTCAGCATGCTGTGAAACGAAGCCTCCATTATGATTCACATATGGAGTTGCTGAAGGAGTATTGCTACTACTTGGCGTGTCCAGGTATGTATCATAAGTGGGTGCTAGCTTCTCAGAATGCTGTTCCTCATGAGGAGACATATCAAATATATCATTATTGTGACATGTGTTGAAGTTTGATACCTCAGATGGTGCATTGGTGTCATAAACAGGAAGTGTGTCAGAATCCGTGTCATACTTAGCTTCCTGAAGATTCGCCATAAATATGCAGTTCGCATCGATATCCTCTCTATCTTCCATGTCATTCATAAGAGACATAAAATCATTCTCCTCTGCGTTCAACTGAAACCCCGCATCATTCTTTTGTGCCAACAGCAATGCTTTTTGCAAGTACGCTGTGTCTCTTTTGTTCAGCTTAGTAGGACAGTTCCTTGCCATATGACCTACACCCTGACAGTTGAAACACTTAACCGGATTACCCTGATTCACATTTCCCAAATTCCCAACTACTGGAGCTGCAACATTACTATTCTGATTACCCATTGCCTGATTACCAACATTCTGACCCCTCTGATTTCCAACAAACTAACCCAACTGATTCCCTGCATACTGACCATACTGATTTCCTGCATTCTGATTCCCTGCATTCAGCATATTCTGATTCCCCATGTTGATTCCAGTAGCATATCCTTGCTTATTCCCATAAACTCCAACCATTTGGCCTTCGTTGCCCATATTGAAACTCGGCTGAGCAATCTGCTTGTTGCAAGTGTTCGATGAGATCCTTTGGTTGTTGTTAGTTGGTGTAGAATAGCGTCCTTGGAATGCCTTTGACAGAAAAGCAAACATTTGGGTTAATGCAGCAGTAGCTTCATCATTTTGAGTGAATTCTGGTTCTTGGAATTGTTGGTATTGCTGCTGTGGAATAGCATGTTGTTGTTGATGTGGGTAGAACTGTTGTTGGTAGACCGGTGTTGGTTGTTGAATGTATGATGGTTGCATGTAGTTGTGAGTGGAAGATGATGATGGTTGTTGTGTGTTCACTGGTAGCGGTGTTGGTGTAGTAGCAATTAATGCGAGAGGATCATGATTCTTTGCCAATCTTTCTTTCCTTACTTCATTAGCCTCAGCTTGGTTTTGCTTCAAAAAGTCATAGAGTTGATCATAATTCACCTTATGTAAGTCCTTTGTTTGATTGACAATTGTAACATAACGAACCCATTCTTCTGGAAGGTTATTGATGAATTTGATGTTTGTTGCAATTGTTCGAGGTGTCAACTTGTTTCTGATTAACTCATTCATCAAAGTGCAAAACCTTGTGTAGTAGGATTCAATCTATTCACCTTTAGTGGATGGGAAATTCTCCCATTCAGTAAGAAGTTTGTTCTCAACGTCTTGTTGTCCAATCTCAGTTCCATGACATATCCTTCTAACACGTTCCCACATAGCATAAGCAGTTTCACAGCTATCAACTGCAGCAAAGATCTCCTGTGGTAATCCAAGTTGGATTAAATGCATTGCCATATCATCAGTGGCGATCTGCTTCTTGTCTTCCTCTGTGTAATCTGCTTCTGTTTGTTCACGCACGAATGGTTGAGTAGGAGGTGTTGTATTTGGATCACCTTCGATTTGAACTTGTCTTGGCTGAAATGGACCTTTTTCAATGGATTGGATCATTAATTTACCATCAGGCTTTGTTTTGATGTAACGAAGCATGCGGCTTGTCCATGGGAGATATCCACCTTTTTCAAGCATTGGAGGTCGGTTTTCTGTACCGGCTGCATGAATATCTTGCTGAGTAGCCATTGATGAAGTGTAGATTGATAAAGTTGATTCTTGGATCATTCCAACGAAGTAGGAGTTGTGTTTAGTGTAAGTTGATGCAAGTTTTTATGGTGAAAAATTTGATCTGAAACCTTAAAACCTCAATAACTTCTTCCCGGAGCGTTTTTAGGCCTCGAAACTTCGCCTAAATCGATAAATCATTTAGCATGTCGTTCTCCTCTGTCTCACGGTCGTTTTGACTGCTGATTCGTCGAAAACGGAGTTACGGTTCAAAAGTTATGGCCGTTTGAAGTTTGGTTTTCAAAAAGTCAAATTCTTATGCATAAACCCTGAACTTATGCGTAAACAGTGATTCTTACGCTTAACTTAGGGGGTGTTCTTTTTTATGTTAATAAGTCTTAATGGGGAGATAGTGGTGGGGCCACACATATAATATGTTTCTTTTTCTGTTAATTGGTCTATATGAGGAGAGGAAGCAAAGGGTGCTCCTCCCCATTAAGACCCATTAACAGAAAGGGGCCCACCCACTTAATGTGGAAAAAAAAAAACAAGCCCTTAGAATCTTATGCGTAAGAAAAGTTATGCGTAAATGTTTAGGTTATGCGTAAAGATGAAAGTTATGCGTAAACAGTATGTTTATGCGTAAGCTTTGATTTTTACACGTAAACTTTGTGTTTATGCGTAAGATTTTTTACGCGTAAGGTTTTTCAACCAAATTGATCTCTCAAACTTATCCAAGCTTGAAAGATATCCCGTGTCGAAGTATTCCACAAACTTATCCAAGTCAGGGACGTACTGAGTCACCGATGCACGAAGAGAAGACCTTTGAAGAAACTTATGCGTAGATTTCTGAAACTTACGCGTAAGATTTAATCTTATGCGTAAGAACAAACTTCTGCGTAGAAACTGAACTTAGGCGTAGGGTCTTATGCGTAGAAAGTGGACTTACGCGTAGGAATTGCAACTTAAGCGTAAAAAGAGGGTTTTGACCCTAGTTACTCGTAGGAAAAGGGTTTTGACCTCAAACTTACGCGTAAACAGTACTTTTATGCATAAAACGTACCAAAATGTACTATTGACAGCTTTGAAATCGTACTATGCTCAAAATCTAACGCGTAGAATGACCCAAACAGCCAAAAAATCCGATTTTTTTAACCAAAAACACTTTTTCCACTTGATTCTTTTGATCAAATCTTTCCCAAAACACTTAGAATCACTAAAGCTTCAAGAAAAACAACAACTTTAACACTAAAACACTTAAAGATCAAGACTTTTTAAAGAAAAAGTGCACTTTTACAAGAAAAAATGCAACTTTTTAAGAAAAAAACTTGAAAAATACGATTACCACACACTCCTAAATCATTGTTAGGCGATTGATACCACTTGTAGGACCTTAGATATATCAACTTTAACACAAATATAGAAGCTTAGAAGAAGGAAAGATGGTGACTTGATGCAATATGTATGGCGTTAATATGAGAGAAAAAGAGTATAAAGATGAAGAGAATTTTTTATTAAAAACATACACAATACACACACAAGAACACCTTACAAATGAGAGGTAAGGTGCCTTTTATAGTTCCATACATAGGCTTTGATGGGCTTGGTCTTGGGCTTGGTTTCCTTTTACATATAAAGGCTTACATTACATAACACATGACATATTAGCTTGCCAAGTCCAAAGCCCAATGACTAAACAATTACTAAACTTAACAAACGACACAAAGTTACAATATGAGAATGACCATCACTTCTATATATATAATTTTTAAGGCTAACAGTATAGTATAGTGACAAGTACCGGGGGATTGATCGTTCAACTCAGGAATAGTGTCGCTAGGATTAGAAAGCCTAAAAACTAGGTCTAGAGGTGAGGGATGATTCTTTTTGTATTTTTATATTTTATAAAAGCAATTAAAATCTCGGGTTTTGAAAGAGTGGGCGGAATTAGTTGCTAGCCAACTAACCCAAATAACTAAAGATGCAATCAAAATAAAATAACAAAAATGAAAATAAAGCTAATTATACTAGTGGTGTAAACAATGATGGGTAAATTTGTGTTTACTTAGGTTTCATTACTCCCTATATATCTTTTACAGGTTGATAGCTTGTTACAATTGCATGGATGACGGGTCATATTCCTTAATACTAGTCGTAGGGCCGTGTACAATATTCCCTAACTCTATAGGATCCTACTTCACTCCTATGTCGAGCCGTTAGAAGCTCCTAACATGGGATCATTAGAATTCTCCTACGCATTAAATACAACCAAATATCGTAGTACACCTCCAATCACGTTTCTTAAGACGTTCAAGCAAGTTACCAATGGAAGTCTGCCAGTTTTCTTAAGCCTAACATCGAATACAATCATCCGTAACAACTATAAACAAACAATCAACCCATAATTAACATCTAGGTTTCACTACATCTAAGCAAACACAAAAGAAATCTAGCCAAGCATGTTAAATTGAAGATAAGTGTAAGATATATTCAAACAACACATAGACATATTGAATGAATTGAAAGAGTACTTATCTTTAATAGAACATGAAAGATTCAAAGGGTTGAAACCCTTGAAAAAGCTGGAAAATTCGACCTAGGGTTTTTCCCTCAAAATTGCACACTAATGAATGAAATTTGGAAAACTCTATATAGATTCTACAGGGTGACGGCGTCAAGAAGGAATTAGTGACGCCGTCAACTCACCATCTTAATAAAAATCGTATTGCCTAGATCTGATTTTGATGTCGTCATGTAGGAATTTCTTCTAGGCCGTCACTAACAAATGGACCATGACGGCCTAGGTGACGCCGTCATCTCCTATGCTTTAAAACACTCTAGACCGTCACATGTATCTTCCACTTCCACCTCTTTTGTAACTCTTGACGCCATCACTTGGAGACTCTTGACGCCGTCAGGTACTGTTCCCAGCAAGGAAAATTGAGACTTTGCCGTTTTCTTCACTTTTATGCTCCAAAAACGTCCAAAATGCTTCCTTTTCCAGATTTCTCTCCAAAAGTACCTAAAATGACAAAAAGAACGATTTAGGGCAATATTTGATCAAATAATCATGAATCCAGGCTTAAATGACCCCTTAAAAGTGGTTCACTTTTCACCTCATCACCAATATTGAATAGTTGAAGGACCTTTCTTCAAAATATGCCTTTGAGGGACTAAAATTGCCATCTTTGAAACTTTAAGGGCCATTCTTGTCATTCCCTCAAAATTCCACAACAAGGGTCATTTTTGTGCATCTTCAAACTCTGAGGACTCTTTTTGACATTTTAAGCTCAACTTGACTTCCAGCTTTGACTTTTTGACTCGTTCTACTCTCGTGCTCGTTTTTGTCGGATTTTGTTTCTTTTTTGTCATTTTTTGTAATATCCGTACCTGCACATTTACAATCAAAAAAACATGTTTTCTTTGGTGTTTAAGGTTAGTTTTTGGATTATTAAGTCCTATTTTAGCTCAGAAAAGGTGAGTGAATAAGCACTCACCAAAATCCCCCGGACTAAGGTATTGTCGTGTCCTCAAGCAATGTGATCAATTCACACTTTTGGGATAAATAATTTTATAACTCTTCCTACTAACGTTGTAAAGTAGCAAGGAGGTTCAAAAGAAGTAATAAAATCATTTATTCCCGCAAATGCCCCGTTTTCCAAAAAATTTCCTTTATTCTACTTTTATTAATATTTTTGGACTTTTCATATTTCATACTTGTGACGGTTTGTTGAACTTTCATTATTTTGTAATAATTGTTAGGGTCGACGAGTAGAAACACTTCTCATGGAAAAGTGACCGTACGGATAAAAATCGTCATCCTTGATTTTTCACAAGTCCCCAAACTAAGCGTACAAACGAGATCACAGCTTATCTACAAGTTAGATGCTAACACTACTCATAATAGTTAGTTGTGGAAACTTCTTACTCCCATGTCCTAAGTTTTTGTATCTCAATATTTTACTTTTTGTTGAGAAATGAATTGCTTCATATTTTCTCATTTCAATACTTTTTAGTCCTATAGTGATACCAAGTTTAAACGATAAGCAGTTTTCCATTTTCTCTCAAGAACCACTACAATAGAAATTCGGTCCACATCAAGGAATTTGGGTACATACAATATCATAGATAAGTTGCGGAGTACTACACGTGCACCTCATGTGTCCAATTCAGAATCATCCACATGCACCTCACGCGCCAACTACTTATTTACATTCAAGCTCTTATTCATACAACTTTAAACTTTCACTTTTTTCACTTTTCTCATATTTTTTATACTTTTTCTTTCTCTACTTTTTCTCATAACATCAATGGAAGCTTATCGGGTAGCTCCAAAACCACATACATAATCAACTTTTGACTTTTGATTTTTTCATTTTTGCTCTTATTTTTTATGTTCTTTGATATGTACCCAACTTCTGAAGCAAAGATTCTCTTAAGAAAATAAAGAACTAAATATTATCCAAACCTAAATACCACTAATTATACTAGAACATCTATTATATATCGGTAACGTATTTTATGGGAGTAAAAAGTCACAAGTACCTCTCATGAGCTCTAAAGAGAACCAACTACTCCACGTTTAGCATCAAACTTCTAAATAAACTCTATCATTTCTCACTCTTCGCAATTTAAGATTCCAAGTAATGAAACCAACGAATACTTAGCCGATAATCAGCCACGCATATATAAAGTCAGTTACGGGAACTTGCAGATTCTTAAGAAAGAATTCGCATTTTATAGCTCCTGTTGTACAAAACTAGCACAATCTTATATGATTATCATTGGTTAAGGGAACAAGCTAGGGCTCAACACGCTTCGTCAAGTCAAAATATTTATTCCTACTCTCGCCAGCAAGAAAGTCAACAAGGTGTCAAAAACACTTATTCAAACTCTATTATATTTTTGCACAACTTTTCAACTTTTTCACATTTTTTTGTGCTTTTTCATGACTTTTTCATTTATTTTTCTTCATAAATTTTGAAAATTTTCAACTTTTTTCAATTTTTTTTCATTTTTGGTGGGAAAACGGAGTTGCAAGAGTACACGACATGGTGAAAAATGCAAGGTCAAATCGAATCGAAGATTCACCCTCCCCCAGACTAGAATTGAACATTGTCCTCAATGTTTTATGGGTAAAGGCAATCCTAACAAAATTCTAGGGCCGTTTATTAATTATGCCAAAGAAAACGTTAGTCGATAAGATTCACGGATATAGGATTTCCAAAAGCATCGATGAATGAAACTCGAGTAGAGGAAGAACATCATGACGAGCATGAGAGTCATCATAAATCGCGGACAATCCTAAACAAACATTCACAAACAACCAAGGAACACAATAATCGAAGAGGCACCCCCTCCTCACGTTATTCGTTAGAAATAAGAAAAATAAGAAGATGAGATTGGATAAGCATGGATTGCCTCCCACGAAGCGCTTTGTTTTTGATTACCGAGTCACGTAGCTTGACTCGATCCCCGAATTCAATCGTCCTTGGGGAAAGTTTGGAGATCCGGGACTACCATGGTTGGTACATCCCCTCCGAAGTAATGTTTCAAACGGTGACCATTCACCTTAAAGTTGGGACCATCGGGTTGAGCTAACTCAATGGTACCATAAGGGAATACTTGTGTTATGGTGAATGGTCCAGACCAACGGGTTTTAAGCTTACCCGAGAAAATCTTCAAACGAGAGTTAAAAAGAAGCACTTGATCACCAACGTTGGAAACGCGGTCTTTGATCTTTGCATCATGAAGTCTTTTTTTTTTTTTTTCTCTTTATAAATCAAAGAATTCTCGTAAGCTTGATCACGGAGTTCGACTAACTCATTCAATTGAACTTTTCGGTGATCACCCGCGATTTTTAAGTCAAAATTGGCATGTTTTAAGGTCCAGTAGGCCTTGTGCTCAAGTTCTAGGGGCAAATGACAAACCTTCCCGTAAACCAGCTTATAAGGAGTACACCCAATGGATGTTTTGTAAGCGGTCCGGAAAGCCCATAAAGCATCGTCTAATTTATCTGCCCATGAGGCACGGTGCTCTCCTACAGTCCTTTCTAATATCCTTTTAAGGCCACGATTGGACACCTCCATTTGACCACTAGTTTGTAGATGATAAGCCGTAGAAAGACGATGCGTGACACCAAATTTAAGCATAACTTTTGCAAATTGATCATTGCAAAAATGGGTCCCATGATCACTTATGATGGCTCGAGGTGCACCAAATCGGGCAAAGAGACTTTTCAGGAATTTGACAACTACTCTGGCGTCATTGGTGGGGAGTGCGTTCGCTTCAACCCATTTGGACAAATAATCGACGGCCATGAGAATATACTTATTTCCTCTTGATGACGGGAATGGCCCCATGAAATCGATATCCCAAACGTCAAAAATTTCACAAACTTGAATAGCATTTTGTGGCATTTCATCTTTTTGAGAAATTTTCCCTTGACGTTGGCAAGAATCACATGATTTCACCAATTCATGGGCATCCCAATAAATCATCGGCCAATAGAAGCCGGAATCAAACACTTTCTTTGTGGTGAAGTTGGCACCATGATGTCCCCCCGTGGGTCCACTATGGTATGCCTTAAGAATTTCAACGGCTTCCGTACCATGAACACACCGTCGGATCACTTGATCCGCACAGACTTTGAACAAATAGGGGTCGTCCCAAAAATAATGTTGCACATCTTTAAAGAAATTCTTCTTTTGTTGGGACGACATTCCTTTCCTAATAAAATTCCCCGCATGGTAATTTTCAAAATCGGTGAACCATGGGGTACTTTGGTCAATTTTAGTCACACTCCTAAGTGTCTCGAGAGGAAATGTTTCGGTAATTTCCTTATTCTCGGGAGCACTTTGATGGGGATCCTCAAGTCAGGAAAGGTTATCAGTAGCAAGGTTCTCAGCTCCTTTTTTGTCTCGAATTTCAACATCAAATTCTTGGAGGAGAAGAACCCACTGCATCAAGCGTGGCTTAGCATCTTGCTTCTCCATTAGGTATTTTAAAGCCGAATGATCCGTATACACTATGCTTTTCTTAAGGAGCAAATAAGGTCAAAACTTTTCAAAAGCATAAATGACGGCTAACATTTCTTTTTCGGTAGTAGTGTAATGATGTTGAGCCTCGGTCATAGTCTTACTTGCATAGCTTATCGACTGAAAGTACTTATTCTTTCGTTGCCCCAGAACTGCACCAATGGCATAATCACTTACATCGCACATTAGCTCAAATGGTAAGCTCCAATCGTGGGCAACTAAGATTGGTGCCTCTGTTAACTTCTTCTTCAAGAAATTAAATGCATCGATGCATTCATTTGTAAGTTAAACAGAGCATCTTTCTCTAAAAGGTGGGTCAGAGGCCGGGCTATCTTAGAAAGGTCTTGTATAAAACGTCGGTAAAAACCAGCATGACCAAGGAAACTTCGGATTCCTTTGATGGTAGTTGGATGAGGTAGCTTAGCAATAACATCAACTTTTGCACGGTCTACCTCAGTCCCAGATTTGGATATTTTATGGCCGAGGACTATGCCCTCTTTAACCATGAAGTGGCACTTCTCCCAATTTAGAACCAAGTTAGTGTTTTCACACCGTATTAGCATATTCTCTAAATGGGAGAGGCAAGAATCGAAAGAATTTCCATAAACGGAGAAGTCGTCCATGAACACTTCCATGGTTTTTTCAATCATATCGGAGAAAATGGCCATCATACACCGCTGAAACGTGCCTGGAGCATTACATAGGCCAAAGGGCATTCTACAATAGGCAAACGTTCCATACATGCAAGTAAAAGTGGTCTTTTCTTGATCCTAGGGATCAATGGAAATTTGAAAGTACCCAGAAAAGCCATCGAGAAAACAATAAAAATCATTTCCCGCTAATCGTTCAAGCATTTGGTCCATAAAAGGGAGTGGGAAATGGTCTTTACGGGTCGCGTCATTCAACTTGCGGTAGTCGATACAAACTCTCCATCCGGTCACAAGTCTAGTCGGTATAAGCTCATTATCTTCATTTCTCACAACAGTAATTCCGCCCTTCTTTGGAACACAATGAACCGGGCTAACCCATGAACTATCCGAGATCGGATAAATCATTCCAGTGTCAAGGATTTTTATAACTTCCTTTTTGATCACTTCATGGATTTGTGGATTAACCCGTCGTTGTTGTTGGACGGAAGCTTTGTGATTATCTTCAAGTAGAATCTTCTGAGTGCAAAATCGAGGGTCGATTCCCTTAATGTCAGAGATTTGCCAGGCAATATCACTTTTATGCTTCTTAAACACATCTAAGAGTCGGGTCTTCACCTCATCTTTTAAATCTTTTGAAATTATTACGGGCAATTTATTATTAGTTTCCAAGTATGCATATTCGAGATGAGGAGGCAAATCCTTAAGCTCGAGCTCTAGAGGATTCTCAATAGACGGCTTTACTTCTTTTACGTCTGCCATTTTTAGGACCATCGGAAGGGAAGAAACAATCGGGTTTTCCTTTAAAAGTTTCTCAATTAATAAAATGTCCCCCTCCGGATCAAAGTCAGAATTATCAATTTCCGGTGAAACTGAATCATTTGAAAGACAAGCTTTGATTTCTTCCCATGCAAGATCACTTCCCTCAAACGGAATGAGGGAAGGGGAAGAATCGGAGACGATTGGTTCAAAAGAAGGAGTGGGATTGCCACTCGAAGCATTGTCGGTAAAACCAAGAAGTTCTTAAGAATACTCCTTCGTAGCCTCATCAATAACATCAATTCGGTTGACGGAAGCAATATCGTAATCGGAGGAGTATCTCGCGGTTTGGTCGAGATTGAATGTAACAGCTTCATTTCCAACACGTAAAGTAATCTCCTCGTCATATACATCAATTAAAGCACGGCCGGTCCGTAGGAATCCTCTCCCGAGAATGAGAGGAACCCATGGATCAACATCAAAATCAACAACCACAAAATCGGCAGGGAAATTGAATTTCCCAACATTGACAAAAATATCCTCGGCTATACCAATTGGACGAGACGTAGAGCAGTCGGCAAGCTCGAGAGTCATAAGAGTCGGTGTCAAGTTAGGAAGAGACAACTTTTGCCAAATCGAAAATGGTATTAGGTTAATGCTAGCACCAAGATCGACCAAGGCGAAGCATTGAACCATACCCGGAAAATTGCATGGAATAAGAAACTTGCAAGGGTCTTCAAGCTTTTCGGTTAGCTTTTTAAGAAGAACCGTTGAGCAATTCTCATTCATTTGGGTCTTAGACATTTCAAACAACTTTTCCTTATTATTCAAAAGACCTTTTAGCATCGAAGCAAATTTAGGCATCAAAAGTATAGCATCCGCGAGACTTATATCAAAGTGCAATTCTTGAAAAATCTGATAAAACTTATCCATTTGGTTTTTATCTTTCTCGCGGTGCTTTTGTTCGTTTAAGCGTGATGGATAAGGAAACTTCGTTTTAACGGGAATTTCTTTTTCAGTTTCATTAACAACTTTTTCTTTTCCTTTAGACATTGAGACCACCGGAGGTTGGATGTCTTCGGTCCTTCCATTATTAATAGGAATTTCCGTATCCTTTGTCACCTCAGGTTCACGGATGACTACCTTAGGAGGAAAAGAAGAAGAGGCAGTCGGAGCCATTGGTCCATCATAAGAAACATCACTCCTTGTTGTGATCGCTTTAACATCGCCCCTCGGGTTAGCGATCGTGTTGCTTGGAAGAGTTCTTGAGCCCGAGGGTCAATCATTTAAACGCTTGTTAATATCGTTGATTTGAGTAGCAAATAACCTTGTTGTTTCATCATGTTTAGCCATCAAAGCTTGTTGACTTTGAATCAATTGCTTAATCAACTCATCCGTGGGTGTTTGATTCGGAATAACACCATGATTTTGATTATTAAAATTTTGCCCTCGGTTTTGAAAATTTCCATGATTAAAATTCCCATGATTATTATTCTGAAAATTCCCTTGAATCAGGGCTTGATTTTGATTTCCCTGAAAATTCCGATTGTGGTTAACACCTTGATTTGGTCGATTTTGATTTTGATTAACTTGATGTGTACGGTTTTGCACATTATTATTATGACTCTGATTTTGAAAACCGGGTGGTCCAAGATAATTTCTCGAACGGTAATTGAGAAGATTTCGATCTCCTTGAGGAGGTGGGTACCCGTTGCCACCCATGTTTGCAGCATACACGTTCTCTTGAGCATAAGAACCGGTTGACAACCTTGATTGACAACATTCACTTGATGATTTGGTTTTTCAATAGACATAGCATCAACTTTTTTAGTAAGTGCCACTAGCATACTCATCACTTCATCATTATTTTTACCATTATTAGACACTTGAGGTTTATTTCTTGACAATCTCACACGAGCCTTATTCTCAATTATCATGAAAGCATCATTCGTGTTTCGAGCCAACAAGTTCCCACCCGCAGCAGAGTTGAGTGAGTCTTGGTCAACATGACTTAACCCATTATAGAAAGTATCAATCAGCTGAAGGGATGTAAACCCATGGTTCGGACATTTTTCCAACAAATCTTTGAATCGATCCCAAGCTTCGCTAAACGACTCATCAAAAGCTTGTTGGAATCGAAAGATTTGGGAATGAAGATTAGAAGTTTTAGAGGGAGGATAGAAATAATTCACAAACTTGGAAGCAAGATCATTCCAAGTGTGAATCGAATTCGGCGGTTCCTTTTCCAGCCAAGTCCGGGCTGCCCCTTTAAGGGAGAAAGGAAACAACTTCAATTTCACCACATCGTGAGGAACTTGATTCATTCTAATGGTCTCAGCGATGTCGGTGAAATTTCTGATGTGAGCATATGGGTCCTCGTGTTCAAACCCGTGAAAGGATATACCCGTGATCAAGTTGAGTAATTCGTGATTGATCTCAAAATTGGCATTGATATCAGGAATCACGATGGCTCTCCTTACACCATTAAATGGTGATTGGAGTTGTTCCTCCATCGGATGTGGATCAAAAACTGGTTGTGGTCCCATCGGAGGGATAACATTGTGTTGAGGACCACCCATCGACGGGGGTCCATTGTGTTGTTCGTTTTGGTTCATTTCCTCGTCGTCAAGGAAATGAACCCATCTATTATGTCGTAAAACCCTCTCGGGGTTCGAGAACAGAGAAGTAAGATTCTCATAAGTAGAACGGGTGTGCATACACCAAAATCAAAATCAAAATCAAAAAGAAAAAGGAAAATCTTTTTGTTTATATCTATATATATATATATATATATATATATATATATATATATATATATATATATTTTATTTACACAAATCTCAAAAACTTTTTATTCTTTTGTTTTTCTTTTTATAAAACGTTACATTAATCGTAACCATTTCCTTCAAATCTACTCGCGACGGGTCGGGAAAGAAGAGTGTTTCTCTCTTCAGCTAGTAATTTAATGTCTTAGCTTCCGTATTTCCCGCTTAATCGGTTGTAGAATTTAAAATAATCCGATAAACAACTAATTTCACGTTTTTCTTATGTTGTAAAGCTTATTTGGTTTACAACGCCCTCCCTTCCACGGGAGAGTTGAGGCTGTAACTTTATTTTTGTATTTTTGTAAACACTTTAGGAAAAGTGTTTTGAATTTTTCAATTTTTATATTTTTATAGAAAATATATACAAGATAGAGGAAGGCTTATCAAAACACGATTTTTCAAAACGAATATTCAAAAACTCACTTCAACCTAACCCGGCAGCGGCGCCAAAAATTGATTGTATTTTTAAATGAATTAAAAATAAAAGAAAATAGAAAAATAAAAGGGAAAAAATGTAAAATAATTTTTGAAAAATCTAAAATATTATAAAAGAATTTCCTAAAATATTTTTGGATTTTTTATAACTTTTTTATGAATTTTTATTGATTTTTGTTTATTAAAAAGTATATAAAAGTGATTAAAATCATAAAAAAATTAAGAAAAATATCAAAACAACTCGGAAAAATCTGAAAAATTAACAGAAAATCAAAAATAATAAAAGAAACTTAAAGAAAAATTATGAAACAAAAATAAGCAGAAAAAGTGCTTATTCCAAGAAAACTGCTTATCACAAGTGCTTAATTTTAAGCACTTGTGACCAAATCTAAGTGAAACTCTCAACTCAGATGTAAAATACCCAAGAGAACTCAGATATGTCCAATTATGATCAAATATAATCACAGAATGACACAAACAACTCAATAAGCAGTTACATAAGCCAAAGATTAAGCACAATCTCAAACAGCTAAAGCCAGAAGAATCAGACCAAACACAACACTAGTTCAACTTACAATAAACTCAGAAAATCCAATTTAGCACAGGAATAAGCTCAATTAGGCACTAGCAGGCCTAATGTCTAATTCAGTTTAACTATTTCTAAAGTGCTATCTAGCAGAAGCAATAAGCTCACAGAATAAGCTCTGAAATACAAACTTATGGGGGCAAAATTTCTATAGCTATACTGAGACTCTAAAATTTACAAAAGCCCTATCACAATGATTCTATTACTACTCGAAAATGACTCTAGTTCAGCACCTCTTTGAGCCACAAGTCTGATGACAATTGACTTTTATGATTTTACAATAAGTTTGACCTTATTCAATTTTATCAGCTAATTCCTACTTCTAATCTGTTGTATTAAGCTACAATTATACTAGTGTAAGCTACTCTAACTATATTGAAACTATAAGCTTAACTAAACTAACTGTTTTACACTACAGTTAACAGGTAATGAAATTGAAACTCTACTTTTGACTTTTAATGAACTACACTACTGCTTTTATGATTCAATACTCTCTTAAATCACTAAATGAACCTATGAGAGACAGAGATTCAGCAATTCAACAACAAGGCCACTCAGCAAATCATACATCCAAACACCCCCATACAAACCTGAATTCACTAACACTTCAATATTTAGATCCACAAATATCACCAAACCTATCTAACTCAATACCAAATCACTTAATGACAACAAATCAACAGCTATAGCTACTAGATCTATCAGCAAAGCAACAATGCAAATCCACTAATGAAATATTAACTCTAATAGACTAAACTACACAGATCTATTAATCAGATGAATCAGTCTATCAAATAAGTTCTACTACATCAAATACTACTATTATAACAGCAATACTAAACCAATGCAACAGTAACCATATGAATTCAAACTCAGAATCAAAACAGTTACTATTATTTAATTCTAAAATCAGAAAGTTACCAAATAACTCTCCCTCGGCTAGAAAAGAGGGAGTTCACTGAGCTTGCCTATCTTTAAGATAGGCAAAGACCATCCATGTCTGTCTTAGCTTATCCAATTCACCATGAATCATTGAATTTCAATCCCTTTGACTTTCATTTACTGTCTATAAGTACTTGTGAAATTTAAATGAAAACAGATCTACAGCAAGCTATAGAGCTTGTATTGTTTATGAAAAAGCTAAATGAACTAATTCGAAAACTTATCTAAACCAAATGAAAACATTTTTTTATTTTTATAATTTTTTGATTTTTATGTATTTTGAATAAGTGACTAAACTGAATTGAAAGATAGATTTGATTAAGCTAAATGAAAAGCACTGAAAGTAACTGATTAATAGAGATATAAGAACTATAAGCTGAGAAAAGTAAACAATAAGCTAACTTGATTTAAAGAAAACTAAAATTTTATTAAAACTCAATTCATTACACAAGCTAGTCTAAATACATTCTAAAGAAATTTTAATAGAACTTCGCTACACACTATATTACTTGCTAACTAAGCTTACAAAGGTCCTATTTATAGCTGAGGAAGGGATGAGGGTCACGGATTGCCAAGCTGGCAATCCGTGTGAGCTTGTGTTTGTTTACATCACCTCAGAACCGTTTGATCATTCCAATCATTGCCCAATTCATGATAGCCCTTGGATCAATCAAAAATGACGCGTCTCTTCCAATCATTGGCCGCCATGTGTCCCGTTTGTGTTTCTTTGATACTCTGACATCATCAATAGCTTCTAGAACCCATTTGATTTCACTGAATTGTCCTTACTTGCAGTGATTTTGTACGGAGTAATTTTAGGGTTCATCTGAGCTGGGTAAAAGGGGAAAAGGGGATAAAAGGAAACGCGGGTAAGTTTTTTTATTATTATTTGACCCATCTTTTTTACTTTGACCCATAATATTTGTTGATCGAGGGTAGACTGGGTCGGGTTATGGGATGGTTAGGCTTGGGCTCATAGTTTGTGATTGGATTTAGTGAATTGGATTTTGGTTTTATATTATGAAATTTCATATTTAATTACCAAGGACCAATTTTGAAGTTTATGAACTTTTAAGGACTTATTCTGCCAATAATTCAAAACTGAATTTCCAAGGGTCTATTTTGCCAATATTGAATAGCTGAAGGAACTTTCTTCAAAATATGCCTTTGAGGGACTAAAATTGCCATCTTTGAAACTTTAAGGGCCATTCTTGTCATTCCCTCAAAATTCCACAACAAGGGTCATTTTTGTGCATCTTCAAACTCTGAGGACTCTTTTTGACTTTTTAAGCTCAACTTTATTTCCAGGTTTGACTTTCTGATTCGTTCTACTCTCGTGCTCGTTTTTGCCGGATTTTGTTTGTTTTTCGTCATTTTTCGTAATATCCGTACTTGCACATTCACAGTCACAAAAACATGTTTTTTTTGGCGTTTAAGGTTAGTTTTTGGATTATTAAGTCCTATTTTAGCTCAGAAAATGTGAGTGAATAAGCACTCACCAACCATCACTACAATTCAACGGCATATAAAGTTTATTAACGGCATGCAGGGATGGAGCTTCTCAAGGGCAAGGTGGGGTTGTGCCCCTCCCCTCCCCCCCCCCCCCCCCCCCCATATGACACTCAAATACGAACCTAATTAAGCATATGCAATACGGAGTAACATTCGGTAAACAAAACCCATAAAGGAGTCTAAGAAGATTGACGACTGCTATAGAAGTAGACATTGAAATTGAAATTCATTGAACCTAAAATCTTACCGAATTATTCGATTAATTGTTGTTTTCAATTAATTGTTTCAGTGTATTTTGGGTTGTATGGTCGAATGAATGTTGGAAGGGCATATCAATTGATGTGCCAAAGAAACTTTTCAAAAAAAATCAATCAATTCATAATCAAACAAATTATCCCAAGAATAAGAAATCTGTTAGAACACACAATATGAATTTAACAAAAAAAGTCATATTATATATAGTCGACTTGTTCAGTAAAAGCAATCGGAATATAATTGGAAAAAACCAAATCGGAATATAATCGGAAAAAAATCTATTGAGAAGCTTTACTATTGAAGTGTTCTAAAACACAATTAATCAAAAGTTCAATGTAATCACCTGTATGAGATCGACCTGGTTTTGACCCGTGGAAGACCTCGTACATATCGGAATATAATCAGAAAAAAAACCCTAAATCAAAATAGGAGTATAATCGGAAAAAACCTAAATCAAAATCGGAATATAATCGCCTGTTTTACTTGATGTTAGGGTTTTTTTCTTGTTGTTTAGGATTTTTTTTTATTGTTTGATGGTTTTGTCTTGTAAATTTTAATTTTAACCCCTTAATGTTTTGTAAATTACTCCGCCTGTTTTAAGTTTTAATTTTTTATACTTTTGACACATATACTTTTTTACCCAATTTACTAAAACAAAGGAATTCTAATTATTTTTTTGCTAAATCAAGAAATATTTAGTTTTTATAATTAAATATATTTAAAATAAAGTAATAATAATAATTCAATTATTACCAAATAAGGTATGAATTGATTTTTTTGAAATAAAAAATTCCAAATAGGGGTTTTGTTTTATTAGGAAAAAGATTTAAGACTACGGTTGAATTAACAATATTGAATCTGCATGGGTGCATGGGCTAGATCGAACAAAATAAATGTATAAGAAAACTTGCTTCTTGGTCTAGGCTGCACGGCCCAATTTAATGTCCTATTAATCATGTTGCTATTTGCTAATGCTATTGTTACATGATCATTTTCTCCCACAAAGGACAAATGTTAGATCACTACATTAAATAATTTGAAAACACGCCAAAGTCCAAACACATTTTAGTTGCTTATACAGTACTAGTAGTTATTTGGATATCGACATGAGTACATGACAATGTACCAGAGAGATGTTTATCATTCATCTATTACGAGTAGGGGCGTTTATGATTCAGGTAATATTTACAAGAATCGTAAATCAAGACCGAACTGAACAAAAGTAAAATCGAACCGAGTAAACCGGTTTTCGGGTTAAAATTGAACCAAGTCGAATTTTCAATTTTCGGTTTAGTTTTGTGAAGAGGCAAAAAATAAACGGTTTTTAAGGGGTCATTTAAGCCAGAAATCGAGATTATTTGATCAAATATTGCCCTAAATCGTTCCTTTTGTTATTTTAGGTACTTTGGAGTAAAATCTAGAAAAGGGAGCATTTTAGACGTTTTTGGAGCATAAAAGTGAAGAAAACGGCAAAGTCTTAATTTTCCTTGTTGGGAACAGTACCTGACGGCGTCACATGTTCCTTAATGATGGCGTCAAGAGTAATACAAGAGGTGGATGTGGACAATACACATGACGATCCAGAAAGTTTTGTGCATTGGAGATGACGGCGTCACCCAAGGCCGTCATGGTCCAAGTATTAGTGATGGCCCAGAAGAAAATTACACATGACGGCGTCAAAAGTGATCTAGGCAATCCGATTTCATTATAGGCGGCGAGTTCACGGCGTCACATGTTTACACATGACGTCGTCACCCTGTATTATCTATATATAGTTTTACAAATTTCATTCATTAGTGTGCAACTTTGAGGGAAAAACCCTAGGTCGAATTTTCCAGCTTTTTCAAGGGTTTCAACCCTTTGAAACTTTCATGTTCAATTTGAGATAAGTACTCTTTCAATTCAATCAATATTTCTATGTGTTGCTTGAATATATCTTACACTTGTCTTCAATTTAACATGCTTGGCTAGATTACTTTTATGTTTGCTTAGATGTAGTGAAACATAGATGTTAATTATGGGTTGATTGTTTGTTTATAATTGTTACGGATGATTGTATTCGATGTTAGGCTTAAGAAAACTGGCAGACTTCCATTGGTAACATGCTTGAACGTCTTAAGAAACACGATCAGAGGTGTACTATGATTTTTGGTTGTATTTAATGCGTAGGAGAATTCTAATGATCCCATGTTAGGAGCTTCTAACGGCTCGACATAGGAGTGAAGTAGGATCCTATAGAGTTAGGGAATATTGTACACGGTCCTACGACTAGTATTAAGGAATATGACCCGTCAACCATGCAATTGTAACAAGCTATCAACCTGTAAAAGATATCTAGGGAGTAATGAAACCTAAGTAAACACAACTTTCCCCGTCATTGTTTACACTACACTAGTATAATTAGTTTCATTTTCATTTTTGTTATTTAATTTTGATTGCATTAGTAGTTAATTGGGTTAGTTGACTAGCAACTAATTTTGCCCACTCTTCCAAAACCCGAGAATTTTACTTGCTTTCATAAAATCTAAAAATACAAAAAGAATCATCCCTCACCTCTAGACCTAGTTTTTAGGCTTTCTAATCCTAGCGACACTATTCCTGAGTTGAACGATCAATCCCCCGGTACTTGTCACTATACTATACTACAACGATCAGGTACACTGCCTGGTGGGGGTTGTAAGCTTCTCGAGATCCCTCGAGAGGTAAATCCTGGTGCGATTCCCGCGTATCAAGTTTTTGGCGCCGCAGCCCGGGGAATAATTATTGTCTAGGTTATGATTTCTTTTTATTAGGTCTACTTGCTAGATTCCTTTCTAGTAAGATTTTGTTTTTATGTTTAGGTTTTCTTTAGTCTATCTCATTTCTTCGTGTCTTTGTTCATAACCTTTACCATCCGACATCATGGAAGGTGGTAACATCTTTGAACCCATCAACCCACCATAACAAAACCACCCACAAAACCCACCACTAGCAAACCAACCTCTTAGGCCCCGAACCTTAGGATAGTATTCCCGTCCTAGCCACCAAGGCTATCGAAACACTATTGAGCTCACTCAAGGTGCCAATGTGTCCCCCTTGCGATCCGACACCATCCGGTTGGTGCAAAGCGGATGTGCATTCCATGGACTTCGTTCCGAAGATCCTAATCAACATCTCAAGGATTTCCTTAAAATCGTAGATTCTATAGACCTTGATGTTACAACTAGAGAGTCGACCCGATTACGCCTATTCCAATTCTCTCTACGTCATCAAGCTAGTCAATGGCTTGAACGTCTACCCGCGGGATCCATCACCTCATGGGATGATCTTACTACTCGTTTCCTTGCTCAATTTTTCCCACCGGGGAGAACTACCAAGCTTAGAAATGATATCTTGATGTTCCAACAACGTTAAGGTGAAACCTTCTATGAAGCATGGACTCGATACAAGGACTTACCCCTAAAAGTCCCTCATCATGGCATAGAACCATGGCTCCAAATTCAAATCTTTTACGATAAAGTTAATTATCAAACGAGAAGGGCCATAGATTACGTAGCCAATGGTAGACTAAACAGACTTAGCATTGATAAATGCTGGGAAGTTCTTGAGGGGTTAGCACAATACAAAGAAGAAGGATGGGAGGATCCGATGTTTTCAAGAGAAGGAAGTCTTGATTACGTAAACGCTACCCAAGAACGATTATTGGAAAATATCGAGAGGCAGGTTAGAGAATTGATGAGGATTGAAATGCCTGCAGTTAAAACCGCAATGGGTCCTGATAGACATGTGAGTGCAATTAGCAAATACAATTTTCCTGAACGTTCACGACAAGAGGAGTTTGAGGGGATAATGATAACCTTCATGAATAATCAGGAGAAACAGATTCGGCACTTGGAAACTTGCATGGAAAGCACTCGTAATGCTTTTACGGACTTAGCTGACGAATTCATATCAAGAATTAAGGAGAAGATTAGGGAAAAATCCACACCTAGAAAAATCGAAAAAATCTTTGAACTCCCAACCCCTTTAGTGTGTGATGGAGAGGATGATGAAAAACCCTCTCCAAGTGATTCACCTTCAATTACCCCTTACTTCTATGAGCGTCCTCATGAAGAAAAGAACTTGCAATTTCATAACATCTTTGTTGGGAGTTTGAAAGTCACGCTCCTCAATTTGCATAAGAAACGTTCCTTTGGTTTTAAACCTGGTGTGAAGAGGTTGCACCTCAAAAACACCGCAGCTTCAGAAACCTCTATGGAACAACTCCTTCCCGTACCCACCGTTTACCAATATAAAGGATCACGACCTAGGTGGAATTCTGACCAGCCCTATTCATAAACACACCTCACTTCGTGACAGTAACGAAATGTTTGACCCTGGTGGACTTCACTAACGGGAATGGCTACTCGTAGTTTATACCTTTGATTAGCTACCTACAATAATGCAGGGACTGAATTTGCAATTGTCACTAAGTACCCATAAAACGGGCATCTGACGGCGTCAGATTTTACTCTTGACGCCGTCACCTCGCATTCTCAGCAATATTAACCCCATTTCCATCACTTTCAACCCATACCCCACAAACTATACCCAAGTGCTACTCCACCTCCGAATCTTCAAGGTCAAATCTGACATCTTCCATGACCGATTTCCACGTCGTAAGTTACTTGTCTTCATCCTTATTCGTTCAATTATCCTTAGGACCAACCAATTTTGAAAACGCCCATTATCCGAAACCCTAACAATCCATTCTTAGAACTCGTAATGCCCTTTCTTAGGTGTTTTGTAATCATGAGTTAAGCATTAGGTAGTTGTGGTTGATATGAATCATGAGTCAATTGTGGAAAAATCTTTCACACCACGGATTTTTTGATCCCCCACCCATGTTTTCTGTAAAAAGGGGTGTTTGGGTCATGGATTTAAAGTTTGAAAATTGATTTTCCCTCGTGATTGCATGGTTCAATTTTGCTGGGTTTGACGGCGTCAGATGGGTCTGACAGCATAACTCCGTAAAACTCTTATTTAACCACTTCCATTCCATTCCATCTTTTTTCCAGGAAAATGAGCAAGCGCACCCGACAACACCGAGGGAGTTCATCAAGGTCCCAACGTGTGAACTTTGGTGATATGGTTCATAGTTAGAGTGAGTTTGATAATGACGCTTCCACAACCAAATATGCGGAACTACTCCATCACCATATTGATGCAGGGGCAGTGATTGATTGGGACTTTTTGAGGTCCCAGGGCCTTGAGGGTGATTTCCTTGGGAGGATCCATACTGATACATTTACGGGTCCTCAATGGGAAAGGTTGTTTAGGATGCGGAACTACTTGTCACTTTGATTTGGATGAGGCTAGGACTAATATGGGAGGTACCACCATTTATTTTAGGCTGGGGGAGAGCTTAGGTCGTGCTCGGTTACTGAGTTTGGGTGGAGATTAGGCTTGTATACTCGGGAAGAGGCTCTTCAGGGTGGTTTTATGCAGAGGCTGATGAATGGGGAGACAATGAGGAATGAGTTGAGGTGTTCCATGTTCTGGTCGAGTATTGGGAATGGGGTATATACCTCGACCATTGGGGCGGCCTCCATTAGGGACCCTATGATCAGGTTAGCCCACAGATACCTACAGTTTGTCGGGATGCCATGGCACTACTCACCGTGTCACTGCTTCATATCTTTTCTACCTGTACACCATGTTTTCAGCGGAGTTATTTGAAGACTAGTGTGGGGGAGAGGGATAGCAACAAGGTATATGAGGGGATGTTTGTGACCCGCCTGGCTCGTTCCTATGGGATCCTTGTTCCAGAGATTATGGGGTACCTAAGCGACTGTGGGGCATGTAGGGTGGTGAGGGCTAAGTCCCTTAAGCAGATGAGTATTGTGATGGAGCTGGGGGATGGATCCTTTATTTGGTATGTTGTGGGAGGACCGGCGGGTGCTGAGGATGATGAGGATGATGATGAGGGTTTATCCCAGCAGCCGCATTATGGGGACTATGAGGTTGGTTCTATGGACTATTACCGGCACATGGGTCGGGGAGATTGGCAGGCGCATCAAGGGGCGTGGATGGGTCAGGTGGACGCATGGCGAACCACCACTGACCAGAGATTTGACTGGATATATGATCACACCATCCGCCAGATGCAGCATCTTTCTACCCGTGATCACATTGAGCCTCAGTTGCAGATCGACCCATTCCCTGGACACGAGATGGACTACCCTCCCTACGGGTACACCGGGCACCTCCCTCCTGGCTATGATTACCGCTATGGTCCGCCTCCCCAGTGATTTGTCATGATATTTGTGATCTTTGAACAATTTATTCATGGTTGTATGATCTAAAACAATTTGTCTTGTAATAATTTAGGATGTGGCCTCTGTTGGCCTTAGATACTTTTTATTTATTTTGTTTATTATGCATGTAGGACTTTTGATGAGGCGAAAAATGATCCGTTTTTAGGGGGTCATTTAAGCCTGGAATTGAATTTATTTGATCAAATATTGCCCTAAATCGTTCCTTTTGTGATTTTAGGTACTTTGGGAGTGAAATCTGGAAAAGGAAGCAATTCGGACGTTTTTGGAGCATAAAAGTGAAGAAAACGCCAAAGACTTAATTTTCCATGCAGAGAACAGTACCTGACGGTCTCAAGAGCATTTTGGTGACGGCGTCAAGAGTAAAAGTGGTGACGGCCCAGAGAGAATGTGAAGGCGTCACCCAAGGCCGTCACGTGTTAACGTGTCAAAACTTGCGCGCGGAGTAGCTGATATTGTTTTGGTCATAACTTTTGCATACGAACTCGTATTTAGGTGATTCAAAAGCCCACGCGAAGAGGACGAAGAGATCTACAATTTGGTTAAAAATGGTCATGACGGCGTCAAGAGAACGAGCTGAAGCCGTCAAGCCTTGCCGACAGAAAACATGCCTATAAATATAACATCATAACTTCACTTTTTGTAAGCCCTAAACCCTAAGGTCGATTCTTGGGTTTAGGTGGGTGTTTTTCCAGCAACTTAGAGGGTTTCAATCACTCCATAAACATCATGTATTGGTTTGATGATTCTATCTTAATTATGTTTTCCATTATCATTGTTGTTTGCTCTTCTTTGATGATGATTTGCTAATTCACCTTGTGTCTTCTTATGATTATGTGAAACTTGTATATAATTGATTAGATCTCATTGATTTCTTTTTGATGTTGTGTCTATCTCCATCAATTAAGGCGTGACAACTTCAATAGATCTAGTTGGTTTAGTTTATAATCCTTGTTTCCTATTGATTCTTGTTTTGATTGAATGATTTATATGTTAGGCTTAAGAAAACTGGCAGATCTCCAAATGGTAACATGCTTGAACGTCTTAGGAAACATGAACCTATTGCACTAAGGTCTTTATTGGTTGTATTTAATGCATGAGCCACTGTTTATAATCCCTATGGTTGTGCTGGGCATGGTATAGGAGGAGATAAGAGCTCATAGAATTGGGGAGTTATGTGCGATACCCCATGAATGGTATTAAGGAATACAACCCGTCAATTAAAACAAGGTTACAATTCAATAGGTAGGATTGGATAGCTAGCAAGGGGTAACATATCATAGGTAGACATGCTTCACTTATCTTGTAGAACCCTAGTTTACTTTTCTTGTTAATTAGTTTAATTAGTAGCTTTTGGGTTAGTTGATTAGCAACTAATTCCGCCCACTCTCCCAAAACCCGAGATTTTTACTTGCTTTTCATAAAATATAAAAATACAAAAAGAATCATCCTTCACCTTTAGACCTAGTTAGATTAATTTCAATCCTAACGACACTATTCCTAGCTGAACGATCAATCCCCCAATACTTGTCACTATACTATACTACAACGATCAGGTACACTGCCTGGTGGGGGTTGTAAGCTTCTTGAGATCCCTCGAGAGGTAAAGCCTGGTGCGATTCCCACGTATCAACTTTAATTTCATGGTTGTTTAATTTTTTTTCAGTTTTTATTCATGTGTTTGATTGTTATTTGCTTCCATATGCATGCTTTATTTTTATTGTTGGTAGATCATGTTTCAAACTAAAATTGTGAAAATGCTTTATTTTGTTGTTTAACTTCGTCTTAACTTCATATAAAGGTATTTTGCAAAAGATAAGTGTAAGGGGAGACCCCAAATTTGTTTTTAAGAACGAAATTGATCTTGATTCTCCACAATATTAAATGAACATGTGTATTAGTATTTATTAGAGTCAAGTGCTTGTATCGAGTCATAATGATGTTTTACAGGATTTTCCAGGAAGTAGGACATAAGTTTTTCCAGAAATTTTCCAAAAACTTAACGTAAAGATTTCTGCAGGTCACTTCTGACGGCGTCAGGAGTTAACTCCTGACGGCGTCATGTGTAAAATTCTGGAAATTTTGCGAGTTTTGTTTTTCTAACGGAGTCTTAAAGTTTTTGGTTAATTCTTTAGTTTTATAAACTCCAGGAAATCTGCAAACATTCATTCCACAAGCATTATATCTTAATTTGTTTTCTAGGACTTGTTAGTATATATAGATTGCCGCCGATTTTACGCGAGGTTGCCTTGTTTGTTTTCTCAGGTTTAACAGGTTATATATGACAAGAAGATGATTTATTTTTCTGGAAGGGAAGCTTTGAACGTTCATTTTCTTGGAGGAAGATCTAACCTTGTTACCACACTATCCACACCGAATGAATCAGGGGAGTATTTGCTTTCATTCTTTTTCCTATTTCACTTTTATATTCTTTAATTGAACATTGGGAACAATGTTCATCCTAAGTGTAAGGGGAGGGTAAATGATGATACCTTATAAGATACAATTGCACTTGAGTTTGTTTGTTTGATGGTAGGTGTGTAATAAAACTAAGAGAAATACTTGTTAGTGTAATTTTAGCGCCAAATTTAAAATTTTTTACAACATTTAGGAGTGAAACTTTAGCCTTACCAAGCATCTCATGGATATAAGTTGTATGACTAGCACAAAACCGTACCATTCAGAAAAATTTTCCACCCAAATATGTGAGGTTCGCCTTTAGATTTGATAGGAAAAGCATTTATTATTAGTGCTTATGAGTGTACCAGTAGCATTTAGATTCTAGAACTTGCGTTAGTGATGCATCCCAAGACCGCTAGTGAGACTACATTCGTGTAGTAGGATTTACTACATGATAAGAGGCATTAGGATCACCCTTGGGTTAAACCCGTATCATAATTACTTGACCATTTAAGTCATACTACTTGGCTAGTAAAGTCAATTAATTTTTCCCACACCTTAGCGTTGTACTCATTTTTAGTACACGAAACACCTAGTACACCCCTCCGAGCCTATCTTTTCATTTCTAACTTTAAGCATCTTACTTAAAGGAAGAATTTGTTACAACTCACCTAAATGTGCAACCAAATCGCCTTAGCCTTCCGTGTATGCACTCATCTTTAGTACATTATTGTTATTTGTTTAAACCCTTAGTTAATTATCTAATTGATTACATGATTGCTATGTCGAGTCATATCTTGTACATATTGTTTTGGGATAATTGGGACTCATGGGTAAAGTACTTGTGTTATGGAGTAATGGGGAAGAACATCATTTATTACCCCCATATATGCGTTAATCTTAAAAGTACTCCAAGTGTTTTGATTAACTTGATTCGAGTCATTAGATTAGTTTATTGTAAAGTATATAAAAATTCAAGTGTAAGGGGAATGTACATTCCCTATGATGTATTATTTTGGATGGTAGGGTAAGAGTGTATGCACAAAAAAAATAAAAAATTAAAAATTAAAAAAAAAGTAGAAAAGGAAAAGAGAAAAAATATACAGACTACCATCTCGTTTCATTCGATGTTTGTTTTATGTTTTTGTTATTTTTGATTTATTTGCTTAAGTCGAGTCTAGTCTTGGCTTAGCAACGCCATATTGTACATGTAATTAACCAAGATTATTAACTCGCCACCAATAAATATTGCCTTTATCCAACAAAACCGTGTATTCCATATCCCTACACCTAACACTATAACCCTTTAAAAGACCTCTTTGATAGTTTATCCTAGGTGCTTACGCCAAGTGGTGGAGGTTTGATCATTTCCCAAGCCTATGGTAATCTATTTTGCTATGACAGGTAGTGAGAGATGTGGAAAACTAGAAGGGGGGTTGAATAGTTTTACGTCTTTTTAATTCGTTATAAAAGATAGTTTTAGTGTTTTCTTAGCTTTTAAAAACTTAGATTCGATAATATGTGATCTCAAGTCTTGTACAATATAAACAACTAACAATACACAATATGTAACAATGATAAGTAATGAAATAAGTAAGAGATGGAAAGATCGAACCGCGAGACAAGAGATTTATAGTGGTTCGGCTACAAGGACACCTTCCTTGCCCTACTCCACTCCCCGAGTACCTAACTCGAGAGTTTTCTTCACTATATCAACAAGCTCCCTTATGGCAGAGAAAACCGTACACACCAATTTACACACCAATTTTCACACCACAACTTCTTCACACCTAAGTCACAACTTCTTCAAATCAATCTACTTCACAACTAACTACTCAACACCTATCTTCTTCACACCAATCTAGTTCCTAACTTTTCTTCTTCACACCAAGCTACTAACTAATCACACAATCTATATATCTAGCACAACTATCTACAATCAAATATTCACAACAATCTTCACAAAGAATAATGTAAATGATCTTTGATGATGCACCAACAACTTGGATGTGGAGATCACAACAAGTTGTAATACTTCTTGTCTTGGGGGATAGAAGTATTCTTCTCTTGCACTTGAGAGGATGAAGTTTGGATCACTTTGAAACAAAGAATTATACACTTATGATCAAAGAATAAGAGAATAGAAATATGGATCTAGATCAGAAAGTTTAGAAGTGCAAAAGGTAAGAAAATTCTGACAGTATTTATAGGGGAGAAAAATAATGTTCTGGAGCATGGCCGGTCCCCTTAATTAGTGGCCAGTCCCCTTAATGATTAAGGGGGCCGCCTAAGGAATTAAGGGGGCCGCCCCTTCAGAACGTTGGTTTTTCTTGTCTTTTAGTGGGGAATATTCTTCTGGATAGAATTTGTCATTTTTTGTTGGAAATTTGAAATCATATATTTATAATGAATTAAACATATTCTTTTAATTCCAAAAGTAATTTTGTAAAAGATATAAGATGTTTAATACATTTTATAAAATTTCTAATGATTAGAAAAATTTCCTTTGATCATGAAATGTAATAAACCCTTTGTTTATTCATACCTTAAGTGATATGGAAGCAAAGACAAATATTAAGCACTAAAAACTTGTTTACATCATAAGTTTTAGATTAATGAGTTTATGCTTTGTAATTATCAAAACATCGAGACATTGTTAATATGCTAACAATGTTTTAAGACATTATTTATGTCAACAATCTCCCCCTTTTTGATAATTACAAAACCTTAAACTCATTGGGTCTAAAAAATAATTTTTAGACAAGTATTTAGAGTTTAACATTCTCTTCTCCCCCTTTTTGTAAAATCAAAAAGGTTAAAGCTCCCCCTTGATGTATGCTCCCCCTCATTTGAGAGCACCAAGGGAATGAGCTATGGAAATCTTGGCTACACAAAATATTAGAAGAGAGAAAGGCACATATACATGCAAAGCAATAATGATAAAAATAAATTCATTCAAGCATCATAGAAAGCATTACAACATTTAATATGCTTAAGGCATATTAATCATAATAAAGCAAAAGAAAAGACATAGTCCTATATTGCCTAAAAGAGCACTTGGACTTGCTTGCAACTCATGGTTGATTGTTTTATTTGCTTGAAGGATAACATAAGCATAAAGCTTAGTTGTTAGATGGAGAAGGATATGGAGTGGGGTATGGAGCGGAAGAGGTGGACCTTACGATATTGTATCGTATTAAGGGTGGAATGGGATGAGGTCGAGTGAGGAGATATTCAATCCAAGAAATATCTTCACTCAAGTATAGGATTTATTTTTGAAGGAAGATGCAACAAGGGCAATAGTGAGTGTGGTTTGTAACTTGATCCAAGTTGAGAGAGTGAGGAAGGCAATTGATGTAGGGTGATGACGGAGGTTGCCCTTTGTTGCGTTGTGCAAGATGCATGGCATTGAGATCACAAAGATCATGGATTTGTGATATTTCATCACAGAACTTTTGCTTTTCCGTGGTAATGCGGAGAAAGTCATTGTTTTGATATGGATGAATTTGGTTTGTGTAGTTGGAGTTGTAGTTGGATGGTTGATCAAACTTGTATGGATCATTACAAGTGATTGGGGGATGAGATGAGTGGTTTGGCATGAAGGAAGATGTTTGGCCAATGTTGTATGGTTTGTAAAGAGGATCAAATGAATGTCCTTGTGAATTTTGTGGAAAGTTTGGGAAGTAAGTGGTTGGTGGTGTTGAGTGACTTCCAACTTCATTTGTTATGATGGATTTGTTTCGAGGGCTTTTTCTTCGCCAAACGGGTTTTTTCGTCATTCTTGCAAGCCTTGAGGCTTTTGGTTTGGGTTTATTTGGAGAAGCCATTAAGGTATGAGTGAAGTGTTTTGAGGATTGGGGGTATTTATAGTGTAAGATTTGTGTGTTTATGGATGGATAAAGTTTCTTTGGGAGATTAGGACAAAATGTGTTGGTGAAAATTGGGAAATGTAGGTTGAAATGGGCTAAAAAGCAGAAGAGATTCTGTAAACCCGACCATCAGATGGTCGGTCCCCTTAATTAGGGGGTGGTCCCCTTAATGATTAAGGGGGCCGCCTTACTTAAATTAAGGGGGCCGCCCATCTGGTGATTTTCAGGTTGCCAGAATTGGGTTTTTGGCAGAAAATTTGCAGAAAGGTTGTGTGTTTGGATTAGAATTCAAGCAAATACAATTCCTTTAGGCAATATAGAATTTAATCTAATCAAGATATAGCATGCATGCAATAACACATAGGCAAAAGAGCAAATAATCAACACATAATAAGCAAGGGGAGGTAAGTAAGGGCAAGATCACTTAAACTTCCTAAGGCACCTATCTTAGATTAAAGGCAAAGGCAATTAGTGAGTGAAAAGCTAGTGATGGATCAAGATGACACCATTATTAGTGAATTTGCCCTAGTGTGTGTCTATATGCAACAAATGTGGAGTTGTGATTGTTTCGACTCCTAGATGCAAAAAGAAATAACGATCCTAAGAAACAATCCAAATGATCTCCTTGATTCAATTTTTGCTCGATCATGAATGTCAAAGACATATATTAGATAATATACCTTGACAATTTATGTGAGAGTTTATGCATGATTTTGAAAGACAATGTTTTTAGAATTAGTCAACAATGCAAGGAAAATGATCTTCATGTGATTCCTAGATTTTGAGAATAATTTTTAGAGAAAATTGATTGAGTTTTACAAAGAGGTTTATGCAAAGAAAATAAATCTTCTCAATCTTTAGTTTTGTGCGAAATAGATTCCTAGACTCAGAAAAGATGAAATGAAAGAAAAATAAATTTCATGCAAGTATAAATTTGTATTAATTCAATATAATTTAGTCAACTTGTTCCATCATTCTTAATCCTAAACGTAAGTGGTTGAATAATTCACGCTTAAGGGGTTTTGTGAATATATCCGCAATGTTGTCTTCCGATGAAACCTTTTCTATAGATATATTTCCTTTTTGTACATTAGTCCTAGAGTGTTGCACCGGATTTTTACTTAAATCTATCGCACATAATGGGGACATTTTCTAACCTAATGCCATAGTCTACGAGAGCTTGTTTCATCCATAGTGCTTGTTGACATGCCTTTCCGGCGCTTACATGTTCGGCTTCGGTGGTAGAAATAGCAAGAGCGGTTTGTTTCTTCGAAAACCAAGATGTTAGACAACATCCCATAAACGTGCAAATACCGCTAGTGCTCTTTCTATCTACGCAGTCTCCCGCATGATCCGAATCCGCATTGACGGTGGTTTCTATGCCGGATCCCTTAGGATACCATAGTCCTAAGTGTATAGTGCCTTTAACGTATCGGAAGATACGCTTAACCGCTTCTAGGTGAGAGTTTTTGGGATCCTCTTGAAAACGGGCACAAAGGCAGACACTAAACATGATATCGGGTCTACTTGCCGTCAATTATAGTAAACTAACTATCATTCCTCTATACTTGGTGTTATCTACGGACTCACCTTCATCGTCCTTTGTGAGCTTTACTTCCGTAGACATGGGAGTTTTCATGGGTTTTGAGTCTTCTAGGCCAAATTTCTTAAGCATTTCCTTAATGTACTTAGATTGGTTAAAAATATTCCATCTTCTAATTGTTTTATTTGTAATCCTAGGAAGAAGTTTAGTTCACCCATCATACTCATCTCAAACTCATCATACATGATTTTGGCAAATTCATTACACATGTCTTGACAAGTCGATCCAAATATAATGTCATCAACATATATTTGGACAATGATGAGATTTGGGTCTTTCCTTTTAGTGAAAAGAGTGTTATCTACCATTCCCATGGAATAATCATGTTTAATAAGAAAAGCTTTTAATCGATCATACCAAGCTTTGGGAGCTTGTTTGAGTCTATACAAAGCTTTCTTTAACTTATAAACATAATCAGGTTTTGCGAAGTCAATGAATCCTGGAGGTTGTGCCACATATACCTCCTCATTGATAAAACCGTTAAGGAATGCACTTTTCACGTCCATTTGGAATAACTTAAAATCTAGGGCGCAAGCATAGGCAAGTAATATCCAAATTGATTCTAGTCTAGCTACGGGGGCATAAGTTTCGTCATAATCAATTCCTTCTTGTTGATTATAACCTTGGGCAACTAACCTAGCTTTATTCCTAGTAACTACTCCATTCTCATCTAACTTATTCTTATATACCCATTTGGTTCCTATGATGGTCATATTCTTTGGATTTGGGACTAATTCCCAAACATCATTTTCCTTAAATTGATTTAATTCTTCTTGCATAGCTATAACCCAACTTTCATCTTTTAAAGCCTCGTTAATATTCTTAGGTTCTATTGCTGAGAGGAAACAAAAAAAATTGTTTTTATCTTGGGCTTGTGACCTAAGGGTTCTTTGGTTAAGATGTCCTATTATATTATCTAATGGATGTGATCTAGATTCTTTAATATTAACAGTTTCGTTATTTTCTAATTGAATGTCTTCATTATCGTTTCCTATGGGTTTTGTTTTACTGACCTCAATAGCTTCATCTTCGATTAAATCATCATCTTCTAAAGGTAATGTTTTAGGAGGTGGTGGTGTTTCATCAAATGTTACATTTAGTGATTCCTCTACTTTCATGGAGTGTTTGTTAAGTATTATATATGCTTTGCTATTTTGTGAGTATCCTAAAAATATTCCTTCATATGATTTTGGATCAAACTTAGTGAGGTAATCCTTAGTGTTTAGAATATAACATTTACTTCCAAATACCCTAAAGTAGCTTAAGTTTGGTTTTCTACTTCTTAATAACTCATAAGGAGTTTTTCCTAGAATTCTCCTAATTGATGCCCTATTTAAAATATAAGTTGATGTATCTACGGCGTGACACCAAAATTTTTGTGGGATGGATTGTTCATTTAACATAGTTCTACTCATTTCTTGCAGTGACCTATTTTTTCTTTCTACTACGCCATTTGATTGAGGAGTACGAGGAGCGGAGAAATTGTGAGATATTCCATTTAACTCACAATATTTTCCGAATTGTACCTCGTTATCAAATTCCCTACCATGGTCCGTCCTAATGGCAACTATTGAGCATCCTAATTTGTTTTGGATCATTTTACTAAATATTTCAAATTTTTCAAAGGCTTGGGTTTTGTCACTTAAAAACCTAGTCCACGTGTATCGTGAGTAGTCATCTACTATTACTAAGGTATATTTGTTTCCTCCATAGCTTCGCACAGCGGATGGACCAAAAAGATCCATATGTAATAATTCTAGGCACCTAGTAGTGGGTACTATATTCTTAGCTTTGTGACTAGCATGAGCTTGTTTTCCAATTTTACATGCATCATAAAAATGCTTATCATATTTTAGATTAGGCAAATTTCTAACTAATTCCTTAGAGGCCAAAGATTGTATTTGTTGCATGTTAGCATGTCCTAATCTCCTATGCCACAATGTAGAGTTTTCATCTAGGGTTGTTAGGCATATCTTATCCTCAGGTTTGTTTCCTAGTTTCATAACATATATGCCACCTCTCCTAATTCCTCTACCTATAATTTTTCCATTCTTAACTATTTCGCTATCCTCTTCGGTAAATGTGACTCTACATTTATTATCACATATTTGTCCTACACTAAGCAAGTTATATGTTAATTTATCTACATGCTCTACATTTTCAATAGTAAGTGAGTCTTGAGAAATCGTACCTTTGCCAATGATTTTTCCACGTAAATCACTACCGAAAATAACGTTACCTCCATTGTATGCCTTGTATGTAGAGAATAGCTTGCGGTTCCCCGTCATGTGCCTCGAACATCCGCTATCTTTGATCCATTCGTCAGGTTCCAAGTCAATTCCTAAACATATTTCGTCGGTTTCTTTTGCCATAAAACACTTATCGTCTCTTGGCTTTTCAACTTCTTCTTTGTCACTATCACTCCATGTTCCACTAACAAAAGCGCCTTGATTTTCATAATCCGGTGGCTTTAGACATTCACCAATGAGATGATTTGGACTTCCACATCTAAAGCACTTTCTTTTCCCGTAGTTGTCACTTCTATTTCTTTGGAATGCTTTTCTTTCATCTCGTGATGATCTAGTGAATCTTCCTCGTCTCTTGAAGAACTTCTTGAATTCTCTTACGGCCATTGCATATTCTTCGTCTTCACTTTCGTCACTTGAATCATCATCATCACTAGGTTCCTTTTTGGCTTTTAGAGCAATGGATTTGGTTTGTTCTTTCTTGACTTTGACCGTTTCCGAATCTCTTCTTATGATTTCTTCATGAACCTTCAAGTTGCCAATTAGTTCATCTAGTGATAGCGTCATCAAGTTCTTTGATTCTTCAATTGCCGTGACCTTTGCTCGCCATTTTGGATGCAATGCCCTAAGAAATTTCCTGACACAATTTTTACTAGAAAATGTCTCATCAAGTGCTTTTAAACTTGTGATAATAGTGTTAAACTTAGCAAAAGCATTATCAATTGATTCCTCTTCCGGAATCGTAAATTGTTCATATTGTTGTACAAGAAGATCTATTTTATTATCTTTGACTTGGCTATTACCTTGGTGAGTAATTAGTAAAGAATCCCAAATTTCTTTGGCGGTTTTACACATAAAAATTCTTTCATATTCTTTGCGAGGTAACGCATTATAAATGACCATTTTAGCCTCATTATTTTTTGCTAATTTCATTTTCAAATCATCATTTTGTTCTTCGAAAGAAACAATTTCATTCATTTTAGTTTCAATATTATATTGAATAGGAGGAAAATCACCAAAGGTAATAATATGCCAAAGATCAAGATCTTTTGATTTCACATACGTTTCGAATCTATTTTTCCAATATAAAAATCCATCACTTTCAAATAGTTGTGGTCTTTGCATAGATTGCCCTTCTAAATATTTTTCAGATTCCATAGATCGTTACAAGTTTTAAAATACAATATATTTTAAAAATCTTGTTAGACGTGGCTCTTGATACCAATTATGGAAAACAAGAAGGGGGGTTGAATAGTTTTACGTCTTTTTAATTCGTTATAAAAGATAGTTTTAGTGTTTTCTTAGCTTTTAAAAACTTAGATTCGATAATATGTGATCTCAAGTCTTGTACAATATAAACAACTAACAATACACAATATGTAACAATGATAAGTAATGAAATAAGTAAGAGATGGAAAGATCGAACCGCGAGACAAGAGATTTATAGTGTTTCGGCTACAAAGACACCTTCCTTGCCCTACTCCACTCCCCGAGCACCTAACTCGAGAGTTTTCTTCACTATATCAACAAGCTCCCTTATGGCGGAGAAAACCGTACACACCAATTTACACACCAATTTTCACACCACAACTTCTTCACACCTAAGTCACAACTTCTACACAACTTCTTCAAATCAATCTATTTCACAACTAACTACTCCACACCTATCTTCTTCACACAAATCTAGTTCCTAACTTTTCTTCTTCACACCAAGCTACTAACTAATCACACAATCTATATATCTAGCACAACTATCTACAATCAAATATTCACAACAATCTTCACAAAGAATAATGTAAATGATCTTTGATGATGCACCAACACCTTGGATGTGGAGATCACAACAAGTTGTAATACTTCTTGTCTTGGGGGATAGAAGTATTCTTCTCTTGCACTTGAGAGGATGAAGTTTGGATCACTTTGAAACAAAGAATTATACACTTATGATCAAAGGATAAGAGAATAGAAATATGGATCTAGATCAGAAAGTTTAGAAGTGCAAAAGGTAAGAAAATTCTGAGGATTGAACTAGTATTTATAGGGGAGAAAAATACTGTTCTGGAGCGTGACCGGTCCCCTTAATTAGTGGTCGGTCCCCTTAATGATTAAGGGGGCCGCCTAAGGAATTAAGGGGGCCGCCCCTTCAGAACGTTGGTTTTTCTTGTCTTTTAGTGGGGAATATTTTTCTGGATAGAATTTGCCATTTTTGGTTGAAAATTTAAAATCATATATTTATAATGAATTAAACATATTCTTTTAATTCCAAAAGTAATTTTGTAAAAGATATAAGATGTTTAATACATTTTATAAAAATTCTAGTGATTAGAAAAATTTCCTTTGATCATGAAATGTAATAAACCCTTTGTTTATTCATACCTTAAGTGATATGGAAGCAAAGACAAATATTAAGCACTAAAAACTTGTTTACATCATAAGTTTTAGATTAATGAGTTTATGCTTTGTAATTATCAAAACATAGAGACATTGTTAATATGATAACAATGTTTTAAGACATTATTTATGTCAACAAGAGATGTTTTCCATTTCCATATTGTGATATATACTTTATTACACCCGAGAGATGTGAGTATCTAAACACTATTTGTGAGGTGCTAGTGTATGACCTCCGTGCTTGTCTTTGGTCTTTAGTGGAACGATTATTTGTTGTAATTACTTTTATATTAGTGTTAAATGACCCCTAACTTGTATTTTGATTAGAATAAAAGCGCATTTGCTTAATGACAAGCAAATCTCAAGTGTAAGGGTATTTGATGAGGCGAAAAATGAACTGTGTTTAAGGGGTCATTTAAGCCCGAAGTCGAGATTATTTGATCAAATATTGCCCTAAATCGTTCCTTTTGTCATTTTAGGTACTTTTGGAGTGAAATCTGGAAAAGGAAGCATTTTGGACGTTTTTGGAGCATAAAAGTGAATAAAACAGCAAAGTCTTAATTTTCCTTGCTGGGAACTGTACCTGACGGCGTCACATGTTCCTTAATGACGGCGTCAAGAGTAATACAAGAGGTGGATGTGGACAATACCCGTGACGATCCAGAAAGTTTTGTGCATTGGAGATGACAGCGTCACCCAAGGCTGCCATGGTCCAAGTATTAGTGACGGCCCAGAAGAAAATCATACATGGCGGCGTCAAAAGTGGATCTAAGCAATCCGATTTCATTATAGGCGGCGAGTTGATGGAGTCACATGTTTACACATGACGCCGTCACCCTTTATTATCTACATATAGTTTTCCAAATTTCATTCATTAGTGTGCAACTTTGAAGGAAAAACCCTAGGTCGAATTTTCCAGCTTTTTCAAGGGTTTCAACCCTTTGAAACTTTCATGTTCAATTTGAGATAAGTATTCTTTCAATTCAATCAATATGTCTATGTGTTATTTTACACTTGTCTTCAATTTAACATGCGCGGCTAGATTACTTTTGTGTTTGCTTAGATGAAGTGAAACCTAGATGTTAATTATGGGTTGATTGTTTATTTATAATTGTTACGGATGATTGTATTCGATGTTAGGCTTAAGAAAATTGGCAGGCTTCCATTGGTAAAATGCTTGAACGTCTTAAGAAACATGATCAGAGGTGTACTATGATTTTTGGTTGTATTTAATGCGTAGGAGAATTCTAATGATCCCATGTTATGAGCTTCTAACGGCTCGACATAGGAGTGAAGTAGGATCCTATAGAGTTAGGAAATATTGTACACGGCCCTACGACTAGTATTAAGGAATATGACCCATCATCAATGCAATTGTAACAAGCTATCAACCTGTAAAAGATATCTAGGGAGTAATGAAACCTAAGTAAACACAACTTTCCCCATCATTGTTTACACCACACTAGTATAATTAGTTTCATTTTCATTTATGTTATTTAATTTTGATTGCATTAGTAGTTAATTGGGTTAGTTGACTAGCAACTAATTCCGCTCACTCTTCCAAAACCCGAGAATTTTACTTGCTTTCATAAAATCTAAAAATTCTAAAAGAATCATCCCTCACCTCTAGACCTATTTTTTAGGCTTTCTAATCCTAGCGACACTATTCCTGAGTTGAATGATCAATCCCCCGGTACTTGTCACTATACTATACTACAACGATCAGGTATACTGCCTGGTGGGGGTTGTAATCTTTTCGAGATCCCTTGAGAGGTAAAGCCTGGTGCGATTCCCACGTATCATTTTAGTTTTGGCAAATGCCAGCCGAATCAAAATAAAAACCGAATTTATGTTTTTTCTTTTTTTTTGTAAGGCTATACAATATCTTTTTTATGTATATACTTATATAAATAAATTAATCATTAAAAAAAATTTAGTACAAATTTAAGAATTTTTAACTTTGTAAATCTTATTTGTTGTTAGTAATTTCTCTTTCACTAAATATTTAAGTATATGTTGACTAGGTTTTATAATTACAATACATATAGTTTTAAAAATATGAGAAAATTTCATAAATAGATCAAAACTTGAAGCTTGAAGACTAGGTTTTATAATTATAATACATTTAGTTTTAAAAATATGAGAAAATTTTATAAATAGATCAAAACTTGAAGCTTGATTCACTTTCTAGAAAAAACAGGAAAAAAACAATTATTTTTCAAAAAAGATTATTGCGAATAACCGCGACTCTATTAATATTTTGATACATGTCCCATTTTTTCCTATTATCTTACTATTGGTTGGTGGGTTATATAAGCTACCCTTATATTGATTTGATTTTACACTTTTTGTGCCAATGACGGTTATTCTTTTTGTGCGACTAATTTTTTTCTTTTTCCAAAAAACCAATAAAAGATTTAGAAAAAAAAATTGATTTTTTTCTTTTCTAAAAAGACAAAAATTGGTAACGTACAATTACCGTAAAACAAAAAAAACCCCACCTACCAATAGTACTTTTCTAATTAAAAATAAAACACGTGTTGTAATACCTCGTAATATCCCATGTCATTTATTAATGCTAATCACCAATCAATTCTAATCACCTGAATCAGTTTGAATGTCACATGTATCACCTTTAGTCACCATTTGAATGTCACCTGTATCACTTAGAGTCACCGTTTGAATGTCACCTGTGTCACCTTTAGTCACCGTTTGAATATCACCCATATCACCATTAGTCACCCTTGAAAGTCACCCCGTGAGATTTAATTAGAATAACTCCCACTTGCGACGCGACACTTAAAGGCGACACTGTAATATATATTTACTATTATAATCTATACCATACGATATATATATAAGTATATATGTATAAGTATCACCGTCATTATTTTCCGTATTTATAAATGAACCGACACCGACACGAAATCACTAGTCGATAATACCTCGTTTCTTTTATTTGGGAATTCGATTTCCCTTAGCCCATGTTTCACATCATTTTACTTCTTTTGTTTTGGGCTTCGATCCACCATCACAAGCCCATCAACATTTCTTGTAGAAAACTAGAAGGGGGGTTGAATAGTTTTACATTCTTTTAGTGTTTATTTTCTAAAGACTTTTGTTACTTATTAAAACTTTGATTCGATCTTATGTGAATTCAATTGTTAACAAATATGAGCAAATCTAAACAATTATAATCTAATAATGTAAGTAATGTAATGAAATGAAACGAAAGATAGAGATGGAAAGATCAAACCACAACACGCGAATTATAGTGGTTCGGCTACAAGGACACCTTCCTTGCCCTACTCCACTCACCGAGTACCACACTCGAGAGTTTTCTTCACTATGTCAAGAAACTCCTTATGGCGGAGAAACCTTACACACCTTGGTTTACACCGATTAATGACACTAAGCTAAATGTCGAGTTCTAATCCTAGCTAGAACTAATCTCACGACTTCTTCACAACTTCACACCTTCTTCACGATGGCTTCACAACTTCTTCACGTTTTCTTCACACCCTCTTCTTTGCACAACTTATTCACAACTTCTACAATATTTATTTCCAACACAACTAATATCTACAACTAACTTAATCACACAACACTTTACAAATAATCTAGCACTACTACAAGATGATACTAACTAATCACAATGCTACTACTTTGTATAGGTGTTGAAGGAGTGTTCTTCTTTTTGCACTTGTGTGGATGAAGCTTTGGATCACTTTGAAACAAAGACTTATGAATGTATGATCTAAGGCTTTTAGAATAGAAATAGAGATTGAGATCAGAAAGTTTTTAGTGCAAAAAGATGAAGAAAATCTGTGAGAATAAACCAGTATTTATATGCACAAAATTACTGTTCTAGAGCGTGGCCGGTCCCTTTAATGATTAAAGGGGCCGCCCCCTCCAGAACGTTGGACATTTTTGTCCTTTTGTGGGAAAAGTTTTTCTGGATTAATTTTGCCATTTTTGGTTGAAAATTTGAATTCATATATTTATAATGAATTAAACATACTCCTTTAATTCCAAAAATGTTTTATAAAAGATATAAGATGTTTTATGACATTTTACAAAAATCCAGTGATTAAGAAAATGTTCCTTTGATCATATAATGCGTTAGTCACTTTGTTTATTCATACCTTAAGTGATTAGTTTTTTGAAATGAATATTTATGACTAAATATTTGTTTACGTCATAATCTTTGATTTGAATGAGTTTTCATTTTGTGATTATCAAAACATAGAGATGTCGAAAAATATTAATAACGTTTTTAAGCATTATTTATATCAACAATCTCCGCTTTTTTGATGATTACAAAACTTAAACTCATTAAATCAAAAAATAATTTTTAAACAACTATTTAGTGAGTTTTTATTCACTTCTCCCCATTTTCGTAAAATCAAAAAGGTTACGCCGACCAATGTTTTAAAAAGTGCGCCTACTCCCTAAATCCCATGAGGCTCCAGCCTTTAGGATTTTTTTCAGATCGAGGCTCACGACATGCATGAATCCCGTAAAAATTGTAGAGCCTTGGGGATTTGGGGATTTTTGCGCATAGAAGATGTAACGGGGTTTTGGCCTTTTTTTTCTTAATAGTAAGATACATTTTGGGCTTACATGTTATATACATTAGGCCCTTTAAGTTATAAAGTATCTAATAACCCTAATATTTTAGAAAATAACTAAAACACACAATCAACAAAGACATATATATTTTTTGTAATCTAATGTCTAAGAATAGTAGCTTATTAACAGACATAAATGTTGTTTCTTTAGTGTTAAGTGTTACCAAACAACTATAGATTTTTTGTTGTTGATAGTTGATAGAGATACATGGTAATTTGTTAAATTTTATAAGTCATAAACTCATATATTGTAATGTATATTCAGGTATTTAGGGTAGTTCATGGATTCTGATATGTTGCTTGCTTGATATTTTGGGTTTAAATGCAAGCTTTGTTAGATGTAATAACTATTAAGTGCCATTATGCATTTAATATTTATATTTTTGTGTAATTTAAGCCGCATAAGTTGTCACATATTGTAACACCCCCAAAATCGGGTCCAGCGGAAGCATACATGTTACTGGGGTGCTACTCAATCGATATCATAACACAAGTACAAAGAACGGTTTTTATCTCAACCATTTAGAATAACTTTCATTATCAAAAATGCTCAAATTTACATCATTCAAAAATAGTGCGGAAATACAGGCCCATATAAGAGTTTAAGTGGTCCCAATTATAACAGAGTCATCTATGACCATGCCATGCCATGCCAAAGCCTTCAACAGTTAGCTATCGCCTTAAACCTGAAAATACATGCTAAAAAGTGTCAACACGAGGTTGGTGAGTTCATAGGTTTATAATAAAACAGTAGTATTGTGAGTTCAATAGAGTTTTGTGACCATTGTGTGGCTCACAATGTCATGAAATTAGTGTTTACCTTACGGTAAAATTAGAATTGTGGACCATGAGTTGAGTGTGTGATCATTACAACGAATATAATGTCACATAGTAAATAATTTATTAGGCTAGCACTAAGTTCATGCAACCGAAGCTTGACAGTGTGCATGCACTAGAAGCACGTTAAATAAAGCCCTTGCAAGTGTCTATCCTATGACACTCGTGTTTCGACATGTTATACGCTCGCGTTTGCCTATCCGGTCAAACCGAACGGGGGTGTCAACCCCAATAGATCTATTTATAGCATTCGCGCTTCCCAGCAGGAATTGACGGTTCATGAGTTTGGGCATTGTGGGATTCAGTGTCTTAGGCTAATCCGCGTAATAGTGTAAATAAAGCATAAGTTTCAGTGTGGTCCATAAAAGTGTTTGCATAAAAGCAATTGTCATTCAATAGAAGTGTTTGCGTAACAGCAATGATTCATAAAGTGTTTTGCATATAAGCAATAGTTTATAGATTGTGTAGCATAAAAGCAATAGTTCATAAAGTGTGTTGCATGTTTATAAAGCACTTGTGTATGTGAGAAAATAATCAAGTATGCAACCAATATACACATAGGTGCATTTGAATAATCAATCAAGTATTCAGAGAAACAGTAGTGTTTAAGTAAACAATTGCGCATTCAAATAAAACAAGCATTGAGTTTAGTTAAAAACGAGCATGTATTCTCCCCCAAAACAGTTATAAAACAAGTAAAAGTAGGGGTCATGAACTCACTTCGATGGAGTAAGCAGTAAACCAAGTGAGTTAAATAGAGAGTGTGGCACCAACACGCGACCTATATTAGTGAGGCATGATTTAGTTCATAGTTTATGTTTAAGACTCAATGAAGTTTAATTAAACTCAAAAGTTTTTAGAGTGTTGTGTTATTGTTGCTTGTGTGGCAGCGTTTTGAAAACAGTTTTCTAAATGTTTGTATGTATTGGCTCTTGAAAGTGCGTAAGTATATAAAAGACAATAATAAAAGTATTTGTTGGTACAAAAGTTGGGCGTTCCTGATTATGGGCTCTTGCTCTCGTACCAATCAGCTTCTTAGCACTTGTAACCTGCGCACTAAGAAAATAAACAACACCGTTAGGCTTATCGTGGGATTGTCTCCCACGATTAGACTCCGGCGTGAGAGTAAGTAATCGATTTAGGGTTCTCGTAGAGAGTTTAGGGTTTTTGTTAATCGTACCTTGAATGAGAGTTATGTCATTCCTTATATAGGCGCAGAATCCTTGTAGGGTTCGTGCTCCTTACGTTTTGTACACGTGGTACTTATCCGGGTTAAGGATATCTATTCCATAGATAGATGATCCTTATCTATACCGTGTATAGTTTAATTGGGTTTGGGCTTACGTGAGCCTATTCCCATTATTGATGCGGCCCAAGTTATAATAGCCCACGCATGGTGGCTTTGGGCCTTAGTAATGTTTATCATTTGGGCTCGTGGCCCATATATAGACTATACGTCATCATGTCCCCCCCAGTCTAGTGTGCGCGACTCGTAGCCGTGGATGCTAGACTAATCACAACAGCGGTAAGCGTGGCGGGAGATCATTGAAATATTGCCGCCCATTTTTGGAGTGCAATGTACCAAGTCATAGATATTTCAAAGAAATACCTCGAAAGTCGGGGGTTGTGTCCACGTGTCCCTCGTAAATTGGGAAAAAGTGCATGTACCGTTTCGGTTCTAGCCACACGTTTTTGTGAGTGGAATCCACGTGGACATCATCTAGGGTTTTTTACCCCCTATATAATAGTCACCGCCCCCATTTAGAACACACAGTAAAACACACACTCACCCTTGCTCACTTTCTTGAAAGCGTATTTTTGCAAAGAAAGTAATCGTTTCATTAGGTAATTTTGTGTGCGTTTCCCAGTAAGGTTATGAAAATGGTTGCCCAATTAGAAGATTTTCGCTCTGCGATGACTGAGAATGATGTTACTCAGTTTACATCTGACTACTTCATTTCTCTGGATGTGCATCCAGAGGCTCCAGATGTTGACGCGTGTATAGCCGATTTCCCCGAAGGGAAAATAGGATTATACACTCGCTTCTTCGAGTACGCGAATTACCGCGTACCAATATCTATCTTTCTGAGCGATTTGCTCAACCACTATCGCCTCCACATCTCACAGCTGCACTGTATAGGTGCGGCTAAGGTGTCGAACTTTGAAGTAAACTGCCGTTTACTTGCGATAGAGCTGACCATAGCCTTGTTCCGTGTCTTCTACCACACAAAGTGGTCAAATGGATGGGTATCCTTTGCGAAGCGCCCGGGGGCGCTTCAGTGTTACACTGAGAAGGTAGACTCCCTGAGACATTGGAGGGAGCATTTTTTCTGGGTTGATGACGTGGTTTTTCCATCGCCATTTGAGTTTTATACTCAGGATACTTTGCCAAGGGATGGGCGCCCCGCACCCGGTTCCTATAGGCTGACCGATGCGCAGACTCTTGATGCCAACCGCATACCCATTAACCCTTACCCGGAGGAGTTTTTGGTGCACATGGGGTTAAGTCGTAATTACTTCGGCGGTGTTGACGAGGTGCCAACCTTCATAGATGAGGAAGGCCGGGGTGGGTGTTCGTCCCTTCTACTTCAAATATGTAAGTCTTTTTATATGCGCACATTTAGTAACTAATCCTTTCTGTTTTGCTGTTTGTTTATGTGCGCAGAGATGGATCTATTCGTTGTGATGAAGCTGGAAAAGCCAAAGCAGGTGACGGTGGGAGTGCGCCCTCTGAGGGAGGGTGAGCAGCCACTACTGGAGGCGACCGAGGGTCGTTTGACAGTGCTGCCGGATGTTATCCCTGAAAATACGCCGCCGCTCCAAGTAACGCCTGTTCAGAGTGTGGCGCCAGATGTGGAGATGGCGCAGGAGGAGGAGGCGCACGCTGAATCATCTGACAGCGTGGAAATCCTAAAATCTGAGGAGGTGCTGATGGAAGAGGTGGCGCAGAATCTTAAGCGCAAAGGGGAGGCTGGGAGCAGTGGCACTAAGAAAAGACGACGCTACCTGATTGGGGATGCGGAGTCGTCCGCGGAGGAGGAGACATCCGCTCCTGGCGCGGATAAGAAGGCTGCAGAGGCCTCTCCATTTCTGTAAGTATCTGCGTTTCTATTTTGTTTCTTTTATATTACTTGTCGTAATATGTACTATTTTCTTCATGTATTGTAGGGATGATGCTACGAAGGGTGATTGGGTCTTCGTGGATGTGGGTTCCTCTCCGCAGAATGAAAACAAGGAGGGGAAAGATAAGGTTGATGAGGGCGTACCTGCGCAGCAGCTGATGGATGAGTTGGCTGCGACTGCTACGCGTCAGACTGAGCTGGTGGCTCAGTTGAGGACTAGGTACGTCGGGGAGAGCAGTACTCTCGCCCAAAAGGATGAGGAGATAGCTATTCTCCGCGCGCAGCTGGCGGAAGCACAAGCGGAAGTGGGATCCTCCAGGGTGCACACTGAGAAGGTCACCCATGAGAAGTTGACCGCAATGGCTAAGCTAGACCAGGCGCGCGGACAACTTCATCAGTACAAGGCCAACATGACTTGGGCGGTAAGATATTTGGAGGAGAAGAAGGAGGAGCACTTCGCGAGTATCGCCAAGTTCAAGGAGCGCATGGAGGAGATTGTTCAGGTGCAGGAGAACAAGCTGCGCGGCCTGAGCATCGAGTACGATGAGGAGTTATACCCTCATTTGATGTCGACCATTGCTGAGCGCATGTACTTCCTTTTTAGCCTTCTTCTTTATTATATTTTGTTGCTATGCCTTTCCTTAACACAAGTTGTCCTTGTTTGATGTAGGTGGTTGATCAGTCACAGGCTGCGCCTGGCAGCTATGGGCATTCTGGAGTCCCAAGAGGTGTTGGACGCCTTTGGGAAGGTGGTTCACTGTACGGTGGCGCGCGGAAAGTCGCAGGCTATGGAGGATCTCCATGAAGCCAAGCTTTTGAGCAAGGACCTGGCAGAGGTACCTGGTTACAACGCGGCTGCATATGATGAGTTGATGCAGGCGATGGAGGGGTTGGAAGTCCTTGAGTTGCCTCATATTGCGCGGTTGGAGCGTGATCAAGACAACCTCATAAAGGTAATTATGGCGGGGTTGATGATTGGTCCTAAACAGTCAACTTAAATTGACCAAGTAGATGGTCAACAAAGTCAAGCTACCTAGACCAATACTCCGTGGATAGTATAGTGTGTCCCCGGGTCGTTAAAGTCCCAACGAGATTGAAATGGTGTCGTTTGAAATCGTTTATGAGTGAGTGGCACTGAGGACAGTAGCCCAGATGATGTGGAAATGATTTTGCTACTGTTATTTTGGTATTGGTACACAGATATAATATTCACAAAAATCAGATACTCAGATATATGCACAAATTTACAATTCAGATTCACGTAACAGACTGGAAAAGTGGGATTTGGTATATTACAAACAACAGGGGGTGCTTTTGAACTTTTTTGAAACTTTAAAATTAAAAGAAAATTGAAAATGAAAATGAAATTCTAAAAATGATTATTATAATATTTAAATATTATTTAATTAATAAAACTAATTAAAATCTAATTTAAAACCTAATTTAAGTTAACTAATAATTATAAATATTTCAAATTAAACTAAAAATTTGCCAAAATATTTTCTAATCCTAAAATAGAACTTGAAGAAAGTATAAAAAAATAAAAATAAATATTTTTGTCTTTTTATTAATTAAAAACTATTTAACTTAATTAAACTAATTAAACAACTTTAAATTACTAATATTACTAAATTAACTTAGAAAATAATGGAAAAATTTATAAAACTTTTTTATAACATTTAAAAGCTAGGAAAAATATAAAAACTAGGTATTTCTTAATAAAAACTAATTATGCTATTTAAAACTTAATTATTAATTAATTATTAATAAAACTAAAATTAAATCTAATAAATACTAAATGATAAAATAAAAATTTAGAAAAATTACTAAAATTACTTTACTATATAAGGAAATTAAAAAAAATATATAAAATTGCCAAGTACTTAATAAAAATATAAAAATGAAAATTAAAATTAAATTACATTAAATAGAAACTATCACTTAATTTAAATTTGATTTTTCTTGGATTTTCTTTTACAAACTTACTATACTACTGAAAATAGAAAAATTTTGTGAAAACACTTTTGAAATAGCTTATAAATAAGTTGTGTGCACCCCCTAAACCAAAACAGTTTGACTTTGGTTGACTGAGCAAGCAATTGAGCTTAAATGAGTGATGGTGGGGTCCACAATGGTGCAAATGGGTACAAATAAGTTAGATACACTAAAATAAGCCAGAAACAACAAGCAAAGATCACAATTAAGCTGATAAGAAACAAATAAGCACTTTGCACAAACTGAAAATGAACACAGATTGGGACAAACTTGAGGACTTGTTCCAGGTGGGGTCCACTTATCCCTAGGTCAAACCAAGGGTCAATGGTTGTACCCTGGTAGGAGGGGGGTTGAGAGGAGCCAAGATTTGGGTGTGGGAATCACTATGGTGGCCACAAACCACCACAAAAGGTGGTGGTGTGGGCTGTGTAACTGCTGCACAGAGCAGTGGGTTGCCCTGCAGCCCTCTTTGGAGGGTTGTGGTGCCCACTACAAAATTCTTAAAAATGTAGTGACCATGGGATTATGAAGCTAAGGTGGTATACTACAAGTCCTAACAGGATGAGGTCCTAAAACTAATTGCTAAATTCACAATAATTCTTACTATTTTTGGTTTTTTCTGAGAAACTAACTTTTGACTTTTTATTGAAAACACTCTAGTTTGACTTATTCCAACTTCTGATGATCACTACTGACTATTTATACTATATTATGATATATTAAGTTTATTTTAAGCTAGAATGACAATTAAGAAGCTGATATGGTGGGTTGTGAGTCCAAAAGTCCAAACAATTAACAGTTAAGGGGGGTTGAAGATGATTTTTGACTTTCTACAATTAAGGCCTGGGTTTTATGGTTCCTTTGACCTAAGATTACCTAAGGCAACATGCTAAGACAAGAATCAATGACCACTAACAACATGTATGTATCTGAAACAGTCAATCCAAACACCCCTAATGTAAATAATTGTGAAAGTTTATGAGGCAATCCTACATTTTAGACCATGAAACTTGAATCTAAAGCTTACACTGGCCTTAATCAAACATACATGAGATATAATCAGCAACAAACAACAACATATAACAATAAGAACTCAAAATCATAGACCAACTGATAAGGATAGTGACAATGAAATCCTAAGCAATTATACTATCAAATGGACAAGCAAGATTTCAATCATCACAAATCAACTTAAGAACTGTAAATAAGCATGAAAACACTTATAATTAAGCAAATTAACCAATGCTACAGTTACAAGCAAAAATCTGAGAAAAAGCTTACAAGATGCTTAACAAACTGAGGTGATGAACCAATGGCCATGAACAACTCCTAATGCTCCCACTGAGCTCTAATCCCATGAACATCCAGAGTGAACCATGCTTCTATCTTCTTTCTTTCTTTTTCTTTTATTTTTGATTTTGCACTATTTTATTTTATTTTTTTAAGGATTTTTAAGTTTTTGAATTAAAGACTGGTTTGATTGCTTTCTGAACTTATGGAAGCTTACCAACTGCTTACATGAACTCAATGGAATAGTAAAACAACATTTTCACAGATTTAAGACCAATATGGGAAATTCATCAAATTATTGCAAATTATGAATTTAACTAAGAAACTTGAAATTAAGATTGAATGATGTTGAGATTACACTAGCAATACTGAATATACACACTTTTTAAGCTAAGTTTAACAACTGAAATTGGAAAGTACATTAATTCGACATTAAGACTACACTACCTAAAACTAATACTTCTTCTCCCCAGCTTCTTCTTGCTCTTTATAGCATCCCAGGGTCTTGTGGGACCCACAGGGTCAAATCCCACCAAGTTGCTTGTATTTTGGATCACCTATGGCCTCTCTCCATTTTTTGGCGGGAAAGGACTTATTTGCAATTTGGCTCTGTAACAGACCCTAGGAGGGGTGGGATGTGATTGGTGTTAGGGAAGTGTGATTGAAGGATAAGGGTGGTGGTAGCATAGGCAAGTGGTACAAGAGGGGGGGAATACCAGTGGTATTGGTGGAGGTGGTATTGGCAGGGGTGAAAATGTTGGGAAGGGTGGGTTTGACCGGAGTTTGACCAAAGGGTCAAAGGTTGACCCGTTTTATATTAAAAGGTGTGGGTGTTGGGCTGTGTTGTGGAGTGGGCCAAGAAAAGGAAGTGGGCTTGTGTTTAGTGGATTGGATCAGGTAAGGTTTTTATTAGTGGGTAATAATAATTAAGGATCCGGTTTGGTATTATAGTTTCACAAGGACTTTTTTTGTAATTTTCTGAAATATAAGGACTGATCATGTAATTATTCCAAGGTTGTCACAAGGGTATAAATTACCAAATTTGAATAGTACAAGGTCCGTAGTTGACTTTTCCATTATATTACACCTCAGGGACTAAATCTGCCAATCCTTAAAACTCCAAGGACCAAATGTGAAAATTCACCAAACTTTCTAACCAAGGACCAAACCTGCCATAAAAGATTAGTATAAGGACAAAATTTGTTTTTCTCAAAGTTTTAATATCCCAGGGACCATTTTTGACAATTTTCCAAACTTCAGGGACTAAACTTGACATTTTGTGAAACTTTGCACCAAAGGACTAAATATGTAACTTTTTGATTTAAAAGGACCTTTGGTGACTTTTTCAAGTTTTTAGAACAACCAGGGACTAGATTTGACAATTTTTTGAAAGTTGAGGGACTGAAACTGCCAATTATGCAAACTTTGTGCGTTTTTCATCTGTTTTTGATTATTTTGCATTTGAAACATGTAAAACACTTTCCTGGGATATTTTCACTATTTTGATATAATATTGAGTGTTTTTAGATGTTTTGGCAGCTCAGAAAAGGTAAAAATGATGAGTATTTACACACTCATCAGTTGACCTTGGAGCGCCACCTTTTGGAGGATTCAGAGGCGCAATCGGATTACTTCCTGAAGCCGGATGAATCGCAGCTGCAGGTTCCCGTGTTTGCGCAGCCTCGCCACATGCTCAACCCGTTTGCCCTTGAGAGGGAAATTCCCTTGCAAGAAGTTCTAGAGCGTCATGCGCAGAGGGCTGCCCAGAAGAGAGGCATTCAGGGCAAGGCAGTGTTGTGCGGTGTGGGCGCTGCACACATCCCCAGGTCTGATGGGGTTCCTGTGATTGTTCCCACCGTATCTCCCAAGGACGCTTTGATTTTGAGAAAGCTTCAAGAGGCGGGGAGTTCTGCTGCCCCGGATGATAGCCCTGAGCATCGCCATAGCGTGTAGGCTATTTTTGTATATGTATTATGTAAATAATGGAATGTATCTTTTCCTTGTAATTTTTGTGTAAAAAATGTTGAATAAGATACCCTTTTGTTAATTAAGTGCGTGACTTAAAAATATACTTGCATTGTTTGCTAAGTTTTATTATTTGACCAAGTGTCTTGGCTCGTTATTTGCTAAGCTTGTACGGTGTACTTAATATTTGCGTACCCGTCGTGGGATGCGCACGTGAAACTTACCTCGACGTCTCAAAAGTAAGGCGCTTAGCAAGGATGCGTGATCCAATGTTGATGGGTTTGCAACCCTCTTACTCAACGAGTGAATTAGTAGGTTTACTCATCCTTTATGCCTTCGTGGGTCTTAATTAGTGCATGCACGCCATGTAGGCAAAAATATAAGATAACAATATTGACATATATAAGTATGTACGCAATAAAGTGAAATACGCTATGGAGTTAGCTAGAAACCATAACATTTTATTGATACTTGCAAGTTTTTTGAAAAAATAAAAATACAATTCCTAGGAAAGAAAAGAAAAACAAACACTTATTGGGCACCTCTTAGGGTGCAAAGGTGTCTGTGTAATGGCCGTAGCCTAAAAGTAACATCTTTTAAGATTGCAGATGTTCCAAGTGCGCGCTAGGTCGTGACCTTCCATATCGCGCAGTCTGTATGCACCGTTGCCAAGCGCATCTGTGACCTCGTAATGTCCTTCCCATTTTGGTCCGAGCTTGCCTGTGTCTTCTGCATGGCTCGCATCGTTGGTGCGGTATACAAAGTCTCCTGGCCTGAATGAAGTGTGTTTGACCTTTGCATCATAATACTTCTTCATTTTGCCTTAGCCTTTGCTTCGCGTATAGCTGCGCGTTCACGCCTTTCTTCCAGTAAGTCCAAGTTTATGCGCCGCTCCTCGTCATTTGTTGTGATGTTGACCTCTGTTGTTCGTATAGTTAGCATTCCTATCTCAGCTGGTATGACGGCTTCTGTTCCGTAGACAAGGGAGAATGGCGTGTCGCCAGTACTGGTTTTGATTGTGGTGCAATGCGCCCATAAAACATGCGAGAGCTCGTCCACCCACCTTCCTTTGTGTCTATCAAGGCGCGCTTTTATTCCTTCCCCTAGACTGCGGTTTGCGCGCTCAACTAAGCCATTGGTTTGTGGGTGTTTTACTGAAGCGAAGTGTTGCGTGATGTTCAATTGCGCGCACCAATCTTTGAATGGGTTATCACAGAATTGTTTTCCGTTATCTGATATAATCTCTCCCGGTAGTCCGAAGCGACAGACAATGTTGTCCCAGACAAAGCGTTTGACTTGGTTTCCTGTGATGCTCACCACCGCCTTTGCTTCAATCCACTTCGTAAAGTAGTCTATGGCTACAATGAGGAACTTTATTCCTCCTGCTGCAACTGGAAAGGGTCCCGCGATGTCAATGCCCCATTTGTAAAATGGCCATGGTGAGGTAATGGGTGTTAGCTCTTGTTGTGGTCGGCGCGGGATTGGCCTATGTACTTGACAATTGCTGCATTTCTTTATCAGATCGCGTGCGTCACAGTGCATGGTTAGCCAATAATACCTTGACCGTAGAGCGCTTGCCACCACAGATCGCGGCCCTGAGTGCATGCTACATGATCCAGCGTGGATTTCTCAGAGTACGTAGTCTGCTTGAAGAGGACCAACACATCTGAGCCAGGGTTGTAAGAAAGAGCGTCGATAGAGTATGTTGTCTCGTAGTTCAAATCGTTGCGCTGTGCGCCGCACTCTTCGAGCGTCCTTATGGTCTTGTGGTAAGACTCTCTTGCTGATGAATTCAATGATAGGTGTCATCCATGTAGGATCTTGTTCATCTATCACTGTGGATATTTCCATTTCCAAGATTGACTTGTTTGGTAGGGTTTCTACCAATACCTATTTTGAGAGGTGCGCGAAGCTTGTGGATGCGATCTTACTGAGCGCATCAGCCTTCCTGTTGTCTCCTCTGGGCACCTGTTTTATTGTGAACCTGTCAAAGTTTTTAATTAAGGACTTGGTCTTTTCCAGGTATTGGATCATGTGTTCATCCTTGGCTTCATATTCACCTAGCACATGGTTAGCGACTAGCCGAGAATCTACATTTGCTTCCAGGTTGCGTACACCCATTTGGATTGCGATGCGTAGTCCGGCTAGTAGGGCTTCGTATTCTGCCTCATTTTTTGTGGCTGTGAATTCAAAGCGCAGCGCATAGGTGAATTCCATACCTTCTGGATTTGTGAGAATAAGGTCTGCGCCTGATCCATCTACACATGAAGACCCATCTGTGAACAGAATCCAGGGTTCCTGTAGATCTGTTTTGGTTGCAGATGTTGGACTATCGCTATCTGGCTTCTCCACGATGAAATCGGCTAATATTTGTCCTTTGATTGCAGTGCGCGGTCTGTATGAGATGTTATATTCACTTAACAGTACACTCCACTTTTGTAACCGTCCTGATGCGTCAGGTTTAGAGATAACTTGTTTGATTGGCTGATCGGTGGTTACAACTATTGGGTGCGCTTGAAAGTATCTGCGCAACTTTTTGGATGCGAATACTAGAGCTAAGACCAGTTTTTCCATAGCGCTGTAGTTAGTCTCTGTCTTCTTCAGAGCTTTGCTTACAAAGTATATGGGTGTCTGGACGGAGTTCCTATCTGTCAATAGTACTGCGCTAACTGCTCCATGAGTTGCCGATAAGTACATGATTAGCTCTTCCCCTAGTCGCGGTGCGACAAGTTTGGGAAGAGATGCCAGATGGTGTTTAAGTTGTTGGAAAGCTTCTTCCGCTTCTTCGGTCCAGCGAAAATCTCCTTTTTTAGTACACTTCGTGAGTGTTTTAAAGAGAGGAAGTGATTTGTCTGCTGACTTAGATAAGAAACGGTTTAGCCCTGCTAACTTTCCATTCAATGATTGGACTTCTTTGAGTGTGCGCGGTGAGAGGAGATCAATAACAGCCTTTGTTTTTTCTGGACAAGGCTTGATTCCATCAGGTTCTATTAAGTATCCAAGGAACATGCTTCGGTTGCGCCAAAGGTGCACTTCTTGGGGTTTAACTTCATGTTTATTCATCCCAATGTTCTGAACGTCTCCTCGATGTCGCGCACCAATTCATCCTCTGTGTGGCTTTTGATGACAAGGTCGTCGACGTAGACCTCCAAATTGCAGCCTACTTGTTTTTCGAAAGCTGTGTCCACCAATCGTTGGTATGTTGCGCCTGCGTTTTTTAAGCCAAAAGGCATTTTTGTGTAGCAGTACACTCCTTGACTGGTGTGGAAAGCTGTTTTTTCTTCATCTGCAACTGCCATCTGAATTTGATGATACCCTTTGTATGCGTCTAGGAAGCATTTGAAAGGGTATCCGCACAGGGATTCTACCTTCCAGTCTATTTCTGGCAGTGGATAGCAGTCCTGTGGACATGCTTTGTTGAGGTCTGTGAAGTCCACGCACATTCTCCAACTGCCATCACTCTTCTTTACCATAACTGGGTTAGAGAGCCAGTCGTGGTAGTACACTTAGCGCATGATGCCTGCGTCTACGAGGTTATGTACTTCTTCCAGAATAGCTTTTGCACGATCTGGAGCCTGGCCGCGCTTCTTCTGTCGTATTGGAGGATATCCTTGTCGGATTTGTAGCTTATGCTCTGTGATAGAGCGTGGCACTCCTGTCATGTGTTTTGGTTCCCATGCGAAGATGTCCAGGTTTTTTTGCAAGAGTGCGCACACGGCTGCTTTACCTTTGTCAGATAAAGATCCACCAATCGAAACTTGTTGGTCCGGGTAGTCGGGATGAATAGCGACCTTTAGGTTTGGTGTTTTTTCTGTGCGCTGTTCTGGAATATTCTCTACTTCAGTGGTTACCGCGTTGCATTCCTTTGGTGGTATTGTTGTGTTATAGAGGGTGACAACTCCTCCTTCCACTGGAAATTTAAGCATTCCGTGCGCTGTGGATGGTACAGCGCGCATGGATGATATTCCAGGTCTCCCAATGATGCCGTTGTATGGTGAGGGAGACTTTATTACCATGAAATTTATCCATGTTGCAGTTGAGTGTTGTTCATCTCCTACAACCACCAGCAAGCATAATTGCCCTATGGGCCAAATCTTTTCTCCTGTGAATCCAGTCAATGACGTTGTTGCTGGTACCAATTGACTTTGGATTTCAAGTCGCAGTATTTTGAAACAATGATCATACAGGATGTCTGCGGATGCTCCTCCGTCGATGTACATGCGGTGGATATCATGTCCCCCCGTATGTATTTCAATAGTTAGAGGTTCTACAACTGCGTTATCCGCAGCTAGAGTAGGGAAAGATATCTCTTTTTCTGGAGAGAATTTTTGGCTGACTTTTTGCTTTATCTTACGCTGCCATGACTGTATCATGTATATGGTATCAGCTTTTTCTTTGGGGGGTTCTTTCTTACCCCCGTTCCTTTGTTTGTCTTTTCACTCTTTGATGTTTTTTACAAGGTGGTCCATTCTGCCTTCCCTTGCTAATTTTTCAATTAGTTGTCTTAGCTGGACGCACTCGTTAGTTGTATGGCCTTTTTGACCATGGTACTCGCAGTATCCATTCCCTATGCGCTTTTCCTCTGCGGTGCACATTGGTGGAGGTTTTGGAAAGTTTGCACCTTCTATTACAAATATTTCCCTCGGAGTTATTGTGAGAGGGGTATACTTGTCATTGTCTCTTCCGCTGTGGTAATTCCTGCTGCGGTTGTTATTCTGATCGTTGGATTGTCTCCTAGGCTGTTCTTGCTGCCTATAGTTCGAATAACCCTTTTGCTGTCCGCAGCAGCCGCTTCTCCTTGTATGAAGGATCTGGTACGCTTTGTTAGCTCATCGAAAGTCTGGGGAACTTTGTCATTTAGCTTTCGGATAAGTTCTGGGTTATTAATCCCATTCATGAACCCTGAAATTTTTAGAATTTCAGGACATGCTTTGACTTGTATGCACTCATCCTTGAAGCGTTCCATAAAAGCACTGGTTGATTCCCCTTGGCGCTATTTAACTCTTGCTAGTTCAACAGGATTTTTAGGGCACTTCTTTCTCTGGGTAAAGTTAAGACGGAATGCTTTCCGTAATTCCTCGAACCCATCGATGCTCCTACGTGGGAGTTTTCTAAACCATGTGCGCGCGTTCCCTACCAACGTAGAATTAAACATATGGCACCACACAGGCTGTGGCCAGTTTTCGATAGTGGCGGCTGATTCGAAAACTTTTAGATGATCATCTGGATCACCTGTTCCATCATATGTTTTCACATTAGTGGGCATGCCCCTGCGTTTACGGTCGGAGTAATCGCTGATGCGTCGTGTAAACGCATCAACTTTCTAGCGACGCCATGGAAGAGATATATTTTCATTCTCTTCTTCGCAACGTCTTCCTCTTGACTTCCAATGTCCTATTTCTTTATCCTCGTTGTCCGAGGAGTCACTGGAGGAAGAGTAGTTTCTTTTTCGGCGCTTGAGCCGGCTTCTTTCAGAAGAAGAGCTTGAGGGGCTTTCACTTGGGGACATTCTTTTTCCCAGCCTGTCGTGAATTCTCTTACTCCCAAATTTGGAGGACCTTTGGCTTGGTGAATGCTGAGGTCCTAATCGGTCTTGTATCCCTCGACTGCCAAGTCTGGAGTGAACATTAGTGCGCCTCTCGCTGTCTTCTGAGTACTGTGAATCACATGTCGTACCCAGCCTATCGTGGATAGTAGTACATTATGTGTGTCTTCCTCGTGGGTGGCGCAGTGGTGATGGTTCGCGTTCAGGACCAAAATTGAGTTGAGCTTGTAGGCTCGTGCTTGCCATTCTCCTTGCTTCTTCTTGCATGAGGGCAGTTAAGGTTTCATAATTTTGGGATACAAAATTTCCCAACGTTAGATTGGGTGTGTCCTCAGTTGCTGCAAGAATGTCTGCCTCAGTGTTAGGCACCCTATCTCGGTTAGGCGCGCCTGGTGGCACAGTGTTTTTCACTGTGGGTACAGTTTGATGAGGAGTAGTGAAGAGGGTGCGCTGGAGTTCCTCAACGCTTGGGACCACTGTGGTGGTTTGGGTAGTGCTTACAAGCAGTTCTACCGCTGGAAGAGGTTGGGTTATCCCTGCCTCTTGGTGACCAGGTGCGCTGGTTGTCCCAGCAACCTGCCTAGGCGTCGAATCTTGTTGATTCTTCCTCTGGGGGTCACGTTTTTCTGGCTGCGGAGTCCGCTGGCTTGAATTCTTATTCTTCGTCATTCTAGTTCTTAGTTCTTAGTAGGGTCCCACGGATGACGCCACTTGTTGATACAAAAGTTGGGCATTCCTGATTATGGGCTCTTGCTCTCGTACAAATCAGCTTCTTAGCACTTGTAACCTGCGCACTAAGAAAATAAACAACACCGTTAGGCTTATCGTGGGATTGTCTCCCACGATTAGACTCTGGCGTGAGAGTAAGTAATCGATTTAGGGTTCTCGTAGAGAGTTTAGGGTTTTTGTGAATCGTACCTTGAATGAGAGTTATGTCATTCCTTATATAGGCGCAGAATCCTTGTAGGGTTCGTGCTCCTTACGTTTCGTACGCGTGGTACTTATCCGGGTTAAGGATATCTATTCCATAGATAGATGATCCTTATCTATACCGTGTATAGTTTAATTAGGTTTTGGCTTACGTGAGCCTATTCCCATTATTGATGCGGCCCAAGTTATAATAGCCCACGCATGGTGGCTTTGGACCTTAGTAATGTTTATCATTTGGGCTCGTGGCCCATATATAGACTATACGTCATCAGTATCAAAGACGAATAAATTTCCGGTTCGGTAATAACCGAGAGACGTTGTACGGAAAGTAGTCACAAATAAATATTAGACATTGTCGGAATATGATAACATTGTTGTATATATAACTAAATGTATATATATAAAATGTTAGTTAATGGCATGGATAAAAGTATATAAGTAATTATTTCTAAGCAGTGGTTTTATTTAAAATGTTTCACTTATCGTTTGTTAGTTGTTTCTTTTGTTAAGAAAACTCTAAATGTGTAGGAATTTAACGAAAATTGGGCATGACCCGCGTATACGTTTAGTTTGTACGTGGTGACTAAGTGTCACAAAAATTTATAACCCGCTGTAATATAATTTTTAGGATCTAAGTAGATTTCGTCTAATATAATCATATCATTATAAAAGGTATGGATAAATGATTCAAAAATTTAAATTTCGAAGATAGTAGTAGTATACTAGTATACAATCTGCTTATAAAATATGTTTAGTAAATTAGAGTATGTCATGAAATATTGTCGGAAGGAAATGAGTCGAGTGAATCGGGAACGAGTCGTGAAACTTGCTGAAGTGAACCTGCCACGTAGTTCGGCATCCAAAAGTTCGAAAAGGAAAAAAAATAAAAAATAAATAAATAAAAAAGTTATGTATCTGTTATAAACAGTACCAACGCATCCAATGCATCCAATTATTTAAGTGAACTGGGCTTTGGCCCAGTGATGAAAACAACACACCCGGCTGGGCCTTACTGACTTTTGACTTAGCAACACAAGCTCAAATCTCATTTTCATAATCAGGTTTGTCATCCTTTCCTTTAGACTCATTTTGGCATAAGGTGAGTAAACCAAGTGCAGCTGTATTGAGCGTGAACAAGTAATAGGAAACCCGAACACACTCGACCTCTCAACACGACTCAAACCAAACGCACCCTTATGTAATGGACTTGAGGTTCTTTAACCGAGCAAAATGAACACAATATGAGACATCACGATTTCAAAGACAACACAAGTCCATATCCAAATTTTAAGTAATCCCATAATAAAATCATTTTTTTTTCTTTTTGTGTTTTCAGTAGTGTTCAAAAGCAGGCAAAAGAGTTGAAAACCAATTGCAACTTCATTTCCAAAACAAAAAAATCAAGTTCTAAAGTTTGCATCAACACAAATTATTTGTACTAGCTTCAAAGAGGCGAATAAAAAAAATGTGCAAAGCCCACTGTTGGGTTGTAGTCTCCACACCCACCCAAAACAACTACACAACCAACGTTTATCCCCTAACCATGATTGCTAAACGGCCAAAAGAAGTTGTCAAGCCAACCATTGTGGTTCGACCACAATGGGTTTCCACCCTTAACCGAAAACCAACACAACACAGCTTTGTACTAGGTCTAGACTTAACCAAATAAGCCCAAAAAAAAAGAGCCAGGTTATTAATAAGCACTTCCATACACTAGCCAATCTTTGTTTTAGTTATGGGTTTATTCATTTATGCCACACAAAATTTATCCAAAAACAACAATTTAACCTCTCATAAACACGGGTCGATCGATATAAAAAAAAATCATAAATTTCGTAAAAATCAACAAAGTAAACTTGTAGATTAAGAATGAACAAGATCCTTACAATATGAAACCGATTGAGAACGCAAATAAACCAAACTCGATCCAAGCAAGCAAATCCCACCACAGCTCCTCTTGAGTTTTGTGAGTGAAGTTTTGAGTTGTGGTTTGCTTGTGGACCGATTGTGGGATAAGAAGGGAATAAAAATGAGTGGAGTTAATCACACTTTCTTCATATCAGATGGGGTATTGCCATAAGAAGTAAAAAAAAATCGCTCTCCCCACTAGGCCTCATCCTTTTGCGCTGACCACCATAGTTGGGACAAGGATCAGACCCGGGTGGCTTCAGAGATGCTTGGGACCTCATCTTGGAGCCTTGTCGTCAGTGATATGTATTCAGAGCTGCGTTGCAGTAGGATTCACATCTGGGTTTTCTTTTGTTTTCTTTTGTTTTCTTTGGTTCTAACATTTGGGAGAGAGAGAAGGGAATATGATAACAAAACATGAAGAGGAGAAGTGGGGATAAGAGGGGTCAGATATGACCTTATCACAAGGACGATTTGTATTTTTTTTTCTTTTAGGGTGGCCCTAACCGGACGGGGGTCTACACATGGGTCCCACCTATTTTTTAATCAAATGTACAAGTATTAAAGCAGACAGTACAACGGCGGCAGCACAACTCTTCCACCCACCCCCTCTATACCCCCCGTACGGTTAAATCCCACCTTCTTTTATACGTTTATAATAAAAAGTGAGTGGGATTTGGTGTAAAAAGGATAAGTATTAATTTTGTTTTATTAACTTTGTGGGTATTAAGTGTGCCCCATGTCCTGTTGAGCTCCGGTGTAAACTTTGGTTTTTCCGAGGTTAGCGTGAGTGCCAAAACATTATTATCGAGGACGTTTCTATAATCGTAATAAAATTTATTATTTCTGGATAACCCGTATTGAGTTCATGCCTTTACTAGGATTTGTATCGGTACGTGATGTGTAGGGATTGCACCAGGCTTTACCTCTCGAGGGATCTCGAGAAGCTTACAACCCCCACCGGGCAGTGTACCTGATCGATGTAGTATAGTATAGTGACAAGTATCGGGGGATTGATCATTCAGCTAGGAATAGTGTCGCTAGAATTAGAAAACCCAAAGACTAGGTCTAGAGATGAGGGATGATTCTTTTTGTATTTTTATATTTTTATGAAAGCAAGTAAAATTCTCGGGTTTTAAGGAGTTTGGCGGAATTAGTTGCTAGTCAACTAACCCAATACCAATATGCAATCAAAATAAAATACTAGAAATGAAAGTAAACTATATTATACTAAAGTTTTGAGCAATATGTGGGAGAATTGTGTTTACTTAGATTTCACTACTCCCTAGATATCTTTTATACGTTAATTACTGGTTATAGTTGCGTGGATGACGGATTGTATTCCTTAATACCATTCATGGGGTGGCGTACTTACTTCCCCAATCCTATGAGCGCCTACTTCACTCCTATGTCGAGCCGGCTAAGAAGCTCCTAACATGGGATCATTAAAATTTACTCATGCATTAAATACAACCAATAAAACCTAGTACACATCGGTTCATGTTTCCTAAGACGTTCAAGCATGTTACACAATGGAGATCTGCCAGTTTTCTTAAGCCTAACATTGAAATCATTCATCCAATACAACCATAAACAAGTAATCAACACATAATTAACATCTAGATTTCATTAGATCTAAGCAAACACAATATAAATCTAGCCTAGCATGTTAAAATCAAGACAAGCATAAGATATAATCAACCAACACATAGACATATTGATTGAATTAATAGAAGACTTATCTCAATAGAACATGAAAGGATTCAAGGGGTGAAAACCCTTGAAAACACTGTAAAATATGACCTAGGGTTTACAAAGTTTGGCCCAAGTTTTCTCCACACAAGTTCCTCCTTAATGATTGAAAAATAGAAAACTATATATAGAGTTTGATAGGTGACGGCGTCAAGAACAAAAGTCTGATGCCGTCATCTCGCTGCCAAATAGTTTCTCGGACTGCCTAGATCTGGATCTGACGCCGTCATGTATTCCCCTTGTGCAGGCCGTCACCAAATTAACTCTTGACGCCCTTGTTGTGACGCCGTCAGGTTTGCACTGGGTCGTCATGGTTTTTACTCTTGACGCCGTCAGGATCTTCCTCTTGACACCGTCAGGTACTGTTCTCAGCATGGAAAATTAAGTCTTTGGCGTTTTCTTCACTTTTATGCTCCAAAAACGTCCGAATTGCTTCCTTTTCCAGATTCCACTTCCAAAGTACCTAAAATCACAAAAGGAACGATTTAGGGTAATATTTGATCAAATAAATTCAATTCCAGACTTAAATGACCCCCTAAAAGTGGTTCATTTTTCGCCTCTTCATATACCCTTACACTTGAGATTTGCTTGTCCTCAAGCAAATGCGCTTTTATTCTAATCAAAATACAAGTTAGGGGTCATTTAACACTAATATAAAAGTAATTACAACAAATAATCATTCCACTAAAGACCAAAGACAAGCACGGAGGTCATATACTAGCACCTCACAAATAGTGTTTAGATACTCTCATCTCTAGGGTGTAATAAAGTAATATCACAATATTGAAATGGAAAACATCTCTCACTACCTGTCATAGCAAAATAGATTACCATAGGCTTGGGAAAGGATCAAACCTCCACCACATGGCGTAAGCACCTAGGATAAACTATCAAAGAGGTCTTTTAAAAGGGTTGTAATGTTAGGTGTAGGGATATGGAATACACGGTTTTTTTGGATATAGGCAGTCTTTACTGGTGTCGAGTTAACAATCTTGGTTAATTACATGTACAATGTGGCGTTGCTAAGCCAAGACTAGACTCGACTTAAGCTAATAAATCAAAAATAACAAAAATATAAAATGAACATAGAATGAAAAGGGATGGTAGTCCGTATGTTTTTCTCTTTTCTTTTTCTATTTTTTTTCTTTTTCTCGATTTTTTTTTTTTTTTTTTTTTTTTTTTTTTGCATACATTCTTACCCTACAATCCAAAATAATACATCATAGGGAATGTACATTCCCATTACACTTGAATTTTTACATACTTTACAATAAACTAATCTAATGACTCGAATCAAGAAAATCAAAACACTTGGAGTACTTTTAAGATTAACGTACATATGGGGGTAATATAGGGTTTAACAAATAACAATAATGCACTAAAGATGAGTGCATACACGGAAGGCTAAGGCGATTTGGGTGTACATTTAAGTGGGGTGTAACAAATTCTTCCTTTAAGTAAAATGCTTAAAGTTAGAAACGAAAAGATAGGCTCGGAGGGGTGTACTAGGGGTTTCGTGTACTAAAAATGAGTACAATGCTAAGGGTGTGGGAAAAATCAATTGACTTAACTAGCCAAGTAATATGACTTAAATGGTCAAGTAATTATGATACGGGTTTAACACAAGGGTGATCCTAATGCCTCTTATCATGTAGTAAATCCTACTACACGAATGTAGTCTCACTAGCGGTCTCGGGATGCATCACTAACGCAAGTTCTAGAATCTAAATGCTACCGGTACACTCATAAGCACTAATAGTAAATGCTTTTCCTATCAAATCTAAAGGCGAACCTCACATATTTGGGTGGAAAATTTTTCTGAATATACGGTTATGTGCTAGTCATACAATCTCCTATCCATGAGACGCTTGCTATGGCTAAAGTTTCACTCCTAAATGTTGTAAAAAATTTTAAATTTGGCGCTAAAATTGCACTAACAAGTATTTCTCATAGTTTTATTACACATCTACCATGAAACAAAACAAACTCAAGCGAAAGTGTACATGTAAGGTATCATCATTTTACCCTCCCCTTACACTTAGGATGAACATTGTCCCTAATGTTCAAGTAAAGAATGTAAAAGTGAAAAAAATAAAAAGAATGAAATCAAATACTCCCCTGATTCGCTCGGTATGGATAATAAGGTGGCCAGGTTAGATCTTCCTCCAAGAAAATGAACAATCAAAGCTTCCCTTCCAGAATAATAATCATCTTCTTGTCATACATAACCTGTAAAACCTGAGAAAATAGACAAGGCAACCTTGCATAAAATCGGCGGCAATCTACATATGCTAATAAATCCTAGAAAACAAAATAAGATATAATGCTTGTGGAATGATGTTTGCAGATTTCCTGGAGATTATAAAACTAATAATTCAACAAAAACTTTAAGACTCCGTTAGAAAAACAAAACTGGTAAAATTTCCAGATTTTTACACGTGACGCCGTCAAGAGGAAACTCGTGACGCCGTCAGAAGTGACCTGCAGAAATTCTTATGTTAAGTTTCCGGAAAATTTCTGGAAAAACTTCGTCTACTTCCTGGAAAATCCTGCAAAACATCATTATGACTCGATACAAGCATTTGGCTCTAACAAATACGAATATACATGTTTACTTAATATTGTGGAGAATCATGATCGGTTTTGTTCTTAAAAACATATTTGGGGTTTCCCCTTACACTTATCTTTTGCAAAAACACCTTTGGATGAAGTTAAGACTAGGCCAAACAACAAGGTAAAGTATTTTCACTATTTTAGTTTTGAAACATGATCTACCAACAATAAAAATAAAGCATGCATACGGAAACAAATAACAAACAAATAAAAATCACACAAAACATGGGTTGCCTCCCAAGAAGCGCTTTTCTTTATTTACGAGTCTTGTAGCTAGACTCAAGGTCATGGGTTACTACGTGACCTCATCCCTTGAGATGATGTACCCCATGTAGTTGTGATCATTACTATTGTGGTGGTAGTGCCTCAATCTGTCGATACTTGCAATCACCTTTCCTCCTACCTTACTTCTCAAGTTAGCCTTTCCATCTTGGCTTATGCTTTCAATCGTGAAGGGCCCATACCACCAAGGACTCAGTTTATCGGGAGGTATCGTTATCTCCAAGTGTCTTATGAGTACTGAGTTCCCTTCCTCGAATGGTACATGGCTCCTTGTTGGTTGACTGTGTTCAAACTCGACATGAACTTCATTGTTTTTGCTTCCTTTATGTTTAGCCTCCTTGTAGCTTTTGATTCTTGCCTCCCATGCAAGTATTTTCTCTTGAACACGAATAGGTGACGAGTCGATGTTGTTTTTGAGCTTTCTACCCCTCAAACTCTCATGCCCATATTGTGGGGTCATGGGGAAGCTAATCTTTCTTTTTCCTGATTTAAGCTCAATTTTCCTACCTTCATACGTAATGACAGCTCTAGCAGTGGTGAGGAATGGTGCCCCAAGGATTATTGGCATGCATCCATCTCCCTTATCATCGATGATCATAAAATCGGCGGGGTATATGAACCCGCCGACATTAACCAACACATCTTCTGCAAGTCCTAGGGGGTATACGTAAGAGTGTCCAGCGAGGGATAACCTAATACGAGTTGGGGCTGGCATTTTTGACGTTATTTGGGTGTAAATAGTTAGGGGCATAAGATTTACTTCCGATCCTTGGTCGGCGAAAGCACTAAGATATTTCAAATCCCCGATGCTAGCCGGTATCTCAAAGTTCCCACATGCCATCTGCTTAGTAGCCACTTTTTGTACCAATAGTTTCTCGAACATTGGCCCCCCAGGTAACGTATCATACTCATCTTTTCCCTCTTCCTCCTTCTCAGAACCCTGTTTGGAAGATTGGTTATGCCCGTCACCCTTTATCCAATTTGTTATAGTGTTTTTGTTTATATCATGTTTCAGGTAGTAACTTAAAGATTGAGATTTTGGTGGCTCTTCTACGGTTTGTTCAGTAGGGGTTTCTACCTTCTCATTATCCTTGTGGACAATTGTGATGGAATTAACAAGTCGGGTAGTAGGGATGACGCTTTCTTTCCTTAGTAACATCCTTTCGGGGGTTCTCTGGTTGGCATACTCTTCCATCAGGCTCATCATCTCATTCATTTTCTCTTGCATCTCTTCTTTTTGCTTATAAACTGCTTCCTCGAATCTAGCGAGCCGATCTGAATGAGTTGCCATGTATTCTCTCATTCTGGCTTCAAATTCCGGGCTAAGTTTCTCGGGAGGGGAATAAGGTGGGGTATAGTTTTGAAAAGTCTCAACATTCTCTCTAGAGGGTTATTTTGATAAAGGCGTTGAAGTCGTTTTCGAGACAGAATTGACAGTAGCCCGTCTAGGACTTAGGGGTCTCCTTTGCCTTTCCTCAAAATAGTCAACTTTTGCCTCGAGTTTGCATAGGAGTTCATCAGGGATTTCGGTAGTCCCTTCAGGTGTTGAGATTGCGTTGATGGCCGCTTTTATAGTATGATTAAACTCTCATATCTCTTGATTATCGGCGGCAAGCTCTTCAATAATTGCCTAGGACTCCTCGGCGTTCTTATCACGCAATATACCTCCCGCGGCCCTATCGATTGTATGTTTAGTGTGATAGTCGACATGATCATAGAAAATCTAAACTAATAACCAAAGGTTTATACCATGATGAGGGACCTTATGGAGGAGATCTTTGAAACGAGCCCATGCTTCGTAGAAAGTTTCACCCCGATGTTGTTCAAACATCAAAATGTCATTTCTAAGCATCGCAGTCTTCCCCGGTGGGAAGAATTGGGCAAGGAAGCGAGTGGTGAGATCATCCCATGAGGTGATGGATCCCGCGGGTAAACGTTCATGCCATTGGCTAGCATGATCATGTAGAGAGAATTGGAATAGGCGTAATCGGGTTGACTCTCTAGTTGTAACATCAAGGTCTATAAAATCTACGATTTTAAGGAAGTCCTTGAGATGTTGGTTTGGATCTTCGGAACGAAGTCCATGGAATGCACATCCGCTTTGCACCAACCGGATGGTGTCGGATCGCAAGGGGGTCACATTGGCTCCTTGGGTGAGCTCAATGGTGTTTCGGTAGCCTTGGTGGCTAGGTCGGGAATACTCTCCTAAGGTTCGGGGCCCAAGAGGTTCTAGTGGTGGGTTTTGTTGTGGTGGGATGACGGGTTCAAAGATGTTCCCATCATCCATGATGTCGGGTGGTGAAGAGTTACGAACAAAAACACGAAGAAATAAGATAGACTAAAGAGAACCTAAAAAAAATCTTACTAGAAAGGAATCTAGCAAGTAGACCTAATAAAAAGAGATTCTAACCTAGACAATAACTATTCCCCGGGCTGCGGCACCAAAAACTTGATGCGTAGGGATTGCACCAGGCTTTACCTCTCGAGGGATCTCGAGAAGCTTACAACCCCCACCAGGCAGTGTACCTGATCGATGTAGTATAGTATAGTGACAAGTACCGGGTGATTGATCGTTCAGGTAGGAATAGTGTCGCTAGGATTAGAAAACCTAAAGACTAGGTCTAGAGATGAGGGATGATTCTTTTTGTATTTTTATATTTTTATGAAAGCAAGTAAAATTCTCGGGTTTGAAGGAGTTTGGCGGAATTAGTTGCTAGTCAACTAACCCAATACTAAGATGCAATCAAAATAAAATACTAGAAATGAAAGTAAACTATATTATACTAAAGTTGTGAGCAATATGTGGGAGAATTATGTTTACTTAGATTTCACTACTCCCTAGATATCTTTTACACGTTAATTACTTGTTATAGTTGCATGGATGACGGATTGTATTCCTTAATACCATTCATGGGGTGGCGTACTTACTTCCCCAATCCTATGAGCACCTACTTCACTCCTATGTCGAGTCGGCTAAGAAGCTCCTAACATGGGATCATTAGAATTTACTCATGCATTAAATACAACCAATAAAACCTAGTACGCATCGGTTCATGTTTCCTAAGACGTTCAAGCATGTTACACAATGGAGATCTGCCAGTTTTCTTAAGCCTAACATTGAAATCATTCATCCAATACAACCATAAACAAGTAATCAACACATAATTAACATCTAGGTTTCATTAGATCTAAGCAAACACAAGATAAATCTAGCCTAGCATGTTAAAATCAAGACAAGCATAAGATATAATCAACCAACACATAGACATATTGATTGAATTAAGAGAAGACTTATCTCAATAGAACATGAAAGGATTCAAGGGGTGAAAACCCTTGAAAACACTGTAAAATATGACCTAGGATTTACAAAGTTCGGCCCAAGTTTTCTCCACACAAGTTCCTCCTTAATGAATGAAAAATAGAAAACTATATATAGAGTTTGATAGGTGATGGTGTCAAGAACAAAAGTCTGATGTCGTCATCTCGCCGCCAAATAGTTTCTCGGACTGCCTAGATCTGGATCTGACGCCGTCATGTATTCCCCTTGTGCAGGCCGTCACCAAATTAACTCTTGACGCCCTTGTTGTGACGCCGTCAGGTTTGCACTGGGTCGTCGTGGTTTTTACTCTTGACGTCGTCAGGATCTTCCTCTTGACGCCGTCAGGTACTGTTCTCAGCATGGAAAATTAAGTCTTTGGCGTTTTCTTCACTTTTATGCTCCAAAAACGTCCGAATTGCTTCCTTTTCCAGATTTCACTCCCAAAGTACCTAAAATCACAAAAGGAACGATTTAGGGTAATATTTGATCAAATAAATTCAATTCCGGGCTTAAATGACCCCCTAAAAGTGGTTCATTTTTCGCCTCATCAGTACGCGTGTGGTGTTTGGTGTGAGATAATTCTTGTGTTTGATCAACAATGATCAGTAATAGTTAGAAAATGGCACATTCACATTTTCTAATAAAATAACCAATGTAGTGATTTACAGTGCGCGGGTTTGTTTTCAAAAAATAGTTTTGCAAGCTCATGAGTGCTTAGATAAATGGTTGGGTAAAAATAAATTGACATTTATTATTTAACATCAGTTTAGAAAATTCCGGTTTGTTACACATATGTTATAAAAAAACCTAAATGTATAGTGTGCCTCATATTTATAAATCCCGCGCCTTGGTTTGCGCCTCGACTCGAGGCTCTTTGACCCCCTTAGCGACTTAGTGTGCCTTGAGCCTTTCAGAACATTGACGCCGACAAGTTTCAAACATGAAATATTGACGGGATGAGAACTCCCCCTTAATGTGTACTCCCCCTCGTTCGAAGGCACCAAGGAAGCGAGCTATTGAATGCTTACAAGTCAAAAAATATTAGAAGCACAAGAGTATATACAACTATATATAAAGTGACAAAAATATAATCAAGCATCATGAAATAAAAGCATTCATTGAAAGCAAAAGTTGTGTAAAAATACACAACAATACATATATCATCAAGAGAGATTACAACAACTAGGAAAGACAACAACTAGAGTAGTACTCCATCATGCAAAGAGTACATGAGCTTTATAGAGCTTGCAAACAAAAGTGTTGTGAGGTCTTTATTTATTAAGCATAGCATATGATTAATTTGGAGAGTATGGAGGTGATGGTGGAGAAATGGATGAAGATGGTGGAGGTGGAACAATAGGTGAGGATGGTGGAGGTGGTGGTGGTGGTGGGTTGGTTAGCAAGTTTTCAATATATGAAAACATGTATTGAATTTCATCTCTAAGACCAAAGATGATGGTTCGGTTGTGGATGAAACAAAGGCAAGTATCACCATGAGCTTCAAGTAATCTCCAAGGTACGGTATTAACAAAGAATGGTGGTGTGATTGGTGGGGATAAGACATGAGCATCAAGTGGTGTTATTGGTGAAAGTGAGATGGTAAGTTCGGTGGAGAGAGGTTCTTGGGTAGGATGTGGTGATGATGCTTGTGGTGATGATAAGTGTGAGTTTATGTAGTCATTGATGGATGAGGTTGAATGTATGGAAGAAGAGGATGTTCCATGAGTGGAGGGTGTTTTAGATGGTGCATTTGGTGCACTAGGAGATGAGCATTTAGGTGGAGGGGATGGAGTGGTGTTGTCTTCATTAGGTAAATCAATCAAGAGTTGTTTTGGAGAGATGATGACAATCTTTTGTTTCTTTGAGGCCTTAGAGATAGAGGTGATTGGTGATGACATAGTGGATTGGGTTGATGGAGGTGAAAAAATGATGAGGTGAAGAGTTTTCATTTGGAGGGAATTTATAATATGAAAACATGGTTTGTTTAGGTAAGTTTTTGAAGTGGTTTAAGGAGATTCCAAAATCAATTGGGTTATAAGGAGAAATGGTAGCTGATACTAGAGAAAGAGGTCACAAGATGCAAAAGAAAACAGTAAAGCTCAGTTCCAGATGGTCGGTCCCCTTAATTGTAGGCCGGCCCCCTTAATAATTAAGGGGACCGCCTAAGAAAATTAATGGGGCTGCCCATCTGGTGTTTTCCCAGGCGATCAGAAATCAAAAATTTTCAGAAATGGGTTGATTTTCAAGTATGTATTTTCAGCAAGCTCTATTTGGAACATACACTCTTAGAATGATGAAATAAAAGCATATAAAAATAATAATCAAGCATGCATGCAAACTAATATATTGTAAACAAAATATAAAGTATGCATACTAATAACATTAAATAGTAAACAAGATCCTAGCACAATAATTGTTAATAACTTAACATCATCCAAGTAACAAGCAATAAACATGATAAAACAAAAGTATTTCCAAATATATCGGACAAATAACATAACACATAAATGTCTAAAAATCCATCAACAATACCAAGTAGTTCCACATCGACGATTCTATTTCTTCTTCCCCAAAATCTTCCTGAACATTTTTCCTACGAACTTGAATCCTCTTCTAACTTCTTGATGCATTTGTTGAGTCCTTTTCATTAGTGATGTTTGACGTTCGACGAGAAGTTCATCGGTACGTTGGTGAGGAAGAGGAATTTGATGGTCGGTATAATCAAGATCGGGAAGATCATCAACAAAGGTCGTGGGAGATGAGGTACTAACACGCGAGGTGTCTTCCTCCACATCATCATCATCATCATCTCCTCGATGAGATGTCGAACCATGAGGTACAGAGAATAAAGGGCCACGAGATTTTCCTTTGTCACTTCGAGATCGGCGAGTACGAACGAGAGTAAGTTGATTCAAAGTGGGATGAATGAACTCATAGATATCACTCCTAAGATCTGGGTAGTGTTCCATGACATGACGATAAAGTCGAGTGAGGAACATACCGTAAGGAAGGTTGGCATTTGGAGTGGTTTCGGCAGTCATGATTCGATTGACAAAGAGATAAGCTAAATTGTAGTTTTCTTCAGCAACTACACAATACAACATCTGGGCGATGCTAGCCATGAGATGATCACGGTGACCACCGGTACCAAATGCATTTTTGTGAATGAGTTCTTCCCAATTTTTCATGTCGGGGCTTAGCTCTTTGAGAAGGATTTGATTAGCATGAATATCGACATTTCTCGACTTGATTTTGCGACTAGTCGTACCACGTTCTAGCTCAAGTAGTCGACGAATGTCTTCAGGACTTGGACTTTGAGAATAGTATGGACCATCCTAAGGTCGATTTCATTCAAGATTTGAAAGATCCCATTCATTAGAATATACCGTTTGGCCGTTGTATGGGATTCTGAGGATTTGTCCAAACTGAGCAAGAGTAAGAGTGATGAAGTGGTTCTGGATCATAAAAGAGATAAGAAGATAGCCATAGGGATCGGTTTGCACCATAACTTGGCTATAGAAGTCGAGGACAAAGCGAGGAATGATTGGTTCATTGATTTTGAAAATACAATCGAGACGAACATTGGTGAATATTCGTTCGATTTGATCAAATTGATAAAAAGATGGATCGACAATTCTACCCTGATGAATGTTTCTATTTTCAATTGGACGATAGAAACATGCAATGGTGGGAGACATGCCGGGAGTGGCGGAGACTTTGGGAATGTATTGCTTTGTTTTTGAAACATCACCAACCGTGGTTTTAGGCATTTTCACCTAAACAATATAACAACAAAAATAAAATTAAGACAAGAATAATTAACATGCATATGTTGTATAAATATATATGCAATACATGTGGAACGGAAACCCACTTCAACCTAAAAATATATCCTATGAAGTAGTTTCACAATGTCCCTTGATTTTAATTTTCAACTTGCTTAAAATGTGTCCTATGATGTCCGGATATAATACCAAGACTATCCAAACGGCTCTTTAGACATCATAAGCCATTTTGAAATATGGCTAGATATATATTAGATTATATATCTTGCTATCTCTTACAAGTTAAACTAACAATAAACTTGTTGAGAAAGTGAAAATGTGAATTTTGGTTTACAAAATGTCTTTTTCTTAGTTAAACCAAATGCTCCCTTAACTAGATAAATATCGATCAAAACATCAAAATATATATATATATATATATATATATATATATATATATATATATATATATATATATATATATATATATATATTATATCTTGATGACTTCTATATACTAGTAATGTGTTTATGAGTTTTAACAAAATTGTTGTGAGATTAAAATCAACTCATTTAAGTGTTCATTGTACATGAACCAAATGCCCATGTTGTTATTGTAAAACTTTTTTCAATGATTCGAAAAATATGTTTTCGATGTTTGAAACATTATATCACTACAATGTAGTGAGTTTTGACTAGTTTTTAAGAGGTGTATCAACAATGTGCTTGTAGAGAATCGTTTAAGCCCATCTAGGATATGTTTTATGAATAACATAAATATGCAGCGGAATATAAAACAATATGTTATTAAACAAGGTTTTCATTATTCACTATATCCCCAAGATCAAAAGATCTTTGAGGCTAAACTAACTAATACATAGATCGATGATCTATTACTAATAAACTAACTAACTAATAAACCCTAGGCATCCATTGTAGGAACTTGACGCCTAGACACACACACACACACCTTTAAGTCGACTACATATTTTCTGTGCACCCAAACCTAATGACCCATGTCCTCTTTATATACTAGAGGATTAGGGTTTACAAAATACTACGAAGGACTAATAAATAAATCTTCTTTTGCAAGCTAGTCCTTCATGTTTCATTCTTGTTCATATACTGCAGCAGAAGTACTTTGATTCAAAGTACTTTTGGTTCAGCAATACTTTGGTAAAGTACTTTTGGTTCAGCAGTACTTTCATTCAAAGTACTTTCATTCATCTTCATATAAGCACATGTAGTTTTGTAATCATCAAATCTATAATTCCCAAGAATCTTCCCCTATTTGATATTACAAAACTATCTCCATGAATGAAACAATCTTCAATGCTTCCCCTTGACTTAAGATCTTCTTGAACATATCACCACATATAAATAAGCTGCAAATCATATCTCTGTAGTCTTCTTCCCCTTTTTGTAATCATCTAATAAGGGTCTTCTGTAGATATACAACTTCCCTTTAAGTGATGCATGTAGATGGTTGAACATTTAATCAATAAGCTTCCCCTAAAACTAATATGTTTACCATCTCTTGAATCTTCAATTCTGTAGGCTCTATATAATGATCATTGATGAAGAAAACTGAGTATAACAAATTTGATGAAGAAGTTGAATTTTCCAAACTTGCGTCTTATATCTTGTACTATCCACGTGACTCCAAACTCATACCAAACTAGAAAGTATAAGTAGACCTCAACCTCTTGATAAATCCTCAACTATATGAGACACTGAGCACTACAACGTAACTCCTTAAAGTGATAGCAAATGTGAGTAGTAAGCACCTTCAGTTTGTAGATCACACACCTTTGCTAGATTCATCAAGTCTTTGTTACAACAATAAAGCACGAACAAGCTATCTCCAAAGTGTAACACCCACCTTGAGATATGATAAGAACACGCACATGTGAAACTCAACTAAAACATCAAATAAGTGATATTCACCTTTCTTCGTAATCATTTAAGCAATAAGAACGAAATACCGAGCCTTTTTAAACCTTTAAGAACAAAATCTCCATGTGTGTATGAACCAATATCCCATGTGTGTGTAAAGCATCTTCAAATCTCAATCAAACTTCGTACTTTTTACAGTAGCGTAATCATCACACCAGCAACATTAACCAATATAAAATCATAAACCCTAATAATGGAGTTAGGATTTAGAATCGATAAAGCACCAATAACAGGCCTTGTTGCCAAGGTTGCGAGAGTATAATTAGGTTTTTAATCTACTTAGGGTTTCTTTAAAGCAAAAGAACAGATCTTGAAATTCAATAAACCCTAAACGATAAATTGCTTCGCCAAAGTTGCTTTATTTCTTGAATCATTGACACCAAACATCATATATCCAACTCTCATAATGAATTATACGAATAGAACATGAATTCATGAAGTTGAATCAATAAAACCCTAAAAATTTGACTTACCAAAACCTTATTTGCAGCAGTTTTTGACAGCCTATATCTTACGCATAAAGGCTCCAATTTAAGATCCCTCAAGTGAAAAGTTAGCTTGATATGCAGAGAGTCTACACAAAAAAATTTAGCCTGACCCAACGGTTAACGAAGGCATTATCGTCGTTTGAAAATAGCCCTGCAGGGAATTGCGAAAATTGAACCAAATTCGAATTTTTCTTCTTTTCTTCGTTCTTCGACAAACCAAACTTTGTAAATCCCAGATATCAAGAGCCCCCTTGCTTTGATACCACATGTAGAGATCATTTTAGCTCTAGACTTACTAGGTCTTAATCTAGGATAATGATAATATAGGCGGAATATTCATACATAGAATCAATATTATCATAACAAGGTTTTACCAAATATTCTCCACAGCCCCAATATTATTATATCAACATAATACGGTTACATCAATCATTGTAACAGGAATCCAATGATTCTTGAGGCTAAACACTAAACTACCTAGGCGTTTATAAGACCTACGCCTAGGTTTACACACACGCGCTTTTCTGGACTACATATTTTGTGCACACTAATAATCAATCCCTGTAGGGTTACAAAGAATATTTCTAAATAATGAAAAGATCCGTAGTAATCTTTTTCTTGCATATGAAGTTTTATCCTTTGTCTTCTTTAGTCCTTCATCTTTCATGTATTTTGTCATATCAACTCAAATATAAATCCCAACAATGCTTTTTGAAAACAATTTTAGTGAGGGTTTATGAATGATTAGAATTTTTCGACAACATAATGTGTTATGATTTAGTTTGAGTAGTAATATTATATTCTAATCCTAAGGGGAGCATTTAGTAGTGTAAATCCTAAACTTAATTTCAATAAAATTCGGATTTAAATAAATTTTAATAAAATACCTAATTTTGATTAGACAAAAAAATTGGATGAAATTAGATGAAATGTATGTTGGAAAACTTACAAGAGATGTTGTTATATGTGTAGATAACGTTTTCCCCTTGTGAAACAAGCCCGGATTGGTGATTTGGTGAAGGATTTTGGTGGTTTTTTGGGTGTTGTGGTTCGTTCACAACAGTAAGGAAGAGGGAGTGTTTGAAGAAATGGAGTGTTTGGCAAAAATTTTAAGAGGAGAACGAGTTTGGAAGCATCAGATAGCCGGTCCCCTTAATCATTAAGGGGACCGCCCCGATAACAAGCCGGTTCCCTTAATCATTAAGGGGGCCGCCTGCAATTTTTCAAATTTTCGCGGTTTAGATACTGACATTAACATATTTATACGTATATAATAGATTTATAATATATCAAAAATATGTAGGAATATTTTGGCACGATGATGAGATACTTGACAATTTTTAACTAATGATTCGTCAATTAAAATGTATCTTGACAATTTTGAATAAAATGATCAAGACGTCAAGTTGATAGAGGGTTTGAGAAATGTTCGGGATTATGTGTGTGTGTGTGTGTATATATATATATATATATATATATATATATATATATATATATATATATATATATATATATATATATGTATGTATGTATGTATATTTGATGTAAGTGTGTGGGAATAGTGGGTTATTAAGCGGAATTGAAACATGATGAGGAAATAACGGAGATGATAGTTTGGCGGCGGAGGGAGTTTGTTTCATCTATAGTATTCTTGTGTGAAGGCGTTCTACTTTTATATTGATCCACTTAACTCACATCTCTTCATCATCATGAGTTTTCTAATAGTGGACATAAAAGATTTTCGAGTTGAACGTTAAAGTTCAAGAGGGCCAAGAGGGTGAAGAAAAGTTTCGAGGACGAACAATTTCTAGTAGTTCTAGAAAGTCAACAAATGACATATCTAGGTTATGAGGCGATGCGCATATATATATATATATATATATATATATATATATATATATATATATATATATATATATATATATATATATATATATATATATATACATGTATATATATATATATAGATATATATATATATATGTATATATATATATATGTATATATTTATATTTATATATATATGTATGTATATATATGTATATATATCTATATATATATATATATATATATGTATGTATATTTATATATATATATATATATATATATATATATATATATATATATATATATATATATATATATATATATATATATATATATATATATATATGTATGTATGTATATATTTATATAGGGGAATATCAGAGGGGAACAAAGCCTAAAATAAAGTTTATCAAAGCAATCAAACATATAAGAACTAACTAAAGATTAATCTAAGCATACGTCATGGCAAAGATCATGAAGGAAAAGCGTACCTTGTGGTCTTCAATAGAATACTTCATTATCTTCAATAAGATTTGCAGACATTACAAAAGTCTAAGATGATAGAACTTCCAAGCCTCTTTAAGGAGTATTGATTCTAGCTATTCGGTCCCCATTGCCTCTTTGGTCCAAAGTTGTTTGGTCCAAACATGTTTAACATTTGGCTAGGATGCATGAAAGGTGGTAGTATTCCCCAAGGGTTGTAATTTGGTTGATAGTTCCACATTTGATTACTAGTGTTATTGTAGTTTTGTCTATTTTGGTTTCTTCTTGGTTGAGGTGTTTTAGATATAGGATAAGAGTTATTTGGCTTCCTAGGTGGTGGAGTTTTAGATCTTGTTTTAGGTTTAGAGGATCCTACTTCGGTTTTTAAGGATGGTTTATAAAAAGTTTTTATTTCTTCATCACTAGCAAGAGGTATTTTCTTATCATTTATGAATATGTATTTGGGATGTGATTCTAAAGGTTTTAGTTTACTAGGTTCGCTTTCAAACTTAACATTTTTTGTTTCACTAGTTGAAGCTTCGATTGGGTTAAATCCTAAGCCGGTTTTGTCTCCGGATATTCTTTCAATGCTTATTATTTTCTTAAGTGAGTTACTACTATTTTCAAATTTGTCAAGTTTGCAAATTTCTTCTCTAAGTATTTCATTTTCACTTTTAAGCTCTTGACATAATTTACATTCTTCAAAAGTTTCTTTACCTTTTTCTAATTTATGTATTTTAATTTTTAGTTCTAGTATTTCATTTTCTAATTGGTTGTTTATGCGTTTTAGTGATTTGTTTTTAGTCATTACTTGTTGTCCTAATTTGCATAGTCTATTATACTCATTATCTAAATCTTTTTCGTCTAATGATAGATTCTCATCACTAAAGTATTCGGTTTCGGAACGTACCTCGCTTGATGTATTAGCCATAAGACATTTCTCCTCCTTTGTCGTTTCTTTCTCATCTTCATCGCTATCACTGCAAGCTCCTCCAACAAATGCTCTTTGATTTTGATCTCTTGACATCATTGGACATTTTCCAATGAGATGATTTGGATCACCACACTTGAAGCACTTCTTTTCATTCTTGCTATTCTTGTCATCTTTATTCTTTTGAGATGCTTTCCTTTCATCATGTGGTTGTCTAACGAATCTTCCTCGCCTTTTGAAAAATTTCTTGAAATCTCTTACTGCCATGGCATATTCTTCGTCATCACTTTCAGAAGATGAGCTATCTTTGTTACTAGATTCCTTTCTAGCTTTCAAGGCGATTGACTTGCTTTGCTCTCATTTTCCTTTGACCATTTCAAAGTCCTTCTTTATTATTACTTCGTAGACTTTCAAGTTCCCAATTAATTCATCAAATTGTAAAGTTGACAAATTCTTTGATTCTTCAATAGCTGTCACTTTAGCTCGCCATTTTGGATGAAGAGGCCAAAGAAATTTTCTAACAAAATTCTTACTAGAAAAATTCTCATCAAAAGTTTTTAAACTTGTGATTATAGTGTTAAACCTAGCAAAAGCATTATCAATTGATTCCTCTTCCGGAATCGTAAATTGCTCATATTGTTGAACAAGTAAATCTATTTTGTTATCTTTGACTTAACTATTGCCTTGGTGAGTTATTAGTAACGAATTCCAAATTTCTTTTATGGTTTCACACATAAAGATCTTTTCGTATTCTTTACGTGGTAACGCATTGTAAATAACTATTTTTGCTTCATCATTTTTAGCAAGTTTTCTTTTTAAATCATCATTTTATTTTTCAAAATGTACGATTTCATCTTTCTTTGTTTCGGGATTATTCTGAATAGCTAAAAATCACCATTATGCCAAAGATCTAGATCTTTTGATTTCACATAAGTTTCGAATCGATTTTTCCAATATAAAAATCCATCACTTTCAAATAGTGGTGGTCTTTACATAGATTGCCCTTCTAAATATTTTTCAAATTCCATAGATCGTTACAAGTTTTAAAATACAATATATTTTAAAGATCTTGCAAGACATGGCTCCTGATACCAATTGTGGAAAACTAGAAGGGGGTTGAATAGTTTTACGTTGAGTAAAATGCAGAAATTGTCCTTGTGGTTTACAAAAATTGCACGTATCCTCCATGGTCTTCCATAAGTGCAGGCGGCCTCCCTGATCTTCATACTTTTGGTTTGTTTTGGTCCCTGGCACTACCGTTAGTCCATCTCAGTTAGTTGATATATAAATGGTCCCTGTCCCTACGCTAAATTGCGTCCAACGTCCCTATTTTTTTGAAATTTTCTTTTTCCAACATTTTTTCTCGAAATTTTTTTTTCCGAAATCTTTTTTCGGAATTATTTTTTTCTCAAATTAATTTTTTTAGAATTTTTTTTTAGTAAAATCATTTCTTTTTCTTAATTTTATTTTCGAAATTAATTTTTTTTTATTTTTTATTTTCGAAATTAATTTCTTTAGAAAAATTAATTTTTTTTTTCGAATTTTTTTCCATTTATTTTTTCTGAAATAATTTTTTAAGAAACATTTTTCTAAAAAAAATTTAGAAATTTTTTTCCCAAATTTTTTTTTAAGAAAAATTAATATTTTATTCGAAATTTTTTTCCGAAAATTTTTTCTGAAATAATTTTTTTAGAAACTTTTTTCCAAAAAAAAATTTTAGAATTTTTTTTGCTGAAATTTTTTTTTAGAAAAATAATTTTCAAAAAAAAATAATTTTTCTAAAAAAATTAATTTCGAAAATAAATTTAAGAAAAAGAAATGATTTCATGAAAAAAAAATGTAAAAAAATTAATTTGAGAAGAAAAATAATTCCGAAAAAAAAATTTCGGAAAAAAAAATTTTCGGAAAAAAAAATTTCGAAAAAAAAAAGTTGGAAAAAGAAAATTTCAAAAAAATAGGGACGTTAAACGCAATTTAGCGTAGGGACAGGGACCATTTATGTATTAACTAACTGAGATGGATGATTCCTCCCAAACCAACCAGGTTTTATCACACAAGTAAACCACTTGTGAATGGTCAATCGTAATAAAGGCCCTGAACAGCCCGGGAGGAAAAGCAATTATGAACGAGGAGTATACAATATTCCTAGGTCGTTATGTCCCAACGAGGTGTGAAATCTGTAATACAACGAATCTGTGATCTGGTGAAGTTTAAACATAGAAACAGGAATCTGACTGACTAACACTAGGAATGTGAATAGTAATAGCTCTGTCACAGCTATATCAGTAAAAACGTACAATCAGAAACCCTAAAATGTAAAAGGATAAACAAACGTACGTTTAGATTCAAATAAACGTAAACGTATAAAAACAAATAGGAAATTATAACAAAAGATAGATTTGCATGCCTTAGCGGCTTAAATGCAAATTAAACAAACTTAAAATATTTATTTATTAATTACAAATTTATTTAACAAAACTTAAAAATGAGAAAAGTAATAAAAATGTACGTTTAAATTAAATTAAGCGTCTACGTACCAAAATAAAACTGAAAACTGATCAATACAAACCCCACAAATGTGAAATTTATATTTTTGTGATCCTAATAATAAAAAAAAAATTAATTATGAATTAAAATGATTTTTACAAGTACTTATGTAATTACTATTAATTAAAAACTATTTATTTATTAATTAACTAATTAAACTGATTTAAAATATTACACATACTAAAAAGACTTAGATAATTAAGAAGATTTTTATAAATCTTATTAACCATCACAAGAATCCTGAAAATTATAAAAAGTTAGTTTTATGTATTTTTAAACTATTTTACTAATTATTATATTAAATATTAATTAATATCTAATTAAACTATTTAATTATAAAAAATAGAAAATGAACAATAAAAATTCTAGAAAAATTCCTAAAATTATATTATATTATATATAAGCTAGAAAAAATATAAAAACTAGGTACTACTTTATAAAAACTAATTATGCTATTTAAAACTTAATTGTTAATTAAAAACTAAATATACTAATTTTAAATCAAAAAATTTAGAAAACTAAAAGTGAAAATTGCAAAAGTAATTTTTGCATATGCTTAATAACTTAATAAAGTTAGAAAAATTATAAAAATTTATCTAGGATAAAATTTAAATACTAGACTAATTTATTTTTGGCTTTTTCATTTAAACTAATTAAATTAAAATTAAATCTAAAAACTATCTAATGAACAGTAAAAAATGTGAAAAAATTACTTAAAGTATATTTACTTATGAGGAAGGTAGGAAAAATACAATGGGGACATCAGCTTATTCCAATAAGCTGGAATAAGCTAAACAGTCCATATAAGCTTATTATACCAAAACTACCTTAAGTATATTGTTGTTGCATAGACTTACGGAACTGGTGCCCCAGAGCAAGTGGAAGGGGTGTGTGTACTTATGTATGTATGCTTCCTAGAGGTCCCAGGTTCGAATCCACACACACCCATTTTTTTCATTTTATTTTATTTTTTCATTCTTCTTTTTGCAAAACTATTAAACAAGCTAAAATATGAAACTTTAATAAAAACAACTTTTTCAAAACATAGAAATAAGCTGTGTAACAGCTTATTTCCAACACAGATGGCTTATAAGCCATAAAGCTTCTAAATAGAAGCTATCACTTAGTGTTAAAAGTTGTTTTTGGCTTTTTACTTTTTATGGAACTATACATACACTGAATATATATAAGTTTAAGGAAATTGGAACTTTACAAACTAAGGAATAAGCTGTTTAGAAACTTATGACCACATCAGATGAGCTTTAAGGCTCACAGTTGAGTCATAAGCTTTAAACAAGCTTGAAAAGGCTTTACACATGAAAAGAAAGGAAAAGGAACATGTAAATTAGTCCACGTGACATGTATAAACAAGAAATTGCACTGGAATAAGTCACAAAGTGTGAGCTTAAGGTTTAGTCAGTTAAGCCTTTTGGGCTTAACTTGGATTGAGTGAAAGCTCAAATGAGCTTGGTATAAGCTCCACACTAGAAACTAAGGTGAAAATATAATATGTACAAGTTTTATAAGTAATTATGAACAAGCAAATGTACTGGGATAGGCCAATAAGCTCAAATAAGCCAATAAGCTACTCCCAATACACTGCAGTCCCAAACACCCCTGCAGTTAACTTTAAGGTCAAGATAAGCCTATTAAATATGGGAAGTGATTTGCACACTTCTAGAATTGATTGGGACACTCAAATTTAGAGTGTTTTGACGTTTATAGCCTCACATCACTTTTACTTATTTTCACACTGTAAGGGTATAAATGTCAAAACACTCTAAATTTGAGTGTGCCAATCAATTTTAAGAGTGTGCAAATCACCTCCCATTAAATAAGCTCACAAGACCAAAGTAAGAGTTTGAGTAGCAAACTGAGGTGGTTGGCTTTCCAAAAAGCCCAAGCTCATCCTGTGGGGTCCACAGGATAGCCTTTGAGGAGCTTATGAAAAGTCCTTGATTACACTGAATTGCTCAGTGTAATTGATAAGGCGAAAAATGATCCGTTTTTAGGGGGTCATTTAAGCCCGAATTCAAATTTATTTGATCAAATATTGCCCTAAATCGTTCCTTTTGTGATTTTAGGTACTTTGGGAGTGAAATCTGGAAAAGGAAGCAATTCGGACGTTTTTGGAGCATAAAAGTGAAGAAAACGCCAAAGTCTTAATTTTCCATGCTGGGAACAGTAGGTGACGGCGTCAAGAGTAACTCCATGACGGCGTCAAGAGCAAAATTCCATGACGATCCAGTACAGATTTGAAGGCGTCACGAAATAGGGAGTCAAGAGTAAAAGTCATGACGGCCTGGAAATGATTAAGTCTTGACGGCTTCAAATGTAGATCAAGGCAGTCCGAGATTAGTTTTGGCGGCGAGGTGACGGCGTCACAATGTTTGTCTTGACGCCGTCAGACCCCTTTTCCTATATATAGTTTTCTAATTTTTACACATAAAAGAGAGAAGTTTTGGGAGAAACCCTAAGTACGATTTAGGTCGAATTTTACAGGTTTTTCAAGGGTTCCAACCCCTTGATACCTTTCATGTGAAATTAAGATAAGTGTTCTTTTAATTCAATCAATATGTCTATGTGTTGGTTGTCTATATCTTGTCCTTGTCTTAATTCCATCATGTTAGGCTAGATCTATCTTGTGTTTGCTTAGATCTAATGAAACCTAGATGTTAATTATGTGTTGATTACTTGTTTATTCTTGTCTTGGATGAATGATTTATATGTTAGGCTTAAGAAAACTGGCAGATCTCCAATTGGTAACATGCTTGAACGTCTTAAGAAACATGAACCGACGCGCACTAGGTCTTTATTGGTTGTATTTAATGCATGAGCCACTGTTTACAATCCCTATAGTTGTGCTGGGCATGGTGTAGGAGGAGATAAGAGCTCATAGAATTGGAGAGTTAAGTGTGCCACCCCATGAATGGTATTAAGGAATACGATCCGTCATCCATGCAATTATAACAAGTAATTAACGTGTAAAAGATGTCTAGGGAGTAGTGAAATCTAAGTAAACACATTTTCTCTAATTACTGCTCACAACTTTAGTATAATTTAGTTTATTTTCATTTTTAGTATTTTATTTTGATTGCATCTTAGTATTGGGTTAGTTGATTAGCAACTAATTCCGCCCAAATCCTTCAAACCTGAGATTTTAAATTGCTTTCTAAAAAAATATAAAAATACAAAAAGAATCTTCCCTCACCTTTAGAACTAGTATTTAGGCTTTCTAATCCTAGCGACACTATTCCTAAGCTGAATGATCAATCCCCCGGTACTTGTCACTATACTATACTACAACGATCAGGTACACTGCCTGGTGGGGGTTGTAAGCTTCTCGAGATCCCTCGAGAGGTAAAGCCTGGTGCGATTCCCACGTATCAGTAATCCAAGTGTGGGACAAACAAAAAGCCATTTGCAGCCCTATTGAATAAGCTGCAAGATGGGAATTTAAGGTTGGATCTTATAAGCTAGTAGAAAAGCTCCACTTGGAACTAAATTTCACCAGCTAGGTCCCACTAGGTAGCTTTTTGAGAGCTTATGAAGTAAGGTGAGTAAGGATAAATATACTGAGTGATCAGCATAGCCTTTTCAAATTGTGATAAGCTATAGCTACTTGCAGCCCTATTAAATGAGCTGCAAGGGGTAAATTAAGCACTGGGTCTAAGAGTGGGGTAGATAAGCTTCACATGAAGCTAAACCACATAAGCTCTAGACTACTAATGAGCTTATTAGAAGCTTGTGGAAATGGTGTAAATTTTCTGATTACTCAGGAAATTGTTGTGAGTGGGCAAACAACAAGCTCTAATCTAACTTATCAAATAAGCTCTAACAAGCTCAACAAGCACTGAGACATTGAGCTGACTTGCTTGGCTTTGTGAAAAGCCAAGCTCACACTCTCAAGTCTCAGTGAGGAGCTTGTGGCAAGCTTATGAAAACAACTCACCTTCACTGTTTGCTTCAGTGAAGGGAGTTTGGTGGAACATTAAGGTGAGTAGTAAAAGCTATCTAAATAAGCTACAAATGGGAAAATAAGTATTCATATAACAAAAAGGCCATAAAGGCTTCAAATAACAACAGCAATCACAGTCACAAGTCCAATATTCAACAAGCTGCAAGCTTGTGAAATTGGCCTTGTGGCTGTGATACAGGGCAAAATCAGCCTAGAAAAAGCTAAGAAATAAGCACTTAAACATGGTTAATAAAAATTAACAAAAATATACCAAACAAGATTAGCAACAAAACTAAAACATGTTAAAAGCACAAATCCTAAAACTAAATAACAAAGCTACAGGAAAATAACCTTTTAATTCAAAAACCTGAAAAACTAAAATTTGACTTTTTACTTTATGATCAAAGTTTGACTTTCATGAACTCTGATCTGAATCTAATGACAAAATATGCTATATTAAACAATAAGAACATGAAACTAACAAAGATTAACAACTTTTAAACACTTATGCAAGGTTTCAAGATCTAACAATCTCACAGTTTACCTAGAAATAGAATCAAGGGTCAATTTGACTATTCTATATGCAATACTGTTTGATTAAGGTTTCAGTGAGTTACTGAGGTCATATAGGGAGTACATCAAACAGGAACAACCACCAACAAAACCTATAACTCAGATTAACCAATAAATCCAAACACCCTTTAATGGAGACCAATTTGAGATTTTCAAAACATATTACTGTATAAACCTAATCTATCAATTCCAGGGGTACTAATTTGTCACATTAGAGCATTTTTAGCATAAACAAGTACTCACAAATGTTCAAGCCTATGTTTATCAAAAATAGGTATATTGACAGTCAATATGCAATTTCAAGCACAATTGAAATCCAAAACATAAACACTAAACTTTAAACTAAATAAACATTAACAAACACCAAATAAGCAGGAAAATATGAAAATTAAAGCATTATAATAATTGAAACAGTAAATTGCATAAAATGGTAAAATGATGCTTACAAGTGCACAAGACTGAGAACTGAGAATCAAGGACCATTACCACATCCTATAGCCTCCCATGAGGCTTCTAAACCAGAGTCATCCAAATTATACCCTGCTCCAAGCAGATTCCATCACTAACATAGAACTTTCTATTTTATTTTCTATTTTCTTCATTTTTTATATATTTTTGATTTTAAAAGACTAAAGCTGAATTAAGGTTTCTAAAAGCTTTCAAAGCTTTGTCAGGAGCTTATATGACTTAATTGAATCCAATAAACAACTATAATCAACATGAAATTAAAAGACTTGAAATTTAAATGACAATAAAGTAAAAACTTGAAATGTAAAGATAACTCGAGATTTAAACTGAGAATGAGTTCCATTACACTAATTTGAGGATCACTACACTATTTAAAACTGTAAATGACATTAATTAAAGAAAGCATTAAAGATTAATTATTCTACGAGACTAAGGCTATTCCAAAGTGTGTTTTCCTTTGCTCCTTCTCTTCTTTTTATACACCTTCTGAGTTCCTTGTTGACCACTCAATAAATCCCATCACAATTTGTAGCCATTGGATAAGCAGAATTGATCCTAGCCTTTGAATATGCTTTTGGCGCCAAAAGTCATTCACGTTGCTTGGGGCCAAAGTTTCGCAATTAATACTTCTTGGGATGTTGTGGAGGTGGAGGGGACATGGTGTGAAAGGTGGAGCAAGTTAGGGTGGTGAAACCAGAGAGGTGGAGTGGTTTTGGTGACTCAGTGGTGTGGTGGAAGGGATGAACAGTGGTGGTGGTATGGTTTTGGAAGGGGTCGTTTAAATATTAAAGGGTGGGCTGGTTTGTTTGTTGGGCCATAGGGTTGGGCTGGTGTTTGTATTGGATTTGGATTTGAATAATAATAAGGATCCGTTTGGTTTTATGATTAAAACAAGCCCAAGGACCAAACTTGTCAATTCTGAATTCTTGAAAGGTATTGTTTGCCAAGTTTCTAAACTTAATTTCAAGGACTAAACCTGCCAATATACAATAACACAAGGACCAAAGTTGATAATTTAATATTTTCAAACTTCTAAGGACCATTTGTGTAATTTTCTGAAAATAGAAGGGTTAAACTGTAACATTCCCAAAAGTTATCAAAATGTTCCAATTTGTAAGTTATGAATAGTACAAGGGTGTATTTTGATAAATTCCATTATTTAAACACCCAGGGACTAATTTTGCCAATTTTGAAACTTGAGGGGTAAAAGTTGCCATTTTGTGCAAACTTTCATCCAGGGACTATTTGTGAATAAGTTTGACTTCCCATGGACTAAAGTTGACTTTTTAATTATTTTAAACCTTCAGGGACTAGTTTTGCCAATTTATGAAACTTGAGGGACTGAAACTGCCAATTATGCAAACTTTATACGTTTTTCATCTGTTTTTGATTATTTTGCATTTGAAACATATAAAACACACTTTTAAGATATTTTAAGTATTTTGATGCATATTTGAGTGTTTTTTGATGTTTTGGCAGCTCAGATTAGTATAAAATGATGAGTATTTAAACACTCATCAATGGACTAACGGTTATTAGTGCCAGGGACCAAAACGAACCAAAAATTTGAAGACCAGGGAGGCCGCCTGCACTTATGGAAGACCAGGGAGGATATATGCAATTTTTTCAAACCACAAGGACGATTTTTGCATTTTACTCGTTTTACGTTCTTTTTGTGTTTATTTTCTAAAAACTTTTGTTGCTTATTAAAACTTTGATTCGATCTTATGTGAATTCAATTGTTAACAAATATGAGCAAATCTGAACAAGTATAATCTAATAATGTAAGTAATGTAATGAAATGAAAGATAGAGATGGACAGATCAAACCACAACACGCGAATTTATAGTGGTTCGGCTATAAGGACACCTTCCTTGCCCTACTCCACTCCCCGAATACCACACTCGAGAGTTTTCTTCACTATGTCAACAAACTCCTTATGGCGGAGAAACCTTACACACCATGGCTTACACCGATTAACGACACTAAGCTAAATGTCGAGTTCTAATCCTAGCAAGAACTAATCTCACGACTTTTTCACAACTTCACACCTTCTTCATGATAGCTTCACAACTTCTTCACGTCTTCTTCACGCCCTCTTCTTTGCACAACTTATTCACAACTTCTACAATACTTCTTTCCAACACAACTAATATCTACAACTAACTTAATCACATAACACTTTACAAATAATCTAGCACTACTACAAGATGATACTAACTAATCACAACGCTACTACTTTGTATAGATGTTGAAGGAGTGTTCTTCTTTTTGCACTTGTGTGGATTGATGAGGCGAAAAATGATCCGTTTTTAGGGGGTCATTTAAGCCCGGAATTGAATTTATTTGATCAAATATTGCCCTAAATCGTTCCTTTTGTGATTTTAGGTACTTTTGGAGTGAATTCTGGAAAAGGAAGCATTTTGGACGTTTTTGGAGCATAAAAGTGAAGAAAACGGCAAAGTCTTAATTTTCCTTGCTGGGAACAGTACCTGATGGCGTCACCAAATCCTACATGACGGCGTCAAGAGGAAAACAAGAGGTGAAGAGGATAGAGTCCATGACGGTCCATAAAGATTTTTAAATTAGGACATGACAGCGTCACCATAGGCCGTCATGGTCCCTTTATACGTGACGGCCCAGAGGAAATTTACTATTGATGGCGTCAGATCTGGAACTAGGCAATCCGAGAATATTATGGGCGGCGGGTTGATGGCGTCAGAATTTTCTTCTTGACGCCGTCACATTGGAAAATCTATATATAGTTTTGTAATTTTCATTCATTAGGGAGGACAATTTTACGGATGACTTGGAGAAACCCTAGCACAATTTTATCAGTATTTTCAATGTTTTTTACCCTTTGAAACCTTTCATGTTTAATTATGATAAGTATCCTTTCAATTCATTCAATATGTCTATGTGTTGTTTGAATATATCTTACACTTGTCTTGATTTTAACATGCTAGGCTAAATCTCTTGTGTGTTTGCTTAGATGTAGTGAAACCTAGATGTTGATTATAGGTTGATTGCTTGTTTATAGTTGTTACGGATGAATGATTTCGATGTTAGGCTTAAAAAAACTGGCAGACTTCCATAGTGTAACTTGCTTGAACGTCCTAAGAAACATGAACCAATGCGTACTAGGTTTTTATGGTTGTATTTAATGCATGAGCGAATTCTAGTGATCCCATATTAGGAGCTTCTTGCAGGCTCGACATAGAAGTGAAGTAGGAGCTTATAGAGTTGGGGAAGTACGTACGCCACCCCACGATTGGTATTAAAGAATATAACCCGTCATCCACGCAACTGTAACAAACTATCAACCTGTAAAAGATATCTAGGGAGTAATGAAATCTAAGTAAACACAATTTTCCCATTTATTGTTCACACCACTAGTTTAATTAGCTTTATTTATATTTTTGTTATTTTATTTTGATTGCATCTTAGTTATTGGGTTAGTTGACTAGCAACTAATTCCGCCCACTCTTCCAAAACCCGAGATTTTAATAGCTTTTATAAAAATATAAAAATACAAAAAGAATCATCCCCCATCTCTAGACCTAGTTTTTAGGCTTTCTAATCCTAGCGACACTATTCCTGAGTTGAACGATCAATCCCCCGGTACTTGTCACTATACTATACTACAACGATCAGGTACACTGCCTGGCTGGGGGTTGTAAGCTTCTCGAGATCCCTCGAGAGGTAAAGCCTGGTGCAATTCCCACGCATCAAGTTTTTGGCGCCACTGCCGGGGAATAGTTATTGTCTAGGTTAGAATTTCTTTTTATTATGTCTACTTGCTAGATTCCTTTCTAGTAAGATTTTATTTTATTTTTAGGTTTTCTTTAGTCTATATTATTTCTTCGTGTCTTTGTTCGTAATATTTACCATCCGACATCATGGAAGGTGGTAACATCTTTGAACCCATCAACCCACCACAACAAGACCACCCACAAAACCCACCACTAGCAAACCAACCTCTTAGGCCACGAACCCTAGGAGAGTATTCCCGACCTAGCCAACAAGGCTATCGAAACACTATTGAGCTCACCCAAGGAACCAATGTGTCCCCCTTGCGATCCGACAACATCCGATTGGTGCACAGCGAATGTGCATTCCATGGACTTCGTTCCAAAGATCCTAATCAACATCTCAAGGACTTCCTTAAAATCGTAGATTCTATAGACCTTGATGTTACAACTAGAGAGTCGACCCGATTACGCCTATTCCAATTCTCTCTACGTGATCAAGCTAGTCAATGACTTGAACGTTTACCCGCAGGATCCATCACCTCATGGGATGATCTCACCACTCGTTCCTTGCTCAATTTTTCCCACCGGGGAGAACTACCAAGCTTAGAAATGATATCTTGATGTTCCAACAACGTCAAGGTGAAACTCTATATGAAGCATGAACTCGTTTCAAGGACTTACTCTAAAAAGCCCCTCATCATGGCATAGATCTTTGGTTCCAAGTCCAAATCTTCTATGACCATATCGATCTCTCCACGAGCCGAACCATTGACCCATCAGCCGGTGGCAAGCTACGTGATCTAAGTGCGGAAGAACCATGGGAACTCATAGAAGATCTTGCTCTCTATGACAACGAAAGTTGGAATGATCCCTGTGATTTGAACAAAACGGTCAAGGCAATATCTTTGCCTTCAAACAATACTAGCACTCCCGACCGTATGATCATGGAATGATGCGTGGGAATTGCACCAGGCTTTACCTCTCGAAGGATCTCGAGAAGCTTACAACCCCCACCAGGCAGTGTACCTGATCGTTGTAGTATAGTATAGTGACAAGTACCGGGGGATTGATCGTTCAACTCAGGAATAGTGTCGCGAGGATTAGAAAACCTAAGAACTAGGTCTAGAGGAGAGGGATGATTCTTTTTGTATTTTTATATTTTATGAAAACAATTAAAAATCTCAGGTTTTAGAAGAGTGGGCGGAATTAGTTGCTAGTCAACTAACCCAAAAACTAAGATGCAATCAAAATAAAATAACAAAAATGAAAATAACATATTGAATGAATTGGAAGAATACTTATCTCAATTGAACATGAAGGGTTTCAAGGGGTGAAAACCCTTGAAAATACTGTTACAAACGAGCTATGGTTTATAAAGTTCGACCCTAATATTCTCCACACAAGTTCCTCCTTTATGAATGAAAAATAAAAAAGTATATATAGATTTTAGGAGGTGATGGCGTCAAGAGGAAAAATCTGACGTCGTCATCTCGCCGCCAATAAAGTTCTCGGACTGCCTAGATCCATAGCTGAAGCCGTCATGTGTAACTCTGCTCTGGGGCGTCACCACATTTACTCTTGACGCCCTTGTGCTGACGCCGTCACGTTTTCTCTGGGCCGTCATCCATTTTGCTCTTGACGCCATCATAAAATTCTTCTTGACGCCGTCATCTACTGTTCCTAGCAAGGAAAATTAAGACTTTGCCGTTTTCTTCACTTTTATGCTCCAAAAATGTCCAAAGTGCTTCCTTTTCCAGAATTCACTCCCAAAGTACCTAAAATCACAAAAGAAACGATTTAGGGCAATATTTGATCAAATAAATTCCAATTTCGGCTTAAATGACCCCCTAAAAACGGTTCATTTTTCGCCTCATCATATACCCTTACACTTGAGATTTGCTTGTCCTCAAGCAAGTGCGCTTTTATTCTAGTCAAAATACAAGTTAGGGGTCATTTAACACTAATATAAAAGTAATTACAATAAATAATCGTTCCACTAAAGACCAAAGACAAGCACGGAGGTCATATACTAGCACCTCACAAATAGTCTTTAGATACTCACATCTCTCGGGTGTAATAAAGTATATATCACAATATGGAAATGGAAAACATCTCTCACTACCTGTCATACCAAAATAGATTACCATAGGCTTGGGAAAGGATCAAACCTCCACCACATGGCGTAAGCACCTAGGATAAACTATCAAAGAGGTCTTTTAAAGGGTTGTAATGTTAGGTGTAGGGATATGGAATACACGGTTTTGTTGGATATAGGCAATCTTTACTGGTGGCGAGCTAATCATCTTGGTTAATTACATGTACAATATGGCGTTGCTAAGCCAAGACTAGACTCGACTTATGCTAATAAATCAAAAATAACAAAAACATAAAACAAACATAGAATGAAACGGGATGGTAGTCCGTATGTTTTTTCTCTTTTCTTTTTCTCCTTTTTTTTTTCTTTTTTCTCAATATATTTTTTTTTTGAACATACACTCTTACCCTACCATCTAAAATAATACATCATAGGGAGTGAAAATTTCCCTTACACTTGAATTTTTACATACTTTACAATAAATTAATCTAATGACTCGAATTAAGAAAATCAAAACACTTGGAGTACTTTTAAGATTAACGCACATATGGGGGTAATAATAGATGTTCTTCCCCATTACTCCATAATATAAGTACTTTACCCATGAGTCCCAATCGTCCCAAAACAATATGTACAAGGATATGACTCGACTTAGCAACCATGTAATCAATTAGATAATTAACTAAGGGTTTAAACATGTAACAATAATGCACTAAAGATGAGTGCATACACGGAAGGCTAAGGCGATTTGGTTGTACATTTAAGTGCGGTGTAACAAATTCTTCCTTTAAGTAAGATGCTTAAAGTTAGAAACGAAAAGATAGGCTCGGAGGGGTGTACTAGGGGTTTCGTGTACTAAAAATGAGTACAACGCTAAGGGTGTGGGAAAAATTAGTTGACTTTACTAGCCAAGTAATATGACTTAAATGGTCAAGTAATTATGATACAGGTTTAACACAAGGGTGATCCTAATGCCTCTTATCATGTAGTAAATCCTACTACACGAATGTAGTCTCACTAGCAGTCTCAGGATGCATCACTAACGCAAGTTCTAGAATCTAAATGCTACAGGTACACTCATAAGCACTAATAGTAAATGCTTTTCCTATCAAATCTAAAGGCGAACCTCACAAATTTGGGTGGAAAATTTTTCTGAATGGTACGATTTTGTGCTAGTCATACAACTCCTATCCATGAGACGCTTGCTATGGCTAAAGTTTCACTCCTAAATGTTGTAAAAAAATTTAAATTTGGCGCTAAAATTACACTAACAAGTATTTCTCATTTCTTTTATTACACATCTACCATCAAACAAACAAACTCAAGCGAAAGTGTATCCTATAAGGTATCATCATTTTACCCTCCCCTTACACTTAGGATGAACATTGTCCCCAATGTTCAATTAAAGAATGTAAAAGTAAAACAGTAAAAGAATGAAATCTAATACTTCCTTGATTCGCTCGGTATGGATAATATGGTAACCAGGTTAGATCTTCCTCCAAGAAAATGAACAAACAAAGCTTCCCTTCCAGAATATGAATCATCTTCTTGTCAAACATAACCTGTTAAACCTGAGAAAACAAACAAGGCAACCTCGCATAAAATCGACGGCAATCTATATATGCTAACAAATCCTAGAAAACAAAGTAAGATATAATGCTTGTGGAATGATGTTTACAGATCTCCTGGAAATTATTAAACTAAAGATTCAACAAAAACTTTAAGACTCCGTTAGAAAAACAAAACTAGTAAAATTTCCAGATTTTACACGTGACCTGCAGAAATTCTTATGTTAAGTTTCCGGAAATTTTCTGGAAAAACTTTGTCCTACTTCCTGGAAAATCCTGCAAAACATCATTAAGACTCGATACAAGCATTTGACTCTAACAAATACGAATACACATGTTCATTTAATATTGTGGAGAATCATGATCAATTTTGTTTCTTAAAAACATATTTGGGGTTTCCCCTTACACTTATCTTTTGTGAAATACCTTTGGATGAAGTTAAGACTAAGCCAAACGACAAAATTAAGTATTTTCACCATTTTATTTTGAAACATGATCTACCAACAATAAAAATAAAGCATGCGTACGGAAACAAATAAAATCAAACAAACAAACAAATAAAGCTTGGGTTGCCTCCCAATAAGCGCTTGTTTTTGTTCGAGTCAAGAGCCTGACTCTTCCCTTATTTAACGAAAATAGGAGAGGTTTTCCCTACACTTACGATTAAGTGCGGGTGGAAGTAGCGATACACACCCTTAGGGTGAAAATATGCCACGTGAGGTAAGAGTGGTGGATGAATTATATGCTCAAAGGGGTGTGCTCCTATCATCATAATCTTAACAAATTCAATCGAGTTAATGGGTGGATTAAGATTTTCTCCTAGAAAGGGATCATTTTCTATCAACTTCAAGAGACTCCTAGTTGGGAATCCATCTTGACCTAATAAACCCGGTTTAAACCCATAATGTGTCTTGTGATCAATCATAAATGGGTGATGTAAGCATGTAAGGTCATTTTCCACTCCTATATTGGCTTCCTCTCTACAAGGCTTAGAGTCCACTACCTTTATCCTAAGACTACCCGGACTATATGGTTTGATGGGTGGATCGGAACCTATTTCAATTCCGAAATTCACATCTAACGATGGAAGCTTAGGTAATGGTTTTGGTTGAGGCTCCGGTTCATCAAAATTAGGAACTTCCTTAGAACTAAAAGAAAGGTCATCACTATAAGTGTTAAAACCTATATTCTCTAGTTGTGCTTGGTCCAAGGGTTCTACCTCAATTAGGGCTCCTATAGTCTCTTCTACTTCTTCCGGGTAAGTCATGGGCGGTATGTGTGCCTCAAATGATGGTAGGACTTGTGGGGTACTTAGTGAGCTTATGTTATTTACTTTATCATTCCTTGTGTCAAGATCACCTATATCCTCAACATGTGTTTTATTATAATCCAGCCCTAACATTTTCCCAAGTATCTCAAGTGCTTCTCTAGGCATCTCAACTTCTATATCTGAATCATAAGGATCATCCTCAATATTCTGACTGCTATATTCAAATTGCCCAAAAGATTCATCATGTGTTTCTTGAGATTCATCATCATTGATTGTAGGTTCCAAATACGTAGACGATTCATTGTTGTATTGATCTTTAACCTTTAACTTATAAAGGGTTTAGTAATCTTGTATAAATACAAAACTACTAAGTGGAATTCTACCTGTAACTTTAATGAGTATGCGGAATCTATTCAGTAAAGCTAAGAAGAACACAAACAATAATAATATCAAACTAAGCCTCAATATTATTAATACGATCACTCTTAATATTGATAGGGTTTTACAACCTTGAAGCTATAAACTAACTAATAAATATATGGGATGTGTATTTTGTGTGTAGTTCTAATTATAAATTAAACTACGTACCTATCATCTCTTTATATAATAGAGATGCTAGGGTTACAAACTTATCCTACAAGTAAACAATATCTTCTGTAATATTCTATAAAGATAAGTATTTTGCATATACTCCAACAGCTTGTAGAATCTCCATTATGCATATTAAGTCCTTCAATTATCTTCATTGAAGCATATGTAGTTTTGTTGTATCAAATCACATATACATGATTGTATATGGCCCAACAATCTTCCCCTAATTGATATTACAAAACTATCTTCATGAATTCAGCAATCTTCAATGACGATAATCTTCATTCTTATTGTTTCATTCTTGTATTTATTTTGTCTTTAATGATGACAAAATAAACAAAGTCGTGTACGAACTTCCCCTTAAATAGAGAAGTTGAGATGTAATCATCTCCATGAATGAAACAAACACACATAAATAAGCTGCAAATAATCTTCATGTTAACTTCTTCCCCTTTTTGTAATCATCGAATAGGGAACCTGTGAAGATAAGCAACTTGTATACACTTCCCCAAGAAATCAAACCATGTGTTACCCAATAACGTCCCAACTAACTAATCTCTAATTAATCACATCACGACTTTCCCTTACTCCTCGTAGCACGTAGCAGTACTTTGAATGAACAGTACCTTGAGAAATATCGAGCAGTACGTTGCAAAGAACAACAGTACTTTCAAATTCACGCAGCAGTACCTTCATTTGAGCAGACCACGTAGCAGTACCTTGGTTCGAGAGAGCAGTACTTTGAATTCCAAACGTAGCAGTAGTACTTTGAAGAAAAGGGCAGTACTTTAAAAACAATGGAGCAGTACTTTCATGATCTTCGACCCATGTGAATGATAAAGAATAATAATCGCATGCACTTGCTCCACCGACTCTTAATGTCAGACCCACATAATAATACGAGGTTACAAATTCTTTGCACTAATCCATTAGCCACCGTCCCATGATCTATCTTAAAATAATACTACTGGACTCTTTACCTTGAATGAATAAAGCAATCAGATGGAACCATCACGTGACAAACTAACCATGACCAATTAAATGAAGAATAGACAAATCAGTAAGTACGAGTAAAGTCAGTACGAGGTTCTCATGATTTGCTTCTCAATTAATGCACTGACCAACAATTCTTGTATCTCACCACCATGCAGAAGACGACAAGCAAATTCAGCAATCTTTATTATGTTGCATTTCTATCACCAGTAACCTCACATGTAAAGTGTACCCTGATTCGTTATTCAAGAGTCACCAATTAGGGTTTTGAAAAACCCTAGACACCATACGTGACACAAAGTTCTCTTGCCCATCAGCGTGTAGCAACCTTCAAACTTAACTTTCATACTTAGTTCATCAAATCAGAAAACACGATAATCTTAAAAAGTTCACAAGTCAACTTCAGTAACCTCAATCCCATGCTCAAAACGGCTGTAGTACCTTATTAGAAGTCAACGAGCAACAGTCTCCTGATGCAAACCTTATCCCATACGATATTCCTGTAATAAATGTTAGTACGAGGTAACCTTGTACGCAATAATGAAGTTCTTTGTCACCATCAATCTCCATGCGTCACAACTTATTTAGGGTTTTTAGAAACCCTAATCTTCTTCTGCTTTATACTTGATCGCTACTAGCTGCCATTGCTTGTTTTTGACATCAAACTAGGGTTTGTGAATAACCCTAATATTCTTTGTTTAGTACCACAAGATTCATCATACCTGCTGTCTTCCCCTTAAACAAACATCACAATCATTATAGCAAGAATCTGTAAATCCATAAACCTTCATGTTCACGAACACCATACACCATAGCAATTCTCAATCACCCACTTTCGATGAATTGCTATGCACACAATACATTAAGAATTAATGCTTTTTGAAGTCCCAAGCCAGAATAGACTCGAATCTTCCATAAGCATCAACATAATCATATCGTGTTAAGGTCTTTGATGAATTCTTCTTGTCAGAAACATCTAATTCTTCTTGTTTAGGTTTCCAAACCCATCTCGCTGAAGCCTTAACAACATTAACCTCTGAGTTCGGCCTAGCAGTATTTTCTTTTGGCCTAGCAGTACTTTGAGATAACCTATCAGTACTTTGAGAAAGTACGGATCTTGTCACTTTAGGCCTAGCAATTTGTTTCAATCCTTGTTTAGTAAGTACTGGTGATGGATTAAAAAACCTTCTTTGTTAAGAATAATTAGAATCACTTGAAAAATTCCTATGGTTAATCCTCCTTGAGTTGTTCCATACCTGCTTTTGATCACTAACGGATTTCTTGTGTTTACATGTATACTGTAGGTGATCAAAACTTCCACAAACATAGCAAGCTTTATTCTGAAACTCAAAAATTTTCCCTAGTTTTTGAGTTAGCATCCCATTCCAGTTTCTTTGATTACCTCTAGGACTATTGTTGTTTTTCCTAGGGTTTGTATTAGACTTTTTGTGACTTGTAATAGGTTTGGTTTCTAAAGGTTCAGCAAACTTCACAGACTTCAAGCTCTTTTTCTTTTTAACCTGTGAAAAACCTTCAGGAACTACTTTATCAATCGTATCAGTTTGTGTAGATGATTCGAGTGTATCATTCTTCTCACCTAAACCTTCACTTTTCACAGATTCACTAGAGTGACTAGATTCATTCCAACAAGCAAGTTTTTGTAAAAGATCATCCCTTTCCTTGGTGAGCTTTTCAACTTCTGATATCTTACAACCTAACTTCCAATCACTTAATTTTAATTGATACTCTAGTTGGTTGTACTTATCTGTCCAAGCTTCTTCATTTTCTTTAAGAACTTTAGCTTCTACTTCTACTTGTTCTAGAGTATATAAATATTCTAGTTTCTCAGCCCTAGCTGTTCTATGATTTTCTTTTTCAAGTTCAAGATCTTTAAGCAAAGTTTGATAAGAAGCATGACAGTTAACACAGAATTTTACCTTCTTGTTTGGATCACTGGATGATGTGTAAAAAGTGGCCATCACTACAAACTTCACTGGATCAGTAAACGTTCTTCTTATGTAGAATTTCCCCCTGGTGACTGATACCACATGTAGGTTCCAAATACGTAGACGATTCGTTGTTGTATTGATCTTTAACCTTTAACTTATAAAGGGTTTAGTAATCTTGTATAAATACAAAACTACTAAGTGGAATTCTACCTGTAACTTTAATGAGTATGCGGAATCTATTCAGTAAAGCTAAGAAGAACACAAACAATAATAATATCAAACTAAGCCTCAATATTATTAATACGATCACTCTTAATAGTGATAGGGTTTTACAACCTTGAAGCTATAAACTAACTAATAAATATATGGGATGTGTATTTTGTGTGTAGTTCTAATTATAAATTAAACTACGTACCTATCATCTCTTTATATAATAGAGATGCTAGGGTTACAAACTTATCCTACAAGTAAACAATATCTTCTGTAATATTCTATAAAGATAAGTATTTTGCATATACTCCAACAGCTTATAGAATCTCCATTATGCATATTAAGTCCTTCAATTATCTTCATTGAAGCATATGTAGTTTTGTTGTATCAAATCACATATACATGATTGTATATGGCCCAACATTGATCATAAAACCTATGTCTTTTTTATCAATGTGATCATGTTTGGCTAAATCATCCATCACATCAAGGTCACCTATGTGTTCATCCTGTATTATGGTAGTGCCTAACCAGGACATGCAGCTAGGTGGCTCATACGAAACTATCCTAGGTGAAGGCTCATATGGTGCATAGGTTTCACTAAGTGAGGCATTTTGAGGGGTTGATGGAGCTCCTAAGGTGAATTCCTTAAAAGTCTTATGCATTTGGCCACTTTTCTCAAGGTACTCAATAAAATCAATATAAGATCATGTCCTCCTCATTTCATTCCCCCATCTTGGTATATCCAAACTGGTGTAATTATATTTTTTCTGGTAAAATTCTAGTGTCGGACTTGCTGGATTCACGTTCTCCATAATGGTGAACGGAAGAGTCAATGGAAAGGTTTTTACGAACAAAGACACAAAGAAAAGATAGAATACGAGAAAGCTAATAAAATGAAAATAAAAATCTCTCTAAAAAGGAATCTAATGAGTAGACCTAATCAAAATAAATTCCAACCGAAGCAATAACAATTCCCCGGGCTGCGGCGCCAAAAACTTGATGCGTGGGAATTGCACCAGGCTTTACCTCTCGAGGGATCTCGAGAAGCTTACAACCCCCACCAGGCAGTGTACCTGATCGTTGTAGTATAGTATAGTGACAAGTACCGGGGGATTGATCGTTCAACTCAGGAATAGTGTCGCTAGGATTAGAAAACCTAAGAACTAGGTCTAGAGATGAGGGATGATTCTTTTTGTATTTTTATATTTTATGAAAACAATTAAAAATCTCGGGTTTTAGAAGAGTGGGCAGAATTAGTTGCTAGTCAACTAACCCAAAAACTAAGATGCAATCAAAATAAAATAACAAAAATGAAAATAAACTAAATTAAGGTAGTGTTGTGAACAATATATGGGAGAATGGTGTTTACTTAGATTTCACTACTCCCTAGATATCTTTTACAGGTTAATTACTTGTTACAGTTGCGTGGATGACGGGTTGTATTCCTTAATACCATTCATGGGGTGGCGTACTTACTTCCCCAATTCTATAAGCTCCTACTTCACTCCTATGTCGAGCTGGCTAAGAAGCTCCTAACATGGGATCACTAGAATTCGCTCATGCATTAAATACAACCATAAAAACCTAGTACACATCGGTTCATGTTTCTTAAGACGTTCAAGCAAGTTACACAATGGAGATCTGCCAGTTTTTTTAAGCCTAACATTGAAATCATTCATCTATTACAACTATAAACAAGCAATCAACCTATAATCAACATATAGGTTTCATTACATCTAAGCAAACACACAATAGATCTAGCCTAGCATGTTAAAATCAAGACAAGTGTAAGATATATTCAAACAACACATAGACATATTGAATGAATTGGAAGAATACTTATCTCAATTGAACATGAAGGGTTTCAAGGGGTGAAAACCCTTGAAAATACTGTTACAAACGAGCTAGGGTTTATAAAGTTCGACCCTAATATTATCTACACAAGTTCCTCTTTTATGAATGAAAAATAGAAAAGTATAAATAGATTTTAAGAGGTGACGGCGTCTAGAGGAAAAATCTGACGCCGTCATCTCGCCGCCAATAAAGTTCTCGGACTGCCTAGATCCATAGCTGACGCCGTCATGTGTAACTCTGCTCTGGGCCATCACCACATTTACTCTTGACGCCCTTGTGCTGACGCCGTCACGTTTTCTCTGGGCCATCATCCATTTTGCTCTTGACGCCGTCATCTACTGTTCCCAGCAAGGAAAATTAAGACTTTGCCGTTTTCTTCACTTTTATGCTCCAAAAACGTCCAAAATGCTTCCTTTTCCAGAATTCACTCCCAAAGTACCTAAAATCACAAAAGGAACGATTTAGGGCAATATTTGATCAAATAAATTCCAATTCTGGCTTAAATGACCCCCTAAAAACGGTTCATTTTTCGCCTCATCATGGAACTTGAGGACCAAGTCTAGTTTCTCATGAAATCTTATGAAGCTCCTAAGCTTTCAAGCCAAGTGAACAAAATCACTTCTTTATGCGAATTATGTAGTGGTCCCCACGACACTCGTGATTGCGTGGAACTCCCCGGAACAGCATTTGCGGACTAAGCATCCTCGCGTACTGACGAAGCGGGAGATAAGTGGTACACTTTCAAACCCGAGCCAAACCCTTACGGTGATTCCTACAACCCTTCTTGGAAAAATCACCCGAACCTTTGGTGGAGACAAAACCAAAACAATTCTTCCAATCCGCCTAATCGTTACCAACCAAACGGTCCACCCTCCAACCGTACTTTCAACAACAATCCTTCTAATAACTATGGTAGTACCAATAATCTTGAAGGATTGATGTCCAAATTTATGGCATCTCAAGAAGCTCGCATAGCTAAGTTTGAAACCGAATTCAATCAACAATAAATGGAGATGACCAATAAGATTGACAACTTGTTGAAAGCCCTCAACTACCAAGCGTTGACTACACCTAGGAAGGACACTAGGGACGCCAATACTGGAATCCAAATTAAGGACCCCTCTTCATCCAAACACGTCCACTTTATCAATGTTGTCACCATTAAGCCAATAGATAAGGATATAGAAGAAAGTAACAAGGATGAAGTTGGAGTAGAAACCAAGACTAGGGATGAAAGTAAGGAAGTTGAGGTTAATATGGGAGAAAAGTTAGAGGAAGTAGAAAACGTAGAAGAATACTTTGATAAGTTGCCCACCAAGGAAGAATGGGAATATCACAAGGATTTATTCGATGATCCCGAGACACCATATATCCTTGGTTCACCCCTTATTAAAGTAGACGACCCCTCTAACATTAACATACCATGCAACATTGGGCATATGCATGTATGGAAAGCTTATATTGATCCTAGGTCTCCTATAAACATCATGACTAAGACTTATTATAATTGAGCAATGAAGAAGCAACTTGGTTATAGGATGATGCCCAGCAAGAATTTGATAAGTAATTTTGTAAGAAGAGTGAAAGGATTGCATGTAATTGTTGGAAACTTCACTTATGAGACCAACTTTGTGATAGTGGAGGATACTCGTCCGGTGATAGATGATTGCCTAAGTCAAGTAGTGTTCGGAAAACCGTTCGTTGAGGCCTCTAAGATGAGTTATGATCCAACTCTAGGGATAGTTAGATTCAAGGACGAGAATGATGAGATTGCTTACCAAATGCCCTATAAGATTGAACAATACCGCCTCCTATCAAACATAGAAAAGGAACACAAACAAGCGGTTTACTATAGGAATGATGAGTATAGACGTAGAGGAGTAGAATATGTTATGAATATAATACTTGGTTTCTACAAAGAATGCTTGCAACTAGGTCCGAAATGCAAAACTAATATAGGAGATGACCTAGAAAGTGAGACCAGAGATGAGGTCACGTAATAGCCCATGACCTTGAGTCTAGCTACAAGACTCGTATATAAAGAAAAGCGCTTCTTGGGAGGCAACCCATGCTTTGTGTGATTTTTAATTGTTTGATTGTTATTTATTTCCGTATGCATGCTTTATTTTTATTGTTGGTAGATCATGTTTCAAAACTAAAATGGTGAAAATACTTTATTTTGTCGTTTGGCTTTGTCTTAACCTCATCCAAAGGTATTTCGCAAAAGATAAGTGTAAGGGGAAACCCCAAATATGTTATTAAGAAACAAAATTGATCATGGTTCTCCACAATATTAAATGGACATGTATATTCGTATTTGTTAGGGGTCAAATGCTTGTATCGAGTCATAATGATGTTTTGTAGGATTTTCCAGGAAGTAGGACATAAGTTTTTTCAGAAATTTTCCGAAAACTTAACGTAAGGATTTCTGCAGATCACTTCTGACGGCGTCAGGAAATAATTCCTGACGGCGTCATGTGTAAAATTCTGGAAATTTTGCTAGTTTTGCTTTTCTAACGGAGTCTTAAAGTTTTTGTTAATTCTTTAGTTCTATAAACTCCAGAAAATCTGCAAACATTCATTACACAAGCATTATATCCATTTAATTCCTAGAAAGCAATTTAAGATATATATGTTATTTTTCTAGGATTTGTTAGTATATATAGATTGCTGCCGATTTTACGCGAGGTTACCTTGTTTGTTTTCTCAGGGTTAACAGGTCATGTATGACAAGAAGATGATTTATATTCTAGAAGGGAAGCTTTGATTGTTCGTTTTCTTGGAGGAAGATCTAACCTTGTTACCACATTATCCACACCGAACGAATCAGGGGAGTATTTGATTTCATTCCTTTACCTATTTCACTTTTACATTCTTTAATTGAACATTGGGGACAATGTTCATCCTAAGTGTAAGGGGAGGGTAAATGATGATACCTTATAGGATACACTTTCACTTGAGTTTGTTTGTTTGATGGTAGGTGTGTAATAAAACTATGAGAAATACTTGTTAGTGTAATTTTAGCGCCAAATTTAAAATTTTTTACAACATTTAGGAGTGAAACTTTAGCCTTAGCAAGCGTCTCATGGATAGGAGATTGTATGACTAGCACAAAACCGTATCATTCAAAAAAAATTTCCACCCAAATATGTGAGGTTCGCCTTTAGATTTGATAGGAAAAGCATTCATTATTAGTGCTTATGAGTGTACCGGTAGCATTTAGATTCTAGAACTTGCGTTAGTGATGCATCCCGAGACCGCTAGTGAGACTACATTCGTGTAGTAGGATTTACTACATGATAAAAGGCATTAGGATCACCCTTGTGTTAAACCCGTATCATAATTACTTGACCATTTAAGTCATATTACTTGGCTAGTAAAGTCAATTAATTTTTCCCACACCCTTAGCGTTGTACTCATTTTTAGTACACGAAACCCCTAGTACACCCCTCCGAGCCTATCTTTTTCATTTCTAACTTTAAGCACCTTACTTAAAGGAAGAATTTGTTACACCCCACTTAAATGTACACCCAAATCGCCTTAGCGTTCCGTGTATGCACTCATTTTTAGTGCATTATTGTTATATGTTTAAACCCTTAGTTAATTATCAAATTGATTACATGGTTGCTAAGTCGAGTCATATCCTTGTACATATTGTTTTAGGACGATTGGGACTCATGGGTAAAGTACTTGTGTTATGGAGTAATGGGGAAGAACATAATATTATTACCCCCATATGTGCGTTAATCTTAAAAGTACTCAAAGTGTTTTGATTATCTTAATTCGAGTCATTAGATTAGTTTATTGTAAAGTATGTAAAAATTCAAGTGTAAGGGAAATGTATATTCCCTATGATATATTATTTTGGATGGTAGGGTAAGAGTGTATGTTCAAAAAAAAAAAAAAAAAATTAAAAAAAAAAACCATATGGACTACCATCCCGTTTCATTCTATGTTTATTTTATGTTGTTTTTGTTATTTTTGATTTATTAGCTTAAGTCGAGTCTACTCTTGGCTTAGCAACGCCATATTGTACATGTAATTAACCAAGATTATTAACTCGCCACCAGTAAAGATTGCCTATATCCAACAAAACCGTGTATTCCATATCCCTACACCTAACGTTATAACCCTTTAAAAGACCTCTTTGATAGTTTATCCTAGGTGCTTACGCCAAATGGTGGAGGTTTGATCCTTTCCCAAGCCTATGGTAATCTATTTTGCTAAGACAGGTAGTGAGAGATGTTTTCCATTTCCATATTGTGATATATACTTTATTACACCCGAGAGATGTGAGTATCTAAACACTATTTGTGAGGTGCTAGTGTACGACCTCCGTGCTTGTCTTTGGTCTTTAGTGGAACAATTATTTGTTGTAATTACTTTTATATTAGTGTTAAATGACCCCTAACTTGTATTTTGATTAGAATAAAAGCGCATTTGCTTGAGGACAAGCAAATCTCAAGTGTAAGGGTATATGATGAGGCGAAAAATGATCCATTTTTAGGGGGTCATTTAAGCCCGGAATTGAATTTATTTGATCAAATATTGCCCTAAATCATTCCTTTTGTGATTTTAGGTACTTTTGGAGTGAATTCTGGAAAAGGAAGCATTTTGGACGTTTTTGGAGCATAAAAGTGAAGAAAACGGCAAAGTTGATGCGTAGGGATTGCACCAGGCTTTACCTCTCAAGGGATCTCGAGAAGCTTACAACCCCCACCAGGCAGTGTACCTGATCGTTGTAGTATAGTATAGTAACAAGTACCGGGGGATTGATCATTCAGCTAGGAATAGTGTCGCTAGGATTAGAAAACCTAAATACTAGTTCTAGAGATGAGGGATGATTATTTTTGTATTTTTATATTTTTTTTAGGAAGCAAGTAAATATCTCGGGTTTTAAGGATTTGGGCGGAATTAGTTGCTAGTCAACTAACCCAATACTAAAGATGCAATCAAAATAAAATATTAGAAATGAAAATAAAACTAAATTAACTAAGGTTGTGAGCAATAAGTGGAGAAATTGTGTTTACTTAGATTTCACTACTCCCTAGATATCTTTTACAAGTTAATTACTTGTTATAGTTGCGTGGATGACGGATTGTATTCCTTAATACCATTCATGGGGTGGCGCACTTAATTCCCCAATCCTGTGAGTGCCTACTTCACTCCTATGTCGAGCCGGCTAAGAAGCTCCTAACATGGGATCATTAGAATTTACTCATGCATTAAATACAACCAATAAAACCTAGAGCACGTCAGTTCATGTTTCCTAAGACGTTCAAGCATTTTACCATTCGGAGATCTGCCAGTTTTCTTAAGCCTAACATCGAAATCATTCATCCAATACAACCATAAACAAGTAATCAACACATAATCAATATCTAGGTTTCATTAGATCTAAGCAAACACAAGAGAGATCTAGCCTAGCATGGTGGAATTAAGACAAGCACAAGATATAGACAACCAACACATAGACATATTGATTGAATTAAGACAAACACAAGAGAGATCTAGCCTAGCATGTAAGGTTTCAAGGGCCGAAAACCCTTGAAAAACCTATAAAATTCGTAATAGGTTCGGCCTTAGGGTTTCTCCAAAACTTCTCCTTTTTTTATGAATGAAAATTAGAAAACTATATATAGGAAATTGAGGCTGACGGCGTCAAGACCAAATAGGTGACGCCGTCATCTCGCCGCCAAAATAATTCTCGGACTGCCTTGATCTACATCTGACGCCGTCATGTGTTAGGGTCTTCCAGGCCGTCACGTGTTTTACTCTTGACGCTATACTTGTGACGCCTTCATGTTTGCACTGGGCCGTCATGCAATTTACTCTTGACGCCGTCAGGATGTTGCTCTTGACGCCGTCACCTACTGTTCCCAGCAAGGAAAATTAAGACTTTGGCGTTTTCTTCATTTTTATGCTCCAAAAACGTCCGAATTGCTTCCTTTTCCAGATTTCTCTCCCAAAGTACCTAAAATCACAAAAGGAACGATTTAGGGCAATATTTGATCAAATAAATTCAATTTCGGGCTTAAATGACCCCTTAAAAGTGGTTCATTTTTCGCCTCATCATATACCCTTACACTTGAGATTTGCTTGTCCTCAAGTAAATGCGCTTTTATTCTACTCAAAAGATAAGTTAGGGGTCATTTAACACTAATATAAAAGTAATTACAACAAATAATCGTTCCACTAAAGACCAATAGACAAGCACGGAGGTCATACACTAGCACCTCACAAATAGTGTTTAGATACTCACATCTCTCGGGTGTAATAAAGTATAAATTACAATATGGAAACGGAAAATATCTCTCACTACCTGTCATAGCAAAATAGATTACCATAGGCTTGGGAAAGGATCAAACCTCCACCACATGGCGTAAGCACCTAGGATAAACTATCAAAGAGGTCTTTTAAAGGGTTGTAACATTAGGTGTAGGGATATGAAATACACAGTTTTGTTGGATAAAGGCAGTCTTTACTGGTGGCGAGTTAACAATCTTGGTTAATTACATGTACAATATGGCGTTGCTAAGCCAAGACTAGACTAGACTTAGGCTAATAAATGAAAAATAACAAAAACATAAAATGAACATAGAATAAAAAGGGATGGTAGTCCGTATGTTTTTTCTCTTTTTCTTTTTTCTATTTTTTTTTTTTTTTTTTTTTTTTTTGCTTACACTCTTACCCTACCATAAAAAATAATACATCATAGGGAATGGAAATTCCCCTTGCACTTGAATTTTTACATACTTTACAATAAACTAAACTAATGACTCGAATTAAGATAATCAAAACACTTGGAGCACTTTTAAGATTAACGTACATATAGGGGTAATAAATGATGTTCTTCCCCATTACTCCATAAATAAGTACTTTACCCATGAGTCCCAATCGTCCCAAAACAATATGTACAAGGATATGACTCGACTTAGCAACCATGTAATCAATTAGATAGTTAACTTTGGGTTTAACAAATAACAATAATGCACTAAAAATGAGTGCATACACGGAAGGCTAAGGCGATTTGGGTGTACATTTAAGTGGGGTGTAACAAATTCTTCCTTTAAGTAAAATGCTTAAAGTTAGAAACGAAAAGATATGCTCGGAGGGGTGTACTAGGGGTTTCGTGTACTAAAAATGAGTACAACGCTAAGGGTGTGGGAAAAATTAGTTGACTTAACTAGTCAAGTAATATGACATAAATGGTCAAGTAATTAGATACGGGTTTAACACAAGGGTGATCCTAATGCCTCTTATCATGTAGTAAGTCCTACTACACGAATGTAGTCTCACTAGCGGTCTCGGGATGCATCACTAACGCAAGTTCTAGAATCTAAATGCTACCGGTACACTCATAAGCATTAATAGTAAATGCTTTTCCTATCAAATCTAAAGGCGAACCTCACATATTTGGGTGGAAAATTTTTCTGAATGATACGGTTATGTGCTAGTCATACAATCTCCTATCCATGAGACGCTTGCTATGGCTAAAGTTTCACTCCTAAATGTTATAAAAAAATTTAAATTTGGCGCTAAAATTACACTAACAAGTATTTATCATAGTTTTATTACACATCTACTATCAAACAAACAAACTCAAGCGAAAGTGTATTTGTAAGTTATCATCGTTTTACCCTCCCCTTACACTTAAGATGAACATTGTCCCCAATGTTCAAGTAAAGAATGTAAAAGTGAAATAAGTAAAAAGAATGAAATCAAATACTCCCCTGATTCGCTCGGTATGGATAATAAGGTGGCCAGGTTAAATCTTCCTCCAAGAAAATGAACAATCAAAGCTTCCCTTCCAGAATATAAATCATCTTCTTATCATACATAACCTGTAAATCCTGAGAAAACAAACAAAGCAACCTCACATAAAATCGGAGGCAATCTATATAAGTTACTAAATCCTAGAAAACAAAGTAAGATATAATGCTTGTGGAATGAAGTTTGCAGATTTCCAGGAGATTATAAAACTTAATAATTCAACAAAAACTTTAAGACTCCGTTAGAAAAACAAAACCGGTAAAATTTCCAGGTTTTTACATGTGACGCCATCAAGAGTAATCTCGTGACGCCGTCAGAAGTGACCTGCAGAAATTCTTATGTTAAGTTTCCGGAAAATTTCTGGAAAAACTTGGTCCTACTTCCTGGAAAATCCTGCAAAACTTCATTATGACTCAATACAAGCATTTGACTCTAACAAATACGAATATACATGTTCACTTAATATTGTGGAGAATCATGATCGGTTTGTTTTTTAAAAACATATTTGGGGTTTCCCCTTACACTTATCTTTTGAAAAAATACCTTTAGGTGGAGTTAAGACTAGGTCAAAACAACAAAGTAAAGTATTTCCACTATTTAGTTTCGAAACATGATTTACCAACAATAAAAATAAAGCATGCATACGGAAGCAAATAACAAACAAACAAAAATAAAAATCACACAAAGCATGGGTTGCCTCCCAAGAAGCGCTTTTCTTTATTTACGAGTCTTGTAGCTAGACTCAAGGTCATGGGTTACTATGTGACCTCATCATTGGTTTCACTCTCTAGGTCGTCTTCTAAACTAGTATCGCTTTCATAGTGTAAGTACTTCAGGTCTTCGAACTCGAAGACATCTTCTCGATACTTAGAATCAAGCTTACTAACATCCTTAAAGAATCCACATGATAAATCAGAAGTGTTCTTACACCCTCTCCGAACATCTTCATCACACAAAATAAGTTGGGAACTTATCTTATCAAGCCCGTCACAATCGATTTCCTTAAGGTCTCTTCTCTTGTACGGCGTTTGGTATGAAACCCTCCTAATTCCATCAGCGAAGGTCATGATTCCGTTCCGGTCATCAACTATCAAATTAGTGATTTCAAAAAAGGGTGCTCCAAAAATGACTTGTGATAACCTAGGGTCGACATAGTCTTCGATGTTGTCCACAATCGTGAATTCCATAGTGAATGCCATATTTCCTACAAACACCTGGATTTCATGATCTTTACCAACCACTTTCTCTCCCTTGTAAACCATTCCCCATCTGCAGATATTGTTATAATGGAATAGGGACATAAAATTCTTCGGCAGGAATACGTTAATGTAGACGTTATCGAAGTACTTATGACCGATCATGCAGGGAATTTTGAAATTATTCGGATTACGCCATCTTATCTTCCCCGATTCTCCATCCCTTGATCCATATAGATTCCCCTCAAGGGAAGGACGATACTTGTATACCTCCTCAGTACCCCTACGAAAAATTACCTTCTTAATACCATTGGTAAACAATGCACTTCCATCCTTCTCATCAAGGATTACTCCCGATTCATTGATAAATGGTTTCCCAAGAACAAGGTTGGTTAATGTTTGATTGGTGAGAGGGTCCACATCATCAACCACGGCGAGGGCAATTTTGTAAACAAGTTCTCCAATCATAATTGACATATTTCTTATTACCCTTGCATTATCGACTTTTTCGCACAATATGCGTTCTGGGAAGGCTTCTTGGTATAGGGAAAGGGGTATTATGTTGTCTGGGAAACTAGGATCTATACGACTATCGGTTAAGAGCTTTTCCTCAATGCTGCAGGAAATCTTAAAAACTTTAGGGTTGCTTACATTAGTCCCATCGCTATTCCCACTGGTAACATCCTCCATTTTTCTCTCAGGCTCCTCTAAAATTGATTTACCCAAAATGGTTGGATTTCTCGTATGCTCTTCCGATCTCTCTTTCCCTTCATCCGATTTGCTAGATTCTTGCGCGGTGCACTGCTCGGATGAGTTGGTAGGGCTTCTGGCCAAATCGTGGTCCACCCTTGAGGTCTCAAAACTTGATGCGTAGGGATTGCACCAGGCTTTACCTCTCAAGGGATCTCGAGAAGCTTACAACCCCCACCAGGCAGTGTACCTGATCGTTGTAGTATAATATAGTGACAAGTACCGGGGGATTGATCGTTCAGCTAGGAATAGTGTCGCTAGGATTAGAAAACCTAAATACTAGTTCTAGAGATGAGGGATGATTATTTTTGTATTTTTATATTTTTTTTAGGAAGCAAGTAAATATCTTGGGTATTAAGGATTTGGGCGGAATTAGTTGCTAGTCAACTAACCCAATACTAAACATGCAATCAAAATAAAATACTAGAAATGAAAATAAAACTAAATTAACTAAGGTTGTGAGCAATAAGTGGAGAAATTGTGTTTACTTAGATTTCACTACTCCCTAGATATCTTTTACACGTTAATTACTTGTTATAGTTGCGTGGATGACGGATTGTATTCCTTAATACCATTCATGGGGTGGCGCACTTAATTCCCCAATCCTATGAGTGCCTACTTCACTCCTATGTCGAGCCGGCTAAGAAGCTCCTAACATGGGATTATTAGAATTTACTCATGCATTAAATACAACCAATAAAACCTAGTTCACGTCAGTTCATGTTTCCTAAGACGTTCAAGCATGTTACCATTTGAAGATCTGCCAGTTTTCTTAAGCCTAACATCGAAATCATTCATCCAATACAACCATAAACAAGTAATCAACACATAATCAATATCTAGGTTTCATTAGATCTAAGCAAACACAACAGAGATCTAGCCTAGCATGGTGGAATTAAGACAAGCACAAGATATAGACAACCAACACATAGACATATTGATTGAATTAGAAGAACACTTATCTCAATTACACATGTAAGGTTTCAAGGGCTGAAAACCCTTGAAAAACCTGTAAAATTCATAATAGGTTCGGCCTTAGGGTTTCTCCAAAACTTCTCCTTTTTTAGGAATGAAAATTAGAAAACTATATATAGGAAATTGAGGCTGATGGCGTCAAGACCAAATAGATGACGCCGTCATCTCGCCGCCAAAATAATTCTCGGACTGCCTTGATCTACATCTGACGCCGTCATGTGTTAGGGTCTTCCAGGCCGTCACGTGTTTTACTCTTGACGCTCTACTTGTGACGCCTTGATGAGGCAAAAAATGATCCATTTTTAGAGGGTCATTTAAGCCCGAATTCGAATTTATTTGATCAAATATTGCCCTAAATCGTTCCTTTTGTGATTTTAGGTACTTTGGGAGTGAAATCTGGAAAAGAAAGCAATTCGGACGTTTTTGGAGCATAAAAGTGAAGAAAACGCCAAAGTCTTAATTTTCCATGCTGGGAACAGTAGGTGACGGCGTCAAGAGTAACTCCCTGACGGCGTCAAGAGCAAAATTCCATGACGATCCAGTAAAGATTTGAAGGCGTCACGAAGTAGGGCGTCAAGAGTAAAAGTCATGACGGCCTGGAAATGATTATCACTTGACGACGTCAAATATAGATCAAGGCAGTCCGAGAAGAGTTTTGGCGGCGAGGTGACGGCGTCACAAGATTGGTCTTGACGCCGTCAGACCCCTTTTCCTATATATAGTTTTCTAATTTTCACATTAAGAAGAGAGAAGTTTTGGAGAAACCCTAAGTACGAACTTGGTGCGAATTTTACAGGTTTTTCAAGGGTTCCAAGCCCTTGATACCTTTCATGTGTAATTGAGATAAGTGTTCTTTTAATTCAATCAATATGTCTATGTGTTGGTTGTCTATATCTTGTTCTTGTCTTAATTCCATCATGCTAGGCTAGATCTATCTTGTGTTTGCTTGGATCTAATGAAACCTAGATGTTAATTATGTGTTGATTACTTGTTTATTCTTGTCTTGGATGAATGATTTATATGTTAGGCTTAAGAAAACTGGCGGATCTCCAATTGGTAACATGCTTGAACGTCTTAAGAAACATGAACCGACGCGCACTAGGTCTTTATTGGTTGTATTTAATGCATGAGCCACTCTTTACAATCCCTATAGTTGTGCTGGGCATGGTGTAGGAGGAGATAAGAGCTCATAGAATTGGGAAGTTAAGTGTGCCACCCCATGAATGGTATTAAGGAATACGATCCGTCATCCATGCAATTATAACAAGTAATTAACGTGTAAAAGATGTCTAGGGAGTAGTGAAATCTAAGTAAACACATTTTCTCCACTTATTGCTCACAACTTTAGTATAATTTAGTTAATTTTCATTTCTTGTATTTTATTCTGATTGCATCTTTAGTATTGGGTTAGTTGATTAGCAACTAATTCCGCCCAAATCTTTCATACCCGAGATTTTTAATTGCTTTCATAAAATATAAAAACATAAAAATAATCATCTCTCACCTTTAGAACTAGTATTTAGGTTTTCTAATCCTAGCGACACTATTCCTAAGCTGAACGATCAATCCCCCGGTACTTGTCACTATACTATACTACAACGATCAGGTACACTGCCTGGTGGGGGTTGTAAGCTTCTGAAGATCCCTTGAGAGGTAAAGCCTGGTGCAATTCCCACGCATCAAGTTTTTGGCCCCGTTGCCGGGGATTGTCTATCTTTACATTTATTCTTAAACTTTCGCAAAAGAGTGCGGCGCTATCAAGTTTTTGGCGCCGCAGCCCGGGGAATAGTTATTGTCTAGGTTAGAATCTCTTTTTATTAGGTCTACTTGCTAGATTCCTTTCTAGTAAGATTTTATTTTTATTTTTAGGATTTCTTTAGTCTATCTTTTCTTTGTGTCTTTGTTTGTAAAAACCTTTCCATTGACTATTCCGTTAGCCATTATGGAGAACGCGAATCCACCAAGTCCGACACTAGAGTTTTACCAGAAAAAATATAATTACACTAGTTTGGATATAACAAGATGGAGGAATGAAATGAGGAGGACAGGATCTTATATTGATTTTATTAAGTACCTTGAGAAAAGAGGCCAAGTGTATAATGCTTTTAAAGAATTCACCTTAGGAGCTCCATCAACCCCTCAAAATGCCTCACTTAGTGAAACCTATGCACCATATGAGCCTTCATCTAGGATAGTTTCGTATGAGCCACCTAGCTGCATGTCATGGTTAGGCCCTACCATAATACAGGATGAACACATAGGTGACCTTGATGTGATGGAGGATGTAGCTGAACATGATCACATTGATAAAAAAGACCTAGGTTTTATGATCGATGATGATGAATCTCAAGAAACAGATGATGAATCTCTTGGGCAATTTGTATATAGTAGTCATAATATTGAGGATGATCCTTATGATTCGGACGTAGAAGTTGAGATGCCTAGAGAAGTACGTGAGATACTTGGGAAAATGTTAGGGTTAGATTATAATGAAACACATGTTGAGGATTTAGGTGATCTTAACACAAGGAATGGTGAAGTAAATAACATAGGCCCACAAAGTACCCCACAAGTCCTACCATCATTTGATGCGTACATACCTCCCTTGACTTACCCGGAAAAAGTAGAAGAGACTATAGGAACCCTAATAGAGGTGGAACCTTTGAACCAAACACAACTAGAGGATATAGGTTTGAATACTTATAATGATAACCTTACTCTTAGTTCTAGGGGAAGTTCCTAGTTTTGATGAACCAGAGCCTCAACCAAAGCCGTTACCTAATCTTCCATCTTTAGATGTGAATTTAGGAATTGAAATAGGTCCCGATCCACCCATCAAACCATATAGTCCAGGTAGTCTTAGGATAAAGGTATTGGACTCTAAGCCTTGTAGAGAAGAAGCCAATATAGGAGTGGAAAATGACCTTACATACTTACATCACCCATTTATGATTGATCATAAGAAACATTATGGGTTTAAACCGGGTTTAATAGGTCAAGATGGGTCCCCAACTAGTAATCTCTTGAAGTTGATTGAAAATGATCCCTTTCTAGGAGAAAATCTTAATCCAACCATTAACCCGATTGAATTAGGTAAGGTTATGATGATAGGAGCATACCCCTTTGAGCATATAATTCATCCACCACTCTTTCCTCATGAGGCATATTTCTACCCTAAGGATGTGTATCGCTACTTCCACCCGCACTTAATCCTAAGTGAAGGAAAAACCTCCCCTATTCCCGTTAAATAAGGGTAGAGTCAGGCTCGTGACTCGAACAAAAACAAGCGCTTCTTGGGAGGCAACCCATGTTTTGTGTGATTTTATTTTGTTTGTTTGTTATTTGCTTCCATATGCATGATTAGTTTTTATTGTTGGTTGATCATGTTTCTAAACTAAATAGTGGAAATACTTTACTTTGTTGTTTTGGCCTAGTCTTAACTCCACCTGAAGGTATTTTTGCAAAAGATAAGTGTAAGGGGAAACCCCAAATATGTTTTTAAGAAACAAACCGATCATGATTCTCCACAATATTAAATGAACATGTATATTCGTATTTGTTAGAGTCAAATGCTTGTATTGAGTCATAATGAAGTTTTGCAGGATTTTCCAGGAAGTAGGACCAAGTTTTTCCAGAAATTTTCCAGAAACTTAACACAAGAATTTCTGCAGGTCACTTCTGACGGCGTCAAGTGTAAAAATCTGGAAATTTTACCAGTTTTGTTTTTCTAACGGAGTCTTATGGTTTTTTGTGAATTATTTAGTTTTATAATCTCCAGGAAATCTGCAAACTTCATTCCACAAACATTATATCTTATCTTGTTTTCTAGGATTTAGTAACTTATATAGGATGCTGCCGATTTTACGCGAGGTTGTTTTGTCTATTTTCTCAGGATTTACAGGTTATTTATGACAAGAAGATGATTTATATTCTGGAAGGGAAGCTTTGATTGTTCATTTTCTTGGAGGAAGATTTAACCTGGCCACCTTATAATCCATACCGAGCGAATCAGGGGAGTATTTGATTTCATTCTTTTTACTTTTTAACTTTTACATTCTTTACTTGAACATTGGGGACAATGTTCATCTTAAGTGTAAGGGAGGGTAAAAAGATGATACCTTACATATGCACTTTCGCTTGAGTTTGTTTTGTTTGATGGTAGATGTGTAATAAAACTATGAGAAATACTTGTTAGTGTAATTTTGGCATCAAATTTAAAATTTTTTACAACATTTAGGAGTGAAACTTTAGCCATAGCAAGCGTCTCATGGATAGGAGATTGTATGACTAGCACATAACCGTACTTTCAGAAAAATTTTCCACCCAAATATGTGAGGTTCGCCTTTAGATTTGATAGGAAAAGCATTTACTATTAGTGCTTATGAGTGTACCGGTAGTATTTAGATTCTAGAATTTGCGTTAGTGATGCATCCCGAGACCGCTAGTGAGACTACATTCGTGTAGTAGGATTTACTACATGATAAGAGGTATTAGGATCACCCTTGTGTTAAACCCGTATCATGATTACTTGACCATTTAAGTCATATTACTTGGCTAGTTAAGTCAACTAATTTTTCCCACACCTTAGCGTTGTACTCATTTTTAGTACACGAAACCCCTAGTACACTCCTCCGAGCCTATCTTTTCGTTTATAACTTTAAGCATTTTACTTAAAGGAAGAATTTGTTACACCCCACTTAAATGTACAACCAAATCGCCTTAGCCTTCCGTGTATGCGCTCATTTTTAGTGCATTATTGTTATTTGTTAAACCTTAAGTTAATTATCTAATTGATTACATGGTTGCTAAGTCGAGTCATATCCTTGTACATATTGTTTTGGGACGATTGGGACTCATGGGCAAGTACTTATTTTATGGAGTAATGGGGAAGAACATCATTTATTACCCCCATATGTACGTTAATTTTAAAAGTGCTCCAAGTGTTTTGATTATCTTAATTCGAGTTATTAGATTAGTTTAATGTAAAGTATGTAAAGATTCAAGTGTAAGGGGAACGTTCATCCCCTATGATGTATTATTTTGGATGGTAGGGTAAGAGTGTATAAAAAAAATAAAAAAAAAAAGGAAAAAAGAGAAAAAAACATACGGACTACCATCCCTTTTCATTATATGTTCATTTTATGTTTTTGTTATTTTTCATTTATTAGCTTAAGTCAAGTCTAGTCTTGGCTTAGCAACGCCACATTGTACATGTAATTAACCAAGATTGTTAACTCGCCACCAGTAAAACTTCCTTTATCCAACAAAACCGTGTATTTCATATCCCTACACCTAACGTTACAACCCTTTAAAAGACCTCTTTGATAGTTTATCCTAGGTGCTTATGCCATGTGCTGGAGGTTTGATCCTTTCCCAAGCCTATGGTAATCTATTTTGCTATGACAGGTAGTGAGAGATATCTTCCGTTTCCATATTGTAATTTACTCTTTATTACACCCGAGAGATGTGAGTATCTAAACACTATTTATGAGGTCCTTGTGTATGACCTTCGTGCTTGTCTATTGGTCTTTAGTGGAACGATTATTTGTTGTAATTACTTTTATATTAGTGTTAAATGACCCCTAACTTGTCTTTTGAGTAGAATAAAAGCGCATTTGCTTGAGGACAAGCAAATCTCAAGTGTAAGGGTATATGATGAGGCGAAAAATGATCCGTTTTTAGGGGGTCATTTAAGCCCGAATTCGAATTTATTTGATCAAATATTGCCCTAAATCGTTCCTTTTGTGATTTTAGGTACTTTGGGAGTGAAATCTGGAAAAGGAAGCAATTCGGACGTTTTTGGAGCATAAAAGTGAAGAAAACGCCAAAGTCTTAATTTTCCATGCTGGGAACAGTAGGTGACGGCGACAAGAGTAACTCCCTGACGGCGTCAAGAGCAAAATTCCATGACGATCCAGTAAAGATTTGAAGGCGTCACGAAGTAGGGCGTCAAGAGTAAAAGTCATGATGGCCTGGAAATGATTATCACTTGACGGCGTCAAATATAGATCAAGGCAGTCCGAGAAGAGTTTTGGCGGCGAGGTGACGGCGTCACAAGATTGGTCTTGACGCCGTCAGACCCCTTTTCCTATATATAGTTTTCTAATTTTCACATTAAGAAGAGAGAAGTTTTGGAGAAACCCTAAGTACGAACTTGGTGCGAATTTTACAGGTTTTTCAAGGGTTCCAAGCCCTTGATACCTTTCATGTGTAATTGAGATAAGTGTTCTTTTAATTCAATCAATATGTCTATGTGTTGGTTGTCTATATCTTGTTCTTGTCTTAATTCCATCATGCTAGGCTAGATCTATCTTGTGTTTGCTTGGATCTAATGAAACCTAGATGTTAATTATGTGTTGATTACTTGTTTATTCTTGTCTTGGATGAATGATTTATATGTTAGGCTTAAGAAAACTGGCGGATCTCTAATTGGTAACATGCTTGAACGTCTTAAGAAACATGAACCGACGCGCACTAGGTCTTTATTGGTTGTATTTAATGCATGAGCCACTGTTTACAATCCCTATAGTTGTGCTGGGCATGGTGTAGGAGGAGATAAGAGCTCATAGAATTGGGGAGTTAAGTGTGCCACCCCATGAATGGTATTAAGGAATACGATCCGTCATCCATGCAATTATAACAAGTAATTAACGTGTAAAAGATGTCTAGGGAGTAGTAAAATCTAAGTAAACACATTTTCTCCACTTATTGCTCACAACTTTAGTATAATTTAGTTAATTTTCATTTCTTGTATTTTATTTTGATTGCATCTTTAGTATTGGGTTATTTGATTAACAACTAATTCCGCCCAAATCTTTCATACCCGAGATTTTTAATTGCTTTCATAAAATATAAAAACATAAAAATAATCATCTCTCACCTTTAGAACTAGTATTTAGGTTTTCTAATCCTAGCGACACTATTCCTAAGCTGAACGATCAATCCCCCGGTACTTGTCACTATACTATACTACAACGATCATGTACACTGCCTGGTGGGGGTTGTAAGCTTCTCAAGATCCCTTGAGAGGTAAAGCCTGGTGCAATTCCCACGCATCACGCCTTCATGTTTGCACTGGGCCGTCATGCAATTTACTCTTGACGCCGTCAGGATGTTGCTCTTGACGCCGTCACCTACTATTCCCAGAAAGGAAAATTAAGACTTTGGCGTTTTCTTCACTTTTATGCTCCAAAAACGTCCGAATTGCTTCCTTTTCCAGATTTCTCTCCCAAAGTACCTAAAATCACAAAAGGAACGATTTAGGGCAATATTTGATCAAATAAATTCAATTCCGGGCTTAAATGACCCCTTAAAAGTGGTTCATTTTTCGCCTCATCAAAAGTCTTAATTTTCCTTGCTGAGAACAGTACCTGACGGCGTCACCAAATCCTACATGATGGCGTCAAGAGGAAAACAAGAGGTGAAGAGGATAGAGTCCATGACGGTCCAGAAAATTTTTTATATTAGGACATGACGGCGTCACCATAGGCCATCATGGTCCCTTTACACGTGACAGCCCAGAGGAAATTTACTCTTGATGGCGTCAGATCTAGATCTAGGCAATCCGAGAATATTATGGGCGCCGGGTTGACGGCGTCAGAATTTTCTTCTTGACGCCGTCACATTGGAAAATCTATATATAGTTTTGTAATTTTCATTCATTAGGGAGGACACTTTTAGGGACGACTTGGGGAAACCCTAGCACGATTTTATCAGTATTTTCAAGGGTTTTTACCCTTTGAAACCTTTCATGTTCAATTAAGATAAGTATCATTTCAATTCATTCAATATGTCTATGTGTTGTTACGGATGTAGTGAAACCTAGATGTTGATTATAGGTTGATTGCTTGTTTATAGTTGTTATGGATGAATGATTTTGATGTTAGGCTTAAGAAAACTGGCATACTTCCATAGTGTAACTTGCTTGAACGTCTTAAGAAAAATGAACCAATGCGTACTAGGTTTTTATGGTTGTATTTAATGCATGAACGAATTCTAGTGATCCCATGTTAGGAGCTTCTTGCAGGCTCGACATAGGAGTGAAGTAGGAGCTTATAGAGTTGGGGAAGTACGTACACCACCCCACGATTGGTATTAAGGAATATAACCCGTCATCCACGCAACTGTAACAAACTATCAACCTGTAAAAGATATCTAGGGAGTAATGAAATCTAAGTAAACACAATTTTCCCATTTATTGTTCACACCACTAGTTTAATTAGATTTATTTATATTTTTGTTATTTTATTTTGATTGCATCTTAGTTATTCGGTTAGTTGACTAGCAACTAATTCCACCCACTCTTCCAAAACCCGTGATTTTAATTGCTTTTATAAAAATATAAAAATACAAAAAGAATCATCCCTCATCTCTAGACCTAGTTTTTAGGCTTTCTAATCCTAGCGACACTATTCCTGAGTTGAACGATCAATCCCCCGGTACTTGTCACTATACTATACTACAACGATCAGGTACACTGCCTGGTGAGGGTTGTAAGCTTCTCGAGATCCCTCGAGAGGTAAAGCCTGGTGCAATTCCCACGCATCATGGATGAAGCTTTGGATCACTTGGAAACAAAGACTTATGAATGTATGATCAAAGGCTTTTAGAATAGAAATAGAGATTGAGTTCAGAAAGTTTTTAGTGCAAAAAGGTGAAGAAAATATGTGGGAATGAACCACTATTTATAGGCACAAAATTACTGTTCTAGAGCGTGGCCGGTCCCTTAATGATTAAGGGGGCCGCCCCTCCAGAACGTTGAACATTTTTGTCCTTTTGTGGGGAAGGTTTTTCAGGATTAATTTTGCCATTTTTGGTTGAAAATTTGAATTCATATATTTATAATGAATTAAACATATTCTTTTAATTCCAAAAATGTTTTATAAAAGATATAAGATGTTTTATGACATTTTACAAAAATCTAGTGATTAAGAAAATGTTCCTTTGATCATATAATGCATTAGTCAATTTGTTTATTCATACCTTAAGTGATTAGCTTGTTGAAATGAGTATTTATGACTAAATATTTGTTTACGTCATACTCTTTGATTTGAATGAGTTTTCATTTTGTGATTATCAAAACGTAGAGATGTCGAAAAATATTAATAACGTTTTTAAGCATTATTTATATCAACATTTCTTTTTCTTTTTCTCTTTCGCTTTGGGGCTCAACACAACCACTAGCCCACCAGGTTTCATATTTTATTTTTCTTTTGTTTTGGGCCGAGACTACACCAAGCCCACACCACTTGTCTTTTTCCAAATCCACCAACACATATATACATAGAACTCACCATTTCATTTTTGTTGTCCCTCACACGACTCGAACTCGACATCACATGGCACATTCGTTTTTCTTTTCAATTTCATATCATTTCTTTTGTTTTTGTTCGACACCACAGTAAACACAAACACAAGACACAACCTTGCAAACCATATTCTCCTTTCACTTTGTTCGACTCGACACAAAGTCACCCAACACCCTCACATTTTCTTTTGTTTCCTTGTCGACCCAACCTCCTCATGAAATCTTTCCTTCTTTTCTTTCTTTGCCCCACTCGACACCAACACCAAGCCAATTAACTTTTTCTCTCGTGTCACTTCAAGACGTTTTCTTTCTTCTTTGCTTCCTTGCACCTCGACACTACTCCACCCTCCACTTCTTTTCCTCCTTTGCATGAAAGAACACCCAAAACCCAACAGTTAGCCACCCTACAACCTTAAACAAATATTATAATCCATAACCTTTTTATTAAAAACACTTTAACCAATGGATCTTATGCCCCTTATACACCAACATTTTGCAAACCACTCTCCCTCTTTCCTTGGAAAATGTGGCTAAGTACATGATTGGCTCTGAACTAGTCAACTTTTATTAGTCAACCACTTGTGAATGGTCAACCGTAAAAGTCAAACTAATCAAGCCAATACTCCGTGGATAGTATAGTGTTTTCCCGGGTCGTTAAAGTCCCAGCGAGATTGAAATGGTGTCGTTTGAAATCGTTTTTGAGAAAGTGGCACTGAGGACAGTGGCCAGATGATGTGGAGTTGGTATTGCTACTGTTATTTTGGTATTTGTACACAGATATAATATTCACAAAAATCAGATAACAGATATGTGCACGTAATCACAGTTCAGATATACGCAATCGGACTAAAAAAGTGGGATTTTGGTATTTATCAAACTACAGGGGGTGCTTTTGACACTTTTTAAAACTTAAAATTAAAAATGAAAATGAAATTATAAAAATGATTAAAATACTATTTAAATATTATTTAATTAATTAAACTATTTAAAATCTAAATTAAAACCTAATTTAATTTAACTAAAAATGACAAAAGATTTAAATTAAACTAAAAATTAGTAAAAATATTTTCTAAACCTAAATTAGAACTTGAAGAAAGTATAAAAAATAAAAATAAATATTTTTGACTTTTTGTAGTTTTGTTATTAATTAAAAACTATTTAACTTAATTTAACTAATTAAACTACTTTTAATTAATATTAATACTAAATTAACTTATAAAATTAAGAGAAAATTTATAAAATTACTTAACCATCACTGGAATCCTACAAAATTATAAAAACTCTAAAAATTATGTTTTAAGATTAAACAACTAATTATTTACCTTTTAATTAACTTAAGTCTATTTTAAACAAATAAAATAAGAAAAATGGAAAATGAATAGTAGAATTTGAAACTATATTTTCTAAAAGTCTATTATACTATATTAGAACTAAGAAAAATATAAAAACTAAGTTTAACTTTATAAAAACTAAATAAGCTATTTATTACTTAATATTAATTAATAATAAAGAAATCTAAAATTAAATCTAATAAATACTAAATGGTAATATAAAAATCTGAAAATTTTACCAAAATTACTTTACTAAATAAGGTAATTAATAAAAATATAAAAATACTAATTACTTAATGAAAATCTAAAAATGAAAATTAAAATTAAATTGAATTAAATAGAAACTATCACTTATTTTAAACTTGACTTTTTTGGATTTTTCTTTTACAAACTTGATTAATACCTAAAAACAACTACTTTTGATGAAAACAACTTTTTTGTAAATGAAAAATAAGCACTTTGCACCCCCTTGGCTTATACAGTTGACTTATGTTTACTGTGTGGTCAATTTAGGTCAAATGAGTGAAGGTGGGGTCCACAAGGGTAAAAATGAATACCAACAAGCTTAACAATCACAAATAAGCCAGAAACAACAACATTTGATCTCAAATAAGCTGAATAAGTCCAAATAAGCACTTAGCAAAGATGAGTTTTACTCAGATTATGGGACAGACTTTATGGCTAATTCCAGGTGGGGTCCACAATGTTTAAGGTCAAACAGATGGTCAATCCACACTCCCTGGTAGGAAGGGGGTTGGGAAAAGTCAACTGGAACCCCTAGGGCCCACTGAGGTGGTCTGCAACCACCACCAAAGTTGGTGGTGTGGTGGAGGTCTGATGTGCACAGGGCAAGCTCTTGCCCTGCAACTCACTTTGGAGGTCTGTGGGACCCACTTAGACTTTCACAAAAATTAAGAAAAAATTAGGGCTTGAAGATCAGCTGATTGACTCTAACCACAACAAATTTCAACCCTTAATTCCCATCACACAATTCACAATTGATCTTGGAAATTTAGCAAAAATCTGAGAAGATGAATTTGACTTTTTGATGAGAAAATGGTTCTTTGACTTTGATGAAATTACAATGATCTTTACTGATTCAAAGTGATATAATGGACTGTAATGAGACTAAATCTAACAATCTTAACTAATTATGAAAAGGTTTGATGGGAAATCACACTCAAAACCTTAACAGTGAACAAGATTAAGGCATTCAAATTGGATTTTGACTTTTTAACTAATAGCTACTTATTTTTATGACCCAACTGAGCTAATATACCCTAATGTATTATGTTTATGCAAGTTACACAAACAACATTCAACTGGAACATATGGGAACATGCAAAACCAAACACCCCTTTTGTGGGACTGTTTTGAGCTTTTCAAAGCAGATGGTTCCTAGGGTTTGTAAACTTGATTTTTAACTAATGATTATGATTAGATATGCCTATTTAAGCACTTGGAAACAGCTTGTAACAATAATAGCACAAAGATACTACTTACACTGATCTTTGACAGTTAAATCTAAGATTATGAGTAACTAATGATTCTAACAAACTAGAGATGATTATCAAACTTAAAACTACTCAAACAATGCTTAAACAACACAAACAAGCACAGATTAACAGATATAAGCAAGCAATTTAGAATCTAACTAGTAACAAGGATTTTAGTGGAAACTTGAAATGAGACAAAGCTTACAACCAACCCCTAGCTGAACAAGGGGCTTCTCCACAGAAGCCTATCTTTAGATAGGCCAAACCAGCTCCAAGATTGATCACCAATACCTTCTTCAAACCTGAAAACAAGAATCAAACAAGACAATTGACCAACGTTGACTATTTTTGTGTTTTTAGTTTTCTTCTAGTGTAACTGAGTTTTAGATGTCTCTAAAGCTTCAACAAGCTTCTTGGAACCTACATGAACTATTCTTAGTCCATAATTCAGTACACCATTTGACACTTAAGCTTATTGAATAATTCAGAAATGAGTAAATTGCAATGATGAAAGATAGAACTGAAACTTGTGATTTTATAACTTCAAAAGTTTTAAATTACAATACTAACACTACTACAATACTTGAAATTGAAAAGATTACACTGAATTGAAAGATAATTTAAATTCGACACTAATTAAACCTAAAATAAACTACACACTCCTATTCCTTGCTTTCTTCTCCTTTTATAGCCTTCCTTTAGGGTTCCCAGCACCCTTGCCATCATTTCCCACCTCTTTCTTCAAGTTTTGGTCCACTCAAATGCTTCCACGTGTTTTGGCGGGAAAGACCCAATTTGCAAATTGCTCTGATATACGCAAGGGGGGGTGGTGCATTAATTGTGATGTGAGGGTAGGTGCAGGGAGGTGTGGGGATGTGATGATTGCCCTGCAAGTGGTGGTGGTGGAGCTGCGAAACCATGGGGGGGAAATGGTGGTTTGGCGGTTTGGGGGTGTTTGACTAGTTTTGACCAGGGTCAACGTTGACCCTGGGTTTTAGTTTGGTTTGTGGTGGGCTGGTAACACTTGGGCCTAAAGGATAGGAATTGGGTGGGCTTATGGGTAAATGGGTATTGGATTGGATTTGTGTTTATAATAAATAAGGGTCCGGTTGTGGTTTATGGATTACACAAGGACTAATTTTGTAAATTTCCGAAAGTTGAGGGTTGTAATTTGGCAATCTTCAAAAGTATTTTAAAGGGTGAATTATGCCATATCATGAATAGTGCAAGGCCCTGGAATGATTTTTCAATTTATTTTTCACCAGGGACTGAAACCGTCAAACTTTCAAACTTCAGGGACCATTTGTGTAATTTTCACCAAACTTTCCACCAGGGACCAATCCTGTCATAAAAGGTTAGTGCAAGGACAAAATTTGTTTTTCTCAAAAATTTTAATATCCCAGGGACCATTTTTGACAATTTTCAAAGTTCAGGGACTAAACTTGACATTTTGTGAAACTTTTCACCAAAGGACTAATTATGTAACTTTTTGATTTATAAGGACCTTTGGTGACTTTTTCAAGTTTTTAGAATGACCAGGGACTAGATTTGACAACTTTTGAAAGTTGGGGGACTGAAACTGCCAATTTTGCAAACTTTGTGCGTTTTTCATCTGTTTTTGGTATTTTTGCATTTGAAACATGTAAAACACTTTCCTGGGATATTTTCACTATTTTGATTCATTATTGAGTGTTTTTGGATGTTTTGGCAGCTCAGAAATGGTAAAAATGATGAGTATTTACACACTCATCAATCCCCCACACTAAAACATTGCTAGTCCCTAGCAATCTTTTGAGAAAAAACCTGATGGATTTGAAATTCTCTTTACCAAAAGCCATCACTTCTGGAGTAGCCAGGTGTAAGAACTGTGGCACACCTGATAACCGTGTGATTTTGAGCAAACCACCAGCTGTCAACGGATTTGATTTGTCTTTACCAAAAGCCGTTTGCTTCTGGACTAGCCAGCATCTTGATGGACTAAGTCAACATCTTGGTGAGCTGATTACCAATTATGGATTTTCCACAGCCTTTACTACAAGCCATAATCTTGTGGGCTAGTCAACTCATTTGCTTATGAGGATACGGGGGAGCTGAAAAACCATACAATTTTTGGCAAATTGCCAGCCATCAACGGGTTTGAGATGTCTTTACCAAGAGCCGTTTGCTCCTGGACTAGCCAATCCATTTGTCATTTAGACTTTGGCGGACTGATAACCACAAAAATTTTGAAATAAAGTGAAAAATTTTGAAAAATTTAGGCCTAAAAACGGGGGTACTTAGAAAGTTTTGTGATAAAATTCGTAAGAATTCCCCCCCCCCCCCCCCCACTAGAACTGAATATTGTCCTCAATATTCAAAGTCCCGGCTATTATGCCGAATCTCTGAACGGAAAAAGCTAATATTCGATGCTAACTGTGGAAATATGGATTTTATTTTTCACTTTATTTATCTGTACATACAATCACACTTTTTTTTTTTTTTTTTTTTTTTTTTTGAGAACTTATATACATATTTACTTTTCAACAGTGGGGGACGGCCACTCCCCCACACTAGGGTGGTAGAAAGTAGAAAGAAGTCAGAAATACGGGTGAAAACCCATATGTGTCGCTAATTTTTGTTCACCGAGTCGCCAGCTTGACTCGATCCCCGAATTCATTGGTCCATGGGGAAAGTTTGGAGATCCGGGACAACCATGGGTGGTATGTCCTCTCCAAAATAATGTTTCAATCTATGACCATTCACTTTGAAGTTGGGACCTTCGGGTTGAGATAACTCAACAGTCCCGTATGGATATACTTTAGCAATAGTGAATGGTCCAGTCCATCGGGTTTTTAATTTCCCCGAGAAGATCTTTAATCTTGAGTTGAAAAGAAGGACTCTGTCACCGACGTTGAAAACGCGGTTCTTAATTTTAGAGTCGTGAATCTTCTTTGTCTTTTCTTTGTAGATCAAAGAGTTCTCGTAGGCTTGATCACGAAGTTCATATAATTCATTGATTTGAACCTTACGGTGATCACCCGCTTTATGAAGGTCGTAGTTAGCATGTTTCAAGGCCCAGTAGGCTTTGTGCTCGAGCTCGATCGGTAAATGACACGCCTTCCCGTATACAAGCTTGTATGGAGTACACCCGATGGGTGTTTTGTAAGCTGTACGGAAGGCCCAGAGTGCATCATCTAGTTTATCCGACCAGGAAGCACGGTTTTCACCTACTGTCCTCTCAAGAATCCGTTTTATACCACGGTTGGAAACCTCCACCTGCCCACTTGTTTGTGGGTGATACGCGGTAGAAAGACGATGAGTAACACCGTACTTAAGCTTGACTTTTGCAAATTGATCATTGCAAAAGTGAGTACCGCGATCACTAATGATGGCACGTGGAGTTCCAAAACGAGCAAAGAGGAATTTCAAGAATTTCACAACAACTCGGGCATCGTTAGTGGGTAAGGCCTTAGCCTCAACCCATTTTGACAAGTAGTCAACAGCCACGAGTATGTATTTGTTTCCACGAGAAGATGGGAATGGCCCCATAAAGTCAATGCCCCAGACGTCAAAGATTTCACAAACTTGAATAGCATTTTGTGGCATTTCGTTCTTTTGTGAAATATTCCCGTGACGCTGACAAGCATCACAGGCTTTGACTAACTCGTGGGCATCCTTATAGATTGTGGGCCAATAGAAACCGGAATCAAACACCTTTTTGGCGGTGTAGTTAGGACTATGGTGGCCCCCGGTGGGTCCAGCATGGCAAGCCTTGAGAATACCAGTGGCTTCCTGTCCGTATACAAATCGCCTGATGACTTGATCGGCATAGATTTTGAAGAGGAAGGGGTCGTCCCAGAAGTAATGTTTAACGTCTTTGAAGAATTTTTTCTTTTGTTGGGACGTCAACCCCTTCACGATGAAGTTACCCGCATGGTAATTTGCAAAGTCGGCAAACCATGGGGTAGTAGAGTCACCACGAAAAGCAACCGCATTGAGTGTCTCGAGAGGAAATGTTTCATTTATTTCCTTTTTCTCGGACACATCCTGATGAGGGTTTTCTAATCGTGAGAGATGATCAGCAGCAAGGTTCTCGGCTCCTTTTTTATCACGGATAATGATATCAAATTCCTGAAGGAGGAGAACCCAACGGAGAAGCCTCGGCTTTGCATCTTGCTTTGCAAATAGGTACTTCAAAGCCAAGTGATCCGTATACACCACGCATTTGGTCAGGATCAAGTATGGCCGGAATTTCTCAAAGGCATACACCACAGCTAGGAGTTCTTTTTCAGTGGTGGTGTAATGACTCTGAGCCTCGGTCATAGTTTTACTTGCGTAGTGTATAGGCTGAAAGTATTTTGCTTTTCGTTGCCCCAAGACCGCACCTATGGCAAAATCACTAGCATCGCACATAAGCTCAAAAGGTAGGTCCCAATCGGGGGCAACAAGAATCGGTGCTTCGGTAAGCTTTTTCTTTAATGTTTCAAAAGCTTCGATGCACTCAGGAGAGAAGATGAAAGGAGCATCCTTCTCGAGGAGATGGGTCATAGGCCGGGCAATCTTAGAAAAATCTTGGATAAACCTACGGTAGAAGCCGGCATGACCCAAAAAGCTCCTAACACCTTTTACGGTGGTGGGATGAGGTAATTTGGCAATGACATCGATTTTAGCTCTGTCAACCTCAATCCCGTCTTTTGAAATTTTATGGCCGAGGACAATGCCCTCCTTGACCATGAAGTGGCTCTTCTCCCAGTTGAGACTTAGATTCGTTTCTTTGCAACGTTTAAGCATCTATTCCAAGTGGGAGAGGCAAGTCTGAAATGAATCCCCGATGACTGAAAAGTCATCCATGAATACCTCCATAGTTTTCCCGATCATGTCGGAAAATATAGACATCATGCACCTCTGGAACGTGCCTGGTGCATTACATAAGCCGAAAGGCATACGTCTGTAAGCAAAAGTTCCGTAGGGGCATGTGAAGGTAGTCTTCTCTTGATCCTGAGGATCAATGGGGATTTGGAAGTAACCCGAGAATCCATCGAGGAAGCAGTAGTATTGATTCCCCGCAAGTCTTTCGAGCATTTGGTCCATAAAAGGGAGAGGGAAATGGTCTTTACGGGTGGCGTCATTTAACTTTCGATAGTCAATACATACTCGCCAACCCGTGACCAAACGAGTTGGAATCAACTCGTTATCCTCGTTGTAACACCCCCAATTCATGGATGCAGCGGAATTCAAACTGGGTGTTACTCGACGGCACAATAGTCACAATAATAGAAAACGAACTCCAATTGAGTCGTTTTAAAAGATGTATCATTCAAAATATATAAATATCAGAGATTTCAAAATGAGGTCCCAATTGGTTCCATGTTTACAATGAATAATAAATGAGTTTTGAATGATAATAAAATTTATAGCCCTCTTGAGTATCCGTGCCCTTCCGTTCCATCCTTGATCGTCATGAACCTGAAATACATGCTTGAGAGGTCAACACAAAGGTTGAGTGATATTCATAGAGTTTGTTTAATCGTTTGAACACAATATGTTGGTAGTGTGAGTTATCGGCTCACACCAATGTTTGGAAAACAAAACAGGTAGGCTACGTTATTATACGCCCGGAACATGTATTATACACTAAGCTTATGAAACCATAACGTTAACGTGTACCAATATCGATCGGCAGATTTATCCCGGTAGGTACTTTGCTAACATACCTAAATCTCAAATATTAATGCATTTGTTTGCACTTAGTCAAAACAAATGGGATTCGTCAATCCCAATAGGCCTATTATTAATATTCGCGCTCACTATTGCTAGTGACTAAATGGTTCATAATAAAGGATTTCGGTTTAGCAAGGTTGGTACTTAGTGATAATAAAACAATCAGGTAAGCATACAATTTAAAAACATTGTGCTCGGTTAAAATAGCATGTATTCCCCCCAAGGGTTTGTAAAACATTGTAATAATGTAAAGTGGGGCTATGAACTCACCTTAAGTAAGATAGCAAGTAATGAATGTAACGGTCGAATCGCGAAGGTTTCTATGAGCAACCTATAATAGAATGTCGCGACTTAGGATTGGAGTAAAGAATATAACGGAGTGCCTATATATATATCTTGCATTTAGTCCATGATGTGGTATGATGTATATTGTAAGTCCTTGAAAGAAAAGATTCATGAAACATGTATGTTTTGTATATCGTTTACTACCGTTCGGGCCGACATAATTCAGAAGTCATGTTAGTAAGCGTTCGAGGAGCCAGGACACTTTAACTCGTAAATCCACAACTCAACTCGACGGCTTACATAATGAACTCCTCACATGAGGCTCCCTACTATTGTAGTAGTTGATGAAATATATAAGTTTTGATCCGAAAAGTTACATGTCCGATATTTGAATAAACTTAGGAAAGTTTATTAGTACATGAAGATTGTTATTAGGGGTAGTTTCATAAGTCTTAAATGACCATTTTCTCTTGATAAAATCTCATGGTTTCCTTTTAGATGAAGTAGATCCAAATTGTATGTTCAAGTTCTCGTCAACTCTTTGTTTCATGTTTACGCCTATGAAAGTTGGTATGGTCATTTCGTCATGGCCTAGCCATGACCTTTGGTCCTTGTTTCAAGGTCATGAGACACAACCTTGGCTCTAGCCATGGTTGTGGTCTTGATTATAGGTCATAAGACCTCTTGTTCCTTTCAAAGTATAACCATAATCTTGTGACTTTCGCCTAAAAATGGGCTGTTTAGAATTTGAAGAACTTTATCACTCGGAAAGCATTTTTAGGTCTCGAGCTTCTTTGTTCCTGAACGAAAACGTCGTTCCGGACAACTTTCGTGTTTTAACTTTTTGATGAATCGGACCAGAAGTGGGACTTTCAAAAAGTCAGAATGCGATTCAGGAAGGTTTAGGCAGTTTTGCCGGAAATCTTTGGTAACTTCAAATGGGCGTAACTTTTGACTCGTATACTCGTTTTAGGTGGTTCAAATTGCTATGGTTTCCTTGTTAAGTCCTCTACTGTAATATGTAATGATCCAACATCATATTTTTACCATTTTGATCAGGTTATACCAACAAAGTCACTAGTTTGCTTGTTATAGTAACTTGTCTTATCAATCATGTACAATAACTTGTTTTACTCACTTTTATACATCATGGACATGAATACAAGACATAATATAGCACAAATAATATGTAAATAACATGAATATGATTATTTAACAAGAATCATGTTAGGGTTTGGCTTACAACTTTTGGCTTTCTACAAGAAAGGTAAGTAACATGTAAGGTACGGACTTTGATTGAACTAGGATCTCTAGCTTCCAACTTCTCTAATCTCTTGACACCAACTTGTGACCACTTGAGAAGGCACTTGAAGTCTCTACAAGACACTTCTTGTGTGGATGGAAGATCACCAAAGGATGGAAGAAACAAGGACTTTGGATCAATCAAAGCTTTACTAGAGCTTTGGAATTGATATGGAACTTGTATTCTTGAATAATACTTGAAGTAGAGAGAAAATCATGAATGTGTTTGTGTTTGTGATGGTATGAACGACCAAAAAGGGGAGGGGAGGGTTTTATAGTGTGTTGAGGAGGTTAGTTTACTTAGGAAATGTGGCTAAAAAGGTTACACATGATGCCTAATGGCTTAAATGGCTAAGAAAGCTACACATGATGCATAGTTGGTTGTTTTTAGGCCATATACTTTCCAAGGCTCATCACCAAGCCAACAAGGCCTTGGTGATTCACTTATACACGTTCATGCACAAGGGAGGGGGGCTAGGTGGATGATTCTTGACCTTATATAAGTTACGGAGTGAGTTTAGTCCCGAGAATCGCTAACGGTAAGCTGTTAAGTCACGAAACGTAAACCGGGTATCGTAAAAATACGAAACTTGGAAGAATGGTTAAACATGTCATTATACTCCATAATAAAATATAAAATGAGTGGTAGGTTCCATTTGGGTGTAAAACCCTGCTAAAAACTGGAAATACGGGTCTAAAACGCGTAATACGTAAAATGTACGAAAGTTGCGTAAAATTGAGAAAAGTAAAATGTAACTTTTCTAATAGGATAATATTGATTTAAAATGACTTATAATGTCTAGACTGGGCTCAGTCTAGTGTCGGTTGGTATTAAATGTCTTTTAGACATCAAACCGTAAGCCTAAAAATCAAGGAATGACTTATAAAATCAAGGGATGACTTTTGGTCAATGGAGGAGGGAAAAATATGTTGACTTTTTCTAAAAAGTTGAAAACTCAAATCGTCTTAGAAACGCGGTGCAGGTATAGGCTAAGGTTACGGCTGAGTAAAAACGCTTAAAACTGAAAATTCCAGTTTTTCACGGCCGAGGTTTATTTTGGTCATGTTTTTCTCAGTCATGATTTATTCTCAAATAAATCATGAGTGTGTCAAACATTTTTCTGATACAGGGAAAATTAACGCGACCGAATTTTGTTGTGCGTAGAATTTTTGAATGACGTTTTACCCTAAAACGTGTAATTCCGTGTAATTCCTTAATAACTTTCACGAAAATGAGCTTATGAATGTCAAACTTTTAATTTGTCATGGAAATGATTTATCACTTTAGCCCAAGAAATAAAAATCAAATTTCGGGAAAATTTTCGGGAAAAATGAATAGTAAAAGTGAATAGTGAAATTTTCCGAGAATAGTAATTATCCTGAAAAATGCGAATTGTTACAGTCTCTACCCCTTACGGGGAACTTCGTCCCGAAGTTCTGTGTATATCATATGTTGGAGTGGTGTTGATGAAAAGGTGTGGTTACTTATGAGGACCAAAGTCTGGGATTTCCGGTAATGTAATTTGATTTGTCATCTCAGTGTATGGTGTAGGATGAGGCTTCCTTTTATGTAGGAAAGGTATGGTAATAGTCGAATATCAAAGGAAATTGATATAGCAGTCGAATATTAATAGGAATCGATATAGTAGTTGAATATCAAATAGAACTTGATATAGTTAAATATCAAAATGAAAATTGATATAGTTGTCAAGTATCAATAGCAATTGATATAACAGTTGAACAACAATAGCAATTTACATAGGAATCCAATAATGGATTAAGTGTTGAACATGTGGTTGGACCAAGTCCTGTTTTGAATTGTACGGCTGCCCATGCATATGGCTACATGGCTTCGCAATGAGTTTGGTACGACTGCGCATGCGTATGGTTACATGGCCCCGTAATGAGTTTGGTACGACTGCACATGCATATGGTTACATGGCCTCGCAATGAGTTTGTTTGTTATTGCACTATCATTATGAAAACCAAAATGTAAACCTCGTACTAATGGAAATTGGGATAGTCGTTGCAATCATAGCCTAGTAGGTAATCTGTTGTTGTATCTAGTGTTCATTGACTTCATATTTATGTTATTTCGGATATAAATAAGCCCACTTGTTTATAATTCTTTATTTACATAGAGAGGCATCCCAAACAATGTAACTAAAGGAATATAAACTTATGGTTCGATGATTTATAATTTCTTTATTTAAATGAAAAGGCATCCCAATCCATTCAAATAATGACATTATAAATCATCCTACTCAAGAATTCCCGACACAACATTCATACTTAGCCGGTGAGTTACAAGGTAGGGTATTACGAAATGACACTGGTGTAGCAAAAGTACAAGATGAATATTCAAACTTGTAAAGCTGATGAGGGTACTTGTGGTGTAACTAAGGATGATTTGAGCTTTAAAAGTGCATCAAAATCTGTTAATGAGCTTGTGGTTCCAACGGTTGTGAAGATAATGTTATGATATGTTGATGAACAAGAGTGTGTAGTGTATGCTTAACATTAATACCCTTAGGTATAGATGTTGAGTTTGCTTTAAAAATCTTAAGAGATTTTTTTTTTTAAAGTTTATGATGGAATGGTATCCTAAACAGGATGGTACTTCTACAGGATGAAGAGAATAATTGATAACTATCCCAAGATAGTAGTTCGGATTATCTCATAAATGAAAAATTTCAAGAATGAAATTAGGTAACACAAATAAGGTGTTAAGATTTCGCTGAGTGGTAAGACATTATCGTGTCTCTAGATTGTTTTAATGTATTCTGGTGGTTTATCGAGTTCATGTAGGAAATCAACCTAAACATAACCCTAGTACAACTACTCTCAATATTTGAAAATTCTAAGTCGAATATAGTTAGTCAGACTATATTCCACTGTCCCTAGGTTAAATATAGGTGACTAGTCCATATTTAGCCAAGGTTCGATAAAATTTTCAAATACCTAAACTAGGTATACTTTTGATATGTCCGTTGCTTTCGGGAAACTGTCCACTAAACAAAGGCGATGTCAAACCCTTAAGTTGCAAGTCCCGCCCATACAAGACTTGTAACGTATGTTTTCATATTCCATTGCATAGAAGGTAGTAAGGGTAGATACGTATGGAAAGGAAGTTTTAAGTATTTCTAAAATAGAACATACTTGGCCAGGATCACGAACTTTTAATAATGAAGGTTTCATAAGAAAACTTTGATGAATGTAGAGAAAGTTCAGCTTTTGTCGATGATGGATTAGTTTGTCCTTTAGAAATCTCATATTTCTTGTTTTGAAATCGATAGATTGTGACGGGTTTTTGATATCATAAGAAATGATATTGATTATGTGATGGAATAATTCTAGAGACCATTTGCACAAAACACAAAGTCTCGGAAGTAGGTTAGACCATTGTGTAATTCACAATGTCTGGGAAGTAGGTTAAACCGTTGTGTGACTCAAAACATTTGAGAAATGATTAAGACCATTGTATCATACAATGTCTTGGAAAATGAATGAGACCATTGCATCTCACAATGTCTTGGAAAATGAATGAGACCATTGTATCTCACAATGTCTTGGAAAATGAATGAGACCATTGTATCTCACAATGTCTTGGAAAATGAATGAGACCATTGTATCTCACAATGTCTTGGAAAATGAATGTTGGAGTAGGAACATGATTGGGAGAATGTGGCTGTGCCGAAATGCCATAGAATAGGCATACGCAGATATGTTTAGATAAAATGATTGAAAATAAACCGAGTTTATATATCAATATACTAATATGTTCATGTAGCATAAAATGCCTAGTGTGTATATATCAATATACTTATATGTGTTCATGTAGCATAAAATGCTTAGTGTGTATATATCAATATACTTATATGTGTTCATGTAGCATAAAATGCTTACGGGGAAATGCTCAATTATGTTTAGGGTACATATATCAATATGCAATTATGTTTGTGTAGCATAAAAATGTCTTCGGGGAAATGCTTAAAATGGGTATATATGAATATACTAACATGTTTGTGTATCATAACATGCTTACTAAATCCATAATCGTCTGGAGGATGGAAGACACGGAGAGCGGAAGGCTATAAAATGTTTTTGCTTGTATGTGTGGTTATAGTTTAGGTCTCAATTAGACCCGTTTCTCTATAACCATGGCTCTGGTACCAATCTGTAACACCCCCAATTCATGGATGCAGCGGAATTCAAACTGGGTGTTACTCGACGGCACAATAGTCACAATAATAGAAAACGAACTCCAATTGAGTCGTTTTAAAAGATGTATCATTCAAAATATATAAATATCAGAGATTTCAAAATGAGGTCCCAATTGGTTCCATGTTTACAATGAATAATAAATGAGTTTTGAATGATAATAAAATTTATAGCCCTCTTGAGTATCCGTGCCCTTCCGTTCCATCCTTGATCGTCATGAACCTGAAATACATGCTTGAGAGGTCAACACAAAGGTTGAGTGATATTCATAGAGTTTGTTTAATCGTTTGAACACAATATGTTGGTAGTGTGAGTTATCGGCTCACACCAATGTTTGGAAAACAAAACAGGTAGGCTACGTTATTATACGCCCGGAACATGTATTATACACTAAGCTTATGAAACCATAACGTTAACGTGTACCAATATCGATCGGCAGATTTATCCCGGTAGGTACTTTGCTAACATACCTAAATCTCAAATATTAATGCATTTATTTGCACTTAGTCAAAACAAATGGGATTCGTCAATCCCAATAGGCCTATTATTAATATTCGCGCTCACTATTGCTAGTGACTAAATGGTTCATAATAAAGGATTTCGGTTTAGCAAGGTTGGTACTTAGTGATAATAAAACAATCAGGTAAGCATACAATTTAAAAACATTGTGCTCGGTTAAAATAGCATGTATTCCCCCCAAGGGTTTGTAAAACATTGTAATAATGTAAAGTGGGGCTATGAACTCACCTTAAGTAAGATAGCAAGTAATGAATGTAACGGTCGAATCGCGAAGGTTTCTATGAGCAACCTATAATAGAATGTCGCGACTTAGGATTGGAGTAAAGAATATAACGGAGTGCCTATATATATATCTTGCATTTAGTCCATGATGTGGTATGATGTATATTGTAAGTCCTTGAAAGAAAAGATTCATGAAACATGTATGTTTTGTATATCGTTTACTACCGTTCGGGCCGACATAATTCAGAAGTCATGTTAGTAAGCGTTCGAGGAGCCAGGACACTTTAACTCGTAAATCCACAACTCAACTCGACGGCTTACATAATGAACTCCTCACATGAGGCTCCCTACTATTGTAGTAGTTGATGAAATATATAAGTTTTGATCCGAAAAGTTACATGTCCGATATTTGAATAAACTTAGGAAAGTTTATTAGTACATGAAGATTGTTATTAGGGGTAGTTTCATAAGTCTTAAATGACCATTTTCTCTTGATAAAATCTCATGGTTTCCTTTTAGATGAAGTAGATCCAAATTGTATGTTCAAGTTCTCGTCAACTCTTTGTTTCATGTTTACGCCTATGAAAGTTGGTATGGTCATTTCGTCATGGCCTAGCCATGACCTTTGGTCCTTGTTTCAAGGTCATGAGACACAACCTTGGCTCTAGCCATGGTTGTGGTCTTGATTATAGGTCATAAGACCTCTTGTTCCTTTCAAAGTATAACCATAATCTTGTGACTTTCGCCTAAAAATGGGCTGTTTAGAATTTGAAGAAATTTATCACTCGGAAAGCATTTTTAGGTCTCGAGCTTCTATAATCCTGAACGAAAACGTCGTTCCGGACAACTTTCGTGTTTTAACTTTTTGATGAATCGGACCAGAAGTGGGACTTTCAAAAAGTCAGAATGCGATTCAGGAAGGTTTAGGCAGTTTTGCCGGAAATCTTTGGTAACTTCAAATGGGCGTAACTTTTGACTCGTATACTCGTTTTAGGTGGTTCAAATTGCTATGGTTTCCTTGTTAAGTCCTCTACTGTAATATGTAATGATCCAACATCATATTTTTACCATTTTGATCAGGTTATACCAACAAAGTCACTAGTTTGCTTGTTATAGTAACTTGTCTTATCAATCATGTACAATAACTTGTTTTACTCACTTTTATACATCATGGACATGAATACAAGACATAATATAGCACAAATAATATGTAAATAACATGAATATGATTATTTAACAAGAATCATGTTAGGGTTTGGCTTACAACTTTTGGCTTTCTACAAGAAAGGTAAGTAACATGTAAGGTACGGACTTTGATTGAACTAGGATCTCTAGCTTCCAACTTCTCTAATCTCTTGACACCAACTTGTGACCACTTGAGAAGGCACTTGAAGTCTCTACAAGACACTTCTTGTGTGGATGGAAGATCACCAAAGGATGGAAGAAACAAGGACTTTGGATCAATCAAAGCTTTACTAGAGCTTTGGAATTGATATGGAACTTGTATTCTTGAATAATACTTGAAGTAGAGAGAAAATCATGAATGTGTTTGTGTTTGTGATGGTATGAACGACCAAAAAGGGGAGGGGAGGGTTTTATAGTGTGTTGAGGAGGTTAGTTTACTTAGGAAATGTGGCTAAAAAGGTTACACATGATGCCTAATGGCTTAAATGGCTAAGAAAGCTACACATGATGCATAGTTGGTTGTTTTTAGGCCATATACTTTCCAAGGCTCATCACCAAGCCAACAAGGCCTTGGTGATTCACTTATACACGTTCATGCACAAGGGAGGGGGGCTAGGTGGATGATTCTTGACCTTATATAAGTTACGGAGTGAGTTTAGTCCCGAGAATCGCTAACGGTAAGCTGTTAAGTCACGAAACGTAAACCGGGTATCGTAAAAATACGAAACTTGGAAGAATGGTTAAACATGTCATTATACTCCATAATAAAATATAAAATGAGTGGTAGGTTCCATTTGGGTGTAAAACCCTGCTAAAAACTGGAAATACGGGTCTAAAACGCGTAATACGTAAAATGTACGAAAGTTGCGTAAAATTGAGAAAAGTAAAATGTAACTTTTCTAATAGGATAATATTGATTTAAAATGACTTATAATGTCTAGACTGGGCTCAGTCTAGTGTCGGTTGGTATTAAATGTCTTTTAGACATCAAACCGTAAGCCTAAAAATCAAGGAATGACTTATAAAATCAAGGGATGACTTTTGGTCAATGGAGGAGGGAAAAATATGTTGACTTTTTCTAAAAAGTTGAAAACTCAAATCGTCTTAGAAACGCGGTGCAGGTATAGGCTAAGGTTACGGCTGAGTAAAAACGCTTAAAACTGAAAATTCCAGTTTTTCACGGCCGAGGTTTATTTTGGTCATGTTTTTCTCAGTCATGATTTATTCTCAAATAAATCATGAGTGTGTCAAACATTTTTCTGATACAGGGAAAATTAACGCGACCGAATTTCGTTGTGCGTAGAATTTTTGAATGACGTTTTACCCTAAAACGTGTAATTCCGTGTAATTCCTTAATAACTTTCACGAAAATGAGCTTATGAATGTCAAACTTTTAATTTGTCATGGAAATGATTTATCACTTTAGCCCAAGAAATAAAAATCAAATTTCGGGAAAATTTTCGGGAAAAATGAATAGTAAAAGTGAATAGTGAAATTTTCCGGGAATAGTAATTATCCTGAAAAATGCGAATTGTTACACTCGTTGGTGACAACGGTAATGCCACCCTTTTTAGGGACACAATGAATTGGGCTAACCCAAGGACTGTCAGAAATAGGGTAAATCAATCCCGCATCAAGAAGTTTAAGAACTTCTTGTTTGATAACTTCGTGGATTTTTGGATTTACCCTTCTCTGTTGTTGCACTGCTGGCTTAAAGTCATCCTCCATTAAAATTTTATGAGTACAAAAGTTCAGGCTTATGCCCTTAATGTCGGAGAGTTTCCAAGCGATTGCTTGTTTATGTGACTTTAGAACCTTTAGGAGTGCTGCCTTTTCCTCAACTTTTAAGTCCTTAGCAATAATGACAGGTAATTTATCATCACCCTCCAGAAATGCATATTCTAGATGAGGAGGCAAGTCCTTGAGCTCAACATCGGGAAAGTCTTCAGTTATTTCAACATTTTTGACTTCCGCTTTATGAAGTATTTTTGGAGACGGAGAGGGTGAAGGATCGTCATTTAACAATCTTTCAAGGAGTAGAATGTCCCCCTTCGGGTCAAGATAGTTTTCATCAACCCCATCGGGGATTGAGCTATCCTGAGCAAGAAAAGCCTCGAGCTCTTCCAGAAGGAAGTCACCTCCCTCAAACGGAGTGAGGGAAGGGGAAGAGTCGGAAATGATCGGATCAGTAGAAGGAGTGGTACTGCCACTTGCTGAGAAACCAAGGACTTCTTGAGAAGACTCCTCAGACACAACATCGATGATGTCAATTCGGTTAACCGTTTCAGCGTCATAATTGGATGAGTATCTTGAAGTCTGATCAAGATTGAATGTTATGGCTTCGCCATCAACACGTAGAGTGATTTCTTCTTCGAATACATCGATTAAAGCACGACCCGTTCTTAAGAATCCCCTCCTGAGAATGAGAGGGACTCGTGGGTCAACATCGAAATCAACAATCACAAAATCTGTCGGAAAATGGAACTTTCCTACTTTCACGAAGATATCTTCGGCAATGCCGAGAGGACGGGATATAGTACGGTCTGCAAGCTCGAGTGTCATGCAGGTTGGAGTGAGAGCAGGGAGTGAGAGTCTTTTCCAGACTGTGTAAGGCATTAGGTTAATGCTTGCGCCAAGATCGGCCAAGGCAAAGCATTCAACCATCCCAGGGAAAACACAAGGAATGAGAAATTTCCCGGGATCTCCAAGCTTTTCGGGAAGCTTTTTCAAGAGCACTGCTGAGCAATGCTCGTTAAGAGGAGTTTTTGCCATCTCACAAAGTTTTTCTTTGTTACTTATCAGATTTTTGATTGTCGAAGCAAACTTAGGCATGAGAAGAAGAGCGTCCGCGAAGCTAATATCAAAGTGTAATTCTTGGAAAATTTGATAAAATTTTTCCATCTGATGGTTAGCTTTCTCGCGGTTCTTTTGTTCACTCAATCGTGAAGGATATGGAATTGATGGCTTAGGATCATTCTTTGGGATTTCATCAGAACTCACAGGGGGATCAAATACAACTTTCGGCTTATGAGCCGGGACCGGGACAACTTGAGGGTGGACGTTGTTGGTACCTCCGTTATTAGTAGGAAGTACCTTGTCCGTAGTAACCTCAGGCTCACGTTCCGCTACCTTAGTAGGAAAAAAAGAAGAGGTAGAATGAATCGAGGGTCCATTGTATGATACCCCACTTCGGGTGGTGATCGCTTTGACATCGCCCCTCGGGTTAGCGATCGTGTTGCTTGGTAGTGTACCTGAGCCCGAGGGTCGATCATTTAAAGACTTCTGAAGTTCAGAGATCGTGCTAAGCAATAACCGATTCGTTTCCTCTTGTGCTTTCATGAATTGTTTAAATTCAGCATTGGAGGAAGACGAGGGTTGAACAACGTTTTGACTTTGCACAGGAGGATTTTGAACACGGTTGTTTTGAAAATTCCCTTGATTTTGATTGTTGTTACCCTGAAAAGTGTTTCTCTGATTGAAATTACCCTGATTGTAATTCCCTTGATTTTGGTTTCTTTGAAAATTTCCTTGAAAACCTTGGTTTTGATTGCCATTTTGAAAATTGTTTTGATTAAACTGGCCTTGATTTTGATTCGGGTTTTGGAAATTTGAGTTTTGACCTTGGTTAAAATTCTGATTTGTGTTACGGTTTTGATTTTGGTTAAAACCTGGAGGTCCGAGAAAATTGTTGGAACGATAGCTTAAGAGATTACGGTCCCCTTGCGGTTGGTAAGAATTACCCCCCGTATTGTAGGAACCGTGAGCAGCATATACGTTCTCTGGAGGAAAGTCAGCAGTAGTTGGACACTCGGAATACAGATGAGGGCCCCCACAAGTTTCACAACTTCGGGCCACGGCTTTCACTTGTTGATTTTGAGCCTGATTTTGCATCGTTTGGCTTATTCTCAACACAGCCGTAGAAATATCATCCATCTTTTTGGTAAGAGCCATTATTTCAGGAGATGATGATGAGGGAGTAACTGAATGACATGACGCATCCCTCTCCGCAGAGGAATCCCAAAAGTTATGATGGGCAGTCATGTTCTCGATTAAGTCATAGCACTCCTCGGGACGCCTTTTCATAAAGGTCCCACCAGCAGCAGCATTGAGAATGTCTCGGTGCCTCAATGTCAGACCATTATAGAAGGTATCTATGATGGTAACTTGCAACATATTGTGGTTAGGACACCGATCAATGGCTAGCTTATAACGCTCCCAAGCCTCAAAAAAAGACTCATCGGGACGTTGCCGGAAGTTGCTGATATCATTTCATAACTTGGTAACCATGGATGGTGGAAAATATTTTGCTAAAAACTTGGTTACCATTTCATCAAAGGTTCGAATAGAATTCTTTGGAAGTCGGTCAAACTATGCAGTGGCATGATGAGTGAGAGAATAGGGGAAGAGGTACAGCCGAAGGGCATCATCCGTGACACCATGTTGTTTCATGCTTTGGGTGACCGTGAGATATTTGTCAAGATGCTTATTGGCATCGTCACTCGGTAATCCGTGAAATTGACACGAATTCTGGACTTGTTGGATCATGTGGTGCTTGAGGCCAAAGTCCGTAGCCTCAATAGTGAGTGGTGTAATAGGCCCACCCCGCCCTTGCATGGTAGGCTGGCACAGCTCCTCCATCGTTCGGAGATCGGGAGCTGGCTCTCCCAAGGGAGGGTCAGGGGGTGGTAAAGGTGGTGGTGGCCCAGCGGCCATTTCGGTCTTTGGTTCTTATGTGTCAGAACGTAGCTCGTGTACGTTTTTCTGATGTTTACGTTTTGTTTGTGACCGAGTGCGCATGCACTAAAAACAATTTTTCAAAACAAGATCGAGGCAAAACCACAGTGAACTTAAACCAGCATTCACAAGTGAATGACTTCTTTGAAAAAGGTACACCACTCACAAGGATATAAAGGCAAGTTTTAATCTTAAGTTTGGGAACTTATTATGGGTTTATTAATTAATTTTTGAAAAACTGCTTTAGGCTTATGGGTGTGTGTGCAGAAAACTTGGGAAATATTTTTGGAACTGATTCGTTAACCGAAATCGTCCCTTTAAGATTACTCGCAGGCTGGCGGGAGGAAGTAAATAGGTTTCCTCTTCAGTTCGCAATTTAATGTCAGAACTTACCTTAAACCAACTGTTTCAAGTTGTAATCTTAAAGAACACGAAGTAATTTAACTTCACAGTTTGTTTTTGATTGTTTTTTAATTTTTTTTGGTGTTTTCAACACTTCAGGAGAAGTGTTAATAAACGTTTTTTTTATATGATTAAGTTTTTACAAAAACTTTTTACAAATTTGTATGAAATTTGTACAGGAGGGTTTTTGAAAACCACTAAACTTAAAACGATTTTATAAAACACGCAACAACCTCCCCGGCAGCGGCGCCAAAAATTGATTGGCTCTGAACTAGTCAACTTTTATTAGTCAACCTCTTGTGAATGGTCAACCGTAAAAGTCAAACTAATCCAGCCAATACTCCGTGGATAGTATAGTATTTTCCCGGGTCGTTAAAGTCCCAGCGAGATTGAAATGGTGTCGTTTGAAATCGTTTTTGAGAAAGTGGCACTGAGGACAGTAGCCAGATGATGTGGAGTTGATATTGCTACTGTTATTTTGGTATTTGTACACAGATATAATATTCACAAAAATCAGATAACAGATATGTGCACGTAATCACAGTTCAGATATACGCAATCGGACTGAAAAAGTGGGATTTTGGTATTTATCAAACTACAGGGGGTGCTTTTGACACTTTTTAAAACTTAAAATTAAAAATGAAAATGAAATTATAAAAATGATTAAAATACTATTTAAATATTATTTAATTAATTAAACTATTTAAAATCTAAATTAAAACCTAATTTAATTTAACTAAAAATGACAAAAGATTTAAATTAAACTAAAAATTAGCAAAAATATTTTCTAAACCTAAATTAGAACTTGAAGAAAGTATAAAAAATAAAAATAAATATTTTTGTCTTTTTGTAGTTTTGTTATTAATTAAAAACTATTTAACTTAATTTAACTAATTAAACTACTTTTAATTAATATTAATACTAAATTAACTTAGAAAATTAAGAGAAAATTTATAAAATTACTTAACCATCACTGGAATCCTACAAAATTATAAAAACTCTAAAAATTATGTTTTAAGATTAAACAACTAATTATTTACCTATTAATTAACTTAAGTCTATTTTAAACAAATAAAATAAAAAAAATGGAAAATGAACAGTAGAATTTGAAACTATATTTTCTAAAAGTCTATTATACTATATTAGAACTAGGAAAAATATAAAAACTAAGTTTAACTTTATAAAAACTAAATAAGCTATTTATTACTTAATATTAATTAATAATAAATAAATCTAAAATTAAATCTAATAAATACTAAATGGTAATATAAAAATCTGAAAATTTTACCAAAATTACTTTACTAAATAAGGTAATTAATAAAAATATAAAAATACTAATTACTTAATGAAAATCTAAAAATGAAAATTAAAATTAAATTGAATTAAATAGAAACTATCACTTATTTTAAACTTGACTTTTTTGGAATTTTCTTTTACAAACTTGATTAATACCTAAAAACAACTACCTTTGATGAAAACAACTTTTTTGTAAATGAAAAATAAGCACTTTGCACCCCCTTGGCTTATACAGTTGACTTATGTTGACTGTGTGGTCAATTTAGGTCAAATGAGTGAAGGTGGGGTCCACAAGGGTAAAAATGAAAACCAACAAGCTTAACAATCACAAATAAGCCAGAAACAACAACATTTGATCTCAAATAAGCTGAATAAGTCCAAATAAGCACTTAGCAAATCTGAGTTTCACTCAGATTATGGGACAGACTTTATGGCTAATTCCAGGTGGGGTCCACAATGTTTAAGGTCAAACAGATGGTCAATCCGCACTCCCTGGTAGGAGGGGGGTTGGAAAAAGTCAACTGGAACCCCTAGGGCCCACTGAGGTGGTCTGCAACCACCACCAAAGTTGGTGGTGTGGTGGAGGTCTGATGTGCACAGGGCAAGCTCTTGCCCTGCAACTCACTTTGGGGGTCTGTGGGACCCACTTAGACTTTCACAAAAATTAAGCAAAAATTAGGGCTTGAAAATCAGCTGATTGACTCTAACCACAACAAATTTCAACCCTTAATTCCCATCACACAATTCACAATTGATCTTGGAAATTTAGCAAAAATCTGAGAAGATGAATTTGACTTTTTGATGAGAAAATGGTTCTTTGACTTTGATGAAATTCCAATGATCTTTACTGATTCAAAGTGATATAATGGACTGTAATGAGACTAAATCTAACAATCTTAACTAATTATGAAAAGGTTTGATGGGAAATCACACTCAGAACCTTAACAGTGAACAAGATTAAGGCATTCAAATTGGATTTTGACTTTTTAACTAATAGCTACTTATTTTTATGACCCAACTGAGCTAATATACCCTAATGTATTATGTTTATGCAAGTTACACAAACAACATTCAACTGGAACATATGGGAACATGCAAAACCAAACACCCCTTTTGTGGGACTGTTTTGAGCTTTTCAAAGCAGATGGTTCCTAGGGTTTGTAAACTTGATTTTTAACTAATGATTATGATTAGATATGCCTATTTAAGCACTTGGAAACAGCTTGTAACAATAATAGTACAAAGATACTACTTACACTGATCTATGACAGTTAAATCTAAGATTATGAGTAACTAATGATTCTAACAAACTAGAGATGATTATCAAATTTAAAACTACTCAAACAATGCTTAAACAACACAAACAAGCACAGATTAACAGATATAAGCAAGCAATTTAGAATCTAACTAGTAACCAGGATTTTAGTGAAAACTTGAAATGAGACAAAGCTTACAACCAACCCCTAGCTGAACAAGGGGCTTCTCCACAGAAGCCTATCTTTAGATAGGCCAAACCAGCTCCAAGATTGATCACCAATACCTTCTTCAAACCTGAAAACAAGAATCAAACAAGACAGTTGACCAACATTGACTATTTTTGTGTTTTTAGTTTTCTTCTAGTGTAACTGAGTTTTAGATGTCTCTAAAGCTTCAACAAGCTTCTTGGAACCTACATGAACTATTCTCAGTCCATAATTCAGTACACCATTTGACACTTAAGCTTATTGAATAATTCAGAAATGAGTAAATTGCAATGATGAAAGATAGAACTGAAACTTGTGATTTTATAACTTCAAAAGTTTTAAATTACAATACTAACACTACTACAATACTTGAAATTGAAAAGATTACACTGAATTGAAAGATAATTTAAATTCGACACTAATTAAAACTAAAATAAACTACACACTCCTATTCCTTGCTTTCTTCTCCTTTTATAGCCTTCCTTTAGGGTTCCCAGCAACCTTGCCATCATTTCCCACCTCTTTCTTCAAGTTTTGGTCCACTCAAATGCTTCCAAGTGTTTTGGCGGGAAAGACCCAATTTGCAAATTGCTCTGATATACGCAAGGGGGGGGGGGTTAGTGCATTAATTGTGATGTGAGGGTAGGTGCAGGGAGGTGTGGGGATGTGATGATTACCCTGCAAGTGGTGGTGGTGGAGCTGCGAAACCAGGGGGAAAATGGTGGTTTGGCGGTTTGGGGGTGTTTGATTGGTTTTGACCAGGGTCAACGTTGACCCTGGGTTTTAGTTTGGTTTGTGGTGGGCTGGTAACACTTGGGCCCAAAGGATAGGAATTGGGTGGGCTTATGGGTAAATGGGTATTGGATTGGATTTGTGTTTATGGATTACACAAGGACTAATTTTGTAAATTTCTGAAAGTTGAGGGTTGTAATTTGGCAATCTTCAAAAGTATTTTAAAGGGTGAATTATGCCATATCATGAATAGTGCGAGGCCCTGGAATGATTTTTCAATTTATTTTTCACCAGGGACTGAAACCGTCAAACTTTCAAACTTCAGGGACCATTTGTGTAATTTTCACCAAACTTTCCACCAGTGACCAATCCTGTCATAAAAGGTTAGTGCAAGGACAAAATTTGTTTTTCTCAAAGTTTTTAATATCCCAGGGACCATTTTTGACAATTTTCAAAGTTCAGGGACTAAACTTGACATTTTGTGAAACTTTTCACCAAAGGACTAGTTATGTAACTTTTTGATTTATAAGGACCTTTGGTGACTTTTTCAAGTTTTTAGAATGACCAGGGACTAGATTTGACAACTTTTGAAAGTTGGGGGACTGAAACTACCAATTATGCAAACTTTGTGCGTTTTTCATCTGTTTTTGGTATTTTTGCATTTGAAACATGTAAAACACTTTCCTGGGATATTTTCACTATTTTGATTCATTATTGAGTGTTTTTGGATGTTTTGGCAGCTCAGAAATGGTAAAAATGATGAGTATTTACACACTTATCAGTACATAATCACATGATACTCTCTACTAAACAAATCAAAAGCCTTCATATTCTTCTTACACTCGACAAGACTAAACCAAAAAGATTTGACTTCTTTGTTCCTACTCGAATGACACAACAAAGGTGTACTTAACACCATTCACACGTTAAACACAAGAAACTCAAAAAACCTTACTCATTTTCTCCTATAAATACCTCACTATTCATTCACTCTCACCACACTCTCAAATTTCACAACACTTATATCACAATCACTCTCTTTTCTTTCCTTGCTTACTGTCGAGAACTAAGGAGTCCACACAAGGTTCTTGGATTTCATTTCTAAGATTTGGATCGAGGGTCAATGCTACAAGAAGGGTTGCACGTTGCTCGTTTCTTTGTCTTTTGTACCACACGACCTCATCACCACCTTAGGGTGTTGTAAGTCGACGTTTTCCCTTTTCAATATTTCTTTCTTACGCATTTGTTTTCATGCATTCATGCACATCACGTTACATTTAAACAATTAAAACATAAAAACTATAACTTGTCACACCTCACTCAACACCCTAGAAATAGCCTCGCATTTTCTAATTTATACGTACAACATATATATATATATATATATATATATATATATATATATATATATATATATATATATATATATATATATATATATATATATAACTACCACTCGATTCTTTACACGAAACTAAAACAATAGGATGAGTCATGCAAGTTTTGTATCGTGTATATATATATATATATATATATATATATATATATATATATATATATATATATATATATATATATATATATATATATATATAACTACCACTCGATTCTTTACACGAAACTAAAACAATAGGATGAGTCATGCAAGTTTTGTATCGTCAAATACTAGCCTAAATCAACCTAATCCTAAGCATGTTCGAAACACCTCTAAACATTTTTAAAAACTGATTTTGGGCTTGATGGGCTAACGAGTCCATAAGGATTTTCTTAAAACATTTTTTTCGAAATAAAAACTAAAATAAATTCGACACATTTGAATTAGAAAAACTGATTTTGTAACATTTTTATAAGATAAAAATGGTAACTTTTATAAAAATAAAAATTAACTTTTCAAAAACTTAACGTTGGACTATTTTTGCAAATTATTTCGTTAAGGGTCCAAAAGTGTAAAAACTGCAAAACTTGTGGGTCGAAACAGAAAATAACATTTTTAATAAAAGTCAGAGGGTAGAAACTGTCATTAGATGGAACTTATGGTATAAAGTGTAAAAGTACTATTTTGGATTAAAAATGAAACTATTTTTAGTAAGAGGGTATAAAGTGTAACTTTTATAAAGTAATGGGTAAAACATGTTAGTAATATTTTACTTTAATTATTTTGTATTTTACATATACACTTTTACAACATATATTTCACATATATTATAAATATAGAAATATAACTTTAATAACTTTATCAAGACTAAAAATATTTAAAATAAATATTTTTATCGACGATATAACAATAACGAATAACTAAACGTACATCGATAACATTTTCGTATCAAAGGTATAAATAACTATATTAAGTTATTTTAGACATTTTAAAACACATGAAATCGATATCACCTTACTCAAGGAAATCACACGTCATTCACGCATCGAATCTGAGTCACCGATAAGTGTAAGTAGTAATTCACTGTCACCTTTTGAGCACTATTTGAGTTTTGCTCGGACCCACCGTAGTCTACACCTCACAGGTGAGTTCATAGTCCCACTTTTTTTAAATTGTTTTTAAACCCCGTGGGGAGATACAAGCGATAAACCAAACACAAGTATTTTTAGTATGCGAATGTTCACCTGATATTGCCTAAGTTTAGACCTGTACGATAAGTCCCTCATAGCACGAACCTTAATCACTTGCGAGTGAGCGCGAATTTAGCTAATAGATCTATTGGAGACGGCAACCCATCTCTGCCAAAGTGATTATTTGGTAGGGGATGTGCTATATTCGAGTTTTCTAGGAAGTTCATACCTTTCTATCACCGAGGGCCCCTTTCCCATCTACATCCCTCGTGGTGTAGGTGATTATATCATTATTGATATCACACATGTTAAGGCTTGAATTTCGTGAGGCTTAGGAGCAATATGTCACCGGATTGAATCGAGACGTGTCTATCTTGATTGTTTTTAAAAATATTTGACTTGTGTTTAAACTATTACAAAATTAAACTACTATGGATTCACTCAACCTTTGTGTTGACCTTTTTAGCATGTTTATCTCAAGAAATTAGCGGCATGATGGCACAGAGCTGGCGTAAAGGGCACTCAGGACCTCCCTTTTATTTCAAATAAACATATCATTCTTTTCAAACTCGTCACCCTTTTGTAAAACATTCTACCATTGGAAATTTTTTTTGTAACTCTGAATATTATGAGTTTTCATTGAATGATATCAAACTTATCTTTTGAATTATTTTCTATAAGTATGACTGTGTTCTAAACTGTAATTACCCCGAATTAGACTTCCGCTGCTTTCCAAATTTTCGGGATGTTACACGTGTTAAAATATTAAATGAGTACCACAGCTAGTTAGTTGCACTGGTCTATTTTGAAAAATGGATTTTTTGTGTTCTAGAAAGTGGATCAATGTTTATTTTTTGTCTAAATTTTCTTTAAAATGTATATAATTAAATGAAAAATATTATAAAATTTGAAATTTGGGAAATTTGGCACAAACTCAAAAACCGAACCGAATTCAAATTCGGTTAAGGTTCGGTTTAATCAAGTTTGAATTTGGTTCGGTTTTCAGTTTTGGCTGAAAAAATTTTCAATCAAAATAACCCGAACCGAATAAACTGAAACTAGAGAACTAAACCGATGAACACCCCTAATAGAGAGCATCTCCAATGTAACCATATGCTAAAACTTCATAACTTTGATCAACGTATTTTTGCAACACAATAAACACTTTATAATATAGTACCGACCTATCATCCACCATCACATACCAATTTTTCAATAGGTTGATCTTTGTAAAGTTTTAAATCTTTTCAATTACCGCAAAACTAAGGATATCTGTGTAAAGTTATTAAATCTTTTCAATTAAATCCGCGTAATTAAAACTGATAACAACAAGATGATAGTTGTTATCTTAATTTAGCTTAAACTTAAACAAAGTTAAGTATTTTTTTTTTTTAATTTACCGCCAAACTTTTTTTAAAATACAATCAAAACGAGCCAAATAATAATAAAAAAAAAAAAATCATACAATTTTATAAAAGCATAAGTTCGCAAAAAGATATATAAATTGTTTGCAAGTTTTGATCTTTATAAGACTTTTGAGTTTGTACCTTTATAACTTTTTATTACTGACAAATAAGATAAATAGATATTTAACAACTCATAAACTAATTGGTAAATATTAAAATTTAAACCTTTTTATACTTGAGTAGTGATTGACATGACTAATTAATGTGCCTAATTTTATGCATAACAAGGATCTTGGAACATATGGCTAAATCAATGGTAAATATGAGGAGTGAGAATAAGTGGAATACATGTTTCAAAAAATGAATTAATTAGGCATAAAATTAGTCATTTCAATCATTTTCCTTTATACTTTAGATTTTGATACTGCATGCAATAACAAACTTAAGAATATCACGAAACCTTTTTACCTTTTTAAGTTCTATAATTAGTTGGAAACAAAACGAATGTTCACACAATTGGAGTGAAGTGCGGTTCTAATGATCATCGTTTTGAACATTACTAAAGAGTTAAATTCATAATCCTAAACTAAATACCATTAACCTCACATATTTATCACGTTAAAACCAATAGCCGATAGCCCGATATCAATAAAGCCAACCAAATTTTAGAAACATAAGATAGATCAAATACCAATACTCAAGGCACAATGACAAACAACATGCTTCACAATTGTCAATGGTTACGATAGTTTTGATTTTTGTGGTGGTCGTCCGATGCACTTTAATGTGTGCGACCAAACTAAAAGAAAAAGATAATGAAATGGCCATATGATTGATTATGTTTAAGTTGTGCGATCATAACCTTTTTAGTTGACCAATTTGATTAGATGTAATCAGGCAAAGATGGATCTTCATTCAGGGCCTCAGGCTATAAGAGTGTTTTTTCCTCTGATGAATATAGCGTAACATGCATTTCTATTAATGTTTAAACTTTAAACCCTTAGTTTTGTCTGAAACTTTTAAGACGACCTTACCACTAAACCACTTGTAAATAACTCAACTTGATTAAACATGAAATTATATCAGTCTCATAAATTATATTCATCTTGCTATTTTAGTTTGTTACAAAATAATTGTTCACTTTTATCAAAAATAAAAAAATAAATGCATCATGTTATTAGTTAAAAATATAGTAATAACGAAGTAAGCTCCGTTTGGTATAAGGATAAGTTTTGGTTTATAGGGATAAGTTTTTGCATTAAAAGAATTGAATCATTGTGAAAAAAAGCTAAGTTAGTTTGGTTTATAGGGATAAGTTTTGTTATCAGGCATGATACCTATAAAATGAGGTTATATAAAAGTAGTAAAATATGGGTGGTTTCGAGCAGTGTTCTAAAAGGCGTGCAAAGGCGCCGCAAAGGTGTCGCTTCGCCGCCACGAAATGGAATTTGGCGGCTGATTAGGCGTGGCACAAAAATGGATGAAATAAGGTAAGAAAAGGAGCGTCTTTTGGTAAGGCGTTGCGCCACTTTTTGAACCAGTTTAATTTTTATTTTATTTATTTATTTATTTATTTTTTGATATTATTATTTTTTAAACTATTTTGAACTAGTATTTGGAGTTTGGGCTATTTGGTATATTGGTCTTGTAATTATATAGTAAGTAGTAGTCTATCTAAAATTATAAATACATAAATCTATAAATATTTTTTTGCCGCTTTAGTAGCACCTTAATAAATGCAAAGGCTCCGCCATGACGCGTAAGGCTTGAGGCGCGGCTATGGCATCACGCCACGCCTTAAGTCTTTTATAACCTTGGTTTCGAGTATCAAACCCAATTTTTCTTGAAACAAATAAACCCCACTTTTTATTATTTTTCTTTTTATACTATAATATTGATAAAATTAAATTACAATTCCTAATCCGATTTAAAAAAAAAATAATAATAAAAATTACAATTAAACTTTGCCTTTTTCTTACTTTCATTCAAATCTATACCAAAAATACGGGTATTAAACCCGTAAAAATATGTAATTTCTAAACCCACCAAAAATAATAGATTTGTAAACCCAATCCAAATCTCATTTTTATAGCAATTCCTTTGTTTAACTAAATACACCTATTTCAAAAACCAAATCCAAACCAAACCCATTTAGGGCCCGTTTGGTTTGTAGATAGGTTTATGATTTGGATTTGGATTTGGATTTGTGGGGAATGAAAATTAAGATAGGGAAAATATATGTTATTTAATATAATAATTAAATTACATTTAAATATAATATTTTAACTAAAAAAAAGAAAATGTTGTGAGAGATGTATAGTGGCCCACTATTTTTGTATAAAACCTACTTCCTCCGTCCCAAAATTATTATCCCTTATTGACTTTTTAGTATTTCTTTTTCAACTTTGACCTTAAATAATTTTGTTTATGTTATATAATACTTTGGGTTTTAATTGTATTTTTATTGATATAATTTTCATCAAGTATTATATAACACAAACAAAAATATTTAAGGTAAAAGTTGAAGAAGAAAGACTTAAAAAGTAACAATAATTTTGGGACGGAAGTAGTACCATATTAGAGGTGGAATGAAAAAGTCATAGGCCTCATTTGAAAGAATTACTTAATCAACTAAACATCATCTATTATGTATAATACCCGAATCCAAATCAGACACCCCCAAACGGCCCTTAGAAATCAAACACCCTAATAACATAATTTTTGGAGTAAACTACACCGTTCGTCCTTGTGGTATGCGTTGACCAACAAGTTTCGTCCTTTGACCAAAAAAATTGCACCATCCATCCTTAAATGCGAAACGTTATGTATCGTTGGTCCTTCACTTTAACGGAACACGCTAGCATTCGTTAAGTCATCCCTCATGCCATATCTATAAGGGTAAAATGGTCCATTTAGCTTCTTTTTTTTTTTATTATTTTTATTTCTTTTCCTCTTATTGGCATACAATTTCTTTTGACCACACATCTCCCATCATCTACTTTTTCTCATCATCTTCTTTCTCACCAAAAAAATCATTTTGCCACCATTAAACCATAATCATCTCCCATCGCCCACCATCTTACTACAATCTCACCCACCATCCATCACGCACCATCTCCGGCAACAACCAAACCGTCACCCACCATCTCACTACCCTCAAACACTAACAAATAAAAACATTCTTATGTGGGTCCCACACCACCATTTATTTTTTTTCCTTTAAATATAACTCTCTCTTATTCAAATTCTAACCCATGATCTTCCATCTTCATTAAAAATCATCACCAAATTATGTACACACCAATATAGTAGAAGGGTAAATTGATCAAATAAAAACGCTAAAATTATTCTTCCTGTTCTTTTTTCTCACCAACATCACCATTAATCTCTGGTGACCACCATCATCATCTCACCACCAGCAACACCACCATCATCATACAACCACAACCAAGAATTGTGAACCGCAACCACCAACCACCTCCGGCTACAACAATTGTTTCACCACCCTTATCAAAAACCACAGCCAACAACCACCATTTACCTTCGGCTACAAACGTAACCACCCAAAACCGTTTGTTAGCCAATGTAGAATATCTGAGCACCACCATTATCATCTAAGACCTACAACATCACGTCATCATCATTTTTATTGATTTACTACACCACCCATCTCTAACATCATAACTCTTATCAATTTTCATCATATAACAAACACAGAATTAAAAATGGTGTATAAGAACATCAATAAATAATAATAACAAAACACATCAAAACACATCAATCTATTCAAAATAAATTTCACACGATTCTTAATCATGAAGTAAGTTTCACAGGCCCGACAACATGGGTTTCCTATTAACAGACCCGTCAATCGTTTTTATTCGTGTGGTTTTGGATTTGGATCCACCGGCTGTTTTAAGTTGCTAGTGATCGGGAAAAAGTGACGCGTTGTTGTAATTAGGGTCTGGGTAGCAGTTAGGGTTTGAGGAAAGGTTAAAGTATGAGGAGTTTAAGTGTAGTGGTGGTGCGGCGTAAGGTTAGGCAGTTCTGGTGGGTGGGTAGCCGTTTGGTTGGTGGTGTTGGGTACCTGGTCACCGGACGGTTGTTCTTGTGATTTGTGATTGTTTTGGGTTTTTTCAGTTTATTTGTTTGCGTGCGTTTGTTTTTGGAAAGAGTTCGTTTTGATTTATGTTGTGGTGGAGAATTGTATAAAATGGGTGTCAAATTTAAAGATGAATATTAAAAGATTGGATTTTTTCTCTGTGATGGTGGTTGGAAAAATAGTTAAAAAGTGGAGTATTATTGGTAAAGACAAGCGGGGAAGAAGAAGTAGGGAGATAAATGGTAAGAAGACGACAATACCCTTACATGTGTAGACTTAACGATTGTTAGTGTGGTCCGTTAAAGTGAAGGACTAACGATACATAACGTTTCCCATTTAGGGACGGACGGTGCAATTTTTTTAGTCAAAGGACGAAACTTGTCGGTCAATGCAAACCACAAGGACGAACAATGTAGTTTACTCTAATTTTTGCAAGAGTAAAAAAGAAACATTTGTAAAAAAAACCCAATACACATGCCACACACGTGTCTCCAACTCTTCCAACAATCATCTCCCCCAAAATTCCCCCACTCCGATCTCAACCCACCTAACCACCCAAAACCCCAAATCACACACACACACAAACACTACCAACACCCAAAATCAAATGGAACACCTCCAAAAAATAGGCCGAGAACTCGCTCTCGGCACCAACACAGTCACCTCCACCTTCTCCCAATCCAAAGAGTTCCTCGACCTAATCAAATCCATCGGCGAAGCCCGATCCAAATCCGAAGAAGACCGCATCGTCTTACGCGAAACCGACACTTTAAAAAAACTCATCCACTCCCCGGACATCCCCAAGCGCAAAATGAAAGAATACATCCTCCGTCTCGTCTACATCGAAATGCTCGGCCACGACTCGTCTTTCGGATACATCCACGCGGTCAAAATGACGCACGACGAGTCCGTGATTCTAAAACGAACCGGATACTTAGCTGTGACTTTGTTTCTGAATGAGGATCATGATTTGATTATACTGATTGTGAATACTATACAGAAGGATTTGAAGAGTGATAATTATTTAGTTGTGTGCGCTGCGTTGAACGCGTGTTGTAAGCTGATTAATGAGGAGACGATTCCGGCGGTTTTGGGACAGGTTGTGGAATTGTTGGGGCATAATAAGGAGGCCGTTAGGAAGAAGGCGGTTATGGCTTTGCATAAGTTTTGGATTAGGTCGCCGGGGTCTGTTAGTCATCTTGTTGTTAATTTTAGAAAGGTGCGCGGTTTCTGTATAGTTGACGTGTTTTAGAAGTATATAGGTTATGTTATTTGAACACGTATTTGTTATCGGAAAGTGTTTAGGGTCGCGTTTTGGAAGAGATAATTTGTTATCGTACTTGTTAGAAATGTTTTTGAAGTATATAGTTTAAGTTACGGTATGATTGAACTCGTATTTGTTAAATTATGTTAGTTTTGCTTTGCATTATTACGTTTTGGATTAGGTCGCTGAGTTCTGTTAGTCATCTGTAGTTTTAGTAAGGTGCGCGGTTTATGTTCCGATGAATTGTTATAGTTAGACGTGTTTTAGAAGAAGTATCTAGTTTAAGTTACGGTGTGATTAAACTTGTATAGATGTGATTTTGCCTGCATTAGAATCCGTTAGTTGAACACGTATTTGTTAAATTATGTTAGTTAGATATGTGATCATGGAGTATTTGTCATTGGAGGGCGTTTGGGATCGTGTTTTAGAAGAGATTTTATGATTATACGTTATGTTAAAGATAATGTCAGTTTTAGAGTGTAGTTTTACTTTTGTAGATGTAGTTTTGCTTCCATTACTTGAACTCGTATTTATTGAATTATGTTAGTTAGATATGTGATATTTGTTATTGGAGAGTGTTAACGATTGTGTTTTCGAAGAGTTTATTTGATTATTGCGTTTGCAAAATGCGAGTAGTGATCTGGAAAAAGTAGTTATCTGCTTTTTCTTAGAAGAAATGCCAGTTTTAGGGTGTAGTTTCACTTGTGTAGCTGGGGTCTGTTAGTCATCTTGTCGTGAATTTTAGGAAGGTGCACGGTTTATGTTGAATACTTATAGCTAGACGTGTTTTTGAAGTATATGGTGCATAGATATGATTTTATCTGTTATTTGAACTCATATTTGTTATCGGAGAGTGTTTAGGGTCGTGTTTTGGAAGAGATTATTTGATTATTGTGGTTTTTAGGGTGTGGTTTTACTTGTGTAGATGTAGTTTTGCTTGCATTATTGCATTTTTGATTAGGTCGCGGAGTTCTGTTAGTCATCTGTAGTTTTAGTAAGGTGCGCGGTTTATGTTCTGATGAATTGTTATAGTTAGACGTGTTTTAGAAGTATATAGTTTAAGTTACGCTGTCATTAAACTTGTATCAATGTGATTTTGCTTGCATTAGAACCTGTTAATTAAACTCATATTTGTTGAATTATTTTAGTTAGATATGTGATATTTGTTATCCAAGAGTGTTAATGATTGCGTTTTGGAAGAGTTTATTTGATTATTGCGTTTGCAAAATGCAAAGAGTGATTTGGAAAAAAGTAGTTATCTGCGTTTTCTTAGTTTTAGGGTAATAGGGTGTAGTCTGTAATTTTGTTTGTATTATGACGTGTGAATATAATTCGTTAGTTGAACTAGTTTTTGTTGAATTATGATGGATATCATGAGATTTGATGGAAGTATAGTTTAGGAAAATGATTATCTGCGTTTTCTTATAGACAAAAAGGACACAGGCCTTTTTAGATCGCAGATTTGCGAATGAATGATATGTTTTAAAAACACAACCCAAGACACTGTCGTAGAAGCTTGTTTTAAGATTTGTGCCATATGGTGTTTATGGTGTTTGTTGGATGTGTTAGTTGAACTAGGTTTTGTTGAATTATAATTATAATTATAATAGTTTGATATGATAAACTTTCTTAGAGGGTGTTTGGGACTGTCTATTGGAAGAGATTATTGACTATTGTGTTTGCAAAGCAAGTGATTAGAAAATAGTGTTTGACAAGTCATTTGGAAAAAGTGATTCTCCGCGTTTTCTTTGAGACAGGATGCAGTTTTGATAAAATCAGGCTTTTCAAAACGCAGCTTAAAAAATGGATTATTTGTTTTGAACGCGCGTTTTTCCAAACATCCACTTGGAATATGATATGTATCGTTTCTGTTATTCAATTGCTTTACTCTTTTGAACAATGGTGGGTGAAAATTTGGGTTTCTAGTGATAACAGGTGACATGCATTAGTGAGTTAGTTTGTATTTGTATACAAATTAGCTAATTGATCATCTGATCTAATATAACATCAGAGAACTCAAATTGCCACTCCAATTATTTGATTAGGGCCAAAGCAACCTTTCATAGCAGAAGTTATCCAAAGAACCATAATTACTCAAACTGTGCCTCTAAGAAGAGATATTATGTTGAATTGTCATAATATAAAAGGGTTCAAAGCAATTTTCCATAGCATATACAGCTTTTCTAATATTTAAATAGTTGATCAGTTTAACGTCTTTTTGTACTGCTAGACTTGATAAATTATAGCTTGTTCCTTGCAGAGTGAACCCAGATCAAAAACTCACCTTGTCTATCAACACTAAGGATGAAATAAACTGTATATGCTCATATTCTATCATATCTGATCCTTTTTATTGATATTTGTTTGCATAATGAAATGAGCCACAATGACAATACATGTTTACCAATGCTATTAACTGAATTTTGTGAAGCACTTTGCATTATCCATATATTTTTCATAGGGTAAATTCACTTGACTAATCCTTAAGACCTTAACATTCTTATTCTGATAAAATCAAGATTTTCTGATCATTGGCTTGTACATTTCTTTCTTTGCAGAAACTTTGTGATAATGACCCTGGTGTCATGGGTGCTACACTTTGCCCTCTATATGATCTTATCTTATTAGATGTAAATCCATACAAGGATTTAGTTGTAAGCTTTGTGAACATTCTTAAACAAGTTGCTGAGCGTAGATTGCCAAAAAGTTATGACTATCATCAGACTCCGGCTCCTTTCATACAGGTATGCATTTCAAGTATCGGTACATGTAGGCACTTTCCTTTTTAGGGGTTTTCTTACAGAACTGAACATGTTCTTTTTGGTAGGTTCTCAATTCCACTCAATTTGTTTGCCCATCAGTAATCATTACTATAATTAGCAAACTTGATTTTGGTCCAAGTTTTCTTTACTTTCTCATTATTTAAGGGTAGTTTTATACATTTGATCCATAGTTGAATTGAACATATTTCTATAAACTACATGCCAAGTTGAAATTTGCATTTTTTTACCCTTTTAATGGAGTATTAATTTTATTTGGTTATTTTTAAGCTGTTTTGCATTTTTTTTTTTTTTAATTGGAGAATCGAAAACTTGATGCATAATCACATTATGGAAGGTGGAAACCAGATCAGCTACATGATTTACTAGTCCTAATGATTGCATTACGGTTTCTTAACAGTTTAATTTGCCTAGTACAATCTTTTTAGCAAGTCATGTTATTAATATTACTTTTGCTGTTATTGTTGCTGTTGTTATTTGATTACTTTTGAGATAATAGAGGCATAACAGGTATTCACTTTTTAACATAGTTAATTTGCTTAGCACTATATAAGGATGATAAGATGGGTCACTAGGTCTAGTACATTACAGAAGCAGCTATGAAGTAGGGTTGCTTTTTCTCCTTGCCGAATCTCATTTATTGGCTGCTTTGGTGGTGTGGTTTTTCATAGGTGTGACATTGGGTGCACCTCATACCGCTTTGACTTAACCGGAAATTTGATGAACGATAATAGCGAAAGTTGTCTCTTGTTTGACCAAAATAGGAATAATCACTTGCAAATCTAGAATCAAAGGCTAAAATGATCTTAACTTAAGTTTATGAACGCCTTTGAGAAAAAAATAGTTATTTTCCTGATAGTTTGGACTAATATGCACACCTTTAGTGAAAGTAAAGGCACCAACACCGAGTAGAAATTAGTGCATATTTTCTTGTGTATTTAGTGTATGAATCACAAGTTAAGTTCTTTCTTGTTGGGTTGCTTTTGGACTTGCATACACATGTATATATGCATCTCCTCCACCATATCGATTGTTTAAAAAAATTTAAATTTCAGTACACTTTACATCCCATTCGCATGTGTTATCTCATTTACATATTGTTTTTAGCTTAGAGTTTACCATCTACCTCGCCTAAACTCAAAATTTCAATGTTGTGTCTCAAATGCATTATAATGCTTGCTGCTCAAAATTTGTTGGATGAGGCACTGTTTCATATCGTTGAAAGTCATATCCTCTATACTTCATACTCCTTAGAGGAGCACAACATGCCACAATCGTGCCACGTATGGTCAGGGTTCCTTCCCCATAAGGCCCATCCCCAGTTCAGTTACTAACTTTGATTTGGTTTACATTCTCTAGACAAATCTGGAGTAATTGCAATATTCTTTTATTACGCCAAAAATTCATCATGTAAACAAATTATGTGTGCCAATATATCCTGTTTTATTATGTTTCCACATCACAATTCATAATATTGATCAAAATTTTTCTGCATAAAACATACCTGTGCTGCTGTGCAGAATCTGACTTACTTCTATTTCTGTATGGGTTTTTATGCCTAAAGCAAACTATGCTCCTACATCTGTTAATGCATGTGCAGATTTCGTCATCTAACCATTCCATGTGTTTTGCTAAACGGAATTAAAAATCCTGCCAAGTATTTCAAGATAAGGGTTTCAAAATTACATAAAATTCAACTGTTTTCTGATCCTGAGCTGTTTTCCTTCCAACTCATCCTTTTTCCAAGTGATTACACTTGAAAGATCTACTTCATCAAGAATGACTCAGTCTGGACCTTATTCTATTGTAAAAAAAAATGAGAGGAGAAAGCTGCAATAGTGCAATCTTGATCTTGATATAACCTTTTGCTTGGGATCAACACTGACTACAAGATATCTGCTTAGTTCAATACTGACGACAAGATTATAAAATTAAATATATTGTCTCACTTCGACTGTGTTCTACAACCCACTTATGTTGTGTATAGCATTTCGCCTAAAAGTCTCAACTTTGTAATATACACGACATGATACATATTAGTAACAACATACCTTGTAAAGGACAAGACGTTATACCCTTGAACACACACTCTTTATCCATATCAGGCTCTATCTCTTGAAATGGTGCTAATTCTCTTTTGAGGCCACTTACTGGGTCGAATCAAGCTGCGATTGTATTATTTATGGGCTAAGAGTCTATGGTTATCAATAGCTGGCCACCTGTCCATTATGTATGTGTGCCTTATAAGTATACGATGGGGGAACAATGATGAGGTTGTCTGCAAAATCGGTGGTTGCAAGTAGTGTTAAGAATCGGAATGCATATTTTAATCTCCTTATTAGATTGTCTACAAAGCTCTTGCAGGCAATGTTGAGGTGAGTAGTGTGATATAAAACTGAATGACATGACATTGGCTACAATTTAGTTGAAGTAGGTTGAGGTTGCATTGTGTAAGGATAGTAGGAGACCATGTTGTGTACATATGCGGGATGGTTGTGTTCAGTACCATTCTTTATTCAAGTGTGTGCCCAAGAGCCCAAGAAGGTTGAGAGTCAGTGAAGCACCTGGATTTAGACCTCTGGCTTACCTTTGTAGGTCGTAAGGTGCCAGCACCCTGACAGGACCAAGTCCCAATATGCACCAAGAATCTAGGATGAATTTTATGTAATTATTATGGATATTCTTTTCCTAGAAGATAATTTTTCTGCAAGAGATGGATTTGGTTGTTTGTTATTATGAATTTTTATTATGATTATAAGGCAGTTGTATGTTGATAATTCTAGCTTATTATATCTATACACGAGTTTACACATAAAAAAATCACTGTATTTTTTTTCAATTTAACATTCAAAGAGTAGAATAAGCGGGGGTAGAAGCATCTCTCCTAGAAGATAACTTTTCACTATTAGTAGAAGTACTCATAATTTTGACTATTTTTGAATTACTCATAGAAGAGAAATTAACTTATCAAGTTCAAATAATTTTTAATGTAGTTCTTGACTTTTGACATAATTAGCTCTCTTCAATATGCAGATCAAGTTGCTAAAAATCCTGGCATTACTCGGTAGTGGTGACAAAAAGTCCAGTGAGCAGATGTATACCGTCATCGGGGACATAATGAGGAAGAGTGACACCACTAGCAACATAGGCAATGCCATTCTTTATGAATGCATATGTTGCATCTCTTCTATACAGCCGAGTCCTAAGTTATTGGAAACAGCTGCTGAGGCAATTGCTAAATTCCTGAAGGTGTTGTCTTACTTTAGTACTTAAAAGAGATATTTTGGCTCTTAAAGAAGTGTAAAAGTTGTCTTGTCTATATATATTCGAAGTTTTATATGCTAAATTCTTTTCATTGTAGAGTGACAGTCATAATTTAAAGTATATGGGAATTGATGCTCTTGGTCGATTGATACGGATAAGTCCAGACGTTGCTGAACAACACCAACTTGCTGTAATCGATTGCTTAGAGGTGAGTGAATTCAGTATCTCATACTTTCACATAGGAATTTGAAACTACTACTAGTATTTTTTCAGAATGGAACTAATATCCAACTATCTATCAATCTAGTTGATTGATATACCAGATATGAATCAGATAGATCCGTAGGCGTATGTGCATCGGTTTTAGAATAAAGTTAATTACTTTTATCAGTCATAATTTGGGTGAAATCCAATGACTAATGAATTGATAGGTCTTTCTCAATTTGTCTGTATGGACCATATATTAGTCAATTGGTGCTAGATATAGTTGATTGATATACCAGATATGAATCAGATAGATCCGTAGGCGTATGTGCATCGGTTTTAGAATAAAGTTAATTACTTTTATCAGTCATAATTTGGGTGAAATCCAATGACTAATGAATTGATAGGTCTTTCTCAATTTGTCTGTATGGACCATATATTAGTCAATTGGTGCTAGATATAGTTAGCTCAGAGTATACAGTATATTGAGTTCTCTTTCATCTTTAATACAGGACCCTGATGACACTCTAAAGAGGAAAACCTTTGAGCTGCTTTATAAAATGACAAAGTCCTCCAATGTAGAAGTGATAGTAGAGCGTATGATCGATTACATGATTAGCATCAATGATAGTCATTACAAAACTGAAACTGCATCGAGATGTGTGGAGCTTGCAGAGCAATTTGCTCCCAGTAACCATTGGTTTATACAGGTTAACACACATACATATTAATTAATTCGAGCTGTCTGTTTCAAAGAATTGTTCGCGTTTGACTTTATAGACACTCCACTATTCTTACCTACCATTTTACTTTACAGACCATGAACAAAGTTTTCCAGCATGCTGGGGATCTTGTGAACCCCAAGGTGGCACATAACTTGATGCGATTGATTGCTGAAGGATTTGGAGAGGATGATGATACAGCAGATAGTCAGCTGAGATCATCTGCTGTATGTAATTTTTTTTTTTTAAAATGCGACACTTTGTATTCTTGTTTTATTTCAGTTGATCTCTATGTCTATATCAATTATAAATCTAAGATATGCAATATGGTCTTTTGGCTGAGGTTTCCCTTTGGTTTTATAATTTGAAGAAATTTATTCCTTGGCTGCAGGTTGAATCTTACCTTAAAATAGTTGATGAGCCAAAACTTCCGTCAGCATTTCTCCAGGTAAAGTTGTGACATGTGTAGGTTTTGTAATCACTAGTCTTTTTATTTATCTTATATGTTGGCTTTGCAAATAGGTCATATGTTGGGTGTTGGGTGAATATGGAACTGCAGATGGTAAATATTCTGCTTCTTACATCAGTGGCAAGCTATGTGATGTGGCAGAAGCACATTCAAGTGATGATGTAGTTAAGGTATGCTTATAAGCTTTATGAATGAGCACTAAATTGTGTATATTGCCATCTGCAATTGCAGTCTTTTTTGTACTTGGCTTATTGTCTTGAATTATTTTTTAATTCCCAACAGAATTTGTCCAGAATTTGGGATTAAAATTGCCAATGTAAATTAGAGAAGACTTTGAGTGGTTCCATTGTCTTTGTTGTAAATGTGTGCGAGCGTGTTATTGTCTCACAAGTCAGAGTATAGACAAGTATTTGGTTTTAAAATTGTACCACAATCCATATACCAGACTTGGTGTATTGTAATCCATATAAATTAGGCTTATTACCATGATATCACTATAATATCACTTTATTCACCTACCACTTGGTAGTTTATTACAGCAGTATTGTATGATTTTTCACGTCATTTATACCTTAACATACATGGAATCAATCTATTTAAGCTGAATCTGTAATCAAATCCAGACTCAGTGTGCTTCTGAAGTAAATAAATCATCTGATAGTTATATATATATATTTTAATAAAATTGTAGTTGGGTGCCTACCACAAGGGTTATCATATAAATTACAGAATGAATGGTTTTTAGTGTATAACGAGTTTCTGTTTTCTGCATCTTTGAAGGCATATGCAGTGACAGCACTTATGAAAGTATATTCTTTTGAGAAAGCAGCTGGAAGAAAATTCAGTTTGTTACCAGAGGTCAGTAAATGTTTACCCATCTTTCGTGTCCTTTTTGACTGCTAATAACATCAGATTTAGTGTTTTTGAATTTTCAAATTCAAAGCTATATATCTTCATTTGTTTATTCTCAAGATCCACTTTTTTGTTGCAGTGCCAGTCATTGCTTGAGGAATTGTTTGCATCTCACTCATCTGATCTCCAGCAACGTGCATATGAATTCCAGGCAATTCTTGGTCTCGATGCCAATGCCATAGAGAATATAATGCCATTAGATGCTAGCTGTGAAGATATTGAGGTTATCTTTTGTGCATATATATTTGCTATTTAAAATTTGTTCAGTGTTTTTTTTTTTTTTTTTTTTTTTTTTTTTTTTTTTTTTTTTTTTTTTTTTTTTTGGCTAGCCATATTACTTTAGAATCACTGGCAAGTCACCATAGGGGCAGCGTGACGCCCCTCTCAAACTTTTGTAACATATTTAAAATGTATGGTGTTTTAATATTTTGTCCCAAAAAACATTGACAAGGAACCAATGTCCTTAAAGACATTGCTTTTGGGGTTGTCGTATAATGAACAATCATTAAACCTACTAATATCACGTAGAGGTGACTGTTTTTCTTTCTTTACCCCATAATATTTAATTATATATATAAAGTTACCTGTATATATAAAAACATTCAACGTAATGCTGAGTTTCCGAATTTCGCCAATATAAATATATGTTTAAATTATTAGAAAAAAATAATCTGGATTGGATCTTTTCTTTGAAACCGAATTTGAATTTGGTTCGGTTCAGTTTTTGGTTTGTTCAAATAAAGAAGTCTACCTGAAGAATCTGAACCGAAAAATCTGAAAATCGACTTGATGAGCATCCTAATCTTGTCCCCTATTAGAATACTTTTGGATCTGTTTCAGTTTAGGATTGAAATGTTTGGTTGTAAGGTTGTTAATGTGTTTTTATATGTTAAATTTCCTATGTTTGAGAACCTCTCTTTTTTTCTATTTGAGTAGGATGCTATTATTGCCAAGATTTCCAGAACAATTAAACTTTTAGTTTTTGTGCAGATTGACAAGAGTCTTTCATTTCTCGATAGCTATGTGCATAAAGCGCTAGAGGAAGGGGCTGAACCCTATATCCCTGAGAATGAACGTTCTGGAACTCTAACTGTTAGCAGCTTCGGAAACCAAAATCCTTATGAGTCTGCTGCTCATTCTCTTAGGTTTGAGGCTTACGATGTACCCAAACCTGTGGTTCCTACAAGGATACCCCAAACAGTTTCTTATCCCACTGAACTTGTACCCATACAACAACCGTCTTACCATCCTGAGGTTCAATCAACACCATCTCTGAGACCCGTATCTGATGCTGGCTCGGCAGAACTCAGGTTACGGCTTGATGGGGTTCAAAAGAAATGGGGTAAGCCCACATACTCATCTGCTGCATCCTCATCTGCCTCAAACTTTGATTCCCAAACGGTCAACGGCGCAACACAAGCCGATACCGTGGTATCTAAATCACGTGAGCCATCTTATGATTCAAGAAGGCAGCCACATGTTGAGGTTTCGGAAGAAAAACAAAAACTTGCTGCTTCATTGTTTGGTGGTTCAACTTCCCGGTCTGAAAAGAAGCAATCTGTTACTACTCAAAAAGCGCGACCAGCAAACACAACCACAACCGCAACGGCAACCACAACAACGGTGGTTCAGGCACCTCCACCTGACTTGCTTGATTTAGGTGAACCAACTGGTGCTACAAGTAGTTATTCTTCAGCTGTGGATCCATTCAAACAACTTGAAGGTCTTCTTGATGTGGGAGTGGGACATGATGGTAATGCGGCCGCTACTTCTGCCGGTTCTGATCTTATGTCCCTTTATTCAGATGCACCAACAAACGGTCAGACTCAGGAAGCTACTTCCACAAATGGTTCAGTGACTCTGAGCAGAACAGCTTCATTAACCAAGGGTCCGAGCAGGAAAGATGCTTTGGACAAGGATGCACTTGTCAGACAAATGGGTGTAAACCCGACAAGCCAGAATCCAAACTTATTTAGTGATTTGCTTGGTTGATTAATTTTTGGAAGACAAAAAACTTTACATATCACGGGCTGAATTTGCACGCTGCCATAAACTCTTGTAGAAGATTAATACGTATATGAAGGGAGAAGCATGTGTGATCGGCTGTTCGTGTTGAGGTGGCCTTCTCGAGTAAAGATTTACGTTTGTTTGTTATAAAATCATGTATTATTGAGATTCAACCGTATTTTGTTTTTTAGTATTAATTACTGGAAGAGGAGTCGCTGTATGTAAGGGAGAAGATTGTTTTTGTTTGGTATGCAGGGAATACAGTGTACATTTTGACTTCATGGAATGACAATATTGTGAGGCTGGTTTTGGTAAAAACGTTGTGGTTCACGTATGATATATTGAAATAACATGCTGCATGATTTTCAGCAGTCTATTTTTAAATACTGAACTTGACAGTTGATTCGAGGTCTGATTTTCGTATCGGATGGTGGTTCAGTTTTGGAGACCCTTACGGACTCTATACATGTTTAACACTGGATTATGAGTTCATTACATTTGATTAGCATGCCCTGTGATCTTTTTATTTTATTTATTTATTATTTATTATTTTTTGTAAAAAAAAAAGTAAATTTCATTAAATTTCAACAACATAGCTGAATAAAATTACAACAATTAGAAAGAACTTGATTAAAATGAGAGAAACTAAAGAGATATCAATTGATATGTGATCTGTCTACCTAAAGAAATCTATAAAACTGACTCTAATGCCTTTTAATGTGATTATGGAGCTTTCACTTAATCACTTGCTAACACTCTAATTTCATTGTCAAAAGATGAAAGGACGTGCATGAAATCCTAGACGAATAGACCTTCATCTTGTAGAATAGGTATACCTATTGCTTCAACTCGGACAAGAAGTCACTGAATGAGCACGATTTCCGTCTAGGAAAAAATGTTTTAGTTAGAAACTTCTAAATGACCACAAAAAGTCAATAGTGCCATACAACATCTAAGAGTGAAAAATACATGGCAGAGCATGAGCATGAGCATGAGCATGAGCATGAGCATTAGTGATTTGTTCCTCAAGAGTTGGAACCAAAACTAACTTCATGAATACTATCCTAAGTTAAGTGTGCGTTTATTGCTTATTTTGGGCTCTATGTACTTAGAATTCTTGTTTGTCCAAGGTCGCAGCATTTTATTTTCCTTCAATCCTTATGCCCATATTACCCTTAGAGCAGTAACAAAACCAGACAACTTATGATGTATGATGATCTATGATAATAGTTTCTTTTGAAAGGAAAAAATAACCCAGCTCTGAATTTCTTAGAAAACCTCTTTACTTTTTATGGACAAACGAATTTTTCTAAGTAACCAGAAGTAGCAAGATAGGAATAACAATCCAACAGAACAAGAACAAAATCAAGTCTGCCTAGCTAACGCTAGCACCAAACGAGTCCTCTCATGAAGACCTACAGGCAACACCAGTCCTCAAAATAAAACCCAACCAGACCATTCGATATAAAACAGCTACGGATTTTTTAATAACTCTACCCTGCAAGATACTGGGAAAAAAAAAAAAAAAAATCACAAATACAACTCAAAAGTCTCAACTCTCAAAATAAAAGACCAAAGATATTATTTAGATTATGGGTTCCAAAATTATCCTTTAATGGGCCTACCCATTAGAAGTTATACCAACCCTCAACTGTTAAAAGTGTTAATGAGAAGGGTAACTACTGCTAGCAAGTAGCAACACTTCAGAAACTATAACAAGTCACAAGTGAATCATTTTTCCTCACGAAATATAAATTGCAACTCCAAATTTTTCTTAGAGAAGTGAGTGATAGGCGCAAGTTATATGCGCCACCATGTCAGCTTTTACCCTATAATATTCCTATAACACAAATCCTGAAAAATACCATTTCGATGGCGCCACATTTTTTTTTACTTAACACATTTCATTAAACTAGCATTCGTATGATACGAAATCCAACGTAAGCAAAATACGATGCGACAAATACATATAAAATACAACAAGCTAAACTAGGAATGATATTTTGCTCAGATCTCTTATTTCATTCGGTTCATCAAATCCACATCTTTCCCCGACATACCCTCGGTGCTAGTAATAAGAAACTTGTGTTCCTCGATTTTCTTTGGGTCGTGAGGAGGTCATCTCTTTTTGCATGATCTTGTCGCATTCCTCTTGGTCTATTTCCTTGAAAGCTTCACTTCTTTCCCGTGATCATATCATTGGTACGGTGGAAGGATGCATGTCGGTTGTATTCACTTAGAATTTTTTGCCAAAATGTTTTTGAATTTTGGTCGACACCAAGTCTTGGATTCTCAGATATATACAAGTTTCCGCCAAAACTTTTTCTTCTTCTTGGCCCGAGGCATACTCTTGCATTTTCTTTTCCTTTTCTAATGGGAGAAGACTCAGTATGTAATGTTTGTGGTGGTGAGTTTGGTGGCGATTGTGTTGTTTGTGGTGGTTGTGTTGTTTTTAAAGTATTATCGAAAGTCCCAAAGTTGCGAAACGGGTATTGTTGTTGAAGTTAGAATAAAGCCATTTAGTTAAAAGCATCTTGATTCATTTGAAAATTTAGTTTTCGGAAAATAGGTTGTAGAAAATACGGTTGTTGGGAAATAGGGCATATCATGCAAATGAGGGTAACGGTATGCGTTGTGAAGAAATAGAATTGGCGGATGATAGTGTAGCGTGTTGTGAAGAACTCGAATTAGCGGACGAAGAAGACAGGGGAAATATATTGCTCATGAGCCAATCGTTGTTTTGGTTACTTATCTTGGAAGTGAGGATTAAAGTGTATGAAATAAGTAAAACTGGGATTGTGTTTGGTTGTTTGTACAATAAAAGTGGGTATTTGAAAATTTTGGCCATTGCTTTTTTGATCGTCGCATCATTCAAATGCAAAAAAAAAAAAAAAAAAAAAAAAAAAAAAAAAAAAAAAAAGACCACCAACAACAGCATATAATACACCATTAGCATGGCGATAGAGTCTATATATAGTGTGGCTATTACATGATCATGGTGCGCTATGACGCTGCCATAGGTGGCCAAAAGGCTCTATGACAATTCTGCAACATGCCCTTTTAGGCTGGTAGGCAAGGGATGTGTTTTTTCACTTGACACATCAGCGCCACCTCAGCTTTCTCTCTTATTTCACTTCCCTTCACCTCACTTTACCATTTAGCAGTAAATGTCACCTCTAACTTCACCTTTTATTAAATACCCTATTCATATAAATATACCCCACTAAATACCCCACACACACTCACACACAAAAGAATAATAAATGGGGCCTTTTTTTTCTTTTTCATTTGGTGATTCTTGTTTTGGGAATCGTTTTTTTGTTGAAGCAAATAGTGATGGGCAAGGGTGATAGCGCGTGAGACATGGGCATTTGGTGATCCTTTCACCTCCTTGCCTAGTAGCCTTAGCGATAGGCTATATGCGACTAATTTTGATTAAGACAGCCTTCTTGAGTTCTTGGCATATACCAAAGTTTTATATCGACTTCGTAACATAATTTTTTTATAAGTAAAAATAGACAATCTTTTTAAAACTTTCACTCAAGATCATTGCTGATTAATGACACCTAGAAAAAGTGTTAAAGTAAAACAGTCTCATGATTGAAAAGGTTTACAAAAAGTAAAAAAAAAAAAAAAAGTGGGGGAATATAGTTTATGCCTTTTGGACACAATTTGTTCACTGTCAAAAAAATCCCAATAATTACATTTATAGACACTTTTTAAAAGGTGTCACTAAAAAACATAGATAGTGACACATGTGTCACTAGTAACTAATAAAGCTACCCTTCTCTACTTGAACTTCCTTTACAGAACTTGCTATAGATATTTAAGTTCACACATTGTTTAGGCGTATTAGACTTAAAAAGTATATATTATAAATAAATAAGCGCAGAGAAATGTGTCAGGATAAATTGCATATTAGTGTTGGAGAAATTAGTTCAATTCAACACTATAAAAATAGCTTGATTTCAAAGATTATCCGGAGTCGCATACAACATGCAAGTGTGAAAAAGCTTGTAACTAGTAATACTATTACCATGTGTGAGGTCTCATGTTTAATTCTGTTAGGTCTAAATAACCATAAAGTGACCACACCAACTTTTTGAAAACAGAAGCTTTACGTGGTTTGAATCTATATGGCGTTGGGTTTAAACCTCGTATATTAGTTAGGCAAAAGGTCGAAAAACATGATTACCCAAAGAAAAAACGTGTAAGTGTGAATTATTATCAGACAATCTTGTTAATTATTACTCGTATACGTCTTTAATTTTATATGCTTTAACCTTTATGCACTTATGTGTGGTGTTTTGCAACATTTTCAAAAACTTATAAGGTTGACTAATTCTAACACTCACTTTAACTGTGACATAAGCTTGAATATGTCTTGATGCCATTTGAGGTTGGTCTCAGTGAATCGTGTTGTTGACGTGTTTCACCTTTGGATTTGGAGGCCTCGTTTTCAGCACCAAATAGGTTGATGCTACGTGTTAGTTTACTCGCACGGTCATATAACCTATAGAGAGATTGGAACGATTCAAAAGCCGTATCCAAAAGAGACTACTATACTTTTTCGGAACTAAAGCTTGTACATATACGGATAACCAAATTCTAGATTAACTCTTACGAAAAGTACCAGACCGAAAATTATAGCATCAAGTAGAAAACTCCAATCTTTCCTGACATATGAATTTAAAACAAAGAATAAAACAAATTAACCGCTAGACATACATCAACAAATTTTCTATTTTTGGAATGACATCCTTTTATCAAATTTATATTGAGATGAGATGTCAGTTTTTTATTATTAAAACTAAACTCAAATGTATAGAAGTTTGCCCAGGTGAAGCTGATCTTTTCAATGCATTTTGCCAGTGCAGTATTTTCTTGATGATTTTGGAATAAATATCGAAATTTTAGAAACATCTTGAATGACTGAATTTTACTATGCGTTATGTTATATCCACCTCCATGTTATCCCCACCACCGGATATAGATGTGGTAATTTAAGACTCATGAGTAAAAGTTGGGTCAAGTTGGATAAATATTTTCAAAGAGATGGGTTTAGTTGAGCATTGTTAAATAATTGACAATATTTCACCGTTCATCCCTAAACTCTACACGTTTTGCGCGTTTCGTCCCTAATCTTTTTTCTGGCGTTTTCGTCCCTGTACTCTTCAAAAATCACGCGGTTGGTCATTTTCACCTCATTTTGGCTAACCATGGTCAATTTGCTGGTAAAGTGTCTTGGTAAAGTTACTAAAATGCCCTTTCTATTTCTCTTAATTTACAAACACATTTAACAAACAAACCAATTATAAAAACTTAAAGAAAATCAAACCCAAATCAGATGGGATATCAAAGACCATGACTTTTGGCTCTTTTTTCTTCAATTTAGCAGATTCAAATTGACCCACCACATTTGGTGTGCTTATTACAAAATAGAATTTTGAACAAATTATGATAAGTAGGAACTGTAAACAAGAGTAGTTTTAGCACTACTTTCTTCTCACACAACAATTCATCAACGATAAGTAAGAAACCGTAAACATCATTGAATATTTAGTAAAAAGTATACCGGAAGTTTCTTTGTTGAATGAATGAATTGCTCTGTCCACAGCTTCCATTGCTGATTTTATAAATTCATCATCTTTTACCAGCACTTGGTGAAGTTACTAAAATGCACTTTCTATTTATACAAACAGCTCATGATTGCTGTAACATTTACTATAACTTCGATCACCATGATCTAACTGTTATTAGCTTTCATTAGCCCTTAGTGGGCATGATATTCTTAACAGTTATAACTTCGATCACTATGATCTAACAGTTATTAGCCCTTAGTGGGGATGATATTCTCTAAAGATGCCGTTATTAGCTTTCATTAGAGGTTGCTTGTTCATTTATATTTTAATCTAATAGGTTGCTCGTAATATATCTATACTAGAACAGTTTTGTTCTAATAGAGAGTCAGGTTTACTTTCAATATGCTACATAAACAACATAATATCAGATATGGTCGGTCGTTCTATATCATGTCAGTATCTACTTTGGAATTGGACTTGTACTATGTTCAGATTCGGACTTACGGCTCCCATGTCTGTTACAAATATGTTTAGTATTGCTCCAAACCTACTAATATTATTGTAGCTTGAATGCTATTAGACTGCCTAGTTAAGTCAAGCAAATAGCCCATGATCCCAGTTCTTTTGAACTTTTGCCGATACTTTGTTGTTGTATTTCAGGAACTGGTACGACACTTGATGCTAAGACAACAAGTTCAGTGGGTTTTAAGCATCCTGTATATAGGAGAAAAAGAGGTGCTACAGAGGTAGTTGGGTCTGACAATGTGTCTTCTAAACTTATTGTTGACCATGTTGCTGAAAAGGGAATATCAGGTTTGAAAGGGGGATACGGTGATGCCAATGTGTCTTCTATGCCGATTTGCAGAGGTTCTAGAGGTGATTTGGTCATCGAACCATGTTCCACCAGTAATGTGTCTGCCATAGATTCTCAAATTGATAAGATGAGACCTGACAAACAAATTCACAAACACCAAATAGACGGAAATCTCACAGGGTCTAACAGTACATCTTTTGTAATCGCTATAGTTCCACCAACTCAAGATGATGCTTTGTCCCCAGATGACAAAGCTACTTCAGATGTCTATGGAGCATCATTGAACTGTGAAGAACCATCTCAAGCCTCTGATTACAGCGAACTGTTTGAGATTCTAGATAACGTGGAGTCTAAAATGGTGCACAATGGTGAGGGAGTTAACGATGAGCTAGAGAACATATTTGAGCTTGTAGGTTGCTATATGCAGCCGATGCCAATTTTAATGGTAATGTTGAGAACAAAAGGGAATGAGGTATACATATGTGTTTTATGCGGCTATTTGATGGAAAAGGACAGGAAATTGCTCATCTACAAGGCATCTATTAAAGGAGAAAACAGAGGATGCCCTTCTTTTATTGGTCACACAACAATTATTTCACCAATTTCAAATAATGCATCTGGTAGACAAGTAAGTTACAATATTGCATATTAGTGTTCAGAACACATGCTCTTCACCAACACTTTGATCTCTCTTCAGTCCAGACCTTGATCACTAACCATAGCAGCTGTACTTCCAGACCTTGATCTCTTCAGTCCCTCAGCAACACTTTCATTACCAACTGAACTTTTCATCGAGCAGTATAAACGTTAAAGATACCAGTACTAACTTGCGAACAAGCAGTATCAACCCAAGAATCAAAAGCAGTACAAACAAGGCAAAGAAGCGAAGGCTTGATGTACAAACAGCTCATGCTTGCTGTAACATATACTAAAATACCCTTTCTATTTATACAAACAGATGGCATAAGAATACCCATTGCGAAGATCAAGGTTTAAAACAGATGGCATAAGAAGAACAAGGGACATATCATCTTCCTTTACTGGAAAAGATGCACGGTTATCTGTATCTAGGGACCACCTTTGTGTTTCCTCTATGATGTCTGCAACTTGTTTCTTCGTACAAGCATCTATTGTGGAAAAAGCTTGACTGGGAAATCTATACAAACTAATCTTGTTTACGGTTCCTACTTATCATAATTTGTTCAAAATTCTACTTAGTAATAAGCACACCAAATGTGGTGGGTTAATCTGAATCTGCTAAATTGAAGAAAACAGAGCCAAAAGTCATGGCCTTTGATATCCCATCTGATTTGGGTTTGATTTTCTTTAAGTTTTTATAATTGGGTTTGTTTGCTAAATGTGTTTGTAAATTAAGAAAATAGAAAGGGCATTTTAGTAACTTCACCAAGGCACTTTACCAGAAAATTGACCATGGTTAGCCAAAATGGGGTGAAAAAGACCAACCGCGCGATTTTTGAAGAGTTTAGGGACGAAAACGACAAGAAAAAAGTTTAGGGACGAAACGCGCAAAATCTGTATAGTTTAGGGACGAACGGTGAAATATTGTCTAAATAATTTAGATGGTCTAAACGAGTTTAGGTGGATTTTATTAAAATAATAAAGTGGGTCTAGACGGGTCTACTATTATAATCTGTTAATACAAATAATGTCAAAAACGTTATTTGCATTATTCGGTCCATACATTTTGATAATCACAAAATATAAAAACATGTTACGTAAAGTTACGGTTAATAAGTTTTTAATCGAGAAAACTCGTTTCTTCCATGTATCTACTATAATGTCACTTCAGGTATGGACAAACTTCATATAGACATTAGTAAAGTGATCAAAGATTTTATTTTCTTCAAAACTTACATTTTTATGTATGACAAAACATTTTTCACAAAATGTATTTTGTGTTTTTAAATAAATGTTTTATTGAGAAAATAAATTCAAATTCAAATGTTATAACAACTATATTTCCCCCCAAAACAGATAAGTCTTCACTAGATAAATTTTCACTACGTCAGGACAAAAAGAGGCGCGTCTGTCGAGACAGTCCCTTAAATAGACTGACGGTCCCTTAGTGATAAAGGACCGTCACATGTTTAAGGGACCATCACCCCCTCTTCTGGCGTGTATAAATACTGAACTGTTCCTTCTTAGAAAAACAATCCTCTTGGCACAAAAACAATCGGCTCTTCCTTTCTCACTTCTTTGATCACTATAATATGTCGGTATATGTTTATAAGTGATTTACTCTTCCTCTACATCAAAGTGCAAGAGAAGAACTCTCGAAATAGAAAGAATCGAGATGTTATAAGAGTCCACACACAAACGTAACAAGTGTTACGATTCTCTTCTCCCTCTAAATTCTATTCTTGTATTTTAGTAGATCCGACTTGTGTGTGAGTCGTGGTTAGGTTTGAAATGGACAACGTGTAAGTCCGAGAAGTGTTGTATCTAGATTAGTACTTGTAATAGTTCGTGTGTTGTCGTGTAAAGGCTAGGACTTAGTGGAGTTCTAGTGTGAAGATTTGAACTTAGTGAAGTCCGTGTGTGAAGACTTGAATCGGGTGAATATTCAAGTGAACTGGAGTGCTCGTTCGTGTAAAGGCTTGGATCGTGTGTCGATCTAAGTGGGACAAGAGTGCTTGTTCATGTAGCCACGTAGGCTTTGGTAGATTGGTTCTAGCTACAATTAGAACTCGACATTCCGCTTAGTATCGGTAAACTTGGTGTAAGCTTGTGTACGGATTGCTCCGCCTGAAGGAGTGTGTTAATATAGTGATTGATAACTCTCGAGTGTGGTACTCGGGGAGTTGAGTAGGACGAAGAGTGAGCTTCGTGCCGAACCACTATAAATCTCGGTGTCTCTTTGGTTGTGCTCTTTCTTTACTCGTTCCTTTGCTTGCATATTACTTTCATTATTAGCTTAGAAGATATCACATAACTAGTAAAATTCAACTAGTTTGTAAAAAGAAACTTTAACCGGACCTAAAAGCGGCTAAATATTTTTTACAAGTAATTAGAAACGGTGAAACAATTCAACCCCCCACCCCCTTCTAGTTTCTAAATAACCAAATGAGTCTGTTATTAAAATAAAGAAAATAATACTCTATGTACTAACCGAACTGGTCTATGTTTTATACGTTTTTATGTGTTTTTACATTTTTGTACATTTTCATTAGTTTTTTACGTTTTCGTATGTTCTTTTACGGTTTCTTATGTTTTTTTAACGTTTTCATCTATTTTTTTACGTTTTCATCTGTTTTTTTACGTTTTAGTCCATTTTTTCATTTTCGTCTGTTTTTTTACGTTTACGTTAGTTTTTTCAGGTTTTCGTCCGTTTTTTACGTTTTCGTAAGTTTTTTACATTTTCGTCCGTTTTTTTTTTTATTTTTTGTCATTTTTTTACGTTTTCGTCAGGTTTTTTACGTTTTTGTCCGTTTTTTTTACGTTTTCGTCATGTCTTTTACGTTTTCGTTCATTTTTTACGTTTTCATCTGTTTTTCGTTTTGACTATTTTTTAACGTTTTTGTCTATTTTTGTAAGTTTTTGTCCTGTTTTTTAGAGTTTTCGTATTTTTTTTTACATTTTCGTGTATTTTCATACATTTTTTTTATCATTTTCGTCGTTACCTTACTTTTTTTGTCCATTTTTATACGTAAAAAAACAGACAAAAACGTATAAAACGGATGAAAACCTAAAAAAGTGTCGAAAGCATAAAAAATGGGTGAAAACGTAAAAAATGGGACGAAAACGCAAAAAAGAGTTGAAAGCGTAAAAAACGGAAAAAAAAAGAAAAAACAAACGAAAATATAAAAACCGAACGAAAACGTAAAACATGATCAAAACGCAAAAAAGCGGACGAAAACTTAAAAATACATATAACAACGTGAAAAAGGATGAAAACGTTAAAAAAATAGACGAAAAACTAAAAAATGGATGAAATGTAAAACAGACGAAAACAAAAAAATGGATAAAAACGTAAAAAACCTGACAAAAACGTAGAAAATGAACAAAAACGTAAAAAAACAGACGAAAACGTTAAAGAAGAGACGAAAACGTAAAAAACGGACGAAAACACAGAAAACGGATGAAAACGTAATTAAAACAGATGGAAATGTAAAAAAACCTAACGAAAATGTAAAAAAACTAACGAAACTTAAAAAAACAGACGAAAATGTTAAAAAAAATCAAAAACGTAAAAAACCTGACGAAAACGTAAAAAGCAGGACGAAAACATAGAAAAATGGACGAAAATGTAAAAATAGAGTCGAAAACGTAAAAAATAGACGAAAACATAAAAAACAGATCAAAACGTTAAATGAAGAGTCGAAAACGTTAAAAAACATACGAAAACATAAAAAAGCGGACGAAAACTTAAAGAACGGGACGAAAACGTAAAAAGCATGATGAAAAAGTAAAAAAAACGAGCGAAAACGTAAAAAAATTGAAAAAATGTAAATAAAACGAATGAAACGTAAAAAACGGATGAAAAACGTAAAAAACCTGATGAAAAAGTAAAAAAACTGACGAAAACGTAAAAAACGAACAAAAGTGTAAAAAAACCAGACGAAAACGCAAAAAAATTAACGAAAACAGACAAAAACTAAAAAAAACCCGAATAATTAATGATGAATAAAATGACAAAGATGAAATACCAAAACAAATCCGACCCAACCCGACCTAAAACCCGTTTGACCCAAACTCATATAGACCCATCATTCCTAAAGACCCATACCCATCTAAGACCCAAGACCCAACCCAACCATTTTGCAACCTCTATCCGGATGTGACATAAAGGGTAAAGGTACAAAAGATTTCTTTTGTCCTTAGGATTTAGTACAACATAGTTTTTTATCTGTTTTTGTTCCATGTTTTTTGTCAGTTTTAAACTTTTAGCTTATTAAACTTTATATTTTTTGTTCCGTACTTTCAGGTTTTTAGTCTTTTCATATACATAAATTTTAAAAATAATAATAATAAAAAAAAATGGGTATCATTTGTAAAAAAGAAAAAAGTTGAGAATAACCACTCGCTTTTGCTATTCGTACCGGGATATATTATTCGAAACCCTTCTATAGTCAACTGTACAAACCACGAAGTACACAATACAACACCCGCGATGCACACAATACAACCGCCCAGTACATGCTACCGTTCAAACCCCCATACTAGGAGGGTCCAATATAACGCCCCATTCATACCATCTTCGTAGTAACATTCGTTGAAGGTACTTTACGTCTCTGTACCTTATGAGTTACTGTATGACTTGTGTTAAATTGTCAAATGAAACATTTATTTCACCTCCTTGAGTCAACTTCAGTTGGTTGTTGGTACCCTCAATTATTATGTTTTGATTGAACATGCCCCCTTTTAGGAAGAAAACGTCGTATGATTAATGGCATAAAATAAAACAAATGGGTACATACCCTTTTTAATAATATGTTTTAGTAATGATTTTTTTATTTATTTTATTTATTTTTACTATTTTAGTTATTATTCATACTTTAAGTAAACTAAGATGGTTATTGTGTTTCTGATTTTTCAGTCAAGAATCAGCATAACTTGAAAAGTTGTGTAACGGGGTATATGATACACAATCTTGGCGGCTATTTGAACTTTTTGTTAGCATGTTATCTAAATGTGGCAAAAAGAAGGAAGTACGAGAAAACAAGATCTCTCCTTTCCCTTAACACATCAGCATAACATGTTAACATCCAAGTGCATCTTGTGCTCATCAGAAACCTTGAGACACTTTTTAATCCGCAAAAAGTATGATTTGATAACTAAATTGGTTCTGAAAAGTTATATAGACTCGATCTGATAGTAGCAAGAGTTTACAAGATGCTATAATATTATAACCAGAGTTACTTAACGTAATAAAAAACATAATGGTTTTGTATATAATCGTATGTAACAAGAGCAGTAAACCTTTTTAATGGATTTATAAAACTTTTATGCCACATTATGACATAACTTTATAAAATTTAATTTAATAAATCAATTTTCAATATTTTAAAATTTGTACAGCTTTATAGCTAAAAGATGTACGTCTATTAAATAAGTTATATGCATTTAGTTGTAATAAAAGCTTTACAACTAAAAGATGTGGATTATGATGGTCATCTTATTAAAAAAGTTGATTATCCAGGTATTTCTCTATCTACTTCTTCTACAAAGAGAGTGAACCCGTTTTCAAAGGTTGGAGAGATAGTTGATTCAGATATTGATGAAGAGGAGGTTGTCAACCAGTTTGATGAGTCCGCGAATTTGTTTGATAACTTCCCCCCATTGACATGTGGAGGTCATGAGCTCGAATAAGATTATGATGACTATACAGATCAAGTTTATAATCTACCAGGGGAAGTGAAAGCTTTTTATGACATGTATGATATCAAGGTCTAAGGTCCTATTAGAAAGTAGGTTTTCATTATTATAGTTGTCAAATGTTAACCTATATGTAGTGGTTTATTTCTTGATCTTAGAGGAAAGAAAGTGTCTTGTTATGTACGGTCGATAGTCTATGTAGCGGGTTGAGATATGTGATTTCACTAATATCCTTTGTACTTAAACGTTTTTTGAAGTAATACATTTACCGTCTTGACCTTTGACCCAAAAAAAAAAAAAAAGTACATATATTAAAGACTAAATTTCACCGTTCGTCCCTAAACATGTCGCATTTCGCGCGTTTGGTCCCTAAACTTTTTTTTTTGCATTTTCGTCCCTGAACTCTGCATTTTTTGCGCGGTTGGTCCCTAAACTCTCATTTTGGCTAACCATGGTCAATTTGCTGGTTCCACACCTTGTGAAGTTACTAAAATACCCTTTCTTTTAATCTTAATTTACAAACACATATAACAAACACACTAACACGATTAAAAACACACACATGCACAGTCCAAAATCCATTAAGAGGCACTCAAGAAACCAAGTATCTGTTTTTGGTGACTTGGTGCTCTTTTAATTTCTTAATGTATTTTCTTGTTTATAATTTCACATGAAAAGTTGCGTATTTGCAGTATACAGAATTGGATTGAGGATTTATTTTGGAAGCAGCAAAAAATTGAACCGATGTAGATGAATCGGGTGGTTCTCCGCATCTATAATACTAGTGTCTTGTAGTACCAACTGAACTGTGGAGTTATATTTTAGCCGATAGAGCTTAGTTCCATTAGTTGTAGCCAGGTTTGTGGGCGGTTTTCCAGTAAAATTAAAGGAAATTGGAGGGTTAGCAGGGAAATCGGTGGTGAACACTCCTTTGGTTTTGAAGTAATGTGCTTGAAGAAGAGCTGTTGTGGGCATAACAAATGTAACATTGTTTATACCTGCCACAACTCGACTTCCATTACCCGCTTTGCAAGTCGGGCATGGATTGATCCCAAGTCCAACTATGAAATATAAAGAATGATCAACTTTCAAGGGGACTTTGGCAGGGTACTTTTTTGAATTTAAGCTACGGAGGGAATCTATAAATTTGTTTGCTACTGTTGTGGCGTTTTGTGGTGGTGCGGAAACTAGAGTTGTAGGGGAGGAGGCTAGGGTGCCTGTGTAGAGGACTGTGGCTGTTGCGGTCTTGTTGTCAACGGCAACTGATGGGGAGTTCATAAATGGAGAAGCAATCATTGCATACTTACCAGACTTCATGCCTGCAGTTATGATTGCATTGGTAGTTTGTCCAGGTGCAATGACAGTGGTGTTGGTTTTAAAGGGCTTGACATAGACGGCATCTACTTCGACAACAGTGAGCTTGTGTCCCGCAATCTTAAAAAACAACTCTTCATTGAGTGCATCGTTGATTATCCGCAACATGTAAGATTTTCCTTTCTCAACATTGAAATGAAATCCTCCTGTGTTAAATCACAAACTAAACCTTTAAGAAAAAGAATAATTTTTGGTAGATAAGTGACTGAACTATTTAATGAATGGCATATACCTAATTAGGCTCCTAATCTCATACATCTGAAACAACTAGCCCTATTTAGTAATATAATTGAAGATTATAACTATGCAAGACGTTCTGGAAAGCGGCATACACTTTATATTAACATATTTCCAGATTAATTTCCCCCTTATTGGTAATTTTACAAATTAAGAAACTTAATAGAAACAATTTAGGGAAGTTACTATAAAAATCTTCATTGGTAATAGAAAATTGATCTATATACATAAGCCCAACTAAACAAAAGCGTTTCTAGTTTGTTGCCGTCTTTATTAGTATAGAAGTTTGTTTTGAACAATTTGCCATTTTTGCAGGGAATGCTCAAAGTTAATGGTTGCTTTACACCAGAAATCAGACAGTGGAAGACTCCAGTCAGTGTTCAGAAAGTATGGCACTTCAAAATATGGTCATGTTGCACGAACCCAACCTGCTCACTTCCTGTTGGAGCCGAGGTTGTGCTGATTATGGAAGTTATTAGTGCTGAAGTTGATTATGGAAAGTTACGAGATTGTGACGGGCGTTAATGTTGAAAACTTGGTTTTTGAAATAGTGAGCAACTTATAGTTGCCCTGTAGGCTGTTTGAAGTTGCAACTATTTACATGGTCTGTGAGCCATTCTATTTGTGTTAAACAGTGCTCTCTAACAATTTAGTATGTGTTTAAGTAATGTTTTAATGTTAAGTATATGTTATTCCTGTCTGTCAGTGGTTTTTTCTTGCTTTTCTCTGTTAGCATACTCTCCAAGTCTAGTCAGAGATTATAAATGAATTTCATTTGGAGATCACATGCCGAATCCAGATAGCAGGATACCAGTCTATAGCGATTTACTGTATTTGATCCTGATTACAAATTCGCAGTGAAAATAACCTAAAAGTTCCTAGATCAGTAAAGTTGCTTCTTTTTCTTATAATCATCATCGAAATGATACAATTTTCTCTCCAATGTATTAGAAGTAAATGACCACTCATTAAAGATACGAGTCTTGCAGCATGCAACATTTAAAAGGATTTTTAGTATAGTTTAAAAGGAAAATCTCAGCAACAAAACAGGCTGATACATGAGGCTACATTTGAGGAAGTTCACCCATGTACAAGAAAATGAACTGCATGTTTGTTTCTTTTACATTAACCAGGAAAATTGTCACCCATCACTGGACAAAAGTAGATATTTTTTGGTAAGAACTGCAAACGGATCAGGAGTCAAAGGATGTGTTCAACAACTAGCTACAACACTCTTCATACTGTTTTGCAAAACAGTATGAAGAGACAGTCGAAACTTAAAGGTACTGCTAGCATCTTCATAAGAATACATCAGTATAACTTAAAGATCCAATGTAAAAGCCCATGCACTGAAAATATAAACTGTCACTACCTACTATGAAGCAAGAGATAGATACACGTCAAAACTCAGGTCTCATATAGTCTAATATAATGAACATCAAAAATTTGTATTTGTGATGAACGGACTAAAAGGTAATCTCAAACCAAATTCAATCCATACTTGCTGTTTTATCCAGTGGTTCGAATTTGAATTATGAAACTCTAAAAATTAAAGTGACACACATGGACGTACTGCGAATTTAAGGAAATTAATACAATTTCGACTTAAAATTACAAATCACCAAGGACTTGTGTTGTACTGTACAAAACATGCTTGGGCAAATGGGTCAAAATTGGCAACTCTTAAAGATAGGGAAGCACAAACAGCTAGAAGGTCAACTGTGTTCTAATTTCCAGTCAAATTCCAAGTCACTGCAATCAATTGAACCTTTTACTTTCTCAAGTGCTGCAACAAATGAAGCCCTCCCTCCTCCTCTGGTTTCTTTTTACGCGACGTCTTACGAGATACATTCTTCCATTTATACTCAAACTTGCATGCTGCAACACAAAAAGTCACAGGCATTAGCACAACTATGTGATTGGTCATCGAGAGTATCTCCATGTTCAAAATAAGATCAAACACAATATTGACAAGTTATTGTGAATAAATCACTGACTGGGTGAGAATAACTCTTATTTTTATTCAGGCGACAGAATGTAAAACTAAAATGGCTGATTTTTAACCAATGTGAATGTGCAGATCCGATATCCCTAATAGACAGCCAAAGTGTCTTTTGTCATTTATCCCAAACAACCTGACGCTAAATTTCATGCTTACAACCGCTGGCTCTTTGAACTAACAAAACACAGTTAAGTTGGTTTTTAAACCCACTAAAAACGACCAACAAATTCTTAGTTATTTTCTTGGTGGAGCAAATTATATTAAGATCACAAAACTATGACCAAATTGTACGTTAGCCATGCCACATATGCAAGAATGCGACTCCCTTAAGTTTTTGTTCCGGTTGTTGATGGTGTGGTGACAATAGATTACATGTATGCTCCCATCCTTACATTCGACATCAGCTTGTGTATCAATGACATTTCTTTTCTGTTTTTTCAGTAATGAGGAATTCTGCACTTTATGTCTGATGTTCGTGTAATGGTTGGTGTGTGGTGAGATAAAAAGAGAGAGATCAGACTTGTTATTGAAAATTGGTATGTGGGATAAAAAGGCTGATAGGGGTATGCTATCTCAAAATGAGATTGTAGCGTATTAGCACAAGTTGAAGGTTATAGTGAAAATTGGTGTAAGTCTACTGTTTTCAAAGTAACCTTACTTCTACAATTTTTTTGGACTTACTGCTGCTGGAGATAGAGGAATCAATAACACTTTTGGTACGAAGAGGGTTTTTGATGTTTTGGTTTTGGTTTGAAAAGGTCTATGAAAACCCTAATCACACTTAAATTGCTATTTGACAAAGGATGTAAGTTAGTACTGATACTTTATACTTTGTACTGCTCGTTTGGATTTTCTTAACAGTTAGTACTGGTACAATATGCGGACACCTAACCACTAGCAAGTACGCCAACGCTTCAGCAGCTCCTATAACAATTTTTAATCGTGTGATGCAACTGATTACGCTGCCTAAGCATCTCGGCGATCCAAAGTGTATCTTTGCAATTTGACAAGCTTCTTGGTGTTCGAACTATGTTTTGCAACTTGCAAAGTTTCTGTCTGTTTAGAACTACTTTAATTTCAGTAGCTGCGCTGTATTGCTTTATTATATCTGGTTATGCTAAAGCAAGTGATCACAAAGTTTATTGGTTTCTTTGTCGAAACTTACATACGGTTTGTGTATGATGATTAGAGGTACAATCATCGGGCACACCGAGTGATGTACATTTGAATGGTTGATTAACTCAGATTACTCACTTCTTAGTTACAGTTTCTTTTGTGCTAAATAGGGTTTCATATCTTATTACAGATTGTATTTTTTTAGAATTCTTAATTCTCTTTGTATCCAGAGAAGAATTACATGATAGAAATAAAAATTGAACAAGATCTCCATGCTGGCATGTTGTGCAACAGTCGCAACTATGCATATGAATCATGCTTTTAACAAATGCATATTTGTTGTATATTGATATATGCTCGTCCTTGCTAGAACAGTTCTGTTTGTGAAAGATATTCTTCAACCATGGTTGTGATGTTGTGGAAAACTTGGATGACTACATTAGAAAATACAGTTATACAATCAAGGTAATATAAAGATAAGCCTAAGTAATATGCCTTACTTTGTCTTTAACATAAACTCTGAATGATGCTTCTCGTTTATCTTAATTCTTGAGGTGACATGATATTAAAGGTACAACTCACAAAACTTAACCTGTATAGACCGGTTCTAGTCTTGACTCTTGACAATACTACTAGAGCCAATCGAGCATATTTTTATTCGGTAATTGTTTCACAGGATGAAAAGAACCAAAAAAACTGAAACAAATAATACAGCACATAAGTTGCTTCTCATAAGTCGTAACATATCCTTTCTACCATAAACTAGCACATTTTTCAATCACATTTTAAAGCTTAGGAGCAATACACGGTGGGTCCCATGGTGCCACGATATGGTTCCGTGTTATCTCTGCTAGTGAACGGCAACCACTTAGTGCCATTATAAGCTCAAGTTCATCATGCAACATTTGAAGAGTCTTCCTGACACCAGCCTCACCATCTACTGCCAATGAAAACACTATTGGTCGCCCAATCTGTAAGCCATCACAACAATTGAGTTACTTGAGAAAAACAATCTAGGACATTGTAAGCATTTTGACTACACACTAAACTACTTTTGGCAAATTTAACCTGACCCATATCTGTATAGTTAGGCAGAATTTGCCACATTTACAAAGGTATAACCTTGTGATGAGACTAACTATCGAGATTTCCCTTGAATATAGGTTCAATATTTGTCAGATATCTAAATTTTTGCTCAAAAGTTCAACGATCTCGTTGGCCAAATCAAAGAGGTATATCTACCTGTAATGAATCCTAATTTTTAACATTATAAACTTTCTTAAAACGAGTACATGTTAGGTAAACCAACGCCCAACTGAATCCAATATATATTGTGGGGCAGCAAAAAACATAATAAAACCACAAAAGTTTACACTTACAAATACTCCGGACGCTCCAAGAGCCAATGCTTTGAAGACGTCTGTCCCTCGACGAATGCCTCCATCTACTGGAACACTACCTTGAGTAGCTCTCACAACCTGTATAATTACATACTTAGAACCATAAAGACACTAGTGGTGGCAAAAGAGCGGGCTACTTAATGGTTGAAACCAGTAAACTTTACTATGGGTCCAAATGGGTCGGCCAACCCATCAACAGTTGTTCTATTTTTTCTTACTTTTATAAATAATTTTTTTAAAACAACGTGGTACAATCAAATTTATCTTTCTCCGCTTATCCTTTGACACATTAAAAATACAGCACCAATCGACCCATTTTTAAGTAAGTAGATCGAATTTTCCACGTCTACTAGTAAAATTCATGGCTACTGTTGCAACAGATAATTTGTGGAATCGTTGTAGTTAGAGGATAATGCCATGGGACTACCAAGGTAATGAAAGAGTGGCCAAAAGATATTGTTACAGTAACCGTAGTAATAGAGATTAACAAGATCTTCATCAAGAAAAACAGGAACACATCTCTGCATATTGCATATTAACCAAACATTTACAAAAGATTATACTTTTTGGTAACTCTAAGTATTAAAGATTTATTATTATCAGATTATGTCTTTGAATATATAACTAAGTGCATGTGTTTGTAAATTAAAATAAAAAGAAAGGGCATTTTAGTAACTTCACAAGGTGTGTAAGTAGCAAATTGACCATGAGCAAACAAAATGGGGTGCCAGGGACCATACACGCCGTCGTTTGACAACTTCAGGAACGAAAATGCCAAAAAAATTATTTAAGGACGATATGCGCGAAATGCGACAAGTTTAGGGACGAACGGTGAAATTTAGTCTATATTAAATAGTTCTAAGCATTTAACTGTAATAAAAAGATGGGTTTATGTCATAAAAGAGCCATGTCTTTATCATCATGTCCCGCCTTAAAACCTGAATTAAAAAGTGCTCAATTTATGTTACAAACTTTCAAATTATGTTCCAATATCCACATTCTAACTTTTTTACCATATATCTACGTCATCTTTTGATCTTATGTGGCATTTATGCCGGCCATATAAAGTGTTATTGATAATTTATTGTTGCAAAATTTGTTACTATTTATACTTTCGAGACTTTAATTTGTTGATTTAAACCCTAATATGTAATTTGGGTTTCATACCTCAGAATTTTAACGATTTGTTAAAAATACTAAGTTTTTATGTAATTTTTCATTATAGAATGATGCGGTTAACACTTAAATTGATGACTTTGATGCCACATAAGAAAAAACGATGACATGGATGGTTTATATGAAAAAAAAAAACATAAAAGTAGTATACGGTAAAAAAAAAGTTATGGTGTGCATACGAACAGACTCATATTTCAATCCTTGCTGGACCGATCGATATACCAATAATCAAGTCTTCAATCAACTGGTGGAATACATCGCCTTCCTTAATTTATTGAAAGGTAGGAAACCAAAGTCAATTTCAAGTTGGGTTGAATTAATAAATGGAGTCAAAATCACGATTAGAACCCGTCCGAATAAAAGGAATAATTCAGAGCTAGTCTTTGGATTAAGGCTTCTTTCCTTTACTGAAGAAGGAATAGCGAGACCGCTGACCTGGCCTTTCCTAAAACTGTGAAAGCTTAGGAGGATTTTGATAACCATTCTGCACCTTCTCACATTAGTTTTTAGCTATTTCGTACATGTGTCAATTCTTTCGCAGCACTTCAGGTTTACTTCTTTTGTTAGGTCTTAATTTTTTTGCTATGATCTTCCCAGTAGTTTATATAGGAGCTGGGATAATAGACAAATAAGTTACCAAAGTTTGGGAAAATGTTCGCCTAAGTTACTATAGTTTAAAACATTACAAACAAGTTACTCAACTTTTTCTCACCGGTTACATAAGTTATTGTCTTAGTTTTAACCCTTTACTACTGGTTAAATTCCTACATGGCACTGATGTATTATGGGTTAATAGACAAATAAGTTACTAAAGTTTAGGAAAATGTTCACATAAGTTACTAATGTTTAGGGCAATGTTCACTTAACTTACTATAGTTAAAACGGATAATAGGTTTGTATTCCCGTTCACTAATGTCTAATTATGGATTATATTGTGTTAGGTCACCATTTTACAACATAACTACTAAGATTTCTAGAGAGAGAAAGTAAGTAGAGAGAGAGAGTGGAAGGAACACTTAATATGAAAATAAGAGACTAATGATATTACTAGGTGAACCAACCACCTCAAATGAGGTAAAGATTAGGGCATCTCCATACTATGCTAATATTACAAGCTTAGCCCTTAGACTTTTTCCAAACCTATAAACTTAACATAAAACTTTATAAAACATATAAAATTACTAACGTATTAACTAAATAATGCAACCTATAACAAAACTCAATGACCGACACTTAAAATAATAAAATCTATTCCCAACAATCTCCCCCTAAGTGTTGGTCATCGAAGGTTGCTCGACGTCGTCATCTTCTATACTTTGACTTTGTAGTTGACGTCCTAAAAAATAGTTAGCAAAATCTTTCATCGTTCTTTGTACTTCGTTCTTTGTTGGTGTGATGGTGATCATGTTATGAAGTTGTCTGCCGATCGTCACTTCTGTGTCTGTGGTGGTTGTTCGCCATTCCAACATGCTCATACATCTTAGGACTTAGACTTTCGAAAGCACAAAGTTCCTTTGCATACACTTTGATCTTTAGTCTTTATACTTTTTATATTCTTCTTTTTGGCGTAGAATCTTTCTTAGAACTTTGTGGTGCTAAGATCTTTGGGGGAGATTTCATTTGCTTCAAGATGTATGTATGAGCATGCTGGAATCTACCATCATGGAGGTGATGTACCTGCAGAGAAATTGTTAGCAATAATCAACCGGTACTTACAGATAAGGAATTAGAGCTCGTCAACAGCATATTGTGAAGACTCCTTCTAATCCTTATCAAGGCCGTTCCCATATCAGATACTCCCGAAGGAGCTTACGAGACCTACTAAATAGCTCAATGACTGAGTGAGTCGCTGGGGATCACTCCATGACTGTAGACCGCTAAAGAACCACCGCGAACACTAAGCGTAACCCTTCTGGGGTTACCGAAGTGACCTGCTGTCAAGGCTGTTTGATGTTGACCCTGGCAGGAATTTTCGTTCAATCATTAAGAAATACATTTGTAATTCTCTCATAAACGTTCTCGGCAGATTGCTAAGATCTGCGAAGGACTCGATAATTTACAGCTGGTGCCCATTGATGTAGAACACCAGTTGTAGAAATACTAAGTGTTCCTAAGAGATCTTTGATGTATCTCATGGCTCTAGACTCGATAAGTGCTCACTTAGGTTTCCTATACGGAGACTAGGGAGGGGTCTCCTGCTACAATATCAACTATCTCTAAGAGATAAGTCGAGAGATTACACTGGTTCCCCGTGAGAATGAAACAAGCTCTTTTAAGAGAACTTGAGTGGTTAAAAAGGTTTAGTGCATTGCGTCACTGGGTCCATGACGACTTTATCTTCAATACCGGTGTTGCCTTAGCAACAACCAGTAGCATACGAATTGAACCCGGTGTCTGCCCTAAGGTTGAACATATGGAGGGCTATTTCTTTTCACCCTTTTCTTACTTTTCTTTTTAATTCTTCAACTCCTTCTTTCCCCTTTCATTCTTTTCTCCTTTTTTTCATATCATACCTAAGGACTTCTAAATCTAACTATTGGAGATGTCCTTAAGTAGATCCCTTCGGCTCTGGCGGATCATAGGACGGTTTTACCTATCTTAATCACCTTATAACTCCATAATTATCCGACAATAGCCAAGAAACCTTTGAAAATCTCTCAAAGTGTTTGTAATTATCAAACATTTGGTTTAACACTTTGAGAGTTTTGTGTAAACTTTGGAAGGGCTCACCCTTCACATGTGCTCACAAGTATTAAATAAATTTGCACATGCGGGAGGAGCAAGCACTTTTAGAATTGATCCACTTTCAGTGAACAAGACCGATTCGAGACACGCTTACATCACTAGTTAGACTAGCTTGAAATTATTACCCAGCCTGATCAAGTCCACAGAAAGTTTCCCGAAATAGTACATTTCTACTAAGACAAATCCTTTTCGAGACACGCTTACGTGGCTAGTTAAAGAGTTCCATTGTCAGCTTTTAGGTGACAACTAGCTCTAGTAACTAACTTGATGTTATTACCCGTCGAGGATAAGTCTTTTCGAGTTTACTAACTTTTATGTTTCGTCAATTCCTGGGTCAATTCTGAGTCTAGCTCGCACAAGATATTTGACTTTAAGCAACATTGAACTTTCATATTTTAATCACATTCACTTTCTCCCCCTCAAAAATAGCATATGAGATGTTGTTTTTGATAAACTTTTGATTAAAATATGCTTTTTGAGTCTTATGGGGAGATTTCAACAAGAACTTTTGTATTTCGAACGATGAGTTTTTCAAGTGCTCCCCCTCAACAAGTGAATACTCATTGAGGTGAAATACTTGTCTTTTTAGCAGAATTATGAAAATCAGAAAATGTTTGATTAATTCTACTCAAAAGTAAGAAGCCTTCGCTCCTTATATAAGGATTGAGGCACTGATGCGTACCTCAGGGTCCTTTCTTTACAAGTGTGGGTTGTACACTATTATGTGTGCACAAACCATGAAGCATGATTTTGACAAAGCATTTTGATTTCGAAATACTCCCCCTCAAAACGAGCATGTGCTTTGACATTTTTAAACTTTGGAGCGAATTGGGGAGTAAAGGTTTGAAAAATCTTGAGCAAAATTTTGAAAAGTTTTGAAAAACCTTTTGAAAAATTTTGAATAAATTTTGCTCAAGATTAAGAAGTTTTAGATAAACTTTGCGTAAGAACTTGCTTCTTGTTTTTAGGATAAGTGCACCTTTGTTTTTAAGAAATGTTTTAGCAAGGCACTTTCCTTTCTTTGAAAAACGAGTTGTACACTGAAATGTGTGCACAAGTCGTTGTTTTATACAAAATTAGTTTTCTTTAAACAAAATACTCCCCCTCAAATAATGAAGTTTATTCAAGAGATAGTCTTCTTGAGCAGAATTTTGAATTGTATTTTAAAATACTTTTAGAAAATTCATGAGATGATTCTGCTCAAGGTTTTATAAAACATAATCAAGTATTATACAACAAAGAATGCTTGAAATTCAAAACTCTTTTACTGTTGAAAGTTGCGTGAGACCCGGAGTCTCTCTTTTGAGTTTTAAAATCTGAAAAAGATTTCCATCTAAAGTTGAACCTCATGTGTTCTTTTTGAAGATTTGTTTTTGTAATGAATGGAACACTTCCGGTATTTGGGATGTTCAGATCAGAGACATTCTTTTATTGAAGCCAAAGCATTCCAGATTTTGAAAATTTGAAAGGTTTAGAATGACTTTGCTTTGGTCTCCACACTTGCTTTACCGGTGTAAAACAAGAGTGTAGAGTTTGAAAAAATTTGTTTCTCACCATTTTGAATCCTTTTAGTTTAGCCTTTAAACACATTTTGCCCTTTAACCTCAAAAATATGTTTCATAAGAAACATTTTGTCGAATGTTGAAATTTTTACTTTCAATGGGATGACATGTACTTGCACACAGAGAAAATGCATCAGGCACAAACAAGTATACGGATGAATCAAAAACTCATTCTAAATCAACCTAAGTGCTCAGAATTCTCAAATTAACACACAAGATCACAGATAAATTCATTCTTTCACTCGAGACTTTCCAATTATGATTATGGTTTGGGGTTATGATTTGAGTCTATGCACACATGTTTGCATCAAAATGCAGGAATATTGAACAAACAAATGCCCTAGTAGCAGTAAAGACATCGACATCTAAAACCCTAAATCACATGATTCTAAACCTATGTTGTGTCTAATTGAGCAAACACACCAATCGAGCATTCTTTAGTGTTCTCTAAAGTTATATGAAATAATTAATTTAGACTATACACATTAAAAAGAAACGCCCCAATCGATAATTACATGAACCCTAGTTTCAGATTATGCCTTTTTGACTATTGAAAACATTTGAAACATTTAGGGAACGATTAGTCAACAACAAATGAAGAAATTAGAAACTCACAATTATGGAAACAATCGAGGATAAAAAATTGTTAGCCTGAATCGTTGAGATTTTAATTATGTGTGAAACTTTTGAGAACATTTGTGAAAACATTGATAAGAGCCCGTTTTATTTTCCATGCAAGATCCTTTTACCTAAGTTTAAGACATTTGTGAATCTTTACTCATTAAAGGTTAATTACTTATCCATTTGAAGTCCAAACTAGATAAATTTGGAATCATTGCAGAAAAAATTTCTTTTCTCCCCCTCGAATTAGCATATATTTTGTGAAACCTTTTTGTACATTTTAATTCGAGAGATCATAGAAATTTTTGAAAATGAGTTCTTAATCCGAATGATGAAGAAACATTTTATCCTTGAAGAATTATGATGAGGTGTGCAAACTTCATGATTTTTGTGAAAGTTTTCTCCCCCTCAAAACATGTTCCATTTTAATGGAGGAACATAGTTTTGAAGATTCGAAGTTTGTACACAAAGAAAGAAGATTCTTAAATATTTAAAGAAAAGAGTTAGATGTTTGACTCACTTGGTTTTTTTAAGAAAAAAAAATTGCAAATAATCTGGAGTCAAACACCGCATACCAATATGGTAAACTAAATCAACAAACCTTGATGGAGGTAATGCCTTTGTAAACAAGTCCGCCAACTGGTATTCTGTACCCACAAACTCTAATTCTTTTGTACCTTTCTCGACATGCTCTTTAGATGAAATGGTAGCGGAGAGTACATTTGTTGGGCTTTAGAATGATGAATGGTGTTGCACGAGATTACAAAAGCACACTTTGAGTCGTAGTACATTGAGATCTAGTTAAATACATAGCCGTAGTCCGTGAGCTAAGTTCTCATCCAAATGACGTGAGCATAGAAAGCATACATGGATACATTCTAAGCTTTTGTTGAGGACAGTGATGTATAATCCTGCTTCATTGACTGTATCCCTTTGTAACTTAACAAGATTTGTTGCGAATCACTGTGCCTTCTGCGTCCAGCTTGTTTTCCAAATTCATTTAATTCCAATGATGTGTCGAAGGGTGATGTTGGTAGAACGTATGCATATTAGACGGATCCAAACTACGAGAATACGACTCTATTATATCAAGAATGGTTGGAGTCGGTGCAAATGGATTGAAGAACGTATTTCCGTCATAATCTGCAGGTTGTGGTACTGATTGTTGTTATAGATCTTCAGCTGATTGTCTGGAGTTGGAAGCGGTTTGTCCTGCTGTTGTTGGAGATTCACTTGGAGGACCGTCTTTCACAACAGTGGTTGTTATTTGTTGAGGTGTGTCAAGTACTTGAATATTCTCAGGGTGTGCAGCGGAAATTAGTGAGACCTCTTGAGGACGGTTTTCAATGGAATCATCAAACAGTGGAGCAAACAGTGTTTCCAATTCTTTGCGGGTGAGAGACAATGGTTCAGCCGAATAGTCCGGAAAATTGAGACGGTTGGGTACGGGTCCTAAGCTGTTATGCTCAGAAGCCATTGCTGAAGTGCGGGTCCGAAACTGAATTATTCCAAAGCCATTTTCATTAAGCTCGGGTCCGAAACTGAGTTGTTCCAAAGCCATTCCTGTTGAATCTGTAAAGAAAGAAAGAAGAGACAAAACAGAGAACATGGATCCCCAAGTGTAATTGGGTTCCAGATGTTAGAAGCATAAAGATGTAGTGTCAATTATCTTCTTGACACTCGAACACACAATTCCAATGGTATTCTTTCTTGTCACACAGGTAGATGTAGTGGAGATCACATTAGTTTTGGTGCAAATGTCTAAAATCTTTCCTGTAGGAATCCACCTAAGACCAATCGTTTTGAAAATTCTACCCGTGGGTACCCACCTAATGTTGGATCTAGGAGATGTTTTCTTTTTAGATGTAGTGGAATAAAATGTGGGAGCACCACTTGGTTGAGAAAACCTACGTCCTATATTGATCCATTTTTTAGGTTTCTGACTTATGACATTTGGTTCAACGGGTTTGTTTGTCTTAGTCGATTGTGCCTTTGCATGTGAATTTCCTTTTTGAAGATATTCTAAAGCACAAACATCATGATTATTTCCACAACTACTCTTAGATGCTATCCAATTCCTATTATTTTGTTGAGAACTCCTAGGTTTTGGTTTGCTACTACTAGCAGTGTTTTGTACTACAGTGGAAGGCATCACATGAGGTTTTGAACCTAGAATTCAATCCTTTTGAAGTAGCGCCCTTTTTCTAGCCTTTTCTAGATCATAGTTCTTGTACATGTCATAAGACTCTTTACTTTTAATGCTCGTTTTTGACACTATTTTTGAACTAATCCTAGATGAGCCAGGTATAATCACGTATTGAGATTTAGCAGACACAGATGCATTTCCCTTTGGCCAAGAATGTGGAGTGACTGGTTTTGTCAAATTGTTTTTCTTAACAACTTGGGAGGCAAACCGAGGTTTTGAAAATTTAGGTCGTTCAGATTTAAATACAGTTGGTTGTCTAACCACTGATTGTTTTTTGTTTGTTTGAGAAGGCGGTTTTCCCAAGATTGATGGTTTTGCAAACTTAGTATCCACACTCTTGCCAGTCAGTCTTCTTAATTTGTTTTGCAATGCAGCATGTGCAAACACCTTTGCTTGAATTTGACCTTTTAAAAGCTCATTTTCTTTAACTAATGTATCCACATGTTTACTTAGTTCATTCGAAACTTGACCATTGTTGCCTGAAGTTAAAGATTCGTTTTGCAATTTAAGTTCAAGCGAGATGCAATGTGCCTCTAGTTTTGAAAAATCTTTATGAAACTGGGCAATGGTCTTTTTGAGAAGAATGTTTTCAGACTCAAGAGTTTGGTATGATGTTTCTGTTATTGGATTATTAGGTAAGGACTCAGACTCAGAATATTTGTCAGGACATTGAACAACATTCTGGTCAACCTCTCCTTCATTACTGAAGTTAGGTTGCACAGATTGTTGTTTCTCATTTGCAGGCATAATATGATCAACAGTAGATTGTACCTCAACCATTTGCTCTTTGTCAAAATTAGGTTTTGTGTCATAGATGGGTATGGCATCTTTCTCAACCATCTGTTCTTTGTCAAAGTTGGGCTCTGAGTCATAGAAGGGTCTGATCTCTGCACAGTCTGCATCTGTATCATTCCCCAATCTGCTGTTGTCATCCTGCTCTTCTGATTCTGTCCCATCGCTTTCCATGACACCCAAATTAGCTTCCAATACTTTAACCTCATTGCCTGCATTAACGACATCTGCAGTATTCTCACCATTCCCAGCAAGCCTTTCAGCATTCCTTCCTTGTCTATCAACTCTTCGGGAATTATGTAAATTCGTTATCGTTATCATAGTTTGTACGAACCCCTTACTTCTAAACATCATTTCTTTGTTCAATTTCACAAGTGAATCTTCAGAATCATCAGAATCATACGCTGGGCCAGTATTATTCTTGTGAAATTCCTGCATGTTTGCCATTAACATCACATCTGTTGTATCGGCTTCCAAATCGGCTGTATTGGATTCCAAATCTGCATATTCATCATCAGATGGAATATCTCCCATGACACTTTGCAAAACAGCATTGAGATTACCCCCTTCAACTTCCATTTGACTAAGTGTGGCATCGTATTCAACATTAGCATCAAAGAGTGGAGTTGAATCATAATCTTGATCTTCCACATCTGCAATATTTTCCATATATGCCAAAAATGTCATGCTTGGTTCGATAAGATCTTCTTCATCATCAGTATCTTCCATTGTATAAAAGCATTCATAAGTTGAAGTCATTGCGCCTTTACCTTTCTCAGAAGATATTTGTCCAAGCTTCACTAGATTTTGCAGAAGAGATTGCATGTGATCATTTAGTGTTGCAGGATGGTACTGTGGAATGAAGATAGGCTCTGGTGCATTTGGAGGAATGAAGAAGAGACCATTTGGAGTGTAAATTAAGGATCCATGGTCAACAGCTAGAGATGGTGGAGCAGAGAGGATGGTCTTCAGAGGATTCATGCTTAAGAAAGATTCAAGAATTTGCTTCATTCTGATGTGATGAAGTTCTTCTGTACGATGCATAGATTCAAGATATTTCCACATATCATAAGCACTCGCTTGAAAGTCCATATTCATGTAAATTGAATTGGGAAGTGCCACTGTTATGAACCATACAGCCTGTTGGTCAGCATCGTACTGAGCAAGTTCAGTAGCATTCAAATCTTCATTAGTTTGTATTCTGATAATCCCTGTTGAGTCAGCAAGAAATATCATTTTGTATGGACCATCTTGAATGGATTTAAGCATGAGATCTGCAGCAGGACGATCTGTGAGCCATTGTAAAAATCTCCGTTTCCAAATAGTATATGTTCCTGGTAGCAACATCGGAGGCCTTGATTCATTGCCAAAGAGCAGAACATGGCGAATGAGGGAGCTGTGACTTTGTTGTTGATGATATTATTGCTGATGAGAATATTGATGAGGAAGGTAGTTGGAAGAAGGTACTGTTGCTGATGACTGTTGCTGATGAGAATATTGGTGAGGAAGGTAGTTGGAAGAAGGTGAATGAGACGTTGTAGATGACATTGCTCTCCCCCTTGATTGTTGCGATGTAATCGAAATAATCAAACAAAATGTCACACTCAAGGTCGATATAGTGATTTCGAATTTTCCCTCCAAAAAATAATTTGAAAAATTTTCACTCTCAAAATTTGAAAATCACTCTGAAATGCAATTTTAAGGTTGCAAGAAAAATTTGAGTTTCAAAAATTTTGCCACCAAATTTCACCGAGAAAATTTGAATTTTGGCCTAAAATTTTAAATTTTCGGCCAAAATTTTCACCGTTAAACCAAAATTTGAATTTCGCGTAAAAATTGAACGTATAGTTTCCTGTAAAAATTATTTTTTATTTTATTTTTTTTTTTGAAATAAGAAGAGAAAGATAAGAAGGAGAAACTTTGATAAGATGAGATGATTAGTGATTATGTAAAAATGGATCTTTAAGGATAAATAAAGGTTTTAGTTTTAGGTATGTCTTGCAAACTTGAAAGAAAGATTGGCTTCTAACTCGGTAGACTATCTGTTCTAACTCGATTAGATTGCTAACTCGGTAAGATTTGAAGGATGTCTAACTCGGTATGTTTTACAGAAACTCTAACTCGGTATGTATTATAGAAAGTGAAACTCGGTATGTTTTTAGAAAAAAAAAATCCAAACTCAGTAAGTCCTTAGAAAATGTCCAAACTCGGTAATTTTGTGAAAATTTAAGCAGAGTTTCCCATAGTAAGTAGCCACAAATATCCTTACTCGATGAACGATAAGGCAAAAAGGCAAACTCGCCAATGATAGAAATTATCAAACTCTCTAACTAGGAAAGTAACCTAACTCGCTAACTTTTTAAGTTACCTAACTTGCTAAATTTTTTTTAAGTTACCTAACTCGCTAAATTGAAGAATCCTAACTCGCTAACTTTTTTATTCTAACTCGCTAACTTGAAAATTTCCTAACTCTATAGAAACAGTTTCAAACTCGCAAACTTGGAAATTTCCTAACTCTATATAAACGGTTTCAAACTCGCAAGAATGCGATGAACAGTAACCGGATATCTCAAAAATCACTTTTAAAACCAAGTTTTTCTACCAAATCTAACCTAAATCAACCTATATTATCCCTTGGCGAATGATACCACTTGTTAGGTCACCATTTTACAACATAACCACTAAGATTTCTAGAGAGAGAAAGTAAGTAGAGAGAGAGTGGAAGGAACACTTAATATGAAAATAAGAGACTAATGATATTACTAGGTGAACCAACCACCTCAAATGAGGTGTTACAAGACTATTTATAGTTAAGGATTAGGGCATCTCCATACTATGCTAATATTACAAGCTTAGCCCTTAGACTTTTTCCAAACCTATAAACTTAACATAAAACTTTATAAAACATATAAAATTACTAACGTATTAACTAAATAATGCAACCTATAACAAAACTCAATGACCGACACTTGAAATAATAAAGTCTATTCCCAACATATTGTAACCACCCATGAAAGTTCCATCAATACCACTTCCACTACAATACCTATATTAGGTATTTTCCCAGGTAAAATTTTGCTTTTCTTTCCTTTTCATTGCATGCATGACTCACTACACTTGCTCACGTATCATGTGGAAGGATTTATGCAAACACTTGAGATGTTAGTCTTAGTAATGTGTTTGGGATATTTATGAATGAATATGTTTTAGTACGCGGAATTTACTAGAACATACTAAAGGAACAAAGGTGGTGAATAAGTAAACGTGAATAATTTAGAGTGATGAACACAACATGAATAACACAAAACGATTCAATATTATTTATGAAATAATACGGGTGATCTAAACTATCACCAGGATTACAAATGTAACCTTGAATCTTTGATACGTGAAAAGGATTTTAAAGATGGAAGTTATGCATGTAGTGATTGATCTCGTTGTTTGTTGTATCTAAGAAGGTGACTTAAGGGTTCCTTTTATAGTATAAGGAGCCCTTATTACAAGTTGTCAAGTTGCTTAATATAATATACTTAGAGACTTATCTTATCCTAATATTACACCTTTCAAGGTAAAACACTCCATATTATCTACTGAGACCTCTGTACTACTTCTACTAAGCTTGTAACTTTGTACAAAGACTAATAAAACAACTAAATATCTCTAAATAAAATATAACAACTTGTCGTTTAAACTGGCAGGACCTTCATCAACTAGCAGTACCTTCTTACCCAGAAGGTACTGTTAGTATATCTTCAATTTCAACAAAACTAAAGAGGCAGGCTTAACTATCATTTGGCAGGCTCTTCTGGCAGACTCTTTAACTTGTGCATTTTATTCCCAACAATCCTCCCCTAAACTTGTTATTCCCTTTTAAAATAACCAAGTTTCTTGTGAATAAAATTCATACCTTGAGGATTTGAGGGAACTCTTCCAAAAAAAAAAAAAAAAAAAAAAAAAAACTTTATCTATTTCTCCTTAGGCTTTCATACTGATCAAATATGCTTTCCTTCAATCTTTTGACTGCATCAGTTTCTTCTTCACATAATAGCTTATTGGAGATCAAGACTGATAATACTTCATAGCTTAAAGGATACTCCTTCTCACCTAGCATAAAGAGTTCTATTCCACTCTGAGTGGAAAGATGATGAACATGGCTCATGCTGAAGTATTCCCATGTAACAGACAAATCATAGTAAGGAAATTTCCAATGTGTATCAGTAGGATTTGGATCATATAATCTGCTGAATTCCACCCATAGCTCTTGCTCCTTTGCATCAGGTTTATACTTGGTTTTCAGCTTCTCTTGAACTAAGTCCCACAATTCATCTAAATCCATTCTGCTACATGCTCTAAGTAGATTTTCAAAGTTCTTGAAAATTCCAACCTTATTTCTAACTCTTGTTATCTTCCATGCTTTACCAAACTTGTCATTGTAGATTTCCCAATCTATGATTGGATGCCTTGCATGTAAAGGTTCAGCAAAGACAACTTGTGGAACATGGACAACCATTTCTCTTGACTGAACAGGAGGCAAGTCTGCTTTCTCTGCTTGATCCTTCTGATCATCTCTTCTTCTTTTGGAAGGCCTTTCTTGTGTATCCATGAGGAAACTGGTTTTGTTTCTTCTGTAAGCCTCTAAGTATAGAAGCTTCAATTCATCAAATGATTTATCTTTGAGTTGATGATCCTTCATGTTCACTTCTCTTTTCAGATATATCTTGAAGAATTTCTTCTGATCTGCCTCAGAATGAGGCATTTTAAATCCTTTCTTCTGATTCTTCTGGATCTGCTGATAGACATCATCCAATGCCTCTTGATTGTATTTCTTAGTGATGAAATCATTGAGCTTGATTGTCATTTCATCTGAGCTAAGAGACTCATCACACACAAGAGTGTAAGCTTCACCCCTTACAATTGGATCAATGGAAATGATATATTGCAGCTGAGCATCAAACTTTTCTTGTAGTATTCTTGACTCTTCTTTAGCCCCCATAACTTCTTCTTCATGAAGCTGTTTGGATAACCTATCATCTACAACCAATTGTACTTGCTCTTTCTTCTTCAACTTTTTAGGCTCTGGTTCATCTTCAACCATAATTTTCTTGCCCTTGTCTTTTGGTGTTGATTCTAGACTTGGAGCAGCAGATTGTTCATCAGAAACAGGAAACCTCCCCTGAGGTTGTGATCCCTTTTTTCTTTTGTAGAACATTTGATCAGAACCTTTTAAATTCATAGCCAATAGCCTCTGAATCCCAGCAGGCTCTTGCTCGGCTTCAGCAGTATCTTTTGCACTAACAGGCTCTTTTTCTTTACTAGCAGGCTCTTCATCAATCACTTGAGTTCCTTCATGAAATTGAAATTGAATCTCTTCTTCACTCTTAGAACTACCCATCCTCCCCTTTTTGGAAGAGAGACCCAAACCTTCTGCATCTGAACTTGAAGAACTAGAAACAACCAACTGAGAAGTTCTTTTACCCTTCAACAATTTCACCTTTAACTCTAATTTCTCAACCCTCTTAACTAGCTTGGTGTTAATCTCTGTAAAGTGTTTGTTTTGACTTTCAAGAGTAGTTTGCAAGTGCTGCACTTGCTCCTTTAGTTCCTTTACAGTTTGAGCATCTGAACTTTGATGTGGAGGAGAGTGGGGTGGTGAGTTATGATGTGATAATGATGGTGATGTTGCAGATGGTGTTTGTGTTGGTTGGTGAGATGGTGATGGTACTGGTGATGGTGGTGTGACTGGTGGTACTGGTGATGTGACTGATGGTACTGGTAGTGTGACTGATGGTACTGGTGATGAATGATCAGATGATGTGGATGGTTCTTCAGAATGTTGTGGTAACATCTCCTCAAAAAGTGGTACTTCTTCTCCTTGAAAACCAATTTTCATATTTGAAAACACCTTGTGTATAAGTTTGGGAGTTTTAAAAGGTTTGTTTGGGGGAAGTAACAAATGTTTGGATTTGTTGATGAGGCACTGAATAAACCTTGGGTACATCAAAAACTTTGTTTCACTATCCACATTTTTAACCAATCCTTCAAAAATATATTTTGAAAAGTTGAATTTCTTGTTTGTTGCCAGGCAAATGAGAGCTGCAGCCATGTTACCACTAAACTGCTCCCATGAGGTTTTCTTTTGGCTTAAACAATGAAGGATGGTATGAATCAAAAATCTCCATTGAGGGGTAAAATGCTTTTTAAGAAATGTAAGCTTTGTAGAAGTCACATTATACCCCATTTTTTTTTTCAAATTTTCAAAGATTTTAGTATCAGGCAGTTGACTAATACCATCTGAATCATCCAAATGAAGATGTCTTCTGATGGATGATTCGATAAAAGTCAGGGTTCTGCCATCTACTTTTACCTTTAACTCTTGAATCCCATTACTAAGAGTTTTAACTCTAGCCGTCTGCCAAAATTGTAAAATTTGAGATTCAAAAATAGTGGGATTCACGAGTAAAGCAAACCTGATATAAGAATTGTTTAGAAAATTCACTGCTTGATGAAAAGATTCATTTTCCTCAGACTTTTACAAAAATGCTAATTGGTTGTGATGTTTGACAAAACTTAGATAAGCCATGGTGAAAGTTTTGAGGAAAATTTTGATTATGATGGTGGGATTTTATTGTTGCACTGGTAGAAGATGAAAGGTGAGTGTGAATTGTATTAAGGATTGATTATGAGAAAATTACTTTTGACCGACTATTAAAGATATGGATAAGTAATTGAAGAGGCGGTCAAAAAGATCTTTTATTATAATAACTATATCCTTAATTCGAGGAAAACATGAGTAATTCACAGAATTGTCCTTCAAAACAACGGCTATATTTTTTAACCCGACAGACTCAACGGCTATGTATCAGTACCATTTTACTCTACCAGTACTAAAATTTGAACTACCAGTACCTTGTTTTTAGAAATATAACTTGGCAGTCTCTTTGCAATTTTAGAAAAAATCCCTTATAGTTTTTAGCAAACTATCAACTATCAACGGATTTGATAAGTCTTTACCAATAGCCATTTGCTTTGGACTAGCCAGCTCTTTAAGTTTGTAAAACTTGGTGAACTGATTACCATTTCCACATCATGATTTTTGTTATCAATCTTGAGAAACCTGAAATTTGTTAGTTTTAGACCAAAAGAACAGAGTGCAGAGCACTTGTTTTATAGCATTGTCAACATTTAAGCATCAAGATGAACAAAAATAGAGCAAATTTTGAACTAGCAGTACCAATTATGTACTGACAGTACCTTATGACTAACTAGCAGTACCATGTTTAAAGGCCAGAACTTGTTTATTTTATGTACAAAAACACATGTTTTTCAAAGATTTATCATACCAATACCTGCTACCAGGTATTTAAATCTACCTAAATCAAAAGCTTTGGTGAGAAGGTATGCAAAATTCTTTTCAGAATCAATTTTGACAACTTGTATTAACCTTTTCTCATTGCAATCTCTTATAAAATGGTGTCTGATTTCAATGTGTTTTGTTTTTGAATGTTGAACTGGATTTTTAATGATACAAATAGTACTGCTATTGTCAATGTAAATAATGGTGTTAAGAAAATTGTACCCATAGTCAAGCAATTGATTCTGAATCCAAAGAACTTGGCCACAACAACTTGCACTTGCAACATATTCTGCTTCAGTTGTAGAATTGGCCACCATTGTTTGCTTCTTGCATTGCCATGATATGAGTCTGCAGCCAAGAAATTGACATCCACCAGTTGTGGATTTTCTGTCTAGGGTTGCACCAGCATAGTCACTGTCTGAATAAGCTACCAAATCAAAAGATGATTCCCTTAGATACCATAGACCCAACCTAGGTTGACCCTTGAGGTATCTAAAGATCCTTTTGACTGCTGTGAGATGAGAAACTTTTGGATTTACTTGAAACCTTGCACATACACACACTGAGAACATGATTTCTGGTCTTGATGATGTAAGGTACATCAAGGACCCAATCATTGATCTGTAATTGTGCACATCAACATCTTCACCCTCAGCATCTTTGAGTAACCCCTTTTCTGGATCCATTGGTGTACTTGCAACCTTTGAATCTGCAAACCCAAACTTCCTTAGGATCTCTGCTACATACTTATCTTGGCTGATAAATATGCCTTCATTTGATTGTTTCACTTGGAGACCCAGAAAGAAAGTAAGTTCCCCCATGGAACTCATTTCAAACTTATTATGCATAAGTTTTTCAAACTCCACACACAACTCCTGGTTTGTGGATCCAAAGATAATGTCATCAACATAAATCTGCACCAGCAAGATGTCTTTCTTGGTTCTTTTGATGAACAAAGTTGGATCAATCTTGCCTCTTTGAAATCCATTTTCCAATAAATAGAAAGCCAATGTTTCATACCATGCCCTAGGAGCTTGGTGTAGACCGTAAAGAGCTTTGGTAACCTTGTACACCTTGTCTGGATATTCTGCATCAATGAAGCCTGGAGGTTGAGAAACATACACCTCTTCTTCAATAGTAACATATAAAAAGGCACTTTTGACATCCATTTGGTAGACAGTGAAGCCTATGAAAGAAGCATAGGCCAATAATAGCCTAATTGCTTCAATTCTTGCAACAGGAGCAAAAACTTCTTCATAATCCACTCCTTCTTCTTGAGTATACCCTTGGGCCACCAATCTTGCTTTGTTTTTTTATCACTATTCCCCTTTCATCTTTCTTATTCCTGAAAACCCATTTGGTTCCAATTGCCCAGTAACCTTTGGGCAAATCAACCAGTATCCAAACCTTCTGAAGTTTGAATTGAAGTAGCTCTTCTTGCATTGCTTCAACCCAACTTGAATCATCTAAGGCTTTTGTAATGTTTTTGGGTTCTACTTGTGAGAGAAAGCATGAAAACAGGCATATGTGGGCAACTTCATGGTTCTTTTCTTCGTAGACAGCTAAGACAAACCCATCTTGGTCTGAAGATAAGACTTGAGTTCTTGTTTTAACACCAGAATCAATGCTGCCAATCACATTATCAATGGAGTGATCTTTGAGAATTCTTGTGTTGTGTGTTGTAGGAACATCATAGGTAATTGGAAGATTGCCAATCCCTACATCTTCTGGTAAGGAATCATCTGATAGAACATTTAATGGTTCAGCATGACCAACTTGTGAACTGGCAGTACCATCTGTTGAACTGGCAGTATCATCTTGTGAATTGGCAGTACCATTTTCATTTGCAGAATTTTCTTGATTTCCTTGACCTTGAGTTCCATGATCATTTCCAACACCTTCATTTGTTGTATTTGAAGGCTCTCCATGACTTGAAGATGAATCCAATCCTTTCCAAATTGGCATTAAGATGTAATCTTGATTATCATTTGTTTCAACATTATCTTCAAAACCTGCATTATCATTAGTATTTGTACCTGTGACAAGCACATAATTCATAGATTCTGAAAGCTTGTCAATGTCAAAACACCAATCTGGTCCAATGCCTGCAACATTAGGTAGTTTCTCTTGAAACTCTATGTGCAGGTTTTCTTCCACTAGCCTAGTGCATCTATTATACACCCTATAGGCCTTACTTTGCAAAGAATACCCTATCATGTAGCCTTCATCAGCTTTTCCTTCAAACTTTCCTAGATGATCTTTGGTATTGAGAATAGTGACATGACATCCAAAAGGTCTCATAAAACTTAGAGATGGTGTTCTACCAAACAAAAGTTCATAAGGAGTCTTTCTATGAGGTTTAATCACAAGAACCCTGTTCTGCGCATAACAAGCAGTACCTACAGCTTCAGCCCAAAATGAAATAGGTAACTTAGAGTCTACTAACATTGTTCTAGCAGCCTCTATAAGAGTTCTATTTTTCCTTTCTGCTACTCCATTTTGCTGTGGGGTTCTAGCTACACTATATTCTCTTTTTATTCCTTTTTCTTTGCAAAATTCATCCATAACTCTATTCTTGAATTCTGTCCCATTGTCACATCTAATTACTTTTACTTTCTTATCAATTTGGTTTTCTATCCCTGTAATATAGGACTTAAGGATCTCACTTGTTTCATCCTTAGTTCTCAAAAAGAAAACCCAAGAAAATCTGCTGTAATCATCAGTAACTACAAGACAATATTTTTTACCATTCAAGCTATTCACAGATGTAGGACCAAATAGGTCCATATGAAGCATGTATAAAGCTTGAGAAATTGAGTTATGGGTCTTGGGCTTACAAGAAGCTCTATGTTGTTTGCCCTTTAGACAATCAACACAGGTTTGGTCATTTTGAAAAATCTTTTTGGGTAAACCTCTAACCAAATCATATTTTGCAATTGTATTGATTGTTTTAAAGTTTACATGACCAAGCCTTCTATGCCAAAGCATAGATTCATCCAATGAGGCTTTTGCTACTAGACAGGTTAAACTCTCTTTAGGAACAATGTTCTTTAAATCAACAATGTACATATTGTTCTTTCTAGGGATTTTAAGAAGAATTTGACTTTCATCAGGAATTTTAAAATCAGGAGAAAATACAATGCATTCAGTGTCAGTAAAAAGAACATTATTCTTTGTGTCACACATTTGAGAGACACTTAAGAGATTAAACTGTAGTTCTTTCACAAAGTACACATTTTCAAAATCTAATTTACTGGTTTTAATTGTACCTTTACCAGTAATCTTTCCTTTGATTCCTCCCCCAAAGGTAACATATCCTCCATCAAATGATTTGAAGTCTGTGAGGTAAGACATGTTGCCTGTCATGTGCCTTGAACATCCACTATCTACATATCCTTGATCAGCAATATCATTTGAATGTTCCTGCACATGTATACACATATTAGTTTCCTTGGGATACCCAAGCCATGACTGACTTGGGTTTGCCTCATGCATCAATGTAATCAAACCTCTTTAGGACTATTGATGCACCATTTGATTAGAGTGGTCTCCAAATCCAACATGCTGAGGACTTAACAGCATTTTCATTCTTAACACATTTTGTGGTTTTTGGTCTGACAGTACCAAATTTGGCAGTACCATTTGGTCTAGCAGGACCATTTGGCCTAGCAGGACCTTTTGGTTTTGGTCTCCAATTTTGTGTTTTGACCACATAATCCCTTTCAATGAGACTTTTCACAACTCTTGGTGTATGTTTGAAAATATTACTTGCACCCTTAGTAGTGAATTTTAGGTAAACAGGCTCATTTGGTCTATTATGATTGACTTTTGGTGTGTTGGATTTCACAAAACCTTTTCTGGGGTTTGTTTTATTTGTTTTAGACTTTGATGTACTCCCAGAAACCCAATTGTTACAATAAGCATGAGTATGATTAAAACTACCACAGTAATAGCATGCCTTACTGTACATAACAAAATTATCACCAAGTTGGTGTGACTTAAGATTGTTCCAATTTCTCTGACTACCTCTAGGTTTGCTATTACATTTAGCACAACATTCAACTATTTTTAGAACAACTTTAGTCTTTGTCATATTTTCTACACTTTTAAGACTGGTTGGTCCTACTTTGTTTCCTTTCTTTGAAACAGTCTCTTTTTCATTCTCATCAGATGTCCAATCTTCAATAGATGTATCATCTGAGCTCTTATCAGTGAGCACCTTTTCTTTAGAGATTGAAGTATCACTTGCACTCTCAAAAGGTTCACTATTTTCTACAGGTATTACATTTTTTAGTGGTTTATGAGTGAGTTCATGTAAACCTGATTCAGCAAGATCTATACCTGGGGGACAGGGAATTCCTCTGTAAGGAGGTGGACATGTGTTGTATCCAATCCCAGATTTGATTTTCTTGTTCATTTGGTTTTCAACTATACTTTTAGTACATGCAGAAGCATTTTCTAATGTTGTAACAGTTAGTTGAATATTATCTTTTGCTTGTTTCACTTTAGCAAACTCAGTTCTTAACAGACTTATTTCAGCATCTTTTAAAAATATGTCTCTTTTAAGAATAGCTTTTGTGTCAGAAAAGGTGAGTTCATTTTCTCTAAAGTGAATTATCTGTTTCTCAAGTTTGGCCATACCACACTTATGATTAACTAGGTCTTGATGAGTTTTTCTTTCTTCTACTTTCAGTTCATCATAAAGTTTTCTTAAGATTTCTAATTCTTTAAAAACTTCACAAGTAGCAGAACATTTAGTAATTTGTACCTCAGGATTGGAGAAAGCCATTAAAGCCATTTCATTTGAAGCTGACTCTTCTTCACCCATGAAGCTCCAATCAAAACCCATCCCATCAATAGCTACCATAGCTTTTGTTTCAGTGATGTCTACTTCCTTGCTCTTGTTCTCATTGTTTCCCCTGTTCTTGTTCTCAAAACCTCTTCCCTTATCACCCTGCTTCTTTGGTCTCCTACAATCTCTTGAGTAGTGACCCTTCATGTGGCAGTTGTAGCACTCCACTTTAGACTTGTCATACCCAGCAGGTTCATTGCCATTGATGACAATCTTCTTTCCAGTTCTCATCAAATATTTCTTAGCCCTCATGCTAAGAAGTGAAAGCTGCCACTTTATGTCCATTTCTTCAAGATCATCATCACTGATTTCTTGAAGATCTTCAAAGGTCAATATGGAACCATTGTGTTGTGATGTTAGGAAAGCACAACCAATTGTTTCATCTAAAATGGTTTTGGTACTGTTAGAAGTACTGGCAGTACCAAAATTTGTGTTGGCAGTACCTTCTTCTCTACCATCTTTTTCTTCATCAACTTTCTTGGAGGTACCATGAGATGACACAAATGCCATATTTCCTGAGCTTGAACTAGTAGACTTCTTCAGTTCATGCTCTACTATTTTGAAGTTGCTGTAAAGATCATTAAGACTCATGGAATCAATATCTGGTTTGTTTTTCCAGACAATGACATGCATGGCCCATTCAGAGGGTAGACTTCTAAGGAATTTGGAGTTTAAGTCTTCTTGAGATATTATCACCTCATGAATGGCTAACTGACTAGAAAGCTTTTGTAGTCTATTGAACATGCTGTCCAAAGACTCATTTGTTGTGGCTGAAAAGTTTTCAAACTGTTGTTTTAAAAGTGTTTTCTGAGTTTTCTTGGTGGCATCATTACCACCATATCTAGCCACAATAGCTTTTAAAAGGGTTTTAGCACATTTGTACTTGTTAAAGATTAAGAGCTGGTCATTTGAAATAGACATGAGAAGCATACTCCTGGCTTTAAGATCATTTCTCTTTTGGATTCTTTCTTCTGCGGTTGTTGGGTTTACTTGCACAGTTGTGACAAGTGCATCATTTACTGTGGAGGTGGTGGTTATTGGTTTGAATGAGTTTCCTCTTCAATAATCTCCCAAAGTGCATAGTCTTGCACTTGGAAGTATTGCTCAACCCTCAGTCTCCACATCTCAAACTCATTTTGTTTGAGTAATGGAAGCTTTGCAGCCACATTGGTTTGAATGAACTCAACATCCATTTTTGCTTTGTTCTTTTATGTCGTAAATATCAGCCTATCTCTGATACCACTTGTGGAAGGATTTATGCAAACACTTGAGATGTTAGTCTTAGTAATGTGTTTGGGATATTTATGAATGAATATGTTTTAGTACGCGGAATTTACTAGAACATACTAAAGGAACAAAGGTGGTGAATAAGTAAACGTGAATAATTTAGAGTGATGAACACAACATGAATAACACAAAACGATTCAATATTATTTATGAATTAATACGGGTGATCTAAACTATCACCAGGATTACAAATGTAACCTTGAATCTTTGATACGTGAAAAGGATTTTAAAGATGGAAGTTATGCATGCAGTGATTGATCTCGTTGTTTGTTGTATCTAAGAATGTGACTTAAGGGTTCCTTTTATAGTATAAGGAGCCCTTATTACAAGTTGTCAAGTTGCTTAATATAATATACTTAGAGACTTATCTTATCCTAATATTACACCTTTCAAGGTAAAACACTCCATATTATCTACTGAGACCTCTGTACTACTTCTACTAAGCGTGTAACTTTGTACAAAGACTAATAATACAACTAAATATCTCTAAATAAAATATAACAAATTGTCGTTTAAACTGGCAGGACCTTCATCAACTAGCAGTACCTTCTTACCCAGAAGGTACTGTTAGTATATCTTCAACTTCAACAAAACTAAAGAGGCAGGCTTAACTATCATTTGGCAGGCTCTTCTGGCAGACTCTTTAACTTGTGCATTTTATTCCCAACATATCATTTTAAGCCAAATATCCTTACAACCATAACACATGAACTCCTAATCTAAGATCACTACAACACCACAATAAGTAATCTATCACCACAACATACTAAATCTATCGTAATACCAAAACAAACCATAATCAAACCCTAAGTAGTTATAGTTATCTCTAAAACTCTAATTCCTAAACTAAACTAGTTTGAAAGTACTCAAGTCTTATGTAGGAGTTAAATTAGAAACTTTAAGATATCTTAGACTCCCTAAACCTTAGTAAAACCCTCTAGAGCTTAAGTACAAGTCCCTTAAGCACAAAACCCTAAATAAGTCATAAAGTCCCGGAACTAGGTCTAAACTATCCCAAATCTTTAGTATAAGCTACCACCACTTAGTATAAGCCTCCTAAGTCTTAATCTTAGTCACTAAACACTCATAGGACCCTAATCTAGGCACTAAACCTTAAGCTAGACCCTAATCACTCACTAAGCTAGATTAAGCCTAAACTAAACCTAAGTTAGTACTAAACCTAAACCTAAGCACCTCAAGCACCTAGCCTAGCACCTTGTGCACCTACTTGTCATCACCAAGCACTCTAGAACACACCTTAAAAGTAGGTGATGCACCTACTTGTCACCACTCCTAGTTTGCGACCGAATCTCCACCACACACCACCATTCATAGCTCACCTTAGTCACCACGCTAGCTTCCATTAGTCACTAATAGCTGGTATGAGTCATCTCCCCCCCCCCCTCTTGACACCTTGACCTCCCTTTCTTGGCCACCAAGCCCAACGAGGGCTATAAATAGCTCGACACCCTCCATCATTTCGAATCACACCTCCTCTCATCTTTACCTCAAATATTCTGTACCTAGTAGTGGTCTTTCGAGCTATAGTAGGCCTAGTAGTCGAGCAAACCAAGCCTTGAACCCTTGTCGAGTTCCTTTTCCATCGAGAAACCCTAAACCACTCGCTCACCCTAGTTTCGATCACGTAAGCTCTTTTACTCATTCTAATAGCTTTAGTACAGTCCTAGGATAGTTATTGGTTGCCTTAGATCACCTAGGAACCCATGCTAAGCCTTGGTAACTTTCATTTGCTAGTTTTCATTTTGAAACCCTAAATATAGTCGAATTACTAATTTTATGCTATAAGCCCTTACCATAAGCTATAAGATAGTTTAGGCAACTTAGATAAGCTAATATTAGTAAGTCATAATCTAGGAAACTCTTTTGTTTCATTAAAATATAGTTTGCATGGTTTTAGGACTAGTTTTGCAAAGTTTACCATGCATAGGGGTATATATGGTAACTTTCTAAAAATATTAAGCCTGGGGACTGTTTTTGACACTTCTTAGAAGTATTAGGTATAAGGACCCTTTTTGCAAAGTTATATAACCTTAGGATGAAAAGTAAAATAGTTATAAACTTTTTTGGGTAAATGGGAGTAATCCTGCACCCTGGTAAATATATTAACCAAAAACGTTTAAGTACAGTGGATATGGGTGAGATCCCATATCTCAGCCCATTACATAAGCAAGAAGCTTACATAACAAGATAATTCCTATTTTCTTAACAAGAAAACAAACCATTACTCAAAGGATAACATAGGACATAACGAAATAAAATTACTTCCTAAAACCTTGAAGCTTGGTACCATACATGGCATTAAAAGCATCCAAATTCCCTGGAAGATCATACACTTGGTTCGCAAAGTCATCGTAGTCATATTCATCATAATCATCCTCAAACTCTTGGCCACCACCGAATAGATTAGAAGACTCATCAAATGGGTTAGCAACCACCTCATCAACAGAATCAGAAACCACGATCTCTCCCACCTTAGAAAAAGGGTTAATTCTTAGTAGAAGAGGCGGGCGGAGTACAAGAATCACTAGTTTTAGGAGCCACAACCGACTCCTTCTCTTTCAAATCACTCACAAGAGGTTCTTGTAATGTAGTATCTGTCTTAGTAGACTCATTCTCATTAACTTCCATTGTACGACCAGAATCCACATCCTTATTAGTGTCATTAGTAGGAATACCAAAAGCATCCGTATCATCCACATTAAGAGCATCAAACTGGTTTGATGTAGAAATCTTCATACCACTTGAACTAGCCACATCAGAAGCAAACCAAAATCAGGGTTTGGCCGAAAAAGAAGCAACGCTATGGATGCCATGACCGACCACCATCGATAAAGAAGAAGGAATAAAATTTGAATGTTTTTAAGTGCAAATATTAAGACGAGACATGACGACAAGAACATGACTATTTTATAAGCTAAACCCTAACAGGATCTCTAGAAAGAGGCGGACCTAAGCATGGCAAGGTAGTGCTAGGGAACCACCTTGGACAAAAAAATTCTTTAGAAAAAATATAGGGATTTTTCTAGGACACACCTTAAAAATTAGTCAGGAACCACCTTGGTTTCGAAATTTAGAAGAAGAATGAAAGAAAACAACTAAAAAAAGAATTATTTATAAATATGTCGTCGTAGATAACCAAATTATGAAGAAGATGAAGGATGTGAAGCTATTCTGTCATATATGATGGAAGTTCCTTTGCTTTGATTGTTAAGTTTTAACTTTAAATAAAAGAAAATTGATTTACACCCTCTTTATTTTTATTGACATACTCTATTTTGTGCATCATTCATTTGCACATTCTTTATAACTTGCTTTAATTTTCTGTATCTTGAAGTATGCAAATAAAAATTAAATGTGTACAAATCACTTCCTTATACAAAATGTTTCAAGTAAAAATAAATAAATAAGTGTCCTTTACTGTCTAATAGTACAAAAGAACAAACGGTGACACAAGTAAATCAAAAGATAAAGTTATTGATGTTACAAATTTTCTTGCATAACATACAGCTTTTAAAACATCATTGAGGTATACCAAGATGCAACTCGAAAGAATCCAGCTGGAAGGGGTTTTGTGGGGAAACATTCGAGCATAGTATTTTGGTAAATGTGACACTATTATAATTGTATGGCTTTTGTGGGGAAACATTGGAGCATAGTATTTTGCTAAATGTGACACTGTTATAATTGTATGGTGTCATATTTATATCGTCATTGACATTAGTTCATTGCTATCAGACTAAGTTGGAGACTTGGAGTTAAGCATTTATTTTAATCTTTTCTATCAATTTTGTTACAAATGAAATAATATATGCCAAATCTCATTTAAATTATTTGTGTTACACGTACTCAACCCGACCCGATCTGACTTATTTCATAGACTTGTTAACCCGTTTAATTTGTTACATTGACGAAACCAAGGAACTGTTGAATTATAATATCATGACATGCATATAATTAAACCAATACCATCAAGTAAGCATAGCGGAATCAATTATAACAAGATCATATAACATGTAATTAATTAATCAATAATAAATAGTAAACGCACATTTGTGATTCTAGCCCGAACAAGAATCAATTAAAGCAATCTTCAACTTATGAACCCTAATTAGGGTTTATGTGGATTGTAAGAATAACCCCTTACTATTTTGTTATTCAATCCAAGATATAACCAATGGTGTGGTTATATCACGTTCTTGTACACACGTACTATTAGCAATTCGATGTGAATGCTAGTTCTTGATCACAATAGATTCACCAAACACTTTGTAATGTTCAAGGTTACTCGCAAATCCCTTTTCATGGGGTTTCGCTCGTTGTCCTATGAACAAGAGAGGAGAAAAGAAGTTTGGCCTTCTATTGAAATCAGTGTACTTAAGGATGAATACATGGGGATGTATTTATACCCTTATGATAGATATCAAGTTTGCTATGGTTTCCGATGTGGGATTCCATAGTTTCGACCAAAACAAGCTCAAGAGAGGATTTCTAGAACCTTCTCTTGTCTTGTTTTACTTTCTTCGTATCCCGTTGACATTTACCGACCGTTAGTCAATTTCATTAATTACCTAACGCTCTTTAGTCGTTTATTGTGAATTAAATAATTAAATATAATATTTTACATTAATTATTTAAACATCGAGTCTCATACGTAAAGTGTGCAATACCGTGATCTCGAGTTCGATCATAACATACGACTACTAAAATAATGTCCATAAACTAACAGCTCCCACTTGGACATATTTTAATAGTATAATCACATCGGTTAGCGTCTAGCAACACTTCGATGCCTCTAGTACAACTCGAGTAAGGCTCCTGGAAAAACCTTTTAATGATTTCTCATTATTATTATCCTTTTGTTTCTAATATCATGTTAATAAGGATATTGATCAAAGTCATTCCTTAATTAACCATTCTATTTCTCGTGGTTTGTGATTGATAAAGATTACCAAATCTTCTGAACATATTCAGGAAAGATATTGGGCACGGCCATGCAAACATCTTGACAACCCTATGAGGGGCCCAGCAGTATTAAACTCCAAAAATAAATTTGAATAAATAAATTCTATCTTGACTACAAGCAAAACCTACAAACTTTGTAACACTTCCGAAAAATGTACTACATTTATGACACTTATCTTGCATCTCAAGTCTGAGGATAACTTCTTATGATTTACTTAATGACAAGATCCATAAGTAACATCATTTAGTTGGGATAAGTCCTATATTCGGTATCATTGAATGTCATCTGAAATGGCATGACTACACATCAATATATTTTAAGTATATTATACCAACCTTCAGATTTGTCTTGATTTAATAATATTCACATATTATTAACTGACAATGGACAATTTAGAATAACATTTATTTATGGATTAAACATACAAATATAGGATACAATTTATTATAAATTAAACATACTATGTATTTAAATTTATTATAATAATTTTTTAACATCCCTTATCCAAGTACTAAATAGATCAATGCATGATAACTCTTGTTGATGATTTATGTCTCAAGTAATGACATTCATACTTGTTGACAAGGCATAAATCATCCAACTTTGATCTATCAAAATTTTAAGAATACTTATTTCAAGAATTCAACTATTGAAGTTCTTATACGTGCATACTCAACAATTTTGATTATGCCATATAATATTTAATAAAATGTGTGACATCCTTAACCACCAATTTATGATAATCAAACTTCGAAACTTTTTAAAGTTTAAAGTATTCTTATTCTCTTAATGTATAATGCAACTATGCTTTTAGTAAGCATAACTAGTAATAGCCAAGGATGAAATTCTTACTATAACCAGTATTGAGTGTCATCTCAATTTCATTAGCATCATTGTATGCAACAACAATATGCTATTAAAAATTCCCGTAAACATTAATATCTATTGTGTAATGTTTGATGCCCTTCAAACTTCCAAGTTTGTTGGCTATGACAATTTGCACAACAATTGACCAATTGTTCATCTATAGAATTTGGAAGCTATTCCAAACTTTGGATGTGATTCTATAATCAAACATATTTTTATAGAATATTACACAAGTTATCTAATAACTTTTTCATTAGATATTAATATAGCCAAATCATTTTATAATCAAGCATGATACAACAAAACATGATGTTCATGAAAAATCTTTGATTCATACTTAGATTTTATTCATGTTATACATATTCATTCAGACTTTCTAAATGATATATCATGTTATATTAGATTCATTTACCGCACATGTTTATAAACTTTTATTCCAAGGTTGTATGTTTTATTTTCTAAATCTTTCAAGTAAAGTTTCTTTCCATTATAAGACTTAACATTTACTTATATGGAATATTACTTTTTATATATTTTACAACATATATGATTTAGGAAATTAAAGATAATACTCTCACTAGCTTTCATGAATACTTAGAAATTATCTTATTTTAATTATAAATCAAAACATGGATTTAATAATTAAACATAAAACATAATCTTCTAGATGCATGCATTTATCCATCCATTGATTATTGCACTTTGTACACTTCTAAAGATTTATTTGAATTCATAAACTCCTTTTGATTACTTATCGTCCTCGCTTAAGTAATCACTCAATAAAGAGTTTTGATATTCCATTATCAATTTCATATTAATGAAACTAAATATAAAAATCATAATCTTTATATATATTTAATGTGTTTAAGATAAAATATTCAATCACAATTAATTGCTTAAGTGTGATTAATAATCTTGTCATAAGACATGCATTAAATACGTGCACAATATTGTCCATATGATTTCTATATAAAGAACCATGGTTACCTTATCTTTGAAAAAACTCATCTTCATTTTCTAGTCTAACTATTATGATAAACCAAGTTTCTAAAATTGATTATCTTTATGGACAACATGTTAATTATTCATCTCATGTATACTTTACCCAATTTCATATTTGGTAATGTATCATAATGATAGGTTTACAATAATCCTGTAAATCATAACCCTCAGCATATTAATCAAATATCTGAGATATTTTGCTATTCTATAAATGAGAATTCCATCATCTTCAGATTTAACATTTTAATGTCAAGCCTTATTATGATATTTACTAGTGTATTTTAGAATATCATGTATCTTGTAATTTTATCTTTTAAAGATCAAAACTCCCACTTGCTTTTAGTAATTTAAAGACTATCTTTAAATACTTTAGCAAACAAAGCAACAATACAATTTTATCTTTTGGAATATTACAAATACACAATGACAGTTCATGACTTTTATTTGTTAATAACCTACTCATAAGTAGTTTAACAAATTCATAACGTCAATTTAAGACTTAATGTGATTCATCACATTCCATCATATGATAATGTCTTATTAATCTTCTATGTTGGAGGTTTATTAAGTATGTCCAAGTTATACTTAATATTCTAACATTGATAACTTTTTGAAGAAAATAAGTCATAGTTATTTTTAATCAAACAATATAACTAGAGTTCGATTTTTCTAACTGAACATACAATAAACATTTGGTATTTCATTAGTATTAATATTGTAAGACAATCTAACAATATTAAAGATAACCATATTTCCTTTTGGCTTGTCTATTTACCAACTAAGCCATTTTAATGGTATAATAGTATTTTCAAGCCAATTACATGCTTTACAACACAAGTACTTTTTACAAAGTCACTTAATGTCCATGTCTCTACAAGAAAATGTAAACTGTTATAATCCCACTATACGTTATAAGTCACTTAACAATATAATGACTTCATGTATATGTCTTAATTAAAATACATAACAAGATAACGTCTTACTTTATTATAAGTCTTGTAACAATTAAAAGACTTTATGTTTATATCTTTACAATTAAATATAAACATGTTTAACTAAAGTAATTATGAACACCATCTTTTGGTTTCAATAATAATTTCAAATTAATTTATTACTTCACAATAATGTAAACAACATTATTTCTTCATTTATTTATGTCATTCCACGAACACATAAATATTCAGATTAAAGCAGCATTAGATTACTTTATTAATTTATGTCATTCAATGAATTCATAAATATACAAATTAAAGTAGTCTTAATATCATATTGACATATGTTCTAATAGGTATCTAATTTAGAAACTGCAAATTCTCATAGTTCATGACATCAGTTGATCTGCTAGTAATGAAAATATGAATTTTACCTTATTGTTGCAATCTAGCTAAACTCTCACATAACATAAATAGCAACACCAAGTGTTTCTTGAATTAGATGTATATAATTCATATTAGAAAGTAATTGTCTTACCTTGCAGTCAAGAAAATCCATTAAATCATATCTTTATGAGTTGTTTCTTGCACACATTAAAGATAACATTTCTCTCACTTGTGCATGGAACAACCTCATATAGTTGATAAACAACACGCCATGCATTTATTTATGTGGTCAATATGATTGTGTCATAGATTTTAGCATAACAAGTAGTTATAGAACAACAATGTCTAGTAAGGAAACATACAAGACTATCCTTAAAAGTATGAGTGTCTACACTTGGAAAGTAATTATTTTTAACTACCAAGATGTCAAAGCTTGTAACTCTCACTGAATTAAAGATCATTACAATAATTCCTTATTCAGTAATAAGTACACAATACTCCCACTGAATTTGACAACATTGTAAATGTTTCATATCCAGTGAAAGAAAATAGTGTGCTTTTAACTTTCCTACACCTTTGAATGTCCATACGTAACAATTACTTATGCACTAAAGAGTGTATCCTACTATGTAAATGATGGACTATCCACCTAATGCTATTAACTTGAAAAATTGGGCATGCAATTTCTTCCTTAACAGGTCTACCATCCTACAGTGTATGTAGTACCTCTTAAATAGTCAAAACAACTAGTTTGTCTTTTAACATTTTGCGGTAATTAGTCTAGCTTCTAGTAACTCATAAAATGTCATACATAATTTTCTGTTAACCAAATATCATATTTGTTACTAAGAATTTAATCACCAAATAAGGATGATAAAATCCCTATGAAAAATATGTAATTATCTTAACTATTAAAAATTTGTTATGAATTATATTAGAATTGAGACATATCTAATATTCCTATTATCCTTTTTCATTCATGAAAAGAAATAGGGTTGTATCTCACTCTTCTTTCATAGAAAGGAGACTTCTTTTGTCTTTTAAGTAAGCTATTCTTAATCAAACATTTGTTTGAAAATAGAACGATATCAATTTACCAAAGTCCAAAGTGCGTTTACGGTTTGAACGCTGCATTAATACATTAAAACGAATTACAAAATTCAATTTCAGTATTTTCGATAATTGGTCTTTAAGAAAATAAAATACCCATTGGTAAATATTCATATAAACCGTAGTATTTTCTTAAAGCTAGGATCCTAATTGACATAGTACCATTACATCAGTTGATCTGCTAGTAATGATGGTATTCAACAAGGTAATTGTCGAACAATGATTGCCAATATCATATTGCAATTCCTAGATAATTATGGGATTTATATTCACAAAACCTTTTTGCAATGTAAGCATGTTTCATCCCCATCTAATACCTTGAGTCCAAGCTCTCACTTCCTACTCAATTTAAGTCGTCTAACTTAAAAACTGCAAACCCATAATTCCATTACATCAGTTGATCTGCTAGCAATGAAATTATAAAATTTACCTCTCCATTGCAATCTAGCAAAGCTCTCACATGACGTAAACTACAACTTCAAGTGATCTTAATTAGATGGTATTCGACTTAATTTTATAAGGGTATTAATTTTGACGTGTAATCAAAATAATGTATGAAGAAGCATGCATACAACTTCATAACATTGGTTTTACAAAACAATTTTAATTACCAATTCACTAAGAGTAAAATAGCAAATTTTGATTGAGGTATCGGGTTCACCAATCAAAGAATTACCAACAATTATCGTCCACTTATATCGTACTTTTGCATAAGCCTTAAAACTTAGTGTTTCAGATAATCATTGTGGAATTGTGGTCAATTCACCCTTAAGATGACAGTGTACGTAAAATAGTGATATAGGTAAGTCTAGATCGGCACACAAGTGGTTGTAGAGAACCGGTAGGTGCATGATCTTTAAAAACCCCTCTCTACAAGCACATTGTATGGCGACTTTCGGTCCGCCTTTCGCACACTATGTACAAACACATCAATCAACCAATCCTTTGAAATTTAAACTCTTAAAACCAAAACAACTTCGCCATTTATTTAGTCTATATTATTTTTCTATTCAAAATTACCGTTTTTCGTTTATAAACATGTCACACATAATAATAAACAAAAAACAAGTAATACATAATAAAAAAATAAAATAACCAAATAAATATATATATAACATAACAATTAAATATGTATAAACATGTAGCCACATGCAAATTTTATTCAATAGTCCTATTAATAATTAATCTAGGTGTATAACGCATTTATTCAATTAGGGCTTTCTTCTTCAAAGGAAAAAGAACCACATACATCGATAAATCGATTGCGTAAGCCAAAACTAAACAAACACCACATAGTACGTAATTGATTACTTAATATTGGAGTCTTCCCCAATTCGACATCTATTAATAAATTTATATGTTTCGATATAACTTAACATTTAATTAATATATACAATTTAAACCATTTAAATCATCACACAATTAAATCCATGAAAACATGCATTTTTCATGGATTATGCTTAACAATTAACATATTGCACCAAGATCGTTTACTAAAACGCATAACCAATTAAATGACATCCTAGGGTTTCTAATCATATTAAAAATAAAAAACAAAACCCTAAAGTAAATTGCATAAATCGACCCATTTAAAAAATTAGGGTTAGGATAATGGAAACCCTAAAAAAGTGTAATTAAACGAATCAAAATTCAATTTTTATGCGTTTCGATAATTAATTACTCATTATAAGCTGCCTCTGATACCACTGTTGAATTATAATATCATGACATGAATATAAATAAACCAATAACATCAAGTAAGCATAGCGGAAGCAATTATAATAAGATCATATAACATATAATTAATTAATCAATAATAAATAGTAAACGCACCTTTGTGATTATAGCCCGAACAAGAATCAATTAAAGTAATCTTCAACTTATGAACCCTAATTAGGGTTTATGTGGATTGTAAGAATAACCCCTTACCATTTTGTTATTTAATCCAAGATATAACCAATAGTGTGGTTATATCACGTTCTTGTACACAAGTACTATTAGCGATTCGATGTGAATGCTAGTTCTTGATCACAATAGATTCACCAAACACTTTGTAATGTTCAAGGTTACTCGCAAATCCCTTTTCTTGGGGTTTCGCTCGTTGTCCTATGAACAAGAGAGGAGAAAAGAAGTTTGGCCTTCTATTGAAATCAGTGTACCTAAGGATGAATACATGGGGATATATTTATACCTTTATGATAGATATCAAGTTTGCTATGGTTTCTGATGTGGGATTCCATAGTTTCGAGCAAAACAAGCTCAAGAGAGGATTTCTCGAACCTTCTCTTATATTGTTTTACTTTCTTCGTATCCCGTTGACATTTACCGACCGTTAGTCAATTTCGTTAATTACCTAACGCTCTTTAGTCGTTTATTGTGAATTAAATAATTAAATATAATATTTTATATTAATTATTTAAAAATCGAGTCTTATACGTAAAGTGTGCAATCCCGTGATCTCGAGTTCGATCCTAACATACGACTACTAAAATAATGTCCATAAACTAACAAGAATTTCATCATGGGTCGGCCATTGTCTCTAGACATAGACATTTTTTTTAATCTCATCTAACTCTTTCTATTATAGTAATTTCATATATAAAAACCATTTTATAGTCTATAAACCTTTTAATAGGCTTCTCATTGCGGATAATCTAAGAGTTACGGTATATATCATAAGCATAAACGTAGCCAATAATCACATAGATTGACTGAATCATGTAAATTCTTGTGTTTGTAGGTTTATTTCTTTCTTCCTTTATATGCAATCTTTCGAAATGTACAGGAAATGACGATGGCTTAGTGACACATACATTTCTGTCACTATTGACTGTAAATGTAACATTTCAGTCGATATGAGTAAAGGGTGATTACATATCGTTCCTCATTGGTCTTATTGGAATATATCAAGTTGTACAGATTAGCCTTTTTGAGCCATAAAATTAATTTTAATACTTGGTTAAATTTAAGGGTTGATAGGGTCACTACAATTCATTAAACACCTAGAAATAAAAACTCAACGCTACGCATATGTCAATTGTCGGATGTTTATAGATTAGACTATTAGAGTACTAAACTAGCATAGCTATCGTTGGAAAACAAATGCAAATATCATATTGACTTTCTTTCGCCCCGAAAAAGAAAAAAACATGTGTGAATTTACCTTTTGTCAAGGTTTTTTTTTTTTTTTTTTTTTTTTTTTTTTTTTTTTTTTTTTTTAATGAAATTTTGTTTCCTTTCTATCAACATAAAAACAAGGACGGAACCATTATTAAATATGACGTGATTCATTTACGAAAACTAAACATGATTATATACACATATTTTGAGGCCATGTGCATTTTAGAAAAATTATATTTTTCGTAAAACTAATACACATTGCAAAAATCCATGAGTGTCTCGTGACCCTCGAGCCCAACCGTGGCTCCGTCACTGAAAAAAGATATGAGTATCCATGAGTGTCTCACTCGTGCCTACTTCTGCGAGTTTAAGTGTTGCTGTTGTTTTGAACTTATCACAAATCCTCATCACTAACAAACACACGCATTTCAAATGTAAATAAAACTCTTTAGAAACTTTTGGGATCTGATAATGATCGAATCTAAATATGAATCAGTATTAGAATCAGAATTATCTTCCTCTCTTGAAGCTCGATATCTTCCATAAGTTTGCCAAGTACGCAAATCGACACTTATTAATAACGTCTCGATGAGAGTTATTTTTCGTCTCCTTTTTATGAATGAGACTTAAGAGCACACGGTGCCATCTTCGCCGTAGCTCGCCATGCCAACGTGGCATGCTTTTCGTCGCTCGCCGTGACACCATGGGTCTTTGCCATGCCTCGACGTGAACACCCTTGTCATCTGCACGGTGAGGGTTTGTGTTGTACTTTTGTCAGCGTTTGTCATATGAAAACGTTGTGCAACTGATAAAAATTGAATGTTACCATTTTTAAAAAATAATAAAAAAAATAAAGTTGTAAGTGGTAGGCCCCAAATAAGCAAGTAAGGGCGGATCTATATGTTAGACAGGGTATGCACTTGCATACCCTGTGAATTCTTGGCTTAGTATAAAAAAACCTAATTTTGTTCTGTTAATGTGAGTAGAATAATCTTTTGTATGTGTTCAACAAACTTTCCTTCTTGCAAATCTCTTTCTTCATTCATGCCAAAAATGTTAGTTGAAAGGGTGTATTTTTGCTAATTTAGGGCATCTGGTGTGGCGTTTCTTCGTTCTCTTAAAGTTCATCAAGATGCTTATATTATCTAATTTTGGGTTAAGGTGGAGCTTGTGTTTTTATTTGTTTTTTTAAACCATTAATTGTTAGGCGTTATTATTATTATTATTATTATTATTTTTTTTATTTTTTTTTATTTAAACCATCACTTTATTGAAAAACAAAATAGGATTTTACAAGAAATTAGTGGGGAGCCGAGATACCAACTGAGCCCCCACACCTCTAGCTACAGCAAAACCAATCCTACTAAAAATATGTGGAGCAGCACGTGCTCCAATATCTTGAGTCATAGAGAATCGTCTAATGCGCTTCAATAAAGTCACTGCATCCTTTTCAAGTTCTCCAAAGGAAGAGAATGAAAAGGGGAGGAACCCATATCCGATATCAGCGCATTTAGCTGCATACTTTACACGTTTGCGTTGTGCGGCTTCAATAACCGCCCGACCGGGCATAAAATCAACCATACACGAACGCGTCAAAGGTGACGATCCTGTAAGATCAACACAAACATCAAGGCCACCATCCCAAGAGTAAAGTAGCATATCGGCCGGACGTAAGGTTTTGTCCCTCTCTCCACGAAGCCCAATATCCACCTCCTTACGAACTGAAATTCCAGACCGAGAGCATATATCAACAAGAACATCACGCACAACATTGTGCCGATGTTTAATACCAACTAAGCCTGCACACGATACAGCATGATCTCCAAAAATATCTCCAGGGAAAACCTTAGAGCAAGCTGAACATGGCATCTGGACAGTGAAAAGAGGAACACCCAACCGGTAACACAAAACACTTCTGTAAGTCCTGGCATTCATAGTCTGTCCCAATCCGGATATCGGTGCCACCCTAAGCCAATCTGACGTATAATCCTCTTTTAATGAGCTCCATAAAGCCATCTGTCTAGAAGATAAATGGAAAGTGGATTCAACCGTTTGGGCAACACGAGCGAAATGTATATCTGCCAATTTCTTCATAAGTTGGGGGGCAGCGATCTCACTAGGGTTACTCATAAGGTCAATATCCATATTCACATTAAAAGTACACAATGCATCATCAAAAGAGGGACCAGTAGAAACAATACCAGAACTATGGAGAAGCTTAGTCTGTAAGCTGGCAGATTGAAGTCTAGAAGCAAGGAAGGCATAGTTCAAGACATCACCTGCAGAATACACACCAAGTCCCCCGAGAGCAAAAGGTAGGGTGGCAAGTCTCCATTGCCAGTCACCAAACCCAGGTCCAGAAGCAGTGACAATGCGTTCCAAAGAAGAGCGAAGTGCTGCATCAAAAGAAACCTGAGCACTCTCAAAGACCCGAGGAGGACATGTGCGCATAGAAAAATACAACTTGGAAATACCGGCACATGCACGCAGTAACAACAACTCACACTGAGGATCATTAAGCTTAGCAACAGCATCCATAAGCTCAATAGTTTTAGCAACCCTTTTCATAACAAGCTTACTACTAAACTCAAAATCCACACTAGCGGGGCCCCCTAATAATTTAACACCATGCGAAGGTCGAGAAATATTAGGGGGAAAAACATCAACATACCTGCTCCTTGGGTCTTCCTTCGGCCAAAAGACCTCAGTTTTATCAACATTAAGGTGTAAACCACAACTAGGTCCATCCCTCATAATCAACTCCAAAACCTTCCCCACAACAAAAGTATCCCCAATAATAGTACCATCATCAAGATACCAAGCTTGAAGAGGAAGAGTGAAGGAGTCTCGAATCTTACATACCAAGGGATGTAACACTAAAGCAAAAAGAAGAGGCCCAAGCGGATCACCCTGTTGCACCCCTTGGTGCGACCATAAAGTATGCTCACCATAATATAATCTAGCAGGACTGGAGTAACAGAATTCCACCCAACGTGAAATAACCGGAACACGAAGGCGAACTTCTCGTAACATAACCGCACGATCCACCATATTGAAAGCGTTTTTAAAGTCCACCAACAACATAGATAAACCCACATCACCCCCACGGTCTTCAATCAACCGATTCACAGCATGAAGGATTGCCTCCCCACCTCCCGAAACACCCACACCAAATTGCAAACCGTCAAAATAACCATCCAAAGAATGGCCAATCATAGAAGCACAAACCTTGGAGACTAAACGCCTCCAAACAGTCCCAACAGCGCTAGGACGGACCCCCCCTCCTGGTTTAACCAAAGGCGTGAGAGGAGCACTAGCAACATACTCTCCCAACTCCCTTGGGCATTTACCCGCAAGAAAAAGGTTCACCACCTGGGTGATAGAAGCGACTAACTCATCAGAGATGGCAACAGCGGCACCGTTTAAACAATCCAAGAGGTGTTGAGCACGCAAACCATCCCTTCCACAAGAAGTACCACGAGGGAAACTCTTAATCATATCAATAATCATAGCAGGAGATGCCAAAAGGTGATGATGATCAATAGGTATATCTGGTAGAAAGGGGGCAGATTGAAAATGGTGCTTAGCTTTTAGATCCGCGAGAGTAGTATCATCATAAGCCGCAATACCCGAAGAAGAAAGAACTCTAACAGCAGCAGTATAATGGCCATCACAAATCTTCCTCTTACACTGCTTGATATTACGGTCACCCAAGTCCAGGTTTTCCTCATCAATATTAGACCACAAAGGGGGAGGTTCGGCTAAAACCTCACGCACAACTTGTAAACTACCACCAGGTGTGCCCCAAGATGAAATGGCATTAACAATATACTCTTCCTGTCGCTGACGTTTAGTGACAGACCTACACTCCTGATTACTCCTCGGGCAAAAGGTTTTGAGCAAACAAAGAGGCAAGACCAACAAACCAACCCAACAAGAAATGTCATTAGGCGAACAAACCACCTTATCAAGGGCTCCTTTCAAAACCCGAGAAAACCCCAAACGACATTTAGGAGGAATGGATTTGACAGTACGCAACCCCTTAGAAAGTAGAGTATCAAGGAGATGTAAATCAAAACCACCAAACTCATCCGAAACCGGATCCTCAACAGGAGCAACATGAGAAGGAACATGAGGTTTGGTGAGATCATGCAACACAAACCGAACCACACCATCACCACAATCAGGAGGTGACACAAAATCAGACCCCCTACCATGTCGACACTTAGCCCGGAAAGTATGCGTTTTGAAACAACCACCACATAACCACAATCCCATACGTTTAAGAGTAACTTCCGCCCTTTCAAAAATGACCAAATCTGACACAAGAGAATGTCTAGTGATAGCTTGCGCCTCCCCATTAAAGTGTCGATCACGAAGATGTGTGATCAAATAATTCTTAGTAAGCCCATTACCACCCCCATCACGACACCCACTAAGACCCACAAAGGGGCAGTGAAATCTCACAATAGGCATGGGAAATAAACCGTAAAAAAAAACAAACACAACAAGACCAGTAGCAAAACGTAGCAGAAACCCTTGTATATAGTTGTAACAGTACTGTAGCAAACCTAAGTCAAAGGAAAAAGTAGCAAACAGTGACCAGCGTATTGATTTGTATCCCACATAAACCACAATACCATGCACTTCTGAAACCCAAGCAATACTATGACAGCCTAGTGATTTAAACCAAACCAACCACAGATTGTAATGAACAAGGAAACCAACCACACGCTAACAGCAATGAACCTGGGAACAAACCACAAACTGTGCAACCCCAAACAATATACCATACGGCTTGTAAGGAACCAACTGATGCCACTTGAACAACCCTCAACAAAGAAAAACCACACGAAACAATATCCAACCAACAACAAGGAGCCAATGGTACGAGCAAAAGGCCTGGAATTTGTATGATCCACCAAGACTGAACCAATCTAAAATCCAAACGAAACCAGCCACACCGTTTTGGAGAAACAAAACGATCACAGTACCAACAAGAATGAAGCGGGTCTCAAAACAAAACCCTAAAAGGAACCAAACGAAACCCTAAAAAAAAAGAGAAGGAGGAACTGTACCAGATGCGAAGAAACAGTAGCCCAAGAAACCCCTAATCGAATACCAGCCTTAAACAAGATCCATGATGAGATGAATCAGGATGGGGAAGGAACGATCAAGGAGACTCATGAAGAAACCGTAAAGTCGCCATAATTCGCCCCTAGTAGGAGAGAGCGTTTCTTTTATTATTATTATTATTATTATTATTATTATTATTATTATTATTATTATTATTTCTAGCTTTTTGCTAATTATAAATATACATTTTTGTTGCATTTAAAAAAAACTAACACACACCTTTCCGATAATAACAAAGGTTATTGACCTCTTTAGGTGCAAAAAGATGCCGTATAATCACGTGAACTCCAAGCATGGAATAGCATAATTAGAAGATTATAATTAATTAGTAGGGAGTTGTCCACGTTTATTTTTAATCTTGCATGCACCTTGTAAATTAAAGTTTCCTTTTGTTTTTGTTTGTTGTTCCAACTCCTCAATTATGATTCGATTTTAATGTCGAAATATACATTATTTGGTCAATATTTAATAACTTGGTGTTTAAAGTCAACTACGTGTCTCATTACGAAGTGTACGTAATTTTTATATTATATTAACTTCTTTCATTTGTCAACTGCTACATATATTGATTAATTTCAAGTACAGACGATCTAAACATTTTTTTACAAACTTATTCCTTCCAAATTAAACAAATAAAAACTAGCTAGGACTTAGATCTAACAACTCAACAAAAGTATGTTTCGACGTGGTCGTTCAAACTACGGCTTCGGTTATTTGGAGATTTAGAAACTGACTTGCTTCAATTTGAAACCCCTTCGGAAAGAGACACGCTCGTGGATGATATCAAACTTCGCACTCTTGGATTGTTAATAGAAATAGAGATTTAAACCGGCCGAGTGGTTCAATTGGATTGTTACCAAACACGAGCAATATATCCAAAACCTTTAAGACCCTGCTAAGTTTTCAAACACGAGCAATACATCAAACTTTAAGTTCATAAAGATTAACTCCTTATGTTTAAAATAGACCATTCACTAGAAAGAAAAAAAAAAAAAAAAAAAAAAAAAAAATTGTCTTTTGGTGACACTTAAAAAAAGGTCACCAAAAGTAAAAAAAGGGTCTCTAAAAGTAAAAAAGTGCCAACAAAAATATAAAATAAGTGTTACTAAACTTTTACATGCTTCACTTATACTGAAAAAGTGTTGGTAGAAGTCCAATAGGTAAAAAAAAATTTTATAATGACATAAAAAAGTGTTATGATACATTTTTTTATCTTTAAGACACATTTTGTTCATGAAAAGTGTCATCAAATCTCAAAATTTTAATCACACTTTTTAAAAAGTGTTACTAAAAGTTTAGTTTGTGACACTTTTTGTGTCATTATAACCCCTGTCACCATAAGCCTATTATTTTGTAGTGATTGTCTAAGATCATTGTAACCAGTCAATGTATGTTGATTGAGATAGACGTCACATCAAAAAGTAACCAAACATGAGCGATGAAACAAGCGATGTATTTGATCGACGATTCTCCAGGATTTTTTTTTCTTTGTTATCCTTGGGCGAAAACTTGAAAAGAGTTTAAAGACTGACATTTAGCTCATAGCCACGAAAGAAAATTGCTCGAGATCATCTACGAAACCATATTATTAACCATAGGGTACCACACAGGTTACATAAATTACCATCGACCATATGACACTTAAGTGTAATATTTTTACTATGTTCGTCGTACTTTTATCCATCACATATGTGCACTAGATCTTATATACATGGCGTAGGATTAACTGGCATAGTTAGACAGATCAACACATCTTTTTGAACATATGATTAGCTGAGTTGAGATCCATAAAGAACCCATACATGTCATAGAACTTATCAATCAATCATAGCCACTCATTTATATTTTTCACTTTTTTTTTCAAAACAACATATCTTGCAAACGGTAAATCTTCAAGCTACAAAAAAAATACAATCGCGAAGAGAATTAAGTGATCTTTCTATAGATATGCATTGTTATATACTTTCGACGATTTTTTTTTTTTTTTTTTTTTTTTTTTTTTTGGCCCAGAAAAAATCATATATGATTCGTCAAAATCATATATGATTCGTAAAAAATCATATATGATTCGATTCTTACCAATCATATATGATTTTTAAGAATCATATATGATTTGTTAAATATGATTTTTAAGAATACATATATGATTTTTAAGAATCATATATGATTTGTTAAAATCGAATCATATATGATTCTTACGAATCATATATGATTTTTCTGGGCGAAAAAAAATAAGTTCATCGAAAAAAAAGTTCGTCGAAAGTATATAACAATGCATGTTTATAGAAAGATAATTTAATTCTCGTCGCGATGGTATTTTTTTTTTGTAGGTTGACGATTTACGGTTTGCGAAATATTTAAGTTTTACAAAAAGGGTGAAAATTTATTTTTTTATTTTGATAAAAAAAATGAGTGACTAAGATTGCTTGATGGGTTTTATATTAAAAGTTGAATCTATAAAAAAAAACTTTTGGCATGATTAGCTTTATCGTCAATTTAAAGTTTTTCAACAAAGTCGATTTAAAGTTTGATGACTTTGATCCGTACAAATTATTACCATCCGTGAGTTATATTATATAGACTGGTCGACGTATAAAATTAAGATTAAAAGTACAATTAGGGGAACAATTTGTTAATTGTTGACCATTAAACCTTAAAGTTTCATCAACAAGCTGGAATCCAATTAAGCACTATGTTTGGGAATCATATCTCACATGATAGCTAATCGACCCCTTAATTAAATATGATTTATTTGAGGCTGTCTATACCTCCTGAATTTAAATAAACGAACATTAACGACCCCTACGCTTAAAATAAGTTATCACTCAAACACGTAGCCAAAAAAATGAGCTTAGCTTAGTCAAAATGGGTATCAATTAATGTTCAAAAAGGTGTGTTGATCTGTCTAATTATGCCAGTTAATCCTATATATAAGATCTAGTACTCTAGCTAGATCAGATTAAACAAAAAAGCTAGATAGCGTAACTTATTGACCCCATGGATTAACAGTTTTGTCTACTGACCTAGCATTAAGTTTAACCGTTCATTTATTATTATTATTATTATTATTATTATTATTATTATTTATTTATTTATTTATTTATTTATTTTTTTTTGCTAACCACGGAGACCAATGTTTTGGCTGACCAATTCACGGGGCTTGAGTATGTCCACCACTACATAGATTCGAACCAGATAAAATTCCTTCCACAACTTACTCTTTATCGTCCACTTTTGTGTATGAATATTTCGTTATTTTCTTACGCAATAGGCAAGTAGCTTAACAATACAATAGAGGAAAAAGAGAATTGCAATACGTTCATACAAGTATTTTTTGAATCAACTATCCTCTCTAACCAAATGGAATCGGTTACTTTAATCTATGACTAATCCACGAATGTGAATGAGAAAGGACTTTAACTTCTTCCCAATGTGCCCTTTCTCAAAGATTTAGAGTCCAAGCAAATGCTATTCCTAAATCTCCATATGATCCAAGTAGTTTTTTGCGTTATTGCATCAAAGCATGTCTTTGAGGTAGGAGTTAGGTTTACCGAGTCACTCCATGATAACAAATCGATCATGTTGCTTGGGTAATTATCAAGACCCCACCAAGCCGATACCATTTTCCAAAGAGACACCGTTGTCGGGCATTCAAGGAATAGATGTTGAGAAGTTTCTAGTGTGTCTTCACAAACGGACATCTAATGGAATCCAAGTCAATACCAAGCTCATCGATTTACATACAGTGGGAAGTAACTTAAAAACCATGTATGAATGTTGACCTTGATGGGGATATATTTTTGTTCTTGACCTTGTGTAATTTATTACTTTTTTTTTAACGGCGATTCTATTAGAACTAGCCAGAAGCTAGAAACAAAAGAAGCTACAGGGGATTACAAGTACGAACAGGCAGTAACTGGATCACTAGTCCAGTTTAACCAACATGGTTTACTATTCCTACTCCTATGAGAAATCCATAAGTGGGAAAGGAGTTTTATATCATCGCCAACCAAGTGTTTCCTCGGAGGTTTAGCATCGAAACATATCCTGTGTAATTTATTACTGTAAATCCTTCTAAGTATACATGTTTGCTACATTATATTAAAACCGTAAAAAGTGCACAAAACTGTTGCAAATTGTGTGTGAGTGCTTATTTATAGTAGCATTATTTTGCAAATTATAAGTTCCTGATCATATCCAACAACCAACATGATTTCTTGAAATAGTTATGAACCGCCTCGTTTATAATATTCGCATCATTTTTTAAATCAAATTAAGAAATATTCAAGAAGATAAATATTATAGATCGCTCGTCATGCATCATCTATTTTATAATTTTGCATGTCACTATAAAGGTGATCTTTGTTTTAGTTCCAACTACGAACTACTCGATTATGATTCCATTTCAAGTGGATGCATGCATATGATATGGTCAATCTATACATTTGGCATCACAAGGTGACATGCGTAGTCAGATACATATTAAAATCGTATGTATTAAAGTCAACTACTTATGTTCGCTCTTCATTAAAAGGTTTTTAATGTTTAAGTTAATGTTTATTAGATTGTCAACTACTACTTACGTACGTTGATTATTGAGCTAAAGTCAATTGCATAAAAAAATATCAAATGGGGAGTTGACAAAGATGATGATGTGATACAATACGAACTGATCAAGGTGATGGAGGTTGATAGCTATTATTAATTAAATTAGATCTAGACGTAGTTGAATTTGAAATTGAAACTGTTTGTAAACTAGTTAGGTAAAGTTGATCGAAGTCAATACATATCAAAATGAATATTCAACTCAAGTGGAGCTAAAACATGTATTGATCTAAGTATAACATGAACAAATCTAAGCAAAGAGCACTTAAAACACTATCTTATCATCAAGTGATACTCCGTAAAATAGTTGTACCTTCATCTACGAATACTACAGTTTTTCATGCTTGAAAGTGTCAAAAGTCAAACTACTAATAAAACCTAAAAAATAGAAATAGAAATAAACATTTACATTTAGGTCATGCTCTCAAACTTTTCCTGGACACTTCCATTTGAGTTATCAACAATTTCAAGTCATAGCCAACACTTTCCACTTGAGCATGATCGAACAATCGCGAAACATACTGAAGCAGGCCCAACCCAAATGCGATTTTCTCTCTGGCGACAAAAAAGATCCCTAACTTTTCTAATCGACTTTTCAGCAAATCTGCTATTTTTCTTGTGTTTCTTGCATCAATTTGTAACAGGTATTGATTAATATCTGTGTTATTCAGTTTCTGGATCAAATTTGCTGCTAGTTACACAAGTTTTTGGTAGATTTTGTGTTATCGTTTTATAGGGTTTCTCGTAACGGCCTTGTTTTGTGCTTATCCAGTGTTTATTGTAAGTTGATTATAACATTCTCTGGTTTGTTTTAATCGATTTTAACATATCTTTGGTACATTCATCATGGTGGGGGGTTAGTTATTAAAGCTTATCGTTTAAAACCCTAACTTTTTAGTTAGGGTTTTCTGCTCTTTTATTGTTTATGCTTGCATGTGTGGCTGTGATTTCTGTTTTCTTTTGACGATTGGAGTTGGTTGCTGTACGTGGTTTTAGAGAGATGGAAAAAGGGTTTCTTAACACTAGCAATACTGTGAGGAGTGCTAATGATGATCTAACTAGTTTGGCCGATCAAACTAGTAGTGCTTACCCTAGCCTTAACGAATTCCAATCACTTGGTACGGCTTATGTTACTAATTCTAATGATGCTGGTAAGGTTGTTTCGGATGAGTTGCTTAATACTCCAAAGCAGCCTAATGTGGATCAATTGGTATCCAACGCGCGGAAGAATTTTGACATAGCAATGAATAATGTTCAACTTGGGATTGATGCTAATAAGGTTACTTATTCTAATTTGCACAACTCGAGTGGTATGGGGCAGACTTCTGTTACGAAAGGTGCCGGAGCTAATGTTACAAATGTTCCTCCTTCGAGTTTTATGGTTGCTATGCAAACTCAGCAATTTGGGACTAATATGAACACGAATTTGAATATTATATCTGGTCCTAATGGTTTGCAACAGCCGTTACCTACTAATACGAGTGGTCCTGGTAATGGTATTCAACTTCCGTCACCTACTTTTACAAGTGCTACTGGAGGGAAGTCGGTCTCTTATGCGGGTGCTACTTCAAATGATCATCAGAAACATGTGTCTAATTTTCGAAGATTGAAATGTAGCAAAAAGGCTGATGTGGATCTATCTGCACCAATGAAAGTAGTAGAAGAGGTGAATCTCAGATTTGAAAACACGCTTTACGGGTATTTTCTTGGCCAACGCCTTATTTTTCTTGTTGTTGATTATTATGTTAGCAATGCATGGGCTAAGTATGGTCTACAAAAGGTTATGATGAATGCGAAGGGGTTCTTTTTCTTTAAGTTTAATTCGAAGAAAGGTGTTGATGATGTCCTTGATAATAGTCCATGGTTGATTCGTAATGTACCAATTATTCTTAAACCATGGACATTGAACACCAATTTGCTTAAAGAGGATTTGACTAACATCCCGGTGTGGGTTAAATTCCATGATGTCTCTCTTGCTATGTTCGCGGATAATGGGCTTAGTCTTTTTGCTACATTGATTGGTACGCCCAAAAGGTTAGATGCTTTTACTAGTCAAATGTGCAGGGAATCCAGGGGTCATAGTAGTTCTGCTAGGTGTATGATTGAAGTGAAATCGGATGATGTGCTTCGGGACAGCCTCACTGTTGAGATACCTTTACTTGATAGTACGGGTTCGACGATTGAGATGATTCGTGTTGAATATGAGTGGAAACCGCCTCGATGTGATAAGTGTAAGGTTTTTGGTCATAATTTGGTAGATTGTCCCAAAGTTGTTGTGCCTCCTGCCCAACCTACTAAGAATGTTAATGATGGTTTCAAGACTGTCAACATTAAGAAGAAAGGAAAGCAAGTTGGTTCAACAAATCCGGGTCAAGGAGGATTTACTAAACCTGTTGTGGGTAAGCAGTTTCATTACCAACCCAAAAAGGCTCCTCCTGAACCTAAGAAAGTTGTTGTCACTAAGAAGAATGCTTCTGATGTGGCTAGTATAAGTGGAACGAAGATCACTACATCCAATCAGTTTGATGCGCTTAATATGGATGATACGGATGGTTTTGGTATTCCTACTAATGACACCAACAAGGATGTGGATGTAGGCCGTACAATGGAAGTTAATGAGGATGAGTCGATTAAGACTGGTACTACACCACAAGAACCACTTGTGAGTGATTCAATGGGAACAAAGGAAGTTTGGTTCTACTCCTATAGTTGAGAAAATTGGTAAGCTTGAAAAGCTACTTATTGATGGGAAAGCTACTCTTGTGGATGATGATGGTCATCCTATTCTGTCTACCTCTTCCACAAAGAGGGCTAACTCATTTTCAAAGGTAGGTGAGGTTGTGGTTTCTGATAGTGATGATGATGAGGTTCTTAACACGTTCGACGAATCAGCAAATCTTTTTGGTGGTGGTCATGAGGGTGAAGATGAGTTTGATGACTATGATGATTATTTGAAGCAAATTTATGATCTTCCAGGAAATTTGGATGCTCTTAATGTCATTTATGACTTTAATCTTCAAGGTCGTAGGAAGTAGTTTATATTTTTGTCAAAGTCTTTTGTTATCATGTGGTTAGTAGTTTTGTTTTCTTGTTTAGAAATAGGAAGTATATTGTTATGTAAGTTTTTTGCCTATGTAACAGGCTGAGATATGGGATTCACCCATATCCGTTGTATTTAAATACTTTTTGGAGTAATATATTTACCAGGTAATTGACTAAAAAAAAAAAAAAAAAAAAAAAAAATCCTATCGCGAAACATGAAAACCATGTTCTAGTCCCGGCCTTCACGGTCTTGGTCACCCTATGTAAAAATTCACCATGTCTAGGTAAAGCTTGAACTCTCTGATAGTGATCATTGTCAAACTATACCTTGAACTGTTTTCCATGACTATTTTTTGAATTGAAAGCTCTTCATCTTTCACAACATGACAAATAAAGTTTAGTAAAACATCAACAAAATAGTTGTGACACACTAGCTACTCATTCCAGATTGGATAACCTTAACATAGGATCAATTATAACTAATTTCCCTCATTACGAACAGCTTAGCTCCTAAATTAGTCCTTAGAATTCGCGACTTACGGCAACTTAGTAAGACACAATAAAATATAATGATGTGTATCCAAACTTAGTAAGACAAATATCATGTTTGAACGAATGAGTTAGGATCGTCAAGACTGAATGAAACAAAAATACACACTTTTTTGGTGCCATAGAAATCATAAAACGAATACAACTTTGTTTTGAATTTGGAATATAAACCGAGTAAATATTTGTACTCCTAAAATCCATCTACTATGTACTCTTTAGAATTTTCTAGTTTTATACTAACTACTGACATCGGTAGTCTGTCGCTAAGTTTAGGTAGTAGTCAATATTTAGAAACGGATTTTTGACCGTTCTAGAACAGTGTAATTATCAATGCAAAATTCTCTGTTACCGATGGATGTGAAGTTCATTGGTCATTCATTGCTATTTACCTTTACTTTTCTAGATAGCAAGTTCGACGCTCTTCTGGCCGTCACGAATTATTTGGTAATCTGTAGCTAAATTGTCATTAACCTTTGGTCAAAATTAGTCGGCACTCTGTCGCTATCTTGTCATAAGGCTCCACAAGTTTGTGGAGTACTCCGTAATAAGTACGACAACAGTCCGGTCAAAAATCAAAGTACCATGATTTTTAGTTGTGTACCAAAAAATTTATGCTGAACTTTATAGAAGTTTCTTACATCCTAACTAGAATTATTCACATAAGAAAAATGATTTTGATGTTTAAAAACCAATATTTTAAAAACCGGGTTTGAAATCGATCCGGTCGAGTTACTGGGCATTGGGTCAACCGGTTCGACCGTCGGGTCAACCCGGTTTTCAGTTGATTATTTTTTTTTCCGACCGGGTCAACCGGTTCGACCGCCGGGTCAACCCGGGTTTTTATTATAAAATTAAAAAAAAACGAAACCCGTCCTGGTTTCGAGAACCGGGTTGACCCAGGTCACTCAAAACCCAGCGGGTCTAACCGGTTAACCCAGTTTTAGAAACCAGGGGTTTTTTGACCCGTTTTTTGGCCGGAGCCGGTCGAACCGGTTAACCCGGCCGGGTCGACCCGGGTTTCAAAACACTGTTAAAAACTATACCTAAAATTGTTGAAATTTTAAAACATATTAACACTTAATATTTAAACACATAAATACGCGAGTATGCAACGGAAGACAAAGATCAAGTATAGTAACATAGATTCAAGAATGTGTACTTTTTAGCAATTAAAAGCAAATGAACAATGTTCTTGAATATTCGCATGTGGATAAATCTGAGACACGAAACCACCAAAGATCAAAGTATGATCTCCTCTACTTATCCACACACAATACGTTCTTAGAAAACAATTAAGTTTGCTAGTATTAGTAGTGTGATAAGCTAACGGACTCTTGATTCTTGAACCAAACAAATCTTGAAATCCTTTTGTTGTTTGTGTTGTACGATCGAATAGAACAAAACGAAACGATAACCTTTTTTTGCTTTGTAGTTCGATCGACCAAGAGAAGGCCAAACCGAAACCTTTGTGGGTTTTGGTGTTCAGTCGATTAGGAGAACCAAGGTGAGGAGAACAAGTTTTAGGTTTTGGATTAATGTTTGTGAATTAATGAATCAAGGGTCACATTATATGCACATGATTAATTGGCTTGCAAGCCAAGCAATCCCAATCCCACAAGGACCCCCCACCGATCGGCCATAAGGAAAAAAAGGAAGGGCCTGTTTCTAACTTTCTCTCTTTTTACACTTGGGTCCTTGTATTAACATTTAACGACCATTAGTTTAAGTAACTATTAATTAAATGTTTATTATAGCTCGTCGCTAGTAATTGTTTTACGTATAAATGTGTGTATACCCATAGAATCGCGTATATTCTAGTCATACAACATTCGAATATGTTCATATTCCAAAAAAAATACACCTAAAGATGTTATTGGTGCGTTTGAACAATTAATTGGTGGGAAAGGAGGAAAGAAAAAAGTGTATCACACTTGTTAAAAGATGAATGAAATGGATCTATTGTTAGGTTTCATTGTTAAGCTTATATATCACAACTCATTCACATAAATTCTCAAGCTACGATTTAGTAATAACTTATGTAGTAGTATCTTATGCATGAGTGACTGTGGCGGACATAATTAAGGCGACAGTGTACACGTGTATAGCTTTCGACCACCACCGTCACTTCAATAATGCAAAAAGTTTGAGAGTTTAAACACTCTGTGCGTGCATATCCTCTTTCAAATTTCAGAACTAAGATTTTTTTTGAATAGGGTGGTATTTATATGCATAGATACAACTTTTGATGTTAATTGTGATAGTCAAATATATGGTTTAGTGAATGGCCAATTTTGATTGCTTACAAATTTACATATAAATTGACGGGTAAATAACTAAAATCGAATTATATGTACCTAAATATTGGAAATGGTTCTGGAACCACAACATCATAAACCCAAGTATATCACATAAAAGGCATCATCTTCAACTTGTTAGGCTATTTTTATGGTGGGTGATGGGTCACATTGTGATCATCACAAGTCACCCTTATAAAAAAACACCCCTATCAAGGAGAAAAAAAAGAAGCTGGTGGTGATTGTGGTGATGGTGCTCACCTCTCACGAACCGAGATGAAAAAACATCTAATTTTTAGGGTCCCCCACTCCAAACGGTAACATACTTAAAAAATAAAAATAAACTTTACCATTTTATTTACCTATAAATACCCTTATATACCATTATTTTATACACAATATCTCATTCTATCTTTATATTTACTCTCATTATTATCTTTTACAAATTGTCTCAACAAAACACTTCAAAAACTAAAACCCCAAAATGTCTAGGTCTTACACCACCGGTAAACTTTCAAGCCCCATCGTTTCTTTACATAACACTACAATACCATAACCCACCATACCAAACCCACCATTCATATGCAAATCTACTGCATCATTTTTGTCAATGAAGCAATCAGACCGAGCTACCGTTTTAGGGATAAAAAAAGATGGAGATGGAAATGCAACAAAAGAAGTTCGAAAAGGAGATGAAAATGCAACAAAAAAGCTGAAAATAAAGCAACAAATGTTGGTCACCAAGAACAAAAACAACGATAAAAAGACGAACTCTTTTATATGAGTCCTATTGATCAATTGAGTGGAATCTACCTCGAAAGAATGTTGCAGATGAAGGAGGCGATCAAGGCGAAGAGAAATTTACCATGTTTGTTTACGTTTTAGTTTTGTACGTTAAATTTTTAATGATTAATGTAATGTTTTAAATTATGAAAAAAGTTTAATTTAGTTTTTAATTAAATTTATTAAAAATATGAGTTTGGTGGTGACAAAGGTGATGACCATAAAAAACAAAAAGGTGATGATAATGTTGATATGATGAATGATCAGGGAGGAGCCATGTTGGGAGGAGTGAGGGGAATTGCCCCCAATGATGCTCTAGTAGAAAGACAAAACCAGTAGGAAAAAAATTCAGTTTGGTAGAAGAGTTTTACAGTGCCTTCGACTAAGAAATTTTAAGGCCCTCATCGTTAATTCTGAAACTTATCAGGATCCTGTGAGTAAAGTATAAGTAGGAACAATTTGTAATAGGAAATAACATTTTCCTTAACGAAAATATATATTCATTAATACTTTGTTGATGACAACTCATGTTTTATATATATAGTTATTTATTTATTTATTTTTTAAAATTACCTACAAACCCCTTGAATTTTCTGTACATGCTTTATATATGTTTTAAATTTAAAATTACTTACAATTTAACCCTTGATTTTTCAATACATGCTTTATTCACTATTGTTAAGTTTTCGGTTTCAATACTACCTTAAGCATTTGTAATGTACTCCTTAAGGTACTAGTAGAAAACTACCTAAGTCAATGAATTTCAAATTAAATTGATCTAAGACACCACCTTAATCAGGTTGCATTCCATAAACATCCCGCTTTTAGCTAGTGTTTATTATGTTGAAGTACACTAAAAAAATGACATATTTTAACATGTTATTAACAAATATCGACCCGACCCACCTTTTATTTATTTATTTATTTATTTTTTAATATATTACATTGAAATACGACATATCTCAAACTCATTTGTTGTTAGTTGCCCTCGTTGATTACATTTTTTGGCTTCGCCACTATGAATGATGATGTAACCTTAATATAGAGTTGATGGTAATGATCACCATAAAAACCAGCATTATATACGCAAAGAGTATAAACAAGCTATTGAAACAAACGCAAAGAGAAACAGGGACCATAGGGCAAACTATGTAAAAAATAAGGGACAAAATTTTTATTATAAATGCCTTGCAGACTTTGTACATGAAATAAATTAAACAAAAGCTCAAGCATATCTCATAACCCTCAATAAATATTAACCCAAATTAACCCCCTCAAGCTTATTTATTACAAAACCACCACAAATAATTCTATATTTTACCATAAAAACTAGCCTTATATACGCAAAAAGTATAAACAAGCTATTGAAACAAACGCAAAGAGAAACAGGGACCACAGGGCACACTATGTAAAAAATAAGGGACAAAATTTTTATTATAAATGCCTTGCGGACTTTGTACATGAAATAAGTTAAAAAAAAGCTCAAGCATATCTCATAACCCTCAATAAATATTAACCCAAATTAACCCCCTCAAGCTTATTTATTACAAAACCACCACAAATAATTCTATATTTTACTTGATAGTTAAGGAGACAATTTTTATATACAACTTGTTGTTCCTTTTAGTCTTGGAAATGCACAAAATATCCTGTCTCTTGAGTCTTTGGTTTCTCTTGGTTTACTTTGACTAAGAAAGTCAATTTTTCAAACAATAGTTGATCATTGACTCTCAAGGTATATTATTTGAGACTGAGTTTAATTGGCAAGCCATTTTGGGGAAGAGCAAACGGTGCATATTGAATGCCATGTTGTGGACCATCAAGTGACCACCTGCATAAATACACAATTTGAATCATTAGTTCACTTGATCATTTTCATAATTAGCAACTAAAAGTATCGATCAAAACTATATTTGAATAAGACACGACACACTCGTTAGACGGAAAGCTCAAAAGAATCCATCAAGTCTCTATTTGAACAATAAAATTCAACTTGAGTAAAAAACACTTACATTCATATACAAGGCTAAAAAGTTTAATGACTTTTCAAATCAAGATCTATATGAACTTGACTTGTTGTTTATGTATATGTCAGTATTGCCAGTAATCAACGGCTTCTTACAAAAATATACTCTACCTAATATATGTCTGAATGGGTAAAGATGTGTTTCACAAACCTGTACTTTGTGGTCAAATGATGTATGAGCACTAACATCTCCAGCTTGGCTAATTCATTTCCTGGACATGAGTGAATCCCACTGCCAAATGGCATAAATGTATTGGCTTTTGGTGCAACCTGTCAATTTTACACCATATTTTAATACTCTTACTCAATATTTAAGAATACTAAATAATTAAAAAATACTATTTATTTCTTAAACTATTGTATTTACCTGAAATCTTGAAGGGTCAAATTTCTCTGGATCCGGGAAATTTTCTGCACTATGGTGAATGTTTCTGAACAATGGCAATACCTTCCATCCTTTTGGAATTAAATATCCTGAAATTTAGTTTTTTATGAAAATATATTAGCTTCTTTTCCATTTGAGTAGATAATTCTTTGGTTAACATGACTCCTTGATTAGAATATTATAAGAAATGATCCGGTAGACAATGAATAGTGACTGTTCTATTATAAAAACACCATGCTATTATGTTATTATTACTATGGCACCAAAGCAAGTGCAAATGCACAAAATGATATATTAGGTTGTTTGTTTTTTTGAATAACGGATATTTTATTAGAAACTAGCACGAAGCTAGATAGAAGATAACAAAGAACATGGTTTGTATGTCACGTAAAATATATAAAATTGCGATAGATAAACAAAGTAGACAAACCTTCGAATTCAACATCTTCAACAGCTTCTCTAAATGTAAAAGATAAGATAGAAGCAACTCTGAGTGTCTCTTGAATGACTCTTGAAGTAATAGGCATCTTCTTGGTATCTGCCCAACTCAATATCTTGTCTTCACTACCCTTCTTTATTGCCTCTTGCTCTTCCTATCATATTACATAACAATTTAATAAATCAATAAACTATCCATCAAGAAAATTATTTATAAATTATTTGAATAGTGTGTTTATAAAAAGTTTCTTACCGTAACTGATTGTAGGACACTTGGATTTTCAGCCAAGTACTTGATGATCCATGTTAAAACACTTGCTGTCGTGTCCCTCGCCGCAAAAATGACTCCAATCATGTTATCAGCGATCTGTTCGTCCGAGAGTCCTGCTTTATCCTCCATGAAAGAACCCAATAAGTCACTGTGTTGTTCTTTCATTTCTCTTCTACTCGAGATAACTTCGGCCAAGATCTTTGCTAGTTCTTTCCTAGCTTTCATTGATTTGTAGAACAATGTTCCAGGAAGATTGATTGGCATCGAATTGTACCCTTTTTCTAGATTGTAATAACACCTTTTTAGATCTTCTCTATTGACCATCTCATCATTTCCCAAAATAGAAAGTAATGCAACATTGAATGTAAACTGTCAGAAAAGCAATGAAACAAACAGTTAGTTCAAATAGTACCAAGTGTGTCTTGTGTGCACGAGTTATTTCTTGCACGACAATAAACTTTTTAAGTATGTTGGCTTACAATTTTCATTTCTTGGAAAGTGTTGATAGATTTGTTTTCCCACGAGCTAAGGGCTTTGATAGTAATGGATTCGATGTCGGATACCATATGTTTAATGGATTCGGGTGTAAATGCTCGTAGAACAAGACGTCTTAACGTGAAATGGTAATCTCCTTGGTGAAAGAAAATCGCTTGCTTGCCGATCATTTTTTCTTTGCTAGCAGGAAATGTGGGCTTGAAAAGATGTGATTTAGTAACGAGAACGAGCTTAGCTAGAGCCGGACTTGAAATCATCACACATCGACAACCTAATATATGGGTTTTGAAGATCGAACCGTACCTACAACCAAGGTTCAAAATTGGTTTAGTTACTTAAGAATGGAGCATATATAAAACATAAAATAGGAGGTGAATAGGGTAAAGTTGATGGAGTTGCGGAGCTAGGAAAAACTAGTAACCATCACATGAAATAAAATAAAAAAAAGTTGCAAGCAGTATTTTACAAGGGCATGTCCCCTATGTTCAATATGTAGATTCGCTCCTAGTAAAAAGTACTCACTTTTTTACTTTCGATGCGAAGAAGACATTTGGGTTTTGAGAGTAAAGCTCAAATGTTTCACCGATATACGGCCAACCAAGAGTGCCTGGAGGGAGAGGAAGGTTTCTTCGATGACCGTGGGCCCTACCGAATACGAAGAAGGTAACACCAACAAATAAAGAAAACAAAATGGTAATAGCAATGAATTCCATTGTTTTAGTTTTGTTGGTAAGTAGTAAGTTGGAGGGAATTGTGTGAAGAAAAGAGAAGAAGAGAGGGGGTATGTATAGGTAAGGGGGTTGAGGGTACACCATAAGAGGTGGATACTGACACACGAAATTATGCCTCCGTGTCATCTAATATCTATCTCGAAAGGGTACGACTTAATTGTATGTATCATTTATGCCAATTTATGTAGACATAATGTTAGTGAGATGCATGGTTTTCTGTGGGTCAAATTCTTCTTCTTATTCATGTTTCCACAAAAATACATGATATACTACTTCTAACTCAAAATTATTCTTTAAGAAAAAGAAAAAGAAAAAGAAAAAGAAATAATATTTGAGACATCTCCAAATAAAAATGAGACAACTAGACTCTTCAATTAATCAAATAACATCCTTACCCACAAAACTCTCATTTTATTAGTTGACACTAGGGCTGAGCAAACGGACCGGATGGACCGGACCGACCGACAAAACCGACCGGACCGAGACCGACCGGACCGGACCGACCACATTCGGTCCGGTCCTCGGTCTAAGCTTTTTGCCAAATTCGGTCCTCGGTCCGGTCCGGTCCGGTCCGGACCGACCAAAAACCCGAAAAAACTTGCCTAATTGGACCGGACCGACCGAAGACCGACCGGACCGGACCGGACCGAGACCGGACCGACCATATTCGGTCCGGTCTCAGTCTATGGTTTTTCCGGTTCTCGGTCCTCGGTCCGGTCCGGTTTTGGTCGGTCCGGTCCGGTTTTCGCCCGATGCTCAGCCCTAGTTGACACTAGTACAAACAGGACATTTGCCGACGAAATATTTTCGTCTTCCTCGACATCATGACGTCGGCAAACACAAATGCCAATGAAACTTAGTCGGCCGTTGTTAGTCGGCAATGCCTCGTCGGGACTTACTATGCCGACGCTACTTGCCGACGCTCAGGTGGGGTCCACACGGTTTTCAGTCAAACAAAAAAATGGTTCGACAAAACATTTCCCAACGCCATTTCGTCGGTACAATCTCGTAATTAGGGGACGTGATTAACGTTTTGAGTTAACAAAAACACGAGCGACAAAATATTTCCTAACGAAATTTCTTCTATACGAAAAAGTCAAACAAAAAGTCAAAAAGGTCAAACTATAAAAAAGTCAAAAGTATTTATATTATACCGACGACGTGACGTCGGTAATAAAAAGTCAAAATAAAAAGTCAAATTGAAAAGTCAAAACTGCCAATTTGTAAAAAGTCAATTGCTTTATTAATGTCGACGACATTTCATCGGCAATATATACAAAACCTGCTGCATAGCAACCAGCAAACCAGCAGGTTTCCAGATTTTTTCCGAATTTTTTTTCGAAAAAAACTACACAATCCCAACCTGTATAAACATCAATACCAACATGCCAATATCCCAAAACAACTTATAACGGATAGAACACTTATATATAATCGCAAACACCCTCATATACATTAAAACGTTACAAATTCTACAAAATGGGTGTTATAATTTACGGATCAAGCTGCCGATACCAAAAAATCTGCTATATCCGCAATGTTTAAGTTGCCAAAATGCCAAAGTTTACAATAATAACATACGGATGAGTCAATAGCATACGGATGGATCAAGTGTTAAAGTGTACAAGATACGAATGAGGATCAAGCATACGGATGGAGAAAATGTTAAAGTGTACAAAATAACCTATACAAATATACCTCACTGCCCCTCGCCATCGTCTGAATCACCATCAATATTGATATTGTCGCCCGAGCATGCCTCGCAACTCCCCGAGCCTGCCTCGTGACTCCCCGAGCCTGCCTCGCGACTCCCCGAGCCTGCCTCGCCCACGTCAGTCCCACTGCCCGAGCCTACCTCGGTTTGAGAAGGTAGCTGGCTCATCAACTAGCTCCAGATCTCGGGATTGCCCTTCATGACGTTCATAATTGCAGCGAGTTGTTGCTTGGTTTGCTTAGATTCTTCTTCAACTTCTTTTATCTTCTTATCTTTTTCAGCAAACATCTTGTCAATCTCGGGTGTAGTGTACGAACCGGATGGGGTCCTGGGTAACCTTGTCTTGCCGGTACCTGCTAACACCCTACCCCTACCTGCAATATAACCCCACTGCTTGCCTTTCAAAACCTTTGCAAGTATCTCTTCCTCTGTGTAGGCTCTACCAATAGGCGTGTTAGCTCCCAGATCCTGCAGTGCACACATCTCTTCCTATGTATTTGAAAACAAAAATTATAAAATTAATATATTACTCGGATTACTACATTACGTTTCAATAAATCATTAAAATGAATGTAAAAAAACAAATAAAATAAAATAAATAAAAATAAAACGGTATTACGTATTGAACACGAGCCTCATCCAACAACCATGCACCTTTCTTGAAACGCTGGTCGTGAAAGCTCTGTATCAGGGAGGGGTACTCACGGTTCTTACTCCTCTCAAACTGTATACATATATTTACACATGCATATAAAGGTGAAACAAATTAAAAACGACAAATAAAACACCATACATATAATGAGCAATATGTAAAATAATCATAATGTGTACGTCTTATGTATTCATGCCGAAGTGCGGCCAACGACCGAGATCCATGGCGGCTTGTGCACTTGTTCTTCTTCCGGTTATCCTTGTTGATTTTGCCCTCTTGGCGTGCTTCTCACTGAGGTAGAGCTTAATATGCTCCTCCCACATAGACGACTCCATGTTGGGAGGAGGGTTCCTAACACATAATAACAAAAGCATAAAATTAACACATTGTTGGTATAAATAATGTGTAAAAACGTTATTAATATTTCTCGATATCCGTATGTTTTGATGATCACAAAATGTAAAATCAATAAACATAAAATCATTACGTAAACAAGTATTTAGTGACAAAATATCATTACATCCAACTAAATCACTTAAGGTAGGAATAAACAATTGCCTAATACATTTTATGATCAAAGGAATGTTTATTTAATAATTACAAATTATATAAAATGGTATAAAACATTTTATATATTTGGAAAAATACTTTTGGTAATTAAAAGAAAATGTTTAATTCATAATAAATATATGAATTCAAATTTTTAACCAAAATCAGTTAAATCTACACCAAATAAACTTTCCCCGGAAAAGACAAAAGATTATGGCCGTTACAGGTGGGCGGCCCCCTTAATTATAAGGGGCAGCCCCCTTAATTTTAAAGGGGCCGGCCATGATTTAAGGGGGCCGACACACGCTCCTGTGTCAAAATCTTTTGCCTATAAATACTGGTTCAAATCTGTAATGTTTCCTCACCTTTTGCACTAAAACTTTCTGTCCAAATCCTCTCTAATCATCTTCCTAAAACCTTTGATCATAAACTTATTAGTTTTTGTTTCAAGTGATCCATTCCCTTATCATTCAAAGTACAAGAGAAGAATACTCCTTTCATATCAAATCAAGAAGTATTGAAGATTAGTTGTGTAGCTTGTATATATAAATTGTAAAGTTGTGTAGTGATTGTAATAGGCAGATCTAGGTGGGTTTGTATATTTTGTATAGTATAATTAGTGGTGTGAAGAAGAAGTAGTGAAGTTGTGTGAAGTTGTGAAGTAGTGGTGGTGTGTATAAGTTGTGAAGAAGGTGTGCCAAGTCGTGAAGAAGTTGTGAGATTGGTTCTAGCTACTATTAGAACTCGACATTTAGCATAGTGTCGTAAATTGGTGTAAGCAAAAGTTGTGTAAGGTTTCTCCGCCTCAAGGGAGTTTGTTGACATAGTGAAGAAAACTCTCAAGTTCGTGGCCCGGGGAGTGGAGTAGGGCGAAGAGGTGCTTCGTAGCCGAACCACTATAAATCCGTGTGTTGTGGTTTAATCTTTCTATCTCTATCTTTTCCTTACTTTCATATTTATATTATAATTGTTTAGTTAGTTAGATTAAATTGTTTACATTGTGCAAGTATTGAATTTCACATAAATAAGAATCGAAGTTTTTGAAAACAAAGTTTTTAAAATACTAAATTGATGAAAAATTATTCAACCCCCTTCTAGTTTTCCACAATTGGCATCAGAGCCAGGTTAAACAAGGTTTTTAAAATAAATTGTATTTTAAAACTTGAAACGATCTATGGAATCTGAAAAGTATTTAGAAGGTCAATCTATGCAAAGACCACCACTATTTGAAAGTGATGATTTTCTTTATTGGAAAAATCGATTCGAAACTTATGTGAAATCAAAAGATCTAGATCTTTGGCATGTCATTACTAATGGTGATTTTCCTCCTATACAAAATAATCCCGAAACCAAAAGGGATGAAATTGTACCTTTTGAAAAACAAAACGATGATTTGAAAAAGAAACTTGCTAAAAATAATGAGGCTAAAATGGTAATTTATAATGCGTTACCACGCAAAGAATTTTTATGTGTAAAACCGCAAAAGATATTTGGAACTCTTTACTAATCACTCACCAAGGTAATAGTCAAGTCAAAGATAATAAGATAGATCTTCTTGTACAACAATATGAACAATTTACAATTCCGGAAGTGGAATCAATTGATAATGCTTTTGCTAGATTTAACACAATAATCACAAGTTTAAAAGCACTTGATGAGAATTTATCTAGCAAGAATTTTGTAAGGAAATTTCTTAGGGCTCTCCATCCGAAGTGGCGTGCTAAGGTGTCGGCTATTGAGGAATCAAAGAATCTATCAACTCTACAACATGACGAGTTAATTGGAAACTTGAAAGTGTATGAAGTGATAATAAAGAAAGACTCAGAAATGGTCAAAGGAAAAAGGGAGCAAACCAAATCAATTACTTTGAAAGCAAAGAGGGACTCTAGCGACGAAGAATGCTCAACCTCCGAAAGTGACGATGAAGAGTATGCCATGGCCGTAAGAGATTTCAAGAAATTCTTCAAAAGACGAGGAAAATATGTTAGACAACCACTTGATGAAAAAAAAAAACATTCCAAAGAAACAAAGACGACAAAATTAGCAAGAATGAAAGAAAGTGCTTCAAATATGGAGACCCAAACCATTTTATTGGAGAATGTCCGAAATTGTCAAGAAGTCAAAAACACAAGGCCTTTGTAAGAGGAGCATGGAGTGATAGTGACAACAATGAAAGAGACACAACAAAAGAAGAAAAATGTCTCATGGCAAGGGCTTCCGATGAGGTACGTTCCGAAACCGAATACTATAGTGATGATAATTTATCGTTAGATGAAAAAGATTTAGATAAGGAATATAGTAGATTATGCAAACTAGGACAAAAAGTCATAGCTAAAAATAAACTACTAAAACACACCAACAATAAATTAAAGGATGAAATACTTGAATTAAAAATAAAATTACACAACCTAGAAAAGGGAAAAGAAAGTCTTATAGAATGTAAAAAATGTCTAGTTGTTAAAAATGAGAATGAACAACTTAAGGGAGAAATTACTAGGTTTGAGAAATTTGAAAATAGTAGTCAGTCACTTAGTAAAATAATTAGCACTAAAAGAATATCCAAAGATAAAACCGGGTTAGGATATAACTCAACCGAAGCATCAACTAGTAAAACTATAAATATAAAGTTTGAAGGTGAAACTAGTGAACTAAAACCTATAGAGTCAAAACCAAACTATATACTTTTGAAAGATAGATTAGTATCTATTGCAAGTGATGAAGAAATTAAAAGCTTACGTAAATCATCTTTAAAACCCGAAGTGGAAACCCCTGTACCAAAAATAAGGTCTAAAACTCCGCCACCTAGAAAACCAAATAGTCTTCATCCTAGGTCTAAAACTCCTCAACCTAGAGTAAACCAAAATAGACGAAACTTTCACAACAATAATCAAATGTTGAACTTCAATCCTTGGGGAATGATTCCACCATATATACACCCAAGTCAAATGCATAACATGTTTGGACCAAACAACTTTGGTCAAATGAGACAATGGGGACCAACAAGATGAAATCGTCATACCTTGGCAAACTCGGTTATCTATTCGCTTCCACATGATCATGCTATCTCTTGAAGACTTTAATGTTGTGCTTGTTGAAGACAAAAAGGTACACGTCTCTTTTAATTTTCATGTCAAGATTGCATGCTTAGTTTAATATCTAGTTTATAGTTGTTATAGCTTGCCATGTAGATCTTCATAGCTATTATTCGCCTATATATACGTATACTTATATATATATATATATATATATATATATATATATATATATATATATATATATATATATATATGTATATATATATATACATATATATACATATATACATATATACATATATATACATATATACATATATATATACATATATATATATATATATATATATAATATATATATATATATATATATATATATATATATATATATATATATATATATATATATATATATATACATATTATTGTTATACATGCTACATGTACTTATAACCTAGAAAACTCATTAGTTGATTTTCTCTAACTAGAAATTGTTCGTTTACGAACCTTTTCTTTTCCCCTCTTTTGGCCTTCTTGAACTCTTACGTTCAAACGATACTCATGTTGATGTAGAGAAATGAGTTGAAAAATCTATGGATGAAACAAACTCCCGTCATCTCTTGCGCTCGTCTCCTTCTCATATTCTCGTCTTATAAGCCCATATTATTTATATATACATATACATATAAATACTTATACCTTCCACGACTCTCTCGATAACTTGACGTCTTGATTAATTTTATCAAAAATTATCAAGGAAATTTTAGTTGACGAAATGTCAAATAAAAATATCAAGTAACTCTCTTCGTGCAAACTCTCTCCAACGTATTTTTGATTAAATATAAATCTAATATATATATATATATATATATATATATATATATATATATATATATATATATATATATATATTTACTTATTTTTATTTTCAGAATCAAAGCCGCGAAAAACTCAAAATTAGCCAGGCGGCCCCCTTAAAATTAAGGGGACCGGAAGTGATAAAAAGGGCGGCCCCCTTAATCTTTAAGGGGGCGGGCCATCTGATTCTCTCTCCTCGTTTTTCCTCCTTATTCCACTTGCCAAACACTCCATTTTTCACTCTCCACTCCCTCTCTACCTGCTGTGAACGATTTTTAATCCCAAAAACACCAAAAACCCACTTCCAAATCACCCAATTCATCTTGTTTCGCAAGGGGCAAATACTTACAACACGATTATCAACAAGTATTGTAAGTTTTTCATAACACATTTTTTCTAATTTCATCAAGTTTGGTCATAATCATGATTAATCATTTTATTTCAATTTCTTCAATTTCATTATTTCTTTCGAATTGAGTCTAGGATTTCCATAACTAAATGCTTCCCTTAGGATTAAAAAGTATAATTAACACTAGAAACTAATAATCACAAACCCTCTGGTCAAAAAAAAATTGAAAAAGTTCATACATTCATTTTCGATTTTTTGTATACATTGTTGAATAATGCTATAAAAACTTGTTAAAACATACCACATTATCTTTTTATAACTTATTAATCCCAAAAACAAACTTTTCGATGAAGTAATAATATTTTGTTGTTTGATAAGGGGGTGTTTGGATCATGTCCAAATAGTGTCGAAAATTATCCAATATAACCTTTATAATACATTATCAAGAATATAAGCTTAAAACTAGCAATTTAGTGTTGTCAATATATATATATATATATATATATATATATATATATATATATATATATATATATATATATATATATATATATATATATATATATATTGACATTTTGGTAGTAAATTTTCTAGATAAGGAAGCGTTTGGTTTAACTAGAAAATGGTATTTTTGAGTCAAAATATAAACCACCTTTTTTGAAACAAATCACTTGCATAAGAAACTCGTTAGAAATAGCTAGTTATACAATCTAATGTACATCTAGCAAAGTTTCATGATATATTAAGATGTTTAAAGGGGTGTTTGGATTATCCCATAACAACTTGCTAGACATCGTAAAATATATCTAGAACGAGTTAAAAATAAAAATAAGGAACATAGTAAACTACTTCTTAGGTTTAAGGTCTTAGAGTCGAAGTATGTTTACATTCCATATATGTCTTAAAAACATTTACACCACATTTTTTTTGTTATATTCATTTTAACTTTATCCTATTGTTATCGTGTTTAGGTGAAAATGCCCAAAGTCATTACCGAAGATATCTCCCTAACCAAAAACTATATTCCCAAAGTCTCTCAACTTCCCACCACCTCTTCTTCCATTGCTCATTTCTATCGTCAAATTGAAGATAGAAATATTCATGAAGGTCGTGTTGTAAATCAAGCTTACTATCAATCCGATTTCATTGAACGTCTATTTACAAATATCCGCTTCGAATGTCTTTACCAAATCAATGAACCCATCATTCCTCGCTTTATTCTCGACTTCTATAGCCAAGTTAAGGTCCAAACCGATGATTTTGGCTCCATCTTCATCTCATTCATGATCCAACATGAATTCATTACTCTAACTCTTGCACAATTTGGCCAAATCCTCCAAATTCCTTTCACTGGCTAATCCGTTTTCACAAACGAATGGGATCTTGAATCTCTCCAACGTTGTCGTACAACTTTTGGTCCTTATTTCTCTGAAATTCCTTCTCCCGGAGAAATTTGTCAAATGCTTGGGTTAGTTCGTCAATCTACCACTCGAAAAATCAAGTCCAAAAATGTCGATATTTCTGAAAACCAAATTCTACTCAAAGAATTAAGCCCTGACATGAAGCATTGGGAAGAACTCATTTGTGAGAACGTGTTTGGTACCGGAGGCCACCGTGACCATCTCCCGGCTAGCCTCGCTCGCATGTTATATTGTATTATTGCCGAACGACATTACAATTTGGCTTATTTCTTCATCAAGCGTATTGAATGTGCAAGAGCTACTCCTAAAGCCTATCTTCCGTATGGAATGTTCCTCACTCGTCTCTATCGTCATGTCATCGAAAACTATCCCGATCTTGACGGTAGTATCTATGAATCCATCTATCCGACCTTGCATCCTCTCGTTCTTAAACAAACCCGTAAACCTCGGAGTGATAAGGGTAAATCTCGATGTCACAGTTTTCATGGCTCATCATCTCATCAAGAGGATGACGAAAAAGATGAATACATTCATCGTGCACCCTCTCCCGATACGTTTGTTGATGACTTGGAGGATCTAGACTATACCGATAACCTTGTACCATCTCCTTCCGAACAAACCAACCAAGTACTATTTGAGAGACAAACCAAGTTACTCAACCAAAACAAAAGGATGCATGAGGAGATGCGAGGAGTCTTCAAGTCTATTGCCAAGACGCTAGGAGGATTGTTCCGAAAGAAGAAGAAGTGATGAGGAGTGTTTTATTTGCTTCGGATAGCTATGTTTGTTGAACTATTATGTTTGTTGAATAATTATTACTTATGTGCTATATTTCCGATATGTATTCGAAAATAATTATGTGTTGCTATGGATGTTGGTACCTTAAGACTATAACTTTGATGACTTATTATTATTATTAGTTGATCTACTAATATGCATGCATGCCTTTTTATATCTATTATATACTTGCATGATCAATATATGATTATATATGAATTACTTGCTTTTCTAATAGACCAAAATTAGTATGTATTGTTCCAATAGAGCTTGCTGCAAACACAAAACAAATATAAACCACTTTTAGAATATTTTTGAAATTTGGTCACCTGGAAACTTACCAGATGGGCGGCCCCCTTAATTATCAAGGGCGGCCCCTTTAATTTTAAGGGGGTCGGCCATGAATTAAGAGGACCGACCATCTGAAACAGTTTTTACACTGTTTTCTTTTGCACCTTGTGACTCCTTTTGCTAGTCCCAGCTACCATTTCCCTTAAAAACTAAACTGATTTTGGAATCTAAACATGTATTTTCAAATTAATTCCATTTCTAAACATGCTTTCATGCTATAAAACCCCATACACCTTTCATCCATACTCCATCATCATCACACCAATTAAACTCAACCAATTCATCATGTCATCACCAAAAACCACCACCTCCAACAAAGCCAAGAAACAAAAACTTGTTATCATACCACCAAAACAACTCTTTATGATCTCACAAATTAAGACAATACCACTCCATCACCACCACCTCAATGTTCATCTCCTAGTGCTTCAAATGCACCATCCAAAACACCATCAACTCATGGAACCTCTAGCTCCTCCATACCATCATCATCATCCATCAATGACTACATCAACAATCACTTATCCCCTTCACCAAGAATACCACCACCACCACCTATTGAAAATGCATCCTTAGACATCACTCTTTCACTATCACCCATCACACCTCTTGATGCACATTTTTCACCATCACCACTCAACCCACCAAACTTCAATCCCATCCCATGGAGTCTACTTGAAGCTCATGGTGACACTTTCCTTTGTTGCATTCATAACCATACCATCATCTTTGGCCTAAGAGATGAAATACACTACATGTTTTCATATATTGAAAGTTTGTTTCCTCAACCTCCACCAACAACATCCACACCTCCAACACTATCATCAACTACACCTCCACCTCCACCAACATCAAACACACCTCCATCAACACAATCATCTCCACCTACAACATTGCTTCCCTCTAACTAAGCATCTTTAGTATTTGGAAAATAAAATATTTCAACCATTTTGATGGCAAGCTCTAGGAAAAATATTTCTATTAGAGTTTTGGTTGCTAGTTATTTTGTATGCTTGTAAGCCCATAGGGCTTTAGTTTATTGGTACTCTTGTTTATGCATCTTGGATGCATGTTACTAGTAATTCTTAATATTTAGTTGAAGTATTCCTTACATGCTCATATTGCTTGTCCCATCTCTATATATGTATATTTGTTTCATGCTTCATACATATTATGTTATCTAAATATTTTTATAAGCATTCCATATATCGATTTGTCTTAAAACCTTAAAACGAGGGAGAGTACACATCAAGGGGGAGCACATCCAACATCGGGATAACTTTTTTGATGTTCACAAAAAGGGGGAGAAGTGATATAAACTCACTAAATACTTGCATATATTATAATAATTTTTGATTTAATGAGTTTAGATTTTTTAATCATAAAAAAAGGGGGAGATTGTTGATATAAATAAGCGTAAAAACATTATTAATATTTCTCGATATCCCTATATTTTGGCGATCACAAAATGTAAAATCATTAAACATAAAATCATTACGTAAACAAGTATTTAGTGACAAAATATCATTAGATCCAACTAAATCACTTAAGGTATGAATAAACAATTGCCTAATAAATTTTATGATCAAAGGAAGGTTTATTTAATAATTACAAATTATATAAAATGGTATAAAACATTTTATATATTTAGAAAAACACTTTTGTTAATTAAAAGAAAATGTTTAATTCATAATAAATATGTGAATTCAAAATTTTAACCAAAATCAGTTAAATCTACACCAAATAAACTTTCCCCCGAATAGACAAAAGATTCTGGCCGTTACAGATGGGCGGCCCCCTTAATTTTAAGGGGGCTGGCACACGCTCCTGTGTCAGAATCTTTTACCTATAAATACTGGTTCAAATCTGTAATTTTTCCTCACCTTTTGCACTATAACTTTCTGTCCAAATCCTCTCTAATCATCTTCCGAAAACCTTTGATCATAAACTTATTAGTTTTTGTTTCAAGTGATCCATTCCCTTATCATTCAAAGTGTAAGAGAAGAATACTCCTTTCATATCAAATCAAGAAGTATTGAAGATTAGTTGTGTAGCTTGTATTTATAAATTGAAAAGTTGTGTAGTGATTGTAATAGGTAGATCTAGGTGGGTTTGTATATTTTGTATAGTATAAGTAGTGGTGTGAAGAAGAAGCAGTGAAGTTATGTGAAGTTGTGAAGTAGTGGTGGTGTGTATAAGTTGTGAAGAAGGTGTGCCAAGTCGTAAAGAAGTCGTGAGATTGGTTCTAGCTACTATTAGAACTCGACATTTAGCTTAGTGTCGTAAATTGGTGTAAGCAAAAGTTGGGTAAGGTTTCTCCGCCGCAAGGGAGTTTGTTGACATAGTGAAGAAAACTCTCGAGTTCGTGACTAGGGGAGTGGAGTAGCGCGAAGAGGTGCTTCGTAGCCGAACCACTATAAATCCATGTGTTGTGGCTTGATCTTTCTATCTCTATCTTTTTCTTACTTTCACATTTACATTGTAATTGTTTAGTTAGTTAGATTAAATTGTTTACATTGTGCAAGTATTGAATTTCACATAAATAAGAATCGAAGTTTTTGAAAACAAAGTTTTTAAAATACTAAATTGATGGAAAACTATTCAACCCCCCTCCCCCCCCCCCCCCCCCCCACCTTCTAGTTTTCCACACACATATCAATTGCTAACATATTAAATTTTTTTTGACAAATATCGAAAATTAACAAAAATAAAAAATTTACCTTCGTATTGTTAGATTATGGACATTATTTTAGTTGTCGTATGTTAGGATCGAACTCGAGATCACGGGATTGCACACAATACGTATGAAGAGAAAAAGAAATAATTATTTATAAATGTTATACGTAATTATTAATAAATACAAAACTAGTAATGGAAATTAGTATTTAATGAAGAATGACTAATGACCTATTAACGAAGATTAGGAAAGTAATACTAAGGAAAACTTGGAAACAAGGGAAGGTTCCGGAATCCCCTAGGGGGACTCCAAACCGATCGGCCGTAGGGGGTTCTCCACCTCCTTTGTGCCTTGAGCTCCAAGTTTCAATTAGTATATATACAAACCCAAGATGCATTGTTTTCATATAACTTGTACACACACATCTTGTTGTTTTTCTCTCCTTCTCTTTGTCTTAAATCGATCCATCCATAACAATCCCTTAGGGATTCGATTTTCATAAGATCAAATAAGTTTTGCGTTTAATTTACTTGCATAAACTTTTTCTTGAATTAGTACGTATGTACAAGAACGTGATTCAAACACACTATTGTTTGATTCTTGGATTGAATTACAAAAGAGGTAAGGGGTAATTCTTATAATCCACATAAACCCTAATTAGGGTTCTTGAATTGAAGATTGAAATTGATTCTTGTTCGGGCTAGAATCACAAAGGTATGTTTACTATTTATTATTGATTAATTAATTACATGTTATATGATCTTGTTATAATTGCTTCCGCTATACTCACTTGGTGTGTTTGGTTTATTTTATATGAATGTCATGATATAATAATTCCAACAGTGGCATCTAGAGCCGTTATAATGTGTAATTAATTATCGAAAAGCATAAAAATTGGATCTTGATTCTTTTAGTTACATATTTTTAGGGTTTTTAGATTCCTAACCCTAATTTTTTTATGGGTCGATTTAGACCTTAAAGGGTTTTAGGGTTTTGGTTTTTGATTTTTTAATACGATTAGAAACCCTAGGAAGTCATGTAATTTGTTATGCGTTTTAGTAAACGATCTTGGTGCAATATGTTAATTGTTAAGCATAATCCATGAAAAAGTGCATATTTGCATGGATTTTATATTGTGTGATAATTTAAATGGTTTAAATTGTATATATGAATTAATGGTTAAGTTATATCGAAACATGTAAATTTATTAATAGATGTCGAATTGGGGAAGACTACAATATTAAGTAATCAATTATGTGCTATGTGGTATTTGTTTAGTTTTGGCTTACGCAATCGATTTATCGATGTATGTGGCTCTTTTTCCTAGAAGAGGAAAGCCTTAATTGAATAAATACGTTATACACCTAGATTTGATTATTAATAGGACTATTGAATAAGATTTGCATGTGGCTACATGTTTTATACATATTTAATTGTTATGATTATGTATATGTTTATTTAGTTTTTTTTTTTTTTTTTTTTTTTTTTTTTTTTTTTTTTTTTTTTATATATTACTTGTTTTTGTTTATTATTATGTTAGACATGTTTATAAACGAAAAGGGTAATTTTTTGAATAGAAAAATAATACGGACTAAATAAATGGCGAAATTATTTTGGTTTTAAGAGTAAATTTCAAATGATTGGTTGATTGATGTTTTTGTACATAGTGTGCGAAAGGCGGACCGAAGGTTGACATCCAATGTACTTGTAGAGAGGGGTTTTTAAAGCTCATGCACCTACCGGTTCTCTACAACTGCTTGGTTGCCGACTCTAGACTTACCTATATCACTATATTACGTACATTGTTATCTTAAGGGTGAATTCCCCACAATTCCACAATGATTATCCGAAACACTAAGCCTTAGGGCTTATGCAAAAGTATGATATAGTGGACGATATTTGTTGGTAATTCTTTAATTGGTGAACCCGATACCTCAATCAAAACTTTGTTATTTTACTCTTAGCAAATTGGTAATAAAAATGTTTTGTAAAACCAATGTTATGAAGTTGTATGCATGCTTCTTCATACATTATTTTGATCACGTCAAAATTAATACCCTTATAAAATTAAGTCAAATGCCATCTAATTAAGAACACTTGAAGTTGTAATTTACGTCATGTGAGAACTTGGCGAGATTGCAATAGAGAGGTAAATTTCATAAATTCATTGCTAGCAGATCAACTGATGTGATGGATTTGTGAGTTTGCAGTTTTTAAGTTAGACGACTTGGATTGAGTAAGAAGTGAGATCTTGGACTCAAGGCATTAGATGGGGATGAAACATGCTTACTTTTCAAAAGTTTTGTGAAAGTAAATCCCATAAAAATCTAGGAATTGCAATATGATATTGTTAATTATTGTTCAACAATTACCTTGTTGAATACTATCATTACTAGCAGATCAACTGATGTAATGGTACTATGTCAATTAGGATCCTAGCTTTAAGAAAATACTATGGTTTATATGAATATTTACCAATGGGTATTTTATTTTCTTAAAGATCTAAATTATCGAAAATACTGAAATTGAATTTTGTAATTCGTTTTAATATATTAATGCAACGTTCAAACCGTAAACGCACTTTGGGCTTTGGTAAATTGATCTCGTTCTGTTTTCAAACAAATATTTGATTAAGAATAATTTACTTAAAAGACAAATGAAGTCTCCTTTCTATGAAAGAAGAGTGAGACACAATCCTATTCCTTTTCATGAATTAGAAAGGATAATAGGAATATTAGATATGTCTAAATTCTAATATAACTCATAGCAAATTTTTTTAATAGTTAAGAAAATTGCGAATATTTTTCATAGGGATTTTATCATCCTCATTTGGTGATCAAATTCTTAGTAACAAATATGATATTTGGTTAACAGAAAATTATGTATGACATTTTATGAGTTATTATAATTAGAAGCTAGACTAATTACTGCAAAATGTTTAAAGACAAACTAGTTGTTTTGACTATTTTAAAGGTGCTACATACATTGTAGGATGGTAGACCTGTTAAGGAAGAAATTGCATGCCCAATTTTCAAGTTAATAGCATTTGATGGATTGTCCATTATTTACGTAGTAGAATACACTTTTAGTACATAAGTAATTGTTACATATGGACATTCAAAGGTGTAGGAAAGTTAAAAGCACACTATTTTCTTTCACTGGATATGAAACATTTACAATGTTGTCAAATTCAGTGGGAGTATTGTGTACTGATCACTGAATAAGGAATTATTGTAATGATCTTTAATTCAGTGGGAGTTACAAGCTTTGACATCTTGGTAGCTAAAGATAATTACTTTCCAAGTGTAGACACTCATACTTTTAAGGATAGTATTGTACGTTTCCTTACTAGACATTGTTGTTTTACATATACTTGTTATGCTCAAATCTATGACACAATCATATTGAACACATAAACAAATGCATGGCATGTTGTTTATCAACTATATGAGGTTGTTCCATGCACAAGTGGGAGAAATGTTATCTTTAATGTGTGCAATAAACAACTCATAAATGTATGATTTAATGGATTCTCTTGACTACAAGGTAAGAGAATAATGTTCTAATATTAATTCTAGAAACACTTGGTGTTACAATTTATGTTATGTGAGAGCTTAGCTAGATTGCAACAACAAGGTGAATTTCATATTTCATTAACTAGCAGATCAACTGATGTAATTGAACTATGAGAATTTGCAGTTTCTAAATTAGAATAATGTTCTGATATGAATTATACTAGGCTAATTCAAGAAACATTTGTTGTTACAATTTATGTTATGTGAGAGCTTAACTAGATTGCAACAACAAGGTGAATTTCATATTTTCATTACTAGCAGATCAACTGATGTAATTGAAATATGAGAATTTGCAGTTTCTAATTAGATACCTATTAGAACATGTGTCAATATGATATCAAGACTACTTTAATTTATAGATTTATGAATTCATGGAATGACATAAATTAATTAAGTAATCTAATGCTACTTCAATCTGAATATTTATGTGTTCTTGGAATGACATAAATAAATGAAGAAATAATGTTATTTACATTATTGTGAAGTAATAAATTAACTTGAAACTACTATTGAAACCAAAAGATGGTGTTCATAATTACTTTAGTTAAACATGTTTATGTTTCATTGTAAAGATATAAACATAAAGTCTTTTAGTTGTTACAAGACTTATAATAAAGTAAGACGTTATCTTGTTGTGTTTTTTAAATTAAGACATATACATGAAGTTATTAAATTGTTAAATGACTTATAACGTATAGTGGGATTATAACAGTTTATGTTTTCTTGTAAAGACATGGACATGAAGTGACTTTGTAAAAAGTACTTGTGTTATAAAGCATGTAATTGGCTTGAATATTATTATACTATTAAAATAAATTAGTTGGTAAATAGACAAGTCAAAAGGAATATGGTTATCTTTAATATTGTTAGATTGTCTTACAATATTAATACTAATGAAATATCAAATGTTTATGGTATGTTCAGTTAGGAAAATCAAACTCTTGTTAAATTGTTCGATTAAAGATAACTATGACTTCTTTTCTTCCAAAAGTTATCAAGGTTAGAATGTTGAGTATGACTTGGACATATTTAACAAAACTCCAACCTAGAAGATTAATAAGACATCATCATATGATGGAATGTGATGAATCACATTAAGTCTTCAATTGAAGTTCTAAATTTGTTTAACTGCTTGTGAAGAGGTTATTAACAAAGTAAAGTCAGGAACTGTCAATATGTATTTGTAATATCCCAAAAGAGAATATTGTATTGTTTCTTTATTTGCTAAGTATTTAAAGATAGTCTTTAAATTACTAAAAGCAAGTGGGAGTTTTGATCTTTAAAAGATAAAATTATATGATACATAATCTTCTAAAATACACTAGTAAATATCATGATTAAGTTTGACATTTGAATGTTAAATCTCAACATGATAATAAAGGTTGACATTTAAATGTTAAATATCAAGATGATGGAATTATCATTCATAGAATAGCAATATATCTCAGATATTTGATTAATATGCTGAGGACTATGATTTACACGATTATTGTAAACCTGATAATCATTACGATACATTACCAAATATGAAATTGGGTAAAGTATACATGATATGAATGAGTAAGATGTTGTCCATAAAGATAATCAATTTTAGAAATGTGGTTTATCTTAATAGTTAGACTAGAAAATGAAGATGAGTTTCTTCAAAGATTAGGTAACTCTTGTGGTTTAAATCTTTGTATAGAAATCACATGGACAATATTGTGCACTTATTTAATGCATGTTTTATGACAAGATTATTAATCACACTTAAGCAATTAACTGTGATTGAATATTCTATTATAAACACATTAAATATATAAAGATTATGATTGTCATATTTAGTTTCATTTATATGAAATTGACAATGGAATATCAAAACTCTTTCTTGTATGATTACTTGAGCGAGGACGATAAGTAATCAAAAGGAGTTTATGAATTCAAATAAATCTTTGGAAGTGTACAAAGTGCAATAATCCATGGATGGATAAATGCATGCATCTAGAAGATTACTCTTATGTTTAATTATTAAATTCATGTTTTGATTTATAATTGAAATAAGATAATGTCTAAGTATTCCTAAAAGCTAGTGGGAGTATTATGTTTAATTTCTTAAATCATATATGTTGTAGAACATATGAAAAATAATATTCCATATAAGTAAATGTTAAGTCTTAGAATGGAATGAAATTTTACATGTAAGATTTAGGAAATAAGACATACAACCTTGGAATGAATGTTTATTGTTGAAACATGAGCGGTAAATGAATCTAATATAACATGATATATTATTTAGAAAGTCTAAATGGATATGTATAACATGAATAAAATCTAAGTATGACTCAAAGATTTTTCATGAACATCATGTTTTGTTGTATCATGCTTGATTACAAGATGATTTGACAATATTAATATCTAATTAAAAGTTATTAGATAACTTGTGTAATATTCTAAAAAGAATATGTTCGATTATAGAATTACATCCTAAATCTGGAACAGCTTTCAAATTCTATAGATGAACAATTCTTCAATTGTTGTGTAAATTGTCATAGTCAACAAACTTGAAAGTTTGAAGGGCATCAAACATTACACAATAGATATTAATGTTTATGGGAAGTTTTAATAGCATATTGTTGTAGCATACAATGATGCTAATAAAATTGAGATAACACTCAATACTAGTTATGGTAAAGATTTCATCTTTGGCTATATGTACTAGTTGTGCTTAATAAGAGCATAGTTGCATTATACATTAAGAGAATAAGAATACTTTAAACTTTAAAATGTTTGGAAGTTTGATTATCATAAATTGGTGGTTAAGGATGTCTCACATTTTTATGAAATATGGCATTATCAAAATAGTTGACTATGCACATATAAGAATTTCAATAGTTGAATTCTTGAAATAAGTATTCTTAAAATTCCGATAGATCAAAGTTGGATGATTTATGTCTTGTCAACAAGTATGAATGTCATTGCTTGAGACATAATTCATCAACAATAGTTATCATGCATTGATCTATTTAGTATTTGGATAAGGGATGTTAAACAATTATTATGATAAATTGAAATACGTGGTATGTTTAATTTATCATATATTGTATCCTATATTTGTATGTTTAATCCATGAATAAATGTTATTCTAAATTGTCAGTTGTCAGTTAATAATATGGGAATATTATTAAATCAAGACAAATATGAAGGTTGGTATAATATACTTAAAGTATATTGATGCGTAGTCAAGCCATTTCAGATGATATTCAATGATACCGAATATAGGACTTATCCCAACTACATGATGTTACTTTATGGACCTTGTCATTAAGTAAATCATGAGAAGTTGTCCTCAGACTTGAGATGCAAGATAAGTGTCATGAATGTAGTACATTTTTGTGGAACAACTTAACGCTATACGTAACTGGTAGTCATAAGGGTTGTTTTCGGAAGTGTTACAAAGTTTGTGGGTTTTGCTTGTAGTCAAGATAGAATTTGTTCCTTCAAATTAATTTTTAGAGTTTAATACTGCTGGGCCCCTCGTAGGGTTGTCAAGATGTTTGCATGGCCGTGCCCAAGATCTTCCCTGAATATGTTCAGATGATTTGGTAATCTTGATCAATCACTAACAACGAGAAACAGAATGGTTAATTAAGGAATAACTTTAATCCATATCCTTATTAACATGGTATTAGAAACAAAAGGATAATAATAATAAGAAATCATTAAAAGGTTTTTCCAGGAGCCTTACTCGAGATCGTACTAGAGGCATCGGCGTGTTGCAAGACGCTAACCGATGTGATTACACTATTAAAATATGTCCAAGTGGGAGCTGTTGGATTATGGACATTATTTTAGTAGTCGTATGTTAGGATCGAACTCGAGATCACGGGATTGCACACAATACGTATGAAGAGAAAAAGAAATAATTATTTATAAATGTTATACGTAATTATTAATAAATACAAAACTAGTAATGGAAATTAGTATTTAATGAAGAATGACTAATGACCTATTAATGAAGATTAGGAAAGTAATACTAAGGAAAACTTGGAAACAAGGGAAGGTTCCGGAATCCCCTAGGGGGACTCCAAACCGATCGGCCATAGGGGGTTCTCCACCTCCTTTGTACCTTGAGCTCCAAGTTTCAATTAATATATATACAAACCCAAGATGCATTGTTTTCATATAACTTGTACACACACATCTTGGTGTTTTTCTCTCCTTCTCTTTGTCTTAAATCGATCCATCCATAACAATCCCTTAGGGATTCGATTTTCACAAGATCAAATAAGTTTTGTGTTTAATTTACTTGCATAAACTTTTTCTTGAATTAGTACGTGTGTACAAGAACGTGATTCAAACACACTATTGTTTGATTCTCGGATTGAATTACAAAAGTGGTAAGGGGTAATTCTTATAATCCACATAAACCCTAATTAGGGTTCTTGAATTGAAGATTGAAATTGATTCTTGTTCGGGCTAGAATCACAAAGGTATGTTTACTATTTATTATTGATGAATTAATTACATGTTATATGATCTTGTTATAATTGCTTCCGCTATGCTCACTTGATATGTTTGGTTTATTTTATATGAATGTCATGATATAATAATTCCAACACGTATCTCATCCACCTTCTCAGCACCACCTGGTACAATCCAGTGATCTCTCTTGATGTCGTATTTGTTGTCCCTGTAGCGAGTTGCGAGATAATCGTCGATGCCCTCTTCGATTGTCCTCCACCGGGCTGTACACCTGTGGGAATTCAGGTCAAACATTTCCTGCAAGCAAATATACAACTAAAATAAATTTAAATAAATAAAGAAATTTTTTATTTTTGCTAATTTTTGGATATTTGTTAATTTTTTTTAATATGTTTTATATATATATATATATATATATATATATATATATATATATATATATATATATATATATGTGTGTGTGTGTGTGTGTGTGTGTGTGTTAGCTAATTATATATATTTGTTAACTAATTTTTTAATGTTTGTTAATTTTTTTTATATTTGTTAACTAATATATATGGATAAATAAATAAACAAATTTAAATAAATATAAAAATTAAAATATATAAAAACGATAACAAAACAATATAAAAGGAAAATGAAATAGTTGACCGAGAGTCGAGGAATGATATGTGCCTTCCTTTCCTCTTCGATCTTGTACCAGGACTCGTAACACAGCGGTAACTCCCTAATCAGCTAACCACAGAAGTTACTGAACCACTTAGCGTTTTCGCCTGCGTGAGTGAATGTCCCCTGATCATTGTAGTCCAACTCAATAGGCTGCGGGCTGAAATCACACACGGCATTCTTCTGGGCTATGTTCTTGGTGGCTCTACGCACACTCGTCCTGCCGCCGCCACCCCTCCCTCAAGTGGCCCTACCCATGCCCCTGCCCCTTCGGGGGTCAGTTCCTACAAATTGAAGTTAGTGAAAACACGTCATAAAATAACAAGTAACCAAATACAAATGATAAAATTTAAGTTTCTTTTAAAATAATCCGGAAATTCTTACCCGCCAAATGACTGCTCCCAAGACTACGCGGGGGAGGTGGTGGGTCACCTGCACCGTCACCACCGTGACCGCGTGCGACTGCTGCCATCTGTAATAGTACAAGTTGAATAACATAAAGAAATTCATGAACAAATTAACATAACCATGCACACATTCAGATACATCTACATAATCAAATAAATATACACAATTAAACAATCCATAACAATTTCATTTAAATAAGCCTCGTTTTACAAGGTACAATTTAAAGATCAATCTGCTTCATCATAATCACTATCATAAACAGCATTAGTTGCAACTTCAACTTCATCATCAGAATTGATTGCGACTTCATTGTCAGAATCTGCTAAATCATAAGGATCGTCATCCTCATCATCAACAAAATCATCGTCGTCATCAACAGGAATGATTGATGGTAGTGGTGGTGCCTCAACTAATGTTGAATGACCATCGATATTCTAGGTTTGAAATTGCAAATCATTCAAATTAGCAGACAGCGCGAGATCAGATGAGTTGTTGCCATGTATCACATCATCATCGTCTTCTACCACGATGACATCCCAGGTTGTGTTGTGATTCACATCTTGGATGACCTTCCAATGGAGTGGTCGTCTGGCAGGATCTTCAAGGTAGAAGACTTGTTTTGCTTGTGTTGCGAGAATGTAAGGTTGATCTTCAAACGCTGTGCTACATGCCCAAATTTGTGTCATGTTATTTCTAGTGTTATAACGTTCGACTCTACCTCTTTTGGCTAAGTCGAACCACTTAACTCGAAACAACACAACTTTGAACTGGGTATAAGCAAACTCCAGAATTTCTTCTAACTGATCATAATACATTTCTCCTTTCTTCTCACCAGGTGAACAAATTCCGCTGTTTTAAGTTGTACGCTTTATATCGCGGCTATGTATGACAAACTTCACGCCATTGACTACGCAAGAGTTGACTGAGATTGGGGTCGGAGATGGTCCACAAGCTAAAGCGAATGAGTCGGGAGTACAAGTTCGGTCTTTGGCTACATAAAGCTTACGGATCTGTGAAAAAAGATAAGAATAGATAGAGATGAGTAATAGTCGTTATTTATATATATAGGGAAATACATGCAATAAGTTTACCTTCATTGCAAACCAGTCGGCAAATTCTTTCGACATGTCGCTATCAGGAAATTCCCTGAAAATGTTCATGATATTAGAATAAATCGAAAAGATACCTTGGGAAAAAAGAAATTTCAAAATAAAAACACGTACCTCTCGAACTCGTTCATGTACGTGTCGATCTCAGGACTGTTGTGAAGTACATACCATATCACTTTCTTCATTTCTTCGAGATCTTTCCAAATAATTGTCTGATTACCAGGCTTTTTACATAGTGATCGGAACACCTGGAAATCACTTGTTGGGCGAGGACAGTCCTGAGATGCAGTGGGACGATTAAATTTCGTCCCAATTTCACCCTGAAAATAACGAGAACAAAAAGTTAATGCTTCGTCTGCAACATAACCCTCCGCTATTGAACCTTCCGGCTTAGCTTTATTTCGTACATAGTTTTTTAGCTTCTTCATGTATCTTTCAAATGGATACATCCACCGGAATGAAACAGGCCCGCCTTCAAGAGCCTCTTCAGGTAAATGCATAACCAAGTGAATCATAATGTCGAAAAAAGCAGGAGGATATATTTGCTCGAGACTACACAAAATATTGATCAAATGGTCTTTAGCTTTCACCATGTCATTCACCATCAAAGTTCGGGCGCAAATTTTCTTAAAGAATGAACAAAGCTCGATTAATGTTGCATAAGTTTGTGCGTCTAAGTATTGCTGAAGTCCATAAGGAAGTAACCGTTGCATCATTATATGACAGTCATGCGACTTCATGCCCGTTATATTGTTATCATCTTTGGTCACTTTCGACTTGAACTTGGATCCGAACCCATCTGGCAGTTTATTTGTTTTGATGTATTGACAGAACAGTTTTCTTTTATCGGTTGTGAGGGAGTACTTAGCATGAGGCTTCGAGCACTTCCCGTTTTGTTTGTTTCCGAGCCATAACTCCCCTCGAATGCCCAAAGCTTGCAAGTCTTGTCTTGCCTTGGCGGTGTCTTTAGATTTCTCATTCATTAACAAAGTATTCAAGATACTCTCCAACACATTTTTTTCGATATGCATGACATTTAAATTGTGTTGTAGAGAAAGAGAAGACCAATATTCAAGCTCGTAGAAAATAGACCGTTTAGTCCAGTTTAGTTTTGTTGTATTATTACATTTTATCTTCCCACCCCCATAATCTGGATGTTTCCCCGGTAAACGTGTGGGCAATATTGCAAGTTGAGTCAAGATATCTGCCGGCTTATCTTTTTTAGGAGGATCTCTAAAATCAGTTGCCCCAGTGAATGTAGTACAGTCCCTCCTCCATTTATGGTTTTTTTTAAGAATCTTCTATGGCCAACATAAGCTGTTTTGCTTATCACACGCGTAGCCGGAGTGTCTACTTTGCATGTAGGGCATGCGGAGTAACCTTGCCCACTCCAACTAGACAAACTACTACGAGCAGGAAAATCATTGATGGTCCATAAAAGCATCGCTCTCATGTTGAATTCTTTGCCTGTAACAGCGTCCATAGTCGGGACACCTGGTTTTTTCCATAATACCTGAAGGTCATCAATCAAAGGCTTTAAGTAAACATCAATGTCCTTCACCAGTGATTTAGGGCCAGGAATCAACAACGTTAGCATCAAAGAAGTCTATTTCATGCATAACCACAGAGGCAAGTTGTATGTTGTTAAGATAACAGGCCACATGCTGTATGATTGACTAAGGTTGCCGAACGGATTGAAACCATCAGCCGCCAACCCTAATCGGACGTTTCTTGGTTCGTTAGTAAATTCCGAGTATTTACCGCTGTCAAACTTCTGCCATGCTTTACCATCAACCGGGTGTTGCATTTTACCGTTTTCCGTAGACTTTCCAGTGGCATGCCAAGTCATATGTTTTGCGGTGTGAATAGACTTGTACAAACGTTGTAGTCTAGGAATGATAGGAAAGTAACGCAACACCTTGTTAGGAAATTTCTTCCGCGTTGTGTTGTTGTCTTTCCATCTACAAGTTTTACAGACCGAACAATACTCCAAATCTTCGGCATCAGTCCCCCGACATAAAAAGCAATCATTTTCACAAGCATGTATCGACTCATACCCTAACCCGATCTTTTTAAATGTCTTTTTATAGCATAGTATGACGGTGGGAGATTGTAACCTAACCTAGGAGGAAATACCTTCTGGATAAATTTTAGCGTATTGATAAATGAAGTATCACTACATTTACCGCTAACATTGAGATGCGTAAACTTTGACATAAAATCCAAGGTGGTCATAAAGTCACAACCCAGGTAAAGAGGTTGGTTGGAACTGGAAAGTAACTCTTCAAACTCGTTACATAGAGGAGGTGTCGTTGCTTGAGTCTGCTCGTTACTTGTCTCGCCAATATTTGGAGGAGTTGGCTCATTTTGTTCATTATTCAGAGGAATATCAAAAATATCATTAAGGCACGCACCCATGTCACTCACCTCACAATGTGTTGTGTTATTTTCTAATGGCAAAGGATCCGGTTCACCGTGAAGGCACCATTGTGTATACGTTAAGTCCCACCCATAGTCACCTATGTGGTTTTTGAGATTTTTAAGATCTACCCAATGAACATTACGACAAAGATGACATGGACATTTTATTTTTCCATAACTATTCAGTAACGGCTTGCAATGATCGAGGAATGCAGCAAAACCATCAAAAAATTGTTTTGAACAACGACTCTCTAAAGTCCAACTCTTATCAAGTATCATAACTGCGTTTTTATGATTGAATCAGTTAATATATGCACTTAATTAAACACATTCAAAAGATTTAACACAAACACATATAATCGTGGAATTATTACGAGTTGTTTTGTTCACCTAGTGCAACTATGGAACGCAATCCTAACCCACTCTTTGAATGATCCGTCTCTTATATGAATGCGTATAACTGATTTACTATTTGAGAAAATTTCGGCAGCATTTCCCCTCAACTCCCCAAATATGTGCAATTAAGACATATTCGTAGGAGTAAAGGAGAAACACTGTCGAAATCATCTCAAATAGTAAATCAGTTACACGCATCCATATCCTAAATGAGACAAAACATTCAAAAAGCAGTCCCAAACAGGGGACTTTCCGAAATTACTTTCTAATAAATTAATTTCGGATGGGTTTTGTATAGGATGATTAACTTCGGACGGGGACTTTCCGAAATTAAACACTAAAATCCTAAAATCATTTACAATTGATCTAACACAATCAAATACCATATAATACTAACATATTCATAATATACTTATATAAGTATATTATATCATAATATACTTATATTATAAGTATATTATATCATAATATACTTATATAAGCCCACAACTCTACAAATAAGCCGGAAAAATGAAGCTTGTGAAATATAAGCCGAAATCAAATAAGCAATCCCAAACATTAAGTTACTCAACATTATATTCCTTTCGGGGCTACAATATTCCTAAATATACTAAGTTACTCAACAAGCTATATATATTCCCAACCGCATCTACTAAGTTACTGACATTATATTCCTAACAAGTAAGTCAACAAGCAACCTAATACTTAATTAATCAACAAGTAACTCAACAATAAACTGTCTGGGCTAACAAAAACTCAACAAGCATATAAATAAAAAACAATACGGATATGTAAAAAGGAACAACATACTATCTCGGCTCTCGGGTTGTGGTCACTCGGGCTGCAAGGTTGTGGTCTCTCGGGCTCTGGTCTCTCGGGCAGCAGTCAAGTGGAGTGGTCGTCAGGCTTGGGCTATGTATAAAGAGACCACATTTTAACTGGTTGCTTAATACAAGAGCTAAAAATATTGACGGAGACATGTTGTCGGGATACCAAAAGTTTATAAAAAATTAAAAAAAGGACCACACTACCTCGCTGCCTCGGCTCTCAACTCTTGCTCTTGGCTCGATCTCGCTAGGTCACATCTCGGCTGTAAAAAATTAAAAAAAAAAAAAAACAAAAAACAACATTAAAAGATTATAAAACAACATCAAAACTTTAATAAAAATTAACAAAATAAAAAAAAAAAAAAAAAAAAAAGAAAAAAAAAAAACCTTTGGTTACAATTAAATTGTAGAAGAAGAAGATGATGAATTAAATTGGAAGATGATAGAATTAAAGATTAGAGGGGAGGAGGATAGAATTAAACATGAGAGAGGAGGAGGAAATGCGCGTGCACAGTGGTGCGAGTGTCGGGGGTGGTGGAGCTGTGTGGTGAAGCAGTTGGGGGTGATGGTGTAGTGATAATGTGGTGTCGGAGGTGGTGGTTAAGGAGTGCTGTGGTGTCGGAGGTGGTGGTTGTCGATCGCTGACGAGAGTACTATAAATGAGAGAGATGAAAAAAAAATTATAACTTTTTTTTCTAAGTGTTATACACGGCGAGAGTATTTAGATAGGTTTTTATAATACCGACGATAATTCGTCTGGATTTTATAAAAATTTCGCCGTTTGTGTTTTGGCGGGGCATTGGAATTTTCACCAAAATTCTGGAGGGACTTTATATAAACGACATGTCGTCGGTATTTAAATTAAAAAAATATTTATTATAAATACTTTTATTAAATTTATAATTAAAATTAAATACTTTATATTTTAAATTAAATACTTTTGTTTAAAATTAAATACTTTTATATTTTAAATTAAATACCTTAGTTTAAAATAAATACTTTTATTTAAAATTAGTTAATTTTAATTAAAATTAAGTACTTTATAATTTAAATTAAAAAAATATTTATTATAAATACTTTTATTAAATTTATAATTAAAATTAAATACTTTATATTTTAAATTAAATACTTTGGTTTAAAATTAAATACTTTTATATTTTAAATTTAATACCCTATTTTAAAATAAATACTTTGGTTTAAAATTAAATACTTTATATTTTAAACGAACGAGTCGAGATGATATGGTTATACACGAGATGTTAAATGAACAAGTCGAGATGGTATGGTTGTACACGAGATGTTAAACGAACGAGTCGAGATGATATGGTTATACACGAGATGTTAAACGAACGAGTCGATATGATGTGGTTGTACACGAGATGTTAAACGAACGAGTTGAGATGATATGGTTGTACACGAGATGTTAAACGAATGAGTCGAAATGATATGTGTATACACGAGATGTTAAACGAACGAGTCGAGATGATATGGTTGTACACAAGATGTTAAACGAACGAGTCGACATGATATGGTTATACACGAAATGTTAAACGAACGAGTTGAGATGATATGGTTATACACGAGATGTTAAATGAACGAGTCGAGATGATATGGTTGTACACGAGATGTTAAACGAACGAGTCAAGATGATATGGTTATACACGAGATGTTATACGAGAACTTCCCACCAAATTTTCCCACCAAAACCTCCCACCAAATTTTCCCACCAAAACTTCCCATCAAATCTGCTCTTATATACTAACATCTTATCCGCATAACTTCATAACCTCTTATCCTCAAAACCACTCAACCTCACAACTACAAACACACACTGTTAACATGCCGCCCAAGATGGCGGAATATAAAGCTTTTGCTTGACCTTGTGGACGAGGAGACGTAATTCTGCGAGAATCGCATAAATATTACTCCCGTGATAAGCTATAATATGCGTGTCCTAAATCAAAGGGTGGGACAAATGATCATGGATGCAATTTTTTTTATGGAAGGAGGAACGAATCACCAAAATGACCGGTTCTCTTGGAGCTTCAACATCTCCAACTCATTCCGCAGGACCATCCATAACTCCAACTCGCTACACTGCAGGACCTTCAACATCGAGTCCTGTAAATACAGAGTGCTCAAATTGCATAAAATTGAATCACCAGATAATGGTACTCAATAAAATGCTAGAATTGTATCAGCATCCCAACAACCACACAATGGAATCAACTGCCTTATTTCACGACCTTTATAATGACATGGTAGGCGACATGGGAAATCTTCATATGTAGTGTTGTTGTTGTTGTTGCTGTTTGTTGTGTTATTGTTGTTGTTGTTGCTGTTTGCTGTGTTATTGTTGTTGTTGTGAAAACTGTGTCGAATGTGTTTATTATTTTTAATTCATACGTTTTAATTTATCATTTATTCACCCGGACATGTTGGGTGGTGTTGAATGTGCTTTATATTGTTTGTTGGAGTAACACGCATGTTTTAACAAACATGAAGGCAAACTGTTTATTTAAAACTCGCAAGTGTTCCAACCACATACATTTCATACAGACTCAAATGAAACAACTCAAACTAAACAACTCGACAACTAAACGAAACAACTCAAACTAAATAACTCAACAACTAAACGAAAAACCTCAAACTAAACAACTCGACAACCAAACGAAACAGATCAAATGAACACAACCCGTTTATTATTTTTGCGGTACTTACCGCTTTGCTTGAACTCGCACCATCTTTTCCCTTCCTTGCTCTCATTTCCTTGTGACGTGCAAACGCAGCTTCCAGATATGTTACTCTATTTTCCAGATTATCAAGTTTGGTGTCGACGTCAAACGTGCTTTCAGCTTCATCATCACTTCAGCAGCATCTAGCTCTTCCAAATACTCTCTATAGTACGGCTTTCTCCTCAACCATTCAAGAATCCTGTCTCTCTGCCACGCTGTAGAGTTCGCATAAGAACCATATTCATAAAAAATTTCAACGCCCCAATGCTTTATAATTTCATTATATAGGAGCTCGTGTGATAAAGCCTTCGACCACTCATATTCTGGCGTTAAACCATCCATTGTTGTTTGTGTTTTGTGAGAATTGACAATCTGGTTTTTGATGAATTTATGTGTGTTTTGCCGAATTTATCAGTGTTTTGCCAAGATATATACATATATATAAAGTAAAAAATTGGCGGGAAAAAGGTAATATGAGGTGGGAAACATATCCTGACGAAATGTCGTCGGTACAAAAAAGCGGGAAAAAACCCCGCCCAATCATTCACTATTATTACACAAGCCCGGGTAGATAAAATACCGACTAAATACTTCCCAACGTCATGGCATCGGCTAATTAAAGTACAAAATGCATCCTTTTACAATTAAAAAGACGAAAATATCCCTCATGTTAGATCCACGTTAGAAGATAACGAAAAAATGTTTGTGTCGTTCATCCTCGGTAATGTATAATGTCTAATATTCATTGACGGAAGAAAATATGTCCTAACTTTTTCTAAAAAGGATGTATGGTGTGAAAATAAGCAAACTACAAAGATGTATTTGTGAGCTTACTCTTTTAATAAAGTCAAAACTATTTATACCAAAATTTTCTTTTCACTAAAAGCGCGTGCGAGAAAAAAAATGACTCTCTATCACAAATAAAACAAATATTAATCTTCTCTTTCACACACATGTTTTCCACATCAAGATCCACCTAACACCAGCACCGACTATCATTCGACCACCAGTCCACCATCCAAGACAACCACATCTATTCACTGCGGCGAAAACACGAGGTGCGACAACTCAAGGTTCCATAGCATAAGTTAAAAGATAACACCAACCATACGAACTAAAAATAGTACAAGTTACAACATGTTTTGAAGAATAATTTAAAGGAAACAACATGTTTTAGATGATATTCCGTAAGAAACAAGATAGTTTAAGAATATAAAATATGATATGTTGCAACCCAAATGGTCTCATCTAAAAACTCAAAGTTTGTTGGTTCTAGAATAATAGTTACAACATGTTTTATGTCGTATCTTTTATTTTAATTTCTTTATTTTGTGGGTTCTAGAATAATTATGTTTTCTTTCTCTACAAGTTTTACTACATTATAAATATAGGGCTTTTGTTTCATTGTAATCATCTTTTGATCATTGTTTATTAATAAACTTTGTGTTTTAAGAGTTTATCTCTTGCTTTTTTATTCCCGCAAGGTGCGCCTTGTTTATCACCCTCGGATTAGGGTTTATCTAAATTCGCTTCTGCGCGTCCTACGTCAGTTGGCATAAGAGCTTCTTAGTATCCTGGTGGTAATTTGTATATAAGGTTCTACTTCAATTAATGTCCAGAGCTTGTTAGCATCCTAGATGATGAATGGTGCAGAAGTTTTAAAAACCCATACTGTTGGTGGGGTATGGTCTACTAGAAGAACTACATTCCGTGATCGTAGGTGGGGCATTAATCCACAAGAAGTGTGAAGGTATCAATTATGGAGGTTCAAGAATTTTTCCAGCCATAGGTGGATCTATTAATAACCGTAGGTGCAACCAATTCCCATTCAACAATGGAAGAGTTAGAGAATTGGATAAGAGATGTTAGGTCCTGCAACTGACCTAAATGTCCAACAAGATTTGAACATAAGATAGCACCAGACACTCACTGACAAATACCAGTGATCATTCTAACCCACTAGGCGATCAATGAGAATCTCTTTCCCCTATCTTAGAGGAAAACCTCAATCAGCTTACTTCGATAGTTGGTATTTAAACCAACCGAAGGTAAGCGCTTTAGTCACTGATGCGATCTCAGTGATTAAGGTACTTGAGCAACATCAGGGATACTCAGATCTGACAAATGTTTCTATATCCCTGATGACATTACTCTTAGTAACAATAAACATCTCACTAACTATCAATATAACTGATAGTGAAGTTGTAGTGATCAACATGACTTCATCAACGCTCAATGATTCAGAGACATTAGGAATCTATGAAGACCTGGCCATAGATACAGCTAAAGGAGTTATGTAAATCTACCAAGTACTGATCAGCTGATTTGCAGAAACTCCAGCTCGAGACAAGAGCTACACAAGGCCGGGAATACCTTGATGACATCTTAGCTCCTTGAATCAAGACCAAGGTACGTTGGTGAGTCAAAAGAGTTTAAGCGGGAAAACTCTTGGGAAGATAAATATATGTTCCTTCCCAAGAACAAAAGAAGCTCATGGGAACTTAGTGCTGTCAACTCTGGAAAACCAAACGGATATCAAGGCTAGATGTCTAGGCACATGGCTATCTACGAACAGTTGGCAAGATCACTATTCCCATGTGAAACAATAGTAATCTCCCCGCTATATAAACCAGTTCCATCCAACGAAGGATGTGCACTTTCAAGAGAGTAGGAAGTGAGAATATCTTAGCATAGTTAGAGTGTTAATATTCTCAACACACTGAGAACCAAATCCTAACTTGTTTCTCAATGTCTCTTAATTTGTCTCGCACCAGGGATAGACATCTGCAACTATCCCCTACGAAAAGTCAGCCAAGTCATTAGTGTGTCAATGTGGGTTCTTGGGTAACTATGTAATTTTGCATATCATGAACCATAAATTCGTTATATGTTCCATGTCTAAACGCCGCGTGTTTATGTTTAGCTTGTCTATTCATGAGTTGCTCAAGTCTTTCCGGACCAATAAGTGGTATCAGAATGGGTGGATTATTCTTATGATCCAGATCCGTTCTTAAATGACAACTAATAACTTTTAGCCAATTTTAAATAACGGCTAATAACTTTCAACCACCACCCTCTTCATGCACCCCACCTTCAAAATCCCTCACAAAACATTCTTGAGTGTATCCTGAAACTAAAACATTCACATTGGGTGTTACTGTGACCAGATATACACAAAATGCCTAGCCACCATCTATCCATCCATACCATTTCATCATCATCAGTGCCTAAAATACTGGTGAAACTTTCATGAGGACCTAGTCTCATGTGAGTTACAAGAGTGGTAACATCCAAAGTTGTAATATGGTTAATCTCTGTAACAACGATATTTGGAGCAAAAAATGGTGGAACATCAGAGATTGTAAAAAGGGAGAAAAAAAGGGGAAGAGGTTCGTTGTTGGGAAAAGCACAAAATATATAGCAGGCATCATCATGATTTCTGCTCCTCAAGAATCTTCCCAACAACGTCAAGTAACAAAGGATGAACATCAATGATGTTCCCTTTTTTATTGTTGCCCAGATGAAGCACAATAGATATGGTTGTGCGCTGGATAAAAATTGACTGATTTGTAACGAAAAGAATATTTCAGCAGTTCTAGCGAATCATCAAATCAGTCAACGAACAAAATAGTCCCTTGACCAAGCAATTAAGAACATTCACTAAGGCAAGATTAGTGGAGTGATTAGGATTGTAGGTTCAACAGGGACTGGAAAGACAAAATCATGTAGTACTCATTACTACCTGATAAGTCTTCAAGACTCTGGCCAGAGTGGTTGCTGGTTCATAGAGCACTGAAGTACGAAGAAGCTGGACTACAAACTAAAGGTTGTTGAATTGAAGAATTCAGGCTCAAGCTCCAGTCTATTCATACTCAATCAGCATCATTAGAACTAGGAATCTTGCAATTCTTTTGATGTAATAATCAATATGTAAGAAGAAGCCTCTTTTGCTCACTTACTATGGATTCAGTTTAGGACACTTGTAAATTCTAGTCTTGAAGAGTTTTATGTAAATCAATCTCTTCTATCATGTAAAACTATGAATAAAAGGTCTAAACTTCTCACTGATTATCAGTGAAGTCCAGAGAGCTTGTCTTACTAATTTCTTATTCCTGGTGTCAGTGTCACTCTCTGAGGACTCTTCAGGGAAATCATAATTCCTTGAAAAGTCTCAGTGTCTATCATTCTATCTGATAGACCTGCAACAAGAACTAAGTTCCTTTTCCTTGAACCATAACCATAAATGTATAAAATCCAAAAACTTTCACTGAAGTTGCAGTTTTTGAAAGGGAGGAAGCATTTATGAGAATATGCTACAACCACAATTCAAAAAGTGGATCTGATGCACAAATCATCAGAGACTGAATTCACATGAAACCACAGTTATAAAGACTGAAGCAGAGCAAGCATATGGGAACATGACCTTGAGCATATACAAAGAAATGGTTCAAGAGACCCTGAGGGAAAAATACTCTGGAGGCCCTGAGCAACAAGCTTAGGAGAATCTGAGCAAAAATTGTTTAGAATATGGTCCAAGTCCGAAGTGATACCATGACAAAGAAGACTCAGGAGACCCTGCGTAAACATGCTCTGGAGACCGTGAATAAAAAATATTCAGGAGATCTTCATCAAAAGAAGAAACTTCACTACGTAAAGAAAGAGCTTAAAGAAAGTGAAGACTGAAACGAGGAAAAGATGGTGACTTAAAATGAAGACAATAGCCTAGAACTTCATCTTGAGCAAAAGGTATTGAATTCAAAAGCTTAAAGCGACATTGTTTACATTAGATCATTCTTGTAAATCAATATAAGAAGAAGCTGTTATGCTTACCTATATTTGATAAATTCCAACAAGTAGTGTCTCATAGAATCAAGACAATAGTCGTACACCATACCTTTTGTAAATCAGATGATAAGAAGAAGCCATTATGCTTACTTATCTCTGATAAAACCCTAGCTATCTTTATGTTCAAATAGGGGGGAGATTGTTAGGTCCTGCAACTTACCTAATTGTCCAATAAGATTTGAACATAAGATAGCACTAGACACTCACTGACAAATACCAGTGATCATTCTAAACAACTAGGTGATCTGTGAGAATGTCTTCCCCCTATCTTAGGGAAGAACCTCAATCAACTTACTTCGATGTATTTAAACCAACTGAAGGTAAGCACTTTAGTCACTGATGCAATCTCACTGATCAAGGTACTTGAGCAGCATCAGGGATACTGAGATATGACAAATGTTTCCATATCCATGATGCCATTACTCTCAGTAACAATAAACATCTCACCAACTACTAATACAACTAATAGTGAAGTTGTGGTGATCAACATGACTTCATCAACACTCAGTGATTCAGAGACATCAAGAATCTATGAAGACCAGGCCATAGATACAGCCAAAGGATTTATGCAAATCTACCAAGTACTGATCAGCTGATTTGCACAAACTCCAGCTCGAGACAACACCTACACAAGGACAGGAATACCTTGATGACATCTCAGCTCCCTGAATCAAGACCAAGGTACGTTGGTGAGTCAAAAGAGTTTAAGCGGGAAACCTCTTGGGAAGATAAATATATGTTCCTTCCCAAAAACAAAAGAAGCTCATGGGAACTCGGTGCTGTCAACTCTGGAAAACCAAGAGGACGCCAAGGCTAGATGTCTAGGCACGTGCCTATCTACGAACAGTTGGCAAGATCACTATTCCCACGTGAAGCAACAGTAATCTCCCCGCTATATAAACCAGTTCCATCCAACAAAGGATGTGCGCTTTCAAGAGAGTAAGAAGTGAGAATATCGTAGCATAGTTAGAGTGTTAGTTTTCTCAACACACTGAGAACCCAAGCCTAGCTTGTTTCTCAGTATCTCTTAATTTGTCTCTCACTGGGGATAGCCATTTGCAACTTTCCCCTATGAAAAGTCAGCAAGTCGTTAGTGTGTCAATGTGGGTTCTTGAGTAACCGTGTAATTTCGCATATCATGAATCATAAATTCGTTATATGTTCCATGTCTAAATGCCATGTGTTTATGTTTATCTTGTCTATTCATGAGTTGCTCAAGTCTTGCTGGACCAACAAGAGAAATATGGAGGATCGATTGCCTACAACCAAGATTTTTTGTTCGAGAATTCTAATCAATAAATCGGTATGTTATTTAATTATTGATGGTTGTAGTATTAATAATTTGGTTTCAAGAAAATTGGTAGATTTCCTAAAAATACCAATGGAGATTTATCTAATTGAAGGTTATCAAGTTTGTAGGGTTCTGATGACCATCGGGAAATTTTATAAGTAGAGATACTTTGTATTGTGGATGATTTTGATGGGTGCCATATTTTGTTTAGAAAGCCTTGGCAATGTGAGGTAAAGGGTAGGTATGATCTTCAACAAAATCTTTACTTTTTCCCATTTGAAGGAAGAAGAATTGTTATGGTTCCATCCAAGCTAAAACGACAATTACCAAAACCGAGGTTAAAGCGGAAGAAAAGATTTCTAAGGATGAAGTTGTTAAAGAGTATATTGAGAAAATTCAAGACCTTCAAATTTGTGATAAACATGCTAACGAAATTTCAATTTTGGTGCTGAAAACAACAAAGGAAGTTTGTGTTTTGAATACTTTTGATGAAGAAGTTGTGGGTTCTAAAATTGATGAAGATGTGAAGAATCATGAAGATGAAGCTACAATGTTTGTAGTTATTAAAGATTTAAAGGTTTGTGATTTTGTTCTTGAGTTAAATTTAAATATGATTATTGCACATCCTATGAAGTTTTCAATGGTAAACAATGAAGTTAATTTTATTGTAATTGAAAACTTGGTAATCATTGATAAGGAGTTCATAACTCGGTGTTCTAAGTCATATGTGGATCAATGCGAATGTGGAAGACGTGTTAAAAAAAGATGAAAGTTCATGAGTTAATTTGAAGCGTAAATCTACCGAAGATAAGGTTCGTCGTGAGAGGTTGTGTGAGGTAAATAAAGCCCTTGACAGTGAGAACTTGATGGCGGGTTCTTTGTAAGTGATGGGGAATGATATGGACGAGATTCGTGATCAAGACACGAATATAGAATGATATTACTGGTTGTAGGAGTAAGGGTACTGGTAGTAGAAATAAGGGTACTAAACATAAGTAACCTTACTCTAAAACATACTGAGGTTACTCTGAATATCCTAAAGTAACTCTACTCCATGCCTACGTAAACTTACTGGTGTTTCCTACAAGGTTTTTATTTGTGTCGTATCTTTTATTTTAATTTTTTTCTTTTGTTGGTTCTAGAATAATTAGGTTTTTTTTCTCTACAAATTTTACTACCCTATAAATATAGGGCTTTTGTTTCATTGTAATCAACTTTTTATCATTATTATTAATAAACTTTGTGTTTTACGAGTGAATCTCTTGTTTGGGTTTTACTCCCTTGAGGTGCATCTCGTATATCATCCTTGGATTATGGTTTATCTAAATATATTTCCGCGCGTCCTAGGGTTGATCTAAATACGCTTCCGCGTGTCCTGCATTATTAAGGGATGTGATTTGCACACTCCCATGATTGATTGACACACTCAAATTTTAAGTCTATTGACATTTATATCATTACAGGTTGAAAATGAGTAAAAGTGATGTATGAGGATATAAATGTTAAAACACTCAAAATTTGAGTGTGACAATCAATTATAAGAGTGTGTAAATCAACTCGCTTACTTAAACATTATACCAAATAATAATAATGACAATGATATTTTTAATATGATACATCATTGTAATCAAAATCATACCTATTTATATGATACCCTTCAATGATTCCCGATTCTACTTAACACTCTTGTTACTTTTATATTCATACATGGTTTATTCAAAACATGCAATTTGTAATTACGACTTATCGAGAAAATGATACTTCATCAAATTTCCAATTGAAATTGTTAACTTTATTAGATAGAGTTGGTCCATGAATCCTCAGAAAGCCACCATCTCGAAGAAGTAGCTAGAAAACACAAATACGTACTAAAGTAGAAAAGATCGAGTAACTATTAGATAATAGACAAAATATACGACTTAAGCCGGAATGTGAGTTAGAGTTCATTAAGGTTTCTAGTATGTTTTATGTAAAATATTATAAATACATTATCAATAACACAATACCAAAATATCCTAATGAACTCTAACCCACATTCAAGCTTGAGTCGTATTTATTGTCTAACAATAACGACTAACAAGTATGCTACGTGGGCTATGGTATGACCAAAGTTGTATTATCTAGAAAGTCTTAAGGTGAAACCAAAAACATATAAGACCCTACCAATTATGTGATTAAAGAGGGTTTTGACTAGACTCAAATTGATGAGACGGTCAATATAATAAATCTTTCAAATATAGTTGGCTTAAATATGGTGATCGAAGGTGAGGAGCTATGGTTAAATTTTGAATGAATTTACGTAAACTTTGAATTTTCTTTGTCTTGTTAAGAAAATCTTGAGATTTATTCAATGGATGTGATGAGCATATTTGAACTGCAATTTCAATATATGAAAGGTATTTTTGTCTCGTAGCTTTTGAGAGCTCGAGCTTCTAAATTAAGCTAGCTATCAAAATAGAGGAGTGCTAGACTCACTCACATTTTACAAAATTTCTCTCACACAATGAGGTGGCATGCATCTTAGCCACTCATGTGAGAGCATTAATTGATCAAGTGAGAGCATTGGGTGGCTAAGATGCATTCCACTTCATTATGTGAAAGAAATTTTGTAAAATGTGAGTAAGTCTAGCACTTCTCATCAAAATAAGCCTTGTTTTGATGACAAGGGTACAAGCGCTTTTAAAAACTATAAACTTTTAAAATACAAGCTCTCTGAAAGGAGCTAATTTTTAGAGGAGCTTGAGCTTTTGGTGTGACAAATTACATAACTACCCTCATATTTTATATTTGTGTTTTCAGTTTTTATCCTTTAATGTCATTTTACACCCATATAATCCAGCTTTAGCTATTTTATCAAACAGAATTAAAAGCTACAACTTTAGTTCCAGCTCTCACAAGCTTAGCACCTGCTCCAACTAACAACTCTAACTAATTACGGCAAACATACCCAAAGTGTTATTACGTTACTGAGATCTATCATGTTTTCATAAACTTTATGTTCAATTTTATTTCAAAAAAAAAAAATTATAAATAAATAAATAAAAATGTTAAATCTTCAAATTTGGCTTGTAATGTAATTTAACTATCGATTATTGTCTTTTCCCATCAACTTTTTTTCTCAATGCTTTATATGTCTGCTGATTTTTTGTTATATTATTTTGGTGCTTTCATATAACTTGATATACATAATGGTTAAAAGAGTATACATGTCTACCCCTGTAGAAGTTTATAATCATATCAAGATACTTTTGATTCAAAGAAGAAGATTTGCACTGTCTAGATATGTATAGTATTATAACACACATTACATATTGATAGAATACGAATAAACTTTGATATGACATAGATCACAATCCATGATTCAAATTCATTTAGAAACAAGTATTCACTTGATCTCGGGCACGTGTCCATCAAAGTGCATAAAGGGTGTGGGTTTCAAAGATATATATAGAAACATGAAACAGGGTGTATTTCCGTACCACCATCAATGAGTGAGTGGTTTACAGTCTAGCACTCTGACCCCCTTTACTTCATATTCAGTACGTTTTGATCCTTGTTATTTTTATAAAAAACTTCACACCATCTTCATAGATATTTAACCAAAACTCACATACACGTAAATACAACATTAACTCTTGGCGGAGCCTAGGGATGGCAAAAAATCCGTATCTGACAGGAAACTCGATCCTCAAATCCGAGTTGACTAGGAAATACCCGAGTTGACCGGGGATGGGGATAGGGACGGGGAATCTCCTAATTATGAAACAGGGGATGGGGATAGCATAAATCCCCGACCCTAAACCCGAACCCGAACCCAAACTTTTTAATGTACAAATATGTTTTTAATGTACAAATATGTATAAATTATATTAATACTAAATGTACTTATATATGTATATGGTAGTGAGTATTGACAAGTGTTATACTCAAAGTATATTTGTATGCGTATGTGACATTTAATGGATCAAAATCATCAAATATTTTAAAATGTTAAAGCACTAACTACGAATTATCCAACAAATATTTTGTCTGAAAACACTCATTTGATGCACTCTATTTTTATATTATATGTGATGTTTCAATATATACAATGTTTTAAAGTTGAATAACGTTTTAATTAATCCAGCTATGTACAAAATACGCTTTTTGAGACATTTTATAGGTCAATTCTTTATATTTCTGATTAATTTTGTTATTTTTATGCTTAATTCATAAGGGCCGAAAATCCCCGAATCCCCGTGAAGATCCCCGATCCCCAATGGGGATGGGGATGGGGATGCAAAACGATTCCCCGATGGGGATGGAGGCGGGGATGGGATGGGTGTGACAAACGGGGATGGGATGGTAAATATGATCCCTGATATTTCCCGCCCCGTTGCCATCCCTAGCGGAGCCACATGAAGTGAGTTCAATTTTTACATATATAGTTCTAGTTAAGAACTTGTACATCATTGAGTTTAGCTTCGAACCAAATTAACATTTTTTTTTTTAACTTTGCCTGCAACACATTTGAAAAGTATTGTTTTTTTTAGATAAATATACTTTTAGCATTTAATACTGTCAACAAATTTTACTCCGTATAAAGTTTTAGCCTCTAAAAGAGCAAAGAAACTTTTAAGAAATCAGTAAGAAGCTCATAAATAAATAGAAATATGTAATTTGAGTTTCAGATCATAATTATATACCCTTTGAGGCTAAAAGGGTTTTTGTATCATTGTATGTATTGATTTGTCTTGATTTGGAATATAAACCCGCATAAAGATATAGCTTTGTTGGATTAGTTAGGCATAATATCTAGGTTTGTTACAACTTTTAGTTGTTAGGTTATGTATGAACTAACCTCCTACATAAGGGAATATCACATAAGATTGATGGAAATGTTTGCCCATTTTATTCCTACCGATGTATTGTGGTTGAAAATGACAAAATTATCTATGTGGAATCTCCGTTTTTCTTTCGGGCGAAAATCATAAAAAAGTAATCAAGTTTGAGATTTGTTTCAGTTTAGTCACTCTAACTTTATTTTAATTATAAAAACCACCCAAAGTTTCAATAGTATGTACTTGTTGACTTCTTGTATAATTTTATGTTTTAATGACCTAAATAGAATACTTCTCAAACTTGTTCAGTATTTTATGACTTATTTACTTTTGAGTTGCATGAATTGAATGTACACAAAGTTTGTTAAAGAGTAGTTCTATTTGGGGGCTGAGTTTTTATTACTATGATACAACTTAAAAATGCATGCATAAATACCTTAAACATAGTCATGCATATTTTTACAACAATAGAACAAAATTGAAACTTTGATGGAATCTATGGTTAATGTGAAATCTGAGTAACTAAGTAAAACACTCATGAAACTTGATTATTGTTAGATGACATTTTTTTTTTTTTTTAATTTTTAATTTTTTTCCTGTACGATAGTTTCTACGTCATGCTGTAACTGTTCGAAGGATTCTTTCTTCGTGTCAATTTGATGTGATATTACTTATCCACTTAATTTTTAACTCTCTCATGTTCTTCTCATGTTAATGTTTTGTGTGAGAGAGTAAATAAATGGTCCCATATTTTACTTAGTGATTACCCTACTATTTTATATACTTGCATTTAATTGGCTCAATATGACAAAAAATGAGAGGCAAACATTAGAGAATCTTGATCCGATCATATTATACTTTTTGTCGGTTTTCTTCTCCCTTGTGAGTATATTTCCCCCATATGAAAAAATATGATCATTCTTTTTGACAATTCCATGAAAAATATGATCGTTCTACACTTAATAAGAGTCTCTTGAATTAAGATCTTGAGTTTGGAAAAAGAAATAGAATTTGGTTTGTTGACAATTTTCAGCGGTATCACGAAAGACTTATCCACAATGATGTTCAATAGTGGCACGATTCAATGACGTAAACTTGCCATCAGTTATTAACATTATACTAGTATATATTATTGAATTGTGCTTACTCTCTTTAAAAGTCTTTTCTTTTCAGATTTATTTTTGCAGTTAGGCTTATTTAACAAAAGAGCAATTTATGCTAAAATTATACATATGGTATGTTCCTTATTTGTTCATTTGGTGTCTTTAGAACTAAAATCCGTGGATAAAATATCTGATTCAATTTACCTCAGTTTTGCGGAGTGATTAATTTGATTAATAAAGTCCTTAGACTTCTGCCTATTGTCATCGCATCTATGCAGAATCTCAACGGATGATCTTTAACACTTCTGAACGGAAATTAATGATTGTATACTTTTTTTGCATCGAATCACTCGTCGCTATAGAGGTAATTTTGTCCCAAATAAATTTTACAGCAGAAATTAAAAGCAACTTTTGCTGTTTTATGTGCCGCAAGATTGCATGCACGAGAAGTCTAGCATAACTGCAAAATTTTTTGAGATGTTCAATATCGAACATCTGAAACCAAAGCCGCTAATGCTCAAGTTGACATGTTTTTTTTGTAGAAGCAATTGAAATCACCGACTAAGAATCATATTAATTCAATATTAGCATGATTCCATCTGTTTCTAGCAGCAAATTAGATGCGATTTGATCTTATGGAATTGAGTTTATCGGCAAGAACTGATTCACCGCTACACTTTTCGCTGTACATGAAGTAGAGAACCGTCACAATCATGATCAGCCATCTCGGCGGACGAATCTTTAAAAGAAGCAAGTGAAATTAAAGGTTGCATTTACATTGGAATATATCAAGATGTTATGCTCATTTTTAGGAGTGTTTGTCTAAATTTCTTTTTGGGCTTTATATTTCATAAGGAATTTTTTGTTTATGAATAACAAGTTTAAAAACTCATGTTAACTGTTTGTAGACTTATTAAAACTAATTAGACAATAAGGTCAAGTATTTGCTGCTAAAAATAGAAAACGCAAAGAAAAACATGTAAATATGTTTGAAGGTATCCCGAAAGTTAAGAATAAGAATAAAATTAAATCTGCCTCTTACAAACGAACAAATTTCAAGTTAGTGTTAAACTCTTTTTCTTGATTACCATACCCTAATACTTACAAAGAAAGCTAATAATCAAACTGACATATTCGTCCTTTTGACGTTAACAAACCATTAATTTGTCATGCAAGTAACTATCATATAACCATTTAAGGATAAAATCGAACAACTAGTGCCCATATGACAAGGTTTATATAGATATGAATCAGTAATAAGATCTCTCGAATCTAAAGCGACTAAACCAAACAATATACTCACATAATATATTAGGCCTTATATTATGCCGTAGGTGCAATATGAAGTCACCATCTTGCACCACAAAAAGGTTATAAAATTTTTACCTTTCTAAATTAATTTATTAAAGTATTCAACAAGCCACAAGAAACTTTGCATGTGTTGCACTTTATGTTGCAAGTGTTGAAATGTGATTCAAAGATTAAATTATATAGGTTTATGTAGGACCTTTCTAATATAACCTAGTGCGATTCATATTCAATGTGGTGAAGACATAAGGATGTGATGAACTGTTGTGCAAGAAGCACTATTTTTTTAAATTCGAAAGTGGACAATAACATATCCCAATCCACCTCAAATCTATGCAAAGTGTACGTGTGGTTTACTCTATGCAGTGGCGGTGTTATAAGCTAATAAGTTATAGGCGTTAAAGTAATAGAGTATGGGTGTACTTTCTCAAACGTATCGTTATTATACGTGTAACAAAAATATTATTTGTATGATATGTCAATTTTTCATTGGCAGAATTGCATATATATTCCTTTGAAAGTGAATAATTGCATATATATCATTTGTACAAGTTTTTGATACATATAATATAATAATTTTTATGCGTGCTTTGAATATATATGCAATTATGCATTTTTGGAAGGATATATATGCAAAAACCCCTTTTTCATTTTGTACCAATATGATATGCAGATAACAGGTAAACCGACTAAACCGGATAAAAGTGATTTTTTAAAGCAAAAATGTTCCCTTGCAATTTGTTTCTTTTGCAAAATATGTCCCTATTAATTTTTTCTATTGCAAAACATGTCCCTTGAACATTGAGAGTAGGTAAAAGGATAAATATACTACCCAAAACACTATTCGGCCGTGTGATCAGGAAGAACATTGAAAAAGAGGTAAATTTGGAATCGGAATCTATGCCTATTACCTCAATGGGAGATTAAGAAGATAATTCGGATAGTGAAGTTGAGGAGGAAAATAGTGAAACCGCTCGATTCATGGCTTCCTTAGAGAAACGAGATAGAGGTGGTACAAACAATGCGAGCTTTCTTGATTATGCTATTTATGATGGTTACGAAAATGATGCTTTTTGATTAAATGATCAATAGTTGGCATTCTGTAATGCATTCGATATCACTCTTCGAGGTCAACTTAAACAACAGGGTTATTGTTGGTGTCATTATTGTGTGTGAAATGTAATCTTTTCGTTAGTAGTTGTAGTAGGTTCATGAGTCTGGGTGCCATTCTTATGATAGGTATGGTTTGAAGCACAAAAGAGGCGTTTGTATTTGCCTCTCTAAACGGGCTGAGGTGTGAGTATTCATTCACATCCTATGTACTTAAACATTTTTTTTAATGTCCTTATGTGATTTTTGTCTTGCTGTAAAACTCTTTTCACAAAATTAGTCCTTGTTTCTAAATTTACAAAACCGGTCCCTATACGAATTATTTTGCAATTTTAGTCCTTATTTAAATTTTCTAGCACTTAGGCCTTCACTTTAAAAGTAAACAACAATATTAGATATAATTAAGGATAAAAAATTTCACGCTACTAAGAAAATGGACCATTTTCGCATACATACATAAAGTTTTTCATGCTACTAAAAAAACAATATTAAAAAAAAAATTACATAAGGACAAAATATGCAAAAAAAATCACACAAGGACCATTTTTGTAAACAAACTTGTTATATTTCAACTTTAACAAAATCATGCGAAATTCTTGGGTATTATAAATTTTTTGGTAAAAAGATGGATATTTATTCTTTTCACTTTTGAAGTGAAGGTCTAAGTGTTAAAAAAATGTATAAAGGCTAAATTTGTAGAAGTAATTCGCATAGGAACCAGTTTATAAATTAAAAAAACAAGGACCAATTTTGTAAAAAGAAGTTTTCCAACAGGGACTAAAATCGTATAAAGACCTATCTTGCAAAAGAAAAATCGAAATGAACCTAGTTTGCAAAACTAGCAAATTGCAAAGAACCATTTTTGCTAAAAAAATCACTATTTATCTGGTTTACCGGTTCCCATATATCATAATGGTACAAAAGTGAAAGTTGACTTATCAAACGAGTAATATTTTGAGTACACATATCGTGATGATACATTTATGAAAATACACGTCTATTGTATAGGTTAAATCTTAACTTATACTCCTTCCGTCACAAAATTATAGTGTGTGTGTGTATATATATATATATATATATATATATATATATATATATATATATATATATATATATATATATATATATATATATATATATATATATATAGGGTTTTTTTAATGTGTGCCCTGGGGGCACACGTTAAGAACACCAAAAGGACAATGGGCCTCACGAAAAAGTACATCCGGACCCACACCTTTTATCTGAAAAGTGTACTTTTCTGTGGGTCCGGATGTACTTTTTCGTGGGGCCCATTGTCCTTTTGGTGTTCTTAACGTGTGCCCCCAGGGCACACATTAGAAAAACCCATATATATATATATATATATATATATATATATATATATATATATATATATATATATATATATATATATATATATATATATGGTATGGTTCTAGAGAAAAGTGCATTTGGGCAAAAAGTGAGAAAATAACTGTAATGCACTAAAATAAACACTGTGATGCACCGTTTTTTCTTTTAACTGTGATGCACTAAAATATTTTTGGGATGTCTTAAAATAATTGTCCATTTTCTCATTTAAGTAAAAACTATAGAATATAGTGAGGAAATATTCTATTTGACTATGTGATTTTTGTCTTCAGACAATAATTTTGAGACAAATGGAGTAGTAACTAATATTTTGACAGATAATTTATTCCTTCAAGATTTACACTTATAGTCCTTCAAGATTTTGAATTATTTATGAATCATCCTTTCCTATAATGAAACAGCAGATAACATCGAGCAGGAATAATTTTCCCATATTTTAATAGCATTTCGAACTCACGCTAGCTATTGCATGTATATTTCTGGATAGATTTTGTTGTGCTGTTTGTCATCTATGATTCCTATATTCGAATAATCCTTATCTATGGACTAAGAATCGGTTAACTAATTTTTGCCAACTGCAGCCGTGATAATACAGAGAAGTGGAATCTTTTTTACATTTTGGTAACGCTCGTTTGAATTTGTGGCCTAATTTGCTGCACATATTGTTTCCTTGATGCTCATTGTTGCAAAGTATTAAAGTTAGTTGTGTCCTAGTTAGTCTTATTATATAAGAATCGAAGATCAAAGGCTGGGCTTTTGGATCACAATAGTTTAAATTCATCGTAGCCTTAAAAGGCATTGCAGACATAAGATGGAATGCATTTGCTTCAAATCAACACTGAGCCAAAAATTATGGTCTGGTCTCCATTGTCACATTTTCTATTTCAGCACTAAAACAAATGACTCATCACTACCATTTTTTCTAAATTATGCCGATTATTTTAATGAACAACATCCATAATTTTTTTACATTGTTATCGACTTGACACTGCGAGCCAACTAATCTCAGGGCGACTACCTTTTTGGATAGCCCGGAGTCGGCGCATATGAATCTCCATGGCCACAATGGGATTAATTTTCTCCGCATTGAAATCGAACTTTTGTCTTCCTTTTTGAAAGACTGATATTCTTACCCCTGGACATCTTTGTGGTTTAAATATTGCAAATTTATATACAATAACACAAATAAGATTGTGAGGCAGATATTAAATGATACTCCATATTCCATCAATGTCTCTTTTCGATCATAATCATTGAGAAAAAACAGGGTTGTTGATCCACCACCACAAATCCAAGTCAATATCTTCTCCCTCTTTTTGAATGCATATTACAAATAGACACTTGTTCATTCTGTTTCTCAATATCTTACCAATAATGTGGAGTGAATTCCTTTTCTTCTGGAGATATCATTTTTCTTTTATTCCTTTTTATTGCTATTTCAATAGTTATGATGGCATTTTTGTATTCTAGAAGAGTTCATTAGATTCTTTGTAGTCCATATCGGTCCAGTTTTAGAAAAATCTGTCCAAATAATTAAAGATTAAATATATGGTATGGCACAAAATGGAAGCTATTCAAAGCCTCGATCTTCAAATTGGAAGAGAAGTTTGACTATCCCCAGTACGGCTATGTATAAGTTTGCATAATTAGTAGGGTTTCATAGATGTTGGACCTTTTAAGGTGTTAGATGAGAAAAGCCGAGGTTAAGTCTACATATTAGTAAGATATTTTAAAAAATGTACAAACATTGTACGTGAACTTAAACAAATACTAATAACGTATATGTACTTTCAAATATTGTCTCGATATCATACCTTATTTAATGTGTCATGAGTAATCACCGGTTAAAGTAATTATATGACATTGTTAATAATTTTTTTATTTTATTTTATTTTTATTTATTTATTTTTTTTTATGTTTTATCTTTTTTTTAATTTTTTGTGATGTGGAGATTAGTCTAAATATCTATTATATTTTACCTATATTTTTCCTGTTTATCATTACACAGACTTCATATACACAAATATGACTCCTAATAATCATATATAGACAAAATCAAAATATTAGGGAAAACAATTAATATTCTTGCTTAATGATTATCCAGTTATTATCATCCGATTCTTTTGAATAAGTTTATTAACCATTTTTTTTTTCATTCATGTTGTTCAATGATTATTACTTTGCACATAAACCAAGTTCCACAATTCATTCTAAGAAACACTTCCGGTATCTAAAAATGCACCTCCAATAGCACAAGCAGATGATGAAGGAAAATCAAACACGACAGTGAATGAGTGACACATAATGACGTGTCATGTACATATAGGGATGGCAAAGGGGCGGAAAATTTCGGGGATTGTGTTTCTTATCCCCATTTCCCACTTCATCCCCATCCCCGCCTCCATCCCCATCGGGGAATAGTTTTACACCCCCATCCCCAACGTGGATCTAGGATTCCCGCGAGGATTATGGGATTTTCCATCGATATCTTTATCAAGTAAACATAAAAATACGTAAACTCGTTGAAAATATAAAGGATATGACCCATAAAGTGTCTTAAGAAAAATACATCATTACATCACACATACTTAAATCAGTTACAATGTTAATCAAACTTTAAAGCATCGTAAATACTGAGATAACACATATAATATAAATATAACGTGCATTGTATGCGTGTATTCGGGCAAAAGATTGGTTAAGTAAGATATAGTAACTAGTGTCTAATTGTTTATACTTTAAATATCACAAATGCATATATATTACATATCAATACTCATGAAATTATACATATAAAAGTATGTGTTATATGGATATACTTATTACTTCCATAAATTTATAAATTAAAAAAACAGGGTGGGGTTCTGGGATTGATGTTATCCCCATCCCCAGCCAATACACAGTTAAAAAGTTCAGGGATTCTCTGTCTCCATCCTCATCCCCAGCCAAATTCAGGATTCCCCAGTCAAATCGAGTTTGGGATCAGATCTCCATTGGTGTACGAGTTTTTTGCCATCCCTATGTACATATAGTACATGATGTGGAGTTTTGCATATTAAAAATATGTTTGTTATAGGATGATGAACATTCGTGTATGATATTTCTACATTTTTTTAAGTGTGTTGCTATTGTATAAATTTAACCCAAAAAGTTAAGTTTAACGAATACTTTCCATGAAAATAAAAATAAAAATAAAAATACTTAAAACATATTTCAACGTTTAATTCTTAGTAAAAGTTAACAAGAAGTTACAAACATTAGTGCTTAATATAGTAGAATAAAGTATGATGTTATAAATATAAACTGTAGTTAATGTTTTAGCATAAGCTTTTAACCTCTCTGAATGGGTTAGGGACAAGTTTAAGGAGAAGTAAATGCTCTTAATGATTGAACATTTAATGCAAGAGATATCATTTTTCCATTTAAAACATTTTTTAGGCGACTTTTGAGGTGGATACCCGAGGGTGATGTAAATTGTCAAGCATTTAACAATGTAGTACACTTACGTAAAAGGCTTTCATTCTTGGAATGTACCTAGAGAACTTTGTTGACAATTGTTCACACATTTATAACAACTCTTGTGCTTTATTTGAGAAGTACTTTTCACTAATTTTTTCAAGAAAATTCGCGCCTAAATAACTTTAGATACTTAAATATTTTTTAAGCATCAAGTCTTTGAATGGTGGTGTATGTTGAGGGAAAAAAAAAAAAAAAAAAAAAAGGAAAGTCACTGAGACATTTTAAGACATTGTTAGATCTCACCAACTCAATCATCTTCTTTTTTTATTCGAGGACTCTACGTACTGAAACTGCATCAGTGAGAAGAGGGACTTGACTTTGTCTCTCAAGAACTCCAAAGAAGTTTTGAGGAGATTTTACTCCACAACTATTTTACACTTACATTAATTTATGTTCAAATTTGATTCAAGGATTATTGTGCACTACATTGGCCGAACAATAAACTTATGAGAAGGTGTTTTTAATTTTTTATTGTTTTATATTTTATAACAAGTAAGATGGGAACTTATTCAATATAGATTTATAATTCTGATATACTATTTTACATTTAGAATGGACTTAAAAAGATAAGTGACTGTGAGACATGAGAATATAACTAATTTTATGTCTAATCTTGCTTGAATTATTAGAATCTAAGGAACTGGGTCATTTAACTACAACTAACCGGATACTCTGAGACAAATCTTATGCCTCTCAACAATTTATCTTTACAAAATAGTAAATCAAATTTATGTTTTCTTAATAATTTTAGTAAGATTGATTTTGATTTACGAGTTTTATGAATTCGTAACTATCGGTTATTTTAGCTATTTATCACTAGTTAATTAAGGAATTTCATAATATATTTGCTACATAATCTCGAGCTGGCAGAAATTAAAGGAAACATCAGACATGGTGGAACAAGTACAAGTAGAACATTGTCTGCCTATTGTGCAACAAATGCAGAAGTAACCTTGAAGTGATTGAATTGATCATGCCACATCTGAATGATCTGATACCAAGTTGGGTAGCTGGTACATCTACGTGATTTATGTTTCCATGTTGGCCGTAAAACCAATCAATAGAAGTGTTTAGGGGTGTCACTAACCGGCACTAACCCATTTTTCAGGTTTAATGTTTGTAAACAAAAATAATGCATGCACATCCTATTTTCATCGACTAATTTCATAATTAAAACCTATAAACGCGATAAGAAAGTCAACTTGGCTCTTTATGAAGCATGTCTAATAAACATCAGTTTCATAGCACGTCATTATTGTATTTTGATTTACGAATTAATATTGGCTTTGTTTTGAACGTACAATATATTGTTATATCTATAAAGTGACTATATTGCTTTGAAAATCTTTTAGATATGGATGTATACAAAATGGCAGACGTAAAACAACAACAATATATCCCACTGCTGACTTTTTGTGTTTGCATGGTGCTAGGCCCTTCGTGCATGCAATCACAATGCACGCAAGCCACACTAATTTAACTAAGTAGATTATCTTCAATATAAATATAAATTTGTATCCTCAACTTGCTATTATTTATATTAAGTTATAGAAATTAAATATACAGAAACCTGTGGGTAGTAAAGCATAATATGTGCGAAACCAGTAGTAATAGTAGTAATTAATTACTACTAGTAGCATAGTAGCATGTATATACATCCATGCATAAACGGTCATAAGACCTAATCTTTGACTACATCTTAGTCCACAGTCAATTTTGATCACCTTCTTGAATTAGTTGCATTGCATCTAGATACTGTTAATTTCTATCTGATGCTGGCTCATTTCATCGAGATCTGTTTCAAACCAGGATGCCATTTTCTTGTTCTTAAATGAGTCTCCGTAAGCTTTTGAGATAAATGGATCTTTAGAACCTTTTTTTTAACGACATTGTATATATTAGAACCTAGCAAGATGCTAATGACCTAATTACAAAGAAGATGAGAGGGCGTTAAGTGACTAGGGTTTGAAAACCACTCAACCCAACCACAAAAGGCATACTATGTCTATTAGAGATACACAAAAGAAAGGATCTTTATGTCATTAAAAACGATACGGGAAAAACGAACTTAAAAAGAAGATGAGAGGGCGTTAAGAGGGTTTTTAAACCCTAACTGACTACTTTGTAATCGGTTTTTAGGGTTTGTCTTGGTTCGATCAAACTGTTTTATATGGATAACTGCTATATTTTTGATGATCGTTCCTGCTTGGGATAAGGCCTTAACGATTATAAAACCTTCTTAGGTTTTTATTTTCTATTGGTTTATGTTGCGTCCATGGAAGAAACCTTTGTAGGGTTTCGTATTGCTGGAAGTGTTTGATGGAAATATGTTGTTTCTCAATGGTTGTTACCCTTGTTTGGGTTGGTTGGTTAATGTGTATTCCTGGTTGGATTGTGGTACGATACTTAGTTTTGGAGAGGGATGATTATTAGGGTTTGTATAACCCTTGCTGGTCTATTGATTTGTAGTACATTATTCCATGATCTGATTGCATATTTTCTATGTATTACGATGTTATTCGTGGAGGTTTAGATACTATATTCGGCTGCAATTGGGTTTGATGAAGTATTATCTTCTTAGCATGCTGATATGGTTCCTATGATGCATCATTAGTAGCTCATTCTGGTCCTTATGCTTATGATGATGATATTAATGATATGTGTTTTCCTCTACTGATCACACGCTTATGAAGGCTGATGTGCAATTGAAGATTACTTATTTCAGTCCTTGTGTGATCATGGGAGGTGTGGTGTTCCTGATCATCATAGTTAATGATCATGGGAGGTGTATTGCATTGTGACTTGATCATTGGATATCTTCATGTGTTTCACTCGTATTTGATAGAAGATTGGTTCAAGTTCGGATATGCTGGAAGGTTGGGTCGCTTAGACCATTGTTTATGCTTCAAGTTCAATTTGCTACGGAAGTCACTCTTATTAGGTTATTAAATTATGCTTGCATAATTCTAATAGAAGACGCAATTGGTTGAAGCTGGATGTTCGCATGTTTATGATCTGAATCGCTAGGATGACTAAGAAGACTTAAATGTTTATTTGAGTTGTGATGTATTGTATTTTTACTGCTAGTCATGGTTAGTAGTATTTAGATCTGTTAGTTATAAGAATGGCCTGTCACTCTTATATATATAGTGGTAGTGGTAGTGTCCTTAGGGACTTCGATGAGAGACTCACTCTCATCCATTGTACTGAAACGTTTTCTTGATTAATGTATTTTACCGGGTGCAGGATTACTCCTCTTTACCCAAAAAAAAAAAAAAAAAAAAAAAAAAAAAACCACTCGATCAATCAAATTACGAAAGGCCTCATTGTCCTAGACAAAAGAAAAGGATCTTTGTGACTTACCAAAATCAAATGGAAATTGCCAATATATTACGGTTTGGCCGTTTAGGATCTATGTTACTCATCAGAATAGTTGTCTTAAAGGCAAAGGGCACCTGTTTATGTATATTTAGCAAGTTCATATCTTTTTATGCAAGAATGTTAATTTGTAGAAGTTAGCAAGTTCATATTTTTCTTTTGAAGGAAAAAAATAATAATAATAATTGTATTTTATACATATTAGTTATGCTTCTATAGTTCTATGGTATAGAAGAAGGTGACACTGTACGTGTCGCGCTTTGCTGTCTTAATTTTTTTCCGAAAGACAAAAAGATAATATTAATTCAATAATCTGATAGTAATGTGTATAGATGAACATTTTAGTTTATCAGCTCATTTTGTGCTTTTGATACTATTCAAATACATATAACGTGATGAGTATATATTCATATTTATCATTTCACATTTAATTTACTTTGAGTTAAGTTCAATTAGATTTCACACCAAGTGATTGAAATAAATATAGAAACTTATGTGGTTAAACTCGTTCAAATATGATTAAGAGTTTCCTACTTTCAAACATATTGTTACCTGATATAACTTAAAAGTGATGAATAAATTTCTGAAAGATACCAAATATAAAAAGTTATCAAAAGGTGATAATATCTACTTGTATGAGAAACATGAAAGAAAAGCATAAATATAAATAAAAGGATGTAGATAAAAAAATAAAAATAAATTAGTCATTGTTTGAGCATGCTAATCAAAGATCAAAAAAATTAAAAGAACATAGATCAAACAAGAAAAATTTTAGCCTCCCTACAAAATCTTATTAAAATCTCATTATATTACATTTTTGGTTGTTTAATCTTTACATAAAAAAGTAAAATAGCTCTTTTTCCTCTTTTATGGATCATGAATTCATGACCAAAATTAATTGATGGCCTTAATAAAATATTAATATTTATAAACAATATTATTTGTTCCATGTTTATATATATTACAAATTAGTTTAAGTGCTATTTTCATATATAAATAAACTCAAATTTTCTTTGTATATATTAATTTTAAATATATTAAATGATTGAAAGAGATACATAATATCAAATAAATAAACTAGTAGTACAAACCAAGCAATTCCACGCAACAACCCGTAAAATCTTTATATGCTCTTAATGCAAATGTGCCAAACCATATTATATCCTCAACGTGGTATTTCATTTGTGGCTGAAACTTATGGGCTGGATCCCACTTTAACATAAAATTATCACTTGTATAAATTTGATTAGATAACGGTCATTACAATATTTCTTATTTTCTAGATAAAGTTCATATGTAATAGTATGTAGAGGTAAATAAATAAATGTTTCTGTCGACAGTAGGCAACTATACTGAGAGCTCACTTGTTAATATTGACTGATCATTCACTTCATCATAAAAAAAACACAAATATGTTGAAAATAAATAAATGTAAAGTTGTCACGATGTCATAGTATGTAGAGGTAAATAAATAAATGTAAAGTTGTCACGATGTCAATATTTGGTAGGAAATTACACTCACTTGATGACAACACTTTCCACAAAAGATTGGTTTGTTTCGTTGTGTTGTGACATATTTTGAAAAAAAGATCTAATTAGGTGCTTAGAAATTTGTGTAATTAAATATATTTATACTAGATGGCAATGAACATGTTTATATGTAGTTGGTAGCTAGATAAAAATTTATTTGCGGTATGTAGTATAAAGTTTTAGAATACTGGGTATGTATGTCTAGATCCAATTAATATGTGAGCTAAATTCGACATCTTAAAAGAACTGTAAAAACTTTAAACCAGCTCAACCAAGACGTATTATTGTAAACGCAGGGGATCTAGCGAGGAGCGAGACTCAAAACAACGGCTAATAAACATGCTCCAATTACAAATTTTGCAAGTGGAAAAATATTCACAGTCTATCAAACATTTAATCCTCAGCTCCCAGAGTTTTTATTTTTTAAAATGAGAGTTATTATTCTGCCAAAAAACAAAAGGACTTTGAAATGTATAATTGGTTGTGAAAACAGATTCGGTCATTTGAGCTCAAATAGGAGAACATGCACATAATGATAGGAGTACTTTGTTAATCCCTTAATCATCTCTCTCTCTCTCGACCACATTCCCTTACCATCCCTAAATCGTTTCTTCAATTTCTGCTCAAATCTTTATGATTCTTTCAACGATCTGTTATAGGTATTGATTAACATTCGTGTTTCTCTCTAGCTTGATCAGATATGGTGTTTAAATCTCACATTTTTTGGGTTCTTTAAGTAATCGATTGTTGATACAAAAGTTGGGTGTTCCTAGTTTGGGCTTTTGCTCTCGTACCAATTCACTCTTAATGCTTGAAACTTGCGCACTAAAAAAATAAACGAACACCGTTAGGCTTATCGTGGGATTGTCTCCCACGATTATCCTCCGGCGTGAGAGTAAGTAATCGGTTTTAGGGTTCTCGTAAAGAGTTTTAGGGTTTTGTGAATCGTACCTTTAATGAGAATTATGTCATTCCTTATATAGGCGCAGAATCCTTGTAGGTTTCGTGCTCCTTACGTTTCGCACACATAGTGATTATCCGGTCCAAGGATCTTTATCCATAGATAGAAGATCCTTATCTAGACCATAAATAGTTTGGTTGGGCTTGGGTCTACGTGAGCCCAATCCCGTTAACAATGCGGCCCAAGTTATAATAGCCCACTCATGGTAGGTTTGGGCCTTAGTAATGTTTATCATTTGGGCTCGTAATATAGACTATACGTCGTCATATCCCCCCAGTCTAGTGTGTGCGGCTTGTAGCCGCGGGTACTAGACTAGTGATAACAGCGGTAAGCGTGGCGGGAAAGATTCAAATAGTTACCTCCCAAGGGTGGGAACTATGTATCTAGTCCCTAAATATCTCAATCTTACCTCGGGAGACGGGGAGTGTGTCCACGTGTCCCTCGAGAAATGTGAAAAAGTGTATGTACCACCTAGTATTCTGGCCACACGATTATAGTAGTGGGATCCACGTGGCGGCCCTTTTAAGGTTTTTATGACCTATATAAGAGTCACCGCCTCCCTTTTCACTATAACATCATAGTAAAAACATTTTCCTCCATTTTTACACCTTTTCAAAAGCTTCTTTAAGAGATCCACTGTTCTATTAGGTAACTGTGCGTGCGCATCTTAGTAGATCTTGTCATACTGCTGAAATGGTTGCTCAGTTAGAGGATTTTCGCTCTGCGATGGATGAGGATGAACTGCGTCAGTTCTCCTCTGATTACTTTATTCCTCTGGATGTGCATCCGGAAGTCCCGGACGTCAATGCGTGTATTGCCGATTTCCCCGAAGGGAATATAGGGTTATACACGCGCTTCTTTGAGTACGCTAACTATCGCGTACCAATATTTGTATTTTTGAGCAACGTGCTCAATTTCTATCACCTTCATATCTCTCAGTTGCACTGTATAGGTGCGGCGAAGATATCAAATTTTGAAGTAAACTGTCGTTTACTTGCAATAAACCCAACCGTCGACCTATTCCGTGCGTTTTACCACATAACGTGGTCGCATGGATGGGTATCTTTTGCGAAGCGCGCAGGGCGCCTTCAGTGTTATACTGATAAGGTAGATTCCTTGAGGCATTGGAGGGAATATTTTTTCTGGGTAGATGATGTGGTGTTTCCTTAACCATTTGAGTTTTATACCCAAGAGACGCTGCCGAGGGATGGGCGCCCCGCACCTGGTTCGTATAGCTTGGCGGATGCGGATACTATTGATGCCAACCGCATCCCCATTAACCCTTACCCTGAGGAGTTTTTGGTGTACATGGAGTTGAGTCGCAACTATTTCCATGGTGCTAACGAGGTGCCAACCTTCATTGATGAGAGCGGCCGGGGTGGGTGCTTGTCCCTTTTGCTTCACATAATGTAAGTATTTCTGTATATGTACCTTCAATAACTAATCTGTGTTTTGTTGTTTGCTTTAGAGTTCCATTTTTTCAAGTTTGTATAAACCGACTTTAGGTTTTAATCTAACAGTTTTTTACTCAAATCGGTTAGGGTTTCAATGGTTTAATTATTGTAACTGGACTACACTCTTTCACTTTTATCCATTATTCAATTACTGATCGACTATATGGCTGATGGTTAGTTCTTTTGGTGATCACGCTTAAAACCCTAACTGATCCAGTTAGGGTTTACTGTTTATTGGGGTCGTCTAATTTGTTTTACTGTACAAGGGATTGAGAGAGATGAACAAATGTTTTCTAAAAAGCACAAGCGCGTCCAAAGCTGCTACTAGCGGTCGTGTTGATGTTGATGAATTAATTGTTAGAATGCAAAGGTTAAAAGGAATTGATACTGGGACCACCGGTGTTTCTCAGCAATCGCATGACTCTAGGGTTTTGCGAAACATTAATCTTGCATCTGATGGTAACTACGCTGCTACGGTGCCTAAAGTTACTGGATTGGATGTGGATGACGTAACATGGCCTAGGTTGAAGAGTGGGGGAGGTAATTCTAAGGCTGATAATTAGAGTGTGGTTCAACAACCGCATGATGTTGTTTTACAAGTTAATGGTGAACATGCTAGCGTTGATATCAATGATAATAAACCTACTAATGAGGTGATTCCAACTATTAGCCTTGGTGAGTCAATTCTACAATCAACTATGAACCCTAATAGTGGGATCACTAATCCTTTATACATCAAGGAGGCTGTTTAGTCAGCTTCTAAGCTTTTTGAACCTCAAGTGGCTACTGCTCCATCTAGTCAGGTTGATACTAATTCACATGGGGCAGTTAGCCAACCTAATGGTATTGATATGGTTGTCTTGGATGCTTGTAAGGATTTTGATAATGCAATGCATGAGGTCCAATTGAAGAATGCCAAGAATGCTTTGACACAACCGTCTAAATCAAATTCAGGTGCTACTTCAAATGAACCTAAAAAACACACGTCTAACTTTCTTAGGCTGGTGTGTTACAAGAAAACGAATGGTGTGGATCTTACTGTCCCTATGAAAGTGGTTGAAGAGGTGAACACTAGGTATGAGAATACTCTCTATGGCTATTTCCTTGGTAAACGCATTGTTTTTCTGGTTGTTGATTATGTACACAATGTGTGGGCTAAATATGGTATTCAAATGGTTATGATGAAAGCCAATGGTTCTTTTTCTTTAAGTTTAATCTGAAGAATGATGTTGATGATGTCCTTTGAAAATGGTCCATGGTTGATTAGAAATGTCTCTATTATTCTCAAACATTGGATCTTGAACACTAACTTACTTAAAGTGGATTTGACCAACATTCCGGTGTGGGTTAAATTCCGTGATGTTCCTCTTTCCATGTTTTCTGATGACGGACTTAGTCTTTTAGCTACATTGATTGGTACAAAAATGTTAGATGCTTACACTAGTCGGAATCATGGGGCCGTAGTCGCTTTGCTCGGTGCTTGATTGATGTTAAGGCAGATGAGGTACTTAGGGACAACCTAACTGTTGAAATACCCTACTCAATGGGTTGGGCTCGACTATTGAGAAGGTTAGGGTTGAATACGAGTGGAAACAACCTCGATGCGATACGTGTAAAATCTTTGGTCATACTCTGGTTGATTGTCCTAAATCTGTTCTACCTCCTACTCAGCCTATAAAGAATGTTAATGATTGTTTCCAAACTATTAATAATATGAAGAAGGGTAAGAATGGTGGTCCAACTGTTTAGGGTCAAGGAGGGTTTACAAAACCTGATGTGGGTAAGAAATTTCACTATCAACCCAAAAAACCTCCTCCTGAGCCTAAGAAAGTGAATGTCAATAAAAAGAAGGCTGTTGATGTGGTTAGTTCGACTGGAACGAAGATTGCTACATCTAATCAGTTCCCTTAGTATGGATGATACTAATGACTTTGTTATCCTTACTAAGGAAGTGAATAAGGATGTCAATTCTGGTAGTACAATGGAAGCTAAGGAGGATGGGTCGCAACAGACTGGGGAGGTTGGTCCTACTCCTATTGTTAAGAAAATTGAGGAGCATGAAAACATATTATTGATCGGAAAGTAACCCTTGTGGATGATGATGGTCAACCTATTAAAAAGGTTGATTATCCCTGTAAAAAAAAAGAAGCTAAGGTGGATGGGTCTCAAAAGACTGGTAATGTGTTACAAGAACCGCTTGTAAGTGTTGTGAAAGAGAAGGTGCAGGCCGTGGCTAGTAAGTCTAATTCTTCTTTCTCCGTTTATTTCTTCTACTAAGAGGACTAACCCATTCTCTAGGGTGGGAGAGAATGTTGATTCTGATAGTGATGACGAGTAGGTTGTGAACATTTTTGATGAGTCAATGAACCTATATGGTAACGATCGTGAAGCTGATTATGATGACTATGATTATGACGACTATGCGGATCATGTTTACGATCTTCTAGGGAATTTTGATGCTTTTTATGACACGTATGGTATCAAGCTCCAAGGCCTTGGTAGGAAATAAATTTATCTTCGTAGGAGTCTAATGTTATCTTCTGAGTAGTAGTTTATTTTCTTGTTTAGAGGATAGGAAATATCTTATTATGTAAGCTTTTCTGCTTATATAACAGGCTGAGATATGAGATTCACCCATATCCTTTGTACTTATATGTTTTTTAGAGTAATAAATTTACCGGATCTTTTGACCTTTTACCCTAAAAGAGAACGTGCACTTAAAAAAAAAGAAAAAAAAAAAAGGGTTATTGTGAGCCCATTAACATGTCTTTTTTGTCATATAAAATTACAAATTCCATTGTTGGGGGCCCAATGACTGATTCATATGATTGGGATTCAGTTGTTGAATTTATGTGATATTGATCATGTTCCCATAAACAATATCATTATCTTTTTCTCAGGACTTTAAAACGACTAAATATCCCGCAAGGATGTACTGGTCATTGTGTGATCCTGGATGGGTCATATTTATTTTGTTTGGAAACAATGTGATTCCATGAAAGGAATCAAAATGTATTTATGTAGTAGTCCACAGTTCATTTGCTTTAGTTATATTTTAAATTAAATATACCGATTAATGAAATAAAACAGTAATATCTTGCAACAAAAGTTTGTGCTGTAAAAAAATTTCTATTCAATAGGCTTGACCTTTATACAATGTTTACCTAAAACAAATTCACAGTTTACATACTTTCTACCAATTATGAATCTAATCATACGGGTAAATCGGTATCAGATGAATTCTCCATACAATGTGATATCCTGTACGCAATTTCTGCCATATTTGGCCTTGAAATCGAGTTCTCTAGCAATGCCGTATTGGCTACATGGACTACAACTCTAAGTTGTTCCACATTCACTTGACCATTTAGCTTTGGATCTAACATACCCATCATAACATCCACATCATGTTGTCTTCTACACTCACTCGTCAGCTCAGCCAGGGTCATTGAGCCTTGTAATGACTTCATCCCCGTTATAAGCTCGAGTAATAAAACACCAAAGCTATAGACGTCACTTTTAGGTGATACTAGGCCCGTGTTAAGGTAATTGGTATCAACATAGCCTAAAGATCCCCGAATAATTGTTGGGGTTTGAGCACTATAAGAATCATGCCCTAATTTGCATAGGCCAAAGTCTGCTAGTTTAGCATGATCGTCGTTAATGAGAAGGATATTTGATGACTTGACGTCTCTGTGGATGACTGGAGGGTCCGCAACTGAGTGGAGGTAGTCTAGGGCATAAGCAATATCTAGGGCAATGCTTAAACGGCTCGCCCATGAGAGAGTTCCTGATGATTTTCCTTTATCGGTGTGTAGCCGATCATAGAGGCTCTTGTTTGGAATATATTCTAGTAGAAGAAGCTGTTCACCTGTTAAATCAAAGTATAACGTGTGAATGATCACAACTGAAACAACTTTTAAAAAATGTTGCTCAAAAAATGTTAAAAATCTAACAAGCTGAGAATTAATTCATGTGTATCTGGCATTATTCGTGTACATTTTTAGTTTATTTCATGACATGCAGTTTACATGCTTGTGATATAGCTAGATTTCCAATAGCCACATGTTGTATGTTTCTAGAAACAAACTAATCGAACTTTATGATACATTAAAGATAAAACTAATCTTTTTTTATTAGGAAACTAACATATATCAATATTTAATAAAGAAAATGGCCAATTTAGGCTTGTATCTATTATGAAAGAATACTTAGGTATCCACAAAGATAAACATTTAGGAGTAACATAACCTTAGGACAATCCGGTGGAGTACAAAACTAGGAATATTAGTTTCATTATAGCTTAAGCAATGTTTCTTTTTCTCTCTATGTCCGTTTGGTTGGATACGACTTAAGATAAACAACATAAAGAGAAAAACAACATATAAGTGACCATCATTCTATTAAAGTCGTACAACATACGCCGTATATACACAATAAAAATATAATTTTTAATTATATATTTTCAGCTATTATTATTCGGGAATATTGTCCCTGCTATTAGCTACAAAGATGTTATCTTCTGTTAGGGCCATTAAACAACATAAATCAACGGATAGTAGCTCCAAGATAGCGAAATAGCGCTCTACATGGTTTTGCAGATAATCTTGTAATGCTAAAAGGATAAATTATTGACAATTTACATAAGGAACCCATTTGACCTCTTTTAAGGTACTTAACTGTTGAAGATATAATGGTGGTCACTAAACTTATGTTTCAAGCTACATAGGTCAGTATATTGACCATACGAACATATAATTCAATTAGGTGTAATCAGATGGGTACCTAAACTGAAATAAGAGCTAAAGTAGTGAAGTATATGTCATTTAACTATACAAAATTCAGCTATTGATATGCCATGCATCTTGTTACATCTAATCAATTGTTTATATTATTTTTCAGAAATTAGCTAAATTTGGAAATAAAAAGGTTGTAATTTGCTATGGCTGATCATCATATATGCTGACATACCAATGAGCAATATTATTGAAGTTTAAGCCAACATAGGAATTGTTGGCTAAAATTTTGTAAGCTAACTGCTAAAGTAATTAAGATTAAAGAAGAAGATATCTCATTATACCAAAATATGCTTACGCTTACCTTTGTCTAAGCAAAACCCCAATAAGGCAACCAAGTTAGGATGAGAAATCCTAAGCAAGATGGAGACTTCATCAAGAAATATTTTCTGGCAACCTCCCCTCTCCTCCATCACCCTCTTCACTGCACCAAACTGCCCATCACCAAGCTCGGCGAGATAAACATAGGATGTGGCTCCAACACCTATTCGTATTCGGAAATCTCTCGTTGCTCCCTTGAGTTCCTCAAGTGCATAAGTCCTTATACTCTTAGTAGTAGATAATGAAGATAACTCTATGGCCTTATTATTTTGCACTCTTGCCAAAGATCTTGCTTTTGCCCGAGAGTCTACATAAACTGCCCATTTCCACAAGATGATAGTGAGAAAAATGACCAATATTATTGCTCCTCCAATCCAGCAGTTTTTCGTTGTTGATCCGTCAAGTCCAAAAAACCCTGCCATGATTATGTGATGTGACCTTCTAACCCAACCAAACCCGGAAAATATTAAGTCAAAATATATAAACGACGATCTGCAGATGATCTTTGAAAAATTATGGTTTTTGTTTATTTTCACTCACCCATGGTAGCCTATGAGGTTATATTCATGAGAGAAAGAGAGTTATGAAGTACACGAATGGAACGATTTGGAGAGGTGGTATAGGTAGTGAGTATCAAAAATCCTTTAGTTTGGAGTGTAGTGAAACTTGTAATGTTGTCAGGCAAGTCAATTCATTGTTTTAAGCATGTAAATACATGATTACATATGAACTTAAGGGTCTCAGTTGTGTCTTTAGTTACTTCACCGTTGAATTTCTTGATCCGACAAATATATCTTGCAAGCCAAAACAAAGTTCAAGAACTTTGAACATTACACGAATATATGATTAACCCTTATCTTGAATTCAAATCTGGTATTTAACTATCTTTAAGAATGCAATTTAACTTGTTTACCTTATAGTACATAAACAATCAAAAGATACGTCTTTGGAAATGATTATAGTCAAGCATAATGTCAACTACTAATGAGGCACCCCGAAATGTTACATAAGTGAAACAAATCAAAGGTTCTAACTCGCTCTAGCTTGAATCCTCAATAATTAGGAAATTTGAACCTACGTGGTTAGGATGGATTTGTATTCAAAGCAGTGGCGAAGCTTGGAATTTTTAAGTGGGGGGTCGGGATCTAAATTTTTATTTCCTAAAGCTATATTTCAGGTATACCGAAATTTTCGGGGGGTCGAAACCGAATATACTAAAATTTTTCTACACGAAAACTATATACCCCCTACATCGCAAAAAAAATTTCGGGGGGTCGGGCGCCCCCCCCCCCCCCCCTTAAAAGCTGCGCCACTGATTCAAAGAAAGATTGTAAACGCTCGATATAACTTTTCATCTAGCCTCTTGGTAGAAAGTATCTAGTAAGTACCTAGCGTTCAAAAAAGAAGTTACGAGTTAGGACTAAACAGCTTTTAGAATGCCTGCATTTTGAAGAGATGAGAAGTTGTGCATGGAGCTGATCAGGTTGTTGTTTTAAATAAATTGGAAAACTGATCAGCCAAATCCTATGTCTAGTTTTATTTATTTATTTTTTCCCTTCGTGACTCAATCTTAAAGCAGTAGTACATGGAATTATATCCTTTTCCAACACTTTTTAAAAGCGATTAAAAGCTAACTATTCGCATTAAGTTTTACTCATAGTTTGCTGTTTGCAAGAATATATTGTATCACAGAAAGCCTAAAACTATTCACAAGATTTTTTGTGTCACTATATAGATCAATACTTACTACATCTTTATATACGTTTTCTATGAGCAGGTAAAACTCCAGAACCTTTACCGACTGTTTTTAGATTCTGCAACACCTTAATTAAGGGTGTGTTGCAGGTTAAAAAAAGGTTGATCTTGTAAATGAGCCAAAGAGTGATCCTTTTCTACAAGTTTCGATACTTTGGGGTGTTTAAAATTTCATGCTACAAAATCATATGTTAAATAGATCAACTAAATTTGTAGATTTTGCCCTCTCTTCTTGTGCTATGTTTCCGAGTCGTTCCTACTAACTTGGTGCTTGATCTGATCCTCTTTCTTATCATAGAAATTAATTAAATCCTTGAAGCTGATGGCACAACAGAACCGTCTGCTTCTGTTTGTATGTAAATCTGGTTCCACGATCTCTTCACGAGCCTCTTCTTTATCAGGACTATACTGACGGTACTCGCATAAAATCCTACCGAAGAAAATAGAGATAACAATGAAGCAAGCTATGCCACAGGCAAGAAATAGACCGCAGAAGATGTTTAGAGAGAGGCTTTTCCCTTCGAGTTTGATGGTCCGAGACAAGCACGAAGTGGAAGAGAGCCATTCATCATGGATTCGTTGAAGGTCTCCATTTTCTGATAGTTGGAGGATTGCCGTCGACAGATCAACTGCTAGAGGGGACCCTCTTTGGAATGCCTGCAATTCAAATCAAAGTTTGAAGTCAAACCCATTAATTTTAACTTCACTCTGTTGATATTTATTCTCGAAACTCTTAGAAGGGTACTATAGCTACATAATTAAACTATTGATCCCGGCCTTTGTCTACAGCACAATATATAATTACCTAAGAAAGAGACCAAGTTTGACTTTCTTAAGGTCAAACGGGCAAACTTGCTACAATTGATTTGTATCCTTGTTCCTTCTTAAGGAAAACAGTGGGGGTATCTTGGAAATCCATATCAAAACATATATTGAGAATGATTCAACATTATGTCAGAAGTCATACTTTATCGTTTTTATGTAAAGGACGTGTTAAATTATACAGGAAATGCAACTTACAAAACCCCAGCCGCTTTTTGTAAACTCCTGCCCAACAATTCTGAACTCGCACTTGCTGTAACGCATGAAAAGCTCAACATACGGAAGCTCATCAACAATGGCAGCCACACCACCACCTTTTGGACCTAAATGTAGTGCATTTAAGAACTCCACCTCACCTCTCAATGGCTTGATCCTAGACTCCGCAATATTAAGCTCTCGGATTAAATAGCTATAAGTAAAAGTACCCTCTTGAACTCCAATCGGCTCGTTACTTGAGATCAAACTATCTAACCCCTCAATGCTTGATGTCAGATATTGTACAGTGAGGATTGACGTCAAGCTGGCTGTGTAGCTTGAATTAATAATCAACACTAAAAACAGCCACATGATCAGTACTAACCGTCCCAACGTGCTGACAGTTTTCTCTCCTGTTCATGTAAAAATCCCACTTTAGAGTTCTGACCTTAATGATTTTTTGGTTGAGTCAAGTTTCTTACTTACGGTGTGAAAAGAACAATGTCGAGAAGCTAAACCTGAAAATAAAAATAAAAAAACAATTAATATAATATACAATGGCAATTATTTGGAACAGAAAATAATTCACATGCATAACGTCCCTCATGAGGTTCAAACTCACAATATTTGATTGTTAGACACTTGGTACAGCTTGGACTATGCAGAGTTGGTAGATGCAATGGTTTAAATAAAAAATAGTTCAAGCGCATGATGGAGTAATAGTAGACTAGATACTAACCACAAAACTGTGACGATTTGTTTCCTTGGCGGTCCACGAAATTCATCGTTCATCCGATGCTCAAGAATCCAAACAACGAATCCAACAAATAGAAAGAATCCACCAGTGACCACCCACATTTCAGTTGTGAACGGCCTGAGAAAGAACCATGGTTTGGGCTTTGATGTGTGAACAGGAACAACTATAACAAGTCCCGATTCCATGTAAGGTTGCGTAAAGTCAACTATCTTTGTCCGGTTTGTTATGATAGCAATATCTCCGACTGCTGCATCATACTTCTGAGAATAGAGAAAAATCAAAATTATACGTATAAAATTTCCCTACTTTAGAATTTAAACTTAACTGGCATAGGAAACACCACTTTCCAATGGCTTACATTTTCAGCAATGTCTTTCACAAGATCGGTATAGCTAGGATTTTTTTGTCCATCTCCATATAAAATATATTCTGGAGTGACGGGGTAAGGTAGTAAAGTAATAGCAGCTTCAAAGACGTCGATGCAATATCCTTTTACTCCTTTGAGAGAGTTATCTTTTGTCACAACTTCTTTGAAGCTATAGCCATACGGAACAGCAACTCTCAAACGCCTTCTATTGCTTGGAAAAACCCATCCTCGGGGCTTCTGACTCATTCCACCAGGCCAGATTACGCTATTAAGATATTGATGATCATCTGCAGATCTGTTTGAATGCTTGGCATACAGTGATTCAGGAGTAGCATTTGAGAGACTTGAATAATTTGACCAGTATCCAATAGTTCGTAAACCAGTTCCAGCAACGTTTACGACATCATAAGATGGATGCATCAAGTTCTTCTCCTGATCAAACTTCACCTCACCAGTCAATCCCATGAATTCTGTGGCCAGGATTGTTTGAAGAAGCTTCTCTCCTTCGTTGAAAGTGCGAAGAGCTGATAACCCAAACTCACTTCCATCAGTGTCTCGGAGATTAGAATCACGAGAAAATGTGATTCTTCCTCCAGATTTTAAGAAATTATCTAGAGCATATGCAAGTAACCATACAGAGTCATAAGCATAAAGAGCATATGAATTATAGCTAGATGTCTGTTTGTCTTTGATGCCCTGCCATTTTTTTGTAAAAGATTTCTTAATATCAGAATTCAATGTATGTTGGCGCAGTGAGACAACCCCTTGTATGAGATCCATTGACTTAGGATCTGGGAATTCTGATGAATCCAAAGCTGCCAGAAGCCAATCAGTAGTAATCCAAACATAACCACTTTTCATCATCCCAAGCTTCTTTGCCACACTAAAAATCGCAAGACCTGAGTCAGGATGTGCATGAACGACATAAACACGGCAATCCATCATGTTGACTCCAATTAGTAGTTCAGTTAGGTCGCTATGAGATGCACCTGGTTTATATGAAACTTTGTATGAAATCTTGGCCCGTTTCATTGCAAGGGCGTCTCCTAAGGCCAATATCCCATTTCTACCATAATCGTCGTCAACATATATAGCAACGATTTCTTTCCAGCCAAAATATAAAAGGAGGTCCGTTGTGGCAGACATTTGGTAGTAGTCATTTTGTGTGGTCCGGACAAGGTAAGGGTATTGAAATCCTGAAAGTGTCGGGTCCGTTGCACCAAATGAAAGGAGTGGTATGTGAAGTTCACTTGCAACATGGGAAATTAAGCGTGCTATAACAGAGGATTGTGGCCCTATTATAGCCACCACATCTTTTTCCATCAATTTCAAAGCTGCATTAGTGAGGAAACAATAAATCATCAAAGAAACAAATATCGAGTTTTGGATCAACAATTTTATTAGTTCTGATCCAGATCGTTGATAGAATTCTTGTTATATAACTTGCAAAGTCAGTAAGCACATCAAAGAATAGAACAAGAAGGTGTCGGCTTTCCAGGATTCTCACCATAAATTAAATTCTGTAAAATACATTAGGTTACATCAAAGAATATATTGTACATGGAACAATGGGAGCACATCGCAAATTTAAATTATAACACCCGAACTTCCAACAAACGTAACTTTTCAATTAGAAGTGGTTATTAAGCCCATGATTTTTATACCTAGCTAGTACAGTGTACACAGATCCTTTTTCATTCCGATACTATTGTAGATTAAACAGTCCACTTGAGAGGTCTTGTCAGGCTGCACACTAGCTTATTGTCAAATAGTTAACATCTAAATTTTGACCAAACATGTTAAATAGTTAACAGCTGATTAAACACTCTTTGTTTCAGCTCGTATCCGCATATGGGTACAGGTTAATCTGTTATACGGTTTTGTCTATGAGTTTTGCACACTCTTATTATTTATTATGACAGTAGTGAACATATCACTAACAATGAATCAATAAGTTGCAGAAAAACTAGAGGTACCTTGAATCATGCCAAGAAAGACACTGCAATTAGTATCATACGAAATCAGGTTCAATCGCGTTCCGCTAAGAATAGTTTCATTAGAGTTAACATCATCAATGGCAGCTTCAATAGCAGGCTTCACGGAACTCCCAATTACTGAATTGGCTGTGAACAAAGCTCCAACATTTACAACACTAGGCATTATAGAGGATGATGACAACGATGGAACTCTTGCATCTCCATTTTTACCCTTGACTTCCATGGGTATGACCACCATTACCCACAGGCCAAAAACCAAAGACATCAGCCTTCTTTTCATTATTGACATATGAATCTCTGTGAAAGCTAAATCTGGTGACACTAAATGAAGACTAATGATTATGTTAGTAAATTATACAACAGCATGGTCAAATGGTCAAACTTTAACATGTATCTTGTTATTCTATAAGTTTTGGTACCCCACTTCTTAGTTCTTAAATTACATATTTGGATTTCTGTTAGTCACCTGTATTATAGATATTGTAAAAAATATTGTTGATTCTATTGTGATTTGGTTAAATATTTTATAAATCATATAACAAATATCATTTGTCAATATGTTTCTTGAATATCATTTCATCATATTATATTTATTTCAAATATTACGGAGTAATATTTTCGTGAGAAGTGATATATACTATACTTGAGACAACATATATTAATGTATCAAGTAATTTTCGTTGCTTACATTAAAATATAGTTTACCGATCAAAATAGATTGATCGAGTGGTTCTACAACCCTCGTTACAATAAAAATTCAATGATCAAAATGTGCATGTCTTTAACTCCGCCACAACACACGATAAGAAACATTAATTTTATGTACCTTGCAACGCAAAATCAGAAACACCTAATATATATATCTGATACATGTATATTCCTTAATTATTCTCCTATTATCAAAGATGTATTCGTGTTTTTTGAATGGCAAAGAGAATATATTAAACGGAACCAGCAAGGAGATAGAAATCACTAGTACAAACGACGCCTTTCCCGGCGACATTTTCACGCCCTTTCCGTCGACATGTCGACGGAACAATACCTTCCCGTCGACATGTCGACGGGAACATAACGACGGTTGTGTTTCGTCGGGAACAACGTTCCCGTCGACAATCGCCGTCGACATTGTGGGTTCCACATCATTTTCCAGTCAAACGAATTTGCTGTCCGCCAAATTCTTCCCGTCGACATGTCGACAGGAACGTATAACTAATTAATGTTTTAATTAATAAACGATAATTAAGTTTTATATAACGCCGTCGACATGTCGACGGCATCATTAAACCAAAAATATTGGTTATTTAATTATACCGTTGACATGTCGATGACATAATTTTAAAAGGCAATATTCATTTTTTAATAATGCCGTCGACATGTCGACGCCATAATTAAAAAAACAATATTTTTGTTTTAATGATGCCGTCGACATGTCGACGGTATCATTATTAACATCCTGCTAATAGCAGGCTGCAAATATAGCAATTTTCCAGATTTTTTCCGGATTTTTCGGAAAAAATCTACCAAAACCTGTAACTGTAATAGCACCTATAACCACTCAATATCAACATGTCTTAAACGTATAACTCGCCATCGGCTAAAACACTTGCAAAATATCGCTAAACACCCTCAAAATGCATAAAAACATATAAAGTCTACAAAACGGGGTGTGGTAATATCTAAACCTAGCTGCCATATCCACAAATGTTCTAATATCCGCGACGTTCAAGTCGCCAAAAGGTTAAACTATACAATACTAACATATGGGTTGCCAAAATATTGTTTCAAGCATAAGTACAACACAAAATACCCAAGTTTGTACCTCTACATCCCAAATCACTCATGATCATCAGCAGAACCCTCATCATCGCCAGAACCCTCCTCATCGCCTCTGCGACTCCCGCTCCCTCCAGCTGAGCCACTACCTCCAGCGCCACTGCCCGAGCCATCCACGTGCTGAGAACCCGCCTGACTAACATACTCGTTCCATCGCGGGTTGGACGAGATAAAACCTGTGGCCAAATCAATCTGCGCCTTCAAGGCCTTATGCTCTTCAGCATCTGCCCGGCTCTTCTCCTCGGCCTCAGCAATCTTCTTCTCGGCCTCAGCAAGCTTTTTCTCCATCTCGGCGTATTCTGAAAATGAAATAATCAAAGTTTATAAACATCTATTGCAATACTTAATTTGAGTCATGATCGAGTAATCTATAATTAATATATTATCAAACTGTACATACCTGGAGGTGGAGGCGGGGTGTATGGTAACGGTGGCCTGTTCAGCCCGGGTACGACCCTACCCCGTCCGGCAATGTGGCCCCGCTGCTTGCCCTTTATAACCATCGCAAGTATCTGCTCCTCCGTGTACGCCACCCCTTCCGGCGTATTCGCTCCCAGATCTCTCAGCCGAACCATCTCTTCCTATTTAATTGAGAAAAAAATTGAGAATATATATATATATATATATATATATATATATATATATATATATATATATATATATATATATATATATATATATATATATATATATATATATATATGTCGGGTTAATTACAAGATTATGTTTCAATGAATCATTAAAGTGCGTGTTTGGGGAAATAAATAAAAAAAAAAAAAAAAAAAAAAAACTTACATATTGAACCCGAGCCTCATTCTGCAACCACGTACCATCATTGTCGCAGTGTGTGTCGTAAAACGACTGGATGAGTGACAGGTATTGTTTGTCCTTGCTGTTCTGAAACTGTATATACACATGCATATATATAAGATGAAACAAATTAAAAATGACAAATCAAACACCATATTTATTTTAATTAAACTTAAATACTTTTATAAAATTAAAATTAATTACTTTTATATAATTATAATTAAATAATTTTATAAAAATAAAATACTTTAAAAAAAATAAAATGTGTCTTACATAGTCGTGGCGAATAGCGGCCAATGACTTGGAATCGTGGCGGCTGTACACCTTCAACTTCTTTCGGTTCTCCTTGTTCACAGTAGCACGCTTCAGGTTCTTCTCCTTCATGTAAAACTTGATATGCTCCTCCCACACAGATGGCTCGACGTTCGGAGGAGGGTTTCTTCGTATCTCATTCACTTTTTCAGGCCCACCCGGCCCGTCGAAGTAAGCCCTCTTCATCGTGCCCTTGTTGTTGGAGTAGACCTTAGCAATATACGCATTGAGGCCGGCCGAAATAGTTTTCCAATTGGGATCGCGCATGTGGGTCTGCAAGTTGAAGAATTGCTACAAACAAATATATACAATTAAACAAATTTAAATAAATGTACACATTCAAAGAATTAAATATAGAGATATAATTAAAAGGAAAATAAAATAACTGACCCCGATTCGGTTCATGAAGCCCTGTCGAGTCGCTTCGTCAAGGTCGTCCCAGGAGGGATAGTGCAATGGCAAGGACCTAACCAGCTCGCCAACATAGTTACTGAACCAAGCGTGGTGGGGCCCAACATGAGTAAATGTCCTCTGATCACGATACTCGAACTCGATCGATTGTGGGCCCGATCTAGTCACGGCTTTCCTGATTTCTGCGTTCTTGTTTGCTTCAGGGACCTGTGCCCTGCCGCCATCCCGACCTCCACCCCTGCCGCCACCTTGTCTCGCTCTACCTCCTCGTCGAGGTTTTTGTGACGAACCTACAATTGAAGTGAGTGAAAACGTAATAAAATAACAAGTAACAAAATTCAAATTATCAAGTTTAAGTTTCTTACCACTACAGTGACCGCTAGTAATCGAATGATAAGGGGGTGGTGGGTCATCGGCACCGTCACCACCGTGACCTCGCGCTACTGCTGCCATCTGTAAAAGTACAAGTTGAATTAACATATAGAAATTCGGGAACAAATTAACATAAGCATGCACACATTCAAATACATACACATTCAAAATAAATATACACATTTAAACAATCCATAACAATTTCATTCAAATAAGCTAAGTGTCGTTTTACAAGTTACAATTTAAGATCAATCTGCTACATCTACATCACTATCATAAACAGCATCAGTCGCATCTTCAACTTCATCATCAGAATTGTTTGCATCAGAGTCTGCTAAATCATAAGGATCGTCGTCCTCATCATCAATAAATTCATCGTCGTCATCAACATGAATGATTGGTGGTGGTGCCTCAACTAACGTTGATCGACCATCGATATTTAAGGTTTCAAATGCCAAATCATTCAAATTAGCAGACAGTTGGAGATTCGATGAGTTGTTGCCATGTATCACATCATCATCGTCTTCTGCCACAATGACATCCCAGGTTGTGTTGTGATTCACTTCTTGGATGACCTTCCAATGGAGTGGTCGTCTGGCAGGATCTTCAAAGTAGAAGACTTGTTTTGCTTGTGTTGCGAGAATGTAAGTGTCACAACTGGCAAAATAGGGAGCCGTTTTATAAAACCCGCATTACATTGAAATTATAAATTTAGAATTTTTGAAAGTTTATTGTGACGAGATATTTTATGAACGTTGGTACTTGATTTTTAATCGTACGATATTTATGAGATTTGGTTATTTATTTATGGTTTGGTTGATTCGGTCATGATGATTTATTTTATGATCGTTACTTTGGCACTACATTGACTCCGGCACTAGATTAACCTAACGAATTTAAATGTTTTGAAATTTCGGTTTGGGTTATATTTATTTATTGAACGTATCATGAAATTTTAAAATTTAGGAACGAGCTCGGTTTGAGAGAGTCGGAATACTTCAAAAAGTTACGGGATTGGTCTTTACGTTTAATACCTAGCCATTTCCCCTTAACTAAACTATTAGTATCATTATTATTATTGTTTTTGCAAAAAAAAAATAATAAATAAATAAAAACTACAAATTGGTCCTTGTGTTGGACCGGTTCACACACACACACACCCAAACACACACCTTCACCTTCGCTCTCATCTCTCTCTCTCTACCCATTTTAATACCTAGCCGCCGCCCCCCCTGAATCCGGCCACCACCGTCACACCGCCACCCTCACAACCTAACAAACACCACCATCTTACTCACATCGTCGCGATCTTTCTTTTGGGGTAATTCACGTGCGACACCAACACCCCTAGACCCTCGTTCTCATCATCACCGCCACCTAAATACTACTATTTTCATTGGATCTTGTTGGGTTTTTGAAGAAACTTGTTTTTGAAGTCGATTTGAAGGTGAGTGAACACGGGTTTTGCCTTGTGTGCCTCGACTTGTGTTCCAATCCGTGTATATATGGATTTTTCTTATTGGGTTTCGATTTAAACTAATGGGAAATGATGTTTTGATGATAAAACTCGTTTGGTATCCGGGTTATTGGGTCTCGTTTGGTGTTGACTTGGTAACCGCGAGCCGTAGCTCACGGCTTGGCATGGTTCGAACCTTATGGTTTAGTTTGGTTGTTGGGTTTTGACCTAGTAGCCTTGTAGCGAGAGTATTGGTATTTGGAGTTTTGATTCTTGGCTCGATTTGAATCGATGTGGACCTTGTTGTTGTTGTTTGATGTTGCCGCGACCATATGGGTCCATTTGGCAGTTTTGGTAGGGCTCGGGTGAGCCTAAGCCGAGACCAAATAGGTCTTGGGTTCGAGTCCTTGTGACTTATGGTTTAGTCGAGACCAATATGGGTCTCCCGGCTCGGGTTTGGCTTGGTAAACCAACCCGAATTACATGTTATGTGAGGATTTTCTTGTTGTTATTGTTGTTGTGATACTTGTTGTTGGCCGATACTTTTGGATGGGTCGAGACCCTTTGTGGTCTCGACAATGGTTTACTTTTGATTATTGTGGAGTTGTTGTCGAAGAGTATTTGGGAACCGATTGTGAGACGGTTAACTAGATGACGGAGATAGGTTAGTAGGGTGCCGTAGTCGGACCCTCATGTTGTAGCACGTGGATATGGGATTGTTTGGACGGAGTTGATATATTTATCTTGTGACTTGATTCTTATTACTTTGGACTTGGACTATGAGCCGAGGGTCATGACTCGGACATGTGACCAAATTCTATGACTCGATAAATATTTAAAAGTCGATAATAAAAATAATACTCGTAATAATATTATTAAGAATATAATCATTTATATACGTATATAGACGTGTTAAACGTATATATATATATATATATATATATATATATATATATATATATATATATATATATATATATATAAATGCGTATATTAATAATAAAACGATCACGAGTAAACGTTATAATAATAAAACGATAGTTATTATACTATGCATATAGTGTAATAAATGTCGGATTATTGTTATAAATAATAATTATATAAATAATAGCGGAATATAAGTTGGGCAACTAATAATTAAAAATGTGATTTTGTTTATAAATTAGAAACTTATCGAGTTATACGAATTGTGGGTCCTTAAAGTCCAAGTGGGCTTTATATTGTGACTTTGTGTTGTCACGGATATATGACGGTTAATATAAACATTTTATATATCGAATGACTTATTCTAGATCGAGTTATTTGACGATATAAAATGAGTATATTAATGGGCATCGTATCCCACGACGCCCATAGGATGTGGTATATATTTTAGGGTAATAAATTACTATATGTCTCGTGGAATTTGGCCGATTCGACGATATATATAGGGAATTTATTGGACTACGACATATACCAAATAGAAACTTATGTGCAATGTGCTTTAGGTTGGGTATAATTTTGGAACGATATATTACGTAAATAAGTATGGGAGTTTATCAAATCGACGGATTTAATAAGCTTCGATAATTATTTAAATAATATGTTGGGCTAACATTAGACCTATAGTTGTCTTATTATTGTTCTTTGTTGTGGCTTTTTGGTTTGAGCTGTGTCGACCCTCCACCAGTATGGATACCAAACGTCGAATTTCAAGATGAATATGAAGTTAATTCGAGAAATGGATACTTTTGGAAAGTAAAATGGAATACGTTTGGGAATGGGAATATTTGATTTTGAGGAAATGATTTCTGAACGGGTTTGATATTATTAGGAAGTGCCGAGTCTGTAGTCGCCGTTACGTGAGTTGCTTGAGATTACTTACGTCTTTCTTCTATCGTTTCTTTTGAGGATTTGCTGGACTTGAGGTGAGTCATAGCCCCACTTTTTCTCTTGAACTATGTTTTCAATACTTGGGGTGAGAAACGTGCAAATGTTTTATGTGGACTATTATCGCCTTGTTTATTTAAAACTTGCTATGCTTATAGAACTAGGTAGGATTAAGCGAGGCCTAGTCCCGAACTAGGTGAGCTATTGATTTGATTATAGAGCGAGGCCTAGTCCCGAACTAGGTAAGCTATTGATTTAGTTGTTGAGCGAGGCCTAGTCCCGAACTAGGTAAGCTATTGGATTGGTTATAGAGCGAGGCCTAGACTTGAGCTAGGTAAGCTATTGATTGGATTGATTTGAGCTATAGCGTGCACCTATAGGGATGAATTGTTTTGGTTGGAATATTTTGGTTGGAATATGTTGGTTGGATATTTTGGTTGGATGGTTGAGGCCTAGTCTAGCTAGCAAGCGTTTTGCGTATATGTCCACTATATTGAATTATGAATCTAAACCTATGATCTCACCAGCGAAAGCTGACTTTTAGCACGTTTTCTCAGGTAATTAAGTGATGCTCTGCGGATGCTTGGGTTTGGAGGCTTGGCATTCGGCACCGGTTATGGATCTATATTTTCTAAAACTCTGATAACTATTGTGGACCTATATTTATTTCTTTTGGGCCTGACTTTGGATGATTTTGGGATAATGTAAACTCTAAAACCCCGCGTGGTTGCATTTTATTTTGTTTACTTTATCTCGTTCTTTTATGTCTTGTGTTTGGATACCAATCCCCGTAGCACCCCGAAAGCTTGTTGAGTCTTCCGCTGTATCAAATTTTGGGGGTGTTACAGATTGGTATCAGAGCTAAGGTTATAGAGAACTAGGTAAATAGACACCTAAACTATAACCAATTTTTATAGAAAACGATCCCCGACCATTGCCCGCCAGCCCGCCAAGCCGAAGCATCATTGTTTGTTATTGAGGTATTATGAGATTATTGAGATGATTATAGATTTGGGATTTCTTGAGATGATTTGAGGATTTGAGGTTTATTGATTTAGTGATATGATGCGTTTAGAGGAATTATATGCGTTTTGAGGAATTATATACGATTTGGAATTATATGATGATTTTTGGATATGGTATTTTGAGTTCGCGGTTTAGTTGTTTTTGAAACACTTACACCTACCCTACGCCGTTGTCACAGACTATGGCCTCCCATACGCCTGATGTCGTTGAGGATATTCTTACTACACCGGTATTGCCAGCACAGTTCACCATGGCTCCTGATGACCCTTACCAGGTTGCCATGCATTCAGCTACTATGACACCGACAGGTTCTACTTCAGCACCACCTGCTGCATCTACGCAGGGACCCTCATCTTCTCTAGGGCTCCCTGGTACATCGAGGCAGCTTACTCTTCATCAGGCTTTGGCTCGTGTGGCTCCACGTTTTGCCCACCGAGCTACGACACGTATGTCGGTACGCCCTACTTCACCACCTTTACAGATTGATGCTCACTCTCTTCTGTCTGAGGCGCCACCCGCATCATTGCGTCGTCGTCCTAGATCACCTACCCCTTCACCACATGGTTCACCTGTTAGGAGACGAAGATTGATGATGTACTCTTCCGATGAGGAGGAGGAGTACGAGGGTGAGGATGAGGCTGATGACCCTTAGGAGGCTGAGCAGGGTGATGATGATGACCCTGAGGAGGAGGATGACCCTCAGGAGGATGAGATGCCTGATGAAGATGATGTGTTAGTACCACCAGCTCAGGCTGAGGAGCCTGATTCACCTGTACATCCGATTGAGCCTGATTCACCTGATCATCCGTTTTTGTTTGAGTTTCCACCTGGTAGTCCCGTTGAGTCGGATGCATCTTCTGAGGTTTCTGCTGAGCATGCAGAATTAGGTGAGATTGGTAGGTTGTGGGCTCGGATTACTGAGCTTGGTGAGAGAGTTGCACATGTATCTGATCGACTTGAGAGGGTTATTGGAGAGTTCGTAGCGGATCTGAGAGTGGATATGACTGTGGTTGTGGGCAGGACTACTGAGATGAGGAGAGTTTTGATGGAGGTTCATGAGCATATCGATAGTTTACAGCGAGGTTTTGTTACAGCTAGAGAGGCCGACCGCAAGCTATGGCAAAGGAATGCCGAGCTAGAGAAGGAGGTGGCTGACCTCAAGAGAGACCGAGACACCCATAGTGTGGAGTTAGGATCATTATGGAGGGATCTTGATGGCTTGAGGCAGGAGTTGAGGAACCTCCGCCAGCAGCGTGGCTAGACGTTTGAGCTATGTTATCTTGTTGCTTTCTTAACCGAGGAGTGTTCGGTTAGAAAAGCTAGTTATCTTATTTTGATGTATTTCCGTTGATTACTCGTCTCGTTGGAACGATTGTTATCTTTGTGTTTTCGGTAGTTGGAACAATGTTGGATCTTTATTGTATGGTTGATGGTTATCATTTTATGGTATTATGTGGTTGTTGGATATTATGGAAATTGAGTTCCCATACGCCTTATCTTGTGGTGTATTGTTGATATTCTTTCCATGACTTGGCTTCGTTGATTTAATTCTTGTTGAGCATATATAAGTTCTATCGGAGACTTACGAACTTGTATGATGTTTCAGATCAATGGCCCCACGAAGAAACCCTGTTAGAGCTACCAGAACTGGACCTGCAACGACTACCTTTGGTCGTCGAGGACGCCGTCCAACTCGAAATGTTGAGACACCTACTCGTGATAACCTGGACGCTACTAACCGCAACAACAGGAATCAAAATGTTGATGTTCAGGGAGACAATGATCATGTTCCACTTAATGCACCTACTGTGGACCAAGCAATGATCAATCAACGTGTGGAGCAACGAGTTGCTGAGCTACTAGCTGAGTCAAATCATTCCAACAATTCTGCTGGAACATTTCCACCTGTTCGTGCTAATGGATGTAACTACAAGGAGTTTAAGATTTGTGGACCCGTGGAGTTTGGTGGAACTGAAGGAGTGGTCTACTTGGTCAGGTGGATAGAGAAGACTGAGTCAGTGTTTAATGTCAGTGGTTGTGCCGAGAATGCGAAGGTAAAGTTTGCTTCTTTTACTTTCAAGGATGAAGCTTTAACTTGGTGGAACAATTACCGTAACTCGGTTGGGAGTGATGTGGCCTATGCCATGACTTGGGAGCAATTTAAGTCTTTGTTGATTCAGACTTACTGCCCAAGGAATGAGATTAAGAAGTTGGAAATTGAGTTCTGGAACCACAAAGTGAAAGGTACCGATATGGCAACTTACAATCGCCGTTATCGAGAGTTGGCCTTACTTTGTCCCGATATGGTTAGGACTGAGACCCAAAAGATTGAGAGGTATACCGATGGATTGCCGGTAGCTACAAGGAACGATGTGATTTCTGCTAAGCCTGCAAACATTCATGAGGCTATCACTATCGCTCAACAATTGATGGACTCTTTGGCATTGGAAGAAGCTGAGAAGGATAAGAATGGAAAGAGAAAGAGGGATGATCACTCTAAGGGTAATGATCGTCGAAACAAGAGACAAGCAACTACTAGAGCTTATGCCATGGGAGATGGAGACAAGAAGAACTACAATGGAGATGCACCCAAATGTAACCGATGTTACAAGCATCATTCTGGTAGATGTACTGTAATGTGCAAGAATTGCTCTAAGATGGGACACATAGCTAAGGATTGTAGAGCTCGACCACTTGCTATGGTTCAAGCTACTCCTGAAACTATGAACAAAGCAAATGTTACTTGCTATGGATGTGGAAAGAAAGGACATTATCGGAATGAGTGTAGGGAATCGTGGAACCGAGGAAATCAAGGATCGGGTGGTAATGGGTACAATAATGGAAACCGTGGAGCTGGAGGAAACCGTGGACGACAAGATAATGGGGACCAACGTGTGGAAGCTGGAGCTGCTCATGGAAGAGTGTATGCACTTAGGAACGAGAGAGGAGAAGATCCGAACGTTGTAACTGGTACGTTCCTTCTCAATAATCGTTATGCTTCCATACTATTTGATACTGGTGCCGATAAGAGTTTTGTGTCCACTAAGTTTGCACCCTTACTAGAGAAACCCCCGATGGCCTTAGGAATTGGTTATGATGTAGAGTTAGCTAATGGGAACATAGAGAGGATTAAGACTATCATTCGCGGCTGCACGTTAAACTTTCTGAACCGTCCTTTCAACATAGATCTTCTACTCGTCACACTAGGAAGTTTTGATGTCATTATTGGTATGAATTGGTTGTCGAAGTATCGTGCTCATATAATTTGCGATGAGAAGATCGTGCGTGTGCCTTACGGCAAGGAGATTCTGAACATACCAGGAGATAGAAAGGATTTGAGAGGCCCATCTAGATTAGCGGTTATATCTTGCACTAAGTTGCCGAAGCTAATGGAGAAAGGAAGTTACCTTTTCTTAGCCCAAATTTCTAAGAAAGGAGAGAAGGAGAAGAAAGAAAGGTGCATTGGAGATGTACCTATAGTTAGTGATTTTTCGGATGTGTTTCCCGATGACTTGCCGAGAATTCCGCCTAATAGACAAGTGGAATTTCAAATTGAGTTGATACCTGGTGCTGCACCTGTAGCACGAGCGCCTTATCGTCTTGCACCTACTGAGTTGGAAGAGTTGTCGAAACAATTAGTGGAGTTAGCCAAAAAGGGATTCATAAGACCAAGTTCTTCGCCTTGGGGAGCCCCGGTCTTATTTGTGAAGAAGAAGGATGGATCGTTTCGTATGTGTATTGATTATCGAGAGTTGAACAAGTTAACGGTGAAGAATAGATACCCGTTACCGAGGATCGATGATTTGTTCGATCAACTTCAAGGATCGAGTGTGTATTCGAAGATCGATTTGAGATCGGGATATCATCAGCTTCGAGTGCGCGAGGAAGATATTCCGAAAACGGCTTTCAGAACCCGTTACGGGCATTACGAGTTTCAGGTGATGCCGTTTGGGTTGACTAATGCACCGGCGGTATTCATGGATCTCATGAATCGGGTGTGTAAGCCTTACTTAGATAAATTCCTGATCGTGTTCATCGATGACATTCTGATATATTCGAAGAGCGAGAAGGAGCATGAGGAGCATCTACGACTTATCTTAGAATTGCTCAGGAAGGAGAAACTGTATGCCAAGTTTTCGAAATGTGAATTTTGGATTCCGACAGTGCAATTTCTAGGTCATGTGATTGATAGACAAGGAGTTCATGTTGATCCTGCTAAGATTGAAGCGATTAAAGATTGGGCTGCACCTACGACCCCAACAGAAGTTCGTCAGTTTTTGGGATTAGCCGGTTATTACCGAAGATTCATTGAGGGATTTTCGAAGATAGCAAAACCGTTGACCAAATTGACTCAAAAGAGTGTTAAGTATGAATGGGGAGATAAGGAAGAGGAAGCATTTCAGTTACTTAAGGAAATGTTGTGTAGTGCTCCTATCTTGGCGTTACTCGAAGGTAACGAGGACTTCGTCGTCTATTGTGACGCTTCTCATAAAGGTTTAGGAGCTGTGTTAATGCAACGAGAGAAAGTGATAGCTTATGCTTCCCGACAGCTCAAGAAGCATGAGAAGAACTACACCACCCATGATTTGGAGTTAGGTGCTGTGGTATTTGCTTTGAGGATATGGAGACATTACTTGTATGGAACCAAGTGTGTAGTGTTTACTGATCACAAAAGTCTGCAACACATTCTGAACCAAAAAGAGCTTAACATGAGGCTGCGACGTTGGATTGAGTTGCTAAGCGATTACAATTGTGAAATTCGCTACCATCCGGGTAAAGCAAACGTTGTTGCCGATGCTCTTAGTCGAAAGGAGAGAATTCCACCGTTACGAGTTAGGTCATTAGGAATGACTATCGTATCACCTTTACCGTCTCAAATATTAGAAGCTCAGACGGAAGCATTGAAAGCAGAGAATCAAGCTGCTGAAAACATATTTGGGATGGCAGAAAATGAGAATGGATTTGTTAAGCGTTCTGATGGAGTGTTATGTTTTGGAGAGCGGAGTTGGGTACCATTGTATGGAGGAATTCGAGAGTTGATTATGCATGAGTCGCATAAGTCAAGATACTCTATTCATCCTGGGTCTGACAAAATGTACCAGGATTTGAAAAAGTTATATTGGTGGCCAAATATGAAGGCAGATATAGCGTTGTATGTTGGCAAGTGTTTGACTTGTTCTAAGATTAAAGCCGAACATCAAAGACCGTCAGGATTATTGACGCAGCCAGAACTTCCGGTTTGGAAATGGGAGCGGATTACGATGGACTTTATTACCAAATTACCAAAGACAGCTAGCGGTTGCGACGCTATATGGGTAATTGTGGATCGTTTGACTAAGTCTGCTCATTTCCTGGCGATTAGTGAAGATGATAGTGTGGATAAACTTGCGAGGTTGTATGTGAAGGAGATTGTTTCTCGTCATGGAGTTCCGATATCGATTATTTCGGATCGCGACAGCCGCTTCACGTCAGCATTGTGGCGATCACTTCAAACCGCTTTGGGGACGAGACTTGATATGAGTACTGCATATCACCCCCAAACCGATGGTCAAAGCAAGAGAACTATCCAGACTTTGGAGGATATGCTTCGTGCATGCATCATAGACTTTGGTAAAGGCTGGGAGAAATATCTACCCCTTGCGGAGTTCTCCTACAACAATAGCTACCACACAAGTCTTAAGGCTGCACCATTTGAAGCTTTGTATGGTCGTAAATGTCGTTCACCTATTGGTTGGGCAGAAGTTGGAGATAGCCAACTCACAGGCCCTGAGCTTATTTTGGAAACTACTGAGAAAGTAACGCAAATTCGAGATCGACTGCAAGCAGCTAGAGATAGGCAGAAAAGCTACGCCGATCAGAGGCGTAAAGCCCTAGAATTCCAGGTTGGAGACAAAGTGATGTTGAAAGTCTCGCCTTGGAAGGGTGTGATACGTTTTGGGAAACGTGGGAAACTTAATCCCCGCTACATTGGACCATTTCTTATTTTGGAAAGAATTGGGCCCGTAGCGTATCGTTTGGAATTGCCTATGGAACTGAGTAAAGTTCATGATGTGTTTCATGTTAGCAATCTGAAGAAATGCCTTTCAGAGGAAACACCAATTATACCAATCAAGGATATTCGTGTGGATGAAAGTTTGAATTTTATGGAAGAGCCGATTGAGATAATGGATAGAGAGATCAAACGACTCAAGAGGAGTCGTATTCCGTTCATCAAAGTTCGTTGGAATTCGCGGCACGGACCGGAATTTACGTGGGAACGTGAGGTTGAGTTTCGAAAGAAATATCCGAAGCTTTTCACTTCGTAGATGGGTTATTTCGAGAGAAACCCGAGACGGGTTCCTTCTGAGGCTGGGAGGATGTGACAACTGGCAAAATAGGGAGCCGTTTTATAAAACCCGCATTACATTGAAATTATAAATTTAGAATTTTTGAAAGTTTATTGTGACGAGATATTTTATGAACGTTGGTACTTGATTTTTAATCGTACGATATTTATGAGATTTGGTTATTTATTTATGGTTTGGTTGATTAAGTCGTGATGATTTATTTTATGATCGTTACTTTGGCACTACATTGACTCCGGCACTAGATTAACCTAATGAATTTAAATGTTTTGAAATTTCGGTTTGGGTTATATTTATTTATTGAACGTATCATGAAATTTTCAAATTTTGGGAACGAGCTCGGTTTGAGAGAGTCAGAATATTTCGAAAAGTTACGGGATTGGTCTTTACGTTTAATACCTAACCATTTCCCCTTAACTAAACTATTAGTATCATTATTATTATTATTGTTTTTGCAAAAAAAATAAAAAATAAAAATAAAAACTACAAATTGGTCCTTGTGTTGGACCGGTTCACACACACACACCTTCACCTTCACTCTCATCTCTCTCTCTACCCATTTTAATACCTAGCCGCCGCCCCCCTGAATCCGGCCACCACCGTCACACCGCCACCCTCACAACCTAACAAACACCACCATCTTACTCACATCGTCGCGATCTTTCTTTTGGTGTAATTCACGCGCGACACCAACACCCCTAGACCCTCGTTCTCATCATCACCGCCACCTAAATACTACTATTTTCATTGGATCTTGTTGGGTTTTTGAAGAAACTTGTTTTTGAAGTCGATTTGAGGGTGAGTGAACACGGGTTTTGCCTTGTGTGCCTCGACTTGTGTTCCAATCCGTGTATATACGGATTTTTCTTATTGGGTTTCGATTTAAACTAATGGGAAATGATGTTTTGATGATAAAACTCGTTTGGTATCTGGGTTATTGGGTCTCGTTTGGTGTCGACTTGGTAACCGCGAGCCGTAGCTCACGGCTTGGCATGGTTCGAACCTTATGGTTTAGTTTGGTTGTTGGGTTTTGACCTAGTAGCCTTGTAGCGAGAGTATTGGTATTTGGAGTTTTGATTCTTGGCTTGATTTGAATCGATGTGGACCTTGTTGTTGTTGTTTGATGTTGCCGCGACCATATGGGTCCATTTGGCAGTTTTGGTAGGGCTCGGGTGAGCCTAAGCCGAGACCAAATAGGTCTTGGGTTCGAGTCCTTGTGACTTATGGTTTAGTCGAGACCAATATGGGTCTCCCGGCTCGGGTTTGGCTTGGTAAACCAACCCGAATTACATGTTATGTGAGGATTTTCTTGTTGTTATTGTTGTTGTGATACTTGTTGTTGGCTGATACTTTTGGATGGGTCGAGACCCTTTGTGGTCTCGACAATGGTTTACTTTTGATTATTGTGGAGTTGTTGTCGAAGAGTATTTGGGAACCGATTGTGAGACGGTTAACTAGATGACGGAGATAGGTTACTAGGGTGCCGTAGTCGGACCCTCATGTTGTAGCACGTGGATATGGGATTGTTTGGATGGAGTTGATATATTTATCTTGTGACTTGATTCTTATTACTTTGGACTTGGACTATGAGCCGAGGGTCATGACTCGGACATGTGACCAAATTCTATGACTCGATAAATATTTAAAAGTCGATAATAAAAATAATACTCGTAATAATATTATTAAGAATATAATCGTTTATATACGTATATAGACGTGTTAAACGTATATATATATATATATATATATATATATATATATATATATATATATATATATATATATATATATATATATATATATATATATATATATAAATGCGTATATTAATAATAAAACGATCACGAGTAAACGTTATAATAATAAAACGATAGTTATTATACTATGCATATAGTGTAATAAATGTCGGATTATTTTTATAAATAATAATTATATAAATAATAGCGGAATATAAGTTGGGCAACTAATAATTAAAAATGTGATTTTGTTTATAAATTAGAAACTTATCGAGTTATACGAATTGTGGGTTCTTAAAGTCCAAGTGGGCTTTATATTGTGACTTTGTGTTGTCACGGATATATGACGGTTAATATAAACATTTTATATATCGAATGACTTATTCTAGATCGAGTTATTTGACGATATAAAATGAGTATATTAATAGGCATCGTATCCCACGATGCCCATAGGATGTGGTATATATATTAGGGTAATAAATTACTATATGTCTCGTGGAATTTGGCCGATTCGACGATATATATAGGGAATTTATTGGACTACGACATATACCAAATAGAAACTTATGTGCAATGTGCTTTAGGTTGGGTATAATTTTGGAACGATATATTACGTAAATAAGTATGGGAGATTATCAAATCGACGGATTTAATAAGCTTCGATAATTATTTAAATAATATGTTGGGCTAACATTAGACCTATAGTTGTCTTATTATTGTTCTTTGTTGTGGCTTTTTGGTTTGAGCTGTGTCGACCCTCCACCCGTATGGATACCAAACGTCGAATTTCAAGATGAATATGAAGTTAATTCGAGAAATGGATACTTTTGGAAAGTAAAATGGAATACGTTCGGGAATGGGAATATTTGATTTTGAGGAAATGATTTCTGAACGGGTTTGATATTATTAGGAAGTGCCGAGTCTGTAGTCGCCGTTACGTGAGTTGCTTCAGATTACTTACGTCTTTCTTCTATCGTTTCTTTTGAGGATTTGCTGGACTTGAGGTGAGTCATAGCCCCACTTTTTCTCTTGAACTATGTTTTCAATACTTGGGGTGAGAAACGTGCAAATGTTTTATGTGGACTATTATGGCTTTGTTTATTTAAAACTTGCTATGCTTATAGAACTAGGTAGGATTAAGCGAGGCCTAGTCCCGAACTAGGTGAGCTATTGATTTGATTATAGAGCGAGGCCTAGTCCCGAACTAGGTAAGCTATTGATTTAGTTATTGAGCGAGGCTTAGTCCCGAACTAGGTAAGCTATTGGATTGGTTATAGAGCGAGGCCTAGACTTGAGCTAGGTAAGCTATTGATTGGATTGATTTGAGCTATAGCGTGCACCTATAGGGATGAATTGTTTTGGTTGGAATATTTTGGTTGGAATATTTTGGTTGGAATATGTTGGTTGGATATTTTGGTTGGATGGTTGAGGCCTAGTCTAGCTAGCAAGCGTTTTGCGTATATGTCCACTATATTGAATTATGAATCTAAACCTATGATCTCACCAGCGAAAGCTGACTTTTAGCACGTTTTCTCAGGTAATTAAGTGATGCTCTGCGGATGCTTGGGTTTGGAGGCTTGGCATTCGGCACCGGTTATGGATCTATATTTTCTAAAACTCTGATAACTATTGTGGACCTATATTTATTTCTTTTGGGCCTGACTTTGGATGATTTTGGGATAATGTAAACTCTAAAACCCCGCGTGGTTGCATTTTATTTTGTTTACTTTATCTCGTTCTTTTATGTCTTGTGTTTGGATACCAATCCCCGTAGCACCCCGAAAGCTTGTTGAGTCTTCCCCTGTATCAAATTTTGGGGGTGTTACAGTAAGGTTGATCTTCAAACGCTGTGCTACATGCCCAAATTTGTGTCATGTTGTTTCTAGTGTTATAACATTCGACTCTACCTCTTTTGACCAAGTCGAACCACTTAACTCGAAACAGCACAACTTTGAACTGGGTATACGCAAACTCCAGAATTTCTTCTAGCTGACCATAATACATTTCTCCTTCCTTCTCGCCAGGAAAACAAATTCCGCTGTTCCGAGTTGTACGTTTTACATCGCGGTTGTGTACAACAAACTTCACACCGTTGACTACGCAAGAGTGAACTGAGGTTGCGGTCGACAATGGTCCACAAGCCAAAGCGAATAAGTCGAGAGTACAACTTGGGTCATTGTCTGTGTAAAGTTTACCGATCTATGAACAAAGATAAGAATAGATGGAGATGAGTAATATATATATAAAGTCGTTATTTATACAAGGAAATACATATAATAAGTTTACCTTCGTGTCAAACCATCTAGGAAATTCTTGTTGCATGTCGCTATCAGGATGTTCACTGAAAATGGACATGATATTAGAATTAATCGAAAAGATAACTTGGGAAAAAGAAATTTCAAAATAAAAACGCGTACCTCTCGAACTCGTTCATGTGCGCGTCGATCTCAGGACTGTTGTGAAGTACATACCATATCACTTTCTTCATTTCTTGGAGACCTAACCGAATAATTGTCTCTTTACCAGACGTTTTACATAGTGATCGGAACACCTGGAAATCACTTGTTGGGCGAGGACAGCCCTGAAATGCAGTGGGACGATTAAATTTCGTCCCAATTTTGCCCCGAAAATAACGAGAACAAAAAGTTAATGTTTCGTCTGCAACATAACCCTCCGCTATTGAACCTTCTGGCTTAGCTTTATTTCGTACATAGTTTTTTAGCTTCTTCATGTATCTTTCAAATGGATACATCCACCGAAATGAAACAGGCCCGCCTTCAAGAGCCTCTTCAGGTAAATGCATAACCAAGTGAATCATAATGTCAAAAAAGCAGGAGGATATATTTGCTCGAGACTGCACAAAATTTTGATCAACTGGTATTTAGCTTTCACCATGTCATTCACCATCAAAGTTCGGGCACAAATTTGCATAAAGAATGAACAAAGCTCGATTAATGGTGTATAAGTCGGTGTGTCCAGATATTGCTGAAGTCCATAAAAAAGTAACCGTTGCATCATTATATGACAGTCATGAGAGTTCATGCCCGTTATATTGTTATCATCTTTGGTCACTTTCGACTTTAACTTGGATCCGAACCCATCTGACAGTTTAATTGTTTTGATGTATTAACAGAATAGTTTTCTTTTATCGGGTGTAAGGGAGTACTTAGCTTGAGGCTTCGAGCACTTCCCATTTTGTTTGTTTCCGAGCCACAACTCCTGCCGAATGCCTAAAGCTTGCAAGTCTTGTCTTGCCTTAGCGGTGTCTTTAGATTTGTCATTCATTAACAAAGTGTTCAAGATACACTCCAACACATTTTTTTCGATATGCATGACATCTAAATTGTGTTGTAGAGAAAGAGAAGACCAATATGGAAGCTCATAGAAAATAGACCGTTTAGTCCAGTTCAGTTCGGATGTAGTATTACATTTTATTTTCCCACCCCCATAATCTAGATGTTTCTCCGGCAAACGTGTGGGCAATATCGCAAGTTGAGCCAAGATATCAGCCGGAGTATATTTTTTAGGAGGATCTCTATTATCAGTTGCACTATTGAATGTATTACGGTCACTCCTCCATTTATGGTTTTTTTTTAAGAATCTTCTATGGCCAACATAATTTGTTTTGCTTATCACACGCGTAGCCGGAGTGTCTACTTTGCATGTAGGGCATGCATAGTAACCTTGCACACTCCAACCAGACAAACTACTACGAGCAGGAAAATCATTGATGGTCCATAAAAGCATCGCTCTCATGTGGAAATATTTTCCTGTAACAGCGTCCAAAGTCAAGACACCTGGTTTTTTCCATAATTCTTGAAGGTCATCAATCAAAGGCTTTAAGTAAACATCAATGTCCTTCCCCGGTGATTTAGGGCCAGGAATCAACAACGTCAGCATCAAAGTAGTCTCTTTCATTCATAACCACGGAGGCAAGTTGTATGTTGTTAATATAACTGGCCATATGCTGTAAGTCTGACTAAGGTTGCCGAACGGATTGAAACCATCAGCAGCGAACCCTAATCGAACGTTTCTCAATTCATTATAAATCCGAATATTTACCGCTGTCAAACTTCTGCCATGCGTCACCATCAACCGGGTGTTGCATCATAACGTTTACCTTAGACTTTCCAGTAGCATGCCAAGTCATATGTTTTGCGGTGTGAATAGACTTGTACAAACGTTGTAGTCTAGGAATGATAGGAAAGTAACGCAACACCTTGTTAGGAACTTTCTTCCCCGTTGTGTTCTTGTCTTTCCATCTACCCGTTTTACAGACCGGACAATACTCCAAACTTCGGCACCAGTCCCCCGATATAAAAAGCAATCATTTTCACAAGCATGTATCGACTCATACCCTAACCCGACCTTCTTAAATGTTTTTTTTATAGCAGAGTATGATGGTGGGAGATTGTAACCTAACCTAGGAGGAAATACCTCCTGGAGAAATTTTAGCGTATTGTTAAATGAAGTATCACTCCATTTGCTGCTGACCTTGAGATGCGAAAACTTTGACATAAAATCCAAGGTTGTCATAAAGTCACGACCCGGGTAAAGAGGTTGGGTGGAACTGGTAAGTAACTCTTCATACTCGTTATGTACAGGAGGTGTCGTTGCTGGAGCTGGCTCGTTACTTGTCTCACCAATATTTGGAGGAGTTGGCTCATTTTGTTCATTATTTAGAGGAATATCAAAAATATCATTAAGGCACACACGCATGTCACTTATCTCACATTGTGTTGTGTTATCTTCTATAGGAAGAGGATTCGGTTCACCGTGTTCACGCCATTGTGTATAAGTTGGGTCCCACCCATTTTGGCTTATGTGGCTTTTAAGTAAGTCGAGAGATACCCATGGAACATTACAACAAAGACGACATGGACATTTTATGTTTCCGTAACTATTCAATAACGGCTTGCAATGTTCAATGAATGCGGCAAGACCATCAAAAAACTCTTTTGAAACACGACTGTCTAAACGGGTCCAACTCTTATCAAGTATCATAACTGCATATTGTTTTGTTCAACTCTTAGTTATTACACATTCAAAATATTCGACACATAAACACATATAACCATGGAATTATTAAGAGTTGTTTTGTTCACCTAGTGCAACTATGGAAGGCAATCCTAACCCACTCTTTGAATGATTCATCTCATATATGAATGCGTATAACTGATTTACTATCTGAGAAAATTTCGGCAGCATTTCCCCTCAACTCCCCAAATATGTGCATTAAAGACATATTCGTAGGATTAAAGGAGAAACACTGTCGAAATCATCTCAAATAGTAAATCAATTATACGCATTCATATCCTAAATGAGAAAAAACATTCAAAAAGCAGTCCCAAACAGGGGACTTTCCGAAATTAATTTCTAATAAATTAATTTCAGACGGGTTTTCTATAGGATGATTAACTTCTGACGGGGACATTCCGAAATTAATCACTAAAATCCTAAAATATTCACAAAAGTCTAACAATAACACACAAAGCATATATTTTAAGTTAAACAATTAATAGCATATATTTTAAGTTAAACAATTAGAATATAAACAATTGTTTGGTTTCGGCTTATGGTTCATAAGCTTATTTTTTGTGACTTATTTTTGAAACTATTTTGTTTATATAAGTTTATGTAAAAACTATTTTGTTTATTTTGAAACTTATTTTTTGTGACTTATCTTTTAAACTATTATGAAACATAAGCCGAAAACTAAGCAATTAATAGAAAGATATCAAATATATCTAAGGGGTTGTGTGTTTAGGCTTATATAACGGGCTTATGGCTTATTTGGTTTTCGGCTTATGTTTCATAAGCTTATTTTTTGTGACTTATTTTGAAATTATGTAAGGTAAAAAGTTTCAAAATAAGCCATAAAAATTTAGCTTATGAAACATAAGCCGAAAACCAAACAAGCCATAAGCCCGTTATATAAGCCGAAACAAACACACTCTAAAATCACACTATTTTTTTTCTTTCTTTTACTAGTTTATTTTGCCAAAATTTTTTACTAACCAAACTATTTTGTTTATATAGTTACTAACCAAACTATTTTTTTCTTTCTTTTACTAGTTTAATATTTGCACCTTCCTACGGCTAGTTCAATACCAAGTCCCCCAAGGTGCTATTTGCACCGTGGGTACACAATGAGCACAACCGACCTTGGTTGTGTCGTTAAAACCAACCAAACGCAATATCCGCAAACTAATACTTAATCACATTTCACAATCCGCAACAATCCCTTTTATATCAAAACCTAATATACTAACCAAAGTCCAACATACTGATATGTAAAAAATAATACGGATACGAAAAAATAACAACATATTGTCTCGGCTGTGGTCTCGGGCTCTCGGCTGTGGTCTCGGGCACGGGCTGTGACCTCCGGCTGTGGTCTCGGGCTCTCGGTTGTGGTCTCGGGCACGGGCTGTGACCTCCTGCTGCAGTCTCGGGCTGCGGTCCCGGGCTCGGGCTACATTAAAAGAGAGCACATTTATATCTCAAAAGTTTTAAAAAAACTGTTGTCGTCGACATGTCGTCGGGATACCAAAAGTTATTAAAAAAATAAAAAAAGAGACACATTACCTATGTCTCAGCTCTCAGCTCTCGCTACTGTCTCGGCTCTCAGCTGTATTAAATAAAAAAGAAAGAAAAAAAAAACAAAATTAATACAAAATTAACACTTAAATTAAACAAATTAACAAAAAAATTTAAAAAGAAAACAATTACCTGTGAAGAAACAAATGTGGTGGTGAAGAAGAAGTGGGGAAGAAGAAGAATTAAATAATGGAATGGTAGAGGAGAGAATTAAACATGAGAGGAGGAGGAGGTGCACAGTGGTGGTCGTGGTGGTGGTAAACAGATGTGGTGGTGTTGTTGGGGTGGAGCTGTGGTGGTGGTGGTAGTATAATGTGGTGGTGTTGTTGGGGTGGAGGAGTGGTGGAGGTGGTGTGGTGTGGTGGTATAATCACCGGAGGAGTGGTGTGGTGTGGTGGTATAATCGCCGGAGAAGATCGATTGTTGTTTTTTTTTTTCCTAAGTTATGAGAAATAATTGACCAGATCTGGTTTTGGTATAGCTTTTTATTATCCCATCGACATGTCGACGGGAATAGAAAGGAATTTTTTTATATTTTTAATATTCCCGTCGACATGTCGACGGGACTATTACGTGATTTTGTCGTTTGCATTTGGCGGGACGTATTAAATTTTCACGAAATTTTTGGCGGTTATATTCCCGTCGACATGTTGACGGGAAAATAACTTTTATTAAAAAATAAGTTTTATAAAATTACTTTAATATAATTAAAAAATTTTATTTATTATAAATACTTTTATAAAATATTAAAAAATAAGTTTTATAAAATTAATAAACTAAATTTATATAATTAAAAAAAATTATTTATTATAAATAGTTTTATAAAATTAAAATATATATATATATATATATATATTTAAAATTAATTACTTTTATTAGAAAATAAGTTTTATAAAATTACTTTAATATAATTAAATTTTTTTATTTATTATAAATACTTTTATAAAATATTAAAAAATAAGTTTTATAAAATTAATAAACTAAATTTATATAATTAAAAAAATTATTTATTATAAATACTTTTATAAAATTAAAAATATATATATATTTAAAATTAATTACTTATATTATAATTAAAAAAATCATTTATTAAAATATAAAATAAATAATAATTTGAATATCACAAAATACTAAATCTCAACCATTAGATAACCTCGAGATCACAACCGGTAAAAATTCAAGACTCATATCCTCACTACAACAAAATACTAACATGCTCACACTTATTAGAGCATGGCGCCACACTTTAAAGTGTGAAGAATTAAAAAGTTCACACTATCATGTGTGTGAACCAATTGGGTGTAGCAAATATTGTCACACTCTTATGTGTGAAGGTTTATAAATATTTTCACACTTTTAAGTGTGAGGGTTTTAAAATAATTCTTCACACTTTTTAGTGTGATGATTTTGATTTTGAAATAATTCTTCACACTTTTAAGTGTGATGCTTTTGATTTTAAAATGATTCTTCACACTTTTAAGTGTGAGATTGAAATTCTTCACACTTTTTAAGTGTGAAGATTTTGAAACAATTATTCACACTCTTAAGTGTGAATACCTTTAAGAAAAAGTTCACACTTTATAAAGTGTGAAGAAAAAAGCGTGTAAAAATGACAAATTTGTTGTAGTGCCTTGACCCAATGTTTTATAAAAATTCAAGTCGAGATGCAATGGTTATACATGAGATGTTAAACGAACGAGTCGAGATGCTATGGTTATACATGAGACGTTAAACGAACGAGTCGAGATGCTATGGTTATACATGAGATGTTAAACGAACGAGTCGAGATGCAATGGTTATACATGAGATGTTAAACGAACGAGTCAAGATGCTATGGTTATACATGAGATGTTAAACGAACGAACGAGTCGAGATGCAATGGTTATACATGAGATGTTAAACGAACGAGTCGAGATGCTATGGTTATACATGATATGTTAAACGAACGAGTCGAGATGCTATGGTTATACATGAGATGTTAAGCGAACGAGTCGAGATGCAATGGTTATATATGAGATGTTAAACGAATCCGTCGAGATGCGACGGTTATACATGAGATGTTAAACGAACGAGTCGAGATGCAATGGTTATACGTGAGATGTTAAACGAATGAGTCGAGATGCTATGGTTATACATGAGATGTTAAACGAACGAGTCGAGATGCAATGGTTATACATGAGATGTTAAACGAACGAGTCGAGATGCTATGGTTCTACCTAACAACTTATCCTCATAATATAAACACACACACACACACACGCACACACACTCATCTCACTATATCTCTCTCTCTCTCTCTATCTCTCTCTAGCAGTTTCTGTTTTCTGGCGACACCAGCAGTTTCCGGCCGCCGGAATCTTTTTCTGGCCACCACCTTTTATCACCTCAACTTGTAGATCGGGCCACCCCGGTCACGATTCAACCACTCAACCTCACAACCACAAACATACACTATTATCATGGTGAAGAAGATGTCAGAATTTGAAGCTTTTCCTTGTCCTTGTGAACGAGGAGACGTGATTCTGCGAGAATCGCATAAATCTTACTCCCGTGGTAAACTATACTATGCGTGTCCTTTCTTGCAGGTGAACAATTACATTTTCGTGTATTATATAAATAATTTGGTTAGTTGTTAAAAATAATAGTTTTTACTCTTTAACAGCCTGGGACAACAGACCATGGATGTGATTTTTTTTATGGAAGGAGGAACGACTCGCCAAAATGATGATCGGTTCTCTGGGAGCTTCAACATCAAGCAGTTCTGGATTTGCTCCAACAAGGTGCTCAAACTGTCATAAAAAAGATCTTAGAATAAACATGCTGGAGGCACAAAAACATGTGCAGGAGGCACAAAAACAGGTGCTAGAGACAAAATTAAGGGTGCTGGAGGCAAAACTTGACATGGCAACGTATCCCAACCACGACCACGCATGTCAGTCGGATGCAATACTCTGTGACCTTTTAGGTGACATGGATAAATTTCATATGTAGTACTGTTATCGTTGTTGTTGCTGTTATCGTTGTTATTGTTGTTGTTGTTGATGTTGTTTGCTGTTGTTGTTGTTATTGATGTTTAATAAAATATTGTTGTTGTTGTTGTTTTTTAATAAAATGTTGTTGTTGTGGTAACTGATGTTGAACGTCCTTTATATTTTAAATTCGTACGCACTATAATGCCCTGAAATTTGAATTAACAATTTATTAATTACTTTGACTATACCTTAAGTTAAATAAATAAATAAATAAATAAATAAAGTAATATGAATACCTTATGCTATATATTAAGAAAATAAAATTATAACTTTACATAATTAGGATGATAAAGGAAATATTAAATATGAAGTTACACATATAAATAGTTATCAATAATAATGGGATCAATAAGTTGAGAAAGGATACCGTTTGAATATTCAATGCGAGCCAATTAATCACGTACAAAAATAAACTCCCCAAATCTCGGCCATGGTCATTTTATTAACTCCTCATGCATCCTCTCAATCTCTTCATTATTCACAAATAACATGATAAGTATAAAAAAAAAGAACTCATAAAAAGGAAATTCGTAAATCAACATTAATGAGACATTTTCAACCTTTGAAGCAGTCAAACATGTTACCATGTAACTCCTCATTCCTATCCCTTCTTTTTCGTTGAATTCATTCATTCACTCACGTCCATATATATATTCAATGGTTCTCACATGAATATGAAATTCACAGCTAAACATATGGAAATCTTCGTTTACCTATACTCACTAGTCCACACATACATTACACACGTTCATACAACAAGCTTCTGGTTGTGCTTTTGGACATACGTGACTTGGTCAAAAGAATGACGCCACGAAGTCTGGTATTCATGAGGAAATGGTTACGAGTCAGTAATATACACACACATCTAGCAAACTACAAACCGATTCACTCATCTATTCTCCAAGGAGCAGACACGACAAGATAGTGGTGAAGAAAGTTTTGATCGTAGGACGTTGTTTCGAAGGGTACTTATTGGTTCGTAGTGTTTGGTCCATTGTGATACGCCTCTTGCTCTCATATTCTATTCGTTTATCCGACCATAAGGTACCCCTAAATTCCGTTTAATATTCTTGTGATATTCTTCATACGTATATACGATCACAAGCCTGTTTTTGTTTCGATGATAACTAAAACCTGGTCACGTTAAAGTAATGAACATGTCTCGTATCTACGATCACTAATATGTTTCGTTTCGTTAATAACAACATATACGAAGAATTGATATACGCATGACACGTTTATATTATAACCATAATCGAAAATCACTTTGAATGTGACACAAGTAGTTATAAGATATATTAAATATATAAGATATATTAGTTATACGCTAAGTAGTAACTGTTATATTCTTGCACGTAATAAATCCTTATTGCAATTGGAAGAACATGATATCTTGTACTAAAAATTCAAAATCAGTCCTTGTATTTTGCACATGTTAGCACATTGGCCCTATTATGTGAAACCTTTACAAATCTAGTCCTATCTATTAATAATCTCGTTATAACATGACTATGGATTTAATACAAAGCTGAGATTTCAACTATTGAGCATTTATAGACTTGTAGCCATTTTCGTAACGTAAATAAAACACAGTGGTTCACATGAAATGAATATTATTTTTCATAAGATTAACATTATACTATCTTGTTAGAAACAAGCAAAGTATAAATGGTTCTAAATAATATATAAACCCTAGACTATTATAAGTTGTCATAATTAAACCCTAATCTATAATATGGATCATTTTAAGCATTTAAACCTATTTAATTGTTATGACTATGTAGTATAAATGGAAAGTTATTATATTTGGCAAGTAACTAAAAACGGAATGTTTCTAAAAATAGAAAGAAACATAAAAGGAGTAATCTGATTTAAAATGAGTTTATAAGTAATAAGACAATCATTAATTCGTGTAGATTCGCTGAAGAAGGAGTGACTTCTTATTCTTATGTTACGATATGGTTTCGTTGGTGTTTTAAGGTACAGATATTCTAACCTTTCAGTAAGGTTTCTCATGACTCGTGATCCGTTTCTTTTGCCACTACTATGACTTCTGACCCTTGTATATCTGATATCTTTGGTTCATCTGTTATGATAATTTGATATGAAAACCTTTTGAAAATATAACTTGATGTTATGGAAGGAAACTGTTTTGAAATGACACTCTATGAATTTGATACGAAACCAATTTTAAATGAAGGATTAATTGGCTTTTATGAAGAATGTTTTAAAAAGGGATATCTTTGTGATAGAAATGGATAAACGATTTGTAAAGTTTTTAAATCTGTTTTCTCTTAACTCTTCCGCATTTTATTACGAACTTATGAAACTTGATAATGAATCTTTTGTAATGAACCTTTGGGAATGAACCTTGGATATTCTGAACCATTGATATGACTTCTGATATTATGACCTTTGATATTTTGAACATTTGATATGACTTCTGATATTTTGAACCTTTGATATGAACCTCTGATTTAAACTCTGATTATGAACCTTTGCCATATCTGAACCTTTGACTTGAACCTCTGTTATGCACCCTATATTGATGACCTTCTGATTCTGATTATGATTATGGACCTTGGATTCTGACTCTGTTATGATGACCTTATACTTTGACCTTCTGTTTGACCTACCCAGTTAGATACCCGAGCCATTTCCCTAGCCATGAAGGTAACATGGCCGTGTCATAGATGCACCTATGGCATGACTCTAGGGCAGTAGAGTGATGTTCTGCCACGTCCCCTTTCTGTTATATGATATGCGCATTCTGTTATTATGGCCACTATGATTTCTGCGGGGGCGTATGGATGCATTCTAGATCTGTTCTGTTATCTGTCATATATTATATTATTATCTGGTCTGGTGAATGTGGCGTATGTGCAATATGCGTCCTTCACATTTCTGGGAGCTAGCTACTCCATGGTTACTATTATGCTGCAGGATATGTTTGAAGAATATGACATGATATTTCTGTTCTGGGCTCGATGGTACATGACTGACCAAACCTTACCTGACCAAACCTTATTTGACCTAACCTTACCTTACTTTACCCTTTACTTCTCTTACCTTTGTTTATACCTTTTGATATTACCCAAATGCAACATATATTCTGTTATCTCTTTTCTGTTTCATATTACTTTGTTGTTATATCTGTTCACTGAGCTTTTTAAGCTCAGCCGCATTCCTTTTTCCGCGGCAGGTTTTAGAAGGAAGCTGGGTTATGGGTGAAGAGTTCAAGTAGGAGTTTTAGAAAAGACTTTACCTTTGCTAGCTATCAGGGACTAGAGTTGATTTGAAGACGTTTTGTATTAGATATTTTGTCCCTTAGTTTGTTTTGTAATTCTTGGCCTTAGAGTTTCTTTGTAACCTTTGTATCTGATTGTATTATTGAAGTCTTATGCTTGTGTATGTTCTGTTTGACACCATGAATGTGATATCTTAGCCCTTGTCGGGTTGGGGTGTTACACGCACAAATAATATAACTGAAGGAGCAATAATTATCAAACACAAAGGCAAACTGTTTATTTAAAACAAGCAAGAGTTCTTAACCACATGCATTTTCATACAGACTCAAACTAAACAACTCGACAACCAAAGGAAACAACTCAACAACCAAATGAAACAACTCAAAGTAAACAACTCGACAACCAAATGAAACAACTCAAACTAAACAACTCGATAACCAAAAGAACAGATCAAACGAAATAACACGTTTATTTTTTTTTGCGGCTACTTCCCGCTTTACTTGAACCCGCACCATCTTTTCCCTTCCTTGCTCTCATTTCCTTGATATGTGCAAACGTAGCTTCAAGATTTGTGACCCTATTTCCGAGATTATCAAGTTTGGTTTCCAACGTACTTTCAGCTTCGTCGTCACCTCCAACAGCAACAACTTGAGCTTCAGCAGCAGCTTGAGCTTCAGCAGCATCTAGCTCATCCATGTACTCTTTGTAGTATGACTTTTTCCTACACCATTTGATAATCTTGTTTCTCATCCACGGTTCAACGTTCTTAAAAGAACCATATTCCTCATAAACTGCATGACCAAAAGTTAACATAACTTCATTAAAGAGGAGCTCGTGTGACAAGATATTTGAGTACTCCTCTTCAACTGTTCAACCACGCCAAGTCATGTGTGTCTTGTAAGAATTGACGATTGACTTATTTGTGATATGTGTAAAATGAGACGGAAATAATTTTGTTAGAATGTATATAGGTAAAAAATGAGACGGGAATGTATTTGTGAGGATATATATATATATAGCCTGATTTTTGGGGAGATATTCCCGTCGACATGTCGACGGGAAAAAGAACGCGGGAAAAATCCCGCCCAATATTTTATCCATTTATTTAAAATATTTATAATTTAGTAATATATTCCCGTCGAGATGTCGACGGGAATCTCAAAACAAAAAATTATTACCTTTAATCACACGTTAATTGTGGGAAAAAACGTGATTAATATATTCCCGTCGACTTGTCGACGGGAATATATTAGCGGGTAAATTTCGCGCCCAATTTTGGTGAATTATTGAGGCTAAAAAAATATGTTGAAATATTCCCGTCGACATGTCGACGGAAAAATAGGAGTATGAAAAATTCAACGCAGTGATGCTCGGTCAACTGTTTTTTTTTTTTTTTTTGTCGTTTAGTGCCTTATGCCGTCGACATATGTCGACGGGAAAATACTCGACGCGCGTTCTCCTGTTCCTTGTAGTGAAGAACTAGGATAATATATTCTATAAAACCATATATAGTAAGTGAATGTAAACCTCGATTCAAATAAAGATTATTGTATATGGGGGGCTTGCTAATTAGCATCTGTTCCACTCAATAATTAGAATAAGGGTTATTCTGCGTGAACTTCTAAATTAAACAATAGTTATATTCAACCGAGAATCACATGGTTATTTAATTAACAATGAGAAAGTGATGCACGCGTTCGTAAACGCCAAAATAAAAACCATGTGTGTTGAAAATTTAACAATCTATTAACACCGAACATTTCAAATTAAGATAAGATACTTTAACCATTTTTAAATATTTTATTTAGAATAATACACTATGTGTACATTTACTCTTAGATACGTGATTTATTTGACCTCGATCTCGTTGGCCTGCTCACATGGAGTTTTTCGTTTATCAAGTAAGCTGTCGTGTGTTTAAATAGTGAAAGAAAGTACCAGATTGTATTTCTTGATATACCATTTCTTTTTAACAAGAAGATGAAATAAGATCCTAGAATTTCTGTTTTCGGAAACTATGTCAAACAAGAACCTGAAATTTTTAATTTTTTTATCATGTTTACAGCATTAGGTTTTTCTTCACGTTCATGTTTCTAGTATGGCTTATTCCCCTACATGTTCTTCGAAGCGTAGATTTAATTAGAAAGGGGGAAGGTCAGCTCGGTATCCTACACAAGCCAACATCCGAAGCATGTTTTTAATCTAGGCTCTTTCTATTTATAATCTGGATATTCAAGCGACATGCTATAGGGCACTTTTTCAACTGAATAACAATGTCAAGAAAAAATTAATCAAGTCCATGTATGGAAACATATATAAAATATTTCGGTTTTGTTGATCAGTATCAAGGACACCCTGTATCGACATATATAGACTGGTCAATGGTCAATGGTCTGTAGGTAAATTCTGTTGAAATAAATAGTGACAATGACGATCCAATGGTAACAAAAATACTCTACATTTTCTAAGTTAGAAAAAATTATAAATTTGTAATTTTCATTCTGGAGTCTGGTCTATGCTATGCTTCTGATCAGTTCGTAGTAACTTGACCCTTGTTTCTCCTTAGAATTTGATTAATCTCTTCCTCTTTTTTATCATAGAAATCGATCAAATCCTTGAAGCTGATGGCACGTAAGAGCTGCCCAGTACTGTTGCATGTTGCTGAGTCTGGTTCCACGACTTCAAGAGCCTCTTTGTCAGGACTATACCGGCGATACTCACACATCGTCTTACAACAGAAAATGCAGATAGAAATGAAGCAAGCAATGCCGCATATGAGGAATAGGCTCCAAAAGTTGGTCAGAGAGAGGCTTTTCCCTTCGAGTTTGCTAGTTTGAGATGCGCATAAAGTGGCAGATAGCCACTTGTCGTTGATTCGTTGTAGGTCTCCGTTTTCCGAGAGTTCAAGGATTGCTGTTGAGAGATCAACTGCTAGAGGAGAGTCTCTCTGAAAAGCCTGAAATGAAAATTTTGATCGAATTTTAAAGTCAGGATAACTAATTTTAACTTCAGCAATAATATTAATTGTTTAACCCATTAAGAAATCATGATATTGTAACTACCATATAGCTATAGAAAAAATACTACAAATGAGGAAAAAATACATTGAAGACTGAATATAAAACGAATCAAATTAATATTTGAAACATTCTAAGAGACCTCAAAAGTTAAATCACGTCAAAACCCTAAATACGATTCCCTCTGGCGATTTTCTCCTAAACTACGATTCTACCACTCCTTCAATCCTATCTTTTTTCTTGACTTCTTTGCATCGATTTGGCTTAGGATACTTATTAACATCATTGTTAATTCGTTTCTTGATCGAATCAGTGTACTCTCAAGATTTGGATACTTTTGTAGAATCGTTTTTGTTAGGTTTTACTTATAATCGTTTTTCTTTTATCGACTTTAGGTTTTTCTGGATCGATTCTATTCTATCTTTATCCTAAGTCGGTTTTCACACTTTTTATGCTTCATTGATCCGATTTCTTTCATATTGGTGTGTTCATGATGGGTGCTGGTTAGGAGCTTCGCGTTTATGGTTAAACCCTAACTTTTCATAAGTTAGGGTTTTTGGTCGACTTGCTCTTCTTGTGTGCATGCGTTTGGTTGGATTGTATTGTTCTTGGTAGGGGTGTTTGGTTCGACAGGTTGAGGGTTAAGAGGGATGGAAAGAGGGTTTTTTAACAAGACTAGTGCTCGTAAGGACACTACAGAGGCAGGGTCTGCTACTAGTTTGGCCGATCAAACTAGTGGTGATGATTCTGGGAATGATGGGATGGAAAAAGGTTTCTTCAACAATAATAGTGCTCGTAAGGGCACTAGAGATGCGGGATCTTCTACTAGTTTGGCCGATCAAACTAGTGGTTCACAAGCTGTTGATGCATCAGTTAATTTAGTCGATCAATCTGATGTTCCAATGGTTGATGTTGATGTTTTGGCTGATAACGTGAGCAAGGGTAACGATAAGGTTGTTTTGGATGATTTGGAGCATTCGTCCTCTCATGGTTCAAAACACCCTAATGTGGAGCAATTAATTGCTAATGCGAATAAGAAGTTTGATGAAGCAATGAATAAAATTGATTCTGATATTGCTAATATGGCTTCATCTTCTAAGTTGAACAATTCGGGTGGTACTGGAGTGAAGTCGATTTCTTATGCGGGTGCTACTTCTAATGAACCTCTGAAACACGTCTCTAATTTTCGGAGGTTGGAATGTAGCAAAAAGAAGGATGATGTTGACCTTTCAGTTCCATTGAAAGTAGTGGAAGAGGTAAACACGAGGTTTGAGAATACACTCTATGGTTATTTCCTTGGCCAACACCTTGCTTTTCCTGTTGTTGATTACTATGTCCGCAGTGCATGGGCTAAGTTTGGTGTGCAAAAGGTAATGATGAATGCAAAGGGGTTCTTCTTCTTTAAGTTCAATTCGAAGAAAGGTGTTGATGATGTGCTTGAAAACGGTCCTTGGTTGATCAGAAATGTTCCTATTATTCTTAAACCATGGAATTTGAACACTAACCTACTTAAAGAGGATTTGACTAACATCCCTGTTTGGGTTAAATTCCATGATGTCCCCCTTGCAATATTTTCTGATGATGGCCTCAGTCTTCTAGCCACACTGATTGGTACGCCCAAAAGGTTAGATGCTTTTACAAGCAATATGTGCAAGGAATCGTGGGGCCGTAGTAGTTTTGCTAGATGCATGATAGAAGTGAAGTCGGATGAGGTGCTGCGGGACAGCCTCACTGTTGAGATACCGTTACTTGATGGTTCGGGTTCGACTATTGAGAAGATAAGGGTTGAATACGAGTGGCAACCACCTCGTTGTGACAAGTGTAAGATATTTGGTCATACTCTGACTGACTGCCCTAAGGTTGTTATACCTCCTGGTCAGTCTACTAAGCCTGTTAATGATAGTTTCAAGACTGTCAATAACAGGAAGAAAGGAAAACAAGGTGGTTCTACAATTCCGGGTAAAGGAGGGTTTACTAAACCTGTTGTGGGTAAGCAGTTTCTGTATAAACCCAAACAGACTCCTCCTGAACCCAAGAATGTTGGTGGCAATAAGAAGAAGACTCCTGATGTGGCTAGTTCTAGTGGTACAACGATCTCTACATCTAACCAGTTTGATGCTCTCAATATGGATGATACGGATACGTTTGGTATTCCTACTGATGACACCAACATGGATGTGGATGCTGGCTGTACAATGGAAGTTAATGAGGATGCGTCGGTTAAGACTGGTACTACATCACAAGAACCCCTTGTGAGTGATTTAATGGGAACTATGGAAGGTGGTTCTACTCCTATAGTTGAGAAAATTAGTAAGCTTGAAAAGCTACTTATCGATGGGAAAGCTTCCCTTTTGGATGATAAAGGTGTTCCTATTCCGTCTGCATCTGCCAATAAGAGGGCTAACCCATTCTCTAAGGTGAGTGATATTGTGGTTACTGATAGTGATGAGGAGGAGGTTCTTAACACGTTCGACGAATCAGCAAATCTATTTGGTGGAGGTCATGAGCGTGAAGATGAGTTGGATGACTATGATGATTACTCGAAGCAAATCTATGATCTTCCAGGGGAATTGGATGCTCTTAACGCCATTTATGGCTTTAATCTCCAAGGTCGTAGGAAGTAGGTTATATTTTTGTCCGAGTCTTTAAATGGTTTGTTTTCTTGTCTAGAAAATAGGAAGTATCTTGTTATGTAAGCCTTTCGCCTATGTAACGGGCTGAGATATGAGAATCACTCATATCCGTTGTACTTAAATGTTTTTTGGAGTAATATATTTACCGGGTCGTTGACCTTTTACCAAAAAAAAAAAAAAAAAGTTAAATCACGTCTCTCTTTCTAGGAAAAACATGACTTGCAAGACCCCAGCCATATATTTTTAATCGGGATGTTTAGAAATGCCTAGTAAAACTTTTTTGCTGTGTTTTGATAAAGCAATAAACAGGTTTGAGGGTGTTTGAGACTGTTTATTCAAGGTCCAAAGAGGTTATAAGTAAAATAAGATGTTTTGGATCAACAAGTTGACAGTGGCGATTCAAGAAACTTAACATAGAAAAGGTGACTTACCCCAACCACTTTTGGTGAACTTTTGACCGACAATTTTGAACTCGCAACTGGTGTAACGCATGAAGAGCTCAACGTAAGGAAGCTCATCAACAATGGCAGCTACACCACCGCCTTCTGGACCTAAACGAAGTGCATTAACAAATTCCACCTCATCTGTCAATCGTATGATCCTTGACTCCGCGATATTGAGCTCTTGAATCAAATAATTATAAACAAAGCTTCCATCCGGAACTCCAATCGGGTCCTTGCTTGATATTAAACTATCCATCCCTTCGATGCTTGGAGTCAATTGTTGTACAGTTAGGATTGAGGTCAAACTAGCTGTGTAGCTTGAATTGATAATAAGTACTACAAATAGCCACAGGATTAGCACCAATCGTCCCAATGTGCTCACAATATTCTCTCCTGCATACATCAGTATCCTACTTCAGAGATTTATTACTAAAAGATTTCAAGGTTTAGTTAAGATTCATACTTACGGTGTGAATAAAATAGTGTGGAGAAGGTAAACCTGAAAATTTCATGACCACACACATAAGATACAGAGATATTTAACGGCGTGTCTGGAATTGCTTTAGTTTATTTGCTTACTAAGTTTTGATGCGACACCTAAACAGTTCTGACGGTATTTGAGATTGCATATCAAAACTTATTGAGGGTGTTTGATATTTCTAATTAGGGCTGTAAACGAACCGGACGAACACGAACGGAGCCTTGTTCATGTTCTTTCATTTAATTTTAACCAGACAAATAAACGGACACGGACGCTTAAACGGACGAATTTTCTTGTTCATGTTCGTTTATTAAGAAAATGAGTTGATCATGTTCGTTTATGTTCGTTCATTAAGACACTAAACGAACGCTAAACGAACATAAACGGTCGAACATAAATGAAAATAGACAAATAAACATAAACTTTATTGAATTCTTCACAATATATTGTTTTAAAGTGTTGTTTTATTTAAACAAACCAACTTTTAAATTATAAAATTAAAAGATATGATATATGAACATAAATAGATAAATAAACATAAACGAACTTTAACGAACACATAATCGGACGTTCATGAACATAAATGAACGGACGAGACTTTTGTTCATGTTCGTTCATTTAACTAAACGAACGTAGAATATTATTCATGTTCGTTCATTTAATAAACGAACGAACATAAACGAACTTTTTACCGAACGGGTCATGAAATGTTCACTGAACGTTCAGTTCGTTTACAGCCCTATTTCTAATTATCTAAATTTTAATCTTTTTGTTTGTTACAAAAATAAGTTTTTTTGAATCAACGATCGACTACAAAATGTTTATGCACAAGCAGATAATTTTTTAATAAGAAATGCCAAACACGCCCTATTTGGAAATAGTAGTATTGCACTAAACCAAACCACATACTAACCACAAGACCGTGATGATTTGTCGCCTTGGGGGTCCACGAAATTCATCATTCAACCGATGCTCAAGAATCCAAATAACAAATCCAACAAAAAGAAAAAAATCCAACACTCACCAGCCACATTTCAATGGTAAATGGCTTGAGAAAGGCCCATGGTTTCGGTTTCCATTTGTTGTAAGGTACAACTATGACTAGTCCAGAATCCATGTAAGACCGCGTAAAATCAACTATCCTTGTTCGGTTAGTAATTACAGTGATGTCTCCAACTGCTGCATCATACTTCTGAGAATAAACAAAGTAAGTCTCATCAGGTACAATTTTGTGTGCATAAGTACTTGATTTAAAAAAGTCCGACAAGTACTTACATTTTCCGCGACAGCACTCAAAATATCATCATATGGGTTTGTTTGCCCATCACCGTATAAAAAGTATTCTCGAGTGACAGGGTAAGGGAGTAAATTCATAGCAGCTTCAAAAACGTCGATACAGTAACCTCTTACCCCTTTAGGAGACTTGTCTTTCGTCACTATTTCTTTGTAGCTATAGCCATATGGCACAGCAACTCGCATAGGCTTTCCATTGTTTGGAAAAACCCATCCTCGAGGCTTTTTACTCATTCCACCCGGCCATATTACACTATAAAGGTTTTGATCATCACCATCAGAATTGTTTGACTCAGGACTAGAAACAGACAGACCTAAATAGTTTGACCAATATCCAATAGTACGTAGACCGGTCCCACCAATGTTCACAATTTCATAAGCCGGATGCATCAAGTTCTTGTTGTGGTCAAACTTCACTTCACCGGTCAGACCCACGAAGGTTGTGTCCTGGATTGTTTGGAGAAGTTGTTCCCCTTCATTAAAAACCCGGAGTGATGATAAATAAAGCTCATGACTATTTGCGTGTTGAAGTTTAGAATCGTTAGAAAATGTGATACTTCCTCCAGCCTTCAAGAATTTATCGAGAGCATGTGCAAGTAACCATACTGAATCATAAGCATAAAGTGCATATGAATTAAAGCTAGATGTTTGTTTATCTTTAATATTCTTCCATTTAGTTGTAAGAGATTTCTTGGCCTGAGAATCCGACGCATGATGGCGAAATGAAACAACCCCTTGTATGAGATCCATGGTATTAGGATCTTGTACTTCAGATGAGTCCAAAACCGCCATAAGCCAATCAGTAGTAATCCAAACATAACCACTTGTCATCATCCCAAGCTGCTTTGCCACAGCAAAAATCCTTAGGCCTGAGTCAGGATTTACATGCACGACATAAACCCGAGACTCCATCATGTTGACTCCAACTACTAGTTCAGTAATCTCACTTTGAGATGCACCTGAATTAAAGGAAGCCTTGTATGAAATATTGACTCGTTTTTCAGAAAGGGCGTCGCCTAATGCCAATATTCCATTTCTACCAAAATCGTCGTCAACAAATATTGTGATGATTTCTTTCCAGCCGAAGTATGCAACCATGTCACTTATGGCAGACATTTGGTAGTAGTCACTTTGTGCGGTCCGGACAAAGTAAGGGTATTGAAGACATGAAAGTGTCGGGTCAGTTGCAGCAAATGAAATAAGTGGTACATGAAGTTCATTTGCGACATGATTAATTACACGTGCTATAACGGATGATTGTGGTCCTATTGCAGCTACCACCTCTTTCTCCATCAGCTGTAAAGCTACACCAGTAAGGAAACAAACTGAAGACAAATTAATTTGTTAAATACAAAATACATAAACTTGATTGATCAGTTCATGAAAAGGCCTTGACAGGCCGCACATGCAAGCTTACTATATAAAAAAAAAAACATAATACTTTGAGCTAATCTCACTAAAGTGCAACGCCTTTATAACGAACATACTAATTGCACACCTAGAAACGGGCCATCTCGTTGATTGGTGTGGTTGTGTGTTGTCATAATCACAAAGTTGATCACTTAAACATAAATGTTTAATCAAATGAAGAAAAAAAATCACTAACATTACAAAAATTGTTCTCAGTATCCAAAAAACAACAGTGTCATTATCATACATGTCTACTAATTCAAAGTCATCCGCGAAAATTGAGACATTTAGAAATTGTTGGTCTTGTTTCATCAATTGGCTATAGTGCATTTGCTCAAATCCTATGATTTTGAGAAATTTTGTGTCTATCCTTTCATCAAAAAACGTTTTCTAACCTATTGGTACGTAGGTGGGTAGGTTACTTTTAATACCATTATGAAAAGACAATAATATGTGTTGAATCCTTTTAAACTGTTTGTTTGTCTATCATAAGTTAACAAATGCAGATATACTCGTAGAAGCATTATTTAGTTTCAGATCGATAAACTTAATGTATATACGTACCTTCTACGGTACCAAGAAAGCCACTGCAATTGGTATCATACAAAATAAGATTCAACATAGTTTCACGGAGAATCGTTGGACTAGAGTTAACATCTTTAATGGCAGCCACAATAGCAGGCTTTGCAGAACGCCCAATAACCGAATTAATTGTGAACAAAGCTCCAACATTCACAACATTAGGAATTCTTGATGACGATGATGGAACTGTTGTATTTTTAGTTGTACCCTTGACGGTGATGGGCATGATCACCATGCCGAAAACCAAGAAACTTAACCATCTTATCATTATTTCATGAGCATCAATCTTTGTGAAAAGCTAATAATGAAGACTAGTGATGATATAATTTAATAAAAACAAGAAACTTAACCATCTTCATGTTATCATATTGAAATTAGAAACCACGATCTCTAAATTAAGTAGATTCTTTTTTTCATATATAACAATCCAAAAAAACTATTAAATAAAGAGTTTTCTCAAAGAAATATATATGAAGAAAAACTTTAAGTGACATGTTTAATTTAAAACCAATTATTTAAACACAACTAGTTGAAATAAAATTATTAATTTCATAATTTGTGGTTAAAATATACGGCAAAGTAAGTAGATTTGGATAATATGTGTTATATCGGGTGCCAAAATTAACTTAATTTTTAATGATAACTTGCACTTATTGTGTGAACACCGACATCTTTATTTATTTTTTAAGTAGATAAACAGTTTTACCAACTCTTTCTATGAGGAATGATCTCGAGTCTGAAAGGTTATTTGTTGATACAAAAGTTGGACGTTCCTTATTTAGGTTCCTGTTCTCGTACCAATTAGATCTTAATGCTTGAGACCTGCGCACTAAGAAAGCAAACAAACACCGTTAAGCTTATCGTGGGATTGTCTCCCACGATTATCCTCCGGCGTGAGAGTAAGTAATCGATTTTGGAGTTATACTTGAAGAGTTAGGGTTGTAAAGTTGTACCTTTGATGAGAGTTGTGATATTGTTTATATAGGCACGTAATCCCTATTGGATACGTGCTCCTTACTCTTCGATATATATCCGGTTTGATATATATCTATATCCAAACTTTGGGCTTTCGTGAGCCCAAACCGTTAGCATGCTGGCCCAAATCATTGTTATGATCGATCTCGACTCCATTTGATGCCTCATTTTTGTGATGACGATTTAGAAAAAGAAAAACAATTTTTGGTGACTTGCGATTTAGTGAAAGATATATACTTGGTCAAATGTTCTTTAGTGGTGGAATATTGTGGCCTTGTGGGTGTGGACATCACAAACCTCATAGATGCTTATACCTTAGTTGATTGTGTACCCTTGCGGACAAGCTTTTGAAAACTTTTGACTTGGTTATTGAAACTACTGTTTGGGCCATAAGGAGATTTAGGGTGTGTTTCTTTTTTCCCTTAGTTAAGAGAAAGGGACCACATGGGTTTACACAAACATTTAATAATGTTTATTTTTTATGTGGAGCCCATAAATTTCCACTAATTCCTCTATATCCACAAGCCATATAATATGTCTCTCTCCTCATAGAGACATTAACAGGCATGAGCCCACGTAGGACCCAGATGATTCATTAGCTAAGGAAAAAAAAAAAACACCTTCTTAGAAACAACATAGTCTTCTCCCGCAAGAGACCAAATAAAGACCTCAACGATATTAAACTTTTTTCTTTTTTAAACGACTCTCTAGCTAATGTCGAAGATTACCTCATCACTGTTTCTTCAATTACATTTTTGACTAGCTCCAGCTAGTCTTTTAATTATCATCCGTTATTAGAAATAATAAATGATTATTTGTCATAATGTTTATTCAATATCACATTATACTTGCGAGTCGAATTACAAATAACATTAATATACGGTAATACTACTTACAATGCTAGAAATCCATTGTTGCATAACTGTTAGTCTATTACCGAGAGAAGAGAGAGGGAAGAGTAAGAGTAGCACTCACTACGTGCGCTGTTGTGAGTGTCAACCAAGGGAAGATTATAAGCACGCACTTGGTTCCATCTCAATTCCGACTAGAGTGGCAAGAAGCCACGGGTGATTTTATTTTTATTTATTTATTTATTATTTTATTTTTTTGTTATTAAGAAGATTGTCACGTGATTAGTTCAATGTTTTTAAATTAAGATTCCTTTATAGCAACTTGGAACTAGAGTTAGCTTTCTCCACATAGAAAACTAGTAAATTTGGGAGTGGAGCAAGAGGTGAGCATGTGTAATAAAATAAAAAAGGGTACCACTTTTACATTATAACATAAATTTTTCATCACCAGCTAGAATAAGGCTGGATTATGCTAAACTTCATTGATTAATCTGTTAGATAAGAAACATGAACTATTAATTAATTCTAAAAGAAAAGCTCATAGGGTGGAAGATTAAACATTTTGTTTGGAAATTTAATCAAGTGATGCAATTATATATAAAGATATTTGTACTTGGGCATTTTGCCTAGCGGTATCCGACTATCCGCGAGATAGTTGTGTTCTTTATAACGAGTTTATGAGGTTAAGTCTTGCTAAAGAAATGGTGATTAACGTGAGAATGTATATAATAGTAGAGTGTGTGAGTTTATCTTTCAAGGAAAAAAAATCAAATATTGTTTTACGATCACTATGCACATCGACCTAAGATTATTTTATTTCATTAACCACGGATATACATGAACCATAGAAGTGCGTTTTGATATTGATCGTGTAATTAGTGACCTAGTCACAAGAATCAAACTTTAAACCTAAAATCATGGACAACTTGTTATATCTCTTGTGCTTTACTCTCATGTTTGGGCAAGGACGTGCGGACACATAGACTACGAAGCCTTTGGCCTAACAATATCAAGTTCACCCATGAGACCAAGAGGTTGCTGGTGTGTGGGAATTTTACGTTGAAATATGTTAGGTAGAAAACGAATACAGTGAAACAAATTCGACAATCTAAGTGCAAGCTAGCTAAGCATTCTGAAAATTGTTGCACACGTCATCTCAACTATTGCTCCTGGATTCGTATTTGATCCTAACTTTAAATAGTGACACATGCAGATGACCTGCTGATAATAAATGTACCCTACATATATTTTCTAAGTTAGAAAATTTATAAGTTTATAAATTTCATCGTCCACACGCTATGCTTCGAAGTTCCTACTAACTTGACTCTTCTTTCTACTTAGAACTTGATTGATCTCTTCCTCTTTCTTATCATAGAAATCGATCAAATCCTTGAAGCTAATGGGGCGTAAGAGCCGCCCAGTACTGTTGCATGTTGCTGAGTCCGGTTCCATGACTTCATGAGCCTCTTCGTCAGGACTATACTGGCGATACTCATACATCGTCTTACAACAGAAAATGCAGATAGAAATGAAGCAAGCAATGCCACATATGAGGAATAGGCTCCAAAAGTTGTCTAGGGAGAGGCTTTTCCCTTCCAGTTTGCTAGCTTGAGATGAGCACAAAGAGGAAGATAGCCACTTGTCATTGATTCGTTGTAGGTCTCCGTTTTCTGATAGTTCAAGGATTGCTGTTGATAAATCAACTGCTAAAGGAGAGTCTCTCTGAAATGCCTGAAATAAAATTTGATGTCAAACCAACTAGTTTTAACTTTCGCTTTATTGTTAACTCTTTAAACCATTTATAAAGAAGCTGCAACTACATTATAGGTATAGAAAAATATATCAAATCAGAAAATGCACATCGAAGGTTGAAAAAAAAATCTACATTTGGTATATGTTATGTTTGACCTTAATAGTCAAACCAAGTCTCTTTTTCTAGGAAAACATAACTCACAAAACGCCAGTAACATATTTTTAATGGGGTGTTTGGAAATGCCTAATAAAACAATTATATTTTTTTTGAATTTTTGATAAAGCAATAAGCAATTTTGGATGTTTAGGATTGTTGATCCTGGGTCCAAAGTGCTTATAAGTAAAATGTTGTTTTGGATTAACAAGTTTACAAGGGTGATTCAAAGAAACTTCACACGTAAAAAGGGACTTACGAAACCCCAGCCGCTTTTGGTGAACTTCTGACCAACAATCTTGAACTCGCAACTAGTGTAACGCATGAAGAGCTCAACATAAGGGAGCTCATCAACAATGGCAGCCACACCACCGCCTTCTGGACCTAAGCGAAGCGCTTTTACAAACTCCACCTCATCTCTCAATGGTTTGATCCTAGTCTCTGCTATATTTAGCTCTTGAATCAAATAATTGTAGGCAAAGGTTCCGTCCTGAACTCCAATCGGGTCCTTACTTGATATTAAACTATCTATCCCTTCGATGCTTGGAGTCAGTTGTTGTACTGTTAGGATTGACGTCAAACTAGCTGTGTAGCTTGAATTAATAATCAATACGACAAATAGCCACAGGATTAGTACGAACCGTCCCAACGTGCTCAAGGTATTCTGTCCTGCATACGTCAAGATCCCAGCTTAGAGTTTTGTTGCTAAAAAGTTTCACAATTTAATGAAGTTCATACTTACGGTGTGAAAAAAATAGCGTGGAGAAGGTAAACCTGAAAATTTCAAGAAAAATACATACATATAAGATACTGTGACATATAAGGGGGTTTCTGGGATTGCTTATTTGAGTTGGGCATTTGCTTACTGCATTTGATATAATAGAGATAAACAGTTTTTAGGGTATTTAAGATTGCATATCTAAACTTGTTGAGGGTATTTGATATTTCTTCTTTATACTTTTATCTTAATATTTGTTGGCAAGTTAAGTTGTTAATTTGAGTTAACAACTAGATATTGTTTATTCCAAGATACGTAGTTTATGAAGCAATAAGATACTTTTTTAAGAAGGAAATGCCATCCAGATACTAACCACAAGACCGTGATGATTTGTCGCCTTGGTGGTCCACGAAATTCATCATTCAACCGATGCTCAAGAATCCAAACAACAAATCCAACAAAAAGAAAGAATCCACCACTGACCAGCCACATTTCAATGGTGAACGGCCTGAGAAAGGCCCATGGTTTTGGTTTCCATTTGTTGTAAGGCACAACTATGACCAGTCCAGAATCCATGTATGACCGTGTAAAATCAACTATCCTCGTTCGGTTGGTAATTATAGTTATATCTCCAACTGCTGCATCATACTTCTGAGAATAAACAAAATAAGTCTCGTCAGGTACAATTTGTGTGTCAGAATTTACTGTTTAGCTAGATAACAATCTTGAGGCTAATTGCTTGGCTTAAAAAAAGTCGAGCAAATGGTTAAAAAAAGTATCATACTTGCCACAATTTCTTTTTGTGGGTAGCGAACAAATTTTTTTGCTTTTGTAGGTACTTTTCTTTCAAATTCATTCTTTTTAGGGTACTACGTGACATTTTTGCCCTTCGAAAAAAAAAAATCTATTAACTAAGAGGGGAAAAAATATCCAAAATTTTTGCAAAATACCTTAAAAAAGATAAATTTGAAAGAAAAGTACCAACAAAAGCAAAAAAATTTGTTCGCTACCCACATGAGAAAATGGTGGCAAGTATGATATTTTTTTTAATCATTTGCCCAAAAAAGTCAAACAATTACTTACATTTGCCGCAACAGCTCTTACAATATCGTCATAGCTCGGGTTTTTTAGCCCATCACCATAAACAAAATATTCTCGAGTCACTGGATAAGGAAGTAAATTCACTGCAGCTTCAAAGACGTCAATACAATATCCCCTTACCCCTTGAGGAGACTTATCTTTTGTCACAATTTCTTTGTAGCTATAGCCATACGGCACAGCAACTCGCATCGGCTTTCCATTGTTCGGAAAAACCCATCCCCGAGGCCTTTTACTCATTCCACCAGGCCAAATAACGCTAAAAAGATGTTGATCATTACTATCAGAATTGTTTGCCTCAGGAGTAGAGACAGAAATACCTGAATAGTTTGACCAATATCCAATAGTACGTAAACCTGTACCACCAACGTTCACAATATCATAAGCCGGATTTATCAAGTTATTCTGATGGTCAAACTTCACTTCACCGGTTAAACCCATGAATTTCATGGATAGGACTGTTTTGAGAAGCCGCTCTCCTTCGTTAAAAATCCGAAGAGCTGAAAAGTGAAGCTCATTTCCATTAATGTGTTGGAGTTTAGTATCGTTAGAAAATGTGATACTTCCTCCTGCTTTCAAATATTTATCGAGAGCATGTGCAAGTAACCATACTGAATCATATGCATAAAGAGCATATGTATTAAAGCTAGATGTATTTTTGTCTTTAATACTCTTCCATTTAGTCGTAAAAGATTTCTTGATATCTGAATTTGAGGTGTGTTGGCGCAACGAGATAACCCCTTGTATAAGATCCATAGTACTAGGGTCAGGAAATTCGGATGAATCCAAAACCGCCGTTAGCCAATCAGTGGTAATCCAGGCATAACCAGTTGTCATCATCCCGAGCTTCTTTGCCATAGCAAAAATCTCTAGACCTGAGTCAGGAGTTACATGAACAACATAAACCCGAGACTCCATCATGTTTATTCCCATTAGTAGTTCAGTAATCTCACTATGAGATGCACCTGAATTAAGTGAAGCCTTGTAAGAGATCTTGGCTCGCTTTTTGGAAAGGGCGTCACCTAATGCTAAAATCCCATTTCTACCATAATCGTCGTCAACATATATGGTAATGATTTCTTTCCAGCCGAAGTATGCAACCATGTCACTTATGGCAGACATTTGGTAGTAGTCACTCTGTGTGGTTCTGACAAAGTAAGGGTATTGAAGACCTGTAAGTGTCGGATCTGTTGCACCAAATGAAATAAGTGGTATACGGAGTTCATTTACGACATGGTTAATTAAGCGTGCTATAACTGAGGATTGTGGCCCTATTGTAGCCACCACATCGTTTTCCATCAGCTGCAAAGCTACATCAGTAAGGAAACACTCAAGTAAGCACATTACACAAACTAAGTTGATAAGTCCACAAAAATGTATTTACGGCAACTTATTAAATAATATTAATGTTTTATACATTATTTTGGGTTTTAATTTAATGTTTGAGCTTCTCACAAACATATTGCAATGCCTTTAAAATATACTAATTGTAAGACTAAAAAATATGATGAAGCACGTCCCGTCTTGTAGAATTGTGTGGTTTGTGTGTCATAATCAAAAGTTGGCCACTTAAACACAAATGTTTAATCAAATGAAAAACAGATTATTAATGTTACCAAATTGTTATAAGTATCTGGAAAAACAACAGTGTCGTACTATCTTATCATACATGTCTGCTAATCCAAAAATGTGCCTGAAAATTGAGACGTAAAATCAAAATATTGGCTCTGTTCCATCGATTAGCTATACTATATTTGCTCAAATCAAAACATTCATAAAAATATATGGTCTATCCTTTCTTCAGAAATAATTATCTGTAACTGTAGATAACATGAGGCCTAAAACATGTTTCTAATTTACAAACCATTTGTGTCTATCAGCTATTAACAAATGTAGATAAACTTTTAGAAGCAACAAGCTTCATATAAACTGAATGTGTTTACCTTCAATGGTACCAAGAAATCCACTGCAATTAGTATCATATGATATAAGGTTCAACATAGTTTCGCGAAGAATGGTTGGACTAGAGTTAACATCATAAATGGCAGCAGCTATAGCAGGCTTCACGGAACGACCAATAACTGAATTTACTGTAAACAGAGTTCCAACATTCACAACACTAGGTATTCTTGATGACGATAGAAATGCTGTATCTCGGGTTATACCATTGACAGCTATAGGCATAATCACCATCATCCAAATGCCAAAAACCAAGAAAGTTAAGCATCTTCTCATTATTTGCACGCAGTGACGGACCCAGGAAAAATGGATGTGGGGGGCAAAAAATTTTTTTTTTGAACATAACAACAAAATGCGGAAAAAAAAATAAGATCGTAATGATAAATCGAGTATTTTTACTTAGAGATGAATGATTTACAAGGCTTTAAAGCGTTGAATGTTAAGTTTTAGTATGTGGGTGGGGGGCAATTTGAGTTTTTAGTGGGGGTCACTTTCGAAAAAAGGTCAAAATTTTAAAAAAAATTACACTAAAATTTTAACTTTTTCGGCTAGCCATGGGGGGCACCGGCCCCCCATATTAACACACTAGATCCGTCCCTGTTTGCACGTCAATCTTTGTGAAAGCAAAAATGTGTTATACTAAATGTATATACTACGTACTGTTTATGTAAGTTATTAAAATAGCCATTGTCAACCAATCACAAAGAAATTGGAAGCCACTATCCATAAATTAAGTAAAGATTCTTTTTTCTAAAACAATCCAAATAAACTATTAAATAAAGAATATTTTCTAAAAATTTGAACATAAACTTTCAATGGCGTGTATAACGAGGTGTTGGACTGTGTTCTAAGTGTGGAGGGTGTTGGTTGTTTAGTTGCAAAACAGTTCCAGATTAGGGTTAAGATAATCAATGAAGGTACCGGATATTCACTTGAAATCGTGGTATCACTTTCCAATAGAAACTATTCGACCCTATGCCTGGGTTACACGAATATCTCTATGGGATAAGACCAAGTGATGTTCTTGCTTTAGGCACAAACCAAGAACCAGATGCGTATTTAAGTGTTTAGGGTTTTGTGTTTAGTATATCGTATGATAACTTACTTTCATGCATAATGATGTGATCTCTATTTATAATAGAGAATACTCAAACCCTAGCCCATGGTATTATGTATAATTAACGGCCCATTAATGATAACATAATAATTTCCATAATTATAGGATCTGTGGTTATCAGTGGAAACAGTTACCCTTGCAGTGGTAACAATAACCCTTGCAGTGGTAACGTTAACACTTGCAGTGGTAACAACAACCCTTGCAGTGGTAACGGTTAACACTTGCAGTGGTAACAACAATCAGCAGAATCATGCTATCAGCAGATTCAATACATAACCACTATTGAGTCAGGGGATTCAGTGACCAAATGGGTGTATACTCCATACCTCCAAGCCCATTACCAGGTGTGAATTGATCCCTCAAGAGCACTAAATTTTCCAACAATCCTCCCCAAATTTAGTTCTCTTCCTTTGCATGAAAATTCAAACACAAACCAAAACAAGTGCATAAATGAAAATATCCTGAGGATTGAATTTCCACATTAGTACATATACTTTCAAATATTCGAGAATCAGGGTGTTCTAAGAATTGAACCCTTCAACCCATTTGAATACCTGATGATAAATACACACAAGTTTTCAAACACTAAAATACTCCTGACACTATACAAGCCATGTGTCCATATCCAATTCATAAATGTTGTAAAAGCTAAAAGTCCAAAGCTTCCTGAAGCGGCAAAACTTCAACATTTACATAGGTGGTTCATCTTTAATTCATGCTCCTGCTTAGCACTTTTTCAAAGAAAATTAATCATTAAGAAGTGAAGACTTCATCCTCCTTTCAGCAGGTAACAAGCACAACCTTGGGATGTTTGTGATACATGTGCTTCAGTCCACCAAATGATCAGCTTTCCACATTGAACTCAGCTTCCAAGTTTCCTTAGAAGGGAGTTGGGTATCCTTGCATTCAGTGACTAGTTGGACTTAAACCCATCCCTTTAGCAGACTTCAAAACCAAGTCTCTAGCCAAACCCTTCGTCAAGTGATCAGCTAAGTTTTGTTGAGATTTAACAAACACTATAGATACCACCCCATTCATGATAAGCTCACGAATCATGCTATGCCTAACACCTAAGTGTCTAGACTTCCCATTGTACATCTGGCTATAAGCCTTTGCCAATGTAGCAGCACTATCACAACGGATAGAAATAGGTGCTATAGGTTTAGACCACAATGGAATCTCAAGAAGCAAGTTTTTCAACCATTCAGCTTCTTTGCCAGCAGCAGCTAAAGCCACAAATTCAGATTCCATGGTTGAACTGGTAATGCAAGTTTGTTTCTTGGATGCCCAAGAAATTGCACCTCCACCAAGTAGGAATACCCAGCCACTTGTAGACGAATTGTCTTCAGTGTTACTGATCCAACTTGCATCAGTATATCCTTCTAATACTGAAGGATAACCAGTATATGAGAGACTATAATCCATAGTTCTCTTCAAATACTTAAAGACCCTCTGAATTGCTTGCCAATGATGAGCACTAGGATTACTAGTATACCTGCTCAGTTTACCCACAGCAAAAGCAATATCAGGTCTTGTACAAGTCATGGCATACATCAAGCAGCCAATCACCCTAGAATACTCAAGTTGAGATACAGCTTTGCCAGTATTAGGCATTAGCTTCTCACTTGTATCCATAGGAGTACTCACTGGAGTACAATCAAAGTAATTAAATTTCTTTAACACCTTCTCAATGTAATGAGACTGAGATATAGAAATTTTGTTACTTTCATGTTTAATCCTTATGCCAAGGATAACATCTGCCTCCCCCATATCCTTCATGGAGAACTTTGATGACAAAAATTCTTTTGTAAGATCAACTTGATTTTGATCAGTTCCAAAGATCAACATGTCATCAACATATAGACAAATGATGACTCCTTTACCAGATTCATCAAATTTGCTATATACACATTTGTCAGCTTGATTAAGTAAATAACCACTAGACAAAACCACTTCATCAAACTTTTGATGCCATTGCTTAGGTGCCTGTTTTAGTCCATAAAGAGACTTAATCAGTTTACACACCTTGTTTTCTTTGCCAGGCATGATGAAGCCCTGAGGTTGGTTCATGTAAACCTCCTCATCTAAATCACCATTCAAGAAAGCTGTCTTCACATCCATCTGATGAATAATCAGATTGTGAATTGATGCCAAAGCAATTAGCAATCTTATGGTACTGATACGTGCCACTGGAGCATAAGTATCAAAGTAGTCTATTCCTGACTTTTGTTTAAAGCCTTGAATAACTAATCTTGCCTTAAACTTTTCAACAGTTCCATCTACCTTCATTTTCTTTTTGAAAATCCATTTGCTACCTAAAGGTTTGCAACCAGGTGGTAGATCAGTCAACACATAAGTGTTATTGCCCATGATGGAGTCCATCTCATCATTAATTGCTTCTTTCCAGAAAGCAACATCCTGGGACTTCATTGCTTCTTCAAATGTTTTGGGATCATCCTCAACAATGAAGCAATAGGAGTATTGGTCAGAGACCTCACTCCTTGTACCTTCAATTAAGTATAATTGAAACTCAGGTCCAAATGACTTTGGAGTCCTCACCCTATTGCTCCTTCTGAGCTCAGGTTCAGGTTGTTGTTCCACAACCTCAGTAGGAACCTCATCAGCAGGAACCTCATCAGTAGGAACCTCATCAGTAGGAACCTCTGAAACACCATTGTCATTGGTTCCATTTGGAATCCTTTGACTTGGTCTAGGGATAGATGAGAATCTATTCTCATCAAAGATTGCATCCCTTGATTCAATTATTGGGTTAATTGAAACAGACTCATTAGGTTCTATAACATAAAACCTATATGCCTTAGAATGCTCAGCATATCCAACAAAGATGCATTCAATGCCTCTTTCACCCAAAGTTTTCTGTTTTGGATCAGGGAGTCTTACAACAGCCCTACAACCCCATATCCTAAGATAATTAAGGTTAGGTTTCTTTTTAGTCCAAAGTTCATAAGGTGTAACTTTGTTCCTTTTGTTGGGAACCCTATTTAATAAATAGCAAGCTGTTAACATAGCTTCACCCCAGAACCCTTGACTCAGCCCTGAATAGGACAACATGGAATTAACCATCTCCTTCAGCACCCTGTTTTTCCTTTCAGAAATACCATTTTGCTGAGGAGTATAAGGGGCAGTCGTTTCATGGATTATACCAACAGACTGAAAATACAGAGTATCCATGTACTCACCTCCCCTATCAGTCCTTAATCTTTTGATCAGGGAACTTTGTTGCAATTCAACTTCAGTTTTAAATACTTTAAATTTATCTAATGCTTCATTTTTAGAATGTAATAAATAAACATGACAAAACCTTGAAGCATCATCAATAAATGTTACAAAGTATTTTTTATTCCCCAAAGAGGGAGTTGCATGTAAATCACAAAGGTCACTGTGAATTAACTCCAAAACTTTAGTTTCACGTTTTACTCCTTGAAAAGGTTTCTTAGTTATCTTGTTCAACATACAAGTTTTACACTTTTCAGTGTTCACATCAAAGGCTGGAATTAACCCATCCTTAGACATATCTTGCATTCTTTTAAAATGTACATGGCCAAGTCTTGCATGCCATAGGTTTGAATCATAAAGTTTTGATGTAGATATAAAAGCAGAATCAATATTATCATGAACAATATTAAGTCTGAACATTTGATTACACAAATAACCAAAACCAATAAACACACCATTTTTAGATAAAACAAACTTATCAGATTCAATAACCTGTTTATAACCACAATTATTCAAAACACTACTAGAAACCAAATTCTTTCTAATATCAGGAACATGTAAAACATTAAATAAAGAAACACTCTTTCCATAACTAAATTTCAACTCAACACATCCTTTTCCATGCACCAGGGCAGTTGACTCGTTTCCCATATGAAGAATAGAACCATCATTCATTGACTCATAAGTCTTGAACCAGCTTCTATCTTTACACACATGAATTGTTGCTCCAGAGTCAACCCACCACGCAACATCATCATCCTGCACAAAGTAAATATCAGATATATATGTAACATAATAAATCTTAAAAGACTTATTAAACACATTCTGACCTTTCAGAGAATTGGTGTTACCATTCCCTCCACTTGTGCCTGATCCATTGGATTTGTTTCCAACTTTACCACCCTTGCAATCTTTCCTGAAGTTTCCAGGTTTCCCACACTTCCAACAAGTCACCTTAGGTTTCTTGTTAAGATCAGATTTGGTGTTATCTTGATGCTTACGCTTGCCCTTGTTGTCATTGTACTTGGTGGAGTTGTTATGCTCTACCATATTGACAACTGATGGACCAGTAGCAGTGCTACTCTTTGGCTTGTCAATGTCTTGAGCTTTGAGTGAATCCTCAATGCGCAAGTGACTGCCCAACTCAACAAGAGTTAACTCCTCCTTCTTATGCTTAAGCATATGTTTGAATTCTTTCCAAGAAGGAGGTAGTTTATCGATGATACAAGAGACTGAAATAGCCTCATCCATGTTTATCTTGTGTTGTGTGAATCGACCAAGTATACTAAGAAGTTCATTGTATTGTTCCATGACAGGTCTAGAATCAACCATTTTGTAATTGTTAAAATTACTTACAAGGAACTTCTTACTTGATGCATCCTCAGCCATATATTTGGCTTCCAAGGAATCCCATAGTTCTTGAGAAGTTTCAACATTCTGATAAATATCAAAAAGAGAATCAGACATACCATTGAGAATTAAACCTCTGCATATGTAGTCATCATTCTCCCACTTGCTCCTTGCCCTCATCTGATCCATAGTAGCATCATCTCCATGATCTTCTGGAATCTCAGTCGTGAGAACATACACCACATTCATACTTGACAACAAGAAGTGCATCTTCTTTTGCCATCTTCTGAAATCAACACCTTCAAACTTTTCCAACTTGGAAAAGTTAGCAGCCATTTGTCTCATAGCAGCAGCCATTGATTATCACTAATAGTTTCTATTGATTGTTGGTTGTTTAGCTGCAAAACAGTTCCAGATTAGGGTTAAGATAATCAATGAAGGTACCGGATATTCACTTGAAATCGTGGTATCACTTTCCAATAGAAACTATTCGACCCTATGCCTGGGTTACACGAATATCTCTATGGGATAAGACCAAGTGATGTTCTTGCTTTAGGCACAAACCAAGAACCAGATGCGTATTTAAGTGTTTAGGGTTTTGTGTTTAGTATATCGTATGATAACTTACTTTCATGCATAATGATGTGATCTCTATTTATAATAGAGAATACTCAAACCCTAGCCCATGGTATTATGTATAATTAACGGCCCATTAATGATAACATAATAATTTCCATAATTATAGGATCTGTGGTTATCAGTGGAAACAGTTACCCTTGCAGTGGTAACAATAACCCTTGCAGTGGTAACGTTAACACTTGCAGTGGTAACAACAACCCTTGCAGTGGTAACGGTTAACACTTGCAGTGGTAACAACAATCAGCAGAATCATGCTATCAGCAGATTCAATACATAACCACTATTGAGTCAGGGGATTCAGTGACCAAATGGGTGTATACTCCATACCTCCAAGCCCATTACCAGGTGTGAATTGATCCCTCAAGAGCACTAAATTTTCCAACAGAGGGTGTGGTTGACGATTTTCTTCATCACATGAGCTTCACATCATCATTCAACATTTCCACTCTTCTTTCCTTCTCCTTTTCCTCAACGTTTGGAACAACGTATATATCTTTCTTTCTTTCTTTTTTATTTTATTTTTATTTTTATTTATTTATCATTTAAAAATACATTTAAGCCACACATAGTCACTACACAAACAAACATAATTTAAGGGAGTACAGTCCCGCTAGGGATCTTTTTCTAATTTTGCTGCTATTTCCCGCATGGTTGGAAGTGGGCTTCCCGCAAGGAATAGTCCCTCCCGTGCCTTTCCGTTAGTGCACCCTACACCCTAAAACCAATTATTTTAATTACAACTAGTACAAAAATATCATTTATATAGATATATAATAATGGGCTAAAATTTATAGTTTTGAAAGATAGTTATTAAGTTTCGTTTTTTAAGAAGCCTGTAATCCATCTGCAGGTAATTTACATTTTTTCACATGTAACTAATATGTAGTCATTATTAGTTCTCGATTATTGCATATCTATTACCTGAGAGAAGAGAGACGAAAGAGAGAATATGGCTCATTGCGTGCGTGGTAGAGACAGTCGAGCAAGTAACGAGTCAGCAACCAGCCAACAGCAAGCAAACACTGCTTTTCTTAATACAAAATATGCACATGTTCGACTAGATTGACGAGAAGCCAAAATCTTGTAAGTTACCGAGATTATCACGTGACTAGTTCAATGTTTTTGAAAGTATGATTCCGTTGTAGCAACTTGACATTAAACTTTGCTATACCCCCACACGGAAAACTAGTAAATTCACGTTAAGGGGAGGAGAGAATGTGTATAAAAAATAAAAAGGCACGCTTAAACATCAAACAATTTTTTTCATGACTATCTTAGAGAAAAGGGTTCTGCATAAACTTCAGAACTAAGACACAATTTCAGTGGGATAACTCATATAGTCACATGAACTTTAATTGTTAAACTGATACTTTATGTAAATGCCAAAAAGACAAGCTAATAGCGTAGAAAGTTAACTAATATGGAAAATTAATCACGTGACATATTAAAAATAAAATAAATAAATTATATTAATTAATTACGTGCTGTAATAAAAAAGATTCTTCACCTCATTCTTTGTATCCTTTTTAGAGCCAAAGGTACATATGCGAATATTATTAACAATAAATAAACATTTTTAATCTTTACGGACACTCTTTATATATATGTCACTAAGCTACATTTTCTTGTAGTGCATGGATATTGGATCCGATCAATGCGAGTAACAACTTGTAACCAAAGAAAAATTAGTCGTTCAAATTCTATCAGCTTCATTTTGTGTCATATAATTTGTCGTTCAAAAAGAATATATTTTGGATTATAATAGTAATACAAAGAAAAATTAGTCAAATATTTAAATCGGATTCGTAACCTATCGGATGTGCCTAGCTTAAGTGGTACGAAAATTGTGACTTCAAATCCTTTTGATGCTCTTAATATAGTTGAAAATGATGTTGAGACTATTCCTAGTGATTCAGTTAATTCGAAAGGTGACGATTTGAATGTAGATAACAGTAAAGTTGTTAACTTAGATAATAAGGATAATGAGAGCAAAAATGAAGTGAAAGAGGATGCTAATGATACCGCGAGATTTACGGCATCGACAAGTTTAAAGGCTATGAAATTCTCAAAAAATGGAGGTGGAACCGGCATGAAAAGTTATACGAGCGTTGGAAAGATAACTATGATGATAACCCATATGATGATGATGAATGTGAAGAACGAAAGAGCAATTAGCTTTTTGTGACGCTTATGATATAAGGGTTCATGGTTATACTATTGGTTAAAGTTATTTGCATAAAGTTCTGATGACAAATGTATCAACCACTACTCATGACCAGCAAAAACAATTCGATAAATTATAGTGATGAAGTTCAGCAAATCATTAGTGACTTATTGTTCTTGTACAATTGTTTGAAAACACATTCACTAGGGAAAGCGACAACGATTTGGTACTCAACTTTTCGTCACAATTCGGTTCAGCTCTTTAGTGACGTACTGGAAGTTTCTTGTTACTAAATTGGATTTTTCCTGTTGTTAAATTTCAGTTTCAAGAAGTTAACATGAACTTGATAGCATTATATGTAAATCTAAGTTTATCTGATAAATATAGTGGTTAATATAATTTTCCCAAATATGATTGCCCTTACGGGTTAATTAATGCTTTAATTTATCAAAATCTTAGATATTATCCAGTGACATGAAATGTTTTAATTTCAAGAACTGAGCCATGGCAGTTAATACGCTTAATTTCTTATTTAGATTGAAAACTGGTTAACAGATCAATAAATATAAATTAGGGTGAAAGCTAAAAACATGCAACATAATTATTCAAAACAGCCAGCCAATTATGTACGCAACAAACTTTAAAAATTATCATTGTACGCAAGATATTTTCAAATTTCAAACAATGTACGTAATAGACAAAAGATCAATGCAGAACACTTAGTAGCTAACGATCAAACCGCTCAATCTGAGCCGTTGATTTTGTATACATCCAACGGTTGGATGTGTGTGTCATTTAGACATTTACTTTTCACAAAGGGGTAGGTTTGTCTTTTATCTCACGGTTAATAAACTCATCCAAATTATTACTCACACTCTTATTTTCCCTCTCTCTCACACACACACACGCTCTATTCATTCTCTCACCAAAATAACTTCCGATAATCCCCAAATTGAAAACCCTAACCCCAAAATAACGATTGATGCTTTTCAATGGATCCAATGGATATACGAGTTGAGATTCAACAATCTCAAGGTAGGCCGTTGCTCGATTCGTCTTCATCTGCACTCGGTGATCAAAATAACTCTCGTAATGATATTGGTATAAATTTTGATTTTTTTTTCATTTTTTTTATTTAAAATTTAATTAGTTGATTCATGTAGTTTTGTTTTAGTTATTTTGTGTTTTTATAGTTAATAACGAGTTTTGATATTCATGTTTTTTTTACTTGTTTTTGTTTTGGAAATGATGATTTGTTTAGTTGAGTGATTTTGTTGAGTAGGTATTTTTTTCCTGTATTATGATTGTTTTTTTTTTTTCTTTTTTTTTTTTTTTCTTTTTTTTTTTTTTTGTAGATTTATGTAGTTTTATTAATGAAAATGGAGATTATGAATGACATGTTATTCTGTATGTGATTTTGTATTTAGTATTTTTATGAAAATGGAGTTTATGAATCAAATGTTATTCTGTATTTGGTATTTTGATGAAAATGTAGTTTATGAATCTCATATATAATTTTGTATGTTTATTTTCTTAGAATAGGTATTTGATGAAGTAGTTTTTATATGTTTTTTCTTTTTTGTTTACTCTATAATTTAAGTGTTTTTATTTTGTTTGTTTGTTTGTTAGGTTCTTCTGATATACAGCCGATTACTGAAGTTGCTCTTGTTCAGTCTAGTTCTTCTCAATCCAGTTCTCCTTTTCGGAGGACTCGGAAAAATGTCCAAGTAGTTGTTGACGCTTCTCCTGTATCCTAGTTTAATCTGAATGCTGCAAGTATCCCTATGCCTCTTCCGGTGTCTTATGTGCTTCCTAAGGCTAGTGATATTGTGAAGGATAAGGCGGCTGATGTGCCGAAGGATAAGGCTAAGTCTAAGGTTGGTGATGTTGTGAAGGATAAGGCGGCTGATGTGCCGAAGGATAAGGCTAAGTTTAAGGCTGGTGATGTTGTGAAGGATAAGGCGGCTGATGTGCTGAAGGATAAGGCTGGTGATGTTGTAAAGGATAAGGCAGCTGATGTACCGAAACCTAAGTCAATGTCAAGTGTTTCTAAGCGTAATTCCAAGTCTGTTCTGCAGAATGAGAAGGCTAATTCTAAGGCTGGTGATGTTGTGAAGGATAAGGCTGCTGATGTTATTTCGGCCAAGGCTAAGGCCGTTGGTGAGAATGATAAGGCGATTGGTGAGAGAGTTAAAAATAAGGCGACTGGTGTGAGATTTAAGGATAAGGTAACTGATGTTGTTTCGGCTAAGGCAACTGGTGATGTGAAGAAGTCTAATGCTGCAGATGTGAAGAAGTCTAAGGATAAGGCAACTGGTGATGTGAAGAAGTTTAAGGCTGCAGATGTGTTGAAGGCAATGCCAAATGTCCAATTGCCGAAACGTGATGCCGAGAAGTCTTTGGTCTTGAATTCTAAGGAAAAGGCAACTGGTCTATCAATGCTAAAACAGAAGCCAAATGCGAAGGTTGATGCTTCTAAACGAAAAAGGAAGTTGTCGGATAAAGAGGGTAGTGGTGAGCCTAAGTTATCCAAGAAGTTGAAGCATAATAAGGTGAAAAAGGGGAAGAGGGTTTTATCTTGTTCATCTTCTCTTGCTACTGATGAAGCTAATTCGGATTCTTGTGATGAAGGTGTTATTTTGATGAAGAATGTTAAGAGTAATAAAAGGCTCAAGAGAAAGAATGTTTCTGATGAAAGTAATTTGAGTGGTAAGATGATTAAAGGTAAGGGGTTTTCTGATGAGGTTGGTTCTATTGCTTCTGATGAGGTTGGTTCGTATTCTTCTGATGAAGGTAGTATTGTGGTTAAGAAGCATAAGACAAAGAAGGTTTTTGATGAAGGTAATCGAAAGTCAGATTTGTCTAAGCTTAAGAAACTTTTGATGAGTGATGACGATATGGAGTCTTTTAATCATACGTTTAATAAGTTGAAGGGTTATATAAAGGATGTTTTTGATTATGAAGATGAAGCTATTGTGCGAAAGCCGAAAAGGGAGGTTAAGAAACAAAAGGTTAAGATTAAGAGAGAGGGTAGTGATGAAGATGAAGCTAATGTTAAGAATCCTAAAAGATTTGGAAAGAAAACAATGTTGATGTCACAGGATGATATAGATCAGTTAAAGTATCTTGAAGAATTTCCAATTCTTAGGGTAAGGAATGCTCCTTCTTCATTATTTACTTCTATCCGACAATCAAAAGTTGACATGGGACGGTTTCTGGCTGAAATAGGGTTTAAATTATTTAATAGAATTTTCATTGATCAACTTCCTTTTAGATTGGGTCGGTTTGTGGCTTTAAGATTTATGCCAACAACTTATAAGTTGAATTTGTTTAATGGTCTATCGATACTTGTCACTTCACAGAAAATTCATGACATGTTAAGGATACCAGTTGGTGGTACTTCATTGTTTTCTTTTGAGGAAAGACCTGTTAATCATCCTTATATGAAATCTTGGGTTGATCAGTTTTATCCGAAGTCCTTGAAAGATATTTGAGCACCGGATATTGGTAGAAAGTTGGTTAGTGCAAATATAGTTGACGATTTATTCAAACTTAACTTCCTTATGTTGTTTTCCAACACGATGGGAAGGTGTGAGACTTTGGGTGGGAAAGTTTGTTTAGATGTTGTTAGACGTATTCAGGAACATCTTCCAATATCTGATATTGATTAGTGTAGTTACATACACCACTGCCTTCAATATAGTAACAACCCAAAAGGAGAGTGCCATTACACTGGTCCATTAGCCCTTCTCATGGTAAGTTTATAGATTCAATTCAGATTAAAAATGGTTCATGTTTTCTTTTTGTTTTCCTGCTTTTGATTTGTAACTTTTATCCTTTTTTTATTGTTTTTAGCTTGTGTATCTAGATTCTACAAAGTTTGAAAAGTTTCATCATGTTCGTTTGCGTCTGGCTATCTTAAACTAGTCGACAACCTTAATTAGACAACGATAGGATCTAGAACTTGCTGAAAAGAAGTTGGGGAAACTAGAGCTTAATCCTGAGTGGACTGAGGCAAAAGCTAAAGAGACAGAAGGCTTTATTAATGCTGGTTTGTCTGAATCTTCTGACAAAGAGGTATGTTTAATACGTTATAATTGTTCATTTGATGTGATTTTTTGGATAATCACGTGTGATTCATGAGAATCAATGTGATTTAGTGTGTAATCACATGTGATTTGTTGTAGAGTCACATGTGATTAACTTCAATTTTACATGTCATTGACGTCATTAATAACTACAGGTTTTGCTTAACAAAGTTGATTAAAAGCTTTCCATGATATGTTCTAAAAGAAGTGCTCTTGAATCTGATCTGTTAGAAGCATATTCAATGTATGCTGATGATGAAAAGTTTGTTGAGTTATATGAGAGATATTCTAAACTTTTCAAGAAACCTGTTTCTTTGGGAAATAAGGAAGGTGAGGATAATGATTTTTCAGGTCCTGATAATGATGGTGCAAGTAATTACGAAGATATCGGTGATTTTAGAAAAATTAGTTTGGATGATTTTGGAAAATATTCATCTCAGGGTGAGAAGGAAGTTAATTCTCAGGGTGAGAAAGGAGCCGATGTTCAAAAGGAAACGGATATACTTGCTGTAAGTGAGAAGCCAGCTGAAAATGTAGTTGGTGTTGAGAAAGAAGCTGGTATTGTTGAGCCAGCTGAAGATTATGAGTTGGAGATTAGCAGTACGCCCGAGACTTATACTCAGTGGCTATATAACAATGCCGATCTCGTAAATGAGGTGATTGATTGTATTGTAGATGAATACCTATACGTAATACTCTAACAGAAACATCTTTTTATTCTTTTAAATATTGTTTCTTTTTAATTAAATTATATCTTTTTATTCTTTTAAATATTGTTTCTTTTTAATTAAATTATCTTGTTTTATTTCAGGGTGACACCTTTGATAAAGGGACGCGTGAGGAATTGGTTGTCACGAATGAAGGTCCGGGTACTCCTGAAAGAGTGGCTACTTGTTCTTCCAAAGGTAGTCCTGAGATAATCCTTCCTGAAAAACGAGTTGTGAAACCGTCTTCTTTCCTCTGCTCGCCGTACATGAATAAGAAGACTAAAGTTGTGCCTCGAATGACGAGGGTGGAATTTATGGTTGGAAACGGCTTGTTTTGTATGCTGGGTGACAAGATGTAGGTTCTATTCTATTTAAAGTTTTTTGAACTTCTGTTATTTTTTAGCTAATCACTCGTGATTCACTCAAAATCACATGTGATTCACTCAAAATCACATGTGATTTTGAGAGAATCACATATGATTGTTTAGCTAATCACGTGTGATTCACTATTGAATTTCTATGATATTTTAGTTAATGACATTTGTTTCTTTTGTTCATGCAGTGAAACTGTTTTTGAAACTCATTCTGGCATCAAAGTTTCATCAATTCGTTTAAACATGGAAACGTTAGCACATGGTTTGTGTCTTGATGAAAATGTCATCGACTGTTGGGGTGCCATTCTTAATCATGAAGAGAGTTTCAAAGATGCTAGATCTCTGTCGAGGCATTTCTTTCCAACTGGTTGTATCGTAAGTGTTTTTGTTAATTTTTATGAATTTCATTATATAATTATATATTATTTGATTTTTACATTTTATCTTTGTTATTTTCAGCAGACAAAGCAAATGATTGATGGAAGTTTGGATTCAAAGGGTCAATGGAAAAGTTTTGTAGCCCAAGTTTCTACACATTTTCAAGATGTTGGTGGCATTGATGTAAAAGACATCGATTTGGTAATGTTATTATTTTCTTTTTAGAATTATACTTGTTAAATTCATAGTTTTCCATTTTTATTAAGCTTTTTTGTTTTTTTTTTGTTTTTTTGTTTTTTTTTTTTTTTTTTAATTTCAGGTGTTTTTTCCAATTTTCAATGAAGGCATTTCTATGTTGTTGTCTTCAGCTGTTTAAAAACAACGTCGATGACAATACTCGATATCATTGACAGTGGGGCAAAGTATGATGGAAAGTATAAAGTAGTATGTGATGTTCTTGTAAGTATTAGTTTTGTTCCTGATCACATGTGTTTTTCCTTTGATCTCATGGGTTTTTTTTTTTTTTTTTTTTTTTTTTTTTTTTTTTTTTTTTTTTTTCGCAGAAAGTTATGTTTGCCCGTCATCTAAAATTGCATCGTCACAAAAGGTATGCTAGCATTAAGAAACTGAATGCAAAGATCCCAAGGCTTAAATGGAGTACAAGCTCAAATTACCGAGATTGTGGTGTTTTTGCCATGCTGCACATGGAATGTTATATGGGTGAAGCTCCTTCAAAATGGGACTGTGGGCTTGTGGCTAAGTCGAAGGACCAGTTTGACATGTTGAGGAGGCTCAGATTCAAGTTTGCTACCAATATGTTGTTGCATGAGCTTAATGTGCATCGAGAAAAGATGCTTGATGAGGCTAAGGAGTTTGACAAAGTAGATTCTGAATTGAAGATTCAGATTATTGTTCAAGCAAGAATGAACAGGAAACAACGTGAAGAAAAAGATGCAAAAGTACTTGAAGCCAACTGACCGTCCAGGCTAGGAGAATCAGTCTTTTGTGTGTTTGTGAAGTCTTTTGTGAAGTCCAGGGAACAATATTTTTAGTTTAATTATCGTATGCTTTTTTTTTTTATGTTAAGTATGTGAAGTCAAACAATTTCCATGGTAGTTTAGTTATGGAATGCTAGTCAGAATATCCACGGTATATTAGAATGCTTTATCAAGCAGGATTTATGTTTTTTGTGTTTTGGGAAAGTCAATCCTGGTAATTAAATCCTGTCTTTTGTTATAACTGATTTAAAAAATGTACTGCTTCTTTTTAGTTTATTAAAAATATGTTGGTTTTAGATGTTATTTTCACTTAGAGACTATAATCCAATGTGATTTATGTGCAAATCACATATGATTTGTGTGTAAATCACTTGTGATTGTTGTTAAATCACAAGTGTTTTCTGTATAAATCATATGTGATTTCGAACACAAATTATATTTTATTTTAATCAAAATACAAAGTAAACAATAATTCAATGTATTCAAGAAATGTTTTAGCAAATATGCCACAAGTATATAAGAGTTCCATAAGTAAACATTAAATAAGAGTTGTTCCATATGTAAACAATAAACAAGAGTTCCATAAGTAAACATTCTAAAGAATACTTCAATGTATTAAAAGTGCTCAAGCATCAACTATTGGTGCTTTTCGCTTTGCCTTTAGGTTCTTAGGACAAGTTGTTTTCGTATGCGTGTTGGTCTTCTCTCCACAATGGCCACAATGTTTCATTTGCTTCTTTTTAACTCCAAGTGCTTTTTCTCTCTCACTTTTTCGCCTTTTATTGCATTCTGCTTCTGTAATATTTCCTTTGGTTGGTATCCTTGTTGGATTGTTAATTGTCTGTTTATCAGGTTTTGAAATAGCAAAATGTTCACTGATCACATCTCCCATTTTTCCCGAAGGAGGGATTGGCACCTCAGCCTCCACTTCTGTCTTCAATGTCTTCAACTTTTCTACAAAAGCACCCATCTTCTCTACATTATTGCTCAACCTAAATAAACAATCATCCACCATAGCATTTGCTTCATTTGTTAGCCTTTCACCTTCTACATTTTTTCCCCATATCTGTTTCTTTTTCTTCTCAAGTCTGGTGAAATTATATCCCTTGTCCACCGCCTCAAAATATATTGATTTGGAATGACTTCAATATCACGATTCTTGAAGAAACATAATACGTTTCGACATAGGGAACCGTATCGAGCAAAATGTTTGCAGGAGCATACAACCGACCCATCTTCTATATTACGAAGTACCTTTTCAAAACAAAATAATAAAAGAATTATATTCTGTGAATGTGATTAAATGAAATCACATGTGATTACAAGACAAGTCACATGTGATTCTAAAGATATCACATGCGATTATTGTCTAAATCACATGTGTTTCTAAAGAGATCACATGTCATTTCAGGAATCACATGTAATTCTTGTAAAGAAACTAACAAATATTTTTAATAAATCACATACCTTATAGTCTATAACTCTTTGTGCTGCTGTTTCGCTTTCATCTACAATTTCCTTGTTAAGTGTTCTATAAGGCGCTGCATTTCTGTCTCTAACTACGACAATCTCACAACCTTCTTCCAATTTTAAATCCTGTATTGAACTAGTCCAGCATGCTTCATTTATTTCTGTATGAACAAGCAAATATATTGTCCTAGTATAAACTCTTGCTGCATGACGTTCAATTTTTAACATTGTTTTACACTTTGGTGCCGCCTCTAGTGTTTTGAAGTCCAAATGTTCTTGCCTACAACGTTGTCTTTCCATTGCTGATTCATAGGACATCATGAAGCTAACTAGTATTAATCCTGGGCTTGTGAAACTTTTGAAGAACGAGTTTTCACTCTCAGACCTTGATGTGGTTCTCATCAATCTAAATAATGGAGAGTCTATAAAATAAGCTAGAATCCACATTTCTCTAAGATTAAACATCTTTGTCATCCATTTGTGTTTTTTCAAACCAAAATCTTCAATCAACTTGGCCATCTCTCTTCAAATTGCAAGGGTTCAATAAACATATTCCAAATGAGCTTCTTAAAACGCTTCTTGAAGTCAGTTTCTTTGTATATTGTCTTACAAAACTGTTTTATTGAAAAATAGAGTTTTAGTGGCTTATTTTTCAGTATAAAGCATATGATATATACATAAGAATCACATGTGAATCATATAATTTTAAATTTGAATCACCTGTGAATCACATGTCAATATTATGTTAATCACATGTGATTTACATATGAATCACATGATATTACATGTAAGCCACATGTGATTAAGATATGAATCACATGTGATTCATTTGATATTATAGTTGAATCACATGTGAATCACACATAAGTCAATAAAAACAGATTAGTTAATGGAATATTCTTACCTTTGCTGGAATCTTTTGGTCAATATGCCACATGCAAAGTCTGTGTTTTGAGTGAGTGAAAACGGCTTCAATAGCTGTCTTCATTGCTCCATCTTGATCTGTTACCACCATGGTTGGTTCTTTCCTGAAGGCAGTCATAAATCCGTTTAGTAGCCACGTGTATGATTCGGTATCTTCATGTAAAAGCATTTCCGAACCAAATGTGACACACCTTCTGTGATAATCAACGCCAGTGAATGGTACAAACACCATGTTGTACCTAGGAACATATATAGATAAATATACTGTGATGCAAAAGTAAATCACATGTGATTGATAGTATAATCACATGTGATTCATAATATAATCACATGTGATTGTTAAAATCAATCATATGTGATTTTGTGTTTAAAAGGAAATCATATTAAAAAAAATAATAATAAAAAAAAAAAAAAAAAAAAAAAAACCTACTTGTTACACCTAAATGTTGCATCAAAGGATACTATGTCTCCAAACTCTTTGTAGTTGCATTTCGCAACTTCATCAACCCAAAACATTGCTTCTAACTCACTGTTTTTTACCTTATATTGAAATGTAAAGTCCGGCACATAATCTTTTCTATTTTCCATTTTGTTTATAAGCATTTGTGCGTCACTCTCCCCTATGCAAGCATTAATATCCATTTGATGATTCTTAAAATCATCAGATGTCCCATGAACATACTCATATCCACCTTTCATACTGGTTAACAAGTTATGAGCCCGTGTTGCACTAATCTTATTTGTTGCTGCTTTTACAATAAACATTTTGTGTGCTTGAGTTATTTTTCTTGTTTTTTTGTAAAATGTTTGTACTCTTTTGATATTAGCATATGGTTGTGTTTATCAATAAACTGAACTAACTTGTATTTTCTAGAAACTGTATGCAATTCTAACCTTATACGAGCTTTACAACCTGTTACATGAAGAGTTGTATTTCTTTTTTGTTTGTCACTGTTTTGAGGATCCAAAGTGTCGATATTAATACCGCTTGGAAGACCTTCTTTGTTACACATGATGTATTTGTGTTGTACCTTACCAGATCTTGTTAATCGTTGCCCTGACTTTTTTATTTGAAAACCTCCTGCTTTTGCGTAAGTACTATACATCTCTATAGCTTCCTCTAAAGTATCATAATATCTTCCCTCAACAGGTATAGGAATGCCTTCATCTACATGAGGCACCCAATATAGCGATCCACCCGGTGTCTCAAAATGCTCATATAAAGTTGGTCTGGGTGATCTCATAGAATTTGCATATTAAAAACAGATCACTTGTGATTTGTGGGAAATTACATGTGATTTATCGAAAAACACATGTGATTCTTTAATAAATCACATGTGATTTAACTTTATAACAGATTCAAACAATAAAACAACATAGTCACAGAATTACATGTGATTTAAGATAACTAATAATCTGAATCACATGTGATTCAGATTAAAAAGATTGTGATTCACAGTTTAATAACATCTTTGTGAATCACACGTGATTTAACATTCTAAAAGATCAAAACACTAAAACAGCTGATTGGCTCAGAACAGTCAACCTAAATTGACCAGGTGAATGGTCAACTAAGTCAAACGTCTCAGACCAAATCTCCGCGGAAGTATAGGGTTTCCCCGGGTCGTTATGTCCCGATGAGGTGTGGATTGTATTCAAACGGCTTTGTGATCGGGTGAATTTGGACAGAAAGGGGTTTGAGATTGATTACGCTAAGGAATCTACAAGGAAATAACTTAAATAAGCTATATGAATAAGACTGGAAAGTTGGAAAACCCAGAAACGTTTAAAACTTAAAACGCGTACGTTTACGTTTAAAATAACGTAAGCGTACGAAATAAAAAGTGAAAACTGAAAACCCCTAGGGGGTGAAAATGACTTTTTTACAAACTTAAGGGTGAAAGAAAAATTTTTAGAAAAAGAAAATGGATTTTTACATTAATTAATTATTTAAGATTAATTAAATACTATTTAATTCTAATTATTAATATTTAAAATACTTAAATACAATATAATATTAATTAAATACTAGAAAAGTGAAAATTTAATTTCTAAAATTATAAAATAACTAAAAACAAATTTTAAAACTAAAAATATGTATTTTTGTCTTTTTGTGATTTTTCTATTAATTAATTACTTAATTAAATATTAATTACCTAATTAAACTATTTTAAATTATTAAAAATAGAAAATGAACAGTAAAAATTATAAGAAAATTTCTAAAATTATTTTACATTATATAAAAGCTAGGAAAAATATAAAAACTAGGTCTCACTTTATAAAAATTAATTATGCTATTTAAAACTTAATTATTGATTAATTACTAATAAAACTAATATTAAATTTAATAAATACCAAATGATAATATAAAAATCTGATAAAATTACTATAAATACTTTAATATGAAAGGAAATTAATAAAAATATAAAAATGTAGGTTAATTAATAAAAATCTAAAAATGAAAATTAAAAAGATAAATTAAATTAAATAGAAACTATCACTTAAAATTATATTGTTTTTTCTGGATTTTTGTTTTTTAAAACTATTTTACAATTAAAAACAACTAACTTTTGTAAAAACAATTTTTTTGTAACTTAAAAATAAGCACTTTGGATGCTTATTAGCACCACAGTTGACTTTTGTTGACCAAAGAGGAAAATAAGCTCAAATGAGCTTAAGTGGGACCCACAAGGGTTAATTCTGGTTCAAACTACTTGAGTGGACATGTTTAAGCTAAATTCAGATCAATAAGCTGCATGAATAAGCTAGAACACCAAATTAAGCACTTGATTTCTTGTTTGAAAACTGAATAAGGGGACAGACTTTAGGGGCTAAATCAGGTGGGTCCCAGAGGTCCTAAGCTCAAAATCTTGGTCAAAGGAGGAAGAGGGACAGGTGGGGGGTTGAAGGGAGCCAAGTGGTGGTTGTGGGGCCCACTGAGGTGGCCAGAAACCACCACCAAAGGTGGCTGTGTGGTGGTGACCTGCTGATGCAGGGGAACCCCCTTACCCTGCAAGTGTTTTTGGACCAATGTGGGGCCCATATGAAAAATTGCAAAAATATTAGGAAGCTAGGAACTTGAAGACTAGCTGGGATACAATAAGACCTGAAAATCACAAGGCCTGAAACACACTACAAAATTCAAGAAAATTCATGCTAGAAATGAAAAATCTGAGATATTACACATTTTGACTTTTTTAATAAACATGGAAAGTTGACTTTGGTGAGTTTTGTAGTGATTAAATTGGCTCAATATGTTGTAATGAGATGGGCTAGGACTAAATTTGAACACTAGTTTTGTTTTAAAATGAAAATGGGTGAGTTTGGACTCAACAATTCCAACAGTGGAACTGTTATGGGTAAATGGGTGAGATTTTGACTTCCTTGCTGTGAATACTTGGATTTGAGACTTGTCTTAACCTAATATGACCTAATGCAATCTACCTAAGCTAAAACAACAATGAAACAACAACAAGATCCCATGGTGAAGCACTAATCCAAACACCCCTAAATAAACTGATATGGAAATTTTTCAAAGCAACACAAGAACTTAAACTAAGCAACCACTAATTTACTCTATACTAACACTACACAGGCATGAATAAATAACTTGGAGCACAAACAACACACTTATATCTTAATTTAGACAGATTATGCAAAAAATGAGGGAGGACCTTACAATTTCCCAAACTGAGGACCAAGATGAACCAAGGAGCAATTTCACATCCTAAAGCTCCCAAGAGCTCTAATACCATGAAAATCCAAAGTTCCTCAGGCTGCTTTGCCTTTACTTCCCATGAGCTATTTTTGTATTTTCTACTATTTTCTTTGGATTTTTGATTATTTTATAGTAACCTGAGTACAAGCTTGATTAAACACTTCATAAGCTTATAAAAGCTTATGAATAAACTCACTGAAAGAAGTTGCAACAGATGAAAAAAACTCTATGACTATTTTGAATGAAAATTTGCCACAAACTTAAATGAACTGAGAGAATTAAATTAAAGCTTGGAATAGATTTAGGATACACTGATTATACTTAATACATTACTTTTAAACTAAAAATTACATTATAAAAGAGAAATTACACTTAGTCGATTTTAAAACTAAACTATACTACTAAAAAAAACTAACTGTGTCTCCCTTCTTCATTCTTTCTTTACTTTTATAGTCCCTGGAAGCATTCTCTTTCTTTCCCACTCAATCCCAGCCATTGGATAGCTATCTTTTGATCTCAACCCTTCAAACTGTTTTTGGCGGGAAAAGGGGTATTGGGAGTTTTAGTGGAGCAGGTTGGGCATTTAATGAGGGGGAGGTGATTGATCCCGAACGGTCAACTAAGTTTACCAGATAATGGTCAACCAAGTAAAACGTCAAAAACCAACTAACCAAGGAGTTTAGGGAATCCCTGGGTCGTTATGTCCCGACGAGGCGTGCAATTGTATTTGTAAACGTTTTAAAGGATCGGGTGATTAATCAGGAAGGTCAGGAATTTGATTATTATGGTAACACTACGAGAAAATGATGGGAAATGACTTAAAAATACTTAACCAACAATTACTGATGATCAGATTACCTAAAAACGTAATTTATCCTAAAAACGCGCGTTTCAGTGACAAATAAACGCGAATGCGCAAATAAAAAAAGTGAAACGGGAGTAAACAAAGTCCTACGAACGTGAAATTTATATTTTTACAATCCTAATGACTTAAGAAAATTTTTAGAAAAAGAAAAATAATTTTTACACTATTTAATTAATTACTATTAATTAATTACTAATTATTAATTACTTTTTAATTAACTAAAATATCCTAAATTACAAATAATTATGAAAATTAACTAGAAAAATGAAAATTAAATTTAGAAAAATCTAAAATTATATAAAACTAATTTTGAAATAGAAAAACTATTTTTCCTACTTTTTAATTAATTACTAATAATTAAAAACTAATTATTTAATTGATTTAAATTAAACTAAATTATAAATAATACTAAATGATTAAGGAAAATTCTGAAAAAATTACTAAAAATCTAATATGATTACAGGAGCCTAAGAAAAATTTAAAAATAGATTTTGCTTATAAATAAGCAGAAAATAAGCCAAAGTGGCTTAAATAGAAGCTATCACTTCTAATTTTTTTTTGTCTTTTTCAAAATTTTCTTTCACACAACTATTAAACTACTGATATTAAGTAACTTTTGTAAAGGGACTTGTTATGAAACTCAAGAATAAGCCAAGTGTGAGCTTATTTACTTGACAGCTTATTGATTATGGATTTTTGATGAAACACAAGATTCAAACAAGCCACACTATTTGCCTAAGGTATAAATAAAACTAGACAAAGGTTAAATGAACTTGAATTGAGCAAGTTAATCAATAAATAACAAAAGAACAAGCTTAATCTAACCAATAAGCTGTCCAAATCCAAACAGGTCCAAACAGGTCTAAGGGCCCACTTGCAGCCCAAGGTGGGGCCCACAGGGGTGACCCAGGGTCCAGGGCAATGGGTGAAACTAGAAGCCTGTTAGGAGGGCTTTTCAAAATTCCCACAACCAAGGTAAAAGCTCAAAAGGTGAGCTTGTGGTGGCCTTTGGAAGATTGGGTCTCAAACTGAGATTGCAATGGGTACACAGATGAGCAGTTCAACAACAATAAGCAAAAGTTCAAAGGTTAAGCTATTCCTAAGCACTCATACTCAGACACAATCACTAATGAGGTATAAACAACTAATCACAAAGTTCAAACAAGCCTCCACACTCAGAAAATCAAAAAGTAAAAAAACAACTCAGCTAACTGAGTTGCAACAGCAGAACAATGAGAGTAGGTGAACTTTTAGGGCAAAATTATGCTAAGCTATAAGCACTTAAGGTAAAAACAGATATACCACCAACAAAACAAGCCAAGTGGCTATCCAAAACACCAATTCTCAAACAGAATGGTCAACTAGTGAAAAATTTATGGCCTAAGGAAAATAGGATGAAACTGATGCACAGGGGAGTTTCATGCCCTGCAGATCCAAACTATGGCTTGCACAAACTTCAAAAAAATTCTAAAAAATGTAATGATTGCAGGTTTTAAAAGACTAAGTGGTAGACTTCAATCACAACAATTTTCAAAATCCAATTCTGTCTTGAAAATTCAGGAAAAATACTCCAAGTTTTGGAAAAATCTGCTTTGCTAGTATTTTTGACTTTTTTTTTCTTGAAAGAGTTGACTAATCTGAGTTTTAATCCCACCTAATGAACTAAAAATGTTATATAGTAACTGATTTAATCTAAAATAAACAAACTTAACACTTTTGCAACTAAAAATAAGGATTTGGGTTCACTAACTCACCACAGATTGCTGTGTGAAACAATTGAGATGAGATTTTGACTTTTTATGAAAAGGGCCTCACTTGGACACTTGAAATGGTCTCTTGTAGTCTATTGTGTTATGCTCAATCAAGAAGAAACCTCAGAAAACTTCCTAAATGCATTGATCACAACTAATCCAAACACCCTTCCAAATAACTTCAATTGAAATTTTTAAAGTGCTTCACTGATTTTAACTTCAAATCCCAATCCTTTAGTTATAAAATGGTGATACAAACTTGTTTCACACAGATTAATCACTGCTAACACTTCACACAACTAGAATAAACATTATTTTTCTTGGACAGATTTTATGAGCATGTAAATGAGGAATGGTTTAAACAGCAACTAATATCAACAATATGGCTAAAATTACAAAACTAGGTTATAACAGGATAGGAATACACTACAAACAAACAAGTTTAGGCTAGAATTAGAAATCTATACTAATGAACTTAGAAACTGCATAAGAAATTTGAAACTGTTTCTCACTTGTGGCCTTAGCTGAACAGAGGCTCCCCTTAGGGCAGCTACAAGCTTTAGCTTGTTTTGCAACAAGCTAGTGAAGTCCACCTTGCCCCTCCATTGCAGGCAACTTCCTCATGCTTCCAAGGTCTAGTGCAAAGGTAAATTTGGAATGAACCACTGATACTATTTTTTTTCTTTCTTATTGATTTCTTTTTTTTTTTATTTCCAGAAACAATATGAACTAGTGATAATAATTTAACTTGACTTGATTTTTATTAAGAAACTTAGATGACAATGAAACTGAAAAAAAAAAACAAGAATTGGAATTTTTAGAACTGAAAAATGCTTGCATTGATTAAAAAAAAGATTACATATTACATTGATTGCTGAAAAGATGAAAATTACATAAGATAAAAACTACTACTTCACTACTTTTTCTACTTGCCAACCAAGGCTTACAATGGAGTCTTATAAATACTAAAAATTAGAAAGAACTTGAACCAGGCCTGTGTCTTCTTCCTTTTTCATTTTTGTGCCCTTTGTCTCCTGCTTTTGTGTTGCTTTTGTTCCCTGGAAACATCTCCTAGCTTATTGATTGATTTGCTTCTTCACTCAGTAGCCCTAGGATTGTTGGTGTTATAAGATGGTGGGGTGGGGGGGGGGTAATAATTAGGTTTTGGGGGTTGACTTTGGTGAGGAGAGGGAGTAGGGGGCTGGTGTAGGTGTGTTGGAGAGTGGAGGAGACAAGATTGTTGGGAGAGCAGGGTTTTGGGGGCTGTGTGTTTTGGCGGGGAAGAAGAGGTGAGGGGTGAGGGTTGACTATCCCGTTTGACCCGGTTATATTATTAATAAAAAAGAGTTGGGTGGGCTTGGGTTATATTGGGCTTTGGAAATGAGTGGGTTGGGTATTAAATTTAGGGTGGTTTGTTTTTGGCTAGTGGATCACATAAATAACCAAGGGTCCGTTTGTAATTTAGCGAAAAACAACAAGGACCAAAACTGTTATTTACTGAAAGTTTAGGGGTGAGTTCTGCCAAATTTCCAAATTTAACCCAAGGGACCAGTGTTGCCAAGTTATAATTCCATAAGGACTTTTGAAGTTCATTTTCCAAAATTAAAATCCCGGGGACTGATTTTGTCACATTTGCAAAGTACAGGGACCAGACATGAACTTTTCCCAAAATTTTCACCCAAGGATCGTTTTTGAATATATTTGACTTTTAAATGCCTTGGGTTGACTTTTCTTTTGAAACATATGCTCAGGGACTAGTTTTGTAAATTTTTAAAAGTCGGGGGACTAAAACTGCCAATTGTGTAAACTTTGTTCGTTTTTCATTGTTTTTGCTCATTTTGCATCTGAAACGTATAAAATACAATCCCTGGGATATTTTTAGTATTTTGATGCATTTCTGAGCGTTTTCAGATGTTTTGGCAGTTTAAATACGACAAAAATGATGAGAGTTTGAGCACTCATCAATCCCCCACACTAAACTATTGCTAGTCCCTAGCAATATTTTTGGAAAACTTGATGGATTTTAAACTCTTTACCAAAAGCCATCACTTCTGGAGTAGCCAGGTGTAAGAACTGTGGCACACCTGATAACCGTGTGATTTTGAGCAAACAATCAGCTTTCAACGGATTTGATTTGTCTTTACCAAGAGCCGTTTGCTCCTGGACTAGCCAGCTCTTGATGGAATAGTCAACATCTTGGTGAGCTGATTACCAATTATGGATTTTCCACGGCCTTTACCACAAGCCATAATCTTGTGGGCTAGCTAACTCATTAGCTTTTAAGGATGATGGGGAGTTGAGGAACCATACAATTTTGGGCAAATTGCAAGCCGTAAACGGATTTGAGATATCTTTACCAAGAGCCGTTTGCTCATGGATTAGCCAATCCCTTTTGTCGTTTAGACACGGCGGACTGATTACCACAAAAATTTTGAAATAAAGTGAAAATTTTTTAAAATTTTAGGCCAAAAACGGGGATTCTAGAGGATATAATGTAATAAAATTCGCTAGAATTTTCCCCTCCCCCACACTTAGAATTGAATATTGTCCTCAATATTCAAAGTCCCGGCTATTATGCTGAATCCTTGAACGTAAAAAGATAATATTAAAAACTAACTGTGGGAAGATCGTTTTGTATTTTTCACTTTATTTATCTGTACATACAATCACACATTTTTTTTTTTTTTTTTTTTTTTTTTTAATGATGAAACCTTATATACATATATACATTTTCAAACAGCGGGGGGTTGGCCATTCCCCAACACTTAGGTGGTATAAAGTAGAAAGAAATCAGAGATACGGGTGAAAACCCGTATTGTTGCTACTGTTTTTGTTTATCGAGTCGCTAGCTTGACTCGATCCCCGAATTTAATTGTCCTTGGGGAACGTTTGGAGATCTGGGACAACCATGGATGGTATATCCTCTCCAAAGTAGTGTTTCAGCTGATGTCCATTCACTTTGAAATTAGGACCGTCGTTTTGAGATAATTCGACGGTACCATAAGGATAAACCTTAGCGATAGTGAATGGACCAGTCCATCGGGTTTTGAGCTTTCCCGAGAAGATCTTGAGTCTAGAGTTGAAAAAAAGGACTCGATCACCAACGTTGAAAACGCGGTTCTTGATTTTTGAGTCATGAATCTTCTTCGTCTTTTCTTTATAGATCAAAGAGTTCTCGTAAGCTTGATCACGAAGTTCATTTAATTCATTCAGTTGAACTTTCCTGTGATCACCCGCAGTTTTGAGGTCAAAATTGGCATGCTTGAGGGCCCAATAGGCTTTATGCTCAAGCTCGATCGGAAGATGGCACGCTTTCCCGTACACAAGCTTGTAGGGCGTATACCCGATGGGTGTTTTATACGCCGTACGGAAAGCCCAAAGTGCATCATCTAATTTGTCCGACCACGATGCACGATTTTCACCTACGGTTCTTTCTAATATTCTCTTAATGCCCCGATTGGAAACTTCTACTTGTCTACTTGTTTGAGGGTGGTACGCAGTAGAAAGACGATGAGTTACACCATACTTTTGCATGACTTTGTCGAATTTGTCATTGCAAAAATGCGTACCATGATCACTAATTATAGCACGTGGAGTTCCAAATCGAGCAAAAAGAGCTTTCAAAAATTTCACGACTACTCGGGCATCATTGGTGGGTAAAGCTTTTGCTTCAACCCATTTTGACAAATAGTCAACAGCCACGAGTATGTACTTATTTCCATGAGATGATGGAAATGGCCCCATAAAGTCGATGCCCCACACGTCAAATATTTCACAAACTTGGATTGCATTTTGAGGCATTTCATTCTTTTGTGAAATATTCCCGTGACGTTGACAAGCGTCATAGGATTTGACTAATTCCTGGGCATCCTTATAGATCGTGGGCCAGTAGAAACCGGAATCAAACACCTTTTTGGCGGTGTAGTTTGGATTATGGTGGCCCCCCGTGGGACCAGCATGGCAAGCCTTTAGAATTTCAGCGGCTTCCTGACCATAAACACACCGCCGGATGACTTGATCCGCACAGATTTTAAACAGGTAGGGGTCGTCCCAGAAATAATTTTTGACATCCTTAAAGAACTTGTTCTTTTGTTGGGACGACATCCCTTTCACCACAAAATTACCCGCATGGTAGTTTGCGAAATCGGCAAACCATGGGGTAATAGAATCTCCACGAAAGGCAACCGCATTAAGTGTCTCGAAAGGGAAGGTTTCATTAATTTCCTTCTTCTCGAAGACATCTTGATGGGGGTTCTCCAATCGGGAGAGATGATCAGCAGCTAGGTTCTCAGCTCCTTTTTTTATCACGAATTATGATATCAAATTCCTGTAGGAGGAGAACCCAACGGAGTAGTCTCGGCTTTGCATCTTGTTTTGCAAAGAGGTACTTCAAAGCCGAGTGATCCGTATACACTATGCACTTGGTCAATATCAAGTATGGCCGGAATTTTTCAAAGGCATACACCACAACTAATAATTCTTTTTCAGTGGTGGTGTAATGACTTTGAGCCTCGGTCATTGTCTTGCTTGCATAGTGTATAGGCTGAAAGTGTTTTGTTTTACGTTGCCCCAAGACTGCCCCAATTGCATAATCACTCGCATCACACATGAGTTCGAAGGGCAAGTCCCAATCGGGGGCAACAAGAATCGGTGCCTCGGTAAGCTTTTTCTTCAATGTTTCAAAAGCTTCGATGCACTCGGGAGAGAAGATAAAAGGAGCATCCTTCTCGAGGAGATGGGTCATAGGCCGGGCGATTTTAGAAAAATCTTGAATAAACCTACGGTAAAAACCGGCATGACCCAAAAAGCTCCTAACACCTTTGACAGTAGTGGGATGAGGTAATTTTGCTATGACATCAACTTTGGCTTTGTCGACCTCAATCCCACTCTTTGAAATTTTATGACCGAGGACAATGCCCTCTTTGACCATAAAGTGACTCTTCTCCCAATTTAGACATAACCTTGTGTCTTCACAACGTTTAAGCATGTTGTCTAAATGGGAGAGACATGTTTGAAACGAATCCCCAATGACCGAAAAATCGTCCATAAAGACCTCCATAGTTTTCCCGATCATGTCGGAAAATATGGCCATCATACATCTTTGAAACGTGCCCGGAGCATTACATAAACCAAATGGCATATGTTTATACGCAAAAGTTCCATAGGGGCACGTGAACGTGGTCTTTTCTTGATCTTGCGGATCAATGGGAATCTGAAAGTAACCCGAGAAACCATCGAGGAAGCAATAGTACTCATTCCCCGCTAATCTCTCGAGCATCTGATCCATAAAGGGCAGAGGAAAATGATCTTTACGGGTGGCGTCATTTAACTTGCGATAATCAATACAGACACGCCACCCCGTAACCAAACGAGTTGGAATCAACTCATTTTCCTCGTTTGTGACAACAGTAATGCCACCCTTTTTTGGAACGCAGTGTATTGGGCTCACCCAAGGACTGTCCGAGATAGGGTAAATCAATCCGGCATCAAGGAGTTTTAAAACTTCTTGTTTGATTACCTCATGAATTTTTGAATTCACCCTTCTTTGTTGTTGGACTGCCAGTTTGAAGTCATCCTCCATCAAAATCTTGTGTGTACAAAATTCAGGGTCAATGCCCTTTATGTCGGAGAGACGCCAAGCAATTGTTTGCTTATGTGACTTCAAAACCTTTAATAGAGCAGCCTTTTCCTCATCACTTAAATCTTTAGCAATTATGACGGGTAATTTATCATCACCCTCCAGAAATGCATATTCAAGATGAGGCGGCAAGTCCTTAAGCTCGACCTCAGGAAAATCATCAGTTTCCTCAACATATTTGACTTCCTGATTATGAAGTTGTTGTGGTAGAACGGGAAGAGGAGAGGGATCTTCATTTAACAATTTCTCAAGGAGAAGAATATCCCTCTCGGGGTCAATCTCTTGGTTATCGATTCCATCGGGAATCGAATCACTTTTGAGAAAGGACTCAATCTCTTCTAAGATGAAGTCACTTCCCTCAAACGGAGTGAGGGAAGGAGCAGAATTAGCAATGATGGGATAAGAAGACGGAATGAAATTTTCACTCGTAGAATCATCAACGAAACCTAAAACCTCTTGAGCGTACTCTTCAGCCGCAACATCGATGACATCTATTCGGTTTACCGATTCAGAGTCATAATTGGAGGAGTACCTCGATGTTTGATCAAGGTTAAAGGTGATTGCTTCAGTTCCAACACGCAATGTGATCTCTTGCTCAAATACATCGATAAGAGCACGCCCAGTTCTAAGGAATCCCCTTCCAAGAATGAGAGGGACCCTTGAATCGGCATCAAAGTCAACAATCACAAAATCTACTGGAAAATGGAACTTTCCCACTTTAACGAATAAGTCCTCGGCTATGCCAAGAGGACGAGAAATCGATCGATCGACAAGCTCTAAATTCATGCATGTGGGAGTGAGTTCGGGAAGAGATAATTTCTTCCACACAAAATATGGCATCAGGTTAATGCTAGCACCAAGATCGGCCAAGGCGAAGCATTCAACCATACCCGGAAAAATACAAGGAATGAGAAACTTTCCGGGGTCTCCAAGCTTTTCAGGAAGCTTTTTCAAAAGAACTGCTGAGCAATTCTCATTCAAGGGAGTTCTAGCCATCTCAAAGAGTTTTTCCTTATTACTTAACAGATTTTTGATTGTTGATGCGAACTTGGGCATCAAGAGAATAGCATCCGCGAAGCTAATGTCAAAATGCAAATCTTGAAAGATTTGGAAAAATTTATCCATTTGGTGACTAGCTTTTTCGCGGAGCTTTTGTTCATTGAGACGTGATGGGTAAGGGATAGAAGTTTTGGATTTAGGGTTGTCCACTGGAGTTTCAGGTGGTTCAAAGACAACTCCAGGCTTGCATCTGGTTTCTGGAATAACCTGAGGTTGGACGTGTGCGGTACTTCGTGAGCTTGGAGTTTGCACCTTGTCCGTGGTCACCTCAGGTTCGCGTTCCACTACCTTTGGAGGAGAGAAAGAAGAGGTAGTAGGAATCGCGGGTTCATCATAAGAAGCACCACTTCTAGTTGTGATCGCCTTAGCATCGCCCCTCGGGTTAGCGATCGTGTTGCTCGGAAGTGTTCCTGAGCCCGAGGGTCGTTCATTTAAAGACTTCTTAATTTCAGAAATCTGGCTGACCAACAACTTGTTCATTTCTTCTTGGGACTTCATGAATTGTTTTAACAACTCGTCGGATGAAGGCCCAGTAGGAACAATGGCTTGATTTTGGTTGTTAAAATTTTGAGCATGATTGTTCTGATTGGGGCCTTGATTTTGAAAATTACTCTGATTAGGGTTGTTGTTTCCATGAAAATACCCGGGATTGAAATTACCCTGACCTTGGTTTCGATTAAAGTTTCCTTGATTTTGATGTTGGAAACCTTGATTTTGGAAACCTTGGTTTTGAAATCCTTGGTTTCCTCTGTTTTGATTCTGGCCGCGGTTTTGGACATTTTGGTTTTGATTAAAACCAGGAGGTCCAGGATAATGATTAGGACGGTAGTTCGGGTCCATAGGAGGGCGGTATTGATTTCCTCCTTGATTAGATGACCCGACTACAGCATGAGCTTCAAACGGAGAACCATCAGTAGCTGTGCAATTGTAGTAGGCATGCGGCCCACCACAAGTTACACAGACTTCCACTTTCTTAACCTCAGCAGGTGGAGGTTGTTGTGGAAAAGAGACTTTCTTTGTCTGGGCGAGAACCAAAGCTTGAATAGCCTCAGTAAGCTTGTCAATCTTAGCATCGGTGCTAGACTGACTCGAAGGAGATGAAGTGGAAGGACCCGCACTAATTTGTGAAACAACCGGCTTGCTTCGTGTAGAGCGGACCTTAGACTTGTTCTCAATGATTGTTAAGGCTTCTTTGGTGGTTCTACTCAAAAAGTTACCTCCCGCGGAGGCATTGAGAGAATCCTGATCAACTTGGCTCACGCCATTGTAGAAAGTATCGAGTTGCATCAACTCGGAGAAAGCATGATGTGGACACTTGCGAAGTAATTCTTTGAAACGGTCCCACGCTTCACCAAATGATTCATCATATTTCTGAGTGAACTTGGTGATCTCGTTTTTAAGACTCGTGGTCTTAGAAGGTGGGAAGAATTCATTCACAAACTTTTTTACCAGATCTTCCCATGTCTCAATAGATCGAGGGGGTTGTTTCTCAAGCCAAATCCGGGCTTGACCCTTGAGGGAGAATGGGAAGAGAAGAAGCTTGATTGCTTCACACGGGACATTTTTGTACTTGATGGTTGATGTAATTTTATTGAACCATCGAATATGAGCATGAGGATCGTCCCTCTCAAAACCGTAAAACTGGCTTGAGGTTACAAGATTAAGTAACCCGGTTTTGAGCTCAAAACTATCAGCCACGATGGCTGGGTCAACAATAGCGTTTCCGTAACCCTCGATGGGTGCTTGGAGAAGCTCACACATAGGGCGGTCTTCCGCCATGGTGACAGCTGGAGTGGAAACAGTACGGATCTCAGATCCGACTGTTGGTGCGGAACGTCTACGAGGTCTTCTAGGTTTTCGTACAAGCTCACGTAATGGGCTAGTAGACCTAGAAGAGCGAGTGCGCATGCACTAGTAACAAAAATCAATCAAAACAAAGTCGAGGCAAAACCACAGTGAACTTAAACCAATAATCGCAAGTAAGTTGCTTCTTTAAGAAAGGTACACCACCTACATGGATACAAAGGCAAGTTTTAATCTTTCGTTTGGGAACTTATTATGTTCACACCCCCAGTTAGTAGGTGTTCTGTCTTGGTTTACGACGGTTTATTTTTATGTAATATTATTCACAAGAAAAGACGAATGTTTTTGGGTTTTTGTGTATGGGTGAAAAAACTTTTGGACAATATTTTTGGTGTCGTTTCATTTACCAAAATCGTATTTCTTTAAGAATCACCTTAAAAGAAACCCGATATAGAAAACGTAACGATCTGTTTTGTTTGTTTTTTAATTTTTTGGTGTTGTTAACACTCTAGGAAAAGTGTTAATGACGTTTTTGTTTTATGATTGAGATTTACAAAAAGTTGGTGGTATTTGTACAGTGATGTGTGAGAAATCACTAATCTTAAAGAACGTGTGCAGATACGCAGCAGCCTCCCCGGCAGCGGCGCCAAAATTTGATTGATCCCGAACGGTCAACTAAGTTTACCAGGTAATGGTCAACCAAGTCAAACACCAAAAACCAACTAACCAAGGAGTTTAGGGAATCCCCGGGTCGTTATGTCCCGACGAGGCGTGCAATTGTATTTGTAAACGTTTTAAAGGATCGGGTGATTAATCAGGAAGTTCAGGAATTTGATTATTATGGTAACACTACGAGAAAATGATGGGAAATGACTTAGAAATACTTAACTAACAATTACTGATGATCAGATTACCTAAAAACGTAATTTATCCTAAAAACGTGCGTTTCAGTTACAAATAAACGCGAATGCGCAAATAAAAAAAAGTGAAACGGGAGTAAACAAAGTCCTACGAACGTGAAATTTATATTTTTACAATCCTAATGACTTAAGAAAATTTTTAGAAAAAGAAAAATAATTTTTACACTATTTAATTAATTACTATTAATTAATTACTAATTATTAATTACTTTTTAATTAACTAAAATATCCTAAATTACAAATAATTATGAAAATTAACTAGAAAAATAAAAATTAAATTTAGAAAAATCTAAAATAATATAAAACTAATTTTGAAACAGAAAAACTATTTTTCCTACTTTTTAATTAATTACTAATAATTAAAAACTAATTATTTAATTGATTTAAATTAAACTAAATTATAAATAATACTAAATGATTAAGGAAAATTCTGAAAAAATTACTAAAAATCTAATATGATTACAGGAGCCTAAGAAAAATTTAAAAATAGATTTTGCTTATAAATAAGCAGAAAATAAGCCAAATTGGCTTAAATAGAAGCTATCACTTCTATTTTTTTTTTGTCTTTTTCAAAATTTTCTTTCACACAACTATTAAACTACTGATGTTAAGTAACTTTTATAAAGGGACTTGTTATGAAACTCAAGAATAAGCCAAGTGTGAGCTTATTTACTTGATAGCTTATTGATTATGGATTTTTGATGAAACACAAGATTCAAACAAGCCACACTATTTGCCTAAGGTATAAATAAAACTAGACAAAGGTTAAATGAACTTGAATTGAGCAAGTAAATCAAGAAATAACAAAAGAACAAGCTTAATCTAACCAATAAGCTGTCCAAATCCAAACAGGTCCAAACAGGTCTAAGGGCCCACTTGCAGCCCAAGGTGGGGCCCACAGGGGTGACCCAGGGTCCAGGGCAATGGGTGAAACTAGAAGCCTGTTAGGAGGGCTTTTCAAAATGCCCACAACCAAGTTAAAAGCTCAAAAGGTGAGCTTGTGGTGGCCTTTGGAAGGTTGGGTCTCAAACTGAGATTGCAATGGGTACACAGATGAGCAGTTCAACAACAATAAGCAAAAGTTCAAAGGTTAAGCTATTCCTAAGCACTCATACTCAGACACAATCACTAATGTGGTATAAACAACTAATCACAAAGTTCAAACAAGCCTCCACACTCAGAAAATCAAAAAGAAAAAAAACAACTCAGCTAACTGAGTTGCAACAGCAGAACAATGAGAGTAGGTGAACTTTTAGGGCAAAATTAAGCTAAGCTATAAGCACTTAAGGTAAAAACAGATATACCACCAACAAAACAAGCCAAGTGGCTATCCAAAACACCAATTCTCAAACAGAATGGTCAACTAGTGAAAAATTTATGGCCTAAGGAAAATAGGATGAAACTGATGCACAGGGGAGTTTCATGTCCTGCAGGTCCAAACTATGGCTTGCACAAACTTCAAAAAAATTCTAAAAAATGTAATGATTGCAGGTTTTAAAAGACTAAGTGGTAGACTTCAATCACAACAATTTTCAAAATCCAATTCTCTCTTGAAAATTCAGGAAAAATACTCCAAGTTTTGGAAAAATCTGCTTTGCTAGCATTTTTGACTTTTTATTTTCTTGAAAGAGTTGACTAATCTGAGTTTTAATCCCACCTAATGAACTGAAAATGTTATATAGTAACTGATTTAATCTAAAATAAACAAACTTAACACTTTTGCAACTAAAAATAAGGATTTGGGTTCACTAACTCACCACAGATTGCTGTGTGAAACAATTGAGATGAGATTTTGACTTTTTATGAAAAGGGCCTCACTTGGACACTTGAAATGGTCTCTTGTAGTCTACTGTGTTATGCTCAATCAAAAAGAAACCTCAGAAAACTTCCTAAATGCATTGATCACAACTGATCCAAACACCCTTCCAAATAACTTCAATTGAAAATTTTAAAGTGCTTCACTGATTTTAACTTCAAATCCCAATCCTTTAGTTATAAAATGATGATACAAACTTGTTTCACACAGATTAATCACTGCTAACACTTCACACAACTAGAATAAACATTATTTTTCTTGGACAGATTTTATGAGCATGTAAATGAGGAATGGTTTAAACAGCAACTAATATCTACAATATGGCTAAAATTACAAAACTAGGTTATAACAGGATAGGAATACACTACAAACAAACAAGTTTAGGCTAGAATTAGAAATCTATACTTCCCAAGGACCCAAAATGTAAATTTCTCCAAACTTCACACCAAGGACTAAAAATGACTTTTGTAACTTCCCAAGGACCCAAAATGATTTTTCTTTAAAAAATATCCCACCAGGGACCAAATCTGCCAAAGTTTGAAACTCCAGGGACTAAATTGCAAATATCCAAAACTTTTGAGATTTTTCACCAAAGGACTAAATATGACAACTTATGACTTCAAAAGGACCTTTGGTGATAATTTTCCATATTTTGAATGACCAGGGACTAAATCTGACATTTTATGAAAGTTGGGGGACTGAAACTGCCAATTTTGCAAACTTTGTACGTTTTTCATTTGTTTTTACTCATTTTGCATCTAAAACATATAAAACACAATTTTGGAATATTTTTAGTATTTTGATGCATTTCTAAGTGTTTTTGTATGTTTTGCAGTTCAGATTTGACCAAAAATGATGAGTGTTTGAGCACTCATCAACAGCTGACAAAAAAATTGTATAATATACCAAAAGATCAAATCACATGTGATTTACCTTAAATTTTCTTTTCAACATCAACTTCATCTACAACATCTACTGGAACATCTACAACATCAACTTATGGTAAAACTTCTTCTAGATCTTGTAAATCATCTACAACATCTCCTGTGTCTGCAATATCTACTGTAACTTCGATCAGCTTATTCTCATCTATAACATCGTTTAAATTCCGATTTTCATCCATTTTTAAACGACATGGTGATTGTGATGAAAGAGAAAGTAGATATGATAATAACGGCGGTTTTTATGGTGTGAATGACGGTGATTGAGTGAAACGACGATGGCGGTGTGTGATTTTCCGGCAGTGGTTTTATGAGAGAGGAAGTAGGTGCCGGTGTGTGTGTTTTTATGACAGAGAAAGTAGGGTTTTGAATGAGATGATGGAAGATATTTTTTGCTTTTATTGGTTATAGCTGGAATTACTTATTTGCCCTTGTTTTGTATTTTCTGATTTGATCTCATCCGTAGGACTAAAAGAGGATGGATGGTTGGGATGGCTTGGTTTGTTCTTTAATAAAAGGTGGTTTGTCATGGATCTCATAAACATATTCAGATCAGAAAACAATCATACAAATCTAACTATAGTAACGAGATAACAATTAAAATATTAAGTATTAAATCAATGAAAATTTAAAATTTATACATGCAACAGTAAATCATTGTACAATAACAATATGGAGTAAAGAATCAAATATAAAACATTGTACTAAAAACACACACACATATATAAGACCTATTTTTAGTCCAACAAGCAATATCATTTACGACATGTTATATTGTTTGTTTTTTATTCGATATTAATACGTAATTATATAGTATATGTCAAAACACCGTGCGTGCATGATGAGTGTCTAAATACTCATCATTTTATACCAATCTGAACTGCCAAAACATACAAAAACACTCAAATATGCATCATAATACTTAAAATATCTTAGAAGTGTGTTTTATATGTTTCAAATGCAAAAACAGATGAAAAAGGTACAAAGATTGCATAATTGGCAGTTTCAGTCCCTCAAGTTTCAAAAGTTGTCAAATCTAGTCCCTGGTAAATCAAAATATGGAAAATTATCATCAAAGGTCCTTAGGGAATTCAAAAGTTGTCAAAATTAGTCCTTTAAAGTTTAAGTTTCAAAAATGGCAACTTTGGTCCCTCAAGTTTCAAAAATGGCAAAACAAGTCCCCAGGGTTTTAAAAATTGGAAAAATGCTTTTATGGTCCTTGTATTATTAAAACTTGGCATGAATGATCCTTTGATAATCTTTGAAACAGTTACACTTTCCACCCCTAAAAATCCAAAATTACAATATTGGTCCTTGTGCTAAGCTAAAACCAAACGGATCCTATCTATTTTACAAAACCAAAATAAAAACCAACCCACCCAATGGCCAAGCCCAATCACCAAAAGCCCAAACCCAAAACCTTAGTTATTTACCAGGGTCAAACACCACGGTCAAAACCACCCCTGTCACGACTTTCCCTCCACCTCTACACCTCCAATACCACCATCACTGCTTCCTCACCACTACCACCTGGCTACCCACCTGTCTCACCAGCTCACCAACAAATCCAAGAAACATTTATTGTTTTCTCACCAAACACTCAACCTCAGAAATATCTTTTGGATATTTTGGAGCCAAAAGACAATTTTGATGGCTAGGATTCAATTGACCAATCCAAAGGCTGAGAAGTGATGGGATAGTCATAGGAAGCTGCTTGGAACCCTAGAAGTCATTATAAAGAGAGAAAGAAGTAGCAGAGGAGTGGAAGTAGTTAATTAATATAGGTTTAGTGTAGAAGTAGTGTAATTTCAATTTCCAGTTGTAATTTCTAATATAAAACAGTTGTAATCTTTATTTTAAGTGTAATTTCATCTTTATTAAAGCTCAATTCCAAGTTTCCTTTTACGAATTCATTTTTGACATTTTTTAAGTAAATTTGACAAATTTACTTGATTACTGTTAAATGTTGTTTCAGTGTTTATTTAAGCTTCAATAAGTTAATTTTAAGCTTTTATAAAGCTTTCAAAGCTTTGATACCAGTTTTAGTTTATAATCCAAAAATACATGAAAATTACTCAAAAATAGCAATTAAATAAAAAATCAGTGAACAAGACTGCAGATGCCTGGAGCAAAGTGAATATTGGATGGCGTTTGGTTTAGAAGCTTAGTGGTAAGCTATTAGGATTGTTACTTGGTCCTTATTCATGGTTTTCAGTCGAATCACAATCTGTAAGCCTTTGTTCAATTTTTTCTCTTTCAATGAATTAGTTAATTATTCTTGATAATATTTGTGTTTTTGTGTGTTATTTGTGTTTATTAATCATAATATAGCTTAAAATAGTATGCTTGTTCATTAGATTTCCTTGTTGCTCATTATCACTCTTAACTGCTTTTTTTTAGCATAATCTAGATTTATAAGTATTTGTTGTTATTATTGTTGTTTACATGTTCATTTAAGCTTATTACATTATATTATGACCTTAGTAATCAGTTTCATGGTGTAATTTTGTCTAATGTTTTGAAAAAAACTCAAATCTGTCTCTATAAGGGGTGTTTGGATCAAGCTTTTCATCTGAGTTGTTGTTATTGTTAATGGTTCAAAATTGTTGGTACAATGTTATTAGGTCATTCCTAGTCCAAATCAACCTTTTTCCTGGTCAAATTCACAACAAAAGTCAAAATTGCATTTTGATCACACTAACAGTTAACTGTTAGTGATTTTGAGATCCTCAACCATTCATATCATTGCATAAGTAGTTAAAATAGCCTAATCTAGTCTCACATTAGCTTATAACATCATATTAGATCATTTAGAAACAATCAAAGTTCAATAAAGTCAACTTAGGCATAATATTCAAAAAGTCAAATTTTGCCTTTGTGTAGAAAATCCACTTTTTGTAGGAATTGTTTAGAATTTTGTGCTTGGATTCAGGCCTTGAAACTTTCACAAGTTGTTGTCTCCCAGCTTGGCTTCAGGAATCCATAATCATTATATTTTTGTGATTTTTATTGTGGGCCCCACACTCCCACGAACAGGGCTGCGGACCCAACTGCTGCAGCAGCCCATTGTTCTGTCTCACCTTCTGTGGGTCCCACAGAACTCATAATTGGGCCCCACTTGGTAACTCTTGGTTCTTTGGACTCCCCTACTGGCCCTCTACCTAGTTCAAGCAAAGATTTGAGCTTAAGCTCTCTTGCCCCCACCTAGAATCACCCTCTAAATCTGTCCCATTTCGGTGTTGAAACCAAGATACTAAGTGCTCATTTGAGTGCTTATTGGCTTATCAGAGGTTCCCTTTAGTTGTTTTGGCTTCTTATCAGTCCACTTTACTTATTAGAACCAGAATCCACCCTTGTGGACCCCACATAAGCTAATTTGAGCTTATTTCCTTAAAAAGTCAACAAAAGTCAAACTGTTAGGCTTATTTGGATGCACAGTGCTTATTTTTGAGTTCCAAGCTAGTTGTTTTTACAAAAGTTTCATATTTTAAGTAGTTTAGTAGTTTTGTAAAAGAAAAATCAAGAAAAACAAATATAATAATAAGTGATAGTTTCTATTTAATACAATTTAATTTTAATTTTCATTTTTATATTTTTATTAAGTAAGTTGTGTTTTTATATTTTTATTAATTTCCTTTTAGGTTAAAGTATTTTTAATAATTTTCTCAGATTTTTATATTGTCATTTGATATTTATTAGATTTAAAAATAGTTTTATTAGTAATTAATCAATAATTAAGTTATAAATAGCATAATTAATTTTTATAAGTTAATACCTAGTTTTTATATTTTTTATAGATTTTATAAGTCATAAAATAGTTTTATAAATTTTTCCATAATTTTCTAAGTCATTTTAGTATTATTTGTAATTTAAATTAGTTTAAATAGTTTAATTAAGATAAATAGTTTTTAATTAATAGAAAATTCATAAAAAGACAAAAATATTTATTTTTATTTTTTTATACTTTCTTCAAGTTCATTTTAAGTTTTAGAAATTATTTTTACAAGTTTTTTGTTTAATTTGTAGTATTTATAATTTTTAGTTTGATATAAATTAGTTTTAATTAAATAGTTAAATAGTTTTTAATTAAATAATTAATAATAAATAATAAAATAATCTAAAAAATAATTTTCTTTTTAATTTAATTTTATTTTAAGTATAAGTTTATAGAATTTTCATTTTTAACCCTTGTAGTTTATTTTTCTTAAAACTCACCTTTTTCTCAGCACGCAGTCGCGTCTGATTTTTAATTTAGTTTACGTTTAAACGTTTTAGATATCTAGGTTTCACGTAATTGTTAATTTAGTTTTCCTAAGTTATTTTAAGTTATAAAAACCCTAGTTTAAATCACTCACACACACTTTATACCTTTCCTGTTCACATTCACTAATCACAGATTTGTTTTTAAATACCATCACAACCTCGTTGGGACATTACGACCCGGGGAAACACTGTATTCCACGGAAGCATTTGGCTTGATTAGTTTGACTTTACTATTGACCATTCACAAGTGGTTGAGAAATAAAAGATAACTAGTTTGAGGCGAATCAGTGCACGTAGGCCGGTCCTGAGATTTCGGATGCCCTGGGCGAGCCGAGTGAAATATGCCCCTTGTAAACAAACAACACATTTTCTTTTAGGGGTTTGGAACCTGGACAAGCCAGGCGGCTCATCCCCACGCCAATTTTTATTCATTAAATAAAATGTTACAAAATGGGAAGATAAATTCCGAATAACAAGATCTCCTAAAACGATGTCTTCATGTGTTTCTTGCAGCAAAAACATCAATTATCTTATCATAGTCGACATCTGCTAAAAATTTACTTTCAATACTCACGATCGCTAATCCGTTCAGCCTCTCTTGACTCATTGTACTATGTAGATAAGACTTCAATATCTTTAATTTTGAAAAGCTTCTTTCTGCGGACGCTACCGTGACTGGAATGGTTAATAATAACTTGTATGCAAGTAAAACATTTGGAAACATATCCATTTTTTTCGTAAACTCCATAATCTGAATAGATGTCCAAGGTATTTCTCCCTCGTATGCTCCATTAGGCAACATGTCCTGCAAAATTTGTAACTCCATAAACAAATCATTCCCATCAACATCACAATCTTTATCATTTGTCAAAGCAGATTCAAGATTCGAACAACATTCTTTCAAGCTTTTATCATCTAAATAAGCCAATTTTGACGAATTAAACATGAAACCAAATATTTTTTCAAAATGTTTCATTTGCTCAAATCTGCTATTTAATTGTGTATGAGCCATATCAACTAAAACAAGAAAATAATCGGTTATAAAATTCTCTTTAGCAGATTGTTGTTCTCTTTCAGTGTTTGGAATCTCATCAAAATGTTTTTTCCTACAAGGAGCACGTTTTATAGGAAACTCAGGTTCAACTCCAATGGTTTCTGCAATTTGTTCAGCTTGTAAAATAGCATTTTCAAACCCACTTTCCCTATAGTTTTTAAAATAACTAATCAGTCCATCCAAATTTTTTATTGCAACATCAATAAGCATATCTTTAGACTGTAACTTCTTACTAACTAAATTAATTCTAAATAAAATATCATACCAAATAACCAAACTTAGAACAAATTCAAAACTTGAAAATTCACCATTTACCAATGATAGAGCATCTCTACATAATTTTGCGTCATCACTTACTTTAACTTGTTGATATAAATAATGTATAAAAACTTTATTAATATTTTTCGATATCCTTAAGTTTTGACGATCACAAAATATAAGAACACTAAACGCAAAGTTAATACGTAAACAAGTTTTAAGCAAGTTTATATCATCTCATCCAACATAATCACTTAAGGTATGAATAAACAAGTGACTAATACATTTTATAATCAAAGGGATGTTTATTTAAATAATACAAAGTTTATAAAATTAAATAAACTTATTATATATTTTTGAAAAACATTTTTGTTAATAAAGAAAAATGTTTAATTCATAGTAAATATATGAATTGAAATTTTTAACCAAAATCAGTTAGTTTTTCACCAAATAAACTTTCCCCACAAAAAGACATATTTTCTGGCCGTTACAGCTGGGCGGCCCCCTTAATTATAAGGGACAGCCCCCTTAATTTTAAGGGGGCCGGCCACGCTCCTCTGTCAGAAATTTTCTCCTATAAATACCACCTCAAACCTGGTATTTTTCTCACCTCTTGCACAAAAATTTTCAGATCCAAATCTCTCTAAATATCCTCCTAAAAACCCTTTGATCATATAATTGTTAATCCTTGTTTCAAGTGATTCATTCCCTCACCTCTCATCTCTCTAAGTGCAAGAGAAGAATACTCCTTCAACATCAAGTTGTGAAGTATTGTAGATTTGTGTATATAGTCTAGTTGTTGTGTACATTCATTGTAAAGGTGTGATAGTAGTGTAACTAGATAGATCTAGGAGTAGAAGTTGTGAATAGAAGTAGTGAGGTATAAGTAGTGGTGTGAAGAATAAATAGTGGAGTAGTGTGAAGTTGTGAAGTAGTAGTGGTGTGCACAAGTTATGAAGAAGGTGTGCCAAGTCGTGAAGAAGTTGTGAGATTGGTTCTAGCTAGGATTAGAACTCGACATTTAGCTTAGTGTCGTTAATTGGTGTAAGCAAAAGTTATGTAAGGTTTTCTCTACCATAAGGGAGGTTGTTGACATAGTGAAGAAAACCCTCGAGTAGGTGACTCGGGGAGTGGAGTAGGGCAAGGAAGCTGTCATTGTAGCCGAACCACTATAAATCCTTTGTCTCGCGGTTAGATCTTTCCAACTCTAACTTACTAATTAGCTTACTTACTTACATCTCGTATATAGCTATAATTGTCTATATTATGCATGTGTTGATTGTACATATTTAGCTTACTTCGTTATTACTTTTCATACCTCGATATAATTATTCATATTGTTCAAGACTTGAATTCACATAAGATCGAATCAAAGTTTTAAGAGTAAACAAGACTTTAAAACTAAACTATGTTTTCATAAATAAAAAGGGACGTAAAAATACCTATCTATATTGTTATTGTTTACTTGCGTAGATATTAATTCTTATAAGTCATACTCATCCATATTGTTATTATTTACTTGCGTAGATATAAGTACTTATAAGTATACATGTATTGATCTCACATAAACTAGAAACAAAGTTTTGTTTTAAACAACTAAGTTTTCATAAAATTAAAAAGACGTAAAACTATTCAACCCCCCCCCCCTTCTAGTTTTCCACAATTAGCATCAGAGCTACGTTAAACAAGATTTTTAAAATATACTGTATTTTAAAACTTGTATCGATCTATGGAATCGGAAAAATATTTAGAAGGGCAATCTATGCAGAGACCACCACTATTTGAAAGTGATGGATTTTTATATTGGAAAAATAGATTCGAAACTTATGTGAAATCGAAAGATCTTGATCTTTGGCATGTCATTACCTTTGGTGATTTTCCCCCTATTCAATATAATTTTGAAACTAAAATGGATGAAATTGTATCTTTTGAAAAACAAAATGATGATTTGAAAAGGAAAGTGGCAAAAAATAATGATGCTAAAATGGTTATTTATAATGCGTTACCACGCAAAGAATATGAAAGAATTTTTATGTGTAAAACCGCAAAAGAAATTTGGGATTCGTTACTAATCACTCACCAAGGTAATAGTCAATTTAAAGATAATAAAATAGATCTTCTTGTTCAACAATATGAACAATTTACGATTCCGGAGGAGGAATCAATAGATAATGCTTTTGCTAGGTTTAACACTATCATCACAAGTTTAAAAGCACTTGATGAGAATTTTTCTAGTAAAAATTTTGTTAGGAAATTTCTTAGGGCTCTTCATCCAAAATGGCGAGCTAAAGTTACAGCGATTGAAGAATCGAAGAACTTGTCAACTCTTCAACTTGATGAGTTGATCTGCAACCTGAAAGTCTACGAAGCAATAATAAAGAAAGACTCCGAGATGGTCAATGGAAAAAGAGAGCAAAGCAAGTCAATTGCGTTGAAAGCTAGGAAGGAATCTAGTAACGAGGATAGCTCAACCTCCGAAAGTGATGACGAAGAATATGCGATGGCCGTAAGAGACTTCAAGAAATTCTTCAAAAGGTGAGGTAGATTCGTTAGACAACTGCATGATGAAAGGAAAGCAAACCAAAGAAATAAAGATGACAAAAATGGCAAAAGTGATAGGAAGTGCTTCAAATGTGGTGATCCAAATCATCTCATCGGAAAATGTCCAATGATGCCAAGAGATCAAAATCAAAAGGCGTTTGTTGGAGGAGCTTGGAGTGATAGCGATGACGATGAAAAAGAAATCACAAATGAGGAGAAGTGTCTTATGGCTAAGACATCAAGGGAGGTACGTTTCGAAACCGAATACTTTAGTGACGAAAATTTATTATTAGACGAAAAAGACCTAGATAGTGAATATAATAGGTTATGCAAAATAGGTCAAAAGGTTATAGCTAAAAATAAGTCACTAAAACATATTAATAATCAATTAGAAAATGAAGTACTCTAATTAAAAATTAAACTACAACATGAAATTTTCAAACTTGACAAGTTTAAAAATAGTAGTAACTCACTTAAGAAAATAATAAGTGTTCAAGAAACTTTGGGAGATAAAACCGGTCTAGGATTCGACTTAACTAATGTTTCAACTAGTAAAAATAAAAATGAAAAGTTTGAATGTGAATCTAGTAAACAAAAACCATTAGACTCAAAACATAAGTATGTACCTATAAAAGATAGAAAAATACCTATTGCGAGTGATGAGGAAGTAAAAAGTTTTTATAAACCATCATTAAAAGCCAAAACCGGATTTTCTAAACTAAAATTAAGATCTAAAACTCCACCTCCAAATAGACCAAATAATCCTCATCCTCGGTCTAAACCCCTCAACATAGGAGAAATCAAGGTAGACAAAACTTTTCTAATAATAGTCACCCAATGTGGTTTTATCCATATCAACCAAGCTTTAGCCCATGGGGAATATTTCCACCATACATGCATCCTAGTCAATTGCAAACCATGTTTGGTTCAAACAACTTTGGACCAATGAGACCATGGGAACCAAGTGGCTAAGTTGTCACTTTTGAAAAATATTGGTATCTCATCTACAAATGGCTTCTATAAGTCAACATGGCATCTTGAAGTGTTTGAAGAAAATTTATTGAAGACTAAAAGGTACGCGTTTCTTTTAAGTTCATCGTTAAAATTTATATTCTTAGATTAACAACTAGTTAGATTAATGCTTAGTTATATAGCTAGTTATACTTACTTACTCACGCATAATGAACCCCTCTTAGTTGGCTTTCCTAGGATTATAATAAAATTGTTCGTTATCGAATAACATAGAAAATGGAAATCTTCTATGTCCACTAGTAGAAAACTCATGGTGATGAAGTGAAACGAGTCAAGTGGATTAATTATTAACATAGAAGTAAGATTAGATTTCTCGTGTTAGAAAACTATGGATGAAACAAGCTCTCGTAGACTATGGAATTAAGTTAGATAAGTGTGTGACAACAAAGGAGCTATAGAAGTTAGGATATACCCTATTCAACACTCCTACATCAAACATATAGAACAACTTCATCAATCACTTATGATCATAGATTATGTAGAAAAGGTAGCTTTGGAAGATAACATTGCCGATATGTTTACCAAACCCCTTAAGCATGAACTATTTAATCACTTGCGTTTAGGATTAGGAATGATGGGGCAAATTGATTAAATTCTTAGAATACTTATAATCTTCTGAAAAATCAAAGTTTTGAAAATTTCTTTTCTGTCAGATGGGCGGACCCCTTAAATTCATAAGGGCGGCCCCCTTAAACATTAAGGGGACCGGCCATCTGAGAAATAAATTTCCAAGTTTTCTCTACTTTTTCACTAATCTGAGCCTAGGATTCTATTTTGCACAAAATCAGGAATTGGGATATTTTGTTATTGCATCAATATGTTTTCAAAGGAAACCCCAATTCAATTTTTAAAATCATTCTCACGTTTAGGAGAACTCATTGTTGAATAATGATAAAAACGTTTCTCTATCAAACCATGCACAATAGTCTCACTCTCGTTGTCTATATATATATATATAATCCAATATATACATATACATGACACTTAGAAGTGAGCAAAGCTAAATCAAGGAGATCAAGGATCGTTTCTTAGGAAAATTTGTTTTTCTTTTATAGGAGTCGAAACGATCTTAACTCCGTATTTGTTTCATATAGGCTTACACTAGAACAAAATCAAGAATTACACTATCACATTTGTTCCATCACTAGTGTCTCACTCATTAGTTTTTTTTGCCCTTGCACTAAGTTAGTCATGTTAAGTAGAATGCCTTAATTGCTTGATCTATTACTTTATTAAGTGTGCATGCATGCATAGTTGTAATTATATTACATGCTAATTTGCCTATCTATATACTTTTCATGCATATTTCATTGAGATAATACATGCATAGTTGCCTAAAGAGTTGGACTTGCAGAAAACCAAACCTCTAAAGAAACCCCTCTCTGAAAATCTCCTGCCAAAAACACTTCTCTGGCATTCTGTGAACCTGGCCCTGGGCGGCCCCCTTAAAGATCAAGGGCGGCCCCCTTAAAATTAAGGGGACCGGCCTATGATTAAGGGGGCCGGCCACCTGAAGCACGAGGCTCACAGATTGCTTTCTGCTCTTTAGCCCATTTCATCCTATTTTGATTCTCCACTTCCTAAATACACAAACACATTTTACCTAGCCAATACAACACATATTATCCTTCCATAAAAAGCCCATCGAACCAAATGATGTTGTCAAACATCCAACACTAAATTCCTCCTATATCCCCAACTATACACACAACCCTCAAGATCACTCAAAAGAACCCTTTCTCAATCCTCATAATGGTCAAGCATCTACCTATGCTCCCATCTACATACCTACATTTCATCTATCTCCTCGAAACAATCCTTTTATTGAAAAACATCAACCTCCAAACAATAATCAATATTACACCTCACTCTCTTTTCCACCAACATTACAAAATTCCTTCATCATCATCTTCCTTGTAAACCTTGAAGTTTCGTGAAGAACTTGATCAACTCCATGATCTTCGTGATCTCAATACTATGCACCTTGCACAACACAATTTGCATCACACACCTTCCTCGCCATACTAAAATTACTTACCTCACTCATCCTCACACAATTACTCCATCCACATTCGTTTCCATCCTTACTCCCAAAAACACACTTTCATCTCACCTATATAATTCATATGAAGAGCATACTCAATCTCAAAACAACAATCCCAATCTCACTCCCAACACCTCACACTTTGGTCAAACTACCAATCCACTATACAAAACATCCTCCACTCATGAAACATCCCATTCTTCCATACATTCATCCTCATCCATTCATGATTACCCAAATGAAACCTCTCTTTTGTCTCAACAAGACAATCTCACAATCACCCTCACTAACGAAATTCCACATTCACCCAACTCATTTCTTCCAAATGATCCTTTTGAGGAACATACTCAATCTTTAAACAACAACCATCAAAACTCATCCATACATGAAACCTATGTTCCATGTTCAATCCACAATCAATAATCACAATCCAACTCCACCATCTTCTGAACATAAAAAGTTCGTTGAAGAACTTAAAGAAGCACATGAGCTTAGTGCTCTTCTTGCTTTACATCTTGCTTAAAGCAATTTGGATCAACAAACTTCATCCACCAACTCATCACCACCCAACAACTTGATCCATCTTGAGAATCATGTCAACAATTGTTCTTGTTGCATTTTTCTCCAAAAACAAAACATGGCCATAAATGAACACCTCACTTGGATTGAGTATCTCCTCATTAGGTCTTCTCCAACATCATCCATAACACTAGACACCAATCCTCAAGCAAATCCCTCCGCTCCAAACTTACCACCTAACTCTTCAAATTCTACAAAAACCATTCCCACAAAAGTCTACCTTTCCTAAATCCAATTACCATGTTTCCCATCTCCAAAAATAAAATCATTTCAAACCTTTTGTGTTCTAAGCAAGTCCAAGAGACCTCAAGTTGGCAACTTAGTATTATCTAGTGTAATTTGCTAAAAAGAAAAAAAAAAAAAAAATATATATATATATATATATATATATATATATATATATATATATATATATATATAAATATATATATATATATATATATGATTATGTTTTCAACATAATTATTAATGAATATTTCTTGTTTTTTTTACCATGCATTCTTGTTAGTTACTTCATATTTATTGCATGCATATATATATATATGTTGCTTGTGCTCTAAATATTTTTGCAAGCATTCCATATCTCGATCTCTTATGACCTCAAAACGAGGGGGAGTATACTTCTAGGGGGAGCTATACATTCATCGGGATAACCTTTTTGATGTTAAAAAAATGGGGGAGAAGTGATATAAACTCACACTAAAAACTTGCATATATATTAATTTATAGTTTAATGAGTTTAGATTTTGTAATCATCAAAAAGGGGGAGATTGTTGATATAAATAATGTATAAAAACGTTATTAATATTTTTCGGTATCCTTAAGTTTTGACGATCACAAAATATAAGAACATTAAACGCAAAGTTAATACGTAAACAAGTTTTATGCAAGTTTATATCATCTCATCCAAGATAATCACTTAAGGTATGAATAAACAAGTGACTAATACATTTTATGATCAAAGGGATGTTTATTTAAATAATACAAAGTTTATAAAATTAAATAAACTTATTATATATTTTTGAAAAACATTTTTGGTAATAAAGGAAAATGTTTAATTCATAGTAAATATATGAATTCAAATTTTTAACCAAAATCAGTTAGTTTTTCACCAAATAAACTATTCCCACTAAAAGACAGATTTTCTGGCCGTTACAGCTGGGCGGCCCCTTTAATTTTAAGGGGGCCGGCCATGAATTAAGGGGGCCGGCCACGCTCCTCTGTCAGAAATTTTCTCCTATAAATACCACCTCAAACCTGGTATTTTTCCCACCTCTTGCACAAAAATTTTCAGATCCAAATCTCTCTAAACATCCTCCTAAAAACCCTTTGATCATATAATTGTTAATCCTTGTTTCAAGTGATTCATTCCCTCACCTCTCATCTCTCAAAGTGCAAGAGAAGAATACTCCTTCAACATCAAGTTGTGAAGTATTGTAGATTTGTGTATATAGTCTAGTTGTTGTGTACATTCATTGTAAAGGTGTGATAGTAGTGTAACTAGATAGATCTAGGAGTAGAAGTTGTGAATAGAAGTAGTGAGGTATACGTAGTGGTGTGAAGAAGAAGTCGTAGAGTAGTGTGAAGTTGTGAAGTAGTAGTGGTGTGCACAAGTTGTGAAGAAGGTGTGCCAAGTCGTGAAGAAGTTGCGAGATTGGTTCTAGCTAGGATTAGAACTTGACATTTAGCTTAGTGTCGTTAATTGGTGTAAGCAAAAGTTGTGTAAGGTTTTCTCTGCCATAAGGGAGCTTGTTGACATAGTGAAGAAAACTCTCGAGTAGGTGACTCGGGGAGTGGAGTAGGGCAAGGAAGGTGTCCTTGTAGCCGAACCACTATAAATCCTTTATCTCGCGGTTAGATCTTTCCAACTCTAACTTACTAATTAGCTTACTTACTTACATCTCGTATATAGCTATAATTGTCTATATTATGCATGTGTTGATTGTACATATTTAGCTTACTTCGTTATTACTTTTCATACCTCGATATAGTTGTTCATATTGTTCAAGACTTGAATTCACATAAGATCGAATCAAAGTTTTAAGAGTAAACAAGACTTTAAAACTAAACTATGTTTTCATAAATAATAAGGGACGTAAAAATACTTGTCTATATTGTTATTGTTTACTTGCGTAGATATTAATTCTTATAAGTCATACTCATCTATATTGTTATTATTTACTTGCGTAGATATAAGTACTTATAAGTATACATGTATTGATCTCACATAAACTAGAAACAAAGTTTTGTTTTAAACAACTAAGTTTTCATAAAATTAAAAAGACGTAAAACTATTCAACCCCCCCCCCCCCCCGTTCTAGTTTTCCACATAACTAACTTGTTTAAAGCTTCTTTTATTTGAGAAAGTTGAGTTTTTATAGCTTTAACACTTTCTTTACGACTTTCCCATCGAGTAGCACACAATGATTTTAAAGTTAATTCATCAATATACTCGTGTAAAAGACTCTATGGAAAACTAGAAGGGGGGGGGGGTTGAATAGTTTTACGTCAATTTGGATTTTAAAAACTTAGTTTTATAAAATCTTTGATACAAGATTTATTGTAAAAATCTACTCAATCTAAATGATCAAGTTTACTAGTTTATGTGTATGTCTATATTGTATCTTTTTAGATTATTTATAAAACTTTATTTTGTGAATGATTCTTTTATTTGAACTTTGTGTGAAATCAATTTTAGCACAATATCACAAGCTACAACTAGATGCAAATATATATGAGTATGCAAATAATAAAGATGTAAATGAAATAATGAGCAAGAGATGGAAAGATCAAACCAAGACAAAGCGGATTTATAGTGGTTCGGCTAAAAGGTCTCCTTCCTTGCCCTACTCCACTCCTCGAGTCCCTTACTCGAGAGTTTTATTCACTAACACAACGAACTCCCTTTTGGCGGAGAAACCTTACACAACTTTTGCTTACACCGATTAAAGACACTAAGCTAAATGTCGAGTCCTAATAGTAGCTAGAACCAATCTCACACCACTACACACCTTCTTCACAACTTATGCACACCACTAATACTACACAACTTCTCACACCTTCACAACTTCTTCTTCACAACACAACTATTTCTTCACTACTTCTATTCACGACTACTAACTCACCTAGATCTATCAATCGCACACCTTGTAAACCTTTACAAATAATTTACACAACACCTAACTATATACACAACTCTTCAATACTTCTAAACAAGATGTTGAAGAAGTATTCTTCTCTTGCACTTTGAATGAGGATGGATTGTATCACTTGAAAACAAAAACTAATATGTTTATGATCAAAGGTTTTAGGAATATGGTTTGAGAGAATTAGAACAGAAAGTTTTTATGCAAAAGGTGAGGAAAAAATTCAGATTTGAACCAGTATTTATAGGCAAAGAAACCTGACACAGGAGCGTATGCCAGCCCCCTTAATTGTGTGCTGGCCCCCTTAAAATTAAGGGGGCCGCCCCTTATAATTAAAGGGGCCGCCCTTGTGAAACGGCCAGATTCTTTGTCTTTTTCTAGGGAAAGTTTATTTGGTGAAAATTTAACTGAATTTGGTTAAAATTTTGTATTCATATATTTATTATGAAATAAACATTTTCCTTTAATTACCAAAAGTGTTTTTCTTAAATATATAAAATGTTTATACCATTTTATATAATTTGTAATTAGTAAATAAACCTTCCTTTGATCATAAAATGTATTAGACACTTGTTTATTCATACCTTAAGTGAATTAGTTTGATATAATGATATTTTGTCACTAAATACTTATTTACGTAAAGATTTTACGTTTAATGATTTTATATTTTGTGATCATCAAAACATAGGGATATCAAAAAATATTAAATAACGTTTTTACGCATTATTTATATCAACAATGTCTCCCTTTTTGATGATTACAAAATCTGAACTCATTAAATCAAAAATTATTATGTATGCAAGTATTTATTGAGTTTTATATCACTTCTCCCCCCTTTTTGTGAACATCAAAAAGGTTGTCCTGAAGTTGGATGAGCTCCCCCTTGATGTGTACTCCCCCTCGATTTAAGATTACAAGACAAGTCGAGATATGGAATGCTTGCAAAAATATTTAGAACCTACAATATATATGCATGCAGCAATTATATATATGATTAAAACAAGCAATATAAGCATGGAAGGAAACACTTCATTAATATGGATGAAAATACAAGCAACATGCATCCAAGATGCATGAATAATACAACTAATAAGCTAAAGCCTTAAGGGCTTACAATCAACCAAAACTCTAATAGAAATGTTTTTCCTAGAGCTTGTTCATCAAAATGGTTAAAAACAATGTTAATACAAATATCGCCTAAAAACGTTATTTATATTTTACGATCTTTGCTAAGTTTTGTTAATGACAAAGTCTGAACTTTAGCTATTAGTAAATCATCACTTTAGTGTTTAAGTCTTGTTTAAACTAAGGTTTACATTTCCTTTTAAACAAAACATTGTTTTTATTTCTTTAATTAGAAAGTGTCTTGTCACATCATTCATTTATGGCAAGCTTGTGTATTTGACTTGCCATAACATCTTACACATTTTTGGAAGCTTTCCAAATTGGATTTAATGTGTTTGACTAGTTGTTGTTGATGTGACTTTGGTTGGTTTGTGTTATTTATTGTAAAAAACCTACTGCAAGCCTGGCGGAACCCATCTGAGGGTTCCGCCAGACCTGCTGTTTGTTTTACTATAAATACCAAGCCACTTGTTTGTTTTGTGCTATCACTTTAGGTCATATTTTCATATACTCTCTCAACTAACTCAGTAACATTTGACTTGTGTGATCCTCTTATGTAGCAAGAGACTTCACAAGACCATTCAAGAAGTTACAAGCTTCAACTCTAAAGTTGCAAGTCTTGTTAGCTTTGTCATGTATAATCTTTGGTAGTTTATACTTCATTTGTATCATGTATGTAGAAGTGATCGGTTAGTATTTATGGCCTCAAAATACATAGTGTGTCGGGAGTTGTTGTACCCTTGTAAAAGAACTAACGGGAGTGGTTGTACCCTTGGTAAAGAACTCGACATCTAGCTTAGTGTCGGTAAAAGTGTAAGCGATGATGGGAGTGGTTGTACCCGTGTAAAAGAACTCGACATCTTGCTTAGTGTCGGTAAAAGTGTAAGCGACGTTGTAAAGGTTTCTCCACCGGGAAAGGAGCTTGTTGATTAGTGCTTATAACTCTCGAGTTGGAAACTCGGGGCGTGGATGTAGGGCAAGGAAAAAGAGTCCTTGTAGCCGAACCACGATAAACAATCGTGTTGTGGTTTGATCATTTCTTTCTTTATCTTTGCTTATTACATATTGTCTTTAGTTAGAATTGCTAATCACACGTAAAGCTTTTCAAAGAATTAAACAAGTAAAGTTGTGTTTATATCTTTAAACAAACGTAAAGCTTTTCAAAGAACTAAACAAATAAAGTTAGGATTGTTATTCACACGTAAAGCTTTTCAAAGAATTGAGCATGTTAAGTTGTGTTTATATCTTTAAATAAACGTAAAGTTTTTTTAAAGATAATCAAGTTAAAAAGCGGTAAACTATTCAACCCCCCTTCTAGTTTTCCACAATTGGCATTAGAGCTACGTTACTCAAGATCTTTAAAATATAGTGTATTTTAAAACTTGGATCGATCCATGGATTTTGAAAATCTCAAAGAAGGGAAACCTATTCAAAACCCACTGCTATTGAAAAAGAAAACTTCCTTGAATGGAAAAGTATATTTGAAAACTATGTAAAATCAATTGATCAAGATCTTTGGCATATTATTTCTATTGGCGATTTCAAACCAACGTAAACAAGTTTTTGAAAACCAAGTTGACTATTCTAAACTTGATAAAAATACTAAAGCTAATATAATGATTTATAAAGCTTTATCAAGTACCGAATATGAAAGAATGTATTTTTGTCAAATGGCTAATGATATTTGGAAAAATATAATCAACTTTCATCAAGAAATATGTCAAGTCAAAGATGATCAATTTGATCTTACATATGAATTAGAAGTTTTAGAAAAACTAATAGATAGACACTTAGTAGAAGTTAATACATGTGCTACTAGTTTAAATGTTTTAAATGAAGGTATAAGTGAAGATGAGTACGTGTGTCTTGATGAACTTGCTTGCGAATCATGGAATGAAACGGATATAGACGAAGACAATGATCCGGTGGGTAATTGTCAATTTATTGAAACAACAAGCAAGGTACATGTTGAAACTAAATTTTTTTGCTTTGACACATTTATCTTAGAATTTTCTAAATTAGAAAATGAGTCTAAACTTTTAGGTAACATGAACCTAAAAACTATCTTTAACAATGAGTCTTCAAAATTCTTTGTGAATAACTTTGAAAAGGAAATCTTGTTAGAAGATAAAATGTCTAGACTTGAGAGTAATGTTGAAATTGATCTAGAATGTAAATTATGTCTAGATTACAAACATGAGATTAAAAAGCAAAATGAAAAAGGAAAAATGCTTACTAAATTTGAAGAAAGTTCAAAAGCTCTTGTATGTTGTTTAAAGAGTCAAAAGTCATTTAGAGATAGAACCGGATTAGGATTTAACTCTAATGAACTATCAACAAGTAAAACAAAGCAAGTTGTGTTTAACTTAGGATAGAATTGGAGGAGTAATTCTATCTCTAGTAGAAGCTCATGATAAAAAGATAAAGATATCATGTTCAAATATTTTTACGTGTTTGTCTAACCTTCTTGGATTCATAAGTATTTGAGTTTAGCTTTTCTATGAGTCAAGATTATTTGCTTTATGATTATCTTCTTGATGGCTAATCTATGGAGCTTAAAAGGTAAACGTCTCTTCAACTCACCTTTCAGTGTTTCATATTGATTAGTATTAAGTTCTATCATGAGTGATACTAGTAGTTTTTACTCTAAGATGGTTATATTGTGTAAGTAACAATAAGGATTAGATCCTTTGTGATTAAAGGACTTAGACACTACTTTTAGTAGAAGATATAAGGTGTTTTACTTCTTTTAACCTTCGGGAAAAGACACGAGTAACTCTTGAGTGAGTCTTACTTAATACTTGTCTACAAGTGAACTAACTAAGAATCTCCTAAGTGATGAGACAACCAACACTTTTGTGATGCTTGCAAATCTAGCAAAACCACAACATTTCATAGATATTTGTAGTACAACGTCTTTTGACATTATACCTTACATTTTCAATTGTGTCTTAAATTCAACCATTCTTTTGTTAAAATTTCATATAAGACACACAAAGAAAAATAAATCATTTGAATTCATTAGGATGATTGGGAGAAAATGATTTATAAACATCTAGGATTTTCACATCAAATTTGACCCATAGTCTTATGACGTTGCATCTCTTGGACATTTACACTCATAGTGATTTAAGTAAATACACCCAAAGAGTTGAGGAGTCATTGAATCTAACATTCGATGAAAGACCACCTCCTTCTAAGATATCATCTTTGGTAGATGATGACTTAGTCGAAAGTCCAAAATTGATAAGACAAGTAAGTCAAGATCAATAACAAGGAAGATGAACTATTAAGATTGAAAAACAACATCCCTTTCGTCTTGTGTCAAACAATGAGTCAAGTAATATTGACAAGGTCATAAAAACTTGATTCATAAGTCATAGTTGTGATTTAAACAAATTTGATAAAATGTATTTTTGGACATTAGAGTAAAGCAACCATTAAAATAAAATGGGTCTTTTAAAATAGAAATTAATGTAAATCTATCAAAGATTTTTTTTCTAAGCAAGCTCCAAAAGCAAAGGATAATCACTCAAAGACATTCCTAGTTATTCACATGTTCACAATGATTAAGTCCTTTATGACTTATCAAGAATGAGATTAGTAAATCTGTAGGTAAAACTAAACATAGAGAAATGCTTGGAAGTTTACTTATTCTCACAACGAATAAATCCAACATTATGTTTAGTGCTTGTCTATGTGCTCGTTCTTTTTAGAGAAGATCCTAAAACAACTCTCTCAAAAGAGCTTGTTTGGATTCATCATAAGGTACTACACAACTAGGATTATGGTATCCCAAAAGAACGGGAATAGAAACCATAGTGTATGCCAAATGGAATTATGTCGGTAATAAGTGGATAAGAAAAGCCCAAGTGGTACTTGCACTTTTTTACTTACTTACCCAATGATTCTCCAAAATGCGTAAGGTTCTCAAATTAGTATCGGATGGAGAAGCACATCAACAAGCTCCGCTTGAACAGGCAAATTCATGTCAACAACGGAATTCTTCTATCAACATCGTTATCCCTTCAACAAAGGAAGCATCGACTTCAGCAACAATTCAATCCATTATGTTCTTTATTGACATATGGTGATCCATCATCATCACCTTGGTAAAAATGTTCATTGAGGAACGTCTTAACTAAGAAAGTCTTATACGTTAACCATTCTATCAACGTTTTTACAAAACCTCTTGAATGAGAAGCATTCATCATCCCTAGGCTTAGTCAAAGACTCATAAGACCTAAAACCTTAGTTTTGAACATTAGGATAAAACCACAAAAATCAAGACAATTCCTTTTGAATTTTCCCTGCAGTACCCACGGAACCCTCAGACCATACGGGCGGAACCCTCCCTTTGGTTCCACCTGGTCCGCCAAATCTGCAGGATGTTTTATTTTTAATTTCTAAACCAAACACCCTCTTAACTTAATCATTCACTTTTCAAACAGCCATCACCCTCTCAAAAACACATAACCATATGTAATTTAGGGCTTTCAATCTAACCTCTTCAAATCCAATCAACTTTGTAAGTATTCTAATCATAATTGCATTTTTGATTCAAGTATTACATTCTTATTTACATTCATTAACTAGAATCTTAGGGTTTATGCATAGAACTTTTTGGTTCATGAAAAACTTGGTTGCTAACCAATCATGCCTTCCATTAGTTAAGAATTGTATCCTTTTTGTTGTTATTTTGATTTGCCAAACACACCAAGTGCATTGTATTTCAAAAATTACAATTCACAACTAGAACACAACTCTTCACCACATTGTTAAAACAAATGAAAAACGTTATTGAAACATCACGTGCATATTGTCTCTTGAATGCTAAAGGGGATACATAACTAATATGTATTTTCGGGTACATTTAATCGAAGACACATTCAATTAGGAAAGTCTTGGTTATCGTTTGTTTTTAAAACAAAATTTGCATAACAAAACAATTTAGGCATAAAAAAATGAGTCAAGATAACCAAGTCTCCACATTGTTTGCATATAGAAACACATTAGAACATCCACATTGTTAAAAGTCATTAACATAAAATTCTGTGTTTTCTAGGAATCAACATGCCTCCCGCAAATTTCTCCGATCACAAGGAAACCCTTAAGTACATACCCAAACACCATAGGACCAAAGGTCTTACTAAAGATCAGGTTGAAACCTTTAAGAGTCTAGAAAAACGCTATGTTCATGAAGGAAGAACCATTGATCCATCCTTCCTAGAAGGAATATCCATTCGCCAAAACTTTGCCGCAATCAACTTTGATTGCCTTCTAGACATCGATGAGCAAATTTGCCCTAGGTTCATCTTAGAATTCTATGCAACCTTAACTCTTTACTTCGATGACGATGGTGAATTCTCACTAACCTTTAAAACCAATCAAATACTAAACATCATATCCTTGAAAGATTTTGCAACAATTCTTGGTGTCCCTAATGTTGGTACATGTCTCTACACGGATAAGTGGCCTCTTTCTATTCTTGACTCCATTGAGCATTTTCATCCATACGACACTCCTCTTGCGAATAAGGAAGCAATTCGTGAGCATCTATTTGTTAGAACCTCAACAACTAGGAAGAATCGTTCGGGTAAAGAGGTAGATAAGGACCCTTTTGGTATGGAAATCAATGAGCTCAAACCAAAATTTAAGAAATGGGAAGAAATTCTTAGAGCCAACGTTATAAGCTCCATAGGAAATAGAGATCATGTCAACACATGTCTTAGCTACATGCTCTATAGCATTTCCACCGGTCAACCTTTTAACTTAGCCTATTACCTCGCCAAAAGAATGGCCGACATACCCTTGGTAGGAACAACCGCTCTTCCTTATGGAATGCTTCTCACCCGCCTCTTTAGAGCAATCTCACCCATTCCTCCTAAAGATAATGGAATGTGCCTTGACTATTCTCTCGTTCCTCACATCTTCGTCCCTCTAAGTGATAAACGAGTTTTCAAAGCTAAGGGCAAACATACTCGCTCACCTTCACAATCATCATCATCATCCGATATGAGCGAGGACGATAAACTTCCTAACTCTAATTTACCTCCTTTAGACTACCTTCAAGAACTCCCCATCATTGACAATGAATCCGAAGAGTTCAAGCAAACCAAAGGAATTTTCAAGTGCTTTGGAAGGTACCTAAGCAAGCTCAATAAAAAGATAGACCGGTTGTGAGAAGCGTGATTAAGGAGTGTTTGGCTTACGACGGTTTTAGAACCTTGTATGTGTTAAACTATGTGATTTGTATTGTTTTTCACGTTCATATTTTATTACGTTTGTCGGAACATGTTTTGAATGAGCTTTTATGCATAATGACAATATTTGAAGTGTTTGTCAATTTTTATGCTTATCGTAAATTTCACTAAGTTTAGTGAAAATCGCTAGCCCCCGGTCAAAGTCCAATGGTATGCGTGTTTACATGTCCATTTTTTGCATTTCCTAACCAGATATGCATTATATTTTTGATTTTAGGAGTTTTCGAAAAATTTGAAAATCATCTCGCGGGTCAAATTAGTGGACTGTCTCATTTTTGGGGTCTGACGGATCTGGCGGTACCCTAGATTGGGTTCCGCCAGTGTAATTTCTGGGCAACCCAGTAATGGCCCATCGGACCAGACGGAACCCAAAACAGGGTTCCGCCTATGTATCGCGAGGGTTCCGCCAGTTACCTGCAGAAAATTTGAGTCATTTTTCTTAAGTTCAAAACTTGTAAAGTGTCAAACCATTTTCTTTAGTGAGAAACATCTTCCCTTACCTCCAATAACCATATTAGGACAACTCTCACTCACTAAAACAATTAGGAAGTCACTTCCCGCCAAAAGTTCAAATCCAAACATAACTAACCCAAGGAACCCTTTTAAAGGATCCTTCAAATCATTGGAACATTTTCAACCAAACCACTTCCCATGATCACAAAGCATTGAGTGCATATGTTGGTCTTTCACTCCACCCAATTCCATTGGATTGACATCCAATGATTTGACATGTTCATGAAAATTTTCCTAATCATTTGAAACCTTAATCTTTGTATGGTAGAACATCAAATCCAAACACCCATTCCAACATCTCTTCCACCCTATAAATTTGAAAGTTTTGCAACAATTCAAATCACACCATCACCATCAAAATTTCCTCTCTCAAAACCTCATAACCACTCCTTTGCAATGACTAAATCCAACACCTAATCCAAATCATCAAAATCTTTGGCAAAAACCACTAAGATTAATGTTAAATCTTGTTGCTTCAACAAAACCGTCAAGTCAAGCTCATCATCTTCAAGTGATGCTTCACTTAACATTTCTTCACCTATCCAAGATTTCCTTAACCTTACTACCTCAACACCATCCTCAACATCTTACAACACCAATGTGATCACTATTCATGATTTGCTTAATCTTGCTACTCCAACACCCTCTCCACCACATTGCAACACCAACATAGCCACTATTCCACCAACAACTAGACCTTCAAGCAATTCAACATCACCATCTCAACAAGCTCAACCATCAAGAACTCTATCACCCCAATCACCACCACTTACACCAATGGAACTCTTCCATACACCACCAACATCACCACTACCCTATTTGGAAACATTAGAAGACCTATCACCTAAATCATTAAACCCAACATCCTTGTCACTCTTTGACACCATTGCTCAAATGGAAACCCAACAACAACCTAGTGAGCAATTAGATGATGGACCCCATCAACCATCATTGGTAGAACGGTTGGCTTACCGTTATGCTAGACCACCAATTTTTCCAAATGATCAAGGTCATACACACTCACAATCATTTGTGTTTCACCCAATTTACAAAGACCTTCATGGTAATCCTTCCGGCGAGCCAAGCTTCCGCCATTTTGTTCAAAACCAACAACCACAACAACAACAACCATCACCACAAGAACATTCCCAACAATTTGAATCTCTACTTTCTTCTTATAAGAAAATAGAAGCATCCATATGGGAAAAACCTCCAAACCTTAATGAAGAGATTGACACTCATTTAAACCACCTTCATGCCTTCAAACGTATGGTTGACTCTCAAATCAACCATATTATGGTTTTACAAACAACACTACTCTCAACTAATGAAGGAAGCAAAAACATATCTCAACCATCCACATTTGCTCCTTCAAGTTCAAACCATCCACCACCAATAAATCAAACCTCTCTTCCACCAAACTTTCCCCGCCATGGTTGCGGACATTGCGAAAGAACCGCTCACATTAGTGAAGGATGTCGAAGGGAAATTCGCGAGCTATCCGAAGAAATGAGGTTTATACTAAACCACATTTTGGATAATCTACAATCCTTGTCTCACCCACCTCAACCTTAGGGTCTCCAAAATGAAACAAAATCGTTCCTTTTGGAAAATGTTTCCCATTTAAACCAACAAACCAAAACCGTGTCACCCTCTCAACCTTCAAAATAAAGCCCGCTACAACCTCCAACACACATTTTCATCCTTAAACAACCTTAGCCTTGTTTTTGGAAAATGTTTCTCATTAAGGAAAATGATGATTTCCTTGTAGCGTTTTATGTTCTTAGTTTATTTTTAGTTTTTCTTTATTTTAAGAAGTAGGATGATGTCGTCCTAATTTCTTGTCTTTGACTTTTTAAGAGTCAAAATTTTACATGAAATGAATTTATTTCTACTACAAGGTTGACCATTTAGGTATAATGAGTAAACTATACCTTGCTATGGTAGCATACATATATCTTGTGTTTTAGAAACTAACCTTTCTTTTTGTAGGATTATTATCCATGTTTTCTTTCCTTGATACTCCATTTAGGGGAGTAATATTCAAGGGGGAGCATGAGTGTTGCATTATTCCACTTCACAACTCTTAGTTGTGTTCTAGACATGAAATGCTTTCATGACTTGTCTTGTGTGGCAACTAACATTTTGTTTTGTAGTGTCAAAATCCATGTCTCCTCTCTTAGCACTCCATTTAGGGGGAGTATCGTCCAAGGGGGAGCAAGTGCATACTTCCGCTTCGCTACTCTTCTTTTTGTTTCGACAAAAAGGGTGAGAATTTATACATAAACTTGTTTCAAATTTTTTTTTCTTAACTCTTGCAAAAACAAGTTTTTATACTAACTTTATAAAACTTAACACTAAAACTAGTGGCCTACTTATAAATAAAGTTTATGTTTTGTCATCAACAAAAAGGGGGAGATTGTTAATACAAATATCGCCTAAAAACGTTATTTATATTTTACGATCTTTGCTAAGTTTTGTTAATGACAAAGTATGAACTTTAGCTATTAGTAAATCATCACTTTAGTGTTTAAGTCTTGTTTAAACTAAGGTTTACATTTCCTTTTAAACAAAACATTGTTTTTATTTCTTTAATTAGAAAGTGTCTTGTCACATCATTCATTTATGGCAAGCTTGTGTATTTGACTTGCCATAACATCTTATACATTTTTGGAAGCTTTCCAAACTGGATTTAATGTGTTTGACTAGTTTTTGTTGATGTGACTTTGGTTGGTTTGTGTTATTTATTGTAAAACCTACTACAAGCCTGGCGGAACCCTGGGGGTACACGGGCGGAACCCATCTGAGGGTTCCGCCGTATCCGCCAGACCTGCTGTTTGTTTTACTATAAATACCAAGCCACTTGTTTGTTTTGTGCTATCACTTTAGGACATATTTTCATATACTCTCTCAACTAACTCAGTAACATTTGACTTGTGTGATCCTCTTATGTAGCAAGGGACTTCACAAGATCATTCAAGAAGTTACAAGCTTCAACTCTAAAGTTGCAAGTCTTGTTAGCTTTGTCATGTATAAGCTTTGGTAGTTTATACTTCATTTGTATCATGTGTGTAGAAGTGATCAGTTAGTATTTTAGGGCTCAAAATACATAGTGTGTTGGGAGTTGTTGTACCCTTGTAAAAGAACTAACGGGAGTGGTTGTACCCTTGGTAAAGAACTCGACATCTAGCTTAGTGTCGGTAAAAGTGTAAGTGACGATGGGAGTGGTTGTACCCGTGTAAAAGAACTCGACATCTAGCTTAGTGTCGGTAAAAGTGTAAGCGACGTTGTAAAGGTTTCTCCACCGGGAAAGGAGCTTGTTGATTAGTGCTTATAACTCTCGAGTTGGAAACTCGGGGCGTGGATGTAGGGCAAGGAAAAAGAGTCCTTGTAGCTGAACCACGATAAATAATCGTGTTGTGGTTTGATCGTTTCTTTCTTTATCTTTGCTTATTGCATATTGTCTTTAGTTAGAATTGCTAATCACACGTAAAGCTTTTCCAAGAATTAAACAAGTAAAGTTGTGTTTATATCTTTAAACAAACGTAAAGCTTTTCAAAGAACTAAACAAGTAAAGTTAGGATTGTTATTCATACGTAAAGATTTTCAAAGAATTGAGCATGTAAAGTCGTGTTTATATCTTTAAACAAACGTAAAGTTTTTTTAAGATAATCAAGTTAAAAAGCGGTAAACTATTCAACCCCCTTCTAGTTTTCAACAAACAATTTTATTGTCCAACCATGAGCCATGCTTACTTTGGGAGGAGCAAAGTTGTAGGTGGAGATGATGGGGTTGATGTAGGTGTGTTTTATGGAGGTGGTGGTGTGGTTGATGTTGGTGGTGGAGGTGTGGATGTTGTTGGTTGAGGTTGAGGGAACAAGCTTTCAAGGTGTGAAAACATGTAGTGGATTTAATCTCTTAATCCAAAGATGATGGTTCGGTTATAGATGCAACAAAGGCAAGTATCACCATGAGCTTCAAGCAAGCTCCATGGGATGTGATTGTAGTTTGGTGGATTGAGTGGTGATGGTGAAAGTTGTGCATCAAGAGGTGTGATGGGTGATAATGAAAGGGTGATGTCTAAAGTTGCATTTTCAAGAGGTGGTGGTGGTGGAATTCTTGGTGGAGGTGATAGGTGAGTGTTGATGTAGTCATTGATGGATGATGATGATGGTATGGAAGAGGTGAAGGTTCCATGTGTTGATTGTGTTTTGGATGGTGCATTTAGAGAACTAGGAGATGAACATTGAGGTGGTGGTGATGGAGTGGTATTGTCTTCATTAGTGAGATCAATAAAGAGTTGTTTTGGTGGGATGATAACAAGTTTTTGTTTCTTGGCTTTGTTGGAGGTGGTGGTTTTTGGTGATGACATGATGAAGTTGAGGTTGATGATGATAATGGAGTGTGGATGAAGGTGTAAAGGGTTATATAGCATGAAATCATGTTTAGAAATGGTATTAATTTGAAATTGCATTGTTAGATTCCAAAATCAGTTTAGTTTTTAAGGAAAATGGTAGTTGGGACTAGCAAAAGAAGTCACAAGTTGCAAAAGAAAACAGTGTAAAAACTGTTCCAGGTGGCTGGTCCCCTTAATTCATGGCGGCCCCCCTTAAAATTAAAGGGGCCGCCTGTGTTAATTATGGGGGCCGCCCATCTGGTAAATTCCCAGACGACCAAATTTCAAAATTTTTTTAAAAATGGTTTATTTTGGTTTTGTGTTTGCAGCAAGCTCTATTGAAACATTTTATTTTAGTTTTGGTCTATTAGAGAAACATATATATAATCATAAACTAATCATGCAAACATGTATCTATACTAAAGAGAAAATCATGCATAATAGTCAAGCAAATAATATTAAAAGAACACAAGACACATTCATTAATTGTTTAAATAGATTATGTTGAGAGCATAATCATTAGTACATAAGCATATAGATATATGCTTTTCAAGCTAACTACACTAGATAATACAAAGTTGCCAACTTGAGGTCTCTTGGACTTCCTTGGGATACAAAAGGTTTGTGACGATTTTATTTGGTGACGTGAAACGTAAACAATAAGTTTAGTTGTTTGATGGAGAAGGATATGGTGTAGGATATGGAGTGGAAGAGGTGGACCTCACGATGTTGTATCGTGTCAATGGTGGTATTGGATGAGGACGAGTGAGAAGATACTCAATCTAAGAGATATCTTCACTCAAGTAGAGGATTTGTTTTTGGAGGAAGATGCAACAAGGGTAAAAATGAGTGTGGTTTGTAACTTGGTCCAAGTTGAGAGAGTGGGGTAAGCAGTTTGCATAGGGTGATGATGGAGGTTGCCCTTTGTTGCGTTGTGCAAGATGCATAGCAAGGAGATCACTGAGATCATGGATTTGGTTAATTTCTTCACGGAACTTTTGCTTTTCCGTGGCAATGTGGAGTGAATCATTTGGAGGAGGTGGATGAATTGGTGTTGTGTAGTTGGTGTTGTAGTTTGATGATTGACCAAAGTGATATGGATCATTGTAGTTGGATGGAAATTGAGATGTATGGTTTGGGATGACAATGGATGTTTGGCCAATGTGGTAAGGTTTGTAGAGTGGTTCAAAGGAGTGTCCTTGTGGGTTTGGAGCGTAGTTTGGAAAGTAAGTGTTTGGGGGTGTTGATTGATCACCAAATCCACTTGTTGAGATGGATTTGTTTCTAGGGCTTTGTTTCTTTCTCCATGTGGGCTTTTTAGTCATCCTTGCTAGCTTAGAGGATTTTGATTTTGATTTGTTGGGAGAGGTCATGATGGAATGGTTAAGTAAGGATATGTGATGAGGAGAGGTATTTATAGTGTGATGATGATGTATTTATGGAAGGATAAAGTAGTAGAGGATTTACTAGACAAAATGTGTTTGTGATTTTAGGGAAGTGAGGAATCAAAATAGGGTGAAATGAGCTAAAGAGTAGAAAGCAAACAGGAAACCTCAACCATCAGGTGGCCGGCCCCCTTAAAATTAAAGGGGCCACCCAGAGTCTGGTTCCCAGATTGCCAGAAATGGTTTTTGACAGAAATTTTTTCAGAAAGATCTTTGTTTGGAGGTTTTGTTTTTTGCAAGTCCATCTCTTTATGCAACTTAATCAAGTATTATCTTAATGGAGTTATGCAAGAAAAGTATGCATGTAGGCAACTAAGCATATAATATAGTTTTCATGCAAGGGAAATAATGATAAAGAACAATTAAGCAAGTTATGTATCCTAAGGCAACAAATAAAGTATAAGGCAACTTAGTGAGGGAGAAACTAATGATGGAACAAATGTGACCAAGAGACACTTGACATTTTTCTAGTGTGTGCCTATATGCAACAAATATGGGGATGCGATTGCTTCGACTCCTAATGCAAAGACATACATGTATCCTAAGAAGCAATCCAAAATCTCCCTGATGTTATTAGTTGAACTCACGATTGTCAAGAATATATATTTGATTATATATTAAAACAATTACAGGTGTAGTATCAAACATGATTTATTGAGAAAACATTTTCAGCATTATTCAACAATGTGTTTAAGAAAAGTTTTTTTTTTTTTTTTTTTTTTTGAGAAGTAGTGTATAGTCAAAGAGAAATTTCATTAAGAGGATTTATAATTCAAGGATTTTAATGTTAATAAAGCATTTTAATCTTGTGGAAAGCATTTAGTTATGAAAATTCTAGACTCGATTTGAAAGAACCAAAATGATGTTATGAAGAAATTAAAGTAAAATACTTAATATGATTATGACCAAAATTTGATGAAATGTGTTATGAATGACTTACAATATTTGTTGCTAAAAATGTGAATAGTTTAGATAGATTGAGTTTTTAAAGAAATTATGCAATGTAAAGTTCTCAATCTTCAATTTTTTGTGTGAAGTAGATACCTAGACTCAAGAATGAAGAAGATAGAATAAAACAATTTTATGCAATAATTTATTTATGAAAAATCAATAGAATTTTGTCAATTTGCTCCATCATTCTTAATCCTAAACGCTAGTGATAAAGTTGTACATGCTAAAAGGGTTTAGTGACTATATCCTCAGTGTAAATAATACAATAAGCAAAATTATCACAATAACATGCAATTAACAATCTTGAAAATTTACGTTATAATAAAAGAGAGAGCGTACCTTGCGTCTTAAAGTGAATTAATTCAATAAGACATATGAGAGAGTGAAAAGAGGAAGCAACGAGTACCAAGAAGATCGTAGAGAGAAGGCAATGTAATAGAGAACCCGTGACGAGATAATCATCAAAGTATTGCAAGTAAGTACTTGTAGCATAAACACGTGAAGATTCAAATGCATGTCACAATAGATAGCCAAGCTTCACGTATATGCAAGTGTGCCAATCCACATGATTAAGATACCTAACATGTAAAACAACTTGGTACCCAAAGTCTTATGGGTCCTAGATGGTTAGTCACAACATCCATTGCATTTAAAATGCATATGGTATTGATGTAGTTAACAAGTACAAGAATTTCATATCAATATGTTTTCATACAATGATAATGTCCTTCTTGTCTCAAGAGATAAACAATTGTTATGATTAGAGTAATTTTCTAAATTTCTCCACTAGGTTTTACAAACTCTATTTGCTTTGATTTATTTGTCAACGTATCATTAGCATTAAATCCTAGTCCGGTTTTGTCACCAAAAGCCTTTTGAGTATTAAGTAAGTATATTAATGATTTGGAGCTATTTTCAAATTTAGCAAGTATTTTTACTTTTTCAAAATTTTCTTCGGTAGATGTTGAAGATTCATTTTTAAACTTTTGAAGTTACTTTCTAATTTTGAAAATTCTAATATGAATTGATCATAGCAAAAATGTTTGGTTTCGGATTGTACCTCATTTGGGGCTTTATGTGCTTCACAATCTTCACATGCAATATACCGATCCTCTTCATCTTCCATGTCGCTCCAAGTTTCATTTATAATCTTTCTTCGGATTTGGCTCATGTAATCTTCGTCATTAATACCTTCAATGACCATGTTTCAACTAGTAGCACTTGTATTTACATCAACTAAATGTTTGTTTATTAAATTTTCTAGAACAATTAATTCTTGTGCAACATCAAGTTTATCATCTTTGGCTCGACATTTCCATTGGTGAAAGTTTAAAAAACGTTTCCAAATATCATTTGCCGTTTTACAGAAGAATACCCTTTCATATTCAATTCCAGGTAGGATTTTATAAATCATTAGTTTGGCTTTGGCATTTTTATCAATGTTTGTTTGAGAGTAATTGTATTGTTTTTCAAAATCCGTTTTTGTTTGAATATCACCAATTGAAGTGATGTGCCAAAGATTTTGATCTATTGATTTCACATAATTTTTAAATTTATTTTTCCATTCACTAAAATTCTCATTTTCAAAATATGGTGGTTTAAATGTCATTTTTCCTTCTAAATATTTTTCCGATTCCATAGATCGATTACAAGTTTTAAAATACAATTTATTTTAAAAATCTTGTTTAACCTGGCTCTGATATCAATTGTGGAAAACTAGAAGGGGGGGGGGGGGGGTTGAATAGTTTTACGTCAATTTGGATTTTAAAAACTTAGTTTTATAAAATCTTCGATACAAGATTTATTGTAAAAATCTACTCAATCTAAATGATCAAGTTTACTAGTTTATGTGTATGTATATATTGTATCTTTTTAGATTATTTATAAAACTTTATTTTGTGAATGATCCTTCTATTTGAACTTTGTGTGAAATCAATTTTAGCACAATATCACAAGCTACAACTAGATGCAAATATATATGAGTATACAAATAATAAAGATGTAAATGGAATAATGAGCAAGAGATAGAAAGATCAAACCAAGACACAGCGGATTTATAGTGGTTCGGCTACAAGGTCTCCTTCCTTGCCCTACTCCACTCCTCGAGTCTCCTACTCGAGAGTTTTCTTCACTAACACAACGAACTCGCTTTTGGCGGAGAAACCTTACACAACTTTTGCTTACACCGATTAACGACACTAAGCTAAATGTCGAGTCCTAATAGTAGCTAGAACCAATCTCACACCACTACACACCTTCTTCACAACTTATGCACACCACTACTACTACACAACTTCTCACACCTTCACAACTTCTTCTTTACAACACAACTATTTCTTAACTACTTCCATTCACGACTACTAACTCACCTAGATCTATCAATTACACACCTTCTACACCTTTACAAATAATTTACACAACACCTAACTATATACACAACTCTTCAATACTTCTAAACAAGATGTTGAAGAAGTATTCTTCTCTTGCACTTTGAATGAGGATGGATTGTATCACTTGAAAACAAGAACTAATATGTTTATGATCAAAGGTTGTAGGAATATGATTTGAGAGAATTAGAACAGAAAGTTTTTGAACAAAAGGTGAGGAAAAAATTCAGATTTGAACCAGTATTTATAGGCAAAGAAATCTGACACAGGAGCGTATGCCGGCCCCCTTAAAATTAAGGGGGCGGCCCCTTATAATTAAGGGGGCCGCCCTTATGAAACGACCAGATTCTTTGTCTTTTTCTGGGGAAAGTTTATTTGGTGAAAAATTTAACTGAATTTGGTTAAAATTTTGAATTCATATATTTATTATGAAATAAACATTTTCCTTTAATTACCAAAAGTGTTTTTCTTAAATATATAAAATGTTTATACCATTTTACATAATTTGTAATTAGTAAATAAACATTCCTTTGATCATAAAATGTATTAGACACTTGTTTATTCATACCTTAAGTGAATTAGTTGGATATAATGATATTTTGTCACTAAATACTTATTTACGTAAAGATTTTACGTTTAATGATTTTATATTTTGTGATCGTCAAAACATAGAGATATCAAAAAATATTAAATAACGTTTTTACGCATTATTTATATCAACAGACTCCACCTTTTTGTAGAACTAGAAAAGACAGTATATATTGTTTGACATGTTCCAAAAAAGAGCTTTGCTTTTTCACAAGAATTTGCCATATCACATAATACTAAATTAAGACAATGGCAACCACATGGCATATAAAAAGCTCTTGGGTTTATATCAAGTAATCTTTTTTGAACACCTTGATGTTTTCCCTTCATATTAGATCCATTATCATATCTTTCTCCTCTAATATATTTAATATCCAAATCAAGATCTTTCAAAACATCCTGTAGCACATTAAAAAGACCTAAACCTGATGTATCTTCTACGACTAAAAACTATAAGAAAAACTCTTCTACCTTTATAGGAGAGCTTGATACATAAACACATCTAATAATTAAAGTCGTTTGTTCTTGACGACTTACATCGGGAGTGCAATCGAGAATTACAAAATAATATTTTGCCTCTTTTATTTTTTTTAATTATTTCTTATTTTATCTCGGATGCCAACATCTCAATTAACTCATTCTGAATTTTATGACTTAGATAATGATAGTGAGTTTCTTTGTCTTTAATTCTCCGAAAATGTTCTTTCATGACAGGATCAAACTCAGCAATCATTTGCATTATGCCTAAAAAGTTCCCATTAGATTTTGTATAGAGTTTTTCATTTGAACCACGAAAAGGCACGTCATATTCTGCTAGACATTTCACAAGAGCAATCATTCTAATTAAAACTTCTTTCCAATGAATGGTATATTTTTTTATAAGTTCTTGTAACTCTTTATCAATTGTTTGATTTGTACTTAACCTCACCCGCAACTCAGACATAGTTCTCAAATTAATCATATGCTCGGAACTATTTTCATGGAACTTTAAAGTATTGCTAAGATGTTTCCAATCATTTATTCCTTCATTTGCTAACTGACTTTTAGATCTAGCATTTTTAAATAACTTACAACAAAAACAAAATACTTTATCAAGCTCTTTTGAGTAAATCAACCATTTTCTATCATAAGAATCGCTATTTCATAACTTACATGCATAATGTTCATTAGAGAAGTGTCTACTAAATTTATCTTTTGGATAATTCATATTAGTTTCTCTAACGACTCCTTTACTTACAAGTAACTCTTTTAAGTTTGAATCTAAACCATCCCAAACTCTTATATCAAAAATATTGTGATTAACTCCATCAACATAACAATTTTGAGGACTTTCGTTATTTTCTTTAATGAGATTTTCATTATCTTCGCTAACATTAACCTCATCATCATCGTTTGTGTTAACCTCATTATTTTCTAGGTTATCACTGTTTATTGGATTTCTTTATTATCATTGGCGTTAACCTCATCATTTTCTAGGTTTTCATTGTTTATAGGATTTTCATTATCTATATTAACGTTAACATTGTCATTATTTTGTGCAACACTATTATTATTCTTTTTCGTTTTGATTACAAACCCATCCATAGAACCGTGTAGAGCTCGCACAGATTCTAGTTGATTTTTTTTCGTTTTCTATTTTGGGCACCTGACGGTTGTGAACGACGCAACATGATATGATGATAGTATTGATTGTAAATGTATCTACTTAAGCAAGAGTAATAAGTAATTAAGTATGCAACAATATCACCTGATCAAAATTGTGGAAGAGAAAAAAAGATGATTGCTTGGTTCGTTTGATGCCTTGACTATTTGGAATTCGACTCTTATTATTTTTGTTCTAAGAAACTTTGATGGCTTCTCTGCCTCCTCGTTTGATGAAGAGAATTAGAGAATAAAAGAAACCCTTAGAATAGTTGAATGTGAATAAATGAATAACTGTTGCGTTATGTTCAAAATAAATAAAACAAATAACTGATTCGTGATATCTGGTATCCCCCCTAGTCCTACGTCTATATTATGGTTTGAAATTTTGAATAAGTCGAAAGTCAAATACGTTATTTACTAGCAACTTATGAGTTACTAAAGTTGAAATATCAATAACTGATGCTGATGCATGACACCTAATCACAGCCCATACAAATGAGACTAGTAGTACATGAAAAAATAGACTAGTAAAATGATGCCCCCTCTCTTGGGCTGCCTTTGGGCTGTCACCCTTAAGGCCCATAGGCAAATCCGGGCCTGCATGCACGGGTGTTATAACTAGTTAAACATATACACATTAACCTTTCCCTAAAGGGAGGTGATTTGTACACCATTTTTTTTTGCTATCCACCACTAAATTATGCATAGCGGTGTTGTACTGTATGTATTACTGGTGTAATTTAGTGGTGTATAGCCAAAAATAAATGATGCACAAATCATTTCCCTTCTCTAAAACATTATTGCTCGGCTAAATAAACAAACATTTTTAGTACAAATCTAAAACTCTTATTCGCTATTCTTAAACTCCCGTAAGGATATGGGCTTAAACAAAATGCGCTACTATGGCCTAAGCTCCATGCTTTGTATAATAAGCCCACTAAGAGAATCGGAATCAGTATTCCCTAACCAAATACTAATATCAGTGGTTCCGGTAGTCCTTGGGGTTTGATACTCCCGTACTTTTACTTCTATCCAACCATCGCTCCTCTGTCGTGGGACGGCATTTAGTTTGGGTCTCTTCAATGGTTGGTTGTGATTGTTTTGATCAAGCTTTTGTCCAATTATTGGGGTGTCAGGAGGGCTTACTAAATAGATATACGATAAAGGATCTTCAATTTCCAATACGCTGTGGTCTTTATTTAATTTGTAGACAAGGTAAATTGCATATGTTGTTTCAGGTGTTAGTGCATCGCATTTGATTTTCATCAAAATTTTAAAACCGTTGTATTTTATCACAGCCACTTCTCCAAATCTGCAGTAAATATAGAAAATCAACTGACATGATATGCATACGAATCAATGATAATATTTAAACTGAGTGGAATTAGTCAATACAAAGTCTTAAGCTGCTTTGGCGTGAGGGTACAATATCCATAATTTAGGGCTCTATTTTTAAGTTTACCTTTTCTTGTTAAATGTGAATTGGCCAAAGTAAGGGACCTTTTTTCTGAATGGGAGGCAAATAAACGACCTTTTTTTGCAAAAGCTTTGCATTTAATATTGATTTTTTTAGGAGATTTTTTCTACTGGGGATGCTTTAAAGGATAGCATGAATGTCACAGCTTGAGAACTTACTAAAATTCAGAAGGTGCAAGAGAATTACACATAAATATACATGTTCTACTATCATTTTATAGAAAATGTTTTACTAGCATTTGATATAACATATTTTTACTAACATGATTCGGGTATGTCTATTGATAGAAACATAACGTCTATGACGTCAGTTGTATTTGTGTATGAGTACCCAGATTTTGCGATGAACATCAAGCAACCCAAATTTGTAAGTGACTAGAAGCCACACTACAAAAAATTGGTTTAATTTACACACTTTTTTTCTTCACACTTCTAAAAGTGCGTAAAATTTTATTAATTTCTTAACACTTAATAACGCGTAAAAATTAGTTACATTGATAAGTGTGAAAAAAATAAGTAAAACAATTAATTTTTCACACTTATAATTGTGTAAAAAAAAGTTCACACTTTTAAGTGTGAAAAAATCTAAGAAATGTCCACACTTATATGTGTGGACCAAAATTCTCCACACTTAAAGTGTGGGGACCTAATCATTCTCCACACTTTCTCAAAGTGTGTAAAATTTGGGTGTTACAAATAACCTTTATATTTAAAAGTGTGGAGATATCTTCTAATTTTTCACACTTAAAAGTGTGAACTTTTATTTGATACAACTATAAGTGTGAAAAATCTATTTTTTGACATTTTTTTTCCACACTTATTAATGTAAACAATTTTTACACATAATTAATTGTTAATAAAGTAGTTAAATTGTACACACTTTTGAAAAGTGTGAAAACAAAGTGTGAAGAATCAACTATTTTTTTGTAGTGTGAGTATCAGTTGGGTATTAGTGGTTAGCAAATTAAACTAAGTTTGAACCTCTTGTTTTACTTTTTCTTCAGTACTGTTCACTACTCGTATATGCAAAAGTCTTGCTGTCTTGATTTAAACATCTTCTAGAAAACTGGCATGAAAATAGAAAAAGAACCTTGATTTCGGTAAAGACTTAATAGACGCGTACCCACTTCTTATTACGCCTCTTGCTGATAACATTAAACATTTCTTCCCATTGTTATCAATAGCATACGCCTATCAATCAATCAATATAGATACATATAAGTACCAAATGAGAACTAAACTAGTGTTAAAGGTTTCAAAATGATAGTAATGTATAGTTCATATCAGATGTACCTTTTGACCATTGAACATTTTTAAAAGATATGAGATGATACCCTTCTTCATTGTCCACTGTAGACTATCATTTGACAGTTTCTCATCCTCTAACACTTGCTCATGTTCAACCTATGAAATATAAACATTTATCAAACCATTTTTGAGCCAATTCCCTATTATAAAGTAGCTAAAGATTGAGCTGCCTCAGCCCATTAAGTGTAACTCATCTGCCATCTTACACACTTGCCACATTAGCACCTTTATTTTGTATCAATTGTTTAACTGTACCAGTTTATTGATTTTACCAAATTATAAGTTCTTTTATCAGTTCATTACAAAATAAATACTAACAGATCATGCTTGATAATGAGTCTCTTTAAAATACTAGTGAAGACACTCTAAAACTAGTTTAAAAGTTAAACATTATATTATGTTAGTCATAGATTAATACTTTAATATGTGATGTTTATAACATTCAGAAAAAAAAATAATAATAAAAAAAAAAAAAAAAAAAAGGAAAAATGGGACGACCCAACCTGCCAACACGAACCGAACCCAACCCCATATTCCCAACCCAACTCAACCTGATATATTGCTACCTCTAATTCAAAATATTTGGTGTTGTTTTGTAAGAAAGTTTAAAATATTGAAACCTTAACAGTAAAAATAATAATAATAATAATAAAATAAAATAAAATAAAAGACGGTTGAATAATCCGGTATTTGTCAACTTACTTTTTCTAAGGGCCGAAACAAGATGCCTTCAACTTCCAAATCTTCTTTATGATCTTCAAACACAATTTCAAGATCAAAAGTTCTCCCGTTGCTAGTGAATTGATACAATTCAACAATAAAAGAGCGATTATCTTTTGTTTCATTTGCAAGGTACATAATAGAAGTTTCTGTCTCCCTTTCTAATTTGTATCTGAGAGCTACATACTTTTGTTTCTTAGAAGAGCCATCCTTGCGTAAGACAAGGTTCACTGTGTATCTGATTAATGGGGTCAAGAATTGAGTTCTGACGTGTACTTTAAATCCTTTTTTATTTGTTTTAAAAAAGCATGGAAATCTGCATGATAAAGAAGCATAGAATGATACTATGAAATATTATTAGTCTGAAAAACTTAAAAATAAACAATTGGTGGAGGAGGAGGAGAAGTCACCTTGAAGAAAGATCGGTATAAAATAAAGTGTCAACCTCACGTGAAATCAAACAGTGGGCTATGGATAACATTTCACAGTGTTCTCCATTTTCATTCAGTGAAAACCACTGTCCATAGATTATATAATACAGTTAGGAATCAGTTTTGATGATATTATCTTTTTTAACAAATTAAAAAAAAAAATGGAAAGAAATCCTCAAGTAGTGGCTTATATATACCTCAAAAAGATTATTTCAATACTTTTAAAACTATGTAACTGTTAAAAGAAATAAATATTTTTTTTTAATCATATGTATAATGATTTTTCCAATCATGTATATAATGATTAAAAAGTGATAGAAATATATTTCATGGGTATAAAATAAAAGATGCAAAATAAGGGATGTAAATAGAAATTCAATTGCAACTTATTTTATTTTGTATTTACCCTTTTGCCCCCATTAACGGGGAACCCTTTGGAGAGAAGAGCTTTCAATTCCTTTTGAGAGTTGTAGACCAGAGAAGAAGGATCTGCAAGATTAAGTATCTCTCTATACTCATACTCCGCAGCCTTACGCATTTCTTCCTGCTCACGCTCTCTTTGCAGTTTCAGATCATGAAGCTCCTTTAATTCAAGTGCAGCTTTAAGTTTTTCCACAACAACAAACATTGTTGGCCGTTGTTCACGAATTTTCTGTAAACATTGATATGCAATGTCTACAAATGTTTCGACAGAACTCGGATCCAGTTGGTGCTTGATATCTGGAAAGATTATCTCAGCTAGTTTCTTTTGTTCATAGCATTCCTTCCAAAAAGGCACGAAAACCTTTAACTTACCGTTAATATTTTCATAGCATACTCTCCCACACAGAACTTCGAATAACACTACCCCAAAAGAGTACACGTCTGACTCTTTGGTTAGTTGGTACGATTCCATGTAAAGCGGATCACAGTAACCATAGGTACCTACGGGATTAGTGACAAGAAAGGTGTATGGCTGATTAGCAGGGCTTATTTTCGACAGCCCAAAATCAGCTACCTTAGCATTGAGATTCTCATCGAGTAGAATGTTTGCACTTTTGATATCACGGTGAAGGATTCTTTGTTGCGATCCATTAGGATCATGAAGGAAGCTTAGTCCCTTTGCAGCATCAAGACATATCTTCAGTCTTTGCGTCCACGTGAGAGTGGCATCATCTAAAATCCGGTCGAGGCTTCCACGAGATGCAAACTCGTACACAAGGATCATCTCACCCCCTATATTGCAATATCCTAAGAGGGATATGAGATTATCATGTTTGTAAGAGGAAAGCATCCTGATTTCTGTAAAGAACTCACGGTCTCCTTGACTGTATTTACGATCTAGTCTTTTGAACGCAACCTCGATTTTCCCCTCAGGGCGAGACAGTTCTCCTTTATAAACTTTCCCAAAACCGCCAGCTCCAATAACTTCTCTATCATCAAAGTTGTTGGTGGCTGATTTGATATCCTCTAGTTGGATTTCAAGATGTTTAAATACCGACGGATACGACGCCATTATTTGTTGATCGAATGATAGTGATAAATTTATTGAATTTGGTGTTTTTAGAAAGTGCAAGTGCAGAACACTTATAGGAAAGTCTGAGTTTTATGCTAGTGCTAGGTGAGGACTTGTGACAACATAATGGAATAACTTGTTATTTGTGTGTAGGCATTTGTTGCAAGGGTTAGGTTATTTGGACCCCGGACCCCTCTTTTTTACAAGTGACCCCTCATTTTTCCGGTTTTTTATTACTCCGTATTTTTTTATTTTGTAAGAGTCCTTCAAAAAGAACCTTTGTGGTCTTGGCGTAAAGTAAGAATCTGTTAAGTTTGTTTATTTAGAAGTGTATAATAGAATGCTTTAACATTCATAATACAACAATTCCTTTATCGAATTTAATAGATTACTATTTCATTGACGTCATCATATATATCAGAGCATAACACAATCTTCATCCAGATTTAATGAAGACTGCCGACAACGGAATCTTGAAACTTGGTTTAGAAGCAATCACCAATGAATCCAACCATCATTCACTATTCTTACACAATATTCACAACTCAGGTTTGGTTTTAATCAATGTTTTGAAAACCGGGTTCAAAATCGACCCGGTCAAGTCACCGGGCATCGGGTCAACCAGTTCGTCCGCCGGGTCAACCTGTTTTTCAATTTATTAACTTTTTATTTTTTCGACCTGGTCAACCGGTTCGACCACCGGGTCAACCGGTTCGACCGGCGGGTCAAACCAGGTCAACCCAGGTTTAATTAAAAAATTTTAAAATAAACGAAACCCGGCCGTGTTTCTAGAACCGTGTTGACCCGGGTCACTCAAAACCCGGCGGATCTAACCAGTTAACCCAGTTTAAGAAACCCGGGTTTTTTTTACCCGTTTTCTTGGCCGGAACCGGTCGAACCGGTTAACCCGACTGGGTCGACCCGAGTTTCAAAACACTAGTTTTAATGTAAAAAATCACAGCTTGTCAGAAAGATCACTGTGTATAGCTCTTTCAGCAAACAAGATATCACTCCTCGCCGGAATGATCACTGGTCCAATCCGACCCGCACATTAATTTTGTCACCCTTAGCCCACAGTAGCCCCAACAACATGAAGAAAAAAATCTGATAATTATCCCTTGTTACTTATTTCACCATTCCATAATTTTGATATTTCATTCATCCCTTAATGTCAAATAAAATAAAGCGGTTTGGCAAATAAATTTACGTGACCTTAGACAACTGAAGGTGGATATTAGTCCATAGCCAAAAGATCAATATAGAACTTATATTTGCCATAAAACTAATTAATCATTCCTAGCTACTCATTTTTTTTTAATCAAAATAAAAAAAATAAACTCATCTTTTTTTAAAAAATTAAATATCTCGCAAACCGTAAATCGTTACGCGAAGAAAAAAATACCATCGCGACGAGAATTAAATTACCTTTCTATAAACATGTATTGTTATATACTTTCGACGAACTTTTTCTTTTTTTCCAATATTTCCACCAAAAAACTCATATGTGATTTGTAAAAATCATATGTGATTCGTTAAAATCAAATCATATGTGATTTTTACGAATCATATATGATTTTTATAAATCACATATGATTCGTAAGAATCATATATGTGATTTGTAAAAATCAAATTATATGTGATTTTTACGAATCATATATGATTTTTCTGGACGGAAATTAAAAAAAAAGTTCGTCAAAAAAAAATCGTCGAAAGTATATAATAATGCATATCTATAGAAAGATAATTTAATTCTCGTCGCGATAATCTTTCTTTTGTAACTTGAAGATTTACCGTTTAGAAGATATGTTGTTTAGATAAAAAATGAGTGACTATTATTGGTTAATTGATTTTATGGCAAATATGAGTTATATATTGACCTCATCTCTTAAACCATATTAGACTAGACAGGCATGTAATTTTAATTGTGTACATAAAACCTAATGATGAATATCTATATATACTAGTTACATAGCTTAGGGAATAAGCAATTAACTCAAACCCTAATGGGTACGGCCCATCTATATAGCTGGGTCGGCCTGTCTAGTCTAATGTGGTATAATAGTGGATGTGTATTTCTATATTAAAATGTACAAAATCCAACAATTTTGTTGAGGCAGTTTAGTTTAGATTGCGTTGAATCTTAGCACTTAACTTACTAGTTGATGCTACTAAACCCTAGAATTTTGGTCTCATTAAGTGAAAGGGTCTTGAGTCCTTGTGCAATCACATCTGTTGGAGTGTATATATCACCTACTTGCACTCTCAGATCTTGATCATGCAAAAATGGACAAATTATTGGTAATTACGAGAGGTGGAAATCTCAACCTATTTACTTATAAATGGGTTCATGTTTATAATTTATCCTTGATGGATCCAATAAAAAAGATTAGCTAAAAAAACATGACAAATGGGTGGAATGAATTGAGTCACCCAAAATGTATTTTAAATGCTTGTAACCTCCTAATTGTCGCAAGGTTAATTTCACATGATCTTTGATTAAGCGTAACTACAAGTATATATAGAATACTTCTATTTATGCTTATTCAAAGACCATGGGAAATAACCATTGCTCACATTGTATTAGTGTGAAATAGTTGGCACAAACTACGGGCACGTTTAGTTAAATAGAAACCCTCTTTTTTTCTACAAAACATTTTGTATAAAATAAAAAAAAAAAAAAAAAAAATGCGTTCAAATCAAGTGTTTCTTATCAAATTTTTTATAAAACTGAAAATATAGATTTCTTACTTTAACAAGAAAAACTAAAAAACATTTTTCTCCTTGTAACCCTCATGTTTTCTTGAAACATAAAACAATATAATATGCATGCTTAATAAATGTTTTATGGAAAATTAAAACTCCTTCTCTAACTAAACGCAACCCTACAAATCTCCTCCAAAACTTTCCCTTCCCATAATTCAAAAGTCAACAAATAAATTGCAATCTCTTCCACACGTTTTGGCCCTTCCCATAACTCAAAAGTCAAGCAAGTCGATAGCAATCACTTTAATCACTTTTCACACGTCATTCCCATATTAAAACACAATAAATTATACAATATTACAATTAGCGTGAATGTACTATTCCCTCTTCTGCTACAGTACTTTTTGTGAGTGGCTACAATAACATACATTTTTATATTAAGGATACTGTAGCACTGTAGCAATGTACTATTGTAGTATACTGTAGCAATGCTACTGTAGCAATGATATTTGATTATTAAAAATTTTCATGAATATACATTTTTGACAAGATTTGAAAAATCTATTAACAAAATTCATTTAGAGTGTCACAGTGGAAGCAAGAGTAGTCTTTTGCAATTTAGTCAAGGTGTGAAAAAAAAAAATAGCACGGCATTTCCGCAGCAACGCGCGGGTACCTCCGCTCGTTAATATACAATCCCAAAAATCAAGCATACTCATTATATATATACTAAACCCCAAGAGGTTACTGTAGCAAGTACTGTGATTGCTACAGTAATTTTTTTTTTTTTTTTTTTTAGTATTAACGGTCGTTAGTTATTTAACGGCTGTTAACTAACGACTGTTATCTTTAACATTTTTTTCAAAAAATTTGTACGCATTTTGACCTTCATCTCAGCGGTTCATTGCAAATTTAGTCCTCATATAATTTACATAAATGGTCCTTCATGTTATACATTAATTGCAAAGTCAGTCCTAGGTAACTAACTTCACGTTAAGTAGCTAACGGCAACAAAAAATGCTTTTAACGCAATTACCATAACCCAAAGCCGTTAAATATTTGCAATCACAAATAAAACTTAACCGACACCCAATAACTACTTAAAAAAATATATAAACTATTTCTCTCTTTTTTTACAACCAACGCACAACACCAAACTACTATTTAAAAACACCCGCCGCAATGCGCGGGTTACTAAACTCGTTATATAATATATACTAAAACCCAAATTTCCCGTTTTACAAAATGCGCGATCCTATTGGCTGAAACTCGGTAAAACCACTGTTTGAACCACTGTATAACACTATTCATTAATTTTGCATTGTTCCGTTCCGTTTTCCCCTCTTGGTATTTCCCCCATCTACACTAGAACCTTCTCTTCCCCATTCATTCTTCCACATTAAAAACCCACCCCTTCCAGTTTGTTCCTGAATCCTCCCACCAAAGTACTAAAAAAACACATGCTCACACTTTTGTCAAACTCCAGCTTTTTGATATCTTTTGTTTGAAAAAAAATTAATAGATGATTTGATCAACCCCACAAAAAAGAGTGGAGGGTTCTTAAAATCTTGAGTTGCCGATGGGTTTCTTATATCTGATGGGAAGAAGAGGCGGCGATGTTGGCGGTGGAGGTAGGTTTATAAAAAATTTATAGGGTTTGGTGTTTTAGGGGTTTAATTGTAAAGTTACTACATTAAATTTTTTTTGGTTAATTAATTACAGAAGGGTTTTACAGGTTATGAATGTTACTTGATCGATGGTGGTGGTTCTGTTGCTGCTTATCGCAAAGAACGTCGGAAAACATGAAATCACGGTGAGTTTTTTTCTACAAAGTGTCACACTTTTGCTAACTTTTCTTAAATCATCTTTTAGTTTTTGCAGGCTAATTAGCAAAAAATTTCAACAAGTATATATTATTTATAACTAGCAGGGTCCCCGCGTGATGCAGCTGCGGGCACCATGTAATTTACTCCCTCCGTCCCAATTTAATTGTCCATGTTTCCTTTTTAGTACGTCCCAAATTAATTGTCCAATACTAAAAATAGATAGGGGAGTTTGGTCAAGTTTACTATATTACCCTTAGTTGAAATTAATATTACAAACTTTAAAGAAGTGTTAATTAATTGGTTAAGGGTAAATCTGTCATTTGGCAAAAAAGTAAGAGAGAGAAAGTTGTATTAATTATGTTTTTCTTAAACTGTGTATTTTTTGTCGGGGGACAATAATTTTGGGACGGAGGGAGTAATTTTTTCGGCTAATAATTTATTTTATTTGTACATTTTTTGGCAATAGTTTTGCTGATTAGTTTTTTATGGCAAAAGTTTGATGAAATTTTGCTTAGTTTGTATTATTTTATTTATTTTTTTTTGTTTAGTAGTTTGCTTGGTTTGTACAATAGGTGAACATATTTTAGTTTATTATGTTCTTTTTGATAATAAATTTATGGATATCAAAAATTTCGTTTAGCTCGTGTCCATTCGGGCTCGAGCCTGTTTGACCCGTTCCCGTTCGGGCTCAAGCCCATTTAGCCCATTGCCTGTTCGGGCTTGAATATTTGTATAATATGCTTTATTATTTGTATTAGTAACATTTAATGCATGAATTGTATTTAAGTTGGTTGTTCAATATGCTTGATAATTTATATTTCTTATGTAAGGGGTGTTTTAATAAGTGTTAATTGTATTTATTGACAAGTTAATTAATTGTATTTAATGTACATAATGATTTATTTATTGTATTTAATGTTAGTATTAATTGTATGTTAGAATTAAATATGAGGGGAATTTCTATAAGTAGCATTTGTTGTTGTACTTATAGCTTTAGAAGTTGTATTGCTTACTTTTAAGTATTTCTATTAATAGTAGGCCTTCATGATTTATAATATAGTATGATAATATAGTAATCTTTGTTTAGGATGCATTGTGTTATATGATTAGTTAATTGCATATGGTGATTTTATGTTTGAGATAAGCAGTAGGTTTGGTAGGAGGCGAAACTATGTGGCGAATGATATTAGATTTGGAGCTGAAGCCAGGGCCATGATGCTTCGAGGTGTTGAAGATCTTGCTGATGTTATGCAAGTCACTATGTGCCCAAAAGTAATCTCAAGTGTCGTTTGCAGTTTCTTTTTTTATATGAATTTGTAGGTTGTTTCTATACCAGGTAAGGGTTTAATTTTTTGTATTGGTTTTTTGCTATTTCTATAAATAAATGTGTTTTTGATTATGTTTTTTGGGTGTTTTGTTTTTTGTAGCGTGGACGCGATTTCAACCCTTTTACAATCATTAAGAATAAAAAAGACCTTATAAAGATAGTGGGTAGTAGGCCAGGACCTGAGTTCCAGAAGGGGGTGTTGCAAAGAGGGGGTTTGCGAATTTGGGCGCTTCCAGGTTTTTGTTGCCGGCTTTTAAAGGTGCACATGTTATTCATTTCGTTAGTAATATTGTGTATGGATATATAGGGTGTTTGGGGTTTCTTATCAACACTGCTTACGTGCTTATTGTGTTTTCATATGGCAAATATGTATTAGGAGATGTGCAACGTTTTCTGTTGTTGGTGTAGCAGCAGTTGTAGTGAAAACAAAGTGAGAGACCAAAGGGATAGGGATAGAAACCAGATGACTCAGTCTCTTGCAGTAAAGAAGGTAAGCATTAGGCTTGCTTTTAGTAACTCATGTTTTATCGCACCATGTTGAATATTGAATTTTTTGAACAAGTGGTTGATTGTTAGTGTGGCAGTAGGTCGAACGGCTGCCATGGTAATATTTTTAAGGCGTTTGCTCATAAAACTAGATATTTGGTTAGGATACGGTTCTGAGGTTTTTTTTTTTTTTTTTTTTTTTTTTTTTTTTTTTTTTTTTTTTTTTTCTAGGTATTGAGATAATTGAGTTTTGTTAAAGTAGTGCCGCATGTTAAAGCATTAGTAAGTTTTAGAATTCATGGTCCTAGATCCGGACATATAAGCTTTAAATTTTGTGTATAGGATGTTTGGAATAGGTGGAATGGATACCTGTATTCCGTCATTTAGAATTGCAAGTGATGTTTTTAATCATTATATTCTGTTGGTTTTATATTTATAGTTAAACCTCAATGTTGAGAAACCTTTTTTCGATTCACATAATTCGTGATTCAAGGTTTTTAGTTAATTTCTTAAGTTAGAAAATTTTTGCGTTTATATTTTTTGGCACTCGAAAAATACAGAAACAGGATCATGAGGATGCCGCCAATTAGGATATACATAAGGAGTTCGCACCGAAGAACATAAACACTTAGGTTTATATCCCATTCGAGTTCACAATAAGGACTATCTTTATATGTAGATATCTCAATAATCTCTTCTAAATAACTGATTTTTTTTTTTCAAAATCTACTCTATATTGCAGCCTGTGATATATTATGAACATATCTATGATTTCAGGTTGCACGATTTGATAGTTGAACTGTTAGAGGCTCACGAAAGATCCGGGATCCAGTGACGAAGTCCTGTAAAGATTTACCGTGCGAATAATGATGGTTATGTGGCTCAGATAGAAGATACGTTGTTGATCTAGCTTGGAAATTTTGATTGGAGCCCTTTCTCGATGGAAATTGCTAAGCATATATCGCTTGCACATATAAACTAAGAAGATTTCATGTAGTTTATATAATATTCGCATTACAGAGGTTTGAAATCGTAGCCCAATGATATAGGAATCTATAAAAAATCATAATCTCAGTTATTGATGCCTAATTCTTTTAGCTTATAAACACAATTAGTGTTACTTGGATAATTTGTGCTTAAGTTAGCTAATATAATGGCAAAAATTGTTAGTGTCGTTCTTATAGGTTACCATTTTGGTTATTATCATAGGGAAGCCCATTTGTTGTTGCTCGAAATATGCTTTATTATAATATGGTTGTTTAAATGCACATTGTAACAGGGAAGACAATTATGTTTTATTCATATATTTCAAGAATCTTAAAAACAGTATATGTATATAAAATGAGTTATGAGCCTTTTTTGTTTGCAGGTGTTTTTTTTCAAGTACAATGATCCAATATACAGCTTTAGAATCAAATTGATTAGGAATAGGAGGTTCTGATATTTATGGGTCATTTATCTATTTTTTTACAACATTTATATGTACTTTTATACATATTTTAAACGTTGTTTTCACAGTTTTTAACTACTATTTTTACAGCAGAATTCGCGCCCTTTCAACACCAGGAATATGCGAGAAACTTGCCTGTTTGAACAGGGGAATATGGACCTTTTGTATGGTGTTGTTTATAGCTTTTACACGATGTTTTTACAGCATAAATTGGAATTTAGAGCATACTTCGGATGTTGTAGAAGCGACAGGCTGCCTTAAGATAAACTGAAAGGTGAACAACTCTTTAAAGATAAGATTAAAGCTTATAAAAGGCCACATCTCAAAGATCCAGGACCACCTCTAAAGCGAAGGGTGTGTTTGACCAAACTTTCAAGCGACTGTTGGTAAGATGTTTGTCTGATGGTTTGAGCTCAGGTATTGAGGGTGCTTGATTATTCACGGACTAGCAGACACCTATTAGACCAATGCTAATGGGAGTTGGTTTCACCAAGCAACCCCAAAAGCAACGCGTCACTTCCATTAGCACTCATCAATGCAACGCGTCACTTGATGAATTTTTTCAAAACTTGGTTGGTTATGCAACCGAAACAATTGTGGGGTTGCTTTTGTGATTTTGAAGGTTGGGGAGTAAATGTGGGAGTTATGGGGTTGCTTTTGCGGGGTTGCTTTTGTGGTCACCAGTAGCTAATTGTGGTTGGGGTGGAGTTGTGAAGAGAGAAAACTGAGGTGGCGCTGACGTGGCGGGGTTGCCTTTGTAGAAATGGTGTTGCCATTAGCATCGGTCTTAGTGACTGCTGGTGATGACCGGTCTCTTCATCTATGGGATACAACTGGTCGCAACACAAAGGTCCGTCTGATGAAATTTTATCCCACTATTTATTAACTTTTTTCAGTTTTCTACGTGACGCCGTGATTGGCTTTATGATTTATGCCAAACATGTTTATATACTAACCTGTATGCAATATTGAAGTTTACACATTGAGGCTATTTGTTGTCATGTTTTCTTAGCCATATGATTTATCTATGGGTCCATTAACCGAAATACAAGCTTTCTGTTCAACATAGGAACCACAACAGTATGCTATGAGTCTAACTTTCTTAATTATCTACGTATTTAACTTTAACGTTGAACACGATGCCTCGCGGAAATGCACGGCCTTACAAGAATATATCTTCTATTGAATATACAAATATACTGTTGCAAAACACACCCGTAGCATCGCGCGGGCTTCCCTGCTCGTTCTGACCTATTCCTCCTTTCAGCAGCCAACATCAAAATAATCATACAGTTTGCTATCATGTCTAATGACATGTTTAAGTGTTAGGGGAAATTACATACATAACTGCTAAAACATGCATACAAGGATGGCTTAAAAGTAAAGCTACTAAAACTAGGGTTTTACACCCCCGAGTTTCTAAGGCTCTCTATTATAAGGTCCCGTATATATAGACAGTCTATCAAATCTTTTATTGGGCCTCACCTTTAAGGCATCAATAATTTTAAGGCTCCCGATTTACAAAATCTGCTAAAACAATTTGAGAATACTTTTGGATCTAATTTGTTTTTTAGTTCTTTTTCAAGCCTGCAAACGATACAAATACTAAGCTCGTTATGCAAGTTTGTTTATGTTTTGTTATATAAGTGAACTAGCTTAAAGACACATGGATTTACGGGGTTTTTAAAGAAATATGAAAATGAGATATTAAAAACAACGAACGTAAACATGTTCAATTAATATACGAAAGAAACAAGGAGATAATATATACATGAATTATTCGTCAATCAATTGAATTTGTAACAATTAAAATAATAAACATCTATTTCTCCAAATTTGACGGTCTTAAATATAAAATGACGTATGTAAGCGCTAATTAATTTAATAACAAATGTACATTCTCAGCTAATATAACCTCGTCTATGTTCACTTATACCAAACACTATTCTTATCATTGTTGACCACTATTATTCTAATAGGAAGGTAAGACTAAGTTTATAAACACTTTCCAAAAACGTTTGTTTTTGTCTTCTTAAAAAATCATGATATAAGATCTCCTTTTGTTTAAAAAAATTGGCTGAAGAAACCAAACGCACACGTGAAACTGGTAATAGATATGATTGATTTTATTGAAATAACATAGGCATTTTTATCATATTTTTCACACCAAATGCTCGGATAAAAAAGGTATTTCGGTCGACCCAGGGTGCAAACGAGCCGAGCCAAGCTCGAGCTTGACTATGCTCGAACTCGGCTCGGGAAAAAAAAACTATGCTCAAGCTCGGCTCGATTGCTTGACAAGCTTTAACTATCCAGGCTTGAGCTCGGCTCGATTCAATTTCGAGCAAAGCTCGAGCTTTGCTAGAAAAGCTCAAATATATGTATATGAATACATGATTAAGTTAATATTCAAATTAACCCTCATTTACTTAAAGCTTGAAACTGAAAACCATAAAAGCTTGAAAAAGCTCCATATATAATTAGAAGTTACTCCATATGTAATCGTTTACTTGTAAGGTCCATCCAGGTTAATATACATGATTAAGTTAATTGTTTATGGAGTAAATCCTTATAATTAGATTAATATTCAAATTAACCCTCATTTACTTAAAGCTCGAAAAAGCAAGCCAATATATTAGGCTTGAGCTCGACTTGAGCTCACTAGAAGCTCGACTCGATCGAGCTAAGCTCGAGCTCGAGTTGCTTGATAAAAGCTCGGCTTGTTTGCACCCCTAACCCAGCATGCTTCAACGACAACCAATGCAGTTGTTTAGACCTGTTACCCAACACTGGTACAGAAAGTGCTATTTGTCACGCAAAAAATATGTGACGATATGCATATAGTCTCACACGTTTTTTTCGTTGTATGTCACCAAAGGTCCCGCCACCGTAGGTAGCATATGGTCACATTGTTGAGTTCGTGGCCTTTTCAATCAAAATAGAGTGACCAAAACCCCGAATATGTGTGACAAATTAGGCACAAATTTTGTTGGATTAGTCAGTATTAGTGACCATAAACACCTTATAGTCATACGAATGTTTTTTGAGAGTAACTATTGTTCGTCCTTTGCCAACATAAATATATAATATATGTGACATTTGAGATGATTCTTTCTAGTAAATGTGTATTTTGTGTGACTAGTTCCTGTCCTGTAGCCACATGAATATACAATAAATGTGACGTTTTTGATGATTTAGTCACACAATGGGTGTTGTTTTTTTTTGAGTTAGTCACATACAATTTAAAATAAATTGGCCAAAAGTGTTAATAAGTGTGACCATATGCTGTTTAAAGTAAAGAAATGTGTATTTTATGTGACTATTGATCATCCAATGGCCACATAAAATTTATGTTTGTGTGGCCTTTTGTAATATTTAGTCACACAAAGCATGTTTGTTTTGGGTATTTAGTCACATACAATTAAGCAAACAGTGGCCAAAAGTGTTACTAAGTGTGACCGTATGCTGTTTAAAATGAAAAATGTGTATTTTGTGTAACTATTGATCATCCAATGGCCACGTGATGTTTATGTTTGCGTGGCCTTATGTAATATTTAGTCACACAAAGCATGTTTGTTTTGGGAATTTAGTCACATACAATTAAGCAAACAGTGGCCAAAAGTGTTAATAAGTGTTACCATATGCTGTTTAAAGTGAAGAAATGTGTATTTTGTGTGACTATTGATAATCGGGCAAATAACAAAAAAATGCACTATACTTGTCAAAAAAAAAACTTTTATGTATCGAACTTTTTTTCCTCATTCGTGTACTAAACTTGCATTTTTTGCCTCTTTTATGCATTTTCGTACAATTTTATGACATTTTTGCCCCTGGATTTTCAAAGATTTGAGGGGCAAAATTGTCCTAAAGTGCGTAAAAGTGGCAAAAAATTTGAAGTTTAGCACACCAATGAAGAAAAAAAAAGTTCGATACATAAAGTAATTTTTTTGACAACTATAGTGCATTTTTTTGGTATTTGCCCATTGATCATCCAATGGCCACATGAAGTTTATGTTTGCGTGACATTTTGTAATATTTAGTGTTGGGAATAGACTTTATTATTTCAAGTGTCAGTCATTGAGTTTTGGTATAGGTTGCATTACTTAGTTATAACATTAGTTATTTTATGTATTTTGTAAGTTTTATGTTTGGTTTATAGGTTTGGATAAAGTCTAAGGGCTAAGTATGTCATATTGTCTAAGTTTAGAGAAGCCCTAATCCTTACCTATAAATACCTATGTATAACCTCATTTTGAGGTTGGTTGGTTCACTAGTAAGGTTATTTGTCTCATATTGTTATTAGGTGTTCCTTCCACTCTCTCTCTAAACTCTCTTTCTCTCTCTAGAATTCTTAAGTGATTATGTTGTAGAAATGGTGACCTAACAAGTGGTATCATTTGCCAAGGGATAATATAGGTTGATTTTGGTTTGATTTGGTAGAAAAACTTGGTTTTTAAAGTGATTTTTCTTAAAAAAATGGTACTGTTCATCGAGTTCTTTTCGAGTTAGGGGTTTACTTTGGTTCTATCGAGTTAGGTGCTTAAGATCTATCGAGTTAGGTGTCACACCTATCGAGTTAAGGGTTCACTTTGGTTTATCGAGTTAGGTGCTAAATAATACTATCGAGTTAGGTGTCTTTAAACTATCGAGTTAGGTTTCGTAAATTTTTCTATCGAGTTTGGATTTTGAATTTTGGTGAGTCAGCCTTGTTTTCCTAATCGTTTATCGAGTTAGGATCAGTGTGGCAATCTTCTAAGGGATACTCTGCCCAAACTTCCTAGACTTATCGAGTTAGGATCATTATCTGGACTCATCGAGTTAGCAACATACATAACCTATCGAGTTTGAAACCCAAAGCACTTATCAAGTTAGCAACCTTAAGGACTTATCGAGTTAGGATCATTATCTGGACTCATCGAGTTAGAAACATACATAACCTATCGAGTTTGAAACCCAAAGCACTTATCAAGTTAGAACCCTACTTAACTTATCAAGTTAGAAACCCTAAGTGCACTTATTAAGTTTGAAGACAAATTGACATACCGAGTTTGATATCAAGTTTCTCAAATCTAATTTCTACCTTTATTTATCTTTAACGATCTCAGTTACCATAATCACGAAAGATGTCTCAACCACCCAATTATTATTTTCCTCATTCTTCGCAACATCATCCGCAGTATCAACAATCGTATCAACAACCGTTTCAACAACCGCAACAATCATATCAACAACCTTCACAATCACACGTTCAACAACAACCGTTTAATCCACTACATCATTACCTCATGATGCAACAACATCAAATCATTCCTCAACAACAACCATATCAAATGCCACAACAAAACACTCAGTCCAAACAACCTCACTGGTTTGACAGAATGTGTGAAGTTATTACAACTCAACAATCCCGACATGAGGCAGGATCACTTGAAACACCTCCAATGCTAACACCGGGAAATTATGTACAATGGTCAAGTCGATTCTTACGATTTCTTGAACTTAAGAAACCTCATGGGAAATTCTTGAAACAAGTGATACTTGAAGGACCATTTGAGAGGCCAACAAGATTTGAAATTGGTGATCCAACTGCTGATCCTCCACGTCCTCCTGGTGATCGACCTCTTCCAGAATCTCAACTCACAGAAGAACAGAAACTACATTGTGAAGCTGATCAGTATGCAATGGCTTATATACTTCAAGGTATACCTAATCCAATCTATCGAAGTGTCGATGCTCAGAAAACAGCTAAAGCTATGTGGGAACACATTCATCTCCTTATGGAAGGCACTCAATTGAACAAAGATGATATGGAATCCAAACTCTACATGGAATACACTGACATCACAATTGAACCAGGAGAGTCACTTGAATCCTACTATCATCGTTTCACAAATGTGGTCAATGATCTGGAACGTCACAAAATCACAGTACCAAGGATCGCTGTGAACTCCAAATTTGTTGGTAGTCTTGGCCCTGATTGGCATAAATATGTGACATTTGTTCGTCAAACAAAGAATCTTCATGATGCTCCATATGGTTTGTTGTATGATTTTCTGAAACACCATGAACCTGAAGTGGAAAAAGATAGAGCTCTACGAGGAGGATACACACCAACACCAACACCAAATTCTTTGGCACTCGTAGCTCAATCTCCCTATGCTCCACCACCAATGTCAAATCATGCATATGTTCAAGAGCAGAACTACTTCAGTTATCCACAATCTTCTACCTCGAACCAAATGGTCCCTTATGATTCATCTCCACAGAATGCTTCCACTCAACTTGTTCCATTAAACAACAATGATGCAATGTATTACTCGAACTCCAATGACGATGACGATGATGACTTTAACACATTGAATCAGGGACTTGCTCTTATTGCTCGTGCTTTTAGCAAATTCTCCAACAAAACAAACAACCGTCAACGTTCATCTTCTAACACAAGGAATCAAGCTGTTGTCAATGATGGAAGGGTGGAAATTCAGAATCGTAACTTTGGTCGATCTGGTTCAGGAAGTTCTTCAGGAAATTTTGGGAATGGTCAGAGGTTTAATAACAATGGAGGGTTCAGAAACAACTCAGGCTCTTCTCAGCAAAGGTCTGAACCAGTTGCTACTAGGAACTCCAACTCAGGGAATGCGGTGTGGTGTTATAACTGTAATGAACAAGGTCATATAGCGACTGCATGTCCTAAACCGAGAACTCGGGGTAGTAAGTTTCACAAGCAGGCATTACTCATGGCTCTTCAAGATGAAAAGGATGGACATTTCCCTGAACAGGATAACAACTTCATGGCAAATGTGCACAATGACGATGACATGGAAGATCTAGAAGCAAATGCAGCTGTGATGCTTATGGCCAACATGCAGGAACTTAAGCTTAATGATTCAAGTCCAGTGTATGACACTGACGGCTTGTCTCAGGTACATGACCTCAATGCATGCGTTATAAATGATATAGTCTCACCTTCTGCTTATGAATCAGATATGGCGCAAGTTGTTCCATCTGAATCATCTTCATCTTCTCAAACAGATGACCAAATAAGCACAGTTTTCATATTTGATGATGACACAGTTGTTTCATTTGATAATCAAACTGAGAATGATAAACATGATCATTTCGAACAACATGAACCATCATTTGATCCAGACCCTGACCTCATATTGTTATCTAAACAACTGGATGCCCAACAATTGCAAATTATAAAATGCAACGAGAAAAACAAAGTTTTAAAAGAGAAAAATGCGTCACTTGCAAGAGATATTGAATGTTATAAAATTCAACTTTCAAATCAGGAAGACAAGATTAAAAATGCAAAAAGTTTTGAAAAAGCCTTTCAAGATTCTTATAATAAAGAACAAGATCTTCAACGCAAAATGCAAGATTTAATTGAGTCAAACAGAAAGTTGATTTCGAAACTCGAAAGTGAAAAGTGTGAATTGAAAATGCAAGTTGAACGTCTTCAAATAGTTCTTTGAAAAACAGAAACAGAATTGTCAAATTGCAAAAAGGAGTTTTGTGAACATAAAAAACGAAAAAGGAAGTATATAGATGACTTACTCGGTGATATTGTTGATCTTGAAAAACAACTCAAAGAATTTCGTCACATTGTTTACAAACACGAAAACTCTGTCACAACAATTCAGAAATTTGCTTTAAAACCGAGACCCGATAAAGGATTTGCACTTTGCGATTTCAAATCAATGTTTCTTCACATAGCATTCAAAGAAAATCCTAAGATTTACAGTATGGATCACATGTTTGATAATACAATTGTGTGTGCTGTTGTTTTTGATACTGAGGAGGAAGAAGAACTTGAAGACGAGAGTCGATCAAAAATGAGTTATGTTCAATATTGGACACCATATGACTATTCAAAAGCTCCACCTCTGTCTAAATCTTTTGTTACTCAAAAAGAATTACCTGAGAAATCATGGTTTGTCAAAGAGTCATATGTTTCATCCTCTAATGCGGCCCCTGTCCAAACTGTAGCACAAATAAATGGTCCTTTACCATCATCCGGTGAACTTACACCATTACCAAAAACTTGTCATGTCTTAAATTATTTCAAAACTTTCATGGAAGACATCGAAATTTTGGAGGAAACAATTGCACGTAATTCTGAAATAAAAATTGAAACTTTTCAATCCGCTTACGAGCGAGAAAAGAGAGATATTTTTCAAAAACAAATGTTGCCAATTGTCAAACACCTCCGTCTCTGTGCTACACGTTGGGATCAGGAACTTCAAAACGAGGTCAAAAATATGATAAATGTTTTCAACTCAACTGAAAATGAGATTTTGGTTCAAAAGCAAAGAACTAAAGTTTTCAAAAATGATGCTGATCGACTCTTGGAACAAGTTCTCAGTGCTGATATTTTGTCTGTTATCATGAATGATCTTTATAAATCTGGTACTTCTATGCTTGTGGATGATCTTTGCGTGGATAATAACTTGTTGAAAGTGGAATTAGAGACACTTACAAATGAGAATGACAAGCTGCGAATAAAGAATGATGATGTGACAAAACAGTTTTCAAAAGAAATTTGTCAACTCAAACAAAGGCTTGAATGGTGTCAAGCTCAAAGTCTTAAAAAGGAATTGAAACTTCAAAATCAAAATATTTCAAACTCTTGTCAACTTTGCAAAAACAATGAGTCTTTCAAAAGTTTGTGTCTCAAATACGAGAAAGAAATTGCGGATTTAAAAATTGAAAATGAAGCATTCCTACAAAACCACAAAGATATCAAATATTGCAATGGTATACTTGAGTCAAATATTCAAGATAAGAATCACATCATCATTGATTTGAAAGAGAAAATTAAGATACTTGAAAAAGGAAAGATGGTTGACACCACGGTGATAGCACCAGGAATGTATAAATTAGACAAAACTGATAAAGGAAAGGTTGTTCAAAATACTAATGTTGATAACTCCACTTCTACAGGACTAGTCTCCCCTAATAGCGTTAGCAGACCCAAGAGACAAAGTAAAAAGAAGAATAGGCTCTGGCAACGTAAGAGAGGATCACTAGAAGCTCAAGGAGTAGAAGATCACCTTAGGAATTTGAATAAAACTCATGTTGCATCGGATTTAGATTCTAATCTGGCAAATTCTAATCAAAATCTAAATGTAACGAATGATGAACCTTTGAATGTTTTGAATATTAATGCATCTTGTGTGTTTTGTCGTAAAAGCGTATCATCTGGTGAACATACTAAGTGTATAGCTAATTCTCTTCTTAATCATCATAAGAAACGTAGGACACGCATTCCTTCTAGGCCCACTACTGCCTCTAAGTCTATTTTAGGAAAGCCGCCCTCTACGGTTTCTAATGAAGTAGAAGTTACCCCCATAAGTGCCGAGAACAAATCTAGGACTCAGCCAACCACTAGTGAATTCACCATTAAGAAAGCACGAACTAGTTGGAATTGGCAACGCTGGTTACAACAAAAACCAGACTTTAAATGGATTCCTAAATTATTGAATACAAGTGCTTCTAACCAACAGGAACCCGCACTTTCAATGGGTTCCACCCTTACTTCTGTTCCATCCGTGTCTTCTTCTTGTGATGCAGGTGGTACAGATTGTTCTCTGGATTGTTGATAGCAGATGCACCCGACATATGACAGGCAATCTCAAACTGTTACAAAACTTTGTCTCAAAGTTCATTGGTACTGTCAGATTCGGGAATGATCATTACGCTTTAATCATGGGATATGGTGACTATGTCAGTGGGAACATTGAAATCAGTCGTGTTTATTATGTGGAAGACCTTGGACACAACCTTTTCTCTGTTGGTCAATTTTGTGATGGGGATCTAGAAGTTGCATTCCGAGAGAAAACTTGTTTCGTTCGTGACTTACAAGGAAACGATCTGATGTCTGGCTCACGTGGTTCTAATCTCTATACTATATCAATGTCAGATATGATTGCTACATCTCCAATATGTCTTCTCTCCAAAGCAGAATTGACTAAATCTTGGTTATGGCACAAACGTCTTTCGCACTTGAATTTCAAAACAATGACTGACCTTGCTCGTTATAAACTTGTTGATGGATTTCCAAGATTCCGATTTACCAAAGATTACTTATGTTCAGCCTGTGAACAAGGAAAAAGTACTCGTGCTCATTTTCCTTCTAAACCAGAGCACAGTACGAATCATGTTCTACAATTGCTTCATATGGATTTGTGTGGACCGATGCGTGTTCAAAGTATCAACGGTAAACGCTACATTCTTGTAATTGTGGATGATTACTCCAGATGGACTTGGGTTTATTTTCTACGTAGTAAAGATCAGGCTCCTTCAATGATCATCACCTTTCTCACTAAAATTCAAGTTCAGTTACGCAACACGGTCCGAATAGTCAGAACTGACAATGGAACTGAATTTAAGAATCAGACACTTCAGTCATATTTTGAGAAAGTGGTAATTGAACATCAAACATCTATTCCTAGAAGCCCAGAACAGAATGGAGTTGTTGAAAGACGCAACAGGACGTTAGTGGAAGCTGCTAGAACTATGTTGATTAATGCTCAATTACCTGATTACTTATGGGCGGAAGCTGTTTCAACTGCATGTTATACCCAAAACCGTTGCATGATCACAAAACGCCATTGCAAAACACCTTATCAAATTGTTCACAAAAGGAAACCTAACATCGACTACTTTCATGTATTAGGAGCACTTTGTTATCCGAAAAATGATCGTGATGATTTAGGGAAACTTAAAGCAAAGGCTGACATCGGCGTGTTCGTTGGATACTGTGAAAATTCCAAAGGTTTTCAGATATGGAATCGTCGTACAAGAGAAATTCAAGAAACCATTCACGCTAATTTTGATGAACTCACACAGATGGCTTCTGAGCAACACAGCTTAGGACCCGAATTCAACCGTCTTCACTCTCCGGAATCTTCGGCTGAACCATTGCCACTCAACCGCAAAGAATTGGAAACCTTGTTTGCTCCACTATTTGATGATACAATTGAATACCGTTCTACTGAGGTCTTACCTAATTCCGCTGCTCAACCTGAAAACATTCCAGTACCAGACTCACCTCAATAAACTACTACAACTGTTAAGAGAAACGGTCCTCCAATTGCATCACCATCTACAGGAGAACAAACTGTTTCTAACTCCCGCCACTCAGCTGAGGATCCTACACCACAATCAGTTCAACAACCCGCAGAGCATGATCCTGATGCGTTCTTCAACCCGTTTGCACCGGCTCCTCCATTTCCTGATATAGCTAAGTCATCTACACGCAATTTGGATCCTGCTAACATGCGAGATACTTATCAACTACACCCTTCAACACACAAATGGACTCGAGACCATCCACTAGTTCATATTATTGGTCATCCAGATGCACCTGTAATGACAAGACAACGACTTCACACTGATGGAGAAACTTGTATCTATGTACTCACAGTTTGTCAAGAGGAACCAAAGAACATTAAAGAAGCAATGACCTATGACAGCTGGATTGAATCTATGCAAGAGGAATTTCAGCAGTTCATCCGATTAGAAGTCTGGGAATCAGTTGAAAGACCTGACGGAGTCTTTGTCATTGGGCTGAAATGGATTTGGAAAAATAAGCTAGATGCAGAAGGAACTGTCATACGTAACAAATCACGCCTGGTAGCGAAAGGATACTCCCAATTAGAAGGACTTGACTTTGCTGAATCCTTTGCTCCAGTAGCTAGACATGAAGCTGTTCGGATCTTTTTGGCCTATGCTGCACACAGGAACATGGTTGTTTTCCAAATGGATGTTAAAACAGCATTTCTCAATGGAGACCTCCGTAAAGAAGTATATGTCAGCCAACCAGAAGGCTTCGTTGATCCTGAGCGTCCTAATCATGTTTATCGACTCAAAAAGGCACTCTACGGACTCAAACAAGCCCCACGGGCGTGGTATGACAAACTTTCTACTTTCTTGCTGACCAATAAATTTTCTAAAGGATCGGTGGACCCAACATTTTTTACAAAAACCTACGGGGAGGACTTACTCGTTGTTCAAATATATGTCGATGACATTATTTTTGCTTCAACAAAAAGAAGTTACTCTAATGATTTTGCAAAACTAATGAAAGATAATTTTGAAATGTCCATGATGGGTGAACTTTCATTCTTTCTAGGACTACAAGTTCATCAATCACCCCGTGGAATTTTTATAAATCAGTCCAAATATGCTCTTGAAATTTTAAAGAAACATGGGATGATGAGTTGTGATACTTATAACACACCGATGGGCTATACCACAAAACTAGACGCTGATTTACATGGGACACCTGTTGACCCTACCAAATACCGAAGTATGATTGGGTCCCTCATGTATCTCACGGCTAGTAGACCTGATATAGTATTTGCTGTCTATATGTGCTCTCGCTATCAGTCCAAACCAACTGAAAAACACCTCAGTGAGGTCAAAAGAATCCTTTGATACATAAAGGGAACCATTAACTTGGGAATCTGGTATCCGAAGGATTCTGGTTTTGAACTAATTGCTTTTTCAGATGCTGACCATGCAGGATGCTTAGACACACGCAAAAGTACATCTGGTGGATTACAATTTCTCGGAGATAAACTTGTGTCATGGCAATCAAAGAAGCAGGACTGCACATCACTGTCGTCAATTGAATCTGAATATGTAGCCATGTCTGCTTGTTGTGCTCAAGTCATATGGATGAGATCACAACTTAAGGATTATGGCTACCTATTCAACAAGATTCCAATCTACTGTGATTCCAAGAGTGCCATTGCTATCTCCTGCAACACAGTTCATCATTGCAAATCGAAACACATCGATCTCCGATATCACTTCATCAAAGAACACGTTGAAAAGGGTACCGTTGAACTTTATTTTGTTGGGACTGAGTACCAATTGGCGGACTTACTTACCAAATCTTTAGCACCATCAAGGTTTGCGAGTCTAGTTCACCAAATTGGTATGCGATGTTTGACTCCAGATGATCTGGAAAAGTTTTTAAAACACAATTGATCGTCAAACATCAAACTATCTTTGTAAATATTATATTGTTAAAAAAAAAAAAAAAAAAAATTCTCTTGTTCAAGATATGTCATTCACATACGTATTTTCTAAAAACAAAAGGCATATCTTGAGGGGGAGACAGAATTTTTTTGTTAACTTCTTTAATTTTCTTTATTTCTCAATTTTCCTCATCACTATTTTCTTTCAATCTCGACTCCTCTTGAACCATTGCTTGTTAAAGTTTTCCAAATTACTTCTTATGGTTGGTTCAAGAGGGTGCCACATCCATTACTCTCGTAACATTTTTTTTCACTAATAGTAAAGTCATTAAAACTCAAGGGACTAAATGTGTGTTATTTATAACTCTTTCTTTGATAAAACAAGTAGGGGGCCAATAGTGTCAATATCTTAAACTCATAAGTATATCATTTGTTTATCTTAACTGCTACTCATAATTTTCCTCATTCAAAACATCAAACGCGCCCCTATTAAAATTTTTATCATCATTATCAAGATTTTCAAGAACTCCGTCTCTCAGTTATCGTGAGTCTTAATGCATCAATTTTTTTTCCTCATCACATTGGCTTGAATGTTTGGCATTGTTAGAATCGACTTCTTAGGGTTTGTGTGAAATCCGATTTGGGTTTTTGTTGTATGAAGTGTTGTAGGCTAATTAAGTGATATGACCAATTGCGGCATGACCCTTAGGGACTATTTCCACCTTTACCTAGATTGTAGTTGCCACGATTGTGCGATTATTAGGTAAATTAGATTTCATAAGCCCAATTTTTTCTTGTTTATGACCATCACTGGGATTAGGAGTAGTTGATGAGGGTTAGACTTATAATTTGGACTCACTATCAGTGCGGAACACTGCGAATTTGAAAACCTTGGTAAACATCGAGTTTGAATAATGGATTATCGAGTTAGAAACAATTTTTTGAGTTTGAAAAGACTTATCGAGTTTGAAACAACGTTTTTCGAGTTTGATGTAACCTATCGAGTTTGGAACCATAACTGATTTTTTCGAGTTTGAAACAATACTTTTTCGAGTTTGGAACCAAAATTGTTTATTGAGTTAGGTACATACAAGGGTTATCGAGTTTGGAACCATAATTGCCTATCGAGTTTGGAACTAAAATTTTTTCAAGTTTGGAACAATTATAGGTTCAAAGCTTATCGAGTTATGTCCAAAACTGTTTCAAGATTAAGTCAAAACTGTTTATCAAGTTGAGTTATTAATTTCTTACTTATTTCACTCCGAGACAGGAGTTTCGAAATAGAACCATCACGTATGGGTTCTAGTTTTTCCATTTTTTATGAAAAGAAATGCTGCCGAAATTTTTCAAAAAATTTGTCAGGTCATGGATTTTCTTTAATGGGAAAATGATCGCGTTTCATGTTTATCTAAGAGTTGTGATTGATTCTTATGAGGATTGTGTATGTCTCTTGGGTTGATTTATCATGAGTTGTATATGTGATATTGACTTTATCTTAGGCGATTGTTTTCGGATATTAGTCTTTTGTCTAACACTAACGAGCTAATCACCACGTGGCTTTTGTTGGTTTATGAATCATTTCAGGTCTCGATATGGCAAAGAAATCAACACCTAGACACGAATTGATTCAAGGAGATGAAAGAGTAATCGTTAAGACAAACCATAGGACAGATCTTGACTCAATCACATGTCATGATACTTGTGAAATCATTCTGGAAATACTAAAGAGACACTTCATTTACAACCTCCTCACCATCACCACTGAAGTACCTGAAGTCTACTTAACACAGTTTTGGGAGACAGTTGAAATCAGCAAAGATGAAAAATCACTGGGGGTTCACCTTGATCACAAACTTGTTGTGTTTAATGTACAAACTCTCCGTACTGTTCTTGGTTTGCCGAATCTCAAGAAATTCTCTCATATGCCGTCTTTATCAGATGTTATCAAACTTCTTCAGGAACTGCAGTATGATGAATCAGTAATCCAACTCAGAAACATATCCCACGTTGACAGGAAATACATTCCACAACCCTGGCTCACACTTTACTCAATTCTCGCCAACAGTTTAACGGGCAGAGAAACTGGACATGACCATCCTACTCTAGAAACGATGCAGATCTTCTGGGGGGTTGTCAAACAAGCTCAAATTGACTATGCTCAACTAATTTGGGTGGACATGGTTAATCACGCAAGACAGTTTCTCAAATCATCTACCTCGAGAATTCCATTCTACAGATTCACAAAGTGTCTCATTGCTCATTTCATGGAGAAACACCCTGATATTGATCGTAGATCAGAAGACAAGAAACACACCCCTTCTGTGGATCATAAATACTCTAAAACCAGGATTCAGAAGACAAACACTGAAAAACAAGGAATGAGAATTCCCGATAATCTTATACCTGATGATGTTCGTGACTCTGAGGCATTCATTTTGTATGATGAAGCTCAGAAAATTGGTAAAGTGGGTTTGACTCAGACGAAGAGAAGGAAAACTTCTAAAAAGAAAACTTCAACAGCCTCTACAATCAAAACCATTCCCAAATCAAGAACCAAAAGGGTCACAAGAGAGATGAAGAAGAAAGTGACAACTCTTCAAGATGAACCTGCAGATGATGAAGGAAATGCTCAACGGGAAACAGAAACTGAAAAACTCGCAAAGTCTTCAAGCAAGAAGGCATATAAGGGAAAAGCGTTAATAACTCAAGAAGAATCAGTAACCTCACCGATGTCTGAATCCGAAGAAGATGAACAAATGCAACTAACCTTAAGGAAAAGCAAAGAATCGGAAGTAGAAAGAATTGCAAAAGTTACTAAGAAAGGTGAAGGTTCTGGAACTTAAGAGCCGGTAAGCCCAACTCCAGAATCAGAAAGAGATGATCAAACATCAGAAGAAATGCATTCACAAACCGAATCATCTTCTGAACAAGGTGATGATAACTCTGAAGATGAAGCTGAGTCATCAAGTTCTGATCAAAACGAATCACTCGATAAACCATCTGAAACTGAAGTTGAAGTTAAAGCCTCAAAAGACAAAGACGATGAGGAATCCGAGAATGAAGAGAGTAGCGATGAGGAAGATAAATCGGAAAGTGAAGAAGTTAATGATGAAGAAGAAGTTAATGATGAAGAAGATGTGAATGATGAAGATGATGAGGACTCGGATGGTGAGAAAAAGGATGAACCTCTCGAAACCAGTCAAGATACCTCTCTTGACATTGTAGGTATTGATGAAGGACCACCAAAAGTTCAACCACAACAACAACCTTTATCACAACCTCAAAGTCATCCTCAACAAACCCCTAACACGACTGTTGTTCACTCAAGTTTGTTAAAATCACTACATGACCGATACGAAGCACTTGCACAGCAAGTTCAAGAACAACAACGTGATGTTGAAGCTTTCAAAATCTACGATGTAGATAAGGCAGTTGAGGAGCAGGTAAAACTGAAATTACCTGGGGAAGTTCAGAAGTATGTTCAGAAGGAACTTCCTTCTGCTGTGAGACATTATGTCAACAGGAATCTTGCAGAGCTCGTTTCTAACAGGTTTCAAACTACACCAATCACTGTTCAGACTGTACCTCCAAAACCTTCCATAAGTGATCTCAAAGGTAAATTACTGGAAGCTATTGTGAATGATCCGGAAGAAAATGATCTACGCAAGGCACTTATCAAGTCTATCAAGAAAGCTGAAAAGAAAAGCGAATCCTGCAAAAAGACTACTGCCACTAAGCGTCGACATGATGATTCCGACCCTGACGATCAGCCACAACCTGACAAGAGGAAGAAAGTGTCCGGTTCCACCTCCAGAGCTCCTACCAAAACCACAACCGCTAATGTTTCTGCTGATCCAAACCCTCCACAATCTACTGCGGATCCTCACCCCTCACAAACAACTGAAGATGCTGCTGTCGATGTGGATGAAATCCCTCTACTTATCACCGAAACCATTACGGAACCGCCCACGGATGCTCAGTTAATTCCAGCTCCTGAATGGATTAACCCTGATGCTCCTTCCTTTAACTGGTTCGATGATATGGTTGATGCTTACCCTGATGACACTGAAGCTGAAGAAATGACTGAAGGGTCAATTATCGGCTTCACAAAAAGAATTAAAAAGGTGATGCAGACTCAAAGACTTCAGCTGTCTGACTTAGTTAAGATTCGCAAAGCAGGGTTCACCGAGTTCAAGACATGCACTACATCTGAACTTGAGTTTGAATACAACGTGGAGGAGGTTGCAAGAGCTCTGTCTGAAAACATTACTTGGGAAAAGAGACCTTCTTGGGATAAACTCTATCATGGCACGGAACCCTTCGTTGATGAATTCCATTATCAAGATTTCTCTCAACCATTACCCCTTGTTGGTCCTCCAAGTGATCCTAAGCTCCCTAAGCAATACTTCTTCAACAAAGACCTTCTCTATCTTATTCATGGGAACACGAATCCGAATCACCGTTATGCAACATCTCTCACCAAATTCAGGGCCGCCTCATATCCCCTGGAAACACTCGAAGATCAAATGAGAGGATTGCATTCCACCTCTATCTCCAAATACAACCATGAAGCTGCCTTATGTACTCTTCCGTGGCCAGAGATGCGTAAATGGTTCTACAAATACAAGCTGACTTTCCGATCCAATCACAGAGTCTTCTCGAATCATCGCATTCTTGCCATCACAGCAGTCCCAAATACTGAGAAGAGATATGGATATAACTTTCATGATAAAATTGAGGTCCGCCGAAGTGATGACCAAGTTTATACATTTAGTGAAGCTGACTATCATCGCTTGAACCTCAATGACATTGCTGACATATACTTGCTCAAGGTTCAAGGCAAACTTCAAAACTTGTCCGGTAGCCTTCAGTATGATGTCATCAACTCCATTTTGCTCTTTATGCGCCAAACCATTCTCAAAGCAAGAGTCGAAGATGCACAACTCGGGGTCGAAAGTTACCAAAAGTCACTCAACTTTACTGCTCCACAGTTATATCCTCCTAACATCCGCATTTACGACCTTTCATCTTCAACAACAAACCTTTTGGAGTTGTTTACCCGCACAACGATAGTTACCGTTTCATGAAATACGAAGAGGTTCATAAGTTCGGGGATCAGACTCTCAGATTTGTCAGAATTCAGCTGAATGAAAAGCTCAAAGAATATGATAGTGGGATTAAAGTGGGATGGAATAAAAGAGATAAGAAAGAAGCACTTAAGTTCTTGGCTAGGATTGATCAAAAGCTGAGGTTCAGGGAGCAGATACGCACTTTGGAGAGCTTAATTGGAGCAAGGGAACCTATTCCGAATATACTCACTTACCGCCGTCCAGACACTCCTCGAATATGATCAGTTTGGTATAACATTAACTTTGTTTCATCATAATTTTTCTTCATCTATAACTGTGGCTTGTGCACACATAACAGTGTACAACCCGCACTTGTATTGAAAGGACCCTGAGGTACGCTTCAGTGCCTCAATCCTTATATAAGGAGCGAAGGCTTCTTACTTTTGAGTAGAATTAATCAATTTTCTGATTTTCATAATTCTGCTCAAAAGACAAGTATTTCACCTCAATGAGTATTCACTTGTTGAGGGGGAGCACTTGAAAACTCATCGTTTTGGAAAAACAAAAGTTCTTGTTGATATCTCCCCATAAGACTCAAAAAGCATATTTTAATCAAATGTTTCTAAAAAACAACATCTTATATGCTATTTTTGAGGGGGAGAAAAGGAAAGTGATTAAAATATGAAAGTTAAAAGTTGCTGAAATGTCAAATCTCATGCGAGCTAGACTCAGTTTCACCCAGGAATTGACGAAACATAAAAGTTAGTAAATTCGAAAAGACTTTTCCTCGACGGGTAATAACATCAAGTTAGTTACTAGAGCTAGTTGTCACCTAAAAGCTCACAATGGAACTCTTTAACTAGCCACGTAAGCGTGTCTCGAAAAAGGATTTGTCTTAGTAGAAATGTACCGTTTCGAGAAACTTTCTGTGAACTTGACCAGGCCGGGTAATAACTTCAAGCTAGTCTTACTAGTGATGTAAGCGTGTCTCGAATCGGTCTTGTTCACTGAAAGTGAATCAATTCAAAAAGTGCTCGCTCCTCCCGCATGTGCAAATTTATTAAATACATATGAGCACATGTGAAGGGGGAGCCCTTCAGAAGTTAACACAAAACTCTCAAAGTGTTAAACAAAATGTTTGATAAACACAAACACTTTGAGAGATTTTCAAAGGTTTCAATGGCAATTATAGGATAGTCATGGAGTTATAAGGTGACTAAGGTTAGGAAATAACCGTCCTATGATCCGCCTAAGCCGGAGGGATCTACCCAAGGACATCACCAATAGTTAGAACTAGAAGTCCTTAGGTATGATACAAAAAAAAAAAAAAAAAAAAAAAAAAAAAAAGGAGTAAAGAATGAAAGGAGAAAGAAGGGGTTGAAGAATTAAAAAGAAAAGTAATGAAAAGGGTGAAAAGAAATAGCCCTCCATGTGATTCAACCTTAGGGCAGACACCGGGTTCAACTCGTATGCTACTGGTTGTTGCTAAGGCGACGCCGGTATTGAAGATAAAGTCGTCATGGACCCAGTGATGCAATGTACTAAACCTTCTAGCCACTCAAGTTCTCTTAAAAGAGCTTGTTTCATTCTCACGGGGAACCAGTGTAATCTATCGACTTATCTCTTAGAGATAGTTGATATTGAAGCAGGAGACCCCTCCCTAGTCTCCGTATAGAAAACCTAAGTGAGCACTTATCGAGTCTAGAGCCATGAGATACATCAAAGATCTCTTAGGAACACTTAGTATTTCTACAACTGGTGTTCTACATCAATGGGCACCAGCTGTAAATTATCGAGTCCTTCGCAGATCTTAGCAATCTGCCGAGAATGTTTATGAGAGAATTACATAAGTATTTCTCAATGATTGAACGGAAATTCCTGCCAGGGTCAACATCAAACAGCCCTGACAGCAGGTCACTTCGGTAACCCCACAAGGGTTACGCTTAGTGTTCGTGATGTTTCTTTAGCAATCTACAGTCGTGGAGTGATCCCCAGTGACTCACCCAGTCATTGAGCTACCTAGTAGGTCTCGTAAGCTCCTTCGGGAGTATCTGACATGGGAACGGCCTGGATAAGGATTAGAAGGAGTCTTCACAATATGCTGTTGACAAGCTCTAATTCCTTATCTGTAAGTACCGGTTGATTATTGCTAACTATTTACTTGCAGGTACATCTCCTCCATGATGGTAGATTCCAGCATGCTTATACATACATCTTGAAGCAAATGAACGCTCCCCCAAAGATCTTAGCACCACAAAGTTCAAAGAAAGATTCTACGCCAAAAAGAAGAATCTGCAAAGTATAAAGACTAAAGATCTAAGTGTATGAAAAGGAACTTCGTGCTTTCATAAGTCAAAGTCCAAAGATGTATGAGCATGTTGGAATGGCGGACAACCACCACAGACACCGAAGGGATGATCGGCAGACAACTTCATAACATGATCACCATCACATCAACAAAGAACGAAGTACAAAGAACGATGAAAGATTATTCTTACTATTTTTGAGGACGTCGACTACAAAGTCAAAGTATAGAAGATGACGACGTCAAGCAACTTTTGATGACCGACCCTTAGGGGGAGATTGTTGGGAATAGACTTTATTATTTCAAGTGTCGGTCATTGAGTTTTGGTATAGGTTGCATTACTTAGTTATAACATTAGTTATTTTATGTATTTTGTAAGTTTTATGTTTGGTTTATAGGTTTGGATAAAGTCTAAGGGCTAAGTATGTCATATTGTCTAAGTTTAGAGAAGCCCTAATCCTTACCTATAAATACCTATGTATAACCTCATTTTGAGGTTGGTTGGTTCACTAGTAAGGTTATTTGTCTCATATTGTTATTAGGTGTTCCTTCCACTCTCTCTCTAAACTCTCTTTCTCTCTCTAGAATTCTTAAATGATTATGTTGTAGAAATGGTGACCTAACATTTAGTCACACAAAGTATGTTTGTTTTGGGTATTTAGTCACATACAATTAAGCAAGCAGTGGCCAAAAGTGTTAATAAGTGTGACCATATGCTGTTTAAAGTAAAGAAATGTGTATTTTGTGTGACTCCACATAAACTTTATGTTTGCGTGGCCTTTTGTAATATTTAGTCACACAAAGAATAGTTGTTTTGGGTATTTAGTCACATACAATTAAGCAAACAGTGGCCAAACGCGTTAATAGGTGTGACCATATGCTGTTTAAATTGAAGAAATATGTATTTTGTGTGACTATTGATCATCCAATGGCCACATGAAGTTTATGTTTGCGTGGCCTTTTGTAATATTTAGTTACACAAAGCATGTTTGTTTTGGGTATTTAGTCACATACAATTAAGTAAGCAGTGGCTAAAAGTGTTAATAAGTGTGAACATATGCTGTTTAAAGTGAAGAAATAGCGCCCTCGCAACATGTTTTACCTCTCAAGGGATCTTGAGAAGCTTACAACCCCCACCAGGCAGTGTACCTGATCGTTGTAGTATAGTATAGTGACAAGTACCGGGGGATTGATCGTTCAACTCAGGAATAGTGTCGTTAGGATTGAAATTAATCTAACTAGGTCTAAAGGTGAAGGTTGATTCTTTTTGGGTTTTTATATTTTATGAAAAGCAGGTAAAAATCTCGGGTATTGGAAGGAGGGGAGGAATTAGTTGCTAATCAACTAACCCAAAAGCTACTAATTAAACTAATGTGCAAGAAAAATAAACTAAGGTTCTACAAGGGATGTGAAGCATGTCTACCCATGATATGTTACTCCTTGCTAGCTATCCAATTCTACCTATTGAATTGTGACACCTTGTTTTAATTGATGGGTTGTATTCCTTAATACTAGTCGTAGGGCCGTGTACGATATTCCCTAACTCTATAAGATCCTACTTCACTCCTATGTCGAGCCGTTAACAGCTCCTAACATGGTATCATTAGAATTCACTTATGCATTGAATACAACAAAAAATCGTAGTACACCTCCGATCATGTTTATTAAGACGTTCAAGCAAGTTACCAATTGGAAGTCTACCAGTTTTCTTAAGCCTAACATCGAATTCAATCAACCAAAAAAGAGACAATAGGAATCAAGAATTATAAGCTAAATCAACTAGACCTATTGAAGTTGTCACACCTTAATTGATGAAGATAGACACAAACATCAACAAAGACATCAATAAGATCTAATCAATTATATACAAATTTTACACAATCATAAGTAGACACAAGATGAATTAGCCAAGCATAATTAATGAAGAACAAACAACAATAATGATAATTGAAGACATGAATTAAGATAGAATCATCAAACCATTACAAGATGTTTATGGAGTGATTGAAACCTTCTAAGTTGCTAGAAAAATACCTACCTAAACTTCACCAAATCTAATATTTTTTTGTCCCGATCGTTTCCTTTTTTGAATCTCCCAAATCCGAGTTCGTATGCAAAAGTTATGGCCAAAACAGTGTCAGCTACTCCGCGCGCAAGTTGTGATTGTCTCGATCATCTTGTGAAGGTTTCACTAAGGTTTCTTCTTTGTGGAAAACTAGAAGGGGGGGGGGGTTGAATAGTTTTCCCCTCTTTTTGTTTATAAAAATTTTGTTTCAAAATGTTGATTAGAATTTATTCAATTGTTTGTTTAAAAAACCTTCAAGTAGAGTTTAGTATGAAAACAACATATAATCAATATGATCAATTATATATGTGAGCTTTTGAATTAGTTTTCAAAACTTAGTTTTATGAATGGAGCTTTGGACGATCTTTATGTGAATACGTTTTCCTTTTAAATCTTAAAACGTTTTGTATCAAATTATCCATCAAGTTAAATTTAATATGAGAAGTGTAAATAATAATCTATTTGACCATATCATATAATTATACACACAATCACAATATTAACTTCTATGTACAACAAAATCAATCATCACAACTATATAAGCAATAACTTAGACATATGGGCAAGCATAGATGTAAAGCGATAAATGCAGGAATAAATGAAAAGAGATTAGAGAAAGGAAATGCAAACCGGACACGAAGATTTATAGTGGTTCGGCTACAAGGACACCTTCCTTGCCCTACTCCACTCCCCGAGTCACCTACTCGAGAGTTTTCTTCACTACTCAACAAGCTCCCTTTTGGCGGAGAAAACCGTACATAACTTTTTCTAATACAAATTTACGACACTAAGCTAAATGTCGAGTTCTAATAATAGCTAGAACCAATCTCACGACATGTCTTCGATCACTACACAACTTCTACACGACTTCACGACATCTTCACAACTTCACGACTTCATGACTACTTCACAACTTCTTCTATACACCACTACTTATTCACACGCCTACTTCTTCACAACAACATGAGTTCTCCACACTACTACTTCTTCACACTACTTCTTACTCACTCATTGACTGACTACTAAGTAAGATCATCATGATCTACATATTACATACACATACATAACTCACAACTTAACATCAACACTACCTAGACTCTAATACATCTTTGGCTTTATGATGGGGAGGATTCTTCTCTTGCACTTTGAGTGATGAGGGATTGAATCACTTGAAACAAAAACTAATAAACTTATGATCAAAGGATTTAGAAGTGTGTTTGGAAAGGATTGGGACTGAAAATTTTCGTGCAAAAGGGGTGGAAAAATAGCAGAAATGAAACAGTATTTATAGGCAAAAGTTTCTGACAATTCTGACAAAATGGAGCGTGTGCCGGCCCCTTTAATTGTGTGCCGACCCCCTTAAAATTAAGGGGGCCGCCCAGACGAAAACGACAATTTTTCTTGTCTTTTCTGGGGAAGGTTTATCTATTGAAATTTTAACTGTTTTTGGCTAAAAATTTGAATTCATATATTTATTATGAATTAAACATTTTCCTTTATATACCAAAAGTGTTTTTCAAAATATATAAAATATTTATATCATTTTATATAATTTGTAGTGTTTAAATAAAACTCCCTTTGATCATAAAATGTATTAGATATTTGTTTATACATACCTTAAGTGATTGTTGAAGCATACTCGAGACGTTGAGATGTCGAGGTTTGTTGACATATGAATGCATAGATGAATTGTGATCACAAGTAACTTAAGCATTTTACGTTATATGTTGTAACTTACATCTTTGTCATCATCAAAACATGAAGAGGATGTTTAGATTAAATATCGTAATATTCATGCCAACAATCTCCCCCTTTTTGATGATGACAAACTATGTAAACTATAACTTGTAGTAAAATGTATAAGTTACTTGTTTACACTTCTTCTCCCCCTTTTGTCGAAGAAAAAAGGTGGACTCCTAGACGAGACTTCAACCAAACTTCAATTTATGAAATAAAGAGGCGAGCTTGCATCATCGTAAGGGAAGCCTTGATCATATCAACCTCTAAAAAATGACTCTAGCAAATCCATGGATCAAATAAATTGCAAACTTATAACCTGCATCAAGGGTTAGTTTCCTGCAACAAAAAATATATAGATAGGGATGTAATACACATCACCAATGCTCCCCCTTGGTGTATGCTCCCCCTAGGTGTATGCTCCCCCTTATTTAAGGTATCAAGAAATCAAGCAACGGAAGAGTGCTACAAGGCAAAGTTAGTTGAAAAAGAATGCACATATACATAATGATGATGATAGATATATGCATGACACTTATTGGGGAACAAGATATGTTTGTCTAAGGTATATGGACTAAAAAATATGACACATGCAATTATTGTTTTAAAAACAACAACCTAAATTCCCAAAAGAAAATAATATGACCAACGCTTAAGACATGACAATGATTAGGACCTAATGCAGAGATTCAACCGAAAGATCCCAAAAAAAATGTATACTCTAAAAGAGTAAAAGGGAAATGAAGATGAGAATGATACGTTCTTTTTTTAAAATAAAAGTAGAAAAATGAGGAGGGATAAGCGTGAATGTAAAGGGAAGGTGATGACAAAGGGTTGACAATTATGGTTTAGATTAATATATCGTTTGACAAAGGTAGATGATAGGGAATCATGGGATTTTTAGGTGTTTTGTTGGTTGAGGAGCGAAGGTGGATATGTGAAATGAGGTGATGATGACTCGACAACACTTGAAGCTTAGATTTCTTCATTGTGTTCTTCACTTGCAAGAAAGTGGAAATGACGCATTTCGTAATGAAATTCACTTGGATGAGGTGGTGATGACTCGCCAACACTTGAAGCTTGGATATCTTCTTTGTGTTCTTCACTTGCTAGAAAGTGGAAAGGACGCGTTTCATAATGAAATTCACTTGACTTTCAAGGATTTAAGTTTTGGTGGTGATGACGCACTTAGTAGAATGTAGGAAATGGTTACATGGTTGAATCTTCTTGTGAAGATGGGAAATGAGGATCAAGTGGAGATGACTAGGTGGAAGCGAAAGAGGGATGTTCAAGGAAGGAATTTCTTGGGTAGGAGGTGGTGGTGATGTGATGCGCAGGGATTGCACCAGGCTTTACCTCTCGAGGGATCTCGAGAAGCTTACAACCCCCACCAGGCAGTGTACCTGATCGTTGTAGTATAGTATAGTGACAAGTACCGGGGGATTGATCATTCGACTAGGAATAGTGTCGCTAGGATTAGAAAACCTAAAGACTAGGTCTAGAGATGAGGGATGATTCTTTTTGTATTTTTTTAGTTTTTATAAAAGCAAATAAAATCTCGGTTTTGAAGGAGTTGGGCGGAATTAGTTGCTAGTCAACTAACCCTATTACTAAGATGCAATCAAAATAAAATACTAAAAATGAAAATAAACTAAATTAACTAGAGGTGTGAGCAATATATGGGAGAATTGTGTTTACTTAGATTTCACGACTCCCTAGATATCTTTCACAGGTTAATTACTTGTTACAGTTGCGTGGATGATGGATTGTATTCCTTAATACCATTCATGGGGTGGCGTACTTACTTCCCCAATCCTATAAGCGCCTACTTCACTCTTATGTCGAGCCGGCTAAGAAGCTCCTAACATGAGATCACTAGAATTTGCTTATGCATTAAATACAACCATTAAAACCTAGTACACATCGGTTCATGTTTCTTAAGACGTTCAAGCATGTTACACAATGGAGATCTGCTAGTTTTCTTAAGCCTAACATTGAAATCATTCATCCATTACAACTATAAACAAGCAATCAACCTATAATTAACATCTAGGTTTCATTACATCTAAGCAAACACATGATAGATCTAGCCTAGCATGTTGAAATCAAGACAAGCATAAGATATATTCAAACAACACATAGACATATTGAATGAATTGAAAGAGGACTTTTCTCAATTGAACATGAACGGTTTCAAGGGGTGAAAACCCTTGAAAATACAGTTAAAAACGACCTAGGGTTTATTAGGTTCGACCCTAGTATTCTCTACACAAGTTCCTCTCTTAATGAATGAAAAATAGAAAAGTATATATAGATTCTGAGAGGTGACGGCGTCAAGAACAAATTTCTGACGCCGTCATCTCGCCGCCAAATAAATTCTCGGACTACCTAGATCTGGGTTTGACACCGTCATGTGTATTCCAATTGCAGGCCATCACCAAAAATACTCTTGACGCCCTTCTCTTGACGCCTTCAGGTTTTCTCTGGGTCGTCAAGGATTTTACTCCTGACGCCGTCATAATTTTCTTCTTGACGCCGTCAGGTACTGTTCTCAGCATGGAAAATTAAGTCTTTGTCGTTTTCTTCACTTTTATGCTCCAAAAACGTCCAAAATGCTTCCTTTTCCAGAATTCACTCCCAAAGTACCTAAAATCACAAAAGGAACGATTTAGGGCAATATTTGATCAAATAAATTCAATTACGGGCTTAAATGACCCCCTAAAAACGGTTCATTTTTCGCCTCATCATATACCCTTACACTTGAGATTTGCTTGTCCTCAAGCAAATGCGCTTTTATTCTAGTCAAAATACAAGTTAGGGGTCATTTAACACTAATATAAAAGTAATTACAACAAATAATCGTTCCACTAAAGACCAAAGACAAGCACGGAGATTATATACTAGCACCTCTCAAATAGTGTTTAGATACTCACATCTCTCGAGTGTAATAAAGTAATATCACAATATGGAAATGGAAAACATCTCTCACTACCTGTCATAGCAAAATAGATTACCATAGGCTTGGGAAAGGATCAAACCTCCACCACATGGCGTAAGCACCTAGGATAAACTATCAAAGAGGTCTTTTAAAGGGCTGTAACGTTAGGTGTAGGGATATGGAATACACGGTTGTGTTGGATATAGGCAGACTTTACTGGTGGCGAGTTAACAATCTTGGTTAATTACATGTATAATATGGCGTTGCTAAGCCAAGACTAGACTCGACTTAAGCTAATAAATCAAAAATAACAAAAACATAAAATGAACATAGAATGAAAAGGGATGGTAGTCCGTATGTTTTTCTCTTTTTCTATTTTTTTTCTTTTTCTTGATTTTTTCGATTTTTTTTTTTTTTTTTTTTTTTTTTTTTTTTTTTTTTTTTTTGCATACACTCTTACCCTACCATCCAAAATAATACATCATTAGGAATGTAAATTCCCCTTACACTTGAATCTTTACATACTTTACAATAAACTAATCTAATGACTCGAATTAAGAAAATCAAAACACTTGGAGTACTTTTAAGATTAATGTACATATGGGGGTAATATATGATGTTCTTCCCCATTACTTCATAAAATAAGTACTTTACCCATGAGTCCCAATCGTCCCAAAATAATATGTACAAGGATATGACTCGACTTAGCAACCATGTAATCAATTAGATAATTAACTAAGGGTTTAACAAATAACAATAATGCACTAAAGATGAGTGCATACACGGAAGGCTAAGGCGATTTGGGTGTACAATTAAGTGGGGTGCAACAAATTCTTCCTTTAAGTAAGATGCTTAAAGTTAGAAACGAAAAGATAGGCTCGGAGGGGTGTACTAGGGGTTTCGTGTACTAAAAATGAGTACAACGCTAAGGGTGTGGGAAAAATTAGTTGACTTAACTAGCCAAGTAATATGACTTAAATGGTCAAGTAATTATGATACGGGTTTAACACAAGGGTGATCCTAATGCCTCTTATCATGTAGTAAATCCTACCACACGAATGTAGTCTCACTAGCGGTCTCGGGATGCATCACTAACGCAAGTTCTAGAATCTAAATGCTACCGGTACACTCATAAGCACTAATAGTAAATGCTTTTCCTATCAAATCTAATGGCGAACCTCACATATTTGGGTGGAAAATTTTTCTGAATAGTACGGTTTTGTGCTAGTCATACAATCTCCTATCCATGAGACGCTTGCTATGGCTAAAGTTTCACTCCTAAAAGTTGTAAAAAATTTTAAATTTGGCGCTAAAATTACACTAACAAGTATTTCTCATAGTTTTATTACACATCTACCATCAAACAAACAAACTCAAGCGAAAGTGTATCTGTAAGGTATCATCATTTTACCCTCCCCTTACACTTAGGATGAACATTGTTCCCAATGTTCAAGTAAAGAATGTAAAAGTGAAATAAGTAAAACGAATGAAATCAAATACTCCCCTGATTCGCTCGGTATGGATAATAAGGTGGCCAGGTTAGATCTTCCTCCAAGAAAATGAACAATCAAAGCTTCCCTTCCAGAATATAAATCATCTTCTTGTCATACATAACCTGTAAAACCTGAGAAAACAGACAAGGCAACCTCGCATAAAATCGGCGGCAATCTATATATGTTAACAAATCCTAAAAAATAAAATAAGATATAATGCTTTTGGAATGATGTTTGCAGATTTCCTGGAGATTATAAAACTAAGGATTCAACAAAAATTTTAAGATTCCGTTAGAAAAACAAAACTGGTCAAATTTCCAGAATTTTACACGTGACGCCATCAAGAGTAAACTCGTGACGCCGTCAGTAGTGACCTGCAGAAATTCTTATGTTAAGTTTCCGGAAAATTTCTGGAAAAACTTCGTCCTACTTCCTGGAAAATCCTGCAAAACATCATTATGACTCAATACAAGCATTTGACTCTAACAAATATGAGTATACATGTTCACTTAATATTGTGGAGAATCATGATCGGTTTTGTTTCTTAAAAACATATTTGGGGTTTCCCCTTACACTTATCTTTGCGAAATACCTTTAGATGAAGTTAAGACTAAGCCAAACAACAAAATAAAGTATTTTTACCATTTTAGTTTTGAAACATGATCTACCAACAATAAAAATAAAGCATGCATACAGAAGCAAATAAAATCAAATAAACAAACAAACAAACAAATAAATAAATAAAGCTTGGGTTGCCTCCCAATAGGCGCTTGTTTTTTGTTCGAGTCACGAGCCTGACTCTTCCCTTATTTAACAGAAATAGGGGAGGTTTTCCCTACACTTAGGATTAAGTGCGGGTGGAAGTAGCGATACACACCCTTAGGGTGGAAATATGCCACGTGAGGTAAGAGTGGTGGATGAATCATATGCTCAAAGGGGTGTGCTCCTATCATAATAACCATAACAAATTCAATCGGGTTAATGGGTGGATTAAGATTTTCTCCTAGAAAGGGATCATTTTCTATCAACTTCAAGAGACTCCTAGTTGGGAATCCATCTTGACCTAATAAACCCGGTTTAAACCCATAGTGTGTCTTGTGATCAATCATAAATGGGTGATGTCAGCATGTAAGGTCATTTTCCACTCCTATATTGGCTTCCTCTCTACAAGGCTTAGAGTCCGCAACCTCTATCCTAAGACTACCCGGACTATATGATTTGATGGGTGGATCGGAACCTATTTCAATTCCTAAATTCACATTTAACGATGGAAGCTTAGATAATGGTTTTGGTTGAGGCTCCGGTTCATAAAAATTAGGAACTTCCTTAGACCTAAAAGAAAGGTCATCACTATAAGTGTTAAAACCTATATTCTCTAGTTGTGCTTGGTCCAAGGGTTCTACCTCAATTGGGGTTCCTATAGTCTCTTCTACTTCTTCCGGGTAAGTCATGGGCGGTGTGTGTGCCTAAAATGATGGTAGGACTTGTGGGGTACTTAGTGAGCTTATGTTATTTACTTCATCATTCCTTGTGTCAAGATCACCTATATCCTCAACATGTGTTTTATTATAATCCAGCCCTAACATTTTCCCAAGTATCTCAAGTGCTTCTCTAGGCATCTCAACTTCTATATCTGAATCATAAAGATCATCCTCAATATTCTGACTGCTATATACAAATTGCCCAAAAGATTCATCATGTGTTTCTTGAGATTCATCATCATCGATCATAAAACCTAGGTCTTTTTGATCAACGTGATCATGTTCGGCTACATCCTCCATCACATCAAGGTCACCTATGTGTTCATCCTATATTGTGGTGAAATCAAACCACTCTGTGCACCCAGTTATCTCATCTATAGTTTTATCCCCAAACAATCTTCTTGCTTGTTCCCTTAAACTTGCTATCAATTGATCCGTAACAACGTTTGTTGGGTTGCCCATTTTTTTGGCAAGTATGGCACAATTCTCTATGGTTTCCCATGCTTCATCAACACTTAATCCCCAAAGGTCCCCATCTGCGGCATGGTCAATGTCCATTTTGGTATAGTGGTCGACACGATGGTAAAATATTTCAATTTTGGGACCACAGATTGAAATTATGATGAGGGACTTTTCGGAGTAAATATTTAAAACGAGCCCATGCATCATAGATAGGTTCATCCTCATGTTGTTTAAACATCAAGATGTCATTTGGAGTGGGTGAATTTCGTGGTTGGTAGTATGGCGGATTCGCGTTCTCCATAATGGCTAACGGAATAGTCAATGGAAAGGTTTTTACAAACAAAGACACAAAGAAAAGATAGACTAAAGGAATCCTATAAAAATAAAAATAAAAATCTCACTAGAAAGGATTCTAGTAAGTAGACCTACTAAAAAGAAATCCTAACCTAGACAATAACTATTCCCCGGCAACGGCGCCAAAAACTTGATGCGTAGGGATTGCACCAGGCTTTACCTCTCGAGGGATCTCGAGAAGCTTACAACCCCCACCAGGCAGTGAACCTGATCGTTGTAGTATAGTATAGTGACAAGTACCGGGGGATTGATCGTTCAGCTAGGAATAGTGTTGCTAGGATTAGAAAACCTAAAGACTAGGTCTAGAGATGAGGGATGATTCTTTTTGTAGTTTTTTAGTTTTTATAAAAGCAAATAAAAATCTCGGTTTTGAAGGAGTTGGGCGGAATTAGTTGCTAGTCAACTAACCCAATTACTAAGATGCAATCAAAATAAAATACTAAAAATGAAAATAAACTAAATTAACTAGAGGTGTGAGCAATATATGGGAGAATTGTGTTTACTTAGATTTCACTACTCCCTAGATATCTTTCACAGGTTAATTACTTGTTACAATTACGTGGATGACGGATTGTATTCCTTAATACCATTCATGGGGTGGCGTACTTAGTTCCCCAATCCTATAAGCGCCTACTTCACTCCTATGTCGAGCCAGCTAAGAAGCTCCTAACATGGGATCACTAGAATTTTCTCATGCATTAAATACAACCATTAAAACCTAGTACACATCGGTTCATGTTTCTTAAGACGTTCAAGCATGTTACACAATGGAGATCTGCCAGTTTTCTTAAGCCTAACATTGAAATCATTCATCCATTACAACTATAAACAAGCAATCAACCTATAATTAACATCTAGGTTTCATTACATCTAAGCAAACACATGATAGATCTAGCCTAGCATGTTGAAATCAAGACAAGCATAAGATATATTCAAACAACACATAGACATATTGAATGAATTGAAAGAGGACTTATCTCAATTGAACATGAAAGGTTTCAAGGGGTGAAAACCCTTGAAAATACAGTTAAAAACGACCTAGGGTTTATTAGGTTCGACCCTAGTATTCTCCACACAAGTTCCTCTCTTAATGAATGAAAAATAGAAAAGTATATATAGATTCTGAGAGGTGACGGCGTCAAGAACAAATTTCTGACGCCGTCATCTCGCCGCCAAATAAATTCTCGGACTACCTAGATCTGGGTTTGACGCCGTCATGTGTATTCCAATTGCAAGCCGTCACCAAAAATACTCTTGACACCCTTCTCTTGACGCCTTCAGGTTTTCTCTGGGTCGTCAAGGATTTTACTCCTGACGCCGTCATAATTTTCTTCTTGACACCGTCAGGTACTGTTCTCAGCATGGAAAATTAAGTCTTTGTCGTTTTCTTCACTTTTATGCTCAAAAAATGTCCAAAATGCTTCCTTTTCCAGAATTCACTCCAAAAGTACCTAAAATCACAAAAGGAACGATTTAGGGCAATATTTGATCAAATAAATTCAATTCCGGGCTTAAATGACCCCCTAAAAACGGTTCATTTTTCGCCTCATCATGATGCTTTTGGTGGTGGAGACAATTGTGAGTTGATATATCCATTGATGGATGTAGTGGTGTCATCTTCATCAATAAGGTCATTGAAGAGTTGTTTTGATGGTATGATGACAAGTTTTTGTTGGAGATGGTGGTTCTTGGTGGAGGTGACAAGTGGGTGTTGATATAGTCATTGATTGATTGATGATGATGATGATGATGATATGGAGGAGGTAGAGGTTCCATGAGTTGATTATGTTTTGGAAGGTGCATTAGGAGCACTAGGAGATGAGCATTGAGGTGGTGGTGATAGAGTGTTGGTGTTATCTTGTGTTAAATTAATGAGGAGTGGTTTAGGAGGTATGATATTGATTCTTGGTCTCTTTGAGGGCATGGAAATGGTGGATGACTCGAGATTGGTAGTACAAAGGATGACTCGGTTTTGGGTGTGAGGTAGAAGGATATATGTGAGTGAGTGTGATTTCCCTTCCCATTAAATTCATGCTCATCCGGACATAGAGTGTGACACAAATAAAGACAAACCAACATGAAAACGATAATCTTGACAATGACACGAAGGATGAAGGATAACATACAAGGAGGTTTTCCTAAAGGTGGACGGAAGGTGTTTGACATCTATATAATAATAGAGTCATGACTCAAGAAGTAGACATGAATAATGACCTGCACTCTCATATCTAGCAGTACAAACCCACCTGCAGTAACGTTTTCTTAGCAGCAGAAACTTTTGATTTTGATAACTTTTGATTAACATGATACAAAATATATCCCAAGTTCTTGTTAATGAACACAACAATCATAATATTGTAACAATTAAGTGTAAATGTTACCAATCCACCCCTGCACTCTCATTATCTTGCAGTACAAACCCACCTGCAGTAACATTTTCTTAGCAGCAGAAACTTCTGATTTTGATAACTTTTGATTAACATGATACAAAATATATCCCAAGTTCTTGTTAATGAACACAATAATCAAAATATTGTAACAATTAATGAGAAAATTTAGCAATGACAAAGTACGGGAATTAAAACTCTGACGGAGTAGTTTGCCCAATAATTACCGCATTAAATGCATAATTAGTTGGACGTACATATACTTTGCATCTTTTCTTTGGGTACGAAGCATGTTTTGTTGGTGATTGTGATTTTAGAGTCGTAAGCAATGTACCCTCGTTCATGTACATCACTTTCGACTGAGGGGCTTGATGATGTACCCTCTGGTTAGCTCGAAGGACCCCCTTCGAGTCTGCTCGAAACCTACATAATCGCAGGCTCTAGCTAGCCTCCTAAATCCTTCTTGTGCGTAAAACTAATCTCTTATGATCTAGTTACCAGTTGGGAATTTGCCAAATGAAGGTATAAACCCTCCAGGGTATTCTTCAACGATTATAAGATGGAAAGAGGGCAAGACCAAGTCTTAGCCACGTCCCCCATCTTATCCATGTTCTCTCTTCTTTCTTGACTGATCTGGTAATTCAGGAAGAGTGGACATTAAGCCCTAGCGGTTAACCATAAAATCATGGGACACCCCCATGATCTCCTACAAATGTGGAAACACTTCCTAAGGCTGTTTTCTTCCCCTATAAATAGTCTTGGATGAGTTTCAGTTCTGGTATACAATCTCAAAAACTCTACTAAATTACATTTCATCTACATTATCATACGAAGTACTTATTCACACGCAGGAGGTGGTTCGCAAGGCCCAACCCCTGCGCAATCACTTAACGTAGTGTCTTTGTATTTCTTATTTTCAGGTTAGACATAAGTTTAGCTCAACCACAACATCCCTATATCCTTTGATCATCATCGAAGGCCTGGTCGTGCAAATTATTGCAAAATCAAATAGGGAGAGAAGAAACGACAATAGTGGGTTCATCACATTCTGAATCACTGTCTGAGTCATCTTCCAGGGTACCTGCAATGATAGTAGGTGACTCTTGTGTATCTGCAGATGGGTTAGTTTAAATCTAGTATAACCCAAATGATCTGTCAAGTAGTCAAGGTCAAAGTACCATTCACGACCTTTTCCCTGAACATTTTCTTTGTCTTCCAGAAATCTCAGGTTAAGAGTCTCCTCAATCTTCTTAGCAGCAAAATTATATACCCTATAAGCCTTACTATGAGCTGAGTATCCAACTATATATCCTTCAACAGCTTTTTCTTCAATCTTTCCTAGGTGATCACTTGTATTTAGGATAGTCACATGACATCCAAAAGGTTTAAAGTACTCAATGGTGGGTATCTTCCTAGTCAAAAGCTCATAGGGTGTTTTGTAATGTGGTCTTGTAATCAACACCCTAATTAAAACATAACAAGAAGTGCTTACTGCTTTAGTCCAAAACATAGTGAGAAGTTTAGAGTCAGCAAGCATAGATCTTGCAGCCTCTATCAGGGTTCTATTCTTCCATTCAGCAACTCCATTTTGTTGTGGAGTCCTGGCATTACTATAATCCCTTTTTATACCCTTAATCCCACAGAGTTCAATAAGATTGACATTTTTGAACTCTGTCCCATTGTCACACCTTATCCCTTTTATCTTCTTGTTGAGTTGGTTTTCAATAAGGGCCATAAATTCTTTTAGAGTCTGAAAAGTTTGGTCTTTAGTCCCTAAAAAGAATACCCAAGTAAACGTACTATAAGCATAAGTGATCACTAGACAGAAGTACTTATGATCAATACTTTTGATGGATGTTGGACCTAAAAGATCTATATGTAGCAGCTGCAAAGGTTCTGAAATGGTGCTCACAGCAGTAATGGCTTTGTAAGAAACCTTGTGTTGCTTTCCTTTGTTGCATGCAACACAGTTGTGTTCATTAGTGAAGACGTTGGAAGGAAATCCATGAACCAGTCCATTCTTAGCAAGCTTGTTGATAACCTTGAAGTTTACATGTGCCATCCTTCTGTGCCATTTTGTAGATTCATCCAAGGATGCTTTAGCCACCAAGCATGCTAGATCACCTTCAGGCTTTACATCATTCAAGTTGAATGTGTAAAGATTATGATTTCTTGGAACTCTTAGTAATACAAGACTCTCATCAGGCATTCTGAAGTCTTTTGATAGAATAAGACAGTTCTCCTCAGTGAATAGCACAGGAATCTTTTTGTCACAAATTTGTGAAACAGAGAATAAATTAAAATTTTGTAGCTCCTTCACATAGTAGACATTCTAAAAAATCCACCTTTGGAGTTCTTATGGTTCCTTTACCAGTGATCCTTCCTACTCCACTTCCAAATGTCACTGGGCCTCCATTAAAAGGCACAAAGTCATGCAGCTTCTCTTGATTCCCAAACATGCTTCTAGAGCAACCACTATCAACTATCCCTAAATCTTTACTTTTGAGAGGATGTTCCTACAACAACAAAAATATACAACAACATGAGTACCATAGAGAGGCTCATGCCTTGTGGATCATTAGAGTGAAGCCATGTAGATGAGTTAGATCTACCATTGTTCCTGGAACCCCTGTGTACAAATGGTCTATTAAATTTCCAAGAACAATCTGCTGAGGGTTTTACAGCAGAATCCCAATATGCCCTTCCCAAAAACATTGGATCATAATATCCAGGCCAATAACCATTTTGAAAGTAATTATTGTTATATCTAGAAAATGGTCTAGCTACATGTCTGTTCCTATCAGCAGAAAAATATCTACCAGCAGAAACAGACCCACCAGCAGGAATAAACCTATCAGCAGAAACTGAGTTGGTTCTGCTGGTGGTGTGGGTTGCATGTAGAACATATAAGGGTTTGGCATGAACATTGGTCCACTTTGGTCTAGGTTTATTATGATCAGCAGAAACACCCATCCTCCTTTCATAAAAATCACAATCCTTAATCAAATGCAATTTACTACCACAAACAAAACATTTCTTCTTTCTAGAAGATTTATTCAAACCAAAAGATGTCTAATCAACCACGGAATTATTCAAACAAACACTGGAAATAGAATTGTTTTGTAATGACTGAAAGGAATTGTTTTTCAAAGAAGTAAATGACAAGTCTTCAAGAGAAGCTGTCTTTAAAGGAACATCATCAGCAGCAACCCTAGAGTCAGCAGACTTGAAAGATGACTTTGGAGAGTGTAACAATTCGCAATTTCAGGTTAACTTTTATTCCCGAAAATTTCACTATTCACTTTTTACTATTCACTTTTCACTATTCATCTCAGAAATTTTTATTTCATATTCTCGTAAGTTAAACTATTTTAACGATAATCCGAGAGTTTGACGCTCGTCGGATCATTTCTGCAAAAATCACAAAGCCGTGTCCGAGATTTACTTTTAGGTTTAAACGTCCTTCTAGCATCCGATATGTCCATAAAACATTATAAACAATAGAAATATGATTTTCTCTCATTTTAGGACAATTCCAAAAGTTTCGGAATTTTACGTTTTTCAGTTCAGCGTTTTACGCGAATTGCGCGTTTTAGACCCGTGTTTCCAGTTTTTAGCAGGGTTTTCGCACCCGATAGAACCTACCACTCATTTTATATTTTATTATGGACTATATTGACATGTTTGACCATACTTTCAAGTTTCATATTTTTAGGATACCCGGTTTTACGTTTCGTGGCCTAAAAACTTACGGTTAGCGATTTACGGAGTCAAAACTAGCTACATACTTAGGATATTATCATCCAAAGACCATGACTACTCATCTAGTCACCCTTATCCTTGGAAAAACGACTTAGGATGGGGGGAAGTCACCATGTGTGGTTAAATCTTGACTTTAGCCATTAGATCTTACTTAATTACAACTTTGTCACCAAGTTATAGCACTTTCCTAGCAAGCTTCCTAACCTCCTCATTCTTGCTATAAATAGAGAGCTCATTTGCTTCCTTTCTTCACCACAAAAACGCCACACCCTTATATCATAGCACCATGATCCTTTGATCTTCAATATACAAGTTACACTACAAAGTTCAAGGTCTTAGTATTCTCTACCTAGTTCTTAAGTTTGTTTGGTGATTCCATGGTTGAATTAGGAGCTACACAAGGTTACTAGGGCTGAAGTTAAATGGTTTTCACAAGGGTTAGATCAAGGCTAGCAAGGGTTACAAGAGTTATGATGAAGGGTTTACAAGCTTAGGTTTAGTGTCCTAGTTCTATACTTGACTTCCTTTCTTTAGAAAGCCAAAAGTTGTAAGCAAACCCTTATACACTTTCTTGCTCAATATCATTTCATGCTTATTATGTTTCTTTCATGCTATATATGGTCTTTGTATTGTGTTCATGATGTTTAAAAATGGATAAAACAAGTATTGGTATACATATGTTAACTTATGACAAGTAAACAAGCAAACTAGTGATTTTTATGGAGAACCACGACCCTAATAGTATAACTTTGATATTTGACACTTACTTACTATTAAAGAGGACTTAACAAGGAAAACATAGCAATTTGAATAAGCCAAAACGAGTACACGAGTCAAAAGTTATGACCATTTGAAGTTAGCGAAACCAAAACGGCAAATCTGCCTAAATAGCATTCTGATCAAATTATGATTTTGAAAGTCCCACTTCTGGTCCGATTCATCAAAAAGTTAAAACACAAAAGTTGTCCGGAACGATGTTTTCGTTCAGGTATAAAGAAGCTCGAGCCCTGAAAACGCTTTCTGAGTGATAAATTTCTTCAAATTCTTAACAGCCCATTTTTAGACCAAAGTTACTATATAATCATTATAATTAGATGAGACCAAGAGGTCTAATGACCTAAAGCCAAGACCACAACCATGGCTAAAGCCAAGGTTGAGTCTCAAGACCATGGTAACAATGACCAAGGTCACGGCAAAGCCACGGATAAAGACCATATAACTATTAAAGATCAAAAAGCTTATATATATATATATATATATATATATATATATATATATATATATATATATATATATATATATATATATATATATGTGTGTTATCAAATACTACAATAGTAGGGAGCCTCATGTGAGGAGTTCATTGAGTAAGCCGTCGAGACGAGTTGTGGATTTATGAGTTAAAGTGTCCTGGCTCCTCGAACGTTTACTCCATGACTTCTGAATTATGTCGGCCCGAACGGTAGTAAGAGATATACAACTTATACATGTTTCATAGACCATTTATATTCAACGACTTACACTATATACTAAGTACTACATCATGAACATTATGCAAGACATATATGGGCAATTCGTCGTATTCTTAGACGTTACTCCAAACCTAAGTCACAACGTTCTATTATAGGCTGCTCTTAGAGACTTTCGCGATTCGACTACCACTTTCATTTCTCATTACATAAGCTTAAGGTGAGTCATAGCCCCTACTTTTTCATACTTGTTTTAATTCTTTGGGGGGGATACATGCACAACTACTTGCTTACTTGTACAAATACTCAAAATATTTATACTTGATCGCATTATACTTGATGTCATATATACATGATTGCATTATACTTGATTGTGAGACTTCCAGTGGCTCCCAGTAAACTTTTATCTTTGGGAAGTGGCTCCCAGTTATCTTTGGGAAGTGGCTCCCAGTTGTCCTTGGGAATCGGCTCCTAAAGTGAGGTCTTCGGAGATGAAGAGTAGACTCACGACTAATTGCTTAATTGTTTTGATGAACTTATACATGTCTTAATCATACTATATTGTAGCAGTGGGTTGTGAACACACAGGTTACAAGTCTCTTATGGCGGGACTTGTAACTGAGTGGATTCACGATGCCTTTGCTGTGTGAACATTCTTTTAAGGCTTTTCAACTGTTTTAAGACAAACTCTATGAACTCACCAACCATTGTGTTGACACTTTAGCATGTTTATCTCAGGTTAGTAAGGCGATAGCTAGTGCGTGGAACTTAGAGTCAAGCTGCATATTCTGAAGACTTACGCTTTTATCATTTACCATTCAAAACTTTGTATACATTTATGTATCATACTTTGGAATCTCATGTTTGTAACTTTGAATTCATTAATCGAATGGTAACTTTTCAAAACGTCTCATTTAGAGTTCGTTTTCTATAACTTGTACTTTGTATTATGAAGTAGCACCCCCAGTGACACAGTCTTCCGCTGCGGTATTTTGGGGGTGTTACAGATTGGTACCAGAGCCTTGGTTATAGAGAACTAGGTTGCATTTAGTGCCTAGACTATAACTGCTATATACGTTGGGACCTTCCTCTTTATTTGCCTTACACACACTACACACACATACGTTTTTTGGTAGTTGCTGGTTTAGTTCCATGCTGTTAGATGATGTGACTTTAGTATTATAAGGAGCCCCAGAGATTAGCCGAGTCATTAGAAACATGGAACTCAGTAATAACTAATTAGTTAACTTGATCTTGTGACAGTTCTTGTTTGATGAGACACAAGATTTGAGTTAAATAATATTATTGCTTAGCTTTAGGGATTTGATGACTTGATTATCTTACTATCGGCCTCAGAAGGCGGATTTTGTGTCGGAAATTCTTAAGTAGGATGATTTAGAATCTCCTTATTTAAATGGATTGGGACGCCTCTTCATTTAAATAAAGAAATTGTAAATCACCGAACCATAAATTTATGAGACCTTACTTACATAAATTTGGACGCTGCTTTATGTAAGTAATGTGTTATAAATAAGTGGGCTTAATTGTAGCCGATACAACTCCTTAACCAGAACCTTAGACAAATCAGAGTGAACACCATTATTTTAGAGATCCTGAAATCCCGAATTCTCTTAGACACATCATAAGTAGTTAACATCAACTGAACTTCGGGACGAAGTTCTCCTTAAGGGGTACAGACTGTAACAATTCGCAATTTCAGGTTAACTTTTATTCCCGAAAATTTCACTATTCACTTTTTACTATTCACTTTTCACTATTTATCTCAGAAATTTTTATTTCATATTCTCGTAAGTTAAACTATTTTAACGATAATCCGAGAGTTTGACGCTCGTCGGATCATTTCTGCAAAAATCACAAAGCCGTGTCCGAGATATACTTTTAGGTTTAAACGTCCTTCTAGCATCCCGATATGTCCATAAAACATTATAAACAATAGAAATATGATTTTCTCTCATTTTAGGACAATTCCAAAAGTTTCGGAATTTTACGTTTTTCAGTTCAGCGTTTTACGCGAATTGCGCGTTTTAGACCCGTGTTTCCAGTTTTTAGCAGGGTTTTCGCACCCGATAGAACCTACCACTCATTTTATATTTTATTATGGACTATATTGACATATTTGACCATACTTTCAAGTTTCATATTTTTAGGATACCCGGTTTTACGTTTCGTGGCCTAAAAACTTACGGTTAGCGATTTACGGAGTCAAAACTAGCTACATACTTAGGATATTATCATCCAAAGACCATGACTACTCATCTAGTCACCCTTATCCTTGGAAAAACGACTTAGGATGGGGGGAAGTCACCATGTGTGGTTAAATCTTGACTTTAGCCATTAGATCTTACTTAATTACAACTTTGTCACCAAGTTATAGCACTTTCCTAGCAAGCTTCCTAACCTCCTCATTCTTGCTATAAATAGAGAGCTCATTTGCTTCCTTTCTTCACCACAAAAACGCCACACCCTTATATCATAGCACCATGATCCTTTGATCTTCAATATACAAGTTACACTACAAAGTTCAAGGTCTTAGTATTCTCTACCTAGTTCTTAAGTTTGTTTGGTGATTCCATGGTTGAATTAGGAGCTACACAAGGTTACTAGGGTTGAAGTTAAATGGTTTTCACAAGGGTTAGATCAAGGCTAGCAAGGGTTACAAGAGTTATGATGAAGGGTTTACAAGCTTAGGTTTAGTGTCCTAGTTCTATACTTGACTTCCTTTCTTTAGAAAGCCAAAAGTTGTAAGCAAACCCTTATACACTTTCTTGCTCAATATCATTTCATGCTTATTATGTTTCTTTCATGCTATATATGGTCTTTGTATTGTGTTCATGATGTTTAAAAATGGATAAAACAAGTATTGGTATACATATGTTAACTTATGACAAGTAAACAAGCAAACTAGTGATTTTTATGGAGAACCACGACCCTAATAGTATAACTTTGATATTTGACACTTACTTACTATTAAAGAGGACTTAACAAGGAAAACATAGCAATTTGAATCAGCCAAAACGAGTACACGAGTCAAAAGTTATGACCATTTGAAGTTAGCGAAACCAAAACGGCAAATCTGCCTAAATAGCATTCTGATCAAATTATGATTTTGAAAGTCCCACTTCTGGTCCGATTCATCAAAAAGTTAAAACACGAAAGTTGTCCGGAACGATGTTTTCGTTCAGGAACAAAGAAGCTCGAGCCCTGAAAACGCTTTCTGAGTGATAAATTTCTTCAAATTCTTAACAGCCCATTTTTAGACCAAAGTTACTATATAATCATTATAATTAGATGAGACCAAGAGGTCTAATGACCTAAAGCCAAGACCACAACCATGGCTAAAGCCAAGGTTGAGTCTCAAGACCATGGTAACAATGACCAAGGTCACGGCAAAGCCACGGATAAAGACCATATAACTATTAAAGATCAAAAAGCTTATATATATATATATATATATATATATATATATATATGTTATCAAATACTACAATAGTAGGGAGCCTCATGTGAGGAGTTCATTGAGTAAGCCGTCGAGACGAGTTGTGGATTTATGAGTTAAAGTGTCCTGGCTCCTCGAACGTTTACTCCATGACTTCTGAATTATGTCGGCCCAAACGGTAGTAAGAGATATACAACTTATACATGTTTCATAGACCATTTATATTCAACGACTTACACTATATACTAAGTACTACATCATGAACATTATGCAAGACATATATGGGCAATTCGTCGTATTCTTAGACGTTACTCCAAACCTAAGTCACAACGTTCTATTATAGGCTGCTCTTAGAGACTTTCGCGATTCGACTACCACTTTCATTTCTCATTACATAAGCTTAAGGTGAGTCATAGCCCCTACTTTTTCATACTTGTTTTAACTCTTTGGGGGGGATACATGCACAACTACTTGTTTACTTGTACAAATACTCAAAACATTTATACTTGATCGCATTATACTTGATGTCATATATACATGATTGCATTATACTTGATTGTGAGACTTCCAGTGGCTCCCAGTAAACTTTTATCTTTGGGAAGTGGCTCCCAGTTATCTTTGGGAAGTGGCTCCCAGTTATCTTTGGGAAGTGGCTCCCAGTTGTCCTTGGGAATCGGCTCCTAAAGTGAGGTCTTCGGAGATGAAGAGTAGACTCACGACTAATTGCTTAATTGTTTTGATGAACTTATACATGTCTTAATCATACTATATTGTAGCAGTGGGTTGTGAACACACAGGTTACAAGTCTCTTATGGCGGGACTTGTAACTGAGTGGATTCACGATGCCTTTGCTGTGTGAACATTCTTTTAAGGCTTTTCAACTGTTTTAAGACAAACTCTATGAACTCACCAACCATTGTGTTGACACTTTAGCATGTTTATCTCAGGTTAGTAAGGCGATAGCTAGTGCGTGGAACTTAGAGTCAAGCTGCATATTCTGAAGACTTACGCTTTTATCATTTACTATTCAAAACTTTGTATACATTTATGTATCATACTTTGGAATCTCATGTTTGTAACTTTGAATTCATTAATCGAATGGTAACTTTTCAAAACGTCTCATTTAGAGTTCGTTTTCTATAACTTGTACTTTGTATTATGAAGTAGCACCCCCAGTGACACAGTCTTTCGCTGCGGTATTTTGGGGGTGTTACAGAGAGGACTTGGGTGAATCTGACTTGGCCTTGGAATCACAACTGGCATAACTAGAGGTAGAGGTCTCTGAGGTCTTGTCAATGAAAGAACAAGAGACACATTCATTAGAATCATTACTAGAGACACTACTAGAGTCAGGGGAGTCAATAGTGTTGACATAAATAATGCCTAAAAACATTGTTAACATATTATCAATATCTGTATATTTTGATAATTACAAAACCTTAACTCATTGAACTAAAATTTATGACGTAAACAAGTATTTAGTGATAATATCTTCTTTGCAGCCAAATCACTTAAGGTATGAATAAACAAAGTGTTTATTGCAATCTATGATCAAAGGAAAAATTTTCTAAATCACTAGAACTTTTATAAAATGTCATAAACATTTTATATCATTTATAAAATCATTTTTGGAATTAAAAGAATATGTTTAATTCATTATCAATATATGATTTCAAATTTCCAACCAAAAATGGTAAATTTTATCCAGGAAAACCTTCCCCACTAGAGGACAAACAATTCCAATGTTCTGGAGGGGCGGCCCCCTTAATTAATAAGGCGGCCCCTTAATTAGTAAGGGGACCGGCCACGCTCCAGAATAGTAAAATTTTCCCCTATAAATACTGGTTCATTTCACAGATTTTTCTCACCTTTTGCATTCCTAAACTTTATGTTATAGATCTCCATTTCTATTCTCTAAATCATTCGATCATACATTCATAAATCTTTGTTTCAAAGTGATCCAAACATCAACCTCTCAAATGCAAGAGAAGAATACTTCTATCCTCCAAGACAAGAAGTATTACAGCTTGTTGTGACCTCCACATCCAAGTTGTTAGAGCATCATTGATTACACATATTTCTTTGTGTTATTAGTTGTGAATATTTGGTATAAGATAAATTAATTTAGTGTGTAGATAGAGTGATTGTTTAGAAGTTTGGTGTGAAGTAGATAGTTGTGAAGTAGATAGTTGTGAATAAGATAGTTAGGATGTAGATAGTTGTGAAGAAGATAGTTAGGAAGTAGATAGTTGTGAAGAAGATAGTTGTGAATAAGATTGGTGTGAAGATAGATAGGTGTGAAGATAGATAGGTGTGAAGTAGTCGTGTAAAAGGTGTGATCAAGGTGTGACGAAGTTGTGGTGTGTAAATTGGTGCGTAAGGTTTTCTCCGCCATAAGGGAGCTTGTTGACATAGTGAAGAAAACTCTCGAGTTAGGTGCTCGGGGAGTGGAGTAGGGCAAGGAAGGTGTCCTTGTAGCCGAACCACTATAAATCTCTTGTCTCGCAGTTCGATCTTTCCATCTCTCATTTATTTCTTTACTTACTTTATTCTTGTTATATCATACATATATATTGTTGTTTATATTATGCAAGACTTGAGTTCACATAATATCGAATCTAAATTTTTGAAAGTTAAGAAAACACACAAACAATCTTTTATAACAAATTAAAAAGACGTCAAACTATTCAACCCCCTTTCTAGTTTTCCACAAATAGACCTGTTGCCAGTTTGCATTTGTGATTTAACTAAGTCCAAATGGTGGGAGGTGGGCTTAAAGGTTCCAGTGATAGTGGGAGAGACAATATGCATCTCTCCCTCTTTTACAAACTTTACAGGGTATGAGGTTGCAAGGGTGGTTCAGGGTCTAAAATACTATAGTTGTTGGGATATGAAGTTCTAAGTACTGCTGGAAAGTCAATGTACTGCTATATCAAAGTACTGCTTAATAGTCAACGTGCTAATCAAGGTCAAAGTACTGCTATTTATTGAAGATTATTCAAAGTACTTCAAAGAACAAGGACTTAAGTGCAATATTGATTAAAAGGATTACTATGTAATATTGTATGAATATTCTAGAATTAGTTAGGGATAATTCTGGTCGTTCAAGTAGATAATGTAAACCGACTTAAGGTTATCTATAAAAGGAGCCTTATGATGGTATTAGAGGTACGAAGTCATACAAAGTTTTCTAAGAGTCTTAGAGTTTTACAAAAACGATTTTAGAGAAAGTTAGGGATTGTTAGTAAACCTGTATTTAGAGAAGCAGGTTTAAGAGTTGTTTTAATATTAACAAAGTTCTTCTTTGCTTTGTGTTAGTAGATTCCGCATACTTTACAAAGTAATATCAGTGTTTTAATATTAACTGTTTTGAGTTATTCAAGATTGTTAAAACCTTACAAGCTACAAAGTAGTTTGGTCTGAGTATATCGATCCAACAAGTGGTATCAGAGCTTGTGTTGGAAACTCTGATTAAGAAGAAAACCTTTTAAACCGATTCTACTACAAACCCTTAAAGATGTCGACAGATGTTGCACCTGCTCCATCCATCACTGCTATCAGAATTCCTATTGTCAAGAAGGGAGAATATGATTTATGGGCCATGAAGATGAGGCAGTACATTGCCATCACAGACCATGCACTATGGGATGTGATTGTCAATTGTAATATGATAATTGAAGAACCATTAGAGATCCCATGACAACCGACACCACCTAAGCCAACCTTGCCAGCTGCTACCAAAAGAAATCAAGACAAGGATCTCAACATACTGCTCTCTGCCATTCCTGATGCTCACTTATTGAAGTTTCATGATGCCAAGGATGCAAAACAACTATGGGCTGCTATTAAAACAAGATTTGGAGGTAATGATGCTTCCAAGAAGATGCACAGGAACCTATTGAAGCAGCAGTTTGAAACCTTCACTGTTGGAGAAAGAGAAAGTCTTGACTCTGGTTATGATAGATATCAAAATCTACTCAGCATGCTAGAGTTATATGGAGCTAAGGCAACAGTTGAAGATGCTAATTTGAAGTTCTTAAGAAGTGTGCCTTCTGCATGGCATGTGGTTGCTACAATGATTAGAGGACAACCTGGTTTGGACACTATGGACTTTGATGATCTTTACAACAATCTAAAGGTGTATGAGCATGAGATGAAGGGTAATAAAGGTTCAAGCTCTCACAACATTGCTTTTGTCTCTTCTGAAACCAGAAGCAGTACTTCCACTAAAAGTACTGCTTATCCTGTCCAAAGTACTGTTGTAGAAACACAGAATCCATGTACAACTTTGAGCAGTACCACTTCATCACCATCACATACTCCCAACTCAGATGATGTTCTATGCTCATTCTTTGCCCAACAAGCTACTCTACCTGTTACTTATCAAGAATATCTCTTGCAAATTGATGATGATGCTATGGAAGAAATTGATATAAGATGGCAGGTTGCCATGATTGCTGCAAGGACCAAGAAGTTTATGAACAAGACAGGAAGAGGTATTGATTTCAAGGCTAAGCAAGGTATAGCATTTGACAAGTCCAAGATTGAATGCTTTAATTGTCAAAGAACTGGTCACTTTGCAAGGGAATGCAAGTTTGCAAAGTATCAAGCAAACAGGATGATAGAACAACCTAAACCCAAGGTTAAAAGAAAAGAAGTCCCTATTGCTGAGCCAAAGTCACAAGCCTTGGTTGCTCAAGAAGACCTGTCAGAAGTTGATTGGAGTAAAGAATTTGATGATGAACTAGTAACCTATTCTATGGTTGCATTAGAAGAGGTTGATTGGAGCACAGCTTTTGATGAGGAACCAGGATATGAAGCTTTGGAGTCAAGAGATGGTCTAGGAAGCTTTGATTGGAGCATGGAAAGTGAAGAAGAACCTGTTCAGCTCGCTATGATGGCTACTTCACCAAGTTCATCCACTATCTCTGAGGTATGTTCCAAATATAGTAACTCTTATCAAAAGATGCTTAAAGAATATGAAACAGAAAGAGATAACTATAGAAGGGCTAGGTTTGAGATATATGGTTACCAATTGACTTTAGAATCCATGGAAGCTAAGATAATCACTCATGAGAATAATGAAGTAGCTTGGGCTGAAAAATATGAGCAACAAGATTATCAATTAAAGCTAAGTGAGTGGAAGTTAGGATGTAATGTTTCTGAATTAGAAAAGGTCACTAAAGAAAGAGACAAGTTGCTAGAAAAACTTGCTGTTTGGGAAGAATCAGGTCTGTCACATGTTAGTTTCGTTGAAAAACAGAGAGCAGCAAACATTAAAACTGGCCTAGGTTATCCTAATAATTCAGAAGTACTTTCATCTAGGAACCAAGAATTAAATCTTTCTCATGAAACCTCAACTAGTGATGAAGAATTCATAAGTTTAGAAGGAAACACATCAAGTGATGAGGAATCACCTTGTTCAACACTTCCTGAGTTTAGGAAAAACAAAGGTTATAATGAAGTTCCTCCGCCCCCAGATAGTTTTCAACCACCTAGGATAGATGTTTCTTGTTATGGTGTAGACAACCTAGAGTTTAGGAAAAAGCTTAAAGGTCAATCTAATCCTGAGCCTTTAGGAGAATCTGTTGAGACACCTAGGGATAATAATAAGGTTTCTGAATGTGAAAAAGATTTTTCAAAACAAGCAGTACTTCCAAAAACTTCTCAAAGTACTGCTAATCATTCAGCAGTACCTACAAGAAACTCTTTTCAAAATACTGCTTATCATAGAAAACCTTTTGGGAATGGATTTGGGATGATGGGTCCAAAGTTATGCTTTGTGTGTTACAGTCCTCATCATTTGGTTAAGGACTGTGATTATCATTCAGAATACTTGAGCAAATATCCAAAAACCACATCTGCAAATCATAAGAACAAAGAGAATAAACCAAGGGAGAATAAGCCAGTTTGGAATTACTCAAATAGGGTTAACCATAGTAATTTTTCAAAAGACTATAGGTACCCTCATCAGAAAAGACCATTCTCCAAACCCACAGTACCTTCACAAAGCACTGGTCAAGCAGTACTTCCTCAAAGTACTGTTAGGAAGTTTCCCAATCAAGGTACTGCTAGTAAAGACTCAAAAGTAAGACCTAGGAGATTCAATTCTTACAAACCTAGAAGGCCTTACAACCCAAGAAAAGCTGCTAGAACACAGAACCCAACACCAAAAGTTACAACTAAGTGGGTTAAGAAAGAAAGTAATGCTGAAGGTAACAAAGTACTTTCAGAAAATAAGGGAGAAAAAAGGAGTATTGATAACAATTCAACACAGGTTTTGGAATAAAAAACAGTAGTTCTTGATAGTATTTTCAAAAATAGTGGTGATTACATACTCAAAGAATTTGAGTATGTTACTCCACAAGGGGAACACAAGTCAGTAATGGCTTGGGTTCCTAAAAGAAACTAACCCTTTTCATTTTTATGCAGGGCAACCCAGCAGAGGAGCTTAAAGATCATATTATTGTGGATAGTGGTTGCTTTAGGAGTATGATAGGAGAAAAGGAGCTCTTGTCTGATTTTAAGGCTTATTTTGGAGGAAGAGTTGCATTTAGGAATGATCCTGATGGAGGGAGAATAGATGGAAAAGGAACCATTAAGGCAGGATCTATTGATTTTGAGAATGTCAGATATGTGAAGGAGCTTAAATTCAACCTTTTTTCAGTCTCTCAGATCTGTGACAAGAAGTACCCTGTGTTGTTTCTTGACACAGAATGTCTTATTCTCTCCCCTGAGTTTAGATTAGAAGATGAAAACTTGGTGATGCTGAGAGCACCAAGAACCAATGATGTTTAAAGCATAGACTTGAAGAACATCAATTCTGCTGAAAGAGCAACATGCTTGATTGCAAGGGCAACAATGGAGGAAGCACATCAATGGCACAGAAGACTAGGGCATGTAAATTTCAAAAACGTCAATAAGCTGGTCAAAGGAAATTTAGTTAGAGGTTTACCTTCTAAAACATTCAAACTTGATCATTCATGTCTGGCTTGCAAGAAGGGTAAACAACACAAGGCTTCATGTAAAAAGGTTGAAGAAAGAACTATTAGGGAGCCTTTGGAGTTGCTGCATATGGATCTGTTTGGACCTGTTTCAGTTGTTAGCTTAAACAAGAAGAAGTACTGTTTGGTTGTAATAGATGATTTTAGCTAGCTCTTTTTCTTGGGATTCAAAGATGAAACTTTTGATGCTATTCATGATCTTATAATAGCACTTAAAAATCAGTTAAGACTCAAAGTTAGAGGCATTAGATGTGATAATTGGACTGAATTCAAGAATCAGCTTATGGATGAATTTTGTGCTAAGAAAGGGATTAAAAGATAATTCAGTATTGCTAGAACTCCTCAGCAGAATGCAGTTGCAGAAAGGAAGAACAGAACTTTGATAGAAGCAGCAAGGACAATGCTTGCAGACTCCCAATTACCTGTTCCATTTTGGGCTGAAGCTGTAAGTGCTACTTGTTATGTGCTGAATAGAGTATCAGTGACAAAACCTCAAATGAAGACACCATATGAGTTACTCATGGGAAAGAAGCCAAACATAAAGTTTATGAAACCTTTTGGGTGTCCCCTGACTATCTTGAACATTGCTGATAATTTGGAAAAATTTGATGGTAAATCAGAAGATGGATACTTACTGGGTTATTGTACCAATAGCAAAGGATTCAGAGTGTACAACAGGGCTACCAAGAAGGTTCAAGAATGTCTTCATGTTGAATTTCTAGAAGAACAAGAAAATAAAAAAGGTAAAGGTCCTGATTGGATGTTTGATCTTGATTTAATGTCTTCATCCATGAACTATGTACTTGTAAGGGAAGAAAATCAAGTTGTTCACAATGAAGAGGAAACACAATACATTGTTCATGGAGTTAACATAAGTTCTGAAGATGATTCTGATGATGATGAGAAGAAAAGTACTGTTGCACCTCAAGGTACTGTTGATCCACAAAGTACTGTTCCACCAAAGACTACATTATATGAAGAAGACCAAGCTATCCAAGATGAACTTAATAGGATGCTTCTTCAAGAAACAATTGCTAAGTCCTATGAAGATGATCAAAGGAGAGCTTATGAAGCAGAAAAGAATAAGGCTAAAGGCACTGACAATACTTTACCCCAGAGTACTGCTGATCCATTTGAAAGTACTTCTCAAGTCCTAGATACTTCAAATTGGAAGAATGCTAATGATTTACATGATCCAACCATGCCTGCCTTAGAAGATACTGATGATGAATTGGAACAAGAAGGCATTTTCTCAGATTCTAATGAAGACCCTGACATTACAAATTTGGAAGATAATCTTGAAGTATCACCAACTCCTACTCTAAGAATTCACAAAGATCATCCTGTCAGTAAGATAATTGGACCTTCTGATTCAGGAGTGCTTAAAAGAACAAAAGCTAAGAATATGTCTCAACAACATACTTCTTTACTTAGCTTTATTTACAAGCAGAACAGGGTGAATCACAAGGATCAGAAATTGTGTTTATTTGCTTGCTTTCTGTCTCAAGAAGAACCTAAGACAGTAAAACAAGCATTAGTCAAGGAGAGTTGGGTTGAAGCTATGCAAGAAGAACTCTTATAGTTTAAACTTCAAGATGTAGGGGTATCTTGTGATTTACCTGATGGTAAAAGACTGATTGGACCAAAATGGGTCTTCAGAGTTAAAGGAGATGAAAGAGGGAATGTAATTAAGAATAAAGCAAGGTTAGTAGCTCAAGGATATAGACAAGAAGAAGGAGTAGACTATGATGAAGTATTTGCTCCTGTGGCAAGGATTGAAGCCATCAGGCTATTTTTGGCTTTTGCATCTTATATGGGATTTCCTGTATATCATATGGATGTCAAAAGTGCTTTTCTATATGGCACTATCACAGAGGAAGTTTATGTCAAACAACCTCCTGGTTTTGAAGATCCTGCACATCCAAACAAAGTCTACAAGGTTATCAAGGCTCTGTATGGCCTTCATCAAGCCCCTAGAGCATGGTATGAAAGACTCTCTAATTTTCTATTGCAACATGGTTACAGGAGAGGTGCTATTGACAAGACTTTGTTTATCAAAAGAGATAAGAAGGATATCATGCTTGTCCAAGTGTATGTAGATGATATTATTTTTGGTTCTACTAAGCAATCTATGGTGAAGGAATTTGAAGATCTTATGCAAAATGAATTTCAGATGAGTTCAATGGGAGAATTACATTCTTCTTGGGACTTCAAGTGCAACAATCAAGCAGTGGAATTTTTATAAGTCAAGATAAGTATGTTGCAAATATTCTTAAGAGATTTAACTTCACAACTGTCAAGCCATCATCTACACTTGTTGATGCTAACAAGCCTTTGGGAAAAGATGAAGAAGGAGAAGATGTTGATGTCAAATTATACATGTCTATGATTGGATGTCTAATGTATTAACTACATCTAGGCCTGACATTACTTTTGTTGTTTGTTTATGTGCAAGACATCAAGTTCATCCCAAGGTATCACATTTGAATGCTGTCAAGAGAATCTTTAGGTACCTTAGGCAAGAACCTAAGCTAGGATTGTGGTATCCTAGGGAGTCCCCTTTTCATCTATAAGCTTTTTCAGACAGTGATTATGTTGGTGATAACTATGACAGAAGATCCACAACTGGAGGGTATCAGTATCTTGGAAGTAGATTACTCTCATGGCAATGCAAAAAGCAAACAATTGCAGCAACATCTTCCACAGAAGCAGAGTATGTAGCTGCTGCAAGTTGTTGTGCATAAGTACTTTGGTTGCAAAATCAGCTTTTGGATTATGGATTCAACTTCAAGAACACTCCCATCAACATTGATAATGAGAGTACAATTTGTATTATGAAGAATCCAGTTTATCACTCCAAAACCAAGCACATTCAAATTAGACATCATTTTATTAGAGATTGCTATGAGCATAGGCTTATTAGTAGTGAGTATTGGTATGATTAATAATTAAGCTATTTTTTAGGGGAGGCATTAGTAGTTAGTCATTAATTGAAGGGAGGCTACATGTATCATTCAAATAGAAAAGATTTTTATTCATTATTTTAAAAGGGGTTACATTCATTCATCCAAGGGATACAGACAACCATGACAAAGACACAACCAAGACAAATAGAGAACTACCACAAACATCCTACACTAAACCTACCTAACCTACCCAACACACCCTACTCCATTGGCCTTTTTCATGATAGCTTTGCTTTCCCTTTTGAGCATTCCTTCTTTTGTCATCAAAAGAAGCTTTCTTCCTTGGGCAAGCCAGGCCAAGTACTTACTTGGGAGGTCTCTCTTTTCTTGGAGCAGGCCACTTCATGTTCTTTATGGCTGATTCAAGAGCCTGTGTCAAGGCATGTGGAAGTTCATTTGCCAAAGAAGAACCAGGAGCAGGGACAGGCACCTTTTTCTTAGGTTTTGGGTTGGTAGTGCTTGTTGCATCAGTAATGGTAGAGGTTGATACATCAGGAGGAAAGTAGCCACTCCATCCTGCATCATCCTCAAAGTCAGAGTCAGAGTAATAGATGATCTTTGAATCAGTGGAGCCATTAGAATCAGATGAGATGTAGACTAAAGGGTAGTGACTCATAATGTTAAATAGGGTTTTTTTGAGAAGTATTACAATTATTGATGAAGAGATGTGTTGGTGGAAAGTTCCTTTTATAGGCAAGATAAGTTATAAGGGAAATTAATGAAGCTCATTCAATTCTACTTGCCTTGGTAGCTTTGGAAATTAATTTGGAAAGGTATTAATTATCTCGGGTTGACTTTCAAAAGATATTTTGGTCAAACAGTCAACACTAAAGATATTTTGATAGGAAAGTACTTTGCCCAACGTACTGCTTTGTTCTACAAATGAAAGTACTGCTCCATGTTATATGGAAAGTACTGCTTGGTGTTCTGAAGGGTACGCTGACGTGTCAGGATACTGTTCCAACGGTAAAAAATGTGGGTAACAAACTTTCGAAAGATATGGGGAAGATAACTTCCAAAAATAACGGTAAAATTATTAATTCACCGTGATTCTTTGTATATTATCCTTTTTTACACATATCTTTTTTATATTTATATACCCATATTCATTCATCAATTCCACCAAGTTCATCCACGATTATCATTCTTTTTCTCAAATTATACTCGCAATGGCAAATCGACCAACCATCACCAAACACAACATGATTGAAAACCTTGAGAAAACACAAAAGAACATTGATTTTCATGGAATCATTGATTTTCTCACCGGAACCACCATCAATTACTCACTTTTAGTAAACCCAGAGAATATTGGTCCTTGGATACAAGCGTTTTGGGCCACAGCTAGGGCTGAGATAGAAGATGGAGAGGATGTTATCCATGCTACGATTGCTGGAAGAGCCATACATGTTACTGAAGCAACAATCAGGGAGGTTTTATTGTTTGATGATGAGGGAGGCTCTGTTTTGTTTGCTAAACAAGAATTTTGGAATGCACTGAGAGATATTGGGTATGAAGGTCCTTTGAACAAGATTACTTTTCAGAAAGCAATGGTAAGTCCTCATTGGAAATATCTTATTCATGTTTTACTTCATTGCTTAAGTCCCAAAAGTACTGCTTGGGATCAATTTGGACATGCCATAGCTTCTGCTTTAGTTGGCCTAGTTACCAATCAGCCATTCAACTTTTCCTACATGATCCTTGATGGTATGATTGCACATATTAAAGTTGGATCACCTTTCTTGATGTATCCTAGATTTGTTCAGCTTTTCTTAGAGAATCCACTTGATGGGATACCAAAACCTCAGGATTATATACCTACTGTTAGGATGCCACCAAAGGTGTTTACCTTTATGTCTCACAAGGGAGTTAATTTTTCCGGTAACAATACACCTCTTAATGCTTATATGTTAGAGGTAGCACAGGGTGTTAGGGATGATGTTGCTGAAGCTAGTGGTTCTGCTAATTCTGAAAATGCTGTCCAGTCTGATCATTCTGAGCATTCTGTTTCAGTACATACTCCTGCACCACCTATTGTTCCACCACAGCCTGATGATTTAAGTGAAAGAACTCCCTCAGTATCTGTTTCTAGGGAAAAACCTATTTATGCTGAAGGTACTTCTCCACAAAGTACTTCTCTGCAAGGTACTGCTTTAGAGCATACTCCAGTACCTTCTCCCAATGATTATACTTCCACAGGTGGGTTTCAAACACCTGGAGGAGATGAGGGAATTCAAGGTCCTTTGGATAATTATGCTTTGACTAGGGAATTATGGAGAATGAAAAGATTCATGGATAATCAGACTGCAGAGATTAAAAGGTTGAGAAACAAATTCAGAAGGTCGAAGAGGTTTGTGTGGCCACTTGTAAAGAACTTTAGGCTTTATGTGAAAGAAAAGAAACAATCTCAAAAGAAAAAGTCTAAATCAGCCAAGAAAGCTTCTAAGTCTAAGAAGAGTCACAAGAAGTCATCATCTTTCAAATTGGGGAGGAATCAAGATGATAATTTGAATGAAGATGATGCTGGAGTTCAATATTTAGAAGATGCGCATCTATGGCATTATCCAGAAGAACCTTTGAACTTTGTTCTTCAGAAAAAGACTGAAGAAGAAGAAGAGAATATTGTTCAAGAAGAAGATGAGCAAGAAGCTGGAGAACAAAATATTCAAAGTACTCACATTCAAAGTACTGATGTTCAAAGTACTGTTGATGAAAGTACTGGTATGCAAGGTACTGATGTGCAAGGTATTGCTGCAATGGATATTGATGGAATTGGAACTTCTACAGCTGGACCTTCTACAAAGACTTTTGAAGAAGAAGCTGGTCCTTCTAATCCTATCCAATAAGAAGAAGTCAAAGAGCATACAGCAAGTGATGATGAGACTATAGCTCAGATAATGCTCAATTTGGATAGACCTTCAGGTATACATATTTCTGAACCTGCACAACAAGTCTCTGAATCTTCTTCTAAATCTAAAGAATTAGATCCTAAAGACAAAGGAAAAGGGATCATGAAGTAGAAGCAGACCAAGAAGAAAAAGAAGAAGTTTACTCTTGCACAGCTGAGAGAAATAGAGGTAGCAAAGAATGAAGAGATTGCTAGAAAGCAACAAGCTGTGTATGATGCAGAGTATTTGGAAGAAATAAGAAAGCCAGTTGTTGTTACAAGAAAGCCTATGACTATTGCTCAAGAAAGAAACAGGATGATTAGTTTCTTGAAAAGAAGAGGATACAAGAATTTACAAAAGTTAAGATATCCAGAAGTTAAAGCTCTATGGGATAAAGTACAAGAGTCCATTAAGAAAGAGTTAGAAAATTTTGTGCCCATGGATGTTGATAAGGGAAAGAAGTTAGAATATATAAGGAAGGAACAAGCTGAGAAAAGAAAGTTAAAAAGGAAGAAAGCTATTCAAGATGATCAATTGTCAAAGAAGCTTAAAATGATACATAAAGATACAATTGATGAACTGAAGAATTATTTCAGAGTGGTTGATTTTGAGAACAAGAAAACAGAAGACTCTGGAAAGAAATCAAATATTATCTCATTCTCTGAGGTTGAATCAAAAGAAGGGAACTATCTTATGTTCAATAGAGAAGATGAAAGCTTCACAGTGTTTAATATGCTATGGGATGTTGTAAGGAATTATTGAAGTCAGAATTAATACTGCTGACGGATACTGCTGACAGGTTCCTGCGGAATCTTAGAGTTATTTCTGTGAGAGTAACATCATTGGATGGTTTGTCTCCTATTGTTTTAAGTGAAAAGTTATTTGAGTGTGGTTAGGTTACAGAGAGTATCTCGTGGCTCTGATACCACTTGTAGGATCTAAACCTTGATAGATCTCGAGCCAATAGATCGTTAGCCTACTAATGTAATCACCAGTAAGACTAAATAGATAATCTCTGTGAGCTTGTAGTTATTGCAGAATATGAAAACAAACTGTATACTAAACTTTGATCCTCTATGGATCAATATTCTTTACTAAAAGTGTTATTGAAACTCGCACATAATACAATGACCTAGGGTTCCTTATATACTCGTGGAAACCCTAACCTTTCTTACCAGAAACGAATAACATTAAACTAATAAAAGATATTCTACATATCTTGTCCTAAAATAAACAATTTCTATCCACGGATTAACTATATCCACAGGATCACTATGCGTCAGCAGGAACCAATCATCAGCAGAAACAACTCTAAGCTTCCGCAGGAACCTGTCAGCAGTATCCGTCAGCAGTATTAATTCTGACTTCAATAATTCCTTACAGATGTTCTGCATATAATTGACAGAGAAGATCTATACAACTTATATCTACAAGTTCAGACATACTATGAGAATATTGATGCAACAGGAGTGGGATTAATCTTACTTGGAGATTTGATAACCATCTAGGAAACAGAAGAAACAAGTAATGATACTCTATGGAATGATCAAGAAAACTGGGAGATAATAAGATGGAGATTCTTTGATTCATCAGGAGTTCATTCGCTTGAGATGGAAGATGGAACCATGATTCACATGTTAGCTGAAAGAAGATATCCTCTGATAAGAGAACTTATGATTAGAATGTTAGATCATGGAATGGAGCTTGAAGATGAAACTGAAGTAGCTTTATGGCGATTAAGCTATTTATCAGGTGGATTAAATCAGAAGAATAATATTGCACAAGTACTGGTATGATTTGTTTTGAATAATAAGTATTTTTCTCAAAGTACTGCAAGACAAACAGTACTTTACCAAAGTACTGCTTGCTGCATAAAATCAATATAAGTTCTTTGTAAGATAAAAATAAAAGTTTTTGATGTTTAAGATGATGTAAATAAAAGGATTTAAAGAGAAAAACATGGTGTTAGTACTTGTACTGCACAACAAATGGTAATCAACTCACCATGTTTAACAGACAAGAAAGAGTTTGATTCATCATGAGGGTACGGCTCTGATGTGATAATCAAATCCGTTTTTAGTTGACAATTTACTAAAAATTGTATGGTATTCAACTCACCATATCTATAAAAGTGAAGAGTTGACTAGCCCACAAGAAAATGGCTTATGGTAAAGGCTGTGGAAAATCCATTTATGGTAATTAGTTCACCATGGTTGAGATCAAAGAACTAACTAGTCCAAAAGCAAACGGCTATTGGTAAAGACTACTCAAATCCATTGATAGCTGATGATTTGCTAAAAATTATATGGTTATCAATGTACCATGGTTGTTCTAACCTAAACATTGGCTACTCCAGAGTTAATGGCTTTGGTAAAGAGACATCAAAATCCATTAAAAGTTCTATGATTCACCTCTCACAGAAGTTTACACATTTGGAAGTGATGAGAACAGTATGAAACTTTAAAATATTTGATGTACACTTTGTCAAAATGTTGTTGAGTTGCTGAGAAGATGATGATCAAGAGCACTTTGACATACAAGATTGAAAAGAGATAATGATACAATCTTCCTGAGTGATAAAGATATTGAAGATCCAAGAAAATAAAGAAACTTGAAATCAAGCAAGTGGAGTTCAAGTTAGGGGAGGATTGTTGGGATATGAAGTTCTAAGTACTGCTGGAAAGTCAAAGTACTGCTATATCAAAGTACTGCTTAATAGTCAACGTGCTGATCAAGGTCAAAGTACTGCTATTTATTGAAGATTATTCAAAGTACTTCGAAGAACAAGGACTTAAGTGCAATATTGATTAAAGGATTACTATGTAATATTGTATGAATATTCTAGAATTAGTTAGGGATAATTACTTGTCGTTCAAGTAGATAATGTAAACTGACTTAAGGTTATCTATAAAAGGAGCCTTATGATGGTATTAGAGGTACGAAGTCATACAAAGTTTTCTAAGAGTCTTAGAGTTTTACAAAAACGATTTTAGAGAAAGTTAGGGATTGTTAGTAAACCTGTATTTAGAGAAGCAGGTTTAAGAGTTGTTTTAATATTAACAAAGTTCTTCTTAGCTTTATGTTAGTAGATTCTGCATACTTTACAAAGTAATATCAGTGTTTCAATATTAACTGTTTTGAGTTATTCAAGATTGTTAAAACCTTACAAGCAACAAAGTAGTTTGGTCAGAGTATATCGATCCATCAGGGTCATCAATCTCATCAGGCCCTACATATTTGCCTTACCCTAGGGCTCTTCTAGACTTGATGGAGTGGCAACTATCAATTATTCTATCTAGGTGTTTAGCTCCATGTTGCCACTTCTTACGTCCTGCAACTTCATTATCAAACTTAACCTTCAACTCTTGTAATTCTAATTCAACTTTAGCCTTTTCTTTTTTAGAAAATTTTAACTCATTACTAGTAATCTCCAAGTCTCTTTTTAACACTCTAATTTTCTCATCATAAGCTAATTGATTTTGTTGAAACCAAACCTTTTGTTTTTCTAATGTTTTAACAACTTCTTTATAAGCTTGAGCCTGAATAAAACAATCTTTATATTTTGGTTCCAAATCATCATAAGATTCTTTAAGAGCATTATATTTTCTATCACAACCAAAAACACAATCAGATACCTGAGGAGAGATGCCCATAAAGGCAAATTCTTCATCACAACTGTAACACCCCCAAAATACCGCAGCGGAAGACTGTGTCACTGAGGGTGCTACTTCATAATACAAAGTACAAGTTATAGAAAACGAACTCTAAATGAGACGTTTTGAAAAGTTACCATTCGATTAATGAATTCAAAGTTACAAACATGAGATTCCAAAGTATGATACATAAATGTATACAAAGTTTTGAATGATAAATGATAAAAGCGTAAGTCTTCAGAATATGCAGCTTGACTCTAAGTTCCATGCACTAGCTATCGCCTTACTAACCTGAGATAAACATGCTAAAGTGTCAACACAATGGTTGGTGAGTTCATAGAGTTTGTCTTAAAATAGTTGAAAAGTCTTAAAGAATGATCACACAGCAAAGGCATTGAGAATCCACTCAGTTACAAGTCCCGCCATAAGAGACTTGTAACCTGTGTGTTCACAACCCACTGCTACAATATAGTATGATAAAGACATGTATAAGTTCATCAAAACAATTAAGCAATTAGTCGTGAGTCTACACTTCATCTCCGAAGACCTCACGTTTATGATGTATCCAACATTCGCAAATGTTAGGATGTATCAATAGCCTCAATGGTCATCCAAGGTCTTAATTTGGAGCCACCGGAAGTCTCAATGGTCATCCAGCAACTTAATCTGGAGCCACTGGCAGTAACACAATCAAGTATAACGCAGTTAAGTATAACACAATCATGTATGTATGAAATCAAGTATAATGCGATCAAGTATAAGACAATCAAGTATAGAACAATCAAGTATAATGCGATCAAGTATTTGTACAAGTAAGCAAGTAGTTGTGCATGTATCCCCCCCAAAGAGTTAAAGCAAGTATGAAAAAGTAGGGGCTATGACTCACCTTAAGTCTATGTAATGAGAAATGAAAGTGGTAGTCGAATCGCGAAAGTCTCTAAGAGCAGCCTATAATAGAACGTTGCGACTTAGGTTTGGAGTAACGTCTAAGAATACGACGAATTGCCCATATATGTCTTGCATAATGTTCATGATGTAGTACTTAGTATATAGTGTAAGTCGTTGAATATAAGTGGTCTATGAAACATGTACAGGTTGTATATCTCTTACTACCGTTCGGGCCGACATAATTCAGAAGTCATGGAGTAAACGTTCGAGGAGCCAGGACACTTTAACTCGTAAATCCACAACTCGTCTCGACGGCTTACTCAATGAACTCCTCACATGAGGCTCCCTACTATTGTAGTATTCGATAACATATATATATAAGCTTTTTGATCTTTAAAAGTTATATGATCTTAGCCGTGGCTTTGCCGTGACCTTGGTCATTGTTACCATGATCTTGAGACTCAACCTTGGCTTTAGCCATGGTTGTGGTCTCGGCTTTAGGTCATTAGACCTCTTGGTCTCATCTAATTATAATGATTATATAGTAACTTTGGTCTAAAAATGGGCTGTTAAGAATTTGAAGAAAATATCACTCGGAAAGCCTTTTCAGGGCTCGAGCTTCTTTGATCCTGAACGAAAACGTCGTTCCAGACAACTTTCGTGTTTTAACTTTTTGATGAATCGGAACAGAAGTGGGACTTTCAAATTGGCAGAATGCAAACAGGAGGTTATGGGCAGTTTCGGCGTTTTGGTGTCGCTAACTTCTTATGGTCATAACTTTTGACTCGTGTACTCGTTTTGGGTGATTCAAATTGCTATGTTTTCCTTGTTAAGTCCTCTTTAACAGTAAGTAAATGTCAAATATCATAGTTATACTATTTTGGTCGTGGTTCTCCATAAAAATCACTAGTTTGCTTGTTTACTTGTCATAAGCTAACATATGTATACCAATACTCGTTTTATCCATTTTTAAACATCATGAACACAATACAAAGACCATATATAGCATGAAAGAAACATAATAAGCATGAAATGATATTGAGCAAGAAAGTGTATAAGGGTTTGCTTACAACTTTTGGCTTTCTAAAGAAAGGAAGTCAAGTATAGAACTAGGACACTAAACCTAAGCTTGTAAACCCTTCACCATAACTCTTGTAACCCTTGCTAGCCTTGATCTAACCCTTGTGAAAACCATTTAACTTCAGCCCTAGTAACCTTGTGTAGCTCCTAATTCAACCATGGAATCACCAAACAAACTTAAGAACTAGGTAGAGAATACTAAGACCTTGAACTTTGTAATGTAACTTGTATATTGAAGATCAATGGATCTTGGTGCTATGAATTTATGTTGTGGCGTTTTTGTGGTGAAGAAAGGAAGGAGATGAGCTTTCTATTTATACTATGAATGAGGAGGTTAGGAAGGTGGCTAGGAAACTACCTAAACTTGGAGACAAAGTTGTAAATAAAAATGATCCAATGGCTAAAGTCATGAGATGATGCCACAAGTGTGAATGCCCCCCCCTAGTGGCGGTTTGGAATGGATAAGGAGGGATGACTTGGTCTTGGATGATATTATCCTAGATATAGAGCTAGTTTTGACTCCGTAAGTTGCTAACCGTAAGTTTTTAGGCCACGAAACGTAAAACCGGGTATCCTAAAAATATGAAACTTGAAAGTATGGTCAAACATGTCAATATAGTCCATAATAAAATATAAAATGAGTGGTAGGTTCTATCGGGTGCTAAAACCCTGCTAAAAACTGGAAACACGGGTCTAAAACGCGTAATACGTAAAACGTACGAAAGTTGCGTAAAATTGAGAAAAGTAAAATGTAACTTTTCTAATAGGATAATAATGACTTAAAATGACTTATAATGTCTAGGCTGGGCTCAGTCTAGTGTCGGTTGGTGTTAAATGTCTTTTAGACCTAAAACCGCAAGCCTAAAAATCAAGGAATGACTTATAAAATCAAAGAATGATTTTTGGTCAAAGGAGGAGGGAAAAATATGTTGACTTTTTCTAATAAGTTGAAAACTCAAATTGTCTTAGAAATGCGTTTTGTGGTCTAACGGTTAATCGCCCATACGGTTAAGCGTGCTCATGCGAGAGTAGTACAGGCTTGGGTGACCTGCCGGGAATAGTAATTAATCTGAAAATGCGAATTGTTACAGTCTCTACCCCTTCAGGAAACTTTGTCCCGAAGTTTAGTTGATGTTAACTACTTATGGTGTGTCTAAGAGAATTCGGGATCTCTAATATAGTGGTGTTTACTCTGATTCGTCTAAGATTCTGGTTAAGGAGTTGTATCGGCTACAATTAAGCCCACTTATTTATAACACATTACTTACATAAAGAAGCGTCCAAATTTATGCAAGTAAGGTCTCATAAATTTATGGTTCGGTGATTTACAATTTCTTTATTTAACTGAAGAGGCGTCCCAATCCATTTAAATAAGGAGATTCTAAATCATCCTACTTAAGAATTTCCGGCACAAAATCCGCCTTCTGAGGCCGATAGTAAGATAATCAAGTCATCAAATCCCTAAAGCTAAGCAATAATATTATTTAACTCAAATCTTGTGTCTCATCAAACACAAGATTAAGTTAACAAATTAGTTATTACTGAGCTCCATGTTTTTAATGACTCGACGAATCTCTGGGGCTCCTTATAATACTAAAGTCACATCATCTAACAGCGTGGAACTAAGCAAACCTCTAACCAAAAAGCATAAGTGTATGTATTGTGTGTAAGGCGAATAAAGAGGAAGGTCCCAACGTATATAGCAGTTATAGTCTAGGCACTAAATGCAACCTAGTTCTCTATAACCAAGGCTCTGGTACCAATCTGTAACACCCCCAAAATACCGCAGCGGAAGACTGTGTCACTGAGGGTGCTACTTCATAATACAAAGTACAAGTTATAGAAAACGAACTCTAAATGAGACGTTTTGAAAAGTTACCATTCGATTAATGAATTCAAAGTTACAAACATGAGATTCCAAAGTATGATACATAAATGTATACAAAGTTTTGAATGATAAATGATAAAAGCGTAAGTCTTCAGAATATGCAGCTTGACTCTAAGTTCCATGCACTAGCTATCGCCTTACTAACCTGAGATAAACATGCTAAAGTGTCAACACAATGGTTGGTGAGTTCATAGAGTTTGTCTTAAAATAGTTGAAAAGTCTTAAAGAATGATCACACAGCAAAGGCATTGAGAATCCACTCAGTTACAAGTCCCGCCATAAGAGACTTGTAACCTGTGTGTTCACAACCCACTGCTACAATATAGTATAATAAAGACATGTATAAGTTCATCAAAACAATTAAGCAATTAGTCGTGAGTCTACACTTCATCTCCGAAGACCTCACGTTTATGATGTATCCAACATTCGCAAATGTTAGGATGTATCAATAGCCTCAATGGTCATCCAAGGTCTTAATTTGGAGCCACCGGAAGTCTCAATGGTCATCCAGCAACTTAATCTGGAGCCACTGGCAGTAACACAATCAAGTATAACGCAGTTAAGTATAACACAATCATGTATGTATGAAATCAAGTATAATGCGATCAAGTATAAGACAATCAAGTATAGAACAATCAAGTATAATGCGATCAAGTATTTGTACAAGTAAGCAAGTAGTTGTGCATGTATCCCCCCCAAAGAGTTAAAGCAAGTATGAAAAAGTAGGGGCTATGACTCACCTTAAGTCTATGTAATGAGAAATGAAAGTGGTAGTCGAATCGCGAAAGTCTCTAAGAGCAGCCTATAATAGAACGTTGCGACTTAGGTTTGGAGTAACGTCTAAGAATACGACGAATTGCCCATATATGTCTTGCATAATGTTCATGATGTAGTACTTAGTATATAGTGTAAGTCGTTGAATATAAGTGGTCTATGAAACATGTACAGGTTGTATATCTCTTACTACCGTTCGGGCCGACATAATTCAGAAGTCATGGAGTAAACGTTCGAGGAGCCAGGACACTTTAACTCGTAAATCCACAACTCGTCTCGACGGCTTACTCAATGAACTCCTCACATGAGGCTCCCTACTATTGTAGTATTCGATAACATATATATATAAGCTTTTTGATCTTTAAAAGTTATATGATCTTAGCCGTGGCTTTGCCGTGACCTTGGTCATTGTTACCATGATCTTGAGACTCAACCTTGGCTTTAGCCATGGTTGTGGTCTCGGCTTTAGGTCATTAGACCTCTTGGTCTCATCTAATTATAATGATTATATAGTAACTTTGGTCTAAAAATGGGCTGTTAAGAATTTGAAGAAAATATCACTCGGAAAGCCTTTTCAGGGCTCGAGCTTCTTTGATCCTGAACGAAAACGTCGTTCCAGACAACTTTCGTGTTTTAACTTTTTGATGAATCGGAACAGAAGTGGGACTTTCAAATTGGCAGAATGCAAACAGGAGGTTATGGGCAGTTTCGGCGTTTTGGTGTCGCTAACTTCTTATGGTCATAACTTTTGACTCGTGTACTCGTTTTGGGTGATTCAAATTGCTATGTTTTCCTTGTTAAGTCCTCTTTAACAGTAAGTAAATGTCAAATATCATAGTTATACTATTTTGGTCGTGGTTCTCCATAAAAATCACTAGTTTGCTTGTTTACTTGTCATAAGCTAACATATGTATACCAATACTCGTTTTATCCATTTTTAAACATCATGAACACAATACAAAGACCATATATAGCATGAAAGAAACATAATAAGCATGAAATGATATTGAGCAAGAAAGTGTATAAGGGTTTGCTTACAACTTTTGGCTTTCTAAAGAAAGGAAGTCAAGTATAGAACTAGGACACTAAACCTAAGCTTGTAAACCCTTCACCATAACTCTTGTAACCCTTGCTAGCCTTGATCTAACCCTTGTGAAAACCATTTAACTTCAGCCCTAGTAACCTTGTGTAGCTCCTAATTCAACCATGGAATCACCAAACAAACTTAAGAACTAGGTAGAGAATACTAAGACCTTGAACTTTGTAATGTAACTTGTATATTGAAGATCAATGGATCTTGGTGCTATGAATTTATGTTGTGGCGTTTTTGTGGTGAAGAAAGGAAGGAGATGAGCTTTCTATTTATACTATGAATGAGGAGGTTAGGAAGGTGGCTAGGAAACTACCTAAACTTGGAGACAAAGTTGTAAATAAAAATGATCCAATGGCTAAAGTCATGAGATGATGCCACAAGTGTGAATGCCCCCCCTAGTGGCGGTTTGGAATGGATAAGGAGGGATGACTTGGTCTTGGATGATATTATCCTAGATATAGAGCTAGTTTTGACTCCGTAAGTTGCTAACCGTAAGTTTTTAGGCCACGAAACGTAAAACCGGGAATCCTAAAAATATGAAACTTGAAAGTATGGTCAAACATGTCAATATAGTCCATAATAAAATATAAAATGAGTGGTAGGTTCTATCGGGTGCTAAAACCCTGCTAAAAACTGGAAACACGGGTCTAAAACGCGTAATACGTAAAACGTACGAAAGTTGCGTAAAATTGAGAAAAGTAAAATGTAACTTTTCTAATAGGATAATAATGACTTAAAATGACTTATAATGTCTAGGCTGGGCTCAGTCTAGTGTCGGTTGGTGTTAAATGTCTTTTAGACCTAAAACCGCAAGCCTAAAAATCAAGGAATGACTTATAAAATCAAAGAATGATTTTTGGTCAAAGGAGAAGGGAAAAATATGTTGACTTTTTCTAATAAGTTGAAAACTCAAATTGTCTTAGAAATGCGTTTTGTGGTCTAACGGTTAATCGCCCATACGGTTAAGCGTGCTCATGCGAGAGTAGTACAGGCTTGGGTGACCTGCCGGGAATAGTAATTAATCTGAAAATGCGAATTGTTACAACAACTAGCCAAGCAAGAAAATTGCTGAGAAGTACTGCTTTCAGCATCTTCAGAATCATGTTCCTTTCAATCAATGCAAGCATCCACAACGGTCACCAAAGCCTTTGTATCTCCAGCTTCCAACTCCTTCTTCTTGTAGGCTGAATACCTTTTGTTGTATTCAGCCTTCTTAGTATTACACTCTCTTGAAAATGTCCTATCTCTCAACATGAATAGCACTTGACCTTTCTCCTTTCAAATCTAGCTGGATCTCTTCCTCTAAAGTTGAGTTTTCTCCCATCTTTCTGCTCAAATCTTCTGACCTTGACAGTAAGCATTGCCATTTGCCACTTCAAATCCAACTCTTCCAAAGCTTACTCTTCAATCTGCTCAAAATCTTCATAAGCCAGTTGCTGCTTTTGTTCATAGTCAGCAACAAATGAATGAAGTACATCTTCCATCACATTACTAGACTATGGATGATTCTTTGGACCAGTAAATGTGTAAGATAATGTTATAGAGGAAGAACTTGGACTTAGAGCATGTGACACACTTTTTGAAGTAGTGCTTACAAATGTAGAGTGTGATGGAGTTGCTGTATAAGTTGAGTGCCCCTTGATATCAATCTTCAGGCTTTTATGCTTGTTATACAAGTCATCAAAAGAGAGATAGTCCAGGCCACCTTTGGTTTTTAATGAGATACTGACCTGGGACCATGAAGGAGTTAAAACCCTTAGAAACTTGGAATTAACTTCCTCATTGTCAGGCTTGGCTTGAAGCTGATGCAACTGACTCAAAATCTTCTGAAATTTATCATAACCCTTGTGAATGCCCTCCTTCTCTGATATCCTGAATTCCTGAAATTCCTGCTTAAGCCTGGATTTTCTCATTCTCTTAGATTCCTCATTGCCTCCTAACCTTGATTTTATTGCCAACCAAATGTCTCTAGGATCATCAAGAAAGTGAAAATCTCCCATATGATCATCTGGGATGGCTTGAAGTAAGATGGTTCTTGCTTTGTTCTCTCTTTGTACAACAATGATTTCTTCAGCAGTAGAAGGAGGATAGATGGTAATATTACCATTAGGGTCTTTTCCTGTCTTCTTAGGACTGTTTCTATTCAAGATCACATTCCAGAGTTTGAAGTCAACACTAGCAATCCAATTCTGCATCTTCATATATCTCATACTCATCTTTCTGGAGATATGGAAACTTGGCATTGCTGTTGGAAAAAGCAACCTGTTCAAGCTGTTATGTGAGGGTGTTGTTGTTGTTCTGAGTGATTTCTAAAGAGTCTGTATCTCCCATGGTTACTGAATGAAAGGGTGTCTGAAGGTAAGTTTGAGTACAGAGATTCTCATGTGGCTCTGATACCACTTGTAGGATCTACCCTTGATAGATCTTGAGCCAATGGATCGATAGCTTAGTAATGTAATCACTAGCAAAACTTTATGGACAATCTCTTTATGCTTATATCTATTGCGGAATATAAATACAACTAATATACTAAACACTTTGATCCTCTATGGATCGTTTTATATTCACTAAGAATGTTTTTGATGCGTGCTTAATACATTGACCTTGGGTTCCTTTTATACTATAAGAAACCCTAACCTCATTCACAAGAAACGAATATTCATAAAACTATAGAATATATTCTACATATCTTATCCTAAAATAACAAACTCTATCTACGGATTAACTATATCTACAAAAACTATGTCATCAGCAGAATCCAGATCATTAGTAGAATCCATATAAGCTTCAGCAGAATCCTGTTAGCAGTATCCATCATCAGAATCTATATGCTGACTTCAATAATTCCTAACAAAAGTGACCTCTTTTGCCATAGTTGAAACATTCAGTGGATTCATTAGCCTTAGCTTTTTGAAAATTTGACTTGTTTCTTTTAATAAAACGTTTTGAGTTTGCTAAAAGAGCTCTTTCTTGAAATTCAACTTGAAGATCATTGAGATACTCTTCATTGGTTCTCACATCAACCTCATCATCAAAATCATCTTGAAAATCCTGCACAACACCATTAGAGTAAAAGGTAGTGGATATAGGTGAAACAGTTAGGGCCTTTTTGGTTTCTTGAGCCTTTTCAGGGTATCGCCTTGTGATTAGGTTGTCTTCATAGACAAACTTCCCGTAAATTTGAGGGAGCTCAAGATTCTGAATGTGATTAGCATTCCTAAGACCCTGAGAGAAGTTTAACCACTTCTAATGGAGACTGTTGACAAAGCCAACGTTAATTTCATGCTTAGACAGTACTACACCATCATTTGAGAGCTCATTGTGCAAGGTTTTGTATCGGGTATAGGTCTGAGAGAGACTTTCAGATTCTTTGGCCTTGAAAGTGTTATACTCAAGTTTCAGATCCATGATCCTGTTTTCCTTGGTATCTGAGGGACCTTCAAAGCTATGAACCAAGTCAAGCCAGGTTTGTTTGGCTTTAGGACAGTTAATGACTGATTCTATTGTATTGTCAGGGAGACACGATATAATGATGCTTTTCAGGCGTTGGTCCTGATTGACCACCCCCTCTCATTAGGAGTCCATTGTGCTTCAGTTTAGGCAAACCTTGAGCAGTCTTAGGGACAAAGGGACCTTCATTGATGCATGTGATGAAGTATGGTTCCATACCAGTCAAGTAGTAAAGCATACGCTTTTTCAACTTGCTAAATTTACCAACTTCTAGTTTAGGAGCTACAGCTGAATAGCCACCTCCCTTTTTATCAACTAGCTGGGGTACATCGCTATCAGCCATGGTGGGATCTTGATTTTAAAAACTTTGAGCACTCTTTTGTTTGAAAAGTTTTGAGAAGTTTTACAAATCAGAGGCTCTGATACCACTTATTGGACCCTTTTCTTGGTTAAAGTTAACTACAAAGTTAATCTAACCAAGTTCCATGATGTAGCGAAGTATTGATTAATTATCAAAAGTAAATAAACATAAAAGATAAGACACAAAGGTTTTCAACATTTAATTCTTTATTAGAAATTAATCAAAAGAATTATACCCAAGTGTTTGCGGAACAACACTTGGGATTGAAATGACAAGTATGGTATACTCCTCACTAAACTCAAACTAAGTTTGAGTGACAACTAAGATCCAGCTGAGCTATCTCAGGGATTGTGTTGTTCTTTGTAGAGAGTAAAGATTTGGTTTGTGAATGTCTAAGCATTAAGTGCACAAACTTAATCTTAACCTCTTCCACTTATTCTCTATTTATACACAGGGTGATTCTAACAGATCCCTAATAGACAAAGACTACAAGACAAGTTACATCAGCCTACATTGGACAAAATACATAGGTATTTTGTCCCCGTTACAAATGACTATAAGTAGTAAAGCGCAGGGATGCTTTCTGGTCTTTTGTGTTGACACATGTCTTGGTTTTATACTCATTCAGGGAAAGTTGACCTTTGCATGATAAGGACCTTCCCTTATCCATTCAAACTTATCCCGCCTAATCCCGCCTTTACTTCAGTCCTCTTATCTTCAGTCTTTGTTCATTCAGTGTTCTTAGTTGGTGAGGAGTCATCGGACTCAGTGAGTTATTGTCATCCCTCACTGAGTCCATCATCTTCTTCTTTGTCTCAGGTATCATTCACTGAGAACCGCCTCACTAATGGTGAACCTTCCTTCATAGATTCGCCCTGAGCAACTTGAGGATGACTCACTAAACGACTATGCATTCAGTGACTTGTTTGGTGTTCTCAGTTATCAAACACTTAGGATATTTTATGTTCAAATCCTAGATTAAGGAGTTTGGGTTTTAACAGACCCAACAAGATAACTAAAGCTTGACATACAACCACACCTACAATACCACCAGGATACGTGAGTAGGCAGTCTAGTCTCCGAGTCACTTTTCACATCAATTAGATTTCCCTAAGCCCAGGTGAGTTTCCATAGCCTCACTTTTAGGGTGTGTGTCACACCCTCAATTTACCTGACTTGCAGTGGAATGGAATACCTGGGGGTGTCTGTCATAGCATCACAGTTACGGTTACATTGAACGACCTAAAGTGTCGTTTGGAAAATACTTCGTTTGATCATTGAACTTACTCAGAGTTTACAAAATGAGGTCCCCAAAAGGTGTTGCATGTTTATGAAAAACAAGTCATACTAGATCAAACGTTTACATAAGTGCATGAAATAATGGTGAGACGTGTCGACTCCGCGACTCCATAAAGGTCTAAATGCATGTCACATGAACTACCTTAATAACCTGAAATACAGTGCTAAAACGTCAACACGAATGTTGGTGAATTCCATAGGTTTATAAAATGTAATGTTGTACGGCCACCACAAGTAAAAGTGCATAACAAAAGTCAAGTAAAATAGTACAATAGACCTTAAGCTGATGACCCCGAAGCTAGACTATTGAAATTATATGCCCCTCCTGAATGTTTTACCAGAACACTCCCAAAATGTCAGACATGAAATGCATCCGCTTACTATTGGTAATAACTACCACGGATGGAGGCGTCACCCTCAATAGATCTATCCACTCACTCTCGCTTAATCGGCAAATTAACGGTCCATGATAATAAATAGGAGACTTTAACAGGTTGGTAAGGCAACTTAAACAATGTACATATGTTTTGGTACTTGGGCTTGTACTAAATTAATTGATGCAATGTATTCCCCCTGTGGGATTTGAAATCAAAATATTGTATTGAAAACGGGGCTATGAAAACTCACCTTAAACTGATGATACTGTGATAAAGTGAAATGAACAACAACAATGAACGGTTAGCTGCCTCAACCTAATATGAATGATGAACGATCTTTTTAGATCACAAAATGATGTTTTGAATGTCCATGCACATGTTTCCTATACCACTCTACTCTTTGTAAAAATACTTGTTGTTATCAAAAATATACATTTTCCAAGACTTAGGAAAATATGGCTACTAGAAAAATAAAACTAGTTGAAATGTGTGTATATATATATATATATATATATATATATATATATATATATATATATATATATATATATATATATATATATATTGTATGTATCAATGTTAGTGTTGAAATCCTCGGTTTGAAATCCTTGAAATAACGCCTTGTAGTGATAAAAATATACTTGTACTCACTAATACTTCATTAGTTATGAATTTGGGTACTTGGTATTATTTCTAGAAATCTAGAGTTACTACGTAGTTTTAGTGTTATTATTTTCAAAAGCTGTCAAAATAATATAAGTTTTGCCGATATTGAAACGTGAATATCTTTGTCGTTATAAGTCCGTTTTACTTGTTCTTTATATCCACGGTTACGTCTTAGTATGTAGTAATATATTTTGGAAAGCTTGGCTCCTCCGGGTTACGTCTAAAGTCTCGTTTTGTCCGACGAAAAACGTCCAACAGCAACAATTTTCAGAAAATATACTTTTCGTCAATAAACTTGCAAAAATCATAACTTCTTCGTTATAAACTCTTTTTAATCCGTTCTTTCGCCTACGGATTCGTTTTTGAAAGTAATTCCTAAAATTTTTTCCAAAGTTTCCTTTATGTTTACTGATTTTCCTGGATTTACAAAAATGGGACAGAATGTATAAATACTTGTTACAAATCCATTTTTCATGTTCAAAACTAGTTTCTACTTCAACCAAATCTCTTACAAACACCACAAAGCTATACTAATCCTACCATACACCTTCTTAGGGTGCCATGGGTTCCTAATCACTACTAATCATGTTAATTTAACAAAGGAACACCTAAATCAAAATCTATGGTTTGTATGTTCAAAAAGTTAACAAAAATAATGTGGGATAGCTAACTTGTACATGAAATTAAGCATGAAAACCATAAGATACAAGTATTAATTAGATGAAATCATGAAAATAAATTTGATAACTCACTTTGAAATAATAGGTGATTAGATGATGAGAAATCTTGTGTTACTTGTGTTTATGTTGCAAGAATCTTGATTAGAATGACAAAAGGAGCAACTTTGTAGCTTTGATCTTTGAAAAATAAAGGATTCTGGTTTTGGATTGAAGTTGGGTCGTGGGTTAGAGAGAAAGAAGGAAGGAAGAAAACTTTTTCGATCTTAAAAAGGTGATGAATGATTTTGGTTTTAGTTTTTGATATTTAGTTTAGAGGTTTATTGTATTATAATGGTACATAAATGCTCAAGGTTAAGAAAATATAAGTCATGTGTCTAGGAGTGTTTGTATGGCCGGTTTTTAATAGGTAAAAGAGAAGCAAAGTTGGTTTTGGTCACTTAGGAAATGTAGTGTAATATTAGTTGTAGTTTAGTGTAAGTATTAGTTATAATCGGGTACCGGGTTTGCTAGAAATAAATATTAACGAAGTTAACCGGGACTTAATAAAGTCATAAAAATGTTAAAAATATGTTGGGTACAATTACTGAGTGTTCGGGTGATTATTGTTTAGTTTTCACGAAAACCGTCGTAATATTTATAAGCTTACGTTATAAATAAAATAAATTTCTAAAGTACTGGTTAAATGAATATTATAACTTTTATGATGATATAATGGATATAAAAATATGTCGGGACCATTGTGGGAATATTTAGATATATTCGTCGTGTTTATAAACCGGGTGTTAACGTTTATTTATAAATAATTATAAGGAAAACGTTAACTGTATCAAATATATAAATTTGAAAATCCTAAGAGTGGTATAACATGAAAATGCTATTATGATGATATGCAGACTGTCTCTAGTCCGTATGCTGTGTCCTTACTGATAATGAAATGAATTCGCACCTAAACCAACACGGTTACGCGAATTTTAATACCCGTAAACTAAATTTACGATGAAATGAGTAATGCAAGTGAATAGTGAAAACTTTTCCGGCAATGAATAGTGTTCAGTGAATAGTAAAATTCTCAAATGTTTCTCAGAATATCAAATTGACCTCGAAAATGATGAATAGTAAAACGATGAATAGTGTTTTGATGAATAGTGATTTATGAATAGTAAAATGTCAAAGTTTAGGAAATGACCCGAAATGGTGAGTTGTGACAGTGTGTTTGGTAGAGAGAGTTGACATCAAAGAAATGGAAATGGACTTATTTCCATTTTTTGGTAGTGTAGAGAAAACTAAAGACAGAGATATACGAATTCTCGAGAAAACAGTTTACATGTAAAAAACAATTCTCCCATTTCCATCCCTTTACTAGTGGAAAATGATATCTCCGCTTTTATTGTTGTTTGAAAATCAATGGTATTTAATCAATAAGCCACGTGACTAGCACAATCTACACAAAATATGTAGAAATATTTTCAGAGCTCAAAGTCTATATACTTGTTGTTCATTTCAGTTCCCCAAATATTCATCAAACTCCGTCACTTCTGCTATAATTGTTCCTTCCCAAACATCAATATATCATCAAGCTTATTGATTTTTGTGAGATCTATATTTTTGTGATGTTCTTGATTGATTTTCAATGCACCGGTTTTTAATTTTTGTGAGATTTGTAACCTTTTTTCATCTTTCTCACTTTTTAGATCTCACTAATGGCACTTGATAATTTCCTTTTTGTTGTTCAGCAAACTTGATCAAATTTGGATTTTAATCCATTCATCTTGCTCCAGAAATGTTTAAGTAATTGGTTTTGTATCCACTTATTTATTATCTCTAAAAGATTAAAAAAATGTATTCAAATTGCTAATTTCTCATTTTCTCTTATAAATTTCTTCAATGTTACCAAACGAGAGAGTTTGTTTAAATTTCTCAACCAATTTCATTTCCTTTAATTTCTATTCTCTAGCTCATTTCATTTATCTTAATTTCTCTATACCAAACATGCCCTTAAATGCTTTACAACCTTGTGAGGGGGATACATGCTTTAAATTGAATACAACTCTTTTTCTTTGGTTGTTGCACGAGTAAACTATCTGCCACCCTTACACATCAAAATTCATGAATCTAATCGCTTGTGATATTTTACACAAGTGAACGCGAATATAATTGATAGATCTATTGGAGTTTGACAACTCCCGTTGGTACTACCTCTCACTGGAGGGTACCAATAAGTATTATATTTGAACCATCTGAAGGATTAACTTCGGCAAGTCATCCTTCCCATCCCATCATGGATTGTTCTGCAGACCCCATGATCTGGACGATTAACGTGTGGTTCATGAGCTTAGTGCAACAGACCAACTCTTGATAATTGTACATGCATTGCAATTATCACACATGATGAGTGTATAAATACTCATCATTTTTTGTCAATCTGAACTGCAAAAACATTTAAAAACACTCAGAAATGCATCAAAATACTGAAAATATTCCAAAATTGTGTTTTATATGTTTCAAATGCAAAATGAGTAAAAACAGATGAAAAACGAATAAAGTTTGCATAACTGACAGTTTAAGTCCCCCAACTTTCAAAAATTGGCAAAAATAGTCCCTGAGCACTTATTTTAAAAGAAAAATCACCAAAGGTCCTTTTGAAATCATAAGTTGTCATATTTAGTCCTTTGGTGAAAAAATTGCAAAAGTTTTTAGAATTTACAATTTTGGTCCCTGTATTTTCAAAATTGGCAGAATTGGTCCCTGGCGGAATAATTTGGAGGAAAAGTCAAAATTGGTCCTTGGGAAATCACAAGTTGGCAACATTGGTCCTTGGAATGAAAGTTTAAAGAAATTACACTTTGGTCCCTGAAGTTTCAACATTTGGCAATTTTAGTCCCTAAGGGTCTGAAAGGGGAAAATTGCAATTCTAATCCTTGGACTATTGATACTTGGCATGAATCACCCTTACTTGTACTTTGGGAAAGTTGCAATTTCAGCCCCTGGAATTTCAGATTTACAACATTGGTCCTTGTGATAATTTTATAACCAAGTGGACTTTTGTTTATTTGCTAGCCCAAAATAAAACATAAACCAACACCCCCAATCCACCCTTTCTGCTAGCCCAATCCCAAGCCCACCAAAACAACCCCAAACCGTTTAATAATAAAAACGGTCAAACCCTGGTTTGACTCAACTCCACCTCATCCCCTACCCTTTTCCCTCCCTAACCCTGCAACACCAACACCAACACCATCATCACAAACCCACCCCCTCCTCTGCTAACACTCAACATCTCTAACCCCTACAATTAACTTTCCTCCATTATACAACAAAACCCACCCCCTGCTACCAGCTATCAGACCTCAACTTACAAAACAAACTTTCCCGCCAAAAGTGAATAACGGCTAGGATCTTTTGCAATCATCCAATGGTCTTAAACAAAAGTGGGAAAGCACCAGGGACCATCTTTGAAGGCTATAAATAAAGATAAGAGGCTAGAAGACCAAGTTAGTTAGTTAATTAGTAGTTGTAGTATAGTTATAGGTAGTCGAATCTAGTGTAACTCAACTTCCATTTGTATTTCTTTGTTTCAGAAGCTTGTAATCTGTTCATTAGTGTAATTTAATCCTTGTTTAATCCCAATTCCAATTATTTCAGTTTCAATTTCAATACTTGCAATTTTTAACTTGAAAAATCCAATTTAGCTTAAGTTGTTAAATGTTGTTAATTCCTATCTCTTGGGACTAATCCAAGCTTACATATAAGTTTTTAAAGATTAGAAAACTCTTAAATCAGTTTTAGATAAGAAAAATCAAAAATTCCAAATAAATAGTGTATAAATCAAAAATCAGTTTGGGTGATGAGAAGAAGCAAGGAGCATGGAAATTTTGGATGGTAATGGTTTTAGTAGCTTCATGGGAAGCTTAGGATAGTGTTTGAATCATTGATCACTTGTCTCTCAGTTGGAATCCATTGTAAGCAAAACTTCCATTTCTGGTATTGTACTGTAGAACACTTTAATTGTTGCTTATTTCTGTTGTTTGGTGGCTGTTTGATGTATGTTAGCTCAGTAAATGTTTAATCTAATTACCTTGTTTATTAGTTTACATTGTTGCTCAGTTTTTCAAGCTCACTGCCATACTAGCATTTTATAGATTCTCATGTTCATGTTGTTAGATTTAATGTTTAGGTGTTCATCTCAGCTTATTTCACCATATTAAGTCCTTATGAAACAGTGATATGGCCTGATTCAGTGTTTTACTTTATTAATCTCATTGTTTCTTTCTTAATCGGGTGTTTGGTTCAGCTTAGTTTAACATGTGTTAACTGTTAATTCACTTGTTTGTTTGTTGATTGGCTCCAAACGGTCAACCTAATTGAGCAGGTTAATGGTCAACAAGGTCAAACAGCTTAGAGTCAATCTCCATGGAAGTATAGGGGTTTCCCCGGGTCGTTATGTCCCGACGAGGTGTGATGGTAATAAAACGGTTTTGTGATCGGGTGAATTTGGACAGAAAGGGGTTTGTGATTGATTAAACTATTGATTTATACAAGGAAATAGCTTAAATAAGCTATTTGAATGGTTACGTGAAAGTTAGATATTTTAAAACGTTTAATATCTAAAAACGCGTACGTTTACATTTAAAATAACGTAAACGTACAAAATAAAAAGTGAAAACTGGAATCTAAAAACCCTCAGGGGGTGAAAATGACTTTTTTACAAACCTAAGGATGAAAGAAAATTTTTAGAAAAAGAAATTGAATTTTTACACTAATTAATTATTTAATATTACTTAAATACTATTTAATACTAATTATTAATATTTAAATAACTTAAATACAATGTAATATTATTTTAATACTAGAAAAATGAAAATTAAATTTCTAAAATTATAAAATAACTAAAAAAAAAATTTTAAACATAAAAATATGTCTTTTTGTGGATTTTATATTAATTAATTACTAATTTAATATTAATTAACTATTTAAACTAATTTAAATTATTAAAAATACTAAAAAGACTTACATAATTATGAAATTTTTTATAAATCTAATTAACCATCACAGGAATCCTTAAAAATAATAAAAAGTTTGTTTTATATGTTTTTAGACTATTTTATTAATTATTAAACTAAATATTAATTAATTACTAATTAAACTAATTAAATTATAAAAATAAGAATATGAACAGTAGAAATTATGAGAAAATTTCTAAAATTATTTTACAACATATAAAAGCTAGGGAAAATATAAAAATAAGGTATTAATTTATAAAAACTAATTATGCAATTTAATACTTAAATATTAATTAATTATTAATAAATCTAATAATTACTAAATGACAATATAAAAATCTGGAAAAATTTCTAAAATAACTTTAAGATAAAAGGAAATTAAGAAAAATATAAAAATACAAGTTACTTAATAAAAATCTAAAAAGGAAAATTAAAAAGATAAATTAAATTAAATAGAAACTATCACTTATTTTTAAATTGGATTTTTCTGATTTTTCTTTTACAAAACTATGTTAACACTAAAAACAAACAACTTTTACAAAAACAACTTTATTAGAACTTAAAAATAAGCAAAATGGAAGCTCAAAAGCTTGGCAGTTGACTTTTGGTCAAACTGTCTTGAATAAGCTTCAAATAAGCTCAAAGCTGAGTCATAGGGGTGGATTAAGGTAGATACATGTTTGATGAGTGGAAAATAAGCCAAAACAACTAACCAAAACCCCTGACTAAGCCAATAAGCCAGAATAAGCACATGAAATATTTATATGCACACAAAAAATGGGACAAACTTGCAAGCCAATTTCAGGAGGGGGCAAGGGCACCTTGGCTCAAAACTCTTCTTGAACTAGCTAGAGGGCCAGGTGGGGTGTCCAAAGAACCAAGATACACAGTGTTGAGCCCATTGGTGAGGTTTGTGGGACCCACAGAAGTGAGGGTGCTTGGGAGGTCTGCTGTGCAGCAGAGTATGATCAGCCCTGCAAGTAAGTTTGAGGGAGTGTGGGGCCCACTAGAAAATTCACAAAAATATAATGACACTGGGAAATCAAAGACAAGGTGGGGGACTACAACTCCTAAAAAGAACAAGTCCTGAATCTCAATACACAATTCAAGAAAAATCACCCAAAAAATGGGTTTTCTGCCCATGGTATTCATTTTGACTTTTTCTATAAGCTATTTGTTTGACTTTCTTGAACTTCTAATGGATCCTACAGGCTAAATATGATGTAATAAGCTACAATTAACCTACTTTAAGCTAAATCTACCATTTAATAGATAAAGTGAAGGTTTGTGGGTCTCAAATCCCTCACAGTTAACTGTGAGGGTGCTTAAACTATTATTTTGACTTTTTGCTACTTGAGACCAAGGTTTTATGATTAGTTTCACTTAATAGTACCTATACTAGCATACTGCAACAACAATTAATAAGAACAACAACCAGGAACCTTATGGACAGGTTAATCTCAAACACCCCCTAATAAACTGTTTTGACAAATTTTCAAAGCAATTGTGAGATTTAGGCTACAAGGGTGGAACGCACTTAACCAATAAGCAGTGATAAGCCAGGAAGCAGTATATAAGCTAAAACTGAAATCAAAATAAGAATTGGATTCACTTACCTCAAGTAAATGACATAAAGCTCAGATGAGCTCATTAACAAGCTATTTAACCAAAACTATCCAACAACACACTACTTGAATCACCTAAACACAAACATGGACTTCTGTTTGACTTTTATTGACTTGTGAACTTTTTATAACAAAGTGGTGTTTTGAGCACAACTAAGCTCACAACAAGCTGTGATTAACTTGAATAAGCTTAGTAACTAAGATTTAAAGCTTATGAGAGCAATTTAGAACACAATTGAATTTTAGTTTAAATAATAAAATTGGACTATGAATAATTGCAATAAGAAACCGAATTACTTTGATTAAAAGATCACATTTGCTCTTGAACAAGAGATTACAAAGCTGAAATTAGAAGTTTACATTAAATTAAACTAAATCGAACCTAAATTAAACTAAAAACTAAAAATTAACTACTACTTTAACTTCTGGCCTTTCTTCATCATTTATATGCATCAAAATGGACCCACAGCACTTTCCCACTTCTTTCCAGGCCGTTCGATAGCCTCCAATTGATCTCAGCCCTTCATTCTATTTTTGGCGGGAAATAGAAATTTGACAGGTTTAGTGGTTTAGGTGAGGTAGTTGGGGTATATTTATTGAGGAGGGGGTTGAGAGGGACAAAAGGGAGTGTTGGTGAGGAATTGGTGGGATTTGGAGAGGGAGCAGGGGGAGGGAAATCGGGGAAGAAGATGGTGGGGGTGTTGGGTTTGACTGCTTGTTTGACCCCGGGAATATATTAAACAGGTTGGGGTTTTGGGCCTGGGATAGTTGGGCTTTGTAAGGGTGGGTTTGTTTGTTATGTTTATTTATTTTTTGGGCTTATATAACTAATAGGGTCCGTTTGGTTAAAGTAAACAACAAGGACCATTTGTGTAATTTTGCAAAAAAGAGGGACCAATAGTGAAACTTCCCCAAAGTATCTCTAGGGACCATTTATGCCACATGTGAATAATAGAAGGACCAAAGTTGCAATTTTCCAAAATTTGAAACCCCAAGGACCAAAATTGTCATTTTTTCAAACTCAAGGGACTAGACTTGCCATTTATGCAAACTTGAACTCCAAAGGTAAAATTTGTCATTTCATGATTCCTGGGGGACTATTGTTGACTTTTCTTTAAAATATTTTATCCAGGGACCATTTCTGATAATCTTTGGAAGTTCAAGGACTGAAACTGTCATTTTATCAAACTTTGTTCGTTTTTCATTTATTTTCAATCCTTTTGCATCTGAAATACCCAAAAACATATTTCAAAGATATTTGTAACATTATATGGTTTATTTGTGTACTTTTGGTTGTTTTTTTGGGTTTAACAATGTAAAATATATGTGTATTTAGACACATATCATTTGTACCCTCAGCTTTCCTAGGTAATATTAGAACTAGATAAACAATAAAATTTGCATCTTTAGAACAAAAAGTCAAAATTAGCTTCTATCTCACTTTGATTAGTTAACTGTGAGGATTTTGGATTCCACAATCATGTCATCAGTCATATAATCAAGTAGCTTAGCTTATTTTAGTCTCCTAGCAGCTTATAATCTCTATTTCAGTTAATAAATTAGGGTAGAATCTCAATAAAGTCAGCTTAGTTCAATAAATGAAAAAGTCAAATTGCATAGTGAGTCAGAAAACCAATTCTTGCATGAATTTTAGAGATTTGTGTGTTTTGATTCAAGCTTTGAAATTTTCACAAGTTGTAGTGCCTCAGCTTAGCTTTAGGAATCAATAAGCAGTTTATTTTTAGCATTTTTGTTCTAGCTTATTTGATGGCTCAAATCAGGCTGCAGGGCAAGTTCATGCCCTGCACCAAAGTATTGTCCCAATCAGCCATCTTCCAAGGGCTTTCTAGGGGTTACTAGTGGGACCCACCACCTGTTCCTTGGCTTATTGGGAAGCCAATAAGCCAGGCTTTAAAGTTCTTAGCTTATTTTATGGTTTAGATCTCTTTTGCTAGGGCTGCACTCCCAATTAAGTTGTCCCATTTCCTGATACAAGCTGATGCACTTAACTTTTGTAGCAAGAAACCAAGCCCTCTCCTGCCCTCACCTGTGGGCCTGAGAGCTAAACTTCTAGCTTTTTAGAGAGCCAATAAGCTCAGCTTATTGGTTCCATTTTTACTTTTGGTTTCCAATCCCTTTTGTGGGTCCTATAAGCCTGCCAAGGTTGCCCTTGTGGCCTGATTTGTGTTCAATATAGTCCAAGTGCTTATTGGCCTTCCACAGCTTATTTTCTTGTGCTTTTCTATTGCATTTGGCTCATTTCAAGTCCCCATATATCTGTTTTAGCTTACTTATTCAGTTGGTAGCTTTTAAGTAGCTTTTCCTTTATTAAAAATCCTAATAAGCTAGGTTTACCCAACTGTTAAGCAATTGTAACTCCATAATGCTTATTTTTCATTTTCAGCCAATATGCCTTCATTAAAGTTTGTTATTTTTAGTATTTAAGTAGTTTTGTAAAAGAAAATTTCAAAAAAAAGCCAAAAATACAAATAGTGATAGCTTCTATTTAAGTCATTTGGCTTATTTTCAGCTTATTCAATAAGCAATCTTCATTTTTATAATTTTCCTAGGTTCCTGTAGTTATAAAATAATTTCAGTAATTTTTTCATATTTTTTTTCTTTTTATTTAGTATTTTTAATAATTAATATTAGTTTTTATTAATTAATAATTAGTTAATAATTAATAATAATTATTTAAAAAGTCTTAAAAATATATTTTCAGTTTTAAAATTAGTTCTATATTATTTTAGATTTTTCCAAATTTAAATTTTATTTTTCTAGGTTAATTCCCTAATTATTTGTATTTTAGGGTATTTTTAATAATTAAAAGTAAATAGGAAAATAGTAATTAATTAATAATAATTATATAAATAGTGTAAAAATTAATTTTAATTTTCCAAAAATTTTCTTTTATTATTAGAATTGTAAAAATATAATTTTCTTATCCGTAGGTATTTTATTTCACCAAAACTCGCGTTTTATTTCATACGTTCACGTAACTTTAATTTGAACGTACGCGTTTTTAGACTTAGCTCACATTTTTAGTGTATCTGATCATCAGTAATTGTTCGTATAGTGTTTCTAAGTTATTTTCATTCCTCATATCTTAGTGTAATCATACAAATCAAATTCCTTATCTTTCTGTCCAAATTCACCCGATCACAAACCCGTTTTGAATACCATTGCACACCTCGCCGGGACATAACAACCCGGGAAAACACTGTACTTCCACGGAGATTGGCTCTAGGTAGTTTGACTATATTGACCACACCTGTGGTTGACTTTAGTTGACTGCTTTTGCCTCAATCAACACACACTACATTTTCCTTGAAGGGTGTAACAACTGAACCCTAAGGAACTTGTATTCACTAACACTTAAACCTATGACTCTCACTCAACAGCTAGTGTTGACTCTTTAAGTATGTATCCTAGGTAACGGAGCTCTGTGAAGATTATGGCATAGAGCGGCATGACACTTGAAAGACTTTCTATTTGGTTATCATTCAAACATAATATTTCACACCTAGATTTATAGGACCTCCTCTTATAAAACTCTGATAATTTTAATGAATGATAACTCAATTTTTATAAAACGTCTCTTTTCGAGTCGGTTTATAAAACGTCTCTTTTCGAATCATATTATAAAATGCTCGACCTTAGTTTTATCTTTACTCGCTGCTATTTCAAATCGTATATCCATCATTCTTAAGACTTGAGGGAAAAATTAGGGTTAGGTGTTTAGTTATTGAGATTCATGAGAGGGACAGTTATGAGAGGATTGAATGAGAGTGAGATGTTTGTGTGTTTGTTTAGAGAAATAAATGAGAGGTGGGTGAGTAACAGGTGTGACTTACCAAAATTGAGTAAATTTGGGTAAAGACAACAAAAGCAAAAATAAAAAAAGATAAATCAGATTTATAAGAGGCGTTAGATGAGAAGTAGATCAGATCTAGACAGAAAATGAGATTTACACGCAACTTTTCTGCAGTAAACCTATTTTCTGGAGAAAATATCAATCAATCACGAGCGCGCTTTTGTGGTCATTTGGAAAATGAGAAAATTCCGAAAAATGTACAAAAACATTGGGGCATTTCATGTTTTGGTCATGATTTGACCCATCTTCCCAATTGGTCATGCTCGACTGCTCGACTCCACTTAAAATTTGACACATGTCATTCCTTTTGTACACGTGTCATTCCTTTTGTACTTTTTCTTAGAAAAAGTACAAAAGGAATAACACGTGTCAAAATTTGGGTGAAGTCGAGCAGTTAAAGTTGAGCAGCTAAGCAGTCAAAGGAATGACACATGTCAAAAACTGGGTGAAGTCAGCAGTCGAGCATGACCAAATTGGAAAGAGGGGTCAAATAATGACCAAAACTTGAAATGCTTCACTGTTTTTGTACATTTTTTGAAATTTTCTGTTAGAAATTTATGCATGTAAAATGGTAGCTAAATTCAACAAATAGTCTTAAAATATCTATATCTTTATGGAAGTTTAGAAAAGTTACAAATGATCTATCATGAGATTATTTCAATTTTATTTTATTTTATTTTATTTTTTCAAGATTCTTTTATCACGTGATCTTATATAAGTTGTCAATAACCGATTACAATGTTCAATTTCTTTATTTATTTTTGTCTCATGCACGCATGCATATACATGTGGAAGTACGTGTTGATTAAGTCAAGTTTTCTGGAGAGTGATGGTTGTGCGATTTTATTAATAATATATTGTTATATATAGTGACTTATTCATGAGTGCGGGTGTTTCTTTTTAACTTATTGAGTGGGTTCAAGTTCTTAGTTCATCTTAATGGGAAAACCCATCAAATTCTCTATCTTAAGTAAGTGCCTAATATAAATATTTGTCCACGCCACTTAATTTAGTAAACGGCCATCTAAATACTACTCTATCCGTCTCAAAATATAAGTACATTTAGACTTTTTCAAAGTCTTTTCATTCTAATTTTGACCTTAATTATATTTGTTCGTGTTATATAATATTTGATACAAAATACATAAATAGGTTTGTTTTTTAAATGCATTTTCATTTGTATACTTTTCATCAAATATTATATAATACGAAAGAAAATAATTAAGGTCAAAGTAGGAAGATATAGACTTTGAAAAATTAGAAATGGACTTATATTTTGGAACGGAGGGAGTAAATACGACTTATTTTATACCATGCCTTGATCAAAAGGAATATAATATGTTATATATTCATACCATACATAGCAAAAAGTACTTGTCTCATTCTCATGGACTCCTCAGCTCCACCTGCCTCTGTCATTCTCTTTGTTTCGTGTTCCTTATTTTTCTTACCCTTCTCCGAATCAATATATTTTGAGATCACTGGATTTTTTGATGACGCAGAAAATATAAACTATAGAGGTGATGCCGAACCTTCTTTTGATGGCGTACAGCTCAACCGCGTAGATTATCTGATGCGTGTTGGCCATGCCATATATGCTGATCCGGTCCAGATGTGGGACCGAAAATCTGGGAAACTCTCAGATTTCTCAACTCACTTCACATTCGTTGTTGATACAGAAGATCGATCCTCCTATGCGGATGCTTTTTCTTTCTTTCTTGCTCCGGTTGGCTTCCAAATCCCACCCAACTCAGCTGGTGCATTTTTAGGTCTGTTCAACACAACTACTTTTGAATATTCCGACCGAAACCAAATGCTTTTTGTTGAGTTTGATTCTTTTGTAAACGCATGGGATCCGCAATATGGTCCACATGTGGGTATAAACTTGAACTCGGTACGCTCACGCAATCACACCAATTGGAATACTAGTTTGCACAGCAGACAACCTGCGGACGCTTATCTTTCTTATAATGCTACCACCCAATTGTTGAGCCTGTCTTGGCGTTATGGGGCTGAAAATTACTTTCAAGATAATAACAGTCTTTCTTATAATGTTGATCTAAGGCAATTTCTTCCTGAATGGGTAACAATTGGATTTTCGGGGGCCACAGGTTCATATATCGAGAGACATATCCTTCACTATTGGGAGTTCAATTCAAGCTTTAATAGTATATTACAGAATGGGGAGGTTAAATCAAAGAAATGGAAATTAGCAGTGGGGTTAATAGTCCCTCTTGGTGTTGTAGTTGTAGGAAGCATAGTAGTGTATGCTATATTTTGGAAGAGACAAAGAAAACATACATCGGAATCACTAGACACAATTCCCTTGACATCGGATATAAACGACGATCTTGAAAGAGGAGCAGGACCTAAAAGATTTTCTTTTAGAGATCTTGCTTTGGCTACAAACAACTTTTCTGATGACTTGAAGTTGAGCGAGGGGGGATTCGGATGTGTCTATAAGGGCTATTTATCGCGTGAAGGGATTGTAGTAGCCGTAAAGAAAATTTCACAAGGTTCTAAACAGGGAAAGAAAGAGTACATAACCGAAGTGAAGATCATTAGCAGTTTAAGGCACCGAAACTTGGTGCAACTCATAGGTTGGTGCCATGATCAAACCCAATTCTTGCTTGTCTACGAGTTTTTGCCAAACGCCAGCCTTGACTATTACCTCTTCAGCAAAAAAAGTCCCCTGAAATGGGGTGTAAGGTATAGGATTGCCATGGGATTAGCTTCTGCTTTGCTCTATCTCCATGAAGAGTGTGAACAATGTGTGGTGCATAGGGATATTAAAGCGAGCAACATCATGCTTGATTCAGGATTTAATGCAAAGCTGGGAGACTTTGGATTGGCTCGATTCATGGACCATGAATTGGGCATTCGAACAACTGGTTTAGCCGGAACTTTTGGCTACATGTCCCCTGAGTATCTAAGAACAGGAACGGCAAGTAAAGAGTCGGATGTATATAGTTTTGGGGTTGTTGCATTAGAGATCGCTTGCGGCCGAAAGGTGACTGAAAGAGTTGACCCAAATTCTGATCTTCAGTTGGTGCATTGGGTTTGGGACTTACATGGAAAAGACGAGTTGCTTTCTGGTGTGGATCAGATGCTGAACAATGAATTTGATGAAAAAGAAGTCGAGTGTTTGATGAGAGTGGGTTTATGGTGTGCACACCCCAACTCGAGTCTGAGGCCGTCTATCAGCAAAGCAATTCAGATCCTCAAGTTTGAAGGTGCACTCCCAAACCTTCCAATGAAGATGCCAGTGTCAACGTTTTTTGCACCACTAGATGGCCTTGAAGTTAGTCCTGCTAATGCTACGTACGAGGACAAATAGCAGCATTAATGTACGTTGAACACAGAATAATAATTGTATATCACAATACGAAAATTTAATAATGTGTAGACCAGGTTCTATTTTACCTTTATTCATTTAGGTTAATTTCACGGTGATCGTTGAAAGTTTCGTCTCTTCTGTAGGATGGAGTTTGAGTTTTGTTGTCTGAATGTACTTTTCTAAGGGGTGTTGTTAATTTACTGATGCTCGTTACGTAGTATACTTTAGCTTGGGTGCTTTTGGTCGTATTTTTTTGGTGTCTTGTTTAATTTTATCTAGCTTTGTTTTGGTGCTTAAGGAATGGAATTTACTTCGACCCAAACCAGCCACGGAAAGTCGGTACCCTTGGTTACATTATCTTCTCTTTATCACACGTACTCACGGATCGTTAATATAAGTAGGCGCTTCCGTCCATTTTGGACATGTAGCTATAATCATCGTTGCTAATTAGTATACCAATGGAATATGACTATCTGTATTTTAAAATAACCGACATAACTTTTTACTTAGAAACGAGAATTCATGTTCGTATCTATACTATATTATAAAGTATTTCGAACTTCCTATAAAAAAAAAAATCTTAAAATCTTAAGATAAAAAAGATTACTATAAAAGAAAAATTAGAAAATTAATAAAAAATTTAAAAAATTAATTCTCATTTAAACCATATAGAAATCCTTTCAATGACACGTCATTAATTGCTAGAAATGTCACTTTAAAGCCATGTCAATGCCACTTGGTTCACGCAATTCATGCATAAATCCGGATTTTTTTAAAACGGTCTTGGCTCCCAACACACAACACTGTGAACCAGTGTAGCAAGCCATTTTTTGTGATATATATTTGAAAAACAAAAATGACATGCTTTAATGCTAACAATGATTAAGTCATGTTTGCCCAAAATTCAAAATTAACACAAAGTTAGTAGCTTAGTAACTCCCCTAAAAATCAGCATATCATTATCTCAATCATTCATTCAAAAATCCAAACGCCTATCATGGCGTATAATAGGTTTCACTCAACTATTGAATCTAATTTGCAAGATCAAAAAGGTGGAGTGTCATTTTTGTAAATAATAGAAACATAAGGGGCAAAGAGTTAGGAATAGAAACCTGAGGCGTTAGTATCTCATCCCCTTTTCATTTCTAACCCTAATTCACACACATTTCTCTCCGTTGCCACCAATCACCACCGAACCACCAGTCACTACCGCACCACCAGTCAACACCGCACCACCAATCACAACCAGTCACCACATCATCAAATCTTCAAGATCATCATTTACTTCTTTTATGTTCATCACGAAACCCTAAAATTGTTTATTCATTATTTTATAAAATTTATTTTGATAAATTGTGTTTTTTTAATAGATAATCAAGTGCAGTATTTGTAAGTTAATGCAGTTTTTTTATATAGGTAATGCAGTAGTTACTTGTTAATGTAATTTAAATACTGATGCAGTAGGTTTATATAAAGTCTAATGCAGTATATTTATTTGAATGTATGATGCAACTGATGCAGTAGGTTTATTTGAATATTGATGCAGTAGCTTTATATAAAGTTAATGCAGTAGGTTTATCTAATATTGATGCATTAGTTGTAAATAAGTGATGCAGTAGCTTGTATGTTGTGTGATTAGGTAACGTGCGATGTGTTTTAGATGTCAAAAAGTTTATGTGAGTGTAATTGAATGCTTGATGCAGTTGTTGTAAACAAGTAATGCAGTGGGTTATATTTTGTGGCAAATATTTTTCGATTAGGTAGCGCATTGTGTTTTTAACGTCGATAAGTTCATTTAAGTGTATTTGATTGATAGATACAATAGTTTTAATGAAGTAGTGGACTAAGTTCTTGTATGCGAGATATAAGTCTAGATCAGGTCAAGTGCGTAGTGTTTTGATTATGGAAAAGTGTTTGTATGTGTGTTTGATTGATTGATACAGTAGTTGTAATGAAGTGATGTAGTAAGTTCTTGTATGTAGGATATAAGTCGAGATAAGGTCAGGCGTATAGTGTTTTGAGTATGGAAAAGTGTTAGTGTGTGTGTGTGTATGTTTAAAGGTATGATGTAGTAGTTGTAATGAAGTGATGCACTAAAATCTGTATGTGGGATATAAGTCTAGATTAAGTCAGGTGTGTAGTGTTTTGATTGGGGAAAAGTTTTTGTATGTGTTTTTGATTGATTGATGCAGTAGTTGAAATGAAGTGATGCGCTATAAGATATGGTATTTATGAATGGTCGTTGTAAGTATAACTGAAATAAATAAAAATGTTTTTATTACTGCATTACAATGTTATAATTAGTGAATCAATGAGTTTTTACTGCATCGGTGTCTCAAATATAGTGCATCACAGTATTAATTCACAATATTTTTTTTATAATTTTCAAAGATAAACCGTCTGTTGACTACATACAACGATACGGACTGTGGTGTATTTGTTATGAGGCATATGGAAACATACATGGGTCGTGGAGCTATTTTGCATGAGTTGCAAAAAGAAGGTGAAGGCCAAAAGTACAAATAACGATGTTGCGTGCAAACTACTTAGTAAAGATGATTCTACTCAGCATTAACAAGAAAAAGAAAAAAATATCGAAACAACCAGAACCATATTGTTGGGTTTTATGTTTGAGTTGATAAATATAAAACTACAAGTGAAGAATGAAAACAATGAAAAATACAAGAGACTTGCTTTACAAAGAAGTTTTTATAATATAGTCCTTCGTAGTATTTTTGTAACCCTAATTCTGTGTTATATAAACAGAATATAGGGAATAGGTTGTGTGCACAAAGTAAAGATGTAGACGTCTAGTAAAGGTGTGTGTGTGTGTGTGTCTAGGCGTAGGCTTATTGTAGACGCCTAGATTAGTTGTAGTAAAGTTGATGACGAAGAAACCTTGTTTCAATAATAATGATGTTTGTTTATTCCGCTGCGTATCATGTTTATTATCATTGTTATTGTTTAACCCTAGTGCTCAAAACTATTCATGGAGTCTAACAAACTCCACAATTGGTATCAGAGCTAGGTTAGCTCGTTACCTAGGGATTTACAAGGTTTTTAGTTGTCAAGGTGTGTGTGTGTCTAGGCGTAGTCTTATTAATTTAGTCGGTTATATTGAACTAATTATTATATTACGTGGGTTAGTGACAAATTAAATAATGGGTCATTGAGATTTGCGATTGGTGATAAATATATTCTCATGGGTCGACATTTTATAATACAAGGAAGTGATGCAGTGGAAAACTAATATTAACTGTTTGAATTAAGTGGATAGTACTGCTACTGTTCCTACATTCTTTAATACTGCTGCCAAGTTTACTCGATATCGGTCAGCATGAGGATTTGGAGTTCGGATGGTTTTACACACACATGGGATATTGGTTCACACACACAAGGAAGATTGTTTTGGTTTTTGTTCTTAAAGGTTTAAAAAGGCTCGGTATCTCGTTCTTATTGGATTAATTGATTATGAAAAAGATTAATTATCATTTATTTGATGTTGTAGTTGAGTTTCACAAGTTTATGTTCTTATCATATCTCACAATGGGTGTTACACTTTGAAGATTACTTGTTTGTTCTATACGGTGGTGACGAAGACTTGTCAAATCTAGTTTTCATAGGTCAAGGGGAGGATGGACGAAGACCTAGTTAACTATCACTTGAAGGAGTTACGTTATTGTGCTCAGTGTCTCATTGAAGATGAGGATTTTGTCAAAAGATTGCGGTCTACTTCTATATTTTGTTTTGGGTATAAGTTCAAAGTCACGTGGATAGTAAAAGACATAAGACACAAGTTTGGGTTATTCTACTTCTTCATCGAGTTCATTATATTTAGTTTTCTTCACATGTGATCATTACATAGAGCCTACATATTTGAAGAATGATGAAAGTGGTTAACACTAATTCAGGGGAAGCATTTTCTATAGTGTTTAATTATTGACATGCATCATTCGAGGGGAAGATTTTTGATATTGTGAGTTGGTATTACTACTGCTAGTTTAAGTTTCTATTGCCTTAATTTTATTTTTTGCAAGCTTTTTGGTGTATATTCATGGAGGGTATCTTGAGGCATTAGAAGGTTGAATTAGAAGTGTGATATTGGTTTTTGATGGTCGAAATCAAAGTTGCTTCTACTTAGTTTCTCCTAGTGGTTAATGCCAAAAAGGGGAAGAAGAGTCTACTTGAAGATTTGCAAGTTGAAGATCCTTGGTGGTACATGTTATTTAAGTTCAGGTGGTAAGCTTAAGGGGAAGTTTGTTTCATTCATGAAGATCAAGACGAAGGTTTTGTAATTATAAACTAGGGGAAGATTGTTGGGTTTTATATTTGAGTTGATAAATACAAAACTACAAGTGAAGAATGAAGACAACGAAAAATACAAGGGACTTGCTTTACAAAGAAGTTTTTATAATATAGTCCTTTGTAGTATTTTTGTAACCCTAATTCTGTGTTATATAAACAAAATACATGGAATAGGTCATGTGCACAAAGTAAAGATGTATACGTCTAGTAAAGGGGTGTGTGTGTGTGTGTCTAGGCGTAGTGTTATTGTAGACGCCTAGATTAGTTGTAGTGAAGATGATGACGAAGAAACCTTATTTCAATAATAATGGTGTTTGTTTATTCCGCTGCGTATCATGTTTATTATCATTGTTATTATTTAACCCTAGTGCTCAAAACGATTCATGGAGTCTAACAAACTCCACACATATGTGAAGAATTTGCCCAAAAATTCTAAAATTATAACAGCCGACAATATCAAAGTGACTCAAGATTTGTTAAATAAGATTATTGACTGTGTATTCGTATTGTCTTTACTTTAAATTCTATTGAATGTTTCAAACTTTAGTTGTAATAATTTGGATTAATGAATGTTTAATTCTAAGTTTTGTACATTTTAATGACAACTTTTGTTTAACTTTAATTAAATTTTTGCATCATATTGTATAATAGTGAGATGAGTAAAAAGATAAACTAAAACTGGGTGATTTTGAGTTGAGTGGGTTGAAGTAGTAGAATACATATTAGCGGGTTGAATGGTCCTGCATCATAGTTTATTTTGTTACTGCATCACTTTTTATTTCCTACTACATCAAAATTCTAAATTTAGCTAATATAGTTTGATTATTTTTTTGTAGCATCATAGTTTATTTTGTTACTGCATCACTTTTTACTGCGTCACTTCAAATGTTTCAACAACTATAGTCGTTGAAAGATCGGTGCCAACTTTTAAAGTAAACTGATGAACTGAACATGGGAGGATTTGGTCAACTTCCGATCGTTGAAGGATTGCAACTCATTGAAACACCAAAGAGAAAGCCAATTAAAAGGAGATCTACGAAGAGTCTATTTAGTTTATAGATCACTTTGTAAAACACTGTAATACCTAAAAATTCTAAGCATGTAAAATGACCAAAATACCCCTATATCTAAATTTCTTAATAACTATTTATAAAAAACCAAATAAGCCCTAACAACTTTGTAATTCACCAATAACTTAAGTGAACTTACAAACTACATTTTTATGATCCTAAGAATATCATCATACGTTTAAAAATATATAAGGGTCCGAATTATTTTAAAACTTGTACATAACATGTAAATAGATAAGTATAAGTGTAACTTTGAGACTTTGAGTTGGATTAGGAGTTCTTTTGGGCCAAGATAACTATGACCGATCCTATTTCCCGCCTATTCCATAAATTCGGTCCATGTATCCCATATATTTATATAAACGCTTCACAAAAATCAGAAAAAAACCCTAACTCTCCAACAAAGGTCTCAGCGTTCTATTTTCTGGTTCCATTCAATTAGTACAAGTTTTCAAGGTGTGGTAATCTTTATTCTTGCTTCTACTTGATCTAACAAGTCTCGGTATCTTCTAATCTTTTTGTTTTGTTTGCTAACCTATACTTAAGTAGGCATGAAACCTTAAAAATTTGTATTAATAAGAATCTAGCTAGTGTATATATGTATATATATATACGTGTGGTATAAAAAGTATAACACAATAAAACCACAAACTACAAAACCTAGTCGAGATATATTAAAACATGTAAAAGATTTATTGTTTTGTGGTCATGTCGAGCTAAATATAAAAGTGAAAAGGGGTTGTTGTTTCTGATTTTGTGTCGTGTAACAAAATAAATAAAGAGATGCCTAGGTTGTTTGTATGTTGAGACATATTAAGGATATTGTCTTGAGGTTGTCGAATGGATTAAGAAGAAACAAAAGGTGTGTTATGTGTGGATGTCTTGGTCTAAAGAAGTAAAGGAAAAAGGGTTTGTGTGTGTGTGTTGTTGTGTCGAACAAGAAAATAGAAACTAAGAAGGTTCGTTGGTTTTGGTCGCGGCAACGAAAAAGAAAACAAAAGCAAGGGTTAGGGTTTAGTTCGATTTAGGGTTAGGGTTAGGGTTAGGGTTTGGATTGAATTAGATTTGGGAAGAAATGATTAATGATAATGATTAGTAATAAATGAAGTAATTAATGGCTGGGGTTAGGGTTTGTAGAAATTATAAGGGTTTGATTGGTTTTGTATAAATATAAGGGTATGTTTTGTTATTTTGTAAATGTGAAGGTTAATTTTGTAAACTAGAATAATTAAGAGTTAATTCGTATAAATTAGTTATAGGGGTAAAATATGTAATTTTGGATATTTAAAAGGTTTATTTGGTTAGTTATATTAATGAAGGGTTAGAATTGTAATTTATATAACTTAAAGGGTGTAAATTATAAATTACTAAAATATAAAGTTTAATTCGTAAAATATGGAAGTTAAGGGATTAATTTAGATAAAATGTAAAACATGTGATATTTATATTAAGAACCCTACACTTTGATAGAATTACACTTTAGACCCTAAACTATCATAAAATGTCTTAATTAAACCATATAACCATATTAATAACTTATTTTATTTAATTAACCAAATATTATGTAAAATCTTGCTAAGTAAGTAAAACTGCTAATTAAGGAAACTTTCTAATTATAGAAACTTACTAATTTAGGAAACCTGCTAAATATGGAAAGTTACTAAAAATGAAAAGCCGACTAAAAGGAGAAATAATAAAATGATTCTAATTCAGGTAGATATATTGAAGAAGAAGTGAATTTTTCCCTTTTGATACTCTTTCCTTTTTATCTCACTGCATTGCTAAGGTACGGATATTCTGACCTTACTCTTAATGTTTCCTTTATGATTACAACCTTTGATATGAACCTTTGATATGAACCGTTGATATAAACTTTATGTTTTGAACCTTTGCTATGATAAACTCTGTTATTTAAACTTCTGATATGATAACTATATTTTGAGCCTTTGTTTATAAACCTTACGTTACCTGAGCTTCACTAGGCATGGGGGTTCCATGTCCAAGTCATAGATGCACCTTTGACATGACTCTAGGGCAGTAGAGTGATGTTCTGCCACGTCCCTTTGATTGGTGTACATATATGATTGCTATATGTTTTGGGTAGGGGCATATGGATGCATCCTAGATCTCTTTCTGATATGTTATAATATGATATTGTCTGGTGAATGTGGCTATGTGTGCAGTACACGTCCTTCACAACTCTGGGAGCTAGCTACTCCACTTATGTTGCCTTATGTGTGACTATGATATGTTTCTGAGCTCACGGTATTCGATTCTGTTTATACAAGTGATTGTATAGATTCCTTACCTAAGCTACACATTACATTTTTGTACTATTATTTATGTAAGACTTTTGCTTTTGTTCTGTTCTGTATGTTCTGATGTAGCACCATAATGTGACACTTCTACCCTTTTCGGGTCGGGGTGCTACAATGTATGGTATCAGAGACAGGTTAGGACCCTTTGAGCTTAGGCTATGACTTGTGTGGATTGGGTAGACATTAGGTTTCCTTCTGCGTACTTTCCTTTTCTGTACTCTGTCCTTATTTTGTTTTGGAAATCGTTTTTGATGATCGTTCAAATGGAGAATGCTCATAGGAACGGTAATGGTGGAGATGTCCCTAACTTCGAGGCTATGATAGCTGCTGCTTTAGACAATGTTCTTCTAAATCTCTCTACTGAATTGAGAGCCTGTTGGGATATGAAGATCAAAGTACTTCTGGAAGTTCAAAGTACTGCTGTGTCAAAGTGCTGCTAAGGTCAAAGTACTGCTCATGCATGGAGAATATTCAAAGTACTTCTAAGATAAAGGACTGATATGCAATATCGTTTAAGGATTGTTATGTAATATTAGTAGAATATTCTACAATAAGTTAGAGATAGTTTACTTGTCGTTCAAGTATTGTAAACCGACTTAAGGTTTTCTTTATGCATATAATAGAAGCCTTAGGATGTTATTAGATGTACGCATACTAGAATATTTCAGAAAACAAATATTAGCAAGTATGATATTAGAGAGTTAGGGATTGTTAGTGAATTTGTATAGAGAAGCAGGTTCAAAGTTTGGTTTAATATAAAGTTATTCTTCTTAGCTTTATGTTAGTAGAGTCTGCATACTTTACAAAGTTACATCAGTGTTTCATTATTAATAGTTTTGGTGTTATTCAAGATTCTTAAAACCTTACAAGCTATAAAGTAGTTTCGTCAGAGTATATCGATCCAACAAGTGGTATCAGAGCTTGTGTAGAAACTCTGATTAAGAAGAAACCCTTAAAACCGATTTTACAACAAAACCCTAAAAGATGTCGACAGAAGTTGCACCAGTTCCTTCCATCACCTCAGTTAGAATTCCTATTGTCAAGAAGGGTGAGTATGATCTATGGAGCATGAAGATGAGGCAGTACATTGCTATCATAGACCATGCACTATGGGATGTGATTATCAATGGTGATGTTGTCATTGAAGAACCTGTATCTATTGAAGGACAACCTACACCACCTAAGCAAACCTTACCAGCAGTTACAAAAAGAAATTAGGATAAGGCTCTCAACATACTACTTTATGCTATTCTTGATGGTCACCTATTGAAGTTTCATGATGCTAAGGATGCAAAACAACTATGGGCTGCTATTAAGACAAGATTTGGAGGTAATGATGCTTCCAAGAAGATGCATAGAAACCTATTGAAGCAACAATTTGAAACATTCACTGTTGGTGAAAGAGAAAGCCTTGACTCTGCCTATGACAGATATCAAAATCTACTCAGTATGCTAGAGTTACATGGAGTAGAGGCATCTGTTGAAGATGCAAACTTGAAGTTCTTGAGGAGTTTGCCATCTGCATGGCATGTGGTTGCTACTATGATTAGAGGCCAACCTGGTTTGGATACTATGGACTTTGATGATCTCTACAACAATCTAAAGGTGTATGAGCATGAGATGAAGGGTAAAAAAGGTTCAAGTTCTCATAGCATTGCTTTTGTGTCTTCTGAAAACAGAGGCAATACTTCCACTAAAAGTACTGCTTACCCTGTCTAAAGTACTGTTGAAGAGAAACAGCATCCTTGTACAACCATGGTCACTACCAATTCATCACCATCAAACAACACCAATTCAGATGATGTTCTATGTTCATTCTTTGCTCAACAAGCCACTCTACCTGTTACATATCAAGAAGATGTCTTGCAAATTGATGATGATGCTCTAGAAGAAATTGACATATGATGGCAGGTTTCCATGATCACTGCAAGGATCAAGAAGTTTATGAACAAGACAGGGAGATGTATTGATTTTAAAGCTAAGTAGGGTATAGCATTTGATAAATCTAAGATTGAATGCTTTAATTGTCAAAAGACTAGTCACATTGCAAGGGAATGCAAGTGTGCAAAGTATCAGGCAAACAGAATGATTGAAAAACCCAAGGTTGAAAAAAAGGAGGTTCCTATTGCTGACCCAAAGTCACAAGCTTTGGTCGCTCAAGAAAATCTATCAAAGGTTGACTGGAGTAATGAATTTGATGGTGAACCAGTAACCTACTCTATGGTTGCATTGGAAGAGATTGATTGGATCACAACTTTTGATGAGGAACCAAGATACGCTGCTTTGGAATCAGGAGATGGTCTAGGAAGCTTTGATTGGAGCATGGAAAGTGAAAAAGAACCTGTTCAGCTTGCTATGATGGCTACTTCACCAAGTTCATCTACTATCTCTGAGGTATGCTCTAAGTGCAATAATTCTTATCAAAAATTGCTTAAAGAATATGAAACTGAAAGAGATAATTATAGAAGGGCTAGGTCTGAGATAGCTGGTTACCAATTGACTTTAGAGTCAATGGAAGCCAAGATAATCACACATCAAAATAATGAAGTAGCTTGGGTAGAAAAATATGAGCAAAAAGATTATCAATTAAAGTTAAGTGAGTAGAAGTTATGATGTAAGGTTTCTGAACTAGAAAAGATCACTAAAGAAAGAGATAAGTTGTTAGCAAAACTTGTTGTTTGGAAAGAATCAGGTCTGTCACATGTTAGTTTTGTTGAAAAACAAAGACCTGCAAACATTAAAACTGTCCTAGGTTATGATGATAGTAGTTCAAATAAAATCCCAACTAGGAACATGGAACTAAGTCTTTCACAGGAGACCTCAACTAGTGATGAAGAATTCATAAGCTTAGAGAAAACACATCTAGTGATGAGGAATCACCTTGTTCACCACCTCCTGAATTTAAGAAAGACAAGGGATACAATGAAGTTCCTCCACCCACAGGTAGTTTTCAACCACTAAGGACAGATGTTTCTTGTTTTGGAATAGACAATTTGGAGTTTAGGAAGAAGCTTAAAGGTCAATCTAATTCAAGTCAATCTAGTTATGAGTCCTTAAGAGAAACTGTTGAGAAACCTAGGGATGATAACAAGGGTTCTGGGAGTGATAAAGTCTTTTCAAAACAAGCAGTACTTCCAAAAACTTCTCAAAGTACTGTTGACCATTAAACAGTACTTACAAGGAAATATTTTCAAAATACTGCAAGTTTTAGAAAACCTTTTGCAAGTGGATTTGGGAATATGGGACCAAAGTTATGTTATGTATGTTATAGTCCTCATCATTTGATTAAGGACTATAATTATCACTCAGAATACTTAAGCAAATACCCAAAGACCACATCTGCAAACCATAAGCACAGGGAGAATAAACCAAGGGAGAATAAACCAGTTTGGAATCACTCAAATAGGGTTAACCATAGTAATTTCTCAAAATACTATAGGTACCCTCACCAGAAAAGACCATTTTCTAAACCCCCAGTACCTACAAGAGATACTTTTCAAAGTACTGGTAAAACAGTACCTTCTCAAAGTACTGTTAGGAATTCCTCCAACCAAGGTACTGCTAGCAATAACTCTAATTTAAGACCTAGGAGATTCAATTATTACAAACCTAGAAGGCCTTACAACTCAAGAAGAGTACCTAGATCTAAGAACCCAACACCAACTGTTACAAATAAATGGGTTAAGAAAGAAAGTACTGCTAAGGGAGAAACAGTACTTTCAGCAAATCAAAGGGAAAAAGGGATTGTTGATAAAAATCCAACACAGGTTTTGGGATCAAAAACATTAATTCTTGATAATGTTTTCAAAAACAGTGGTGATTACATACTTAAAGAATTTGAGTATGTCACTCCACAAGGGGAACACAAGTCAGTAATGGCTTGGGTTCCTAATAGAAACTAACCCTTTTCATTTTTATGCAGGGCAACCCAGAAAGGGAGCTTAAAGATCATCTTATCATTGATAGTGGTTGCTCTGGAAGCATGACAGGAGAAAAGGAGCTCTTGTCAGATTTTAAGGCTTATTTTGGAGGAAGAGTTGCATTTGGGAATGATCTTGAAGGAGGGAGAATCACTGGCAAAGGAACCATCAAGACTGGATCCATTAATTTTGAGAATGTTAGATATGTGAAGGAGCTTAAATTCAATCTTTTGTCAGTATCTCAGATCTGTGACAAGAAATATCCTGTGTTATTCCTTGACACAGAATGTCTTATTCTCTCCCCTGAGTTTAAGTTAGAAGATGAAAACTTGGTAATGCTGAGAGCACCAAGAACCAATGATGTGTACAACATAGATTTGAAGAATATCAATTCTACTGAAAGAGCAACATGTTTGGTAGCAAGGGCAACAATGGAAGAAGCACATCAATGGCACAGAAGATTAGGGCATGTAAATTTCAAGAACATTAACAAATTGGTCAAAGGCAATTTAGTTAGAGGTTTACCTTCTAAAACATACAAGAATGATCACTCATGTCTGGCTTGCAAGAAGGGAAAACGACACAAGGCTTCATGTAAAAAGATTGAGGAAAGAACCACTAGAGAGCCTTTGGAATTGCTGCATATGGATCTGTTTGGACCTGTTTCTGTTTCAAGTTTGAACAAGAAGAAGTATTGTTTGGTTATAATAGATGACTGTAGCAGATTTAGTTGGGTCTTTTTCTTGGGATTTAAAGATGAAACCTTTGATGCTATTCATTATCTTATAATAGCCCTTGAAAATCAGTTAAGACTCAAAGTTAGATCTATTGATGTGATAATGGGTCTAAATTTAAGAATCATCTTATGGATGAGTTTTGTGCCAAGAAAGGAATAAAGAGGGAGTTTAGCATTGCTAGAACTCCTCAGCAGAATGGAGTTGCAGAAAGGAAGAATAGAACTTTGATAGAAGCAGCAAGGACAATGCTTGCAGATTCTCAATTACCTGTTCCATTTTGGGCTGAAGTTGTAAGTGCTGCTTGTTATGTGTTGAATAGAGTTTGAGTGACAAAACCTCAGATGAAGACACCTTATGAGTTACTTATGGGAAAGAAACCAAACATTAAGTTTATGAAACCTTTTGGATGTCCCCTGACTATTTTGAATACAGTTGATACTCTGGGAAAGTTTGATGGCAAGTCAGATGAAGGATACTTATTGGGTTATTGTACCAATAGTAAAGGATTTAGAGTGTACAATAGGGCTACCAAGAAGGTTCAAGAATGTCTTCATGTTGAGTTTCTAGAAGATCAAGGAAATCAAAAAGGTAAAGGTCCTGATTGGATGTTTGATCTTGATATTTTGGCCTCATCCATGAATTATGTGCTTGTTAGAGAAGAAAATCAAGTTGTTCATAATGAAGAAGATTTACAATACATTGTTCATGGAGTAAATATGAGATCTGAAGATGTTCCTGATGAAGAATTCATTGATAAGAAGAAAAGTACTTTTGAACCTCAAAGTATTGTTGAACCTCAAAGTACTGTTGAACCACAAAGTACTGTTCAACCACAAAGTACTGTTCAACCAAACTCCACAGTATCTAACGAAGACCAAGCTATCCAAGATGAACTTAATAGGATGCTTCTTCAAGAAACTATTGCATAATCCTATGAAGATGATCAAAGGAGAGCTTATGAATTAGAAAAGAAGAAGGCTAAAGGCACCGACAGTACTTTGCATCAAAGTACTATTGATCCATTTGAAAGTACTTCAAATGTCTTAGATACATCAAATTGGATCAATACTGATGAATTGACTGATCCAACCATGCCTGCCTTAGAAGATACTGATGATGAATTAGAGGAAGAAGGCATTTTCTCAGATTCCAATGAAGACCCTGATTTCACAAATTTGGAAGATAATCTTGAAGTTTCACCAACTCCTGCATTGAGAATTCATAAAGATCATCCTGTTAGTAAGATTATTGGACCTTCTACTTCAGGAGTGCTCACAAGAACAAAAGCTAAGAATCTCTCTAGGCAACATACTTCTTTACTTAGCTTTGTTTATAAACAAAACAGGGTGAATCACAAGGATCAGCAATTGTGCTTATTTGCTAGCTTTCTGTCTCAAGAGGAACCTAAGACAGTAGCTCAAGCACTAGCTAAAGAGAGTTGGGTTGAAGCCATGCAAGAAGAACTTTTACAATTCAAGCTTCAAGAAGTATGGGTATTATGTGATTTACCTGATGGTAGGAGACTAATTAGTACAAAATGGGTCTTCAGAGTTAACAGAGATGAAAGAGGGAATGTCATCAAGAATAAAGCAAGATTAGTTGCTCAAGGCTACAGACAAGACGAAGGGGTAGACTATGATGAAGTATTTGCTCCTGTGGCAAGAATTTAAGCCATAAGGTTGTTTCTGGATTTTGCATCATATATAGGCTTTCCTGTATATCAAATGGATGTTAAGAGTGCTTTTCTATATGGCACTATTAAAGAGGAAGTCTATGTCAAACAACATCCTGGTTTTGAAGATCCTACAAGGTTATTAAGGCACTATATGGCCTTCATCAAGCCCCTAGAGCTTGGTATGAAAGACTTTCCACTTTTCTATTGCAACATGGTTACAGGAGAGGTGCTATTGATAAGACTTTATTTATCAAAAGAGACAAAAAGGATATTATGCTTGTCCAAGTGTATGTGGATGACATTATCATTGGAGCCACAAAGCAGTCAATGGTGAAAGAGTTTGAGGATCTAATGCAAAAAGAGTTTCAAATGAGTTCCATGGGTGAATTAACATTCTTTCTGGGGCTTCAAGTTCAACAATCAAGTAGTGGAATTTTCATTAGTCAAGATAAGTATGTTACAGACATTCTAAAAAGGTTTAACTTCACCACTGTCAAGCCAGCCTCCACAGCCATTGATACTAACAAACCATTGGGAAAAGAAGAGATGGGGAAGATGTTGAAGTTAAGCTATATAGATCCATGATTGGCTGTCTAATGTATTTGACTGCATCTAGACCTGACATTACTTTTGCTGTGTGTTTATATGCAAGACATCAGGTCAAACCCAAAAGTTTCTCATCTGAATACAGTCAAGAGGATTTTTAGGTATCTTAGGCAACAACCTAAGCTAGAATTGTGGTATCCTAGGGAGCCTCCTTTTCATTTGGAAGCTTTTTCAGACAGTGATTATGCTGGAGACAATTATGACAGAAGATCAACCACTGGAGGATGCCAATATCTTGGAAAAAGATTAGTTTCATGGTAATGCAAGAAGCAAACAAATGCAGCAACATCTTCCACAGAAGCGGAATATGTGGCTGCTGCAAGTTGTTGTGCCCAAGTACTTTGGTTGCAAAATCAACTTTTAGACTATGGATTCAACTTCAAGAATACTCCTATCAACATTGATAATGAGAGTACAATCTGTATTGTGAAGAATCCTGTCTATCATTCCAAGACTAAGCATATTCAGACTAGGCATCACTTTATTAGAGATTGTTATGAGCACAGACTCATAAATGTGGTTAAAGTTCACACAGATGATAATGTAGCAGACTTACTCACAAAGGGCTTTGATGTTTCAAGATTTACTTATTTAGTGGTGAGTATTGGGATGATCAATAATTAAGCTACATTTGAGGGGAGGGATTAGTAGCTATTCATTATTTGAGGGGAGGCTACATTTATCATTAAACAGCAAGGTAACTTTATTCATATTTATCATAAAAGGAGTTACATTCAAAATTCAAGAAAGACAGACACATCAGAAGCATCATCAAAACACAACCCTAAACAACCTACATCCTACACCAATTCCTCCATTGGCCTCTTTCCCTTTCCTTGATAACCACCATCTCCCAATGATTATACTTCCACAGGTGGGGATCAAACACTTGGAAGAGATGAGAGAGATGTGGGACATCTGGATACTTATGCTTTGACTAGGGAATTCAGAAGGATGAAGAATGATGGATCTATACACACTATCTTGTGTTAGAATGGTACTTTGAATTATACTACCAAGTACGCGGAATTTACATAGTAATACTTAGAAGTTTATATATGAATAAGAACAGTTGTATATGAATGAGAACAATGTGTAAACCAAACTTTTAGCTTCAGTATTATTAAGAATAATTATACGAGTGATCTTTGTATCACTAGTGTTACAACCTTGAAGCTCTATGAATTGATCGTATTTCTAACCTTAACCTAGGACTTCCTTTTATAGCACAAGGAGTCCTCTTCTACAACATAAGTATAAAGCTAATAGAATATAATATATACAAAATCTATTCTATATTTATCTATACACGTTTCCTAACAATTATCATGCTGCAGTGGTAATAACATGTACTAGCAGTGGTAATGAGTTTCCACTGCTAGTGCATTCTTCAGCAGTTATAATCTCCATGCTTAACAGTGGTAACTGTTAGTATAATTCCCAACAATCCTCCCCTAAACTTATGATTTCTATACAAATCCATAAGTTTCTTCAATCAATCAGTATTATCGAGGATATCGGGAATTCTTCCAAACACTTCATTTTCTTCTTAAAGCTTGCATAGCTTTTGTACACTGATCTTGTATCTTCTGAATCAATACTCTGACTTTCTCAGTGTCTTCATGAACTCTTAATCTTGATGTCAACATTGCAGTAAGGGTTATAGCTTTAAGTGGATATTCCTTCTCAGCAAACATGAATACATCCACTCCAGCTTTTGTAAAAACATGATGAACCTCACATGAATCATAGTATGACCATGTGGTATGTAAATCTGTAGCTTCGAACTTCCAGTAACTATCATTAGGATTTGGTTCATAAAGTCTCATCAAATCAACCCATAGCTGCATCTCCTTTACATCTTTGAAGTTATCAGCCTTGAATCTTTCATCAACTAACTTCCAAAGCATATCAAGATCACTTCTATCACAAGCTTTAATAAGGTCTTCAAATTGAATAAAAGATGAAGTTTCACGTCCTAATCTTGTTATCTTCCATGTTGGAGCAAAATTCTTTGCTGTGTAAACTTCCCAATCAATAATTGGATGCCTAACTTGTAGAGAATCTGGATAGAAATCTTCTTTTTCTATCACTATCATAGTACTCAGCTAATCTTTTGTAAGTTTCTCAGATTGAGATTCTTCTTCTTGAGCAAATCTTGTCTTCTTAGTGATTTTCTGTTCAAAAGCTGTAGCTTTCCTTTTTAGACTTAGGAAATATTCTTTCTTCTTCTTCAAAATCAATTGGAATAAAATCACTATCTTGTCTTTTAAGCTCGTAGAAGATCCCTTTAATCCTATCATGAGACATTCCTTTGAATTGAGACATTTTCCAATTCCCAACATGACAGCAATATGTCTTCATCTCTGCAATAACTTGTGCCTTGGTTGGTTGTCTTGGTTTCTTTTGACCTTTTCTGACTTTTCCAATAACATCATTAAGTGCTTGTTGATTCTTCATTTGGATAAAATTAGTTAATTGAGCTGATCTCTGTTCTTCTGTCAAAGTCATGTTAGCAACAAGCTCAATTGCCTTCTTCTTGACTACTGGATCATTGGTAATCATATATTCAATCTCTTCTTCAGTTGGCACATAGGTGAACATTGGAGCCTTTTCCTTGAGAACTGTAGGTGGAACAGTGGAAATTGGATTAGGTGCAATGGTTGCAGTGGTTTCCAATTTATCAAACCTTTTTGCTTCCATGAAACTTGCAATATCCAACTCATCTTGCTTCTTTTTCTTTGCAGTTTCATCTTCCACTAATTTCCTTGAAATTTCAGCATCATAGTCAATCTGAGCTTGTTCACTTCTGGAAATCTTTCTTGGTTGCTCAGTTTCTTTACTAATCATGACTGCTTTACCTTTCTATGCTCTAATTTTCTCAGCTTCTTCCTCTGCAGTGGTAAAATTTTGACTAGCAGTGGGAACTATTAATTCATCAGTGGAAAGATTTTTAGGAACTCCAACTGATTCATCAATTTTCAAATCTTCAGTGCCATAATCAAAATCAGCATAAAAGTCATAATCATCTCCAAAATCAATTTTCCTCCCCTTAGTTTCAGCATCTGTCTTCCTCCCCTGTTTGGAAGAATCTCTCAAATCTTCACAGAAAGCCACTGAATCAACATCTTGAGGTGAGGATGGAGATGAAAGCACAATTTTGGCAGATCTTTGCTTCTTTAACCCCTTGACTTCTTCCTGCAAAGTCTTTATCTCTGTTTTCAATAGAGCAAGCTCTATGGCATGTTTTTGCTTTGTCTGTGCCAGATCTTTCTCCAGAGCTTGAACCTGTTTGACTAAGTTGGTACAAAGTTCCATCAATTCATTAGTTTACACACTACCCTCAACACTTCCAACTATGTGACCTATTGGGAGAGTTGAATCATAGGGCATTGATTCAGGCTCTTCTCTAGTTGGACTAGATTGAAGCCTAGAACCACCACTGCTTGTTCCTAAACCAAAAGGCTCAGAATCAGGCAATGTTGTAATGGGAGGAGGTGGCCGTTTTTGCCTCCTCACATAAGTGTGAGTAACTACAGGAGTGTGTTGGATAGGTGGAACAACAATAGTGGGTGTGTTTTGGGATACAACTAGGATTGTTGCATCTTCACCCAGTACCTGTGAAATCTTTGAAAGCATTTCAGGAAAAAGTGGTTTAAACTCCCCATTCCATCCTTCTGAAGCCTTATTCATATTTTGAAAAACTTTTTATCACACCCCCAATTTATCTGACTTGCAGCGGAATGGAATGCCTGGGGGTGTAACTGTCATAGCACCATAACAAGGAAATATTGAACGACCTAAAGTGTCGTTTGGAAAATACATATCGTTTGATTTATTTAAAAGCATCCAGTGCTACAAAACATAGGTCCCCAAAGGTTGAAACGTTTACAGAAAACAAGTTCAGGAAATGTCAAACGATAATTTACACAAGTGCATGAAAATCCAAAATGTAGTGCGTCATCCCTGGCACACCCTAATGTGACTCCATGCATGTAATATGATGATGCCTTAGTTACCTGAAAATACATTGCGAAAACGGTCAACACGAATGTTGGTGAATAATCATAGGTTTATGAAATGTAATGTTTGTACGGCCACCACAAGTATAAATGCATGACAAAAGTCACGTAAAATAGTACAATAGACCTTAAGCTCATGACACCGAAGCTATGACTGATGAAATTCTATGCCCCTCCCGAATGTTCTGCCAAACACTCAAATGTAAAAGACATGACATGCATCCGCTTACTGTTGGTAATCACTACCACGGATGGAGGCGTCACCCTCGATAGATCTATCCACTCACTCTCGCTTAGCGGTAAATTAACGGTTCATGATGTTACAGGGGACTTATCACATGGCAGACAAGCTACTTAAGCTATGTACATAGGTTTTGATACTTGGGCTCGTACTAAAATGGTGCAATGTATTCTCCCCCGTGGGATTTGAAAACAATAAAAATGTATACGGGGCTATGAATACTCACCTCAACTGATGATACTGATGATAATATGAAGTGAACAACAATGCACGGTTAGCTGCCGCAACCTAAATATGAATGATGAACGATCTCATTTAGATCACCAAATGATGTTATGAATGTCCATGCTCATGTTCCTATACCACTCTACTCTTTGGAAAAACACTTGTGTTATCAAAAATATATATTCCAAGACTTAGGAAATATTGCTATTAGAAAATAAAATAAGCTAGTTGCAATATATATATACTTATATATATCGTATGTTTCCATGTTAGTGTTGAAATCCTCGGGTTGTAATCCTTGAAATATCGCCTTGAAATGATGAAAATATACTTGTAATAACTAATACTTCATTAGTTATAAAATTTGGTACTTAATATTATGTCTAGCTTATAAAAGTACTTCGTAGTTTTAGTGCCAATTTTTATTAAAAGCTGTCAAATAAAAATGGGTTTAGCCGATATTCAAACGTGAATATCTTTGTCGTTATATGTCCGTTTTACTTGTTCTTTATGTCCACGGTTACGTCTTAGTATGTAGTAATATATTTTGGAAAGCTCGGCTCCTCCGGGTTACGTCTAAAGTCTCTTTTTGTCCAATGAAAAACGCCCAACAGCAAACATTTTTCAGAAAAATACTTTTCGTCAACAATCTTGCAAAAATCATAACTTCTTCGTTATAAAATCTTTTTAATCCGTTCTTTCGCCTACGGATTCGTTTTTGAAAGTATTTTCTAAAAATTTTGCCAAAGTTCCCTTGGTGTTTACTGATTTTCCAGGTTTTCACAAAATGGGACAGCATGTCTAAAACATGCTCCAAATCAAGTTTTCAAGGTTTATAACTAATTTCTAACATCACCAAACCTCTTGTAATCACCACATAGCTAATCTAATCCTACCATACACCTTCTTAGGGTGCCATGGATTCCTAACCAAGTTATTATAGCAAGGGAATTCATAAATAAAAAGTTAGGGTTTGTATGTTCCATTTTTGACAAAATAAATGGTGGTATAGCTAGTTGTACATGGTTTTTAGCATGGAACTCATGCAATACAAGTAAATATAAGATGATTCATGTAAAAATAAAGTTGATAACTTACTTGATAAAATGAGATGATTAGATGATGAGTATGCTTGTTGTTCTTGTGTTTTTCTTGTTTGATTCTTGATTAGGCAAGTATAAGGAACAACTTTGGTGCTTTAGCTTTTGAAAAACCTTCACTTGATCTTTGATTTTGGGTTTGGTCGTGGGTTTGAAGAGAGGAAGGAGATGAGATGAATTTCTTTCTTATCTAAAAGTGTATGTTATGATTTTAGGTTTTTAGTTAAAGTATATAGTTAGAGGTTTATTAGTTTAATAATAGGAAATCAATGCTTGAGGTTAAGGGGTGTTCTTGGGCCGGTTTTCAAAGGGTGAAGGGGGGGGGGGGGGTAGGGTGCTTGTGATTTATTTAGGAAATTAGTGTAGTTTAGGTGTTAGTTTGTGTTATTCGTTAAAATCGGGTACCGGGTTTAATAGAAATAAATGTTCACGAAGTTAACCGGGACAAAATAAAGTCATAATAATGATAAAAATATATTAAAAATATGTTGGGTACATTTACTGAGTGATCGGGTGATTATTGTTTAGTTTTCACGAAAACCGTCGTTATATTCATCAGCGTACGTTATAAATAAAATAAATTTCCAAAATACTGGGTAACTGAATGTTATAACTTTTATGATGTTAAAATGGATATAAAAATATGTCGGGACCATTGTGGGAATATTTAGATATATTCGTCGTGTATAAACCGAGTGTTAACGTTTACTATAAATACTTATACGTAAAAACGTTAAATGTACTGAATATAGAAATTTGAAAATCCTGAGAGTGGTATAACATGAAAATGCTGTTATGATGATATGCAGACTATCTCCAGTCCGTATGCAGTGTTAAGGACACTAATGAAATGAATTCGCACTTAAACCAATCCGGTTACGCGAATTTGAATACCCGTAAACTAAATTTACGATGAAATGAGTAATGCAAGTGAATGATGAAATATTTTCCAGAAATGAATAGTGTTCAGTGAATAGTAAATTTCCCAAATGGTTCTCAGAATATCAAATTGACCTCGAAAATGATGAATAGTAAAATGATGAATAGTGTTTTTGATGAATAGTGATTTATGAATAGTAAAAAGTCGAAGTTTGGGAAAATGACCTGAAATGGTAAATGACCTGAAATGGTGAGTTGTGACATCCGCCCACCCAAATAGGAATTCAGTCCCTGAATTCAGCTAGTGTTGGTCTCGGTAATAGGTTTGGTGAAAAGGTGTGGATACTTGCGTTGCATTTGGTCCTCTCGTTCCCATGTAAACTCAGGACCTCTTCGAGAATTCCAGCGAACCTTAACGATCGGAATTCTACTCTGCTTTAACTGTTTGACCTCTCGGTCCATGATTTCAACTGGTTCCTCCACAAAGTTAAGCTTGTCATCTAGCTGAATCTCTTCTAATGGTATAACTGAAGACTCATCTGAAAGGCATTTCTTGAGGTTTGAGACATGAAATGTATTATGTACGTTGCTGAGTTCTGATGGTAGTTCAAGCTTGTAAGCTACTGGACCAATCCTTTCCAGTATCTTAAATGGACCAATGTATCTCGGGTTCAACTTCCCACGCTTTCCAAATCGTATCACGCCTTTCCAAGGCGAGACTTTCAACATGACCTTGTCTCCAACCTGGAATTCCAATGGTTTACGTCTAACATCTGCGTAGCTCTTCTGTCGGCTCCTAGCTGTTTCAAGCCTATCTCGAATCTGTATTATCTTTTCTGTTGTTTCCCTAACCATCTCTGGACCTGTGCATTGTACCTCTCCAACTTCTGCCCAACAAACTGGTGAACGACACTTACGACCATACAATGCCTCAAATGGTGCTGCTTTAATACTTGAATGGTAACTGTTGTTATAAGAGAACTCGATTAATGGCAAATGGTTAGCCCAACCATTCCCAAAGTCAATCACACACGCTCGCAGCATGTCCTCCAGAGTCTGAATAGTTCTCTCACTCTGACCATCAGTCTGTGGATGGTAAGCAGTGCTCATGTCTAACTTGGATCCAAAGGAATCTTGTAATGACTTCCAAAAGTTTGAAGTAAAACGACTATCCCTGTCTGAAATGATAGAAACTGGTGCTCCATGCCTCGAGACTATTTCCTTGACATAAAGTCTAGCAAGCTGTTCCATGGAATAAGTCTCTCTAATAGGGATAAAATGTGCTGATTTAGTAAGACGATCAACAATTACCCAAATAGCATCGAAACCTCCTGACGTCTTGGGTAGTTTAGTTACAAAGTCCATTGTAATACGTTCCCACTTCCATTGTGGAATTTCTGGTTGTTGAAGTAGTCCTGACGGTTTCTGGTACTCGGCTTTCACTTTAGCACAAGTAAGGCATTTGCTGACGTACGTAGCTATTTCTGCTTTCATGTTCGGCCACCAATACAGCTTTTTGAGATCCTGATACATCTTGTCAGAACCTGGGTGAATAGAGTACTTTGACTTGTGCGATTCATGCAAAATCAAATCTCGTACTCCACCATAGAGTGGTATCCAACTTCGATCCTTGAAGCATAACACTCCATCTGCTCTCTTAACGAAACCATTCTTGTTTTCTGGCATACCATAAAGTTTCTCCTGTGGCCGATTTTCCTCCTTGAGAGCCTCAATCTGAGCTTCTAAGATTTTTGATGGTAATGGTGAAATAATAGTCATTCCTAATGACCTGACCCTCAAAGGTTTGAGTCGTTCCTTTCTGCTAAGTGCATCTGCTACGACATTTGCTTTTCCTGGGTGATATCGGATTTCACAATCGTAATCACTCAACAATTCTAGCCAACGACGTTGTCTCATGTTAAGTTCCTTCTGATCAAGTATATGCTGTAAGCTCTTGTGGTCGGTAAAAATTACACATTTAGTACCATAAAGGTAGTGTCTCCAAATCTTGAGTGCAAAAATAACAGCACCCAACTCCAAGTCGTGTGTAGTGTAATTCTTCTCGTGTGTCTTAAGCTGTCTAGATGCATAAGCTATCACCTTCTTGTTTTGCATTAGCACAGCTCCAAGTCCTTTATGCGAAGCATCGCAATATACCACAAAGTTCTCAATACCTTCTGGTAATGACAAAATCGGTGCACTACAAAGCTTCTGCTTCAATAACTGAAATGCAGATTCTTGTTTCTCTCCCCACTCGTACTTCTGATTCTTTTGTGTCAGCTTAGTCAGCGACTTCGCTATCTTAGAAAACCCTTCGATAAACCTTCTGTAATATCCTGCAAGTCCTAAGAATTGACGAATTTCTGTAGGAGACTTGGGCGTAGCCCAATCCTTTACTGCCTCAATCTTTGCTGGATCGACTTGTAATCCTTGGCTATCAATGACATGGCCAAGAAATTGAACTCTTTGTATCCAAAAGTCACACTTTGAAAATTTGGCATACAATTGCTCCTTCTTGAGTAGTTCCAATATTGTTCTGAGGTGTGCTTCATGCTCTTCCTTACTCTTGGAATAAATCAGGATATCGTCAATGAATACAATCACATACTTATCAAGATATGGTTTGCATACTCTGTTCATGAGATCCATGAATACCGCAGGTGCATTCGTTAATCCAAAAGGCATCACTTGAAACTCATAATGACCATAGCGTGTTCTGAATGCTGTCTTCGGGATATCTTCTTCCCGAACTCTGAGTTGATGGTAACCTGATCTTAAATCAATCTTAGAATAAAAACAGGAACCTTGTAGCTGATCAAACAAGTCATCAATCCTAGGTAGTGGATAACGATTCTTCACCGTTAACTTGTTCAGCTCACGATAGTCTATGCACATTCTGAAAGATCCATCCTTCTTCTTCACAAACAAAACCGGTGCTCCTCAAGGCGAGGAACTCGGTCTAATGAATCCTTTGTCTAAAAGCTCTTGCAACTGGTTAGACAATTCTTGCATCTCAGAAGGTGCAAGTCTATATGGTGCTCGTGCAATTGGTGCAGCTCCTGGCACCAACTCAATCTGAAACTCAACTTGACGTGTAGGTGGCAGTCCTGGCAATTCTTCTGGAAAAACTTCTGGAAATTCCTTAACAATGGGCACATCTTCAAGTCGTTTCTCATCCGACTTCTTTTCCGTTATGTGAGCCAAGAATGCATAACAACCCTTCTTTATGTACTTCTCGGTTTTAATGCATGATATGATACTGAGTCTAGTTCCACTTCGCTCCCCGCGAACAACCAAAGTTTCACCTCCATAAGAAAGATGAACAACTTTCTCATCACAAATGATCCTTGCACGATGTCGAGACAACCAATCCATACCGATAACGATGTCAAAACTTCCAAGTTCTACGGGCATAAGATCTATATTGAATGGGTGATTTAGGAAATTGATGGTGCAACCACGGATAACGGTGTTTGTGTTAACTAAAGACCCATCGGCTAATTCAACAATGTAAGGAATGTCTAAGGTAGTTGGTTCTATGTTAAGTAAAGGTGCAAATGTACTAGAAACAAAACTTCTATCCGCTCCTGAATCAAATAAAATGGATGCATAACGATTATTAACGAGGAACGTACCCGTAACAACATTCGGGTCCTCACGGGCATCTTCTCCTCCCATGACATAAGCCCTTCCTCGAGCTACTCCTCCCTGATTTCCAGCTGTTTGATCATTCTTCTTTGGGCAATTGTACTAGAAATGACCCAACTCTCCACAACCATAACATGCTCCTGGTTGGTTCTGATTAATTATTCCTCGTGGTGCTTTGCAGTCCTTAGTCCAATGACCGACCTTTCCACAGTTCTGACAAGCTCTAGGACAATTCCCAGGGTTATGATGAGTTTGACATTTGTTACACTTGGGTAGTTTTCCAGCATATCCTTTTCCCTCTGTTGGTCCTGCAGCATAGACCTTTGCCACTTCCTGCCTCTTAGGTGCTGGTTGGTTAGCATTCCCACCTTGGTTATTATCAAACTTCCTCTTGTTGTTATTGTTGTTTTGGTTATTGGGGTAGTTGCGGTTTCGGTTATTGTTATAGTTGTTGTTGTTGTTTCGAGTGTTGTTGTAGTTGGTATTGTTGGAACGGTTATTGTTGTTGTTTGCAGCAGACTTTCCTTTCAACACTTGGACCATAAGTTTCTGAGTTATACGAATGGCCTCTTCCATTGTTTGTGGGTCGAAAGACATCACATCCCCTCGGATGCTTTCGGGTAATCCCCCAGTAAAGTTCTCCATCTTTTTCTCAGCGTCCGGAACCATAGTTGGACATAGTGTAGCCAACTCCTGAAACTTCCTGATATAAGTCTCAATGTCATCTCCTTTGGTTACTAACTGGTAGAATTCTGTTTCCAACTTTTGCACCTCAGTACGAGGGCAAAACTTCTTAGTCATTAGCTTTTTGAATTCAGCCCAAGTGAGTTTGTAGGCATTCTCCATACCAATAGGCTGAGCATACGAATTCCACCAAGACATGGCTTCATCCAGCAGCATACCTGTAGCAAACTTTACCTTGTTAACCTCCTGACAACCACACATGAGAAAAACGTTCTCAGTCTTCTCAAACCAGCGGATTAAAGCAACCGCTCCCTCAGTGCCCTTATACTTGATAGGATCACTAATCTTGAAATCCTTCCAAGTACATTCACGCCTAGTAGTGGGTTGAACCACTTCAGCAGTAGGTGGAACCTCAGCAGTCCTAGCAGCAACTTCAGCTCTCTCAGTCTCCAGAGCTTCTGCTATACTATCCCTGACCAACTTGCGGATAGCTGCTTGTGTCATAGCGGGTGTTTCCGATGTAGCCTTTGCTTTTCTTGGCGCCATACTTCTGATAAATAATAATCGACAACAACCATGAGAAAACTATAATAGAAATAGTCATCGTACAAAAATATACGCCCACAGCATGTATATATACAACCATAACAAGTATAAATACAACCACGACATGTACGAGTACAACCACAACCTGTAATAAATACGTTAACCATAAAGAGCAACCATGAAACATCATAAGTATAATCACAACACATGAATATAATACATGAAAATTTCGGCCTACATGGACCGATATATATATAGCACAACATTTCCGACATAGTAGAGTCGCACTTGATATATTTGTTTGTACAACAACCAAAAGACTACAAGTTCTTGAACTACGTCCCACACCTCGGGACTAGGAAATAGTAAAAGCTAATATAATACTAGTCTATGTCTATGCTCCTCCAGGTGCTCCAGATGGTCCAGGAGCTCCAGATGCTCCAGGCTCTCCCCTCAAGCGGCGAATCTCACGATCCATCGCAACCATGATCTCCTCCAGATGCTGAACTCGTAACTGAGAAGAAACATCCCTGCGCTCCAAAATGACCAACCTCTCTCGAAGCAATGCCAACTGATCTACCTGCTCCCACTGAGTCTCCTGTGTCGCCTGAGCTCTATCTCGAATCTCAGGTAACTCATCCCTAAGTAGCTCAATCTCCTCCTGGTGCCTCAACTGTCGTGCCTCAAGTCCATGGTATGTCACATCAATACTAACCCTGCCCTGAACCAAATCCTCAACCTGTTCCTCGACAGTCTCAAGTCGAGTAGTAATGATCTCATCAACTCTATACCCCAACCTATCGACTTGCTCCTGCTGAGCACCCATCTGATCCTCTAATGTGACGGCTGTAGGGCTCCTAGCCACAGCCGCTCTAGAACTCTCACCTAACAGTAAACCCTCGATCTGCTCCTCAGCCGCCTCTAGTCGAGGAGTGATATCCTCATCAACCCTATAGTCTAAACTATCAATCTGATCCTGATGAGCCCCTAGCTGGCCCTCTAATGTAACATCTGCAGGCTCCCTAACAACAGTAGGCTCACTAGCAACTGTAGACTCCCTAGCAACAGTAGGCTCCCTAGCTGCTGCTGCTCTCGAACACTCCCCTACATGGTATACTGGTGGTGGTTCTGCTGATTCTGACTCTGTAGTGGTAGGTGAATCTAGAGTGGTAAACCTTGCGCGCTTCCTGAGCGGCAAGAGTGAGGTGGATATAGGGGTAGCAGTGGGTATGGCTGGTGGTGGTGGCGTAGGCACAGTAGGACTAGGTAGGGTCCTATAAGTAGATGTAGCATAACGAACTCTCTTACTAGCAACCTGGATAGTCTTATCCCTACGAAACATAAGTCTCGGCTCTGAATGGATAGTAGTAGTAGGAGATGGTGTATCGGTGGGTGTACAGGTAATCTCGGGTGGTGCAATAGGGGCAACATGAGGAGTAGGAGCCGTCTCCTCCTCCTCAAAAGGCTTTGTTTCCTCACCTGATGCCGAGAATGGCAACACAGGTACAAGAGGAATAGGTGGTGGTGAACGGGCAGTAGAAGACATAGAGCCTTCAATATCGGAGTCTGAGATGGTGTACAGTATAACAACATTTGGTTTTGCAGACATAGTTCTGTGATAATCAAGGTGAAATAAAATGAATAACTCGTAATGAAATCACCTAAAACAATGAACATGCACTTATAATGAAATGATGAGATGCTATGATAATGTGGTTATAGTCTAGGGTCAATGATACATCCTAGTTCTCTATAACCTTAGCTCTGGTACCAATCTGTCACACCCCCAATTTATCTGACTTGCAGCGGAATGGAATGCCTGGGGGTGTAACTGTCATAGCACCATAACAAGGAAATATTGAACGACCTAATGTGTCGTTTGGAAAATACATATCGTTTGATTTATTTAAAAGCATCCAGTGCTACAAAACATAGGTCCCCAAAGGTTGAAACGTTTACAGAAAACAAGTTCAGGAAATGTCAAACGATAATTTACACAAGTGCATGAAAATCCAAAATGTAGTGCGTCATCCCTGGCACACCCTAATGTGACTCCATGCATGTAATATGATGATGCCTTAGTTACCTGAAAATACATTGCGAAAACGGTCAACACGAATGTTGGTGAATAATCATAGGTTTATGAAATGTAATGTTTGTACGGCCACCACAAGTATAAATGCATGACAAAAGTCACGTAAAATAGTACAATAGACCTTAAGCTCATGACACCGAAGCTATGACTGATGAAATTCTATGCCCCTCCCGAATGTTCTGCCAAACACTCAAATGTAAAAGACATGACATGCATCCGCTTACTGTTGGTAATCACTACCACGGATGGAGGCGTCACCCTCGATAGATCTATCCACTCACTCTCGCTTAGCGGTAAATTAACGGTTCATGATGTTACAGGGGACTTATCACATGGCAGACAAGCTACTTAAGCTATGTACATAGGTTTTGATACTTGGGCTCGTACTAAAATGGTGCAATGTATTCTCCCCCGTGGGATTTGAAAACAATAAAAATGTATACGGGGCTATGAATACTCACCTCAACTGATGATACTGATGATAATATGAAGTGAACAACAATGCACGGTTAGCTGCCGCAACCTAAATATGAATGATGAACGATCTCATTTAGATCACCAAATGATGTTATGAATGTCCATGCTCATGTTCCTATACCACTCTACTCTTTGGAAAAACACTTGTGTTATCAAAAATATATATTCCAAGACTTAGGAAATATTGCTATTAGAAAATAAAATAAGCTAGTTGCAATATATATATACTTATATATATCGTATGTTTCCATGTTAGTGTTGAAATCCTCGGGTTGTAATCCTTGAAATATCACCTTGAAATGATGAAAATATACTTGTAATAACTAATACTTCATTAGTTATAAAATTTGGTACTTAATATTATGTCTAGCTTATAAAAGTACTTCGTAGTTTTAGTGCCAATTTTTATTAAAAGCTGTCAAATAAAAATGGGTTTAGCCGATATTCAAACGTGAATATCTTTGTCGTTATATGTCCGTTTTACTTGTTCTTTATGTCCACGGTTACGTCTTAGTATGTAGTAATATATTTTGGAAAGCTCGGCTCCTCCGGGTTACGTCTAAAGTCTCTTTTTGTCCAATGAAAAACGCCCAACAGCAAACATTTTTCAGAAAAATACTTTTCGTCAACAATCTTGCAAAAATCATAACTTCTTCGTTATAAACTCTTTTTAATCCGTTCTTTCGCCTACGGATTCGTTTTTGAAAGTATTTTCTAAAAATTTTGCCAAAGTTCCCTTGGTGTTTACTGATTTTCCAGGTTTTCACAAAATGGGACAGCATGTCTAAAACATGCTCCAAATCAAGTTTTCAAGGTTTATAACTAATTTCTAACATCACCAAACCTCTTGTAATCACCACATAGCTAATCTAATCCTACCATACACCTTCTTAGGGTGCCATGGACTCCTAACCAAGTTATTATAGCAAGGGAATTCATAAATAAAAAGTTAGGGTTTGTATGTACCATTTTTGACAAAATAAATGGTGGTATAGCTAGTTGTACATGGTTTTTAGCATGGAACTCATGCAATACAAGTAAATATAAGATGATTCATGTAAAAATAAAGTTGATAACTTACTTGATAAAATGAGATGATTAGATGATGAGTATGCTTGTTGTTCTTGTGTTTTTCTTGTTTGATTCTTGATTAGGCAAGTATAAGGAACAACTTTGGTGCTTTAGCTTTTGAAAAACCTTCACTTGATCTTTGATTTTGGGTTTGGTCGTGGGTTTGAAGAGAGGAAGGAGATGAGATGAATTTCTTTCTTATCTAAAAGTGTATGTTATGATTTTAGGTTTTTAGTTAAAGTATATAATTAGAGGTTTATTAGTTTAATAATAGGAAATCAATGCTTGAGGTTAAGGGGTGTTCTTGGGCCGGTTTTCAAAGGGTGAAGGGGGGGGGGGGGTAGGGTGCTTGTGATTTATTTAGGAAATTAGTGTAGTTTAGGTGTTAGTTTGTGTTATTCGTTAAAATCGGGTACCGGGTTTAATAGAAATAAATGTTCACGAAGTTAACCGGGACAAAATAAAGTCATAATAATGATAAAAATATATTAAAAATATGTTGGGTACATTTACTGAGTGATCGGGTGATTATTGTTTAGTTTTCACGAAAACCGTCGTTATATTCATCAGCGTACGTTATAAATAAAATAAATTTCCAAAATACTGGGTAACTGAATGTTATAACTTTTATGATGTTAAAATGGATATAAAAATATGTCGGGACCATTGTGGGAATATTTAGATATATTCGTCGTGTATAAACCGAGTGTTAACGTTTACTATAAATACTTATACGTAAAAACGTTAAATGTACTGAATATAGAAATTTGAAAATCCTGAGAGTGGTATAACATGAAAATGCTGTTATGATGATATGCAGACTATCTCCAGTCCGTATGCAGTGTTAAGGACACTAATGAAATGAATTCGCACTTAAACCAATCCGGTTACGCGAATTTGAATACCCGTAAACTAAATTTACGATGAAATGAGTAATGCAAGTGAATGATGAAATATTTTCCGGAAATGAATAGTGTTCAGTGAATAGTAAATTTCCCAAATGGTTCTCAGAATATCAAATTGACCTCGAAAATGATGAATAGTAAAACGATGAATAGTGTTTTGATGAATAGTGATTTATGAATAGTAAAAAGTCGAAGTTTGGGAAAATGACCTGAAATGGTAAATGACCTGAAATGGTGAGTTGTGACACTTTTGGCTTGAGACAGGGGGTTTTATAAACTCTTTTGTGGGTTTGTAGTGGAAATTCATTTAGCACTGCTTGCACAAACCTTGGATACATCAAAAATTTATATGAACTCTTTACATTGCCTTTCATACTATTAAAAATAAACTTTGAAAAATTGAAAGTCCTATCAGTAGCTAAGCAAACCAAAAGGTAAGCCATTGTTGAACTGAATTGTTCATAAGAAGTTTTCTTAGGACTTAGGCAATGTGAAAGAGTGTGAATTAAGAACCTCCAATGGGGACAAAAACATCCTTTTTCCAAAGTAACCTTTTTATCAGATGTATCATACCCCATTATTGAAAGATGTTTATGAATGTCTGAATTAGGTAATGTGATGATACCATTGAGATCATCCAATTGGAGAATTCTCCTCAAGGATGATTCAGTAACATCAATAGTTACCCCATCCACTGTGGCTCTAAGAGTTTCCATAGATTCATGTCACTGGTACAAAAAGTTGTATTGGTCACGCCAAAAATGTGTGACGATATGCATATAGTCACACACATTTTTTTCGTTGTGTGTCACTAAAGGTCCCGCCACCGTAGGTGGCATATGGTCACATTGTTGAGTTCGTGGCCTTTTCCATCGAAAAAGAGTGACAAAAACCCCGAATATGTGTGACAAATTAGGCACAAGTTTTGTTGGATTAGTCATTATCAGTGACCGTAAACACCTTACAGTC